>JAJGRX010001035.1:0-1368597 GCA_025461125.1 Carex kokanica
GGCAATTGGTTTTTCCTATTTGATCTATAGTCAATCTAGATTAAGGAAAATTAACTATTGATTAGTGAGTTAATTACCTGAGTTGTGCTTTCTCTTCTGGGCCTTACTCGTGGTAGAGGTAGGGTCACCTTGAGCTGTGAACCGAGGGCTTCTTCTCTTCTGGGCCTTACTCGTGGTAGAGGTAGGGTCACCTTGAGCTGTGAACCGAGGGCTTCTTCTGGGTCCAGGAGGGGGAGGTGGTTTGGTAGGAGCTTCAGCAGTTTTAGGAGTAGGGAGTTCAGTATCGGAATCAGAGAGTGGAATGGCTTTGGATGGTGTGGATCCAGGGCCCTCCCTTCGGGCTTTGGTGGAACTTCTAAGCTGCCTGCTCATACCACCACCAGTGGCAGATCCTGGACCAGAGAATTTGGGGGCACTGGTGCATTTTTTCTTCACTGATACATGGTGTGGGTTAGGTTTCTGTCTGCCCCAAGTGTACTTCTTTTTGGGAATAGAGGGAAATTGTTTCAGTTTGTCTGCCCACATTTTCTGGATATGAGATATATTGCCTTGTGCAACTGGAGCACTAGTACACTTGGGGCTAGCACTGCGACAACGCTTCCCTGTAGTCTTAGCCTTCATTCGAGGAGTCTGAGTGTCTGTTGTCAGGCCCAGTCGAGCAGCCATCTGTAAAATTGGTTCTTCATCACTATCACTAGTAATGGTTGGGTGATCATGTAGCCCCATGTCCTCAGCCCTGGGCAGCATAGGTTCATCACTGTGAATGGGTTTGTCTGGACTGTCAGCTGGTGGATCATTGACATGTGGGGGTGGAGCCTCCGCTGTGGATGATTTTTTGCATGGACTTTGAGGAGTCTGAGTGTTAGTTGTCAGGCCCAGTCGAGCAGCCATCTGTAAAATTGGTTCTTCATCAGTATCACTAGCAACGGTGGGATCATCATATAGCCCCATGTCCTCTGCCCTGGGCCGCATAGGTTCATCACTACTGCAAATGGGTTCGTCTGCACTGTCAACTGGTGGGTCATTGACAGGTGGGGGTGGATCCTCCACCGTGGATGTTTTTTTGCATGGACCAGCACAATGAGGGCCCTCAGTACCATAGTTTAATTTCTTGAAGTGAGCCAGCAAACTTTCATCATCAGATGAATCATAATCATTACCATCGTATCCAGAGGTATCAAGATGACAACCTGAAGTGGTATTGGGTGCTTTACCTTTTCTAACCTCTTGCATGATCTGGTCTTTGCTGTGCACGGCTGTACCATTGAGTCCAGTACCAGAAACCGTACCAGAATGGTTAAGTATTGGACCCCTTGGTTTGGAGGTGCCTTGAGGGCCCTCAGGTTCTTGGGGATTGCCGATTAGGTCCTGAACCCCTTCTTTTCTACCTGGAGGATGATCCACCTTCTCAGATTCGATCTCAAACTGGAGATCAAAACCCGAGACATAACCAGACGCATTGCGATGCATCATCCAGTGTTTTTTGGGGAGCAGATCTTTATCACAGATCCCAATACGAACCCTAACAATCTTCCAGTTACATCGTTGGCCAGCTCCTGGGTCCATTTCGAGGAGAACCGCCCCCAACGAATTGAGCATCCGATCTATCTCTACCCATTGCCAGAGCATGTGTGGATAACCCTTGATCTTTACCCAGAGAGATGTAAGTTTTTTACCTTCGATATAGCGGGGTTCCCAAGGCACCACCGGGAACTTAATCCCGTCAAGGCGGAGCATGCCTGTTGTTGTAGAAGACCGTTGCCAGTCGAGAGACGGGGCTCTAATCAGATACTTGTAGTCATCAAAGATCGTCACCTTCCAAGTAGGTTGATCCCACAACCGGAGGAGCGTACGTTCCACCCTATCGGGTCCCCATTTGGCCACATCAGAGAGTATGAAACTTTGTTGAAATTCACTAAGCTGAGCTTCCGATTCGGGAGTAGAGTTGAAGAGTAGGATCGGATGTCGGCTTCCCGCCATGGAGATCAAAGAAGAAGTGGAAACGACAGAGGAGGCCGGGGTAGGGTGATCGATTTGGGAAGAAGGTGAAACGCTGCGTGCCTCCCTCTGTTAAACAACACGATCTCGTGATCGGTGTCCATTTTTATTACACACCAGGCACAACGGTGAATTGCGACAATCGATAGCAATATGGCCTCGAGAACTGCATCTGTAGCAGATCGGATTTGCTGCAGTTGATCTTTTGCGGAAATCCTCTAGTTTTAGTTTGATCTAGTCGCTCGAAACTCGGGAATGGGCGATCGTGTGCATTCTGGCACAGGAAGTGGTTTTATCTGATCCGGACTACGAAACCACATTTTTAAACGAGGCCCTGGAAGTTGGCGCCCTGTTAGGTGGCCCATTAATTAGTCGGAATTATATTAATTGAAGTAAATTACATACTTTTGCTGTAGGGATGCAAACGAATTAAACCGAATTGAACTTATCTCAGTTTCGAGTTCGATTTCGAACCAATTTCGAACTGAACTGGTTTGATTTGAATCGATTCGAACTAGTTTTGAACCAAATTGGTTCGAAATTTAAGTAGGATTTAGAACTACCGAAGCATCCCTCACATATTATATTAATATATATATAACAAATTAAAGGGTAAATGTTTTCATGAAAAGCCAACTTAATTTGTGTGCATTTTGGATCATCTAGAGCGTATCTTGAGTTAACTTCCCTATTTTCAAAGCTTGGTAATTCAAACTCAAATTAGCTAATTGAGTTAGCTTAAATAATTAATAATTCTATAATTCTATACTAACCCATAGAAATGATGGGTTAACAAAAATAAGGGAGTGAGTTATTAATATTAATAAAATATTGATTCCTCTCAATTATAATTTGTTTAAATATCAAATTAGTATTGAGTAAAATATTTGATTTGTATTAAACAAATACATTATTAGATTAGATTAGTATTAAATAAAATTTTAGTTTGGATATTAAATGTAATATAATATTAATTTAAAATATAGACTAGCTAGTATTAAATAAATGGCTACGTACTACAAAAAGATTAATATTAAATAAAATGTTAGATTAAATATCATATTGTAGTCATATTAGATTAGTATTAAATAATTATAATATCATATTATATAGTATTAAATAAAACCGTGATTTTTATTTTTACCCAAAAACAAAATTATTTTAATATAAATAACCAAGATTTTGTAAAAAATTTATTTCTACCCAAGCCGTAAATATTATTTACGGTTTGAATTCTTAATTCAAACCATACATATTATGTACGGTTTGAATTAATAGCCGTAAATAGTCGGTCCCTAAAATTTAAGTGGAGGCTTAAATATAAAATTCAAATTTAGGAGGTCATAGAAGCTGGAGTGTTCCTATATATAAAGCGACAGATTTTACCTCTCCAGAAATAAAGTTAAAACTTGATGAGTTCCAATATTGTCAGACTGCAACCAACAATAAATGATGCATTCCCCTTCAAATAAAACAACAAACGATGCATCTCTTATTCAAAAGAATGCAGCACTGCACAAATGACAATAAAACAACGCATTATTAATGATCCACAGTGTAGTCAATAGTTTGTAGTTATTTCATTAAATTTCCCAGTGTTTCCAAATTAATTAATTTATTTTGATCAATTACATATTTGTTTTTACATTATGAAAAGTATAAGGTTTAGTGCTCGATTTATGACTAATGCAAGCATTGATATTTGATACTCACTTTCAGTTTTGAATTGTGTCAAAAAAATATTGTGTATATTCAATTAAGTCCACTAGATTTATGAGATTATGTATAAAATTCATGTTCATATTTTTAGTCACACCTATGTTTTCTTCGTCATAAAGTTTAGAATGTTATTACTGGTAGATAAAAACCATTGAAGCATATACCTCCTGTTACAAAGAAGAAAAAAAGAATATGGGCTGGGGAGAGAAAGAAAGAGAGAGGAGGGAAATGGTGACAAGTGATAAGAGAGAGAAACAGCTTTTTGTTAGTACGAAACCATCCAGCCTCTATTATTCTCAAAAGAAGAGAAATGGACAGAGACAGGTAGCATGGATGAATTCGAGAGAGAGAGAGAGAGATTTGGAATTGTGTTCAGAATTCAAACCGTACAGAATATTTACGGTTTGAATTAAGAGAATTCAAACCGTAAATAATCTGTACGGCTTGGGCAGAAATAAATTTTTTCCACAAACTTGGTTATTTATATTAAAATAATTTTGTTTTTGGGTAAAAATAAAAATCACGGTAAATAAAATATTATATTAAATATAATATAATATTAGTTTAAATATTAAATGTAATATAATATTAGTTAAATGTTAAATGTAATATAAAATTACGTTAACTATTAGATTAGTATTAAATAAACAAAATATCAAATTAGATTAGTTTTTAATAAAATGTTAGATTAAATATTATATAATATTACTTTAAATAAAATATCAAATTATATTAATTTTAAATACAATTTTAGATTAAATATCAATTGGGGTTATAGTGGATCTCTCTGTCCAGATTATTCCCGAGGGTTTGTCCTCCTCGATAATGAATTTAATACTTGGCGCCTTGGCGGGACTTGATGAAAATTGGACTCGTTGAAAATTGGTGGGACCGGTTTGTCCAAAGGCACACCTCGCGAATATAATGAAGGCACACCTCGCGGATATAGGTACCCTCGCGGATGGTTTCTGATAATAAGCACCTGAAATATACTATGCATGCACTAAGAGCACATGTGCCCAAATTTAATGACAGAAATAAACGGTCGCTGGGACAGGCGAATGCAATCTCTTGGTGTTAGTAAGCTTCCAAGAACCAAGAGCACTGAAAGTAAACAACGTTACAGTCCGGTTGTAATGTGTCCATTTTCACATAGAACTTTAAGTTGGTACGGAAATCTAAATCGTCTATGTAGCAATTTGAGGGAACGGATTAGGCGGCCGTTTCGAGCAAATGGAGAGCTCAAGGCGTAATTAATGTGCGCTAGGAAAACGAAAGTTGGAGCAATCCACATGGTTCTTCGCCAGAAAGTAAGTTTGGAGGCGCACCTCACATCTCCAAGGTTCCGTTCAGAGGAATTTACCCAAAACCCTAGCTACCTCCCGGCCCACTATCACGGCACATTCCGATCGAGGCGGATCCGACGTTCAATTAGTACAGTCCGGAAGAGCGACCTCAAGGGAACCATTTGCAAAGAGAATCACTGGATCGCAAAGCAGAGGATTAGTCCGACACCCAGAAGTTTGTACCCTCCAACGCCATTAAAATCGTCCCGATCTGGTATTAACATTATATATATAGATATATATATATATAAATATTTAGAGCTTGGCTATGGTGAGTTGTGTAGTAAGAGGTTATTACTGTTTTTAACTGATTCAGCTGTCCAGAAGTTCTTACTGTTTTTTACTGTTCATTCAAATCTTTTCAAACTGGCTTAACAAGTAGTGAAAAAAATGCCAAAAAATATAAAATTTGGTCTCCAAGCACATTTCAATATGGAGATCAAGTAGAACGGTTCGGATTGATGGTTTGGATTTTCAAAATGGGAATATGAGCGTCACAACTCACCGTTGTCTATCTATCTCTCTCTCTCTCTCTCTCTCTCTATATATATATATATATATATATATATATATATTATGTGTGTGTGTTCACATGTCTCGATTTCTTGTGTACATGTCAGGACTCCATTTTTAGAATTCCAATAAATTTCTCTAATCCCTAATATGCAACCATTACTACAATCTTCAATGTAAATCTCAACGGGAAAAAAAACCTAATCTGATGCAAATTTTATTTCCCAGATAGTTGCATCCTGCAGGCAACTACTAGGCACGAATATACTGCATTAGTTGTACTTGTTGATGAATATTAACTTGTAGTACAATTTCTTAATTAAATGGTTTTGTGGTTTATGGTAGTGACTAATGGTGGGTACGGGAGATGGAAAGAGCCGGAGGCCTCATACTCGTCAGCATGCTGCTGTTACCGAACAGCGGAGGCCTCATACTCGTCAGCACACTGCTGTTACCGAACAGCGGAGGCCTCATACTCGTCCAGCATGCTGCTGTTACCGAACAGCGGAGGCCTCATACTCGTCAGCACACTGCTGTTACCGAACAGCGGAGGCCTCATACTCGTCAGCATGCTGCTGTTACTGAACAGCGAGGCCTCATACTCGTCAGCACGCTGCTGTTACCGAACAGCGGAGGCCTCATTCTCGTCAGCACGCTGCTGTTACCGAACAGCAGAAACAAATTGGGGTTAAACCCGGTAGTGAGGCAGCAACAATGCGGACCAATGAAAGCAATGTGTGTATGAGAGGTCCAGCAACACGAGGAGAAGCGCTGCGCCGGCAGATTGCTGATGCGTTGCGCGAGCAGCATGCTGGCAATCATCAAGCAAACGAAGTCGAGGTGCAGACCAGGAGTGTGGTTTTCCCCGAGAGTACTCCCACTCCATTTCTGGTGCACTCGAATGCTGGTTTATTACTTGAGAAACAACTTTGGCCGAATTGTATCGGTAAAAAGGAGGGTGGGCAGAACAATCCGGCGCTGACAATTCTTGCGTCAATGGCAGAGGTACATAGTCAGGTAATGTAGGGTGTACTTGTTGTCATCAAAATAACATGCTATGTGAGTGTGGTACAGCTGAAGCTTTTTTCATACCCCTATTTTTAAACTCACAGGTCGATACTGATCCAGTAAGTTGTACTACTGTACCTCCTGAGTTGCAGGAGGCCCAACAAGAGGCGTTTCCACAACCACTGGAGCAGGAGCAACAGCAGCTGGACTCGCCAATTAACAACGGCACTGGGAATGAAGTCGGCAACAATGGTGAGGTGTATACGAGAAGGCTTGCAGCAGAGGGAAAAAAAGTAAGAGGGATACATAAGACCTTTTCAAAATGTCCAATTATTACTTTTTAGACCTAATATTTTTAGCGAAATTTCTAGCAATGTGTAGCAATGTAGCAATACATGAACATCTGAAGATGTATTTTAAATTTTAAATAAGGTAATACACTGACCACAAAAGGTAGTAGAACATTTTGAAAATTCCAATTTTCATACACACCCACTGAGGGAATAACAGCTTTAACTCCTTACAGCAAGCTACATATGTAAATGTGTTGTTGATTCTGCTAATTAGTTGCTTGCTGTCTTAAAAAAAAACCATGTTTCTATATGAGTAGGGTACTTCTCCGGCATTTGTGAAGCTGAATTTGTTGTGATGTTACCTAGCTAAACAATGCTCTATTATAAGTTGGACTACTTTACATCCTAAGCTGCAGGAGCCCCTACAGAAGGCATATTCAAAGCCATTAGAGCAGGAGCAAAAGCAGCCGGACCAGCCAGACCACATTGGTGCCCGGTCTGAAGTCAGAAAATTCCGTAACACTTACACGAGAAGGCATACAGGAGAGAAAAAGAAAGTATTAGGGGTTAGTGGTTTTCTGACAATGTGCAATTATCTCGAATTAATGTAGGTTATTGTTATATATGGCAACGTTTATCTAGTAATTTTCAGATATATATATCTGCGACAAAGCTAGGGTGTGAAGTGCTCACCAAGAGGGTTTGGTGAGCACAACTCCAACAGTATATCGGATTGGGTTCAAACGACGAACCCAAACCATTGAAATTTTTGAATTTATTTGCTACTAGGTCAAGCGGTCAAAGAAATGATGAAAAATGAACATATAAAACAATTTATAAAATAACTTATACAATGTTCATTTGTTTGACCGCTTGACCTTGTAGCAAATAAATTCGAAACTTTCAAAATTTTGCATGTAGGTGCATAACTCATGAAGTACATGGATTTTAATGGTTTGGATTCGCCATTTGAAGCCGATCCGATATACTTTTGGAGTTGTGCTCACCAAACCCTCTTGGTGAGCACTTCACACCCTAGCTTTGTCGCAGATATATATACATCAATATCTGGAATTGTAGGGTAATACGCGCGAGACAAGTTATTCGAAATGTATGACAATCTTACTTTGTTTTGTCAACTACAGGATTGGTTTACTATGATGCGCACTAATGTAAAACTGTTCTTAACAGGGGAATGTTGACCAGCATGAGGCACACCAACAGCAGCCGGATCATGTGGAGCATATGACCGTTGATGAGACATACCAGCGAGACCAGGCAGACGAGCCTGAACAGCCATATCAGGAAGACCAGGCAGAACAACATCAGGCCAGTGATCAACAAGTTTTTGAGGACCAGCATGAGGCAGCCCAACAGCAGCAAACTCATGTGGAGCATACGACCGTTGAGGAGACATGCCAGCGAGACCAGGCATACGAGCCCGAACAGCCATATCAGGAAGACCGGCCAGAACCACATCAAGCCGGCGATCAGCAAGTTTTTCAGGACCAGTACGAGGCAGCCCAACATCAGCAAACTCATGTGGAGCATATTACCGTTAATGAGACATGTCCACCATATCAGGCTGATGAGTCCGAACAGCCACATCAGGAAGACAGGCCAGAACAACATCAGGCTGGCGATCAGCAAGTTTCCGAGGACCAGAATGAGGCAGCCCAACAGCAGAAAACTTGTCACCAGCAGGAGGTTGTGCCCGGTGACGATGACCTCAATGTTGAGCCAAATCAGTCACAGCAACAACAGCGAGACAAAGATGCTGTTCGAGGAAACCCACTGCGGGTGCACAAGAATTGTGCAGGTCGTCCCCGTGTTTTGAAGAAAAAAAGCCTTAGGGACTTGTTCTTCGGGCTAGAAATACAAAATTCCCCTCCATCAACGGCAGATGATGGTCGTATGAGGTACCGTCTTCAAAGGATATCAACAATGAATGCGGCAACTACTGATCGCACCTCAAATGTTCAACGCGAGCCGTCCCAACCGGCTTTGAGTGTGGAGAGCCATGATCAGCAATCTGAGAGTGGTAGTTCTGAGGAACCTGCTATGAGCCAGAAAAAGAGGCCACGTTGCGCGGATCCTCATCAGACAGATAATATATGTGGTGAGTCACACCAACTAGATTTCTGTGTGGAGAGCCAAGCTCAGTGTTTTGATGTTGGGAGTTCGAGCAAACCTGCACAGAGCAAGAAAAGAAAGGCACGTGTTGTGAATCCTGGTCATGCCAGAAATGGTGATGACGAGACAGCCCAACCAGATTTGAGTGTGGGGGGGCAACCTCGTAGTCCTGATGGTGTTTTTTCGGAACAACCACGACAGAAGAAAAAAAGGGGGGAACGTGGCCCGAGCAAACCCCGTGAACCAGCAACCCTTGGGAAAAGACCACTTCTTTATGTTGTTGGTCAGAAAGAATTCCGGGCAGTCCCCAAGTGCACGAAGATTGTCACTACAATCCGGATACTCACTTGCCGGGCAATGCCGGGACCTTGCCGCAGCTACCACCAATTTTCCGAAAATACTCGGAAGGAGATCTTAGACAGGTTCTTGACGATCTACTCTTGGGGTAAAGATGAAGATGTCGCAGCTTGCATAGATGTGTTCGAGAACATTGCTTCCGATGGGTACTGTCGGGAACTTACTGAGAGGCGACAAGAGCTCACAAAAAAATTTGGTAAAAACATAGAGGAGTGGAAATTGATGCCTCCTCATTGGTGCCCGGTGCCGAACTATTGGCGAGAACTTTGCGACATTTGGAAGACAAAGGGCTGGCAAGAGTGGAGCGAGAAATGCAAACACAACAAAGCTGTAGTACACCACGTCGCTGGGCTCGAGGAGCACTTTTAACCACATGGAGGCCCTGGTAAGATCTTAAGAAATTGTATTTGCATTATTGAGAAAATTTGTTTTTTCTGATTAAATTTTTTTCCAAGTTTTAACTCTGTTGCAACCATGCATTGTAGCGTGATCAGAAAGGAGGTGATGTTTCACTGAAAGATGTGTTTGACAAGACCCACATAAGAAAGGGACCGGAGGGTCCTGTGTATGTCAATAAACGAGCAAAGACAGTTTCGGTGGGTAAATCAAACTCGATAGAATCAAATGTGTGATGGCCCTATTTTATTAATATGAAGGATGACACTTGATTAAATTGTACTATTGTAGGTAATGTTTGATTGGTGCAGACGGCATCCGCAAGCAGAAGGCATGAAAGATATCGATGTGTGGACAGAAATTGTCGGTGGGCCAATCAATGGAAGAATTTTTGGGCTTGGTGGTCGGTCAATTCAAATTGCTCCCACATGCGTTTCGGAGACTGGACCAACGAAGAGCACCGCAACCTCTGCAGAGGACCCTGCATACTTCACCGCAGAACAGACTGCTTTAATGATGCAGGAGGTGCTGGCCAAGCAAGAGGCCATTCACCGTGCGGAGTTGGACAAGATGAATAAGACAACGTCTCAATATAAATCACTCATCAAGACACTGTATGATCGGGGCGTGTTAACTCCTGATCCTGTGATTCCTGTAAGTACCACTACCGGATGAATTATCTCCTATTACTTTTCCTACGGTAACATATTCAGTAACTTCGTGCAAGTGGCTTAATTTAAATGCCTTCATAATTTACGCGCGCAGGGTACATCTGGTACAAGGCAAGATGCACAAGCCGGAAATAAAAATCTGTAGTGGCGATTGGGAGTGCGAAGTTACCAGAAAATTTTTCTAGTGGGACGAGTTATTGGTTTATAAATGGTTATAAATAGGGAAATAAATTTGATTTAGGTTGTTGTAACAACTTTGTTTGTAATAATTTCTGCTAAATTTGTGGATGTACGATTGGACTTTGCAGACTTGTATGTCGTGGATTCCTTAGTTTGTTGCTGATACAATGGATGTTATTTAGCTTGATCGAATAGGCAAATTGAACTGCTAAACAATTATAGGCAAATTGAACTCATTACTAACATACTTATAAAACATAAAAAACCTTCATACTAAAACATAAAAACAAAACCTGATAACAATGTAAAAACTAAAAAAAAAAAAAACTTCTTAGAACTTGATATATAGCTGCTTCCTCTTTACTTAAAAACGTCTTCTCCACCTCTTCTTCGATCCTTCCCAGCATCTACAGTTCTACACCCCTGCCATTTTGACTACCATTTCTGCCTGCTCCTTGGCTAGTGGGTCCAAAGTGTCATGATATTCCAATCTCACTGGCTTGACCTTCACAGTGCTCCTATTATACTTCCTCTTCCCATAATCATACCTGAGCCTGCCCTCTGAGTACTTTTCAGTCAGCCTCCTACTCTTTCTGACTTGCTGAGTAACCGCATTTCTGTCCTGCTGAACAATTTCTTCTTGTACAACTGGGATGATGTTGCTTCCCTTATTCACATGAGTACCCTCCTTTGCTGTAGAATCTAGAGACCCAAAGCCCGGGGGAGGGCCCCTGGTTTGTATCATTTACCCGCTTTCTCAAGTCTTGTATCACCTGCTGATCAATACCAGAATTTGGTGCGGTACTGCTTTGCCCTTGCTCTAAAACCAGTCCAGAGGTGTTACTTTCTTCAATCAATTGTAGGGAAGCCCCTTTTGGGCCAGTATTTCTATTTCCATTCCCAAAAACCATGTTATATCCCAGTTCAGTTTCTTGGATATACTCAACTGAGTTCGCTCTCTCATTGAGCATTCCCTTTTTAAAACAGACAAACTTAACTCCCCCTTTTGACATTTGATCATGGGTGGCAACAACCAACGTACCAGTATAGCTTGACCATCATCATGCACAGTTGGTTGTGAAAATAGAACTTTAGTGCCCATCTTGTCAGTTGTAGGCATAACAGTACCTGGCTTGTAAGGGTGACAGCTTTTCCTTTGTCCTTGCTCCCTTGCTCTGTATTTGTAACCTCATCATTACAGTAGCCTGGGGCAGTGAGAATCTGAATGCCTCCCTGCTGCACCTGTCCCACACCCGGTAGGAGACCTGCTGCTACCAGTTTCTCTCTCAAATCATCAACCCATCCTAACACTGCTCCAGATCGGTTTGATCCAGTGCTGGAGCAATTGCCATCATTCCTTGGACCCCTGTTTCCTTCTTGATCCCTGCTTCTTCTTCCCACTGGAGACCTTCGTGGTGAATTGTACCTTGCCCCGCTGCTACGACCCCTGTGACTCCTTCGTCCCCTGTCCCGTCTGTCCTGATTGTCATCACCATGATGTGGCGGTTGGGGTCTCTGGTGACTGAGCCAGCCGTCTAAATTAACCCTGATGTCTTTCTTATGTGGATTGACTTTGAGTTTGAGATAGAAAGGTATCTCCTCAGCCTTCTTACACGCAACCAACATCGTTAGGTATTGATAATTCCCATCATTGAAGTAAGGAGCCACCCGCAGAGGGTAGCCAAAACCAGCCACTAGTGTTGCCATGTCGATTTTGTTCCAGTGGTTTAAAGGCACTCCGAACAGCCTGATACGGGCTCTTCCTCCAAGAGGGTCAAAAGCCAACTGAATGTCTGGAGAGTAAGGGTGGAGGGTAATCTCAATGTTGTTGCCGGCATAGAAAGACCCACGACCAATGGCTGCTTCTGCCATATCAGCATTAGGAAAAATGACGAGGACATCTCCAAAATCTTCATCAATGACATACACTCCAAACTCAGTTGCGTCACAGTGGAATTGCCGACACATGCAATTGGCAATCCTTTGCCTAAGATATGGGTCAGTACGACCCGGACCAGCAAAAATGAAAGCTGATCTTTCCAAGAAGAGGTTGGCTGGGCTGAGTTCATCCCTCGGTGCTAAATAGACATTAAGGTGGTGAGGTCGCTGTTGCCAAAGATCTCCTGGTTCATTCATGTTCATAGTTAACCAATTCGTTGGTGCCTCCATATATACTTTTAATTTCTTGAAAGGTCTTGTTTTTGGACAAAAGGCTTGCCAGAGGATTTCTGGGAGGTTTCTGATTAGGAATAGCAGGAAAGCTTGCGTCTTTAGGCAGAGATGCTCCCCTTTTATAGAAAACCTTTCCATCCTGTGCGACTGTTAATTGATTAGGAATAGCAGGAAAGCTTGCGTCTTTAGGCTGATGGACAGTTCCGAACAATGTGCCCAGTCGTATTGCAGTGAAGGCAGCGCCTTGGATTCGCACACACCGCTTGGATGTGACCTTTCATCAGGCATTTGAAGCATTTCCGTTGTTGTCTTAGTTTGGAAGCATGAACCTGCTGGTTTCTTCTTTGTACAGACGCTTGGGCCGTTTTTTTTTTTGGGGAATTTCATGTATCCCCCTCAAAAACTTAAATATTACGTATTGCCCCCTCAAAATTTTGTAATATCATATTTACCCTTCAAAATAGTTGAAACTCACATATTTACCCAAAACTAATAAAACAATAAAATTTAACACTCAAAATTTAATAAAAATAATATTAATAAAAAAAATAAGACCATTATACCCTCCATCCTTTCTCTCTTCTCTCTCTGTGACTTCTCTAGTTCCTGGCATCGAAACAAATTGATTTAGAGATTGTTCTCCTTCCATCGTCTCTACTCCTCTTCCACCATTATACAATTATTGGCTACCATGGTGTCTCTTTCTCTGAGGGGTCATTCAAACTTTTTTCTTTTTTTTCTGATTTTGAAATGTATATGATAGTTTCCCCCTTTTGTGACAATTGAGAAGTATGTACCAAATCAGTACTCTCTGGGCCTCACTATTTTTTCTTTAAAATACCATAGAACTACATTTGTATTAAGTCAAAATTGTTAATTTGATTTATTCATGGAGCAAGTCACATTAATAAGAATTTTAATGTGACCAAAATGTAGTGGTGTTTAAGAAGCGATATAATTTAAAATCAATTTGTGATACAATTTTAATTAAAACATATGTGTATATATACAATACTACAATAACAACAGCTCAAAAATCCTGGTCCAATATGTCACAAGGAGAGTGGTACAGACACCACATCAAATGGCCAATTGGGCGAGAAGGACTGGGCAGTCAACACGAGGGACACAGTTGCAGGTTCCTGTAACACAATTAGAGCTTGAGCATTAATTAAATCCAGACTTTTTCCTACTAAGATAGTTCATATTTCTTCTTAAGGATTGAGGTTGGTACCGGTACTATACCAGGTCCACACAGTCATCCAAGAATGTGTTGCCTTTTTTTAGTTTATTATCTCTTTAGTTTTCAGTCTTTATTCTCAGTGTAGTTGTTGTTTATTTTTAGGAAATGAGAACCGGTACTGGTACCATATATACCAGGTCACCTCCATCCTTTCTTTTGTTTTAGTTGTTGTTTTGGTCTTTTATTGTTTTGTATCTCTTTAGCTTGTTGGCTGGTAAGTGGTAACATGTAATATTAGACGATGGAGGAAGGGAAGTAGAAACGATGGAAGGAGAACAGTCTCTAGAGCAATTTGTTTTGGCGGCAGGAACTAGAGAAGTGACGGAGAGAGAGAAGAGAGAAAGGATGGAGGGTATAATGATTTTTTTTTTAAGTAATATTGTTATTAAATTTTAAGTATTTAATTTTGTTGTTTTATTGCTTTTGGGTAAATATGTGAGTTTCAACTATTTTGAAGGGTTAATATGATATTACAAAATTTTGAGGGGGATATACGTAATATTGAAGTTTTTGAGGGGGGTGCATGAACAATAGTTACCACAAAATAAAATAAAAATTAAATGATTACCACCCCTGTAGGGCTATTTCAAAAGGTACCACCCACGCGTACCCAGTCCGCGCACCAAATTGGATGGTTTCAGCTTTGTGAAGTAATAATCCCTTCTGAGAAATATTACGTCAATTGTATTTTGTAGAGTATTATTAGGACCACGAGCTTGATTTTGAAAGCTCTTGAAAGAGTCTTGACCCTCATAATTTGTTGGAGGAACTAGCCTAAGAATCGGGAGATCTCCTATCCGAAATAAACTTCCCTCTTTGTGAAGATTCTCCAGATTTGGCACAATCGATCATTGCAGGGATCTCTTCATCGATGGTCTTATTGACCTCCTTGTCGCAATGTCCTGACTCAGCATTACGATGTAGAAGTGTCTTGTTCGTCGTCTGTCACTTGTCCTTCCGCCGTTGAGAATCGCCTTTCGATCGCCATTAGGGTTTCCGCCATCTTCTAGATCATAAAGTTTTTGATATTGAATATATTGAAAATAGTCATATCCGATTACATCATTTCCAAATAAAATTACAAATTAAATCTACTAGAGTATGAGATAGCGACAAACTAAAATATAAAAAACTCATAAAATAAAAAGGCAAATTCTTCTATGGACACAAGGACTTATTTGTAAAATGAACATATTTTCATTTTCAAAGTTCAAGCAGTCGATCCGACCGTTCAACATTATCTCCATATTAAAATGTACTTGGAGGTCAAATTTTACATTTTTTTGAATTTGTTTACTATTTATTAAGTATTTTACAAAATTCAATGGTCTGAATTTGACTAGTTTTTGTAAAATACTTAATAAATAGTAAAAAAGTTCAAAAAAATGTAAAATTTGACTTCCAAGTACATTTTAATATGGAGATAATGTTGAACAGTCGGATTGACTGTTTGAACTTTGAAAATGAAAATATGTTAATTTTACAAATAGGTCCTTGTGTCCATAGAAGCATCTCTCAAATAAAAAACTTAACTCCGCTCCACAACCTCTTTAACTTCTTTCAACCGGCAAAATAAAAAAGATGGGGGGTCGGTCTGTAAGTTTCCTCCTCCCTTCTTCTAACATCCCCTTTCCCATTTACAAGCTAGCACCTCCGAAAAAATCCTTTTGACGAAGATAATCTTAAATGATGCCGACTGAAATCTTTTTTCATTGCCTCATTTCAGAATCCCCCATAGCCACCTCTCTGTATGTTCTAGTCTGGTGCAAACGAGAAATGCAATTTGTTAAGTGTTTGCTCAATCTCCAGATGTGAGACACTGCTTGTAGTGGGGTACCAGTTGCATTTTTCCTTTTCTTCTAGCCCAGTTCGCCAATCGGTGTGGAGTGCTTAATGCCTTTCTTGTACATATCGTATGGTTATCTTGTGCCAGTTCGTACTATATTCCGGCTGTATAGACTTCATGACTGATTCTGCAGCCCTCCAGGACGGTAACTCCTCCATCCTTTTTGCCAATACGGCCTGTACCAGTATCTTTCTGTCAGAGAAAATAACAAAGTTTCCATTGTTTTCCCCTTCTAGCACATACTGTATTGCTTGAAACAAGGCCTTCCTGCATGAAAAGGATCCCTAGCTTCTATCTTACCATACTGCATATAAACTAAGTCTCATCTCCTGTTAAAGACGGTCATACCAGTACCCGCCCCATGCGTGGCATCCCATGATTCATTCACCAAAATGAGCCTTGCCCTGTCTGGTACCAGTATTGACTGTGGTTGTTGCATTCCATTTGGTCTTAGCAGCGGCGTTCGGCTTAACTGTGATGAACATGGTTGCTTCAGAGAAATTTAGTGGCAGTCCCTGAACCAATTCGACAGAATTTGTTCTCTGTTACCCTCCACTCACAATCATATAACAGTAATCTTCTGATTCCTCTCTTTTGAACATCCTACAGTCCCTTTGATTTCTGTCTCCTCCTGAACGTTCTACGCTCTTCCAGCTCGAGAAAAATCACCTCTTCATCAGCTCCATTTTCTCTCTTTATTCCAAGGTCTGCATTTCTCTCTTCAATAAGGTAATTTTTCCTTTTCTAATTCTCTCTCTCTAACTTTTCCCTCTTTGCAAAAAAGTGTTTCAACTCTTGGACTTCACCTATTTTTCTAAGCTGGAAAAATAACAGGCTCAATTCCAGTTTTGAGAGAAATTAACAATACACCACTGTATAATAACAAATCATTTTGTAATTAGGAAGGAAGGACCTTAGAATTTGACAAAGGTGAGGTACCAAGGTTGAATCACGGATAAACCAATTTAGAGATCAGTAAATTAGGGTTTAGGGTTTTAGAATTCAGAATTCAGAATTAGGGTGAACTGGTTTTAGAATTCTGAGAGTTCATTTGCCAAAATTTTGGAGGTATTTTATTTCCAGTGATACCCTTCCTCTTCCTTTTTATATTCTACTCCCAACTTGCGATACCCTTCTTCCTCTGCGAACTCACAAAGCTAAGAGGCAAGCTTTTATTGAGGAAGGTTTCAGCTTTTATTGAAGAAGGTTTCAGCAATTTGGGATGAGATTTTATTAATTATAGTAGGAAATTAATTAAATATAGTAGGAAATTAATTAATTATAGTAGTGATTTGGAGTTTCAGCGATTTGGGGTGAGATAAAATTGACCTCATTGAGAACCCTAGGTCCCAAAGCTGCCATGTTTCCTTTGATGAAAATCTACCACATATGAATTGAGATCCTACCTATCCCGGTTGACTTTCTTTTTCATTGGAAAGTGTTTATTGCATTTGTGAAAATTATGTGCATCTCTTTGCCCTTTTCGTTGGTGTCCTTCTCTTTGCCCTTTTCCCTTTTATTCCATGAATTTGCTATTGCAGCTTTGAGGAAGCTTTTATCCCTGATCTGGTTTGAGTTTGCAAATAAAACAGAATAATTGGCCTTTGCTGCCTCTTTCTTGTCTTTTCTCTTTAAGTGCTCTCTTTAATTCTTTTGTAAAATGACTAAGTAGCAAGGATATGAGAGTAGAAGCTTGACAGCTCCACTTGTATCTAACCTATTTAAATCATTTTATTTAAAGAATTAAGAGTAATAAATGGAAATTAATAAACATGAAATATAGAGCTTGACAGCTCCCTATGAAATCCTCTTTAAAAGAGCCTATTTTGCAAATATAAAGGTTAATTAATCAATATTCATGTACATGCTTACATGAAAATTGAGAAATTAAAGGATATGTATGCAAATAGTGAGGGAAGAAGGACTAATCTGCAAATAGGTAACAGCCATGCTGAATCTTGCCATTTGTACGATTCAATACCAATTTCTTGTTCAATCGGTACTGGTGCAGAACCTAAAACTGGAACTGGTACGATTTTGGTAAGGGTTTAGGGATTTGGAATTCAGAATTCATAATTTAGGGTTTAGAGTTTAGATAGTACTGATGTACAACATGCCACTGGTTTCAAGAATCTATATCACAAATTTTAGGCAAACTTTTACCGGGCTCAATTTTTATTTAACGTATGACACAAAAAATTGCTCCTTGACCTTCAAGGCTTCAACCGTGCCTTCTCTGTGTCTGTTCTTACTCTAAATCATCATTTTTGTGGCTAATATTATATTCAATATGCCTTATAATTTTTAATTGCAAAACCTTATACTAATGCCATATAGAATAATCAGCATTCAGTCCAAACTAATAACCATTAGGCCCATTTTAAACCATATTATGATCTCCTTCTGTTTGTATTCTTTTTGTTTCAATTTTCTAATTAGCAGTGGTAATTGTTACATTGGGTTGCTCAGTGTCATTTCTAGCTAATTTTATCTAAGCGGCACTGCACAGTAACATTGCACGGCTTGATCTACGTACCCCACAGGCGTCTGCTCTTCATTTTCCAACGCTTAGGGTGAAAAGATGGGACAGAAATAGCTGTCGATCATGAGCTTCTTGTACAGTAAGTGTAATTTCTTGTGTAATCATTGAAATCAAATTGATGGACCATTTCAAATCTAAAAATTTGGGTTAATGTTATAAAATGGATCAAATGCACTTCCACTGTTTGATGAAATGTTTTAACATAAATATTTTTTTCTGTTGTACTGTGATCAGTAATCTCCTCACCAATGTAGACAATGTACATATAGCAGTATACTGATCTGGTGGCATGGAGCAGTCCTAACACATTGCAATATATATACACCACATCGAGCACATCACATTAATTTCCTACCAATACCCAGTTCAGCATTTATTGATTGGGTTACTTCGCTAAATTCCCCAGTTATCTTAGGAAATCTAGAGCAATTGATTCCACACACACACACACACTATAAATAATGTACGTACATCTTCTGATCACAGTTACCCCGCCTGATTTAGGCTAGATGACAACAGAATGCCCATGCATGCACCGTTTCTTCGATGGAAGTGTTGATCTATCTCACATATTCCCGGCATTCCCGGCAACAGTGATTTATATTGCTAATTGGTAAGCATCTAAATTGACTAACAATGTACATCCTTTTTTTGTTTAATTTGTCTTGATCAGAGAAGAAAGTACAAGGGGTGAAATTGAGATGTATACAAATTAATCATAACAGATTGTTTCTGTACGTAGGTAGGCTATCTGTCATACGTACACATCAATGGCCACCGACCGTTCCTGGATGTACGGACGGATTTTGAATGGAGCTATCAACCTAGCATTTGTGAATGGTGTGGAACATTTTATTGGTCACACATTCAACCAGCCTGGTGTCTTCTCTGTAAGGCAAGGCATAAAATTTATTAAATGCCCTTGTAGGCGATGCGACAACACAGTTCTTAAGGATGAGGTGACGGTTACTGAGCATCTCTTGTCAGCCGGGTTCTGTCCCGGTTATAGTAGATGGTTCCACCATGGAGAACCTCGTCTTAGGGCGCAAGATCATCATACTGCCTTTCCTTCGAATGGAGCTGCAACTGGAATGAGTGCAATGCTACAAAATCTCGCAGGTCCTGACTATGATTGGGATCGTCGCCATGATGTGGAGGAACCACCAAATGCAGAGGCCAAGAAATTTTATGACATGGTGAAGGCTTGCGAGCAGCCCCTGTGGGAAATAGATTGTTCGGCGAGGACAGATACAATAAGTTGTGAAAAGCATTCTGTCCTCTCCGCCATTACAGAATGTTTGGCTTTGAAATCAGAGTACCATATGAGTGAGAAATGCTTCAGTCGATGGTTGTCGCTAGTCAAAACCTTGCTTCCCGACCAGGGCAGATTATTACCGGACAATTTGTACCAAGCAAAAAAGGTTGTTGCAGGTTTGGGGCTCGGTTATAAGAAAATTGATGTATGCCCCAATAATTGCATGCTTTACTACAAACCAGTTAATGAGAACAAGGATAAATGCGATATCTGTGGCGAGCCGAGATACAAGCCTAATCCGAACAAGGATGGAAAGTTATCCGCGCAGAAACAATTGAGATACTTACCAATAGGCCCCAGGCTGCAAAGGATGTACATGACCGAAGCTACTGCATCACATATGCGGTGGCACAAGGAGGGGTTTCGCGCAAAACCGGGAGTAATGGTGCACCCGGCTGATGGCGAAGATTGGAAACAATTTGTCGCCGCTCATAAAAAATTTTCTGCTGATCCTAGAAATGTGGTCCTCGGCTTCTCAGCCGATGGATTCGCCCCGTACACTGGCAATGTCGGCCCGTACACTTGTTGGCCTGTGTTCCTTTTCCCGTACAATTTGCCTCCAGATATGGTATTAAAGGAGGACACCATGTTCTTAGCTCTACTTATTCCTGGACCCAAACATCCAGGACGGGACATTGACATCTTCCTTCAACCGTTGATCGATGAATTGAAGGATCTATGGAACAGTGGGCTGGAGACGTATGATATCTCACGTAAGCAAAATTTCACAATGAAGGCTGCCTTGATTTGGACGATTAATGACTTCCCGGCATATGAGCTGTTAAGCGGGTGGGGTACCAAGGGCAGACTCGCTTGCGCACATTGCATGGGGGACACAAAGGCATTCAGACTAAAACATGGAAGGAAGGCTGTTTGGTTCGATTGCCACCGTCAATTCTTACCCGAAAGACCATTTCCGGTATCAAACTAACAAGTTCTTAAAAAACAGAAGAGAGACCGGTACAGCCCCGAGGCGATTGTCGGGGGAGGAGGTCAAGGAGATCGTTGGTGGTCTACGAGCCATCAAATGGGGGAAGACAGGTGATCTCGACCAACTTGATGGATATGGAGTCACACACCATTGGCAAAAGAAAAGTATATTCTGGGATTTACCATATTGGTCAACTTTGAATATTCGCCATAACTTAGATATGATGCACATAGAGAAAAACTTTGGAGACAACATCATGAACACGGTTTTTGACTTTAAAAAAAAAACCAAAGACAATCCCAAGGCCCGTCTTGACTTGGCTCTTTATTGCAACCGTCCAGAATTGCATCTTCAAGGGCAGGCACGGAAGAGCAAACCGAGAGCAACTTTTGCTTTAGGCCTCGCCGAGAAGAGGAAAGTGTTGAAATGGCTCCAGGAGGAAATCAAGTTTCCTGATGGATACGCCTCGAATTGGGCAAGATGCATTAACTTGGAGAAGTGTACGCTCACTGGGTTGAAAAGCCACGATGTTCATGTCTTTGTCGAGCGCCTCATGCCCCTTGCATTTCGAGACTTTGTTCCGAATGGCGTATGGGAGGCTCTGAATGAAATTTCAATTTTCTTTAGGGAGATTTGTGCAAAGGAGTTGGATTGTGGTATGGTGGACAAGTTGGAGAAGGACATTATTGTTACGATATGTAAACTAGAGAAGATCTTTCCACCTTCCTTTTTTGACTCTATGGAACACCTTGTAGTTCATGTTGCACATGAGGCCAGAATGGGTGGACCCGTCCAATTTCGCTGGATGTATTCGTCTGAACGGTACTCCTTTTAACCCTTGAAGGACATACATTTGTTTTACTCATTCTCGTCAACTTAATGTAATAGTCTCAACATAATTATGTGGAATGATTTGTAGGCGAAACAAAGATGCAAGGGCCAGCATCACCAACAAGGCACGGGTAGAGGGATCCATTGTTGAGGCATATGTCGCAAAAGAGATAACTAGCACTTGTGCTCATTATTTCGATCATGATCAAGGCATACGAAGATTGCGCAAGGAAAGACATTATGTTGGCCCGGAGACCCCGTTAGATGGGAAACCTCCGATCTTAAACTACCCGGGTCGTGCTCACCATCAGGGGGTTCGAAGACTTCTAGATGACCGAGAGTACAGTGCTGCAAACCGCCATGTGTTGTATAATTTCGAAGATATTCGACATTACATGGAGTAAGTTCTCCCTGCCATCCCCTCTTACTTAGATTCACTCGAGTTAATTATCACCCTGGTCATTTTAACTAAGCATAGTAATATCCTAATTTTTAAAATACATTAGCCTTCCAAATGCATATGTAACTATTCAATTTGTTATTCCCCAAAACTCCTACCACACTTATGCAAGGAATGCACAAAAAAATGACCAGATGGAGCCAGCCCATAGTCAATGCAAAATATATAATTGATCAGGAATTAAATGAACTGTGCTTAATTCACTAATTGTTCTGACAGCTGCTGAGCATTCTAACCTAATTTGACCCCTTACTAGTGAATCACTAACTAAAATAAATTTGTATACACTATGCATTAAGCACACGCCCCCATACACCTGTCAGTCCTGAATTGTACCTGACAACTTCTACTACATCGATCTCTCGATGTTATCAATACTGCACAAAAGCTGAAAGTATGCTGGAAGCTGGTACCATCTGAGAACCATATTTCCAATTCATAATCACCAACCATTAAAGTATATACCAGTAATATATGTGAGGATCACCCCTACCTATAGCACCATTTAGAATGAAGGTCAATGTTTGTAGTGTCCAAATTAAGCACATACTAACTTCCAATCAACAACAGTTACTTTTTTACTGACTGTACTACCCCCATACCATAGAAAACTTCTTCTCGAACTGATCTTTAATTTTATTTCGCTGCGTATTTTTCAGTGCCTTTGATGCAGAATTTTTAGGAAATCGTCGGAATCCAGCAGTTCGGGAGCGAATCTGGGGTGAAAAGTTCCCTGAATGGGTAAGGAAGAAGCTTCTGATTGATCGTGTTACCGACACGCATGTCAAAAACATATGTCATGGACCTGATAAACATGTCAGATGTTATGGCGCATATGACATCAATGGTTTCCGATTTCACACCAGGTCATACGGCCAGCACAAATCAGTGGACAACTGCGGGGTTTGCATCCGAGGAGAGGGCGGTATTGACTACTACGGATTTCTAGAAGAGGTAGTCGAGTTACATTACTCAGGATGTGGTAGCAAGGTTGTGCTATTCAATTGCACTTGGTTTGACCCAATAAATGGAGTCAAGGTAGATAAGAACCATGGTCTTGTTGAGGTCAACCATAGATCTAGACTTCGAAATTATGACCCCTATTGCCTGGCTTGCCAAGCAATTCAAGTCTACTACCTACCGTATGCATCACCTGATCGATCTGATTGGTGGGTACCCTACAAGACTAGACGCAAACCAAATTTTAGTCATGAAGGGGAAACAGAAGACCTTAATATTTTTCAAGAGGAGATGCAGAGCTGCGACTACGTGGTTTCTGCCGGAGACGAACTAGATGTACCTTCTGTTTTGGTACGACAAGGTGTTCTAGACCCGGTGGATCCAGAAGATCTCACAGTAGCACCCAGAAGATCTTGCAGTAACACAGAATCAGATGTTGGCGACAATGGGTCTGAAAGCGAAGATGATGTGCCTAATTAGTACATTTATTTTGTCAGTTAGCTCTATTAATATTTTTGGCTCTTAAGCATTTGGATTCAAAGTATTTATAATTTATAAATTAATTAGTTAAATTTGTTTGTCGGTAATATACATTGGCGCAGAAATATATTCATTTTCAGGTTCTATATGCGCTCACAGAAGATGCTAATTATATTCTAAGAAAAACAAAAAAGAAAATATTATCACCTTGGTAATTATTTTATTCCCGTGTATATAATAACTATGGTAATTATTTTCTGTTGCGTATTATTACCGTGCATAGTTTAGGCACGAAATTTAGGCACAAAATTTATTTAATGTACGTATAACTTATCTGCGAGGTAATTTATTAGCCTCGCAGATACCTTTATCCCCGAGCGTTTCATCCCATTATTGCCGACCCAATTTCATTAGCCTCGGTAATAATTTATCCGCGAGGCTAATTAAATTTTCCTCGCAGACGTATATTATTAGCCTCGCGGAAGCCCAGAATTCTTGTTGTGAAAATATCATTTGTGTGCTCATAAATTTTTTTTTAACAAAAGTAAATAGATAAATCAAATATATAATGCATAAAATTACAACACATTGTGTTCATATTTCATATTTTTATTCAATTTGGATCACACTTTTGATTAAAAAATTATCAAAACTGATATATAATCTTGAATAATTAAAAACTTGCAACATATATCCATTTGCAGTAATTCTAACACAGCTAATTTGTATTTTTAAATGCTATCACGTTTTTTCAAATTAAATTCACTGCGCCAAAATGGACTTTTTGCAACAACGGATTTTTTGAAACCGGAAGAAAATTGGTTGCATTAGTTTAATGATTTTTCTTCAAGCACTACCATATTTTTTATTGTGTAAAACGTGTTTAAATAACTGTTTACTTGATTGTAATTGATTACTGCTGCACATTTCTTTTCTTGCAACAAAAAAATAGTTGCATTTCTTTGTATTCATCCACCTTAGAAACTAATGGGCCTTTCCAACTCTTTGCAATTCTTCTTCTTTCATGAAATCTCACCATGATTTTTCTTCGTATCAAGTTTAATTAGTAAATCCAAACTAGCTTGTGTCTTGCTTCAGATACTCAAGCATTAAATGTCTCAGATGTGTTGTTTGTGAGATAATCACATTTTGCTGTTGTTCCAAATTTACTTCTGCTTCATATTTTGCTTTGTTGGTCATCTAAATATGCTATGGCAGCGAGGTATGATTTAGAAATTTCATCAATAATGTTTTGGAATCGTTTTGGGAGTATGTTCAGACAGCAGCCCATAGTCCAAATTTGAAAAGATCTCCTCCAAAATGCTTATTAAAATTACTAAACAAGTGTCTCATGCATTCCCTGTGTTTAGCAAATAGGTACACACTCTGGACAGCTGCTACTAACCCTTTCTGCATATTTGACGAGATAACAAAATCCTCTTGCATCTCTATTGCTTGGTGTAATGATCTTAATTAAGAGCCACTCCCAAGATTGCTCATTCTCATTTTCTAAAACAGTAAAAGCAACTGGAAACATCTAATTATTTCCATCAACTGCGGTGGCAGCAACAAGAACACCTTTCTATTTACCCTTTAGATGGCATGCATCAAGACCGACATATGGTCTACAACTTGTGAGAAATCCGGCTATGCATGGCCCAAGTGCAATAAAAAAGCGTTGAAAATGTCGATTTTCACCTGTTGATTCCATTCTTTTCACACGTTCTTCATTAATCGCCACCGGTTCAGTCTCAAAATCTACGAAACTATCAGAATTTGCTCTCATTAGTACCTCTTTGAATGCCCCTATTTGTATAAAAGAATCATTCCATTTATCATATATCTCCTCCATTGCTAGTTCTTTTCCATGCCAAACCCTAAGGTATGGTATTTGAATTCCAAACCCTAAGGTATGGTATTTGAATTCCAAACCTTTTTTCAAGTTTTCTTTTCAAAACCTTTGGCGGTGTATCTCCTTCACTCCTCAAGTCATTTACAATTCTATCAGCTATCCACCCTCTTGTTGCATGTTTGTTTCCTCACTTATTAACACCACTGCATGTATGACATGGCTGCAAAGTCTTTATCACAAAAGTTACACCATCATCTGCTACCGATGCATGGATCCTCCAGCTACACTCTTTCTTTGCACACCTTGCTGTTACGCGTTTGGTATCACTCTTATCCAAAGCATACTCAAAATCTTGTGTTATAGCATAATGACTGAGAGCTCGTCTAAACGCTATTGCATGAGGATACTGGGCACCAACTTCTATGATAGGTTTCTCTTTGTCGTACGAGTAAAACTCCCCTTCATAACCATAATCTATTTCTTTGTCACCATCGCGACCGTCAAGGTGTTCTTCATCACTGGTACTGTACAAGTTGTGGTAACTCTCCTCACTATGACAATAATTAGATCCTTCTTCATAACTAAGAACAATCTCATCTCTTTCTCATCTTCTTTATCATTCTGAGTACCGCAAAAAACATTCTTGATAGTTACATAAATCACCACTTCTTTCTTCTCTACATACATTTGGAGCACCATTTGGTAACTAGTATCATCCTTTAGTTGAATAAATGACGGAGAATTTGAGTGCTTATCCACGAAGAACAATGATGGTATGATATTTTCTTCCCAGTGATATATATTATATATATATTCTGTTGATTTCTTCCATTAGTTCACAAAATTGATAGCTTATCGGATCCAGATAAAGCGTCCTTTGTCTACGAAGGCAATACTTTTGCTTGGTCCCCTTATTGATACTTTTAAAGTATCCATCATACTTCACTTTTAGTTTGTAACCGCCAGGTTATTCATCCATGTTGTACAGGAATTTGATAATAAAAATAAGTGATTAATCAAACCAAATACCTACAGAATTAAAGAATCCCACAATTGATCGGTTTGAAATTAACAGTTTGCAATTTATCACAAGTAAATAAATTTGCTTCTATCATTTTACTAATAAAGAGATAATAAAATGAACAATTCTAAGGACAATACCTTGAATAAGTATCAACAGGTCGCTTCCCCTTTCTTCTAGGCTCTAATTTGTGATAGTTAGCATGTGTTCCATGCAAAGCGTTATCGATTTCATTGCTTGTCATACGATTATCTCGATCTGGTCTTGCAAGAGAGGGATCCGTTGTGTGAGAGAGAAATTCAGGTGGTGGATTGATTACATACGAGGCAAAAGGATCGACGTTGTCTCTTTCCATGGTAAAAAGCTCATATACACTGTTGCAATATAGAGAAAATATGAAATGACAAATGTAGACAAGATAGCAAAAGTTCCTGGTACATGCATGAAAGTTGAAAATTCTGAAAGTTCTTTTGCGTGCTTCCTTTTTTCTACTAGTGATGGCATACCGCTTTTTTCATCTATTAAGAACATATGCATGGTAGACGATACTGGTACTGAAATTCTGAGTAATTAATTAGAAACAATTCAAATTAAAAAAATTATTAACTAGGCACAATATATAATCACTTAGCAATGCCGCCATCAGCGATCAGACGGGTAATGAAAATTTACACCAAAGAAGTAGGTGTAAATTACCACAGAGACACAGTAGGTTTGAACGTAAACTGGATCCAAAGCGAAGATAACTCTATATTTCATTTTCGAATTCAGTTTTCATACATAGAACATTCCATATTCTTCTAGAACATTTATAGATTTTTTTTAGCTTTTCCCGCACAACCTATGACTAACTCTAGATTACTTTAGAAATTGTAGTAAAGGAAACAAATTAGTCTCTGAGTCAATCAGCGAATGAAAATGGCACAAAAGAAGTATTCAATGTAAATGAAAAATTAACCTACTGGACAAGCCATCAGCGATAAGAAAATGGCACAAAAAAGGCGGTCAAACGCCATATGCGAATTATGGAGGCCTAATCTCAGAGAGAACGAAAAAGAGCAATGAAAATACTTACCGTGAAATAAATTTGTAAGGGGCGCGGGAAGAAAAGAAAGAGCGAACAAGCAGGAGAAAAGCAAGAGGCGAAGAGAGAAAACAAGAGCGCGGGAAAATAAAGAGACGGATAACTTCTTTAATTAATTTAATTAGAGATTTAACTATGATTAATTTAAAAATAAGTATGTAATGGATAAAAAGGAAAGACTTCTAAAAGTTTAGAAACAAATTAGATACATTCAAGTATTAAAGGGTATACAGGAAACTAGAGAAGTCTGTAGGGTATATAAAAAATTAACCCTTGAATTTATCTAAATCGGATCAAATCTTTTCTGGTGCTCGTTGGTTGATCGGAACAAAAATTTAGAAGAGAGATGATTTCATTTGACGGGATTTGAGAGGGGATAGTTTCTCCAACGAAATCGCAGGAAAAAATGGAGGTATTTGGCGAGAAATGATTTCGCCAAATTGAAATTACATGATTGTCCTCGTCGCTGGTCAGAAAGTCGCGGCTGAAGAGGAATAAGAGGTGGAGGGATACCTGAAGTGTGGGCTGAGTCACCGGGTCACCGTGAGTTTCAAGGACGCCTTCGTTTTTGCTTCGCCTTCTCTTCTCTTCGTTGTGAGTTTCAGACCCTTCTTCTTTCTCCATTTCTCTCCCATGACACGTTTAGGAAGAAACATTTTAATAAGGGGGAAATTGGTTATTTGCCACTCCAAAACCTTCTAATTCTAAAAATGCCATTCCGAAATTTGAAATTGTAAAAATGCCACTCTAAACTTCATATATTCCTAATTTTGCCATTTATACTGTATTCTTATGCTATTTTTATTAAAAATTAACTGAAAAATACTGTTTTGGTATACGTATTTCTGTATTTCCGATTATACCCTTCATACAGTTTCAAAGTTATTTGCCAAAATAGTATTTTTCAGTTAATTTTTAATAAAAAAAGAGTATAAGAATATAGTATAAATGACAAAATTAGAAATTAATGAAGTTTAGAGTGGCATTTTTACAATTTCAAATTTTGAGATGACATTTTTAGAATTAGAAGGTTTTGGAGTGGAAAATAACCAATTTTTCCTTTTAATAATAACATTGTTTTGTAAATTAAAAGAATTTTTGGAATTTTCTTATAGCATAAAACATTGAATTCTATTGTGCAATTTAATCCTTCCGATCTATAAAATTCAATTCCAAATCCTTTCTAATCATTTCTTTTCTATTAAATTGAATTATATTTTACAAAATATTTGTTCCAATCAGTGTCAGAATTCACAGGACCATTATTACTGAGCTTTGAGATTTGTGCAGAAAAAAATTGAACAGTCCAGATTGTTCACGCTGGTGAACCGAATTATCGACAAATACCATCCTTTCTTCCGTGATTTCTCCGCAGAATTTGACGCTCCTTGAAATCCCGTCGAATCATTTCTATTCTCGTTTTTCTCCGCGTTCTGATCAGTTTTTGTGAAAGAATTCCGATTCAGTTTTTATCGTTTGAACGATAAACCTCTCGTTCGATCACAGTGATGGTTTAAACCCCCTTGGCTTGCCTCACTGCTGCTACTATCGATACGATGGAGGACTTCGAAGCGACTCCAAGACGCGTAATCGACTCAAACAGTCGAAACCTTCACACTAGCTCCCCGTCACCATCGCCGTCGCCGTTTAGACTTTGGCGGCCGGCGGCGCAGAGAAACATCAGGAACCAGTGGTCGAAGCTCCTCTCGGCGAAGGATCGCTGGCTCTCTGCCTCCTCCGATGGAAAATTGCACGCCACTTCCGTGGTGAATGCTTTTCTCTCTCAGAGGTGAGTTCTTTTATCTCTTATTTCCCTGAATTGCATTTGTTTGAATTGTAGAGTTAAATTAAAATGATAAAGGAATTCGTAAATATATAGGATATATATAGCTGTAAATGTTTATAAAGGAAATTTGCTATTTTTCTGATTATTGTTTAATTCCAGTTGAATTGATGCACCTGACAGCGGTATATTGCTTCTTTCAGACATACATCAATTAATAAAAAAAAATTGAAATATCTTCTGCAATAATTAAGGAGTAACATTTTTGAGTTCAAATACTGAAATTTTATTGATGGAATGGTATCAGGTTTGTGTTGAAGAGGGACTTGGGAGTTCTCAAAGATATGCCAGATATAAGTGAGAAGGCTTATAAAAAGTTGGCTTACCAGCAGGTATTGTTACTTCTCCTTAATTATTTCTATTAGTAGTATGGAGGAGGTATGATCATTGGCAAATCTACTGAAAAATGCATTTACAATTTATGTTACACTATTGCTGGTACAAAAACTTTCATATTCTTTGTGATCAGTACAATCAGGTCCGTACTTACTAAACTATAGTGTCCTTCTGATTTGTTTTGGCTATGTTGTATTCTTGTATTGTGTTATGTTATATGCGAGCTTCAAATTGATTTCATGATACTATACTAAATTAAACTAGTCTTGCACTAATGGGCAGGCTGATAGTGTGGTGCTACTTTTAATCTAACTTAGAGCCTCAGCTTCTCGGCACAGAAGTTTTGGACTAAAAGAAATAGTCTCCTTTTTGGAATAGCTCGTCCTTCTCTGTGTATAAAAGTGACGACACTTCAATTTTCCACACCATATTTTTTCTATTAGTTAGTGCAGTACAACAGTCAAAGATAGTATTGAAAATTGAGTTACTAAAACTTTTGATAGTATTATATTGGGCAATTAATTTGGTTTTTGTATGACTTGGTTCATTATCTTATTTCCTTTTCTACTTGTTCAGGAGCTTGGTCGAAGCGCATTATTGTCTTCCTATAAGGAGATGGTATTTCATTTGCTAAATTCTCTATCTCATTTGTGTTATTAACCCAGGAATTATAGTACAAGTTTTCTATCTCTTTAGAACTAGATAGTGTTTAATGTGGAAATTAATCAAGACTTGAATAAAATTATCTCAATCAGCAAATGAAAGCCTCTTTTGTACTTCTATTGCATATGTGCCCCTGGAAACAACAGTAGAAGAAGCCAATTCTTCTACAATTTATGAATAGACTACCAGATTTGAGTGTCCCTTGCCCAACCAATATCTAATAGCTCGCTAGATATGGTAGTTTTTGTATTGAAATTCTTTTTACATGATACAAATCTACAGGTGCTAGCTGTTTCGCAAATGGTTAAAGCATCTAAATCAATGCGCTGCTTTCTCAAAGGACCTACTGGAAGTCCGATCGTACAATTTTGCAACCGACCTGAGGTCATTAACGACTCCGGAGATGGTGGTGGGATTCCAGTGTTCTCATCATTTTCTGTGTTTGATTTTGGTAAACCGCTCATATATTTTTAAGGTTACAATTTATGTAAGAGTAAAATACACAAGTTCTCTCTGAATTATCTGCAGTTTTGTGTTTAGACCTTAAATTTACATGCCTTAAACATTTAAAAATTGTTCCATTTTGTTCCCTCCCTGCTGTGGTTTTTCATCCTAGTTATAAACATGAAGCATAGTGAACCCTAAGGGGGAATGTGTTATTTTGGAAAATACCTTACAATAGGATACAGTTTAAACTTTAAATGATTCATTTCTGGTCAAATGTGGTGAGGAACTTTGTCTTCTTCTGTGTGAGAAATCCTGTTTAGGAACCAAAATGTTAAAAAACCAGATTATAAGGGACTCAATGGGTCTTGTAAAATTTTAAACTGTATGGACCCAAAAAGAAGTTTTGGGTACTTAAGGACTTCTATTTAGATTTTACATGGAGTGTTATCACTGGTAGATTTTGATTGGGATGTGTGCGCTTTATTGGATAGTATTTAACTTCGTTTATTCTAATTAAATTGTTCAAATTTGTTTGTCAAGTAGAGCCTTTTAGTACATGTTGGATGATAGTTCATCAAGGGGTGTTTAAATTCTGAAGCTTTTTTTTTTTTTTGATTAATCTCAGAAGAACTTGCACAAGAACTTATCGCGATGTTTGTCTTAGAGTTAGCTTTGAAGGTAGACTATAGAATAGATATCTTGTTCTTCTCCTAAGAATCTATTGTTTGCTCACTCATTGCTATATTTAAATTGATTCGCCAGATCCATTGAACTCTTCCTCTTTCTCATTTTGTAATATATCTTTAAAATGGTTTGATTTGATAGAGATTTCTCACGGTGGAGCTTACATCTATGCAATTAGAGAAAGAAATTGAAGAAAATGGAACGCCAACATGTGTCAAAGAGCTATTTGAAGGAGAACTCAATGAACTGAGATGTAGCGGTTTTCTATCTGATGAAAGCTGTGAAATTTTGAACCCAAAAATTAATAATTTGGTTGACCTTTCTACACATTCGCACTTGTTAAGCCATGAAGCTACGGAGACTGTTTTACAGGTGGGGGATAATCAAGTACCAATAACCTTTTATTGTGCGTACCAACACCAATTTTAGCAACAGATACTCTCTATATGGCTTAAATCATTGATTAAAATTTTTTAGCGTTGACATCCTATGATTTAAGTATAGTGCTTAGTAATTTTGTTACTGTTACAGCTGACTGTTTCTGTTGGTTCTTTCTTAGGTATACTTAACCTCATGGCTTGCTAATGTGAACCTCAATATGAGCAGGTGCATATGTTTAAGCTTGAATGTACTTTCTTGTTGTTAATTGCCTATTGTTCTGTAGTTAATGCTCAGAATTTCATTTCATAATTTTTTTTAATTTGATTTCTGTCAGTATCAAATCTAGTTTGCAATGTGAAGTAGTTGTATTCGCTTGTTCATACTTATTTGTTATAATCTTCTTTGGTTTGCTTTTGCCATTTTTTGGTTAATTTCTATTATTCTATAAGAATACTGCGCTCCTTACAGACCATAACTGACTAACTGTACCTCGGACTTGTTTTTTTGACTTATCTTGCTCTTTAAATTTAGGATTGATGAAATATTCCTGGTTGTGGAAGAAACAATGCAAGTGAGATTATAATGTTGACCAACCATTTGTAGCTTTAAGCGATTGGAGCCAATTCTCATTCTCATAAAGGCGAGATCACATGTTAAACCTCAGGTACTGCAAAAGTTTGGCCTAGCGAGTTCAAAATGGTAGGCATCAAAATATTTTGGCCATTGTGCCTTCTATGAAGATAAAGTTATCCAAAAACTTCATACAGCTAGTTCTTTTTTTATTAGAATATTTTCGGCTAATCCAACTGTATTAGTAATTTACTAATTTATATTTTTGGATCCATCCAATAAGTAACTTATCTGCTTCCAACATCTGTGTGAATTAATAGATGCAGATTTGAATCAGGTGATGGTTTTAATGGGCATCCAATGACAGATCTAGTTTTGTACTGGTAGATTCTTAGAACCTTCGACAATTTACTAAAAGAAGGGCAATACTGTTGTAAAAGAGATGTTTATGGCCCTCATGTTTTTCCATAATCATTTTAAAATGCTTATGATATTCATCCTCATTTCCCCATACGAGTTCAAAACTCTCTTTATAGATATTCAGAAAACGTAAAGAAAGAAAACTCAAAATGTGAATCCATTTATAGTGGGTATAATATCCCTTGGTAATCTGGTTGTAAGATCACGAAAGTAGAAGGCATTCTAGTAGTTTTCCTCTCGAACAAAGAAAAACAGTCCCAAAGTCTAATTTTGTTGGTCTTTGAAATAGCTTAAAATCTTGTCTATTGCGAAACATACTTGTGTCAATGATGACGGTCATGGAAGAATATACGACCGAATACATGTACTGTAAGAATTCGGATCCTAAAGTAACTCAAAATTTAAGTTTGGATCTGGACCATCCGATCAGAATATGCATGAATATTCAAGGGCCCCGTGAATTCTACCTCAGATTGGATTGAGCGGATGGTCCTGATCCAAACTCAAATTTTGAGCTACTTTATTGTAAAGCCCTTTCTGATTATTTTCATAAAAAAAAATCTTTGAAATGAAAAGAAATCATTGCTTCTGTGAGAGTTGGATTTGAAGCTCCAGAGTCCAGAGCTGGTTATGAAAAAGAAGTTCACGCACCTTCAGGCGACTGAAAATTAGGATTGTTTTTCGAGTTTTGCTTCGGTAAAAAATATTTATTAAAGGATACGTTAACGCGTGAGCATTTTTCTATTGAAATCAATACAAAAGTTGTATCTCTTGAGAACTATTTTTTTTTTTTTGAAAAAAATAAGAACATGGAGGGTGCAGAGTTGGCTGAAAATAAAAGGGCGGAAAGGCACGAAAAAAAAAAACTGTCACAAAAAAAAAAAAGGAGAGGAAGAGCGGAGAGGCCAAAATTAAAAAGAGGAAAGTTGGAGAATTAGAAAACTCTAGGACGTAGACGTCGCACCACAGAGTTTTTAGTTTGGTTTGAATTTTGAATTTTTCACGGAGGATAAGTCAACATATATCTAATTAAGAATTCGTTCATTTTGGAATAAAACGAAAAAAAATTGCATCCCTAAGAGCATCTCCATCAGCTTTCAAATAGAATTGCAAAGTCTGATGTGGCAATCACAGAATCTGAGCTGGCAATTTCATTTTCGTTTTCAGCGCTGCGGAGACCTTTCATAATTTGAAAGCTTTCATAATATGAAAGCTTTCAAAAGCGCTTTCATTTCGCTGAGTTCCGTCACTCTTTCTCTTTCCTTAAAACATGAGAGCCCTTTTAAATTACTCCTCTTCACCGTTTACGTTTCTAGAGAAAGAGAATTACAAAAGTTCCATAGAAAGTAAATTTCATAAATATAAATGATCTACAAGCTGTTGCGAATTATAAAAATATGGAAAGAAATTTTTATTTTCCATTTCAAACGGAGAACCATCTTGTATGATTTTTTCTTTCGTAGTTCTTCCCCTTTTCGTAATTAATGGCTGTGCTCGTTGCATTAATTAAAAATTTAACCTTTAAAACTACCAGAAACAACAAATATCACATAATTCAAGAAACAACACTACACTATACTATTTCACAAGAAATATCTACTTTTCACACTTGACAAAAATACAAATTTACAACAACATGAATCTAATGTCTTGTGCATAAGCATCTCTTTGCTTCACACAGTACTCGAACAAACTCACGTCGAATCAGTGCCTGTTTGTTGCCTTCAGTCTATCCTTCAAATTTCCCCAAAAGAGAGCTTGTCAGGAGATGTACGCACATATGTGTTGAAGGTGTTCTCAAAATGAACCGGCATGTATCTTACATAAAAGAAGCATGCCATTAGAAATTGAGGAAAGCCTTTAAAATTAGTCTTACTTTGTAATTCTTATAGAATTATTACCATTGGTAAAAACCTCAAACAGTATGATTGAAGTTTATTTTGATTTCACGAGATTAAGCAATTACCTTCCTTCGGTATCATAAGATCCAGAGTCACTTTCATGCTTGGCTTTGTGGATGTTGTGTATATATATCAAAAACAGAGGGTTTGGGAACCAACCCTTCAAAATTGAAATTTAGAATATCAATTAGAACCATGCAATGGGCTAATGGTGTTGATTAAAGTGCTATGTACAACCAAGCATCACATAAAGCTTGTAGAATACTAATTTTTACTATTTTTGAATTTTTTTAATATTTTTTATGAATTATGAAAGATGGCACAAAATGACTTAAAAATAAAAGAAAATTGCCAATATTTTATGAAAGAGAACAAGAGTATATTTTATTGGTACATGGGTTCTATACAATATCTAAGGTTCAGCTCTAGTTTCACACATATATATTTTATTTGTTATATATTCTATTTACAAATTCAAAGAATATGAGTATCCAAAAAGATAGAAAAAAGAAGAAAAATCATAAAAGCAGTGAAACCAAATTACTATGAGTGTCTAATTTTAAAACATTCATTCTGTACACACTAAACATCTCTAAAAAAAAAATAGCAAACCGCCCCATTGAGGGACGGTCAGGTTATTTTTAAAATTATTTCAAGTATGAGGATAGATTTGCTATTTTTTTTCAAGGGTATTAATAAAAAAATCAGAACATGGAGGGTGCAGTTGAAAATGAAAGGGCGGAAAGGCACGAAAAAAAACTGTCACAAAAAAAAAAAGGAGAGGAAGAGCAGAGGCCAAAATTAAAAAGAGGGAAGTTGGAGAATGAAAAATCTCTAGGACGTAGACGTCGCACCACGGAGTTTTTAGTTTGGTTTGAATTTTTCACCGAGGATGAGTTAACATATATCCGATTAAGATTTCTTTCATTTTGGAATAAAACGAAAAAAAAATTGCATCCCTGAGATATCTCAATTTTTGGGTAATATGTGAAAATTTAGACCACTCAATTTATTTCCGTACGAATCTCAAAATAATAATAATACAATATGGTCTGGTTTTAGATAAATCGAATTTTCAATTTTTTAGAGCCCATGATTTTAGCACGATCTCTTAACTAAAAATTAAACTAACTGCTAAAAAATAATAATAATAAACTAATCAGGGTTCATTGTTTCATTTATATTCTATCTTGGTATTGTTTTTTTTTTTTTTTATTAAAAATTGTTGGAGATGCTACATGAGTACACACCATTGAGAAGTTAATTTAGTATTAGTTGATTATCAGCATTGGTTTGTCACATTTGAGTTTGTTACGTTTTAGTATCTTTTGCTTACAACCTATACACACACACATTGTACATGTACACTGTTGATTTATAATTAGATACAATGCCATAAAAAATGAACAGTGTCTGTGTTCTATTCCATGTAATTGGCTGATACATTGGAATTCAAGCTCACAGTTTGAATTAGTTCTACTATTTCCAGCACCCAAAACAAAAACAAATGGAACTCACACTTGCCTCTCTTCCCTACCAAATAATTAGTGCTCTGCTCCTTTTCTTTGCATTCTCTCTTCAAGTCCTACATAGAAAGAAAGCCACAGAATCTCTATCCAAATGCAAACTCCCTCCAGGTCCAAGGACCCTCCCATTTATTGGCAACCTACACAACCTAGCAAGTGCTCAATTGCCCCACCATGCCCTGCGTGACCTTGCCCGGTCACACGGCCCTGTCATGCTACTTCGTACTGGTCAAACGGACCTTGTCGTCATTACATCAAGAGAAGCGGCACAAGAGGTATCCTACGATTGAATTAACATAAAAATGTTACCAAATAGCGTGATATAAATCTTTATTCAATATGCTGCCAACCAATTCAATTATATACAAAATTTATGTAGTTGATTGCATCACCAGTTTCGGTAAAATATGTAGTATTCCTTGGTAATTGGCAATATGTAAACATTGGTTTGCAAGATTTTTAAATAATCCAATGTGCATGACAATGATTCTTCAAAAAATTTGAAAATCTCTATCACTTTTAGATTTGATACTAAAATCATAATTAATGGGGCTGGATTGCAGATGTAGTCATCAAAAAAGGTAAGACTAAAAGCATGCATCTTAATCAAATAAAATTCTGGTACACTAAAATAAGATGTTTAGTTCCTTGATACAATTACCACGTAAATGCATATGGTTGTATGTGATTCAGGTGATGAAAATACAAGATGCAAATTTTTCAGACCGCCCTATGTTGGCTGCCGCAAAAATGTGTAACAATTGCTGTGACCTTGTCTTCTCAAATGGTCCTTACTGGCGTCGGCTGCGCCGAATCTGTGTCAATGAGCTCCTCTCCTCAAAGCGGGTCAAATCTCTCTCTTCAATTCGGCATGAAGAGGTCCATTCTATGTTGAGATGGCTCTCCACTTTTTCTGATAAATCATCTGTCAAGTTGGTTGAAAAGATAAGTGAGGTTGCAAACAACATTGTCGCTCGTGCCGCATTCGGGGGGAAATGTAAAAGGCAAGAGATGTTCTTGAAAACTCTGAAGGAGGTAATCGATCAAACTTCTTGGATTAGTCCATCTGATCTGTTCCCTTCGCTAAACTGGTTGGACGTGAAGATGAGAACAAAATATTTACAAACCTACAGGTAATTGATTACTAAAACAAGTGTGTTTGTAATTGTGTGTGACTTTGAATTAGCAAAAAAGATTGTTAAAAGAATTTGTAAGCATTTTTCCTTGGCTAATATCCAAATGTCGACAAAATATGTAGGATTCTGGATTCAATAATGGAGGAGACGATTGAAGAGCATTTGGAAAATCAGAAGCAACATCAGAATGACAGAGATGAGAAAATTGAATACGATTTGGTTGACGTTCTTATCAAGGCAATGGAAAATAATAATGTCGCGGTGCCCATCACATTTGATAGCGTAAAAGCTGTTGTCCTCGTAAGTTTATGAGAGCTTTATTTTTATGTGAATTCAAATGAGAGATGAACAAAACACAAGTATGCCAAAATTTTATCTGATATCTGTAATTCTATTATTATTCACAAACTTACAAATCGTGGATAATTAATTATCTGTATTATTTTATAGTTTGCTGAATGCCTTTGGCCTAATATTTTAAAAACAAACTAAGATATATATAATTAAATAGAAATGAACCCTTTAGTTTTCCAAATACAATTTTTTTTAAGAAGAAAAAAAGGATAACAAAAAGAAAGAGATGAATTCAGCAATAGTCGACATAATACTTGAACCAATTGCAATTGGGATTGATACAAGAACATTTGTAAAACATACTTCTGATAATACATAGGTATTTCAGTTAATAACAATTGAACTTCTATATTTTGTGCTAAGATTGGTAAATTCACTTTATCCCTTTGTTATTCTGCTTATTTAGGACATGTTTGCTGGAGGAACGGACACTGCAACAACTACAATAGAATGGGCAATGACAGAATTAATTAAGCATCCCAAGATAATGGCTAAGGTACAAGCAGAAATAAGGCATGTTGCAATTGAAAAGGTTGACTTTGATGAGGATGACCTCATGAAACTCAACTATCTGAAACTAGTTATCAAAGAAACTCTGAGATTGCATCCACCTCTGCCCCTATTGATACCGCGGAAATGCAAGGAGACATGTCAACTACTTGGCTACTCAATCCCATCTGGAGCCCTAGTGCTAATCAATGCATGGGCTTTAGGAAGAGATCCTGAGTACTGGAATCATGCCGAGGAGTTTATACCAGAGAGGTTTGAAGGTTCTAGGACTGATCTCAAGGGGAAAAATTTTGAATTCATACCATTTGGAGCAGGTCGAAGAAGTTGTGCCGGGATGGATTTTGGTATGGCAGTCCTTGAGATAGCTCTCTCTAGGCTTTTGTTGCATTTTGATTGGAAACTACCATACGGTGTCAATCCAAACGATGTGGACATGAGAGAGGAGCTCGGTGCAGTTTGTCGTAGGAAAAAACCTTTGTCCTTAGTACCAGTCTTGCGAGTTCCGTTGCCCCATGTTCAGAATTCTGTCTGTGTGTGATGTAAGAACAATTGTACATCCTCAAAAGTTCAGGATCAATTATCTTTTTGAGTAGTTGAACTTATTTATGAGTTGTAACTGTAGGCTTACAGGACCTAAAGTTTGGCTTCATTTGTTATCATGTATTAAATAAAAGGTAATGTTAGATATTGATTATAGATATTAATTATGGTTTGTTTAATTTATTTTGTTATATAAATAGTCTATAAAATGTATAAGTTTGGATTAATGTTTGAAAACTAGCAGTCCAAAATATCACGTACATCCTAATGGCAATTTAATTGAAATTGTTGTCTCGCTGATGTAATTATTGCAATATCTGTTGTTAAACGGAAAAAAAAAAGGGATGCCATGGCTCAGGCTGACCCGGAAAAAAAAAATTAAACGGGCCGCCATGGCCCAGGCCAACCCAAAACAAAATTCAATTTTTTTTTATACTATGTTCAGTGAGCAGTCTAATAATTTTGACCAGATTCAAAATTCAATTTAGAAAAAATGGCTACATGGATTTTTGTATTCTTTATATCAAAATAAAGTATGAAAGTCTAGTTTCCAGACAATATAATTTATCTATACAAAAATATTACAGATTGGTACAGTTTTAATTATTAATTGACAGAGGTCAAAATTATTGGACTGCTCACTGAAATTTCAGCTTTTCTGATTTCTGACCTCTGTCAATTAATCGCTAAAAATGTACTAATATGTAATATTTTTGTATAGAGAAATTATATTATCTGCAAACTAGACTTTAATACCTTTATTTTGATATAAAGAACACAAAAATCCATGTAGCCATGTACTCTAAATTGAATTTTGAATTTTGAATTTTGAATTTGGTCAAAATTATAGGACTGCTCACTGGAATTTCAGCTTTTCTGATTTCTGACCTTTTTCAATTAATCTCTAAAACTGTACCAATCTGTAATATTTTTGTATAGAGAAATTATATTATCTGGAAACTAGACTTTCATACATTTATTTTGATATAAAGAACACAAAAATATATATAGTCATTTTCTCTAAATTAAATTTTGAATATGGTCAAAATTATTGGACTGCTCACTGGAATTTCAGCTTTTCTGATTTCTGACCTCTGTCAATTAATCGCTAAAATTGTACCAATCTGTAATATTTTTGTATAGAGAAATTATATTATCTGGAAACTAGACTTTCATTCCTTTATTTTGATATAAAGAACACAAAAATCCATGTAGCCATTTTCTCTAAATTGAATTTTGAATCTGGTCAAAATTATTGGACTGCTCACTGAACATAGTATAAAAAAAATTTGAATTTTTTTTTGGGCTGGCCTGGGCCATGGCGGCCCGTTTAATTTTTTTTTTTTTTCCGGGTCAGCCTGAGCCATGGCATCCCTTTTTTTTCCGTTTTTTTCCGATGAATTTGAGTATGCCATGGCGTCCCTGCTGGACGCTATGGCGCCCGCCTGCCTTCTCATTTTTCAAATTACCCCGATACATTTCTTATTTTTAATATTTATTTATTTTCTTATATATAAAAATTGCGGTACATTACATGATCAACACACGTGCGTAACGTGACAAAACTAATAACAATATAATTAATTTCTTTCTCTACTCTGAAATATATGAGGAGTTATATAAATTGGATAACTACTCGGGGTGATTGTATTATAATAGTTTTAACCACATAATATCAATTTGGTCATTGTTCTATCAATTTTAACAAAAAAATTCTTTTGCTCACGCTCCAATATGTGAAAAGAAAATACATTGAACAATTCAATATTGAACTTGCAACCTTGCATGCAAATAGTACTATTGACTAATAATTCACGTATGGTTCTCAAGATTTATTACCTAATTAAACACTAAATTATGAAACAAAATTATAAAAATATTTAAGAATCAGTTTTTAATCTAGTAATATGTGTAAAAGATTACATATTTGAAATTCGAATAGCTTCTAATCTTTACTCTAACAAAATTAGAAGGACAATTCAGATAATTCAGGACGCAAGGAACTCGTGCGTGGATATTTGATATTTCTCACTGGAACAGCACCCGAACGCTCTAGATGACAACTTATTTTGATTGAGGAGCGTGCTTGACTTCTAAGTTTTTTCCATGGTGGGTTCGATCTTAACAATGTCAACCTGATGATATGTTTGTATATTTCTGCTTTGTGAAGAAAAAGTAACAACAATATTCTTATTTTTAAATATTTAAAAGTAAATAGACTTTTGTGCTTTGCAATGTACATCAGAGTGCGTCCGACAAATATCTGAAATTAAAAAAATACTGATATGAATAATAATTATTCGGATAATTAATAATTAGCCGTATTCAAATATCTAAATTTACAAAAATTTAAATATAAATCTAAGAGTAGAACTAGGGTGTTCCTAAGCTCACCAAGTCCTCCGTGAGCTCGACTCTAAAACTTATTGAATTGACTTCAAACGATATTTTCAAACCGTTAGATGTTCAATCTATATTAAAATGTGCTTGGAAACCAAATTTTACATTTTTTTGAAATTTTTTTACTATTTATTAAGATGGTTTGAAAATCGCTGTTTTTATTAAAATTCTGCACCATTGGAAAACAACGATTTCTAGCTCCGTACAATTTTCATGGAACCATCCACAATTCCTTATACCAGAATATTTGGCATTACCACTGTGTCAGGGAATGAGAGTAGGTCCGATGCCCATCTGACCTATCTTGGTTCGATGGGTGTGATGACCATCCGATCTGCATCAAGTCGTGTGCTCTGCATCAAAATCCGTATAAGACTGTATCAATTTCCGTGTGCATAGATCTTGATGCTAATCGTACGGTGATAGAGCTAATTGAACCTAACTCTAGGTCCGATGCCCATCGGACCTACTCCTATCTCCTGTGTCAGACAGGCTAGTCTTGAAACGGGTAGTTTCAATTTTTCATTTTTATATGATGATGAAATACATGTATCCAGGCAAGATATCGTGTAAAACTGGCATTTGTACAGAGGTTCAAGAACGGCATTTCTTGGGTAAATTGTTTTACTTTTTCCTATTCGCTTGACCGTGCACGCTGAAGTATCTTGTTTGAAGTAATTATATTAACTTTCTTTGTCTCTTTTCCTTACCCAGGTCTTTTCAGTTTTGGCTCATTTTTATCCAAACAAAAAAAGCTTTTGCGTAATACAGATTCCTCATTCATTGTCAACCAAAAGGTCTCATAACTCATATACCTTTCATATTTACTTAATTTATACTTCTTATCCAGCCATCTTTCTTTTTCCACATTATGTTATTATACCTTTCAAATTTATCTAGCCAGTGTCTATTATATTTTTCTTATAACATGAGCTAGAAAATGATAACAAAAATTATTTTGATTTCATACGATAAAATCAAAATAAAAGGACATATGACTCTCGTATACTGTGTAAAGTAAAAACAACAATGCCAATAAATTTATCCTATAAGCTACTTCCTCCGACATTCACAAACTTTTCAGTGGCAAAGATCTGACTAACTAAAAATTGCATTTGCAAAAAATCAAGGAAAAAAAAGGCTACAATACCAACTAAATATAATTTCCTCTTAATATCAAAATTAATATGGGATACAATAAAACAATGTGAAGCATCCTTTAGTTATATACTCCATATAATTATTATACGAGGGAGGGAGCGGGGGTATTTAACGGTATCGGATCAAATTCGGTCCCGTATCTGATCTGAATTGTTCAATTCTCGTTGAAATTTTAATATTATTTAAAAAATTAAAATTAAAATTATTTCGTAAATTAGATCAAACAGTCCATATAGAATATCCGACCGCGTTATATAAAACTTTATTACTGCCCCCTTGATTAGAAATTCGGATCACCCCAGCTGGTACCTGACTCCAGCAAATTGAAAACGGACAGTCCAGTATAGGGGTGCAAACGGGTCGGATATTATCCGACCGTATCCGTATCCGAAAATTAGATGCGGATATCCGATATCCGAATATCCGTGCGGATACGGATACGGATATGGTTTTGAATTTTAATTATCCGTATCTGAATAGCAGATAAATATCATATAATTTACTATATATTATGAAAATATTTATGTATATATATACGGATATCCGATCCGTATCCGTATGTATCCGTCTAATATCTGATCCGTATCCGTATCCGAAAATTTAAAAGCGGATACGGATATGGTTTTACCACTATCTGATCCGTATCCGATCCGTTTGCACCCCTAGTCCAGTATCGTTCTTTTAACTTGGCACGAATCTCAAAGCACAAATAATACTGGCCGCCTACGTCATTCCCGAATAGACACCATTTTGAGTTAATCTGGACCGTCCGTTTCAATTGCCTGAGTCAGGTACCTGGGAGGATTCGGATTCCTTTGATTAGTCCGTAGTCGCCCGTGTCAACCCAAAGTTTTGCGGCGCTGATGATCCACACGAATAATAAAAGTATCTTTTCTGAAATGCAAGGAGCAAAAATTGTCATTGGGTTCATATTTCACGGACAAAATAGTAGTCAGCATGCAGCCATGTATGGAGCAAAAAAATATCATTGGCTTCATATTTCCACACAGGTGTGGGAACCGGAAACAGTCGTCCTCGTCTGACTCTCTCTGGGTAGTCTTTCAAATACACACACACTTTCTTTTGAGCCGACAAAAATACAAAGTTAGCAGAGTATTGAAAAAAATTCCAATATTAATCGATACTCAGAATATTGTTTTAAAATGGTAACTAAAATAATTTCGGTTCTTTGAGTAGTATTCAATAGGGTGGACAAGTAATCTGTTTAATTCGATCAATTCTTCCGATTCGAAAAACAAACGAATGTAAATTTTGTTTAGTTAGATATTGATTGTATGTCAATTAATTCACCACATACATGTTAGTTATGAATTTTATCTGATTATGAGTCTCATGTTTCTTTTTGGAGGTCGCCAATTGCTTTTTTGGACAAGGACCAATTACGAACCTGGAACATTATTTGGGCGGCAACATTATGGTCAATCTGGCGTGAGAGAAATAACAGAATTTTCTCGCAAAAGACAAAACCAACACGAGTGCTGTCAGGAGAAATCCTACGGGATATACAGCTGTGGCGAAGTTGCTACTAAATACCGCACGGGTCAAGAATTTCACTAGTGGAGCTTACTGTCAGGATAGTGTGTACATATTTGTTTTTTAGCTTTTTCGGTCTTTGTTTTTTAACTATGTAAATATTTTTTCTTATTAATGAAAATCGTAAGATGACAAGTTGCCATCTTATACTCAAAAAAGTTATGAATTTTATAGAAATATATTTTAAAACTCGATCTGACCACATTAAATAATTAAAATTATACTGTTGTGATGATATGTCAAAAAATATATCATTTAATTTTTCTCATAATCATAACATTTAAATTTAAAATTTTAATTCTTCAAGACAACTATAATTAGATATTCTATATCTTAATCGCAAAATAATAAATGCTGGTGTAACAATAGTAATCAGAAAAACCTTGCCTTACCCTCCCCAATGCAGCAACTATAATTTAGGATGCCTCCCTTGCCCTAACCTCCCCTCCCGTCCGCTCCCCAATGCAGCAAAACCTTTTCTAATGCTTCTTTCTATTGGCGGAACAAAGTTGGAGTCCATATCACTCCTCCATACATGCTAAATGAGTTGGAAAAGTTCAAAATCAGACAGTGTGTTAATCATACATTTATTTATTCTATCATGACACACGAACCTTTTAGAAAAAATTACGAATGATAATTCATTAGAACACCGTATATGTAGACCATTCATATCATACGAAGCACGCATAGTATATTTTGGCAAGAGATAATTCAAAGTGATACGGTATTAGAACAGCATATCTAAACAATTTTGTTTGTTTGTTTTACAATAGATAACATTATAAAATGTTAATATTTTAGTGATCCATTTTATATAACTTGAGACTAAAGTGTTTTTGTGCATTATTGTTCTCTAAGAACTATCATTGATTGCTGCCACATAAATATCTAAATAAGTACCAAAGAACAGACCCCTAGGTGTATCTTTTGTTTGTTAACTTTATCAACTTGCTAGGTACATTTCATGAGATAGGAGTAGGTCCGATGGGCATCGGACCTACATTTAGGTTCAATGAGCTTTAGGACCGTACGATTAGCATCAAGATCTATGCACACGGTAATTGATATAGACTTGCACAGATTTGATACAGAGCACACAAATCTTGATGTAGATCGAATGGTCATCACACCAATCAAACCAAGGTAGGTCCGATGGGCATCGGACCTACTCTGATTCCACATTTCATGGTACTCTAGCAAAACACGTATGGCAACGTAAATCATTTTCACAACATTTTTGCTGTTGTATCTTTTGTTTGCTAACTTTAGCTTGCACTTCTTTCCCATGTAACAGACTCCCCATCACTCAATCACTCCGTTTTGAAATATGGCCACTTGAGACAAAAAAAAAGTTACTATCCAAAAATTTGTTCATCGTTATTCTTTTTTTGCTATTAACTTCATCCTTTACTCTTTTTTTTCAAATTTATTTAGTATAAAACTTGACAATAATAAATAGAAATTATAAGTTAATATTAATATTAATTGATTAATTGAACGATTGAATTCGATTTCAATATTTTTCTATAAAAAGGTTGTGTATCGGAGAAAAATGCGAAATTTTATACATAAGTCGCAAGAGTATGTTTAAATTGTACATTAACATGAGGGATTGAGAACGGTCTCATGGGTGTTTGATTAAATTCAGTCCGATGCTCGATCAGAGCCGTTTGATCCGCATAAAGATTCATATGCACTTGGCTCGCATTAATTATGAATTTGTTAGCACAGATCTTTTGTTTGCTAACTTTAGCTTGCACTTCTTTATCTAGGAGCTAGACTCCTATATTTTAATAAAAAAAAAATAACTTGCACTTCTTTCCCACAGAACAGACTCCCATCACTCATTCACTCCGTTTTGCGTTATGGCCGAATTTTTTTATAAACCATAACTAATTTTTTTTTTTTTTTTTTACGAAACCACCGTCATTTTGGTCCGTTATTTTTTTTTATTCCGGACCGAAATCACATTTCGGTCCGGCCCCCTTTTTGAATTTTCTGTGGTACTGGTTTCACAAGTTTTCATATGAGCCGCCACAGAAAATCTAAAAAGAAGACCGGACCGAAATGTCATTTCGGTTCTTATGGTTTTTGTAAAAAAAAGATAATCTTGTTGGTTTCGTAAAATTGTTTTTTTTAATTATAATCTATAAAAAAAATTCAATACGGCCGCTTGAGACAAAAAAAAAATTACTATCCAAAAATTTGTTCATCGTTATTCTTTTTTTGCTATTAACTTCATCCTTTACTCTTTTTCAAATTTATTTAGTATAAAACTTGACTATAATAAATAGAAATTATAAGTTAATATTAATACATTCATTTTGATTGTATTTTTATCATTTTACTTTATATTAAATTAATTCAAAAATTTATAAATTTGACATATAAATGCATTTTTTGTGAAATATATCAATTCCAACAATTAAGATTCATCGTTTGAATTAAGTCAATTGATAGATTTTGAAGTTAAATTCACAAAAAAGACTTAATGAGCTTACAAATTATTCAGATTTTGAAGTCAATCCCTTGAGACCGGCTCATATTTAATTGCTCCGGAATATTAAATTAAAGGGAAGAGAAAGGGAGAAGAGGTGAACTCTATTTACTCCCTCCCCTCCATCTTTCTAGAGCATAGCTCTCTTTGCTTGTCCCATTTTCTGTTTTCTACTATCTCTTCTGATTTCTGAAAATATATTGGTGAAAAACTTTATAAAATTGACTAAATCAAGATTTTTTTTTTTTATATTTCGGTCCCTAGGAAACATAATGAGGTGGTAAATTTTGGTAGGGTATAAATTGTATATTAATTAATGAGTGTGTCTTCTATGGACATAAGGACCTATTTGTAAAATGAACATATTTTCATTTTCAAAGTTCAAACAGTCGATCCGACCGTTCAACATTATCTCCATATTAAAATGTACTTGGAGGTCAAATTTTACATTTTTTTGAATTTTTTACTATTTATTAAGTATTTTACAAAACTAGTCAAATTCAGACCATTGAATTTTGTAAAATACTTAATAAATAGTAAATAAATTCAAAAAAAATGTAAAATCTGACCTCCAAGTACATTTTAATATGGAGATAATGTTGAACGGTCGGATCGACTGTTTGAATTTTTAAAATGAAAATATATTCATTTTACAAATAGATCCTTATGTCCATAGAAGAATTTGCCTTAATTCATTATATATAATCTCAAACTGCCTTTCCCCTACACCCCTCCTCATTTCTTGATTTGTTCCACACCAACCTATCAACCACCATCTCTCTCCCTCTCTCTCTCTCTCACACGCGCACACACGCAGTCCTTCTCACTTCTCTCTCTCTCTCTCTCTCTAATAATGGAGTTGAAAAGGAGTCTCATTGCTATATTACTAGTATTGTGTACAACACACAGATGCTCAACACAGAGTACAAACCTCAGCAGGAAAAGTTTCCCTCAAGGCTTTGTGTTTGGAACAGCTTCATCTTCATTCCAGGTTAATTATTAGTACTGTATCTGAAATTATTCTCAGAAAAGTATAGACCATTTTTTAATCTTTTAATATGAGGTCATAGTATTGTTTAGCAATGCTTTTGATAAATGATATTCCATTTACAAATTTCATATTATTTTGAAGTAATACATGTTAATTAAAGGAGTTAGTGGAGTCCATATGTCAAAAAAACAAAATTTATCAAAAGGATTTTTGTCAACTTTCATATTATTTACTAATAAGATTCTCAAAATGCAAGTTAGAAAAGTTGTCTATTCTTATATAAGTGATGTCATTCTTACTTCCATTTCAAATTTTTTTTTTTCTTCTCCCATGTTCATTTTTTTTTTATTATCTGATAATTTTTGAAAACCACTAAAGAATAGAACTAGGGTGTTCTTAAGCTCACCAAGCTCTTTTGTAGGCTTAACTCAAAAATTCATTGGATTGGTTTCAAGCAACGCATTCAAATCGTTGAAACCAATCTACTTCACGAGTGATGAGTTTACATGTCAAATTTATAAATTAATTTAATATAAAATAAAGCTGTCAAATCAATCAAACGGGGGCTTGATCTTTATTTTTACTCAAAATAAAAATCAAGCGGTAAAGAAATAATGAAAAATGAACACATTAAAATTAACTTATAAACTATTTTTTTTACCACTTGACTTTATACATTAAAATAAACACATTAAAATTACCTCGAAAATATATAAATTTGACATGTAAACGCATCACTCGTGAAGTAGATCGGTTTCAACAGTTTGGTTGTATCGTTTGAAACCAATTCAATAGATTTTTGAATTAAGTTCACAAAGAGACTTGATGAGCTTAAGAACACCCTAGTTCTACTCGTTTCCTCAATTCCTTTACCTAATTAATTAATAATTATCTGATACTATGCAACCTTCATATATACCTTCCTCAACCAAGAATGAATTTGGAAAACCTTAATTAATGAATAATCAAATATATTACGTGCATTCTCTCTCACATATTTTACCTTTACATGCATGCATTAATTGGGTTCAATTTGTAACAATACAACAAGTATTAGTTAATTATTGATTCTAATATATAGTAACAAGGACGATATAATTAATTATTGCGACCGCCTCTCAAAATCTTGTTTTGATTTATTAATTTTTAGTACCTGCACACAGCAACACATGTGATGTCTGTTCCAGAATTCTCGATTCAGCTTTGTAATCTTCTTGCCTGCGGACAAAAGTGTAAAAGCATTGTAATCTTCCAAAAACACGTCGCGGGTGTATCCTACCTATCATCTGCACCAAGATTCGTGCTTACACAGATCTCAATCGGCACGAACGGCTGGATTTATCAAGTGGACTTGTAGTTGTGGTCTTGTGGACTTGACTGCTGGAAAATGACAGGCTGTCACGAGGCTTCGTCTTTAGCGAAGGCATGGGTGATGGCCTGATGGGCCACTAGCATCACTTCATTTCCAGCACTTAAAAGTCCTTTTCACACTCATAATTTTCTTTCTTTTTCTTGACCAAGAACAAGATGCTTTTGGAAGCCTCTTAAAAATCTCAAGTGGTCCAAAGATTGAACTTCTTTGAAAAGTGCGCCCTCTACTGCCATTAGTGTGGCTGTGTTTCGGTGTTAAATATTTTATAATTTTTTTCTTGCTGAATGTATTGATGTCTTTAAAAATCAATCAATCTTTTGTGCTAACAAAGTAACAGCTCTAAAAAAAAAAAGTAACACGTTATGAATGGAGGGATATAAAATTGTTTTATGCTTGTAATAATGTTTCTCACTTTTTTTATGAAAATAATGTTTCTCATTTAGTGCCTAGTCTCTAGGGATTGTACGTTTTTGGCAGGAATGGGGGGCTGTCAATAGACATCAATCAAAATATTCGTTCGGATTTAGTCGGCATGAAATTTGACTTAACCGAAAATTAAACCGAATTTGATCCGAAATTCATGGGATTGCCAAAGTAACTCAAAATTTAAGTTTGAATCTAAACCGTCCTATCAGAATTCGGACCAAATCTGACTTAAATTAGAATTCACGGATTACCAAATTCAATTATATGACAATTCAAATTTAAGTTTGGGCAATACTATATGATGATCCAAAATGCATTAACCCGTCACTTAATTTTGTATAGTGAGATGATAAGGTTTTCCACTTTATCATGCGCATTAAGTGCTCTTATCAACAAATGCATAAAAGAATAAAAAACAATTGGAACAGCACAACATTCAACCTTACAAGTCATAATAATTAATCATTGGATTTATGGCAATGCATTAATTGCAGTATGAAGGAGCAGTGAAGACTGATGGCAGAGGATTGACTGTCTGGGACAAATTTGCACATACCTTTGGTATTATATACTTCTCAAGAGTATTTTATACTGGTATTCAAATATAAATTGTAGGATTAATTGTGGCTGGTATTTCTTTTCTTTTTTTTGTAGGGAAGGTGATTGATTTCAGCAATGCTGATGTGGCAGTCGACCAGTACCACCGTTTTGAGGTGAATTTATCTAAACAGCCTATAAAATTTTATATGCACAATAAATTTCAAGAGAATGATTTTTATGCCTTCATTTTTTGTGTATCCTTTCATTTTTTTTATTTTTCTAATAAAAAGATTCTAAAACTTATATGTCAAAATAAAACTATTAGATTTGACATGTATTATTTTCTCTCCATGCACATAAAAAATTATCACTTTTTGGTTTTATTTTTTATACGAATTAATAAGTTGAAAAATTAACGTCCAGAAATTATTCACATTAGTGTATTTTTGCAAACTCTTCATAACAATTAAGAAAAGGTTGAAATCTTTTACATGTGCATAAAAAATAATATAAATCAAATCTAACAGTTTTATTTTGATATTTAAGTTTTAAATTTGAAGTTTAAAAATAAAAACATTTAAACCCTCGTCAATTTCAAATATATATCATATAATAATTTATTTTTCAATTTTTCCTGATGCGTTCCTATATGGCTAGCCTTCACTAAACTTGTATCATTACTTATACCAGGTTACTTTACACATGTTGGTTTATCAGAAATCTAAAACCAAGCGCACATAATTAACATTATAGCTCCATATATAAAATCATTACAATTTTCTTAGAAACTACAATTATTACGGGAAGTTACATTAAATTATTTAATTGATGGATTATAATATTCGGCTGGTTCATCTTTATGTTTAAACTTTAAACTAAATAGTCAACCTAATTTTGTGGCCCATGAAGCGTCAAATGAAGGCCAGGTTACCCATTATAAATGAGGTGTAAATAAACGATTTGATCCAAGAAAATTTAGCATGTATGCATTATGGGCTTACATTTTTTATTGGACTATCTGACTAAACTATTTTTGTAGGAGGATATACAACTTATGGTAGACATGGGAATGGATGCATATAGGTTCTCCATTGCATGGTCTCGAATTTATCCAAGTACATTTTTTTTTATTTCCTTAAAAAGTATACAGTTAACTTAGTTGAATTTATGATGAATATCTCTCAAAGAATTTTTATAAGATTGATGTTTTTTTGCTCTCTTTTGGTCGCAATAGATGGTACTGGTGAAATTAATCAATTTGGAATCGACCACTACAACAAATTAATCAATGCATTGCTTGCAAAAGGTATGGTTGAAATTGTACTGAGCAGGATTAAATGTTAAAATGTTATTTTTTATTTTTGCCCTTTTCTCATCTAATTATCATGTTTGAATGAGAAATAATTATAGGGATCGAGCCTTATGTAACAATTTACCACTGGGACCTTCCTCAAGCCTTAGAAGACAAATACAATGGATGGCTAGATAGGCAAATTATGTGAGTTTCATGTTTGCTTTTATGTGTTCTAACTTGACATATTTTTTACAAGTTAGAACAGTAGACACTTTTTTTTACTGAATATACTCAAAATTTGCATCATGAAACATGGAAACATGAAAATATCTGATGTGATAACAACATGCATGGAAGCAATGACTTTGCGAATTATGCCGAGACGTGCTTCAAGGCATTTGGGGATCGGGTGAAGCATTGGATAACATTTAACGAACCGCACACATTTGCAATACAAGGCTATGATGTGGGACTTCAAGCCCCCGGTCGCTGCTCTATTCTTCTCCATTTATTTTGTAGAGCAGGGAACTCAGCAACTGAGCCATATATTGTTGCCCATAATACCCTTCTGGCTCATGCCATCACCTCAGACATATATAGAAGGAAATACAAGGTAATGTTTACTTCATGCATTTTATTTTACTGCTGGCATTCTTTATTCAAAATAAAAATAAAGTTTAGGAACTAAAATCCTAGCTTTGGTGCATGGAAAGAATTATTCTGATGGATATATTTCATAACAAAATGATATAGTTGACAAACAAGAATAATAAATTAGTTTGTGTTGGCGGTGACTAAGATGTTTATCGACAAGTATAGTCTAAAATAAGGATCAAAATTAGAGGTGGACATTCTTAATTGTACTAATGGTGCATATTATGGAAAACACGTTTGTGTCATGTGATGTAAACAATTTGGTAAATTCATTTTAAAAAAGGGGAATTCGACTAAAGACCTCTTTTTATCTAGTTTTTGCATAGAACAACACTTTTTATTTTCGGTTTATCGCATGCCTTCAAAATATAGCCTACACAAGGTGGAATTGTTGGGATGGCATTTGATGTTATGTGGTATGTGCCGATGACAAATTCTACTGAAGACATTGCAGCAACGCAAAGAGCACAAGATTTTCAATTGGGCTGGTAAGTTTCTTAATATGCTTTTCTTCTTTTGTCCCAATGTTTAGAAAAAAAAAATGGGATTGAGATAATTGTTCCTTTCCTTTCTATCTAAATGAAAGCTTACTGGTATGAAAATGACGGTTTTATACCAGTCAGTAAGACTAGAAAGAAAATTTCAGAAAAAGCACTCAAGTTTTTGCTTGATAAGAATGAAAAAGTTAAAAAAACTACTGCATTTTATATAACAGGTTTATGGACCCTTTATTCTTTGGTGATTATCCAAATTCAATGAGAACAAGAGTCGGGGATAGATTACCGAAGTTCTCAGCTGATGAGGCAGCATTGGTTAAGGGATCATTGGATTTTGTTGGTATAAATCACTACACCACATGGTACGCAAAGAACAATTCAACAAATATAATTGGCATATTGCTCCACGACACAATTGCCGACTCCGGTGCCAGCACGCTACGTAAGTTCATAATAGTTCTCAGTGCCATTTCAATTGTTAGAAAATAATTTGCCAATTAGGTTCAATTAAGGAAGCAGAAAATATTTTTTCTTGAATAGTACTGTACCAGGTTTGTGTTGTACCAGTCAGGTCAAGTACTCAACAGGTATTAGGAAGAACTGGTACGCTAATCAATTAAGCTCACAATTCTTTCATTGACCAAGAGCATTCTTTGTTTTTTTTTTTCTGATATGCAGCATTCAAGGGTACTAAAGCAATTGGAGATAAGGTACGAAACAAATTAAGAGAACTTTTAAAGACAGTATATATAATATATGATATTAATTAAAAAAATTATTAGATCGAAAGCTCTTAAATGATTTCTTAATACAGGCAAATGCTATCTGGATATATATTGTACCTGAAGGGATGAGGAGCCTGATGAACTACGTCAAAGAGAAATATAACAATCCACCGGTTGTGATAACTGAAAATGGTTCTCTTTTCTCCTTCCCAATTATTCCAACCATTTCATGATTACCCATGTAGTGTTTATCTTTATATGAGCAAGGCTTTGGTACTATGCATAACACACATTGGTCCATACTTTGGATCAGATCTCTTCTTACAAAATCCAAATAGTTGATCTGAACCATTCAACATGATATGTTTCCGAAAAAAAAAAAACATGATAACCATATGAAATGTACTTGTAGATCAAATTTTACATTTTTTAGAATTTTTTTTACTATCTTTTTAGATAGGTGGAAAATCATTTGATCTAAAGATTCTAGACCATTTACAAGTAGTGATTTTCTACATATCTAAAAAAATATAAAATTTAGTGTGCAAGTACATTTTCATATGGAGATCATGTTAAATGGTTCAGATCGACTTTTTGGACTTTAAAAATGAAGATATCGATCCGAAGCACGGACCAATGTGCGATATGCATAGTACCATTGCCTCACTCATCTTTATATTGATGTTATATTAAGTGAATCAAATATCTACGATGTTTGTGCAGGGATGGATGATCCAAACAGCCCATTTACTTCAATCAAAGATGCTCTGAAGGATGATAAAAGGATCAGATACCACCATGATTATCTCTCAAACTTATCTGCTGCTATCCAGTAATTTTAGTCAGATTTACATAAGTAGCATATATGGCAATCCTCGGTTAAAAAAAAAAAAATTAAACAAGTAAAAAATGTAGACAGTTGTACTCGTACCGCAATATTTCAGATGTACCAGAAAAGTTTTATGATACCAAAAAGTAGGGTGAGTAAATAGAGCTATTTTGCAACTGAAATGATATCAAAGAGAGAATTTTAATAACCTATTCAATTTATGAAGATTAAAACTAAATAAATTTCTGAATGCTATGCAGGGAAGACGGTTGTGATGTGAGAGGATACTTTGCGTGGTCTCTGCTTGACAACTGGGAGTGGGCAGCGGGTTACACTTCGCGATTCGGGCTATACTTTGTCGACTACAAGGATAACCTTAAAAGATACCCAAAGAACTCAGTTCAATGGTTCAAAAACCTCTTGGGCTAAACACCTACACCGCAATTTTTTCATTTGCTTTTTATGAAAGTGATTAGATCTTAGAAAACGTAAAAGATAAATATTAGTTGTACAATATGATATGATACATTATTACTTGCACGCAAAAGGTAGCTACATTTATTTGAGATTTTTATGTAATGTGTACAAAAAATTATTGTTTGATGAAATTCATAATAAGCGAGGAAACTGAAAGCCTGATTCATATTTGCTGAAAGATCTTCATAACCTGCTTCTTCTTTTTTCTATTCCTTCGTTTTATAATTGCTATAACTTTACATCTGGATCCGGGATGATCCACAAAGTTCTATAATTCTAAGCGAGAGCACCCCTTTCATTTGAGCAATTCCTAAAAAAAAATTAATTCGACTTTGATAGCCCCAAAGCTCACTTTGAATTCGGGTTGATCCGGGATGATCCACAAAGCTCACTTTGAATTCAACCGATCAATTAGCTCTTCTAATTGCTGCAAACCCAAGTTAAAATATATACTTGAAGCAAAAGAAGGAACATTATGTAGCCCCAAATTCTCATCTCCAAATACTCAAATGTGAATTTTGTAATAGTTACATTTTCATTTTAGAAAGTTCGAAAAATAAGTTTAAAAGATCAAGATAACTGGTGACAGTCATCAACCATATATTAACTTGATCAAAACTACATCACAACTGTCAATGTTTATTTCTTAATGAAATATTCTTAAGAGAAACGTAGAGAATGAGTCCATGGTTGATAGTCGAGGACTAATGATAGCTTGATAAGGGATGTTATAGCGGATGTTTTATTTATTGGTCGCTTTCCCATCAGTCATCAACGATAATTAAAAGATCGCTTCAGAATCTTTCATGTCATAGTCGTTTTGAAGATAACTCCAGAGAAAGAAAAGGATATTCGAGTCCTCAAAAGAAAGGAAGACTGGAACGACAAAATGGGAAAAATAATAGCTAAGGCAAACTATGCCTTGACCCAGTAAAAGAGAAAATAACAAGGTCCAAATATTTGCACCGAAACACAAAATAAAAAAAATTAAAAACTCAATATATAACCCCCACGGCCCCACATACAATTATAAATACTTGTTAGAGGCAGTTTGACAGACCAACAAAACGCTTTCTTTATGCAACAGTAATACAAATATTGGGGTACACCAGTAGAAACTCTTATTGACAAATTGCAAAAATTCAAATTACCGTAAAATGGCAAGTAAAAAACAAAAAGTGCACCAAAATTTTAATAGAAAAGGTCATGGTTTGCCAAGACATGCCGAATTTATGTCTGGCATAAGCTGTCCCATTCAATTCTAGACAAGTGATATTTATTAAGGTAAAGAATAATAAAAAGAAAACTAATAGCGGAGCATGTAGGTTCTGCGCCTGAACCAATTGTAGTCAGGCAAATTCTGGATTGGTCCTAGGGCAGCAATTGCAACATCCTGCAAAACAAAATCAAAATAACAAATTACAAAGATACACAAAAATAGAACAAAAATGTATTTTTGATCTGGAAAACTCTAATCATCCTAGCACATAAGCACCAAAACTCATAAAAATAGCACATATGCTTACAGTGCTAAAATTTAAAGAAGCATTCCTGGTGTCACTAAAAAGCCAACCATACATAGTGTTTTGTTTTCCTACTATAGTCAGGAGAGGAGTTTATCCCTAAGACTTGATTTGGAGGATAGATAAAATATATATCTCCCTAAAATGTCCCAAATTCGTAACACCAAGTTAGGGTTAGCATCCAACCGTCTCCCCCTACCCTCCCAAAAGGAAAAATATTGTACCTGATCAAAGATGAACCGGTTAGCCACACGCTTGACTGCACTAGCATCAACAGCATCAATTCTAGCAAAAAGCTCTGCAGCCGGAATTCTTCGCCCATAGTTCAGTATCTTCACAAATAAGCAAATTATTGTAAAATTAGTCAGGAAGCAAAGCCCAAAAGGATTTTCTCTTTTTTAATTTAGGGAAACATAACAAGCAAAACTAAAAGAATTGTGCATGTACCTGACGACCGATATCCTCAGCAGCAGGAGTGGTACCATCAAGGTGAAGCTGCAGAGAAGATTTCAGCTGAAAACAAATATACAGCCTATATTAGTCCGATTTTCTTATTTGAAAGGATGAATCTCTTCTACAAGCTAGTCAGCAATATATTGATATAAAAATAAAAATCAAGCAATAAACTGAGAGAACACCAGCTATTGAGAGAAGTTGTGCCTACCTGATTGCGGGCTCGGGTAACATCATCATCTGTGACACGGTAAGATAACTTGCTTATCGATTGCATAATTGCATATGACAGGTCATCCAAGCAATCAGGCTACATCAAAATAAGGTCAATAACAACAGGATATTAGGTTTGCATAGAATAACAATGTAAAGCACAGGCCCTTCTAAAAAAGGCCATAGAACCACATTAGTTTAATGCTAACAATGGGCAAGGCAATAAAAGTAAAATTGTAAGCTGAACAAAGCAAATATAAGGACCTTAGCTACGGCATAAACACCAAAAAGGCCAGTGTCCTTGTAATTGGTGTTGAAGGCCATCACACTCTCGGCAATATCATTGATTGCTACCCTCTGCACAAGCTCTGACCTGAAAATAATATCATGTCTGATCAAGGCTCTTTTATAATACCAATGGTGATCTTCAAACCAAACAAATAAATCAGTCCCACTCACTCATCTGAATTCAGCAAGCATTAGTAAAATAGATTTCAGGGGCTGATCTGACCAAACCTGACGTACAAAAATTAACCATTGTCTTTTAAAGTACCAACCAAGCACCACCTACTAAGGATCAGTGTTTTGGAGACAGGTCAATACATTGTTCATTCATACATAAAATCTAACCATAATGAACAGTTAGATGCAAACCATAGTAACAAGGAAACTTAATGTGTAGCCCTACCTGAGAAATGATATACACAGACCTCTACATATCAGAATATCATCTCTACGTTCTTTTTAGTTTCTTCAACAAAGATCAAATTAACACCTGTACCCCCTCTTTCCATCCATATTTATCCAGATAAATATAATGAAGAAATGACGGTTTCGATATCTTTCTGATGAAATTGGGAGAGATGGTTCTACAAGATTTTTATTTTTGGAGGGGTGACATGATATTTCAAGTTTTCTACTATTGCGCATGACGGAACTTGTTAACAAGAAGTGTATACTACAATCAGTGGATTTGCAGGCTAACGCATGAGATTAACACAACAAGAAATTATAACAGGACAAAGCTTAAGACAGACCCAGCGTGCTTGCCTCCACCAGCACTCTTACTCCAGGAGCCGAGCATTGCTTGCATAACCATCAAAGCAATGGAGTCTGGATCAGTGACAGCTGCACCCTCAAATGCAACTGCAAATTGAGCCAGCTTGATGTCATCATCAAACATACGGACCTGGATCAAAACAAGTAGACTCAAGTCAGCGAAATAATAATGCAGCATTATGTTTGCATGTATAACATGTAGTTCATACCGGCACAGCTTGAAAGTAGGTCAAGGAGAATTTCTAAGAAAAGAAAACATACATGGCCAAACATGCTGAATCTGAACACCGAAACAAACACAGCAAAAGTGTCAAGATATGAATTAGGATTTGTGCTATCTTTGAGATTTTGATATGCATCTCAGTTTTGGAATGTTTCTCTAAAATATATCTTTCTCTAGCTAGTACATATCTACTTTCTCTCTGTGGCGCATCTATTATGGAAAGTCTGTATTGGGTATTATAAAGAATATAGAAATTCTATTATGGTAGTTGATATTTCTATAAGAATATGATGTAATTCATATATATAAACTCAGATATTGTCTTTGGGTGATAGGGAAACTTTTTTATAATAATTATTATTTTTCAGTTTCAATTCTATCTAAATCTTGTCATAAATCTTGTCAAATAGGACCCGGAAACAGCAGTCAACAAAAACGTTACCAGTACATTCACTCAGAGGTTATTACCAGTATCATACTAGTTAAATCTATAACAGTATGGACAGTTGGTTTTGCTCATGACTTGCATAGCGACAATTTTGGGGGTGTTGGGCGGCTGTTCAACATTAATGTTATACAGTACAGAATTTCTATGAGGAATAATTGATGCATTAGACCGTACTTACTTCTGAACCAGTAAAAGAAGCAGGTGATTTGGCCACCAACTGGGACGCGGTGGTGGGATCAGACGACAACTTTGGAAACAACTTCTTCACCAATTCCACCACTTCCTCATGCTTAACTGCCCCAGCAGCTGAAATAACCTGACAAAGAAAAAGCATAGCAATTTATTTAATTATAATATATATATAGGTTTCAAGAAAGGCAAATGCTAACGCTAACTCCTCAACAAAATAGAATAGTTACACAACTTTGATGTTATAAGAAAATGTCTTTTTTACCCAAATGTTAACGCTAACTCCTCAACAAAATAGAATGTTTACATAACTTTGACGTTATAAGAAAAGATATATGTCTTTTTTACCCAATACTTACCACACGAGGAGCAGTGTAGTGAGTTGCTATGTAGTTTTTCAGGTTCTCTTGTGTGATCGACTTGACATTCTCAGCAGATCCCAAGATAGTTCTACCGAGAGGAGTGTACTGGAATGCGGTAGCATGTAAGTGATCAAAGATAACCTCTTCTGTTTGGCCTTCAACCTAAATATTGAAGATTCAAAACATGTTATCTTAATCACCATTTGAAACAACCAATCTTTCAAAAAACTATTTCAGATATACAATTTTTCCACAATCAAAATATTCCAATAAAAAGGAATTATAAAAAAGTTAATTAGCCTCTAACTTTTAGGTTGCCTACTGGAAATAAAAAAAAAATGGTAATTAATACTAAACATGTTGTCTATCTACTAAACAGGTTTGTTCCACTAGCCTAATCAATTGGTAATTAATACCCTTAAAAATCTTTACAAGTCCTTGTATTATACATTGAACTTGAACAAGTAGTAGACGAAGGCATATGCTATGTATTATCCCGCTAAGCTTGTAAGAACGACATGGATAGAGCAAGATAGGCAAATAATCACAAGAAAGTTTATTTCACAGAGATGAATGTAACAAGTACTTTGTTGTTGGTGTCTTTCATTTCCTTTCTCTGCTGAAATGTTGAGCATCATCAAACCAGATTTTTAGGGGTTTAGTTGGGTCAGTAAGGGTGTATTTCCTTCTTTAGAAATGGATAGCTGTAACATATATCAGAGAAACTAATACTAAATCTACTCTTACCCTCTGAAACATATATCAGATAAACAAAATACAAAGCTAGGACCTTACCATAAAAAACTAATATTTATATCAGGAAAAAACAAATCATATAATAAGCTTACCTCTTCCATTTCACGCAAGATAACATCTCTCTCCCGCTCGATTCTACCAGCATCGAAGGTAGAATTCTGAAGAATATCTGCAAGAATTTCAAGCACATTGCTAACATCCTTATCCAAGACCTTGGCGTAATAAGTTGTCTGCTCCCGGGAGGTGTAGGCGTTAAGGTGGCCACCCATGTTCTCTATCTCCTCCTCCAACTGGCGCACCGAGCGTGATGCAGTGCCCTTGAATATCATATGCTCTAGGAAGTGTGCTGTGCCGTTTGTTCCTTCGGCTTCAAAACGACTTCCGGCATCAATCCATACGCCTACCTGTGAAAGTTAATAACTAGTCAACATTATCCAAAAAAATCACTGCTATTCTATCAAACTATAGGCTGACAATCAATTTGGCCATATAGAAATGAATCTAGGGTAAAAACCGCATATCTGCTGACAGATCAAAAGTTGGAAATGGAATCACTAACTTCAAGAGAAACTTCACACCATGTTATCAAAATAGAAAACATACATATTTGCTGAGCTGTAAAATCATAAAAACAATATTGGTTCTCTAAACCCTTCTAAGTCAAAATATGTATTTATAGATCCAGAACAAGAGAGGTCCGAGGGAATCACACAACCAGTTAGCCAGTATAGCAAATCCTCAGATTGTACTCAGCTTAGTTGTAAGGGACAGGAACAAATGAAGCCCACTAATTCACTCACCGTAGCGGTCTGTGAGGCAAGCGTCGATTCAGTCGCCACACGAAGTCCGTTAGACAGTGTCGTGACACGTGTCTCCGGCGCCGCCAGTATGCTGCTGTGGTCCACAAGAGACGGGATGGGGGACGCGTAGCGAAGGAATCGAGGATCGGAGTGTTCAAGCCGCTTGAGCCTAGCGTTAACCGAATCTGCGATCAGATCGTACCGCATGACCGGGCGGACGATCTCGGGAGAGGAGACGGCGGATTCGCCGCCGGGTACAGTCAACGTGGCGGCTCCGCGCCGCGCTAGGCGGAGGAGGTTTCGGATCGTCATCCGTCGGGTTAGATGTGCAAATCTGAGCTAGGTTTATTAGGGTTTCGTTTTAGTTGGAATGAGAGAGGAGAGAGGTCTTCTACCTCGAGAGAAAGGCCCGAGGAATGCGGATGGGAGAACCGAGCTTTATCACTGTCTTCGGTCCATATAAAACTGGAGAACTCCCTCCTTTTCTTAGTAGTTTATTAATAGACAATTTGCGACTGGATCCGAAATGAAAAAGAGGGCGTCCGATAGGCATTGGACCAAAATCTGTCCTGTTTCCGTTTAGAAACGTCCGATTCATTTCGCGATTTCTGCGTATAGCTTTACGAATCGTGCGGATTAATTTTATACGGATCTTGATACAAAACGAACGGTTTCGACAGGTCACCAGACCGATTTTGATCCAATACCCGTAGGAAGCCCCCGTTTCCCTTCCGAAATGATGGATTGTTTACTGGAATTTGGAAAAGAGAGAAAACTGATACAGTGATTTGTTTAATTGTTTGTCCTGACTTCATCTGCGCATGTCAAAGCAAATTCATGGTCTTTTTTATGAATTCATATCGCCAGGATTTTAACTCAAATTTTGAGTTTAGATCCGGACCGTCCGATCTGCTTTAGCACAAATATTCAAAGAAGTCTGTGCATTCTACCTCATATTAAATTAGTCTCAATTCTGGTCGTACGGTCCGGATCTAAACTCAAAATTTTAGTTACTTGTCGGGACTCTTTTTTTATCACATGTGTCTATCCTGATCTAAGAGTAAGTGAAGTCATGTTACTATAAATAAGGGTAAATTTCGCTGGAGGTCACTCAACTTTGTTCTTTGTCACGAATTGGTCACTCAAGTTTGATTTGTCCCCTTGAAGTCACTGAATTTCGTATTTGTTCCAATTAAGTCATTCCGTCACTTTTTCCATCCAAAAAGTTAACAGATCTAACGTGGACGTCCAACTCACCATTTTCGAAATATATTAAATCATTTTGACTTATTTGGGTACAATTTGGAGATACCATTCTATTACCATATTTTCCCTCTTCTTCTCTTCCAGGCTCTTCATTTCCAATTTTTCCTTCGTACTTTCTTTCTTGCCTTCTCTGTCACCTGATCCAGCGATATTGCCTTATTTTACTTTCATTTCTTACCTTTTTTGCTCGGTACTCTTGTTTCCTGCCTCTTGTTCCATGTTCTTATTATGATTCGAAAATTATTTTCTCTTAAACCCTAATTTCATCCTCAACTGAAGAATTCAACAATGAAGCATCGAAAGAACTCCCATGTGTGGCCTATTTATGGTACAAAGACTAATTTGTTATACTCTTTTTTCTTCTTCTAATGACCAGTTGAACCACTTCTGTCTTTTTCTTTTTTCTTTTAATTGGATGAAGGCAAATGAAGGTGCCCAAAACTCTATTTTGACATATATACTTAGTCAAAAATTGAACCAAACTTATTTGTTAATTTGTTTTAAGCACATTCATTATTTTGTATTTTCACAATTATCACGAGATTGATTTTCTTGGAACTATTTGTAACACCAAGCTATGGTAAAATTTCTGCTTATGCTCTACTTAATTTTGCATATGTCTTTTGTAGGTCCAGGTGAGCATAATTTATTTACATGTGAAGTGTATCATGGAGGAACCATTTATACAGATTATAGAAGAATTAGATACACTGGAGGTAATAAGGCTTACTTCGACTACTTAGACCCTGATGAAATATCTCTAATTGAATTAGCTACAATGGTAGAAAAATTAGGATATTCTAAGGAGACTCTTATTTGGTGTAGAGCACAGGGTGAGAAGAATATTAACCCAAAGTTATTAGAGTCTGATCAAGAATTAATGACAATGGTTAATCAAATGAAAAAGAAGAAGAGGGTGCTAGAGTGTATGTTAGACCACAATGAAAATAACGGGCTTAGTGCAATTCAAGATGAGACTTTACATGGTAGAAATGTAGTGGTCGTAGAAGACGAAGTTGATTATCTTATTGACAGTAGTCAAGTTCATAGTTATGGTAGTGAAGAAGATAGTGATTTTTATGATCCCGATAATGATTTTGTGGCTCATGATGATGATATTCACTTTGAGTTGAATGTGACATCTGGTATAGAGAGTGATTTGGTGGTACCACAACACATTGAAACAGAACCTATTGAACTAGAAGATTCTGACTATGCTCCTTCTGACGAGCTAATAAGTGAGGGTGAAACAGATAATGAGATGGGAAGTAAAAGGAGGTATCCCGAGTTCAATTCGACAATCGACATGGCTAATCCATATTTTCAAGTTGGTATGATATTTGGTTCTTTCAATGAGTTTAAGAAAGTAGTGATAGAGTATGCAATTAAGGAAAGAAGGAACATTCGTTTTGAGAAAAATGATACTAAAAGAGTTAAAGCAGTGTGCAAGAAGGGTTGTCCATGGATGATATGGGTTTCACGATTAAGAGACGTGACTGAAAATGTACAAGTCAAAACCTTCAATTGTTCTCACACGTGTGTGAACGAGCATAATATTAAATTTCTGACAGTTAATTGGCTTGTTAAGAAGTACCTTCAAACATTTAGAGCTGATCCGACATGGTCCTTAGCAGGGATTATCGACCGAGTTCGTAATGACCTGTACTTGGAAATTACAAGACAAAAAGCTTGGAAGGTTAAGTCAAGTGCCCTCAAGATCTTAGCTGGCAATGAAGAAGAACAATATGCCAAATTACCAAACTATGCTCATGAGCTAAAAAAGACCAATCCCGGGAGTACTGTAATATATGATCTTAGGTTACAGGTTTTTAAGAGAGCATATGTTTGTCTTGCGGCATGTCGAGATGGATTTCTAGCAGGGTGTAGACCAATAATCAGCTTGGATGGTTGTTGGTTGAAGGGTAGATATGGCGGTTGGCTTCTAGCTGCAGTGACAGTTGATGCTAACGATTGCATATTTCCTATTGCATATGCTATTGTAGAGGGTGAAAATTCAGAGAGTTGGCGCTGGTTTATGCACAACCTTGCAACTGACATTGGAATTGTGAATAGTAATGCATGGACATTTATGTCAGATAGGCAAAAGGTACAAACTTTGTTATTCATTTTTTTCTTTATGACAGAAAACAAACTTTATTATTCTTGCTTTCTCTAAGCTATTGAATTTGTGTTAAACAGTGACTTATTATGCTTTGATTTTGATTTAGGGTCTAGTACCAGTTCTGAATACACTTTTTCCGGGGGCTGAGCATAGATTTTGTGTACGTCATATGTACCAGAACTATTTTAATGCTGGACATAAAGGAAAAACTCTCAAGAGACATCTCTGGATGGCTGCAATGGCTACACATGAGGCTGATCACGAGAAGAGGATGTCTGAACTTAAAGAGCTTTCACAATCTGCATATACATGGTTAGCGAATAAGCCAGCCAATGAATGGTCCAAATCACATTTTTCAACAAGGTCCAAATCTGATATGTTGCTAAACAACTTGTCAGAATGTTTCAATAAATATATTCTTGATGCGAGAGACAAGCCCATTTTAACCATGCTAGAAATGATAAGAACCAAACTAATGCGAAGACTTCAAGTGAAGAGAGATGAGATGAAGAAATACAAGGGTCCTATATGTCCTAAAATCCAAATAAAGCTTAACAAATGGAGGGATGAATCTGTCAAGTACACTGCCATATGGAATGGTGGTACTCATTATCAAGTGACGGGTCCCGGTGGGCAGTTTGTTGTTAACATAGCTGCTGCTTCTTGTTCATGTCGCAAATGGGACCTAACAGGTTAGAATACTTGAAATGTTGAACTATTTAGAAACAATTTACTTTTATTTGTGTTTGCTTATCAGATGTTAATTATTTTAGGTATTCCATGCCAACATACTTGTGCAAGCATGAGAGTTAATGGTTTGGTGCCAGAAAACTATATACATGATTTCTACAAAGTGGAAACATTTTTTAGAATCTATAATCATGTAATTACTCCTATACCTGGACAAGAGTTATGAGAAAAATGTTGTTTTTTAGAAGTCATACCTCCACAGATTAATCCTCCTAAGCCTGGCAGACCTAAGAAGGTTCGAAAAAAGAATAACGAAGAGTTAGAGAACAATGGGGGAAATAAAATTTCCAAGAAAGGAGGAACAATTGTATGCTCAGTTTGTCACCAAGCAGGTCACAACAAAAGAAAGCATGGTCCAAGGACAAATGATGTCACCGATCCCACTGTACAAGTACAAACTCAACCGACACAACAAGCACAAGCTCCACAACAAAAATTGATAAATTGCCAGTAAATTATATTTCAATTTCATTTTATTTCACTATTATCTTTATATTAGCATTTTATTATTATTATAGGTGAATCTTCAAATTACAAACAAAATCCAACTGATTGTTTTTTTATTTGTTAATTTGAAGGTGAGAAGGAAAAGAGGCATAGAGGCATAGAGCTAACTTTGATATAGAAGCAAAATAGGTCTTTTGTGTATTTTGATAGATAGAGACAGAGCTATCTTTTTTGTGCACCACCGAAAATACTCTATTTTGATATATGTTGCTGGTAGTAGTCTTCTATGAATATTTTATAATACTTAGAAATGTAACGTTGTTATTGCATAATTTCATATGGTTCAAGTTTAATTTGATTACCCTTTAAATTGAAAAAAGTATCCTTGCTTCTCATGTGATTGATAATACTTGTAGGGGCATTTCGGTCTTTTGTGCATATATATGCAATGTGCATGTTTATATGATGAGATCGAAATTTATTTATGCACAATTTATTTGATATGCTTTTGTTCATTGTTAGAAAACTAGAAATTCAAATGGTATATGCACAATAATTTAGATCTAATTTTAGATCATATAAACTATACCACATCTTCTCAGTGTTCTCCATTTGAACTTTTTAATTAATTTAATGTAATGTAAATTCAGGTATTTACTACTTACTGGTTTGTGTACCAGTACATAAAGGGTAGGGCACACTAATGTAGAGAGACTAAATTGGGCAAGAAAGAAAGTACGAAGGAAAAATTGGAAATGAAGAGCCTGGAAGAGAAGAAGAGGGAAAGAAAAAGAAAGAGGGAAAATATGGTAATAGAATGGTATCTCCAAATTGTACCCAAATAAGTCAAATGATTTAATATATTTCGAAAATGGTGAGTTGGACGTCCACGTCAGATCTGTTAACTTTTTGGATGGAAAAAGTGACGGAATGACTTAATCGGAACAAATACGAAATTCAGTGGCTTCAAGGGGACAAATCAAACTTGAGTGACCAATTCGTGACAAAGAACAAAGTTGAGTGACCTCCAGCGAAATTTACCCTATAAATAATGAGTAAAGCTAGCATGCTATGTTGATCAGGAGGGGTTGATGAGCATAATTTCAAAATATATTGAATTGGTTTCAAATGACAAATTAAATCCGTTGAAACTGATATACTTCACGAGTGATGCGTGTACGTGTAAAATTTTGAAAATTTCGAATTCATTTAGTACAAAATCAAATGGTAAAAAATGATGAAAAATGAATGCATTAGAATAACTTATAAATCTTCATTTTTTATCGCTTGATTGTATATTAAATAAATTCAAAATTTTCTAAATTGTGCTTGCACACGAATCACTCGTGAAGTGGATCGGTTTCAACAGTTTAGAGTCTTCGTTTGTAACTAATCTGATAAATTTTTTAATTATGTTCACCAATCTTTTTTATGAACATAGCATGGCAAGCTCTACTTGTAAATAATTACGCACTTAAAACCGTTGGATTAATAAGCTTGAAATAAGTTTATTAAGGTCTTGTTCTTTGTCAATTATCGATAATTGCATCGTGTACATAATTGATTAAAGGCGTGATTGTGATATTTTCCTGGAGTAATAACACTGTGATCGGAAACAAAATAAGTAAGAATTCAATAGAATAGAATAGAAAAGAATAGAATGAACGTGATTTTTAATTGAAATTTTAAGATCGGCTAAACTATTTTGTCAGAACAAATTCATTCTCAGTAATCTTATAATTACTCTTAAACTGTTTTCAATTTACAAATAATGTCATTAACACCTAACTTTTAGGGTTTAATTTTGTAAGAGAAAGAAAATAAATTTTTTTTTTGACAGTGGATAAGAAGAAGAACGGAGGAGAAGAAGTAGAAATACACTTCGTCGGAGCAAATGAGAAAGCGACTCGCGGTCAGATCATCAATCGGAGCAAACGGGGAGAAGGAAGGTGTTTTGCGTCACTTCACGCGGTTCCGTACAATTCTCGCCAAATACCTTCGTTTTGGCGTGGATTTCCCGACGGGATTTCGAAGGAGAAAAGTCGTGCGAATTCCTCTCGTTTCCTTCGTCGCCTCCGCTTCCGATCAAATACGCGACACAAATTCCAATTCTATTTCTTATTTTACGCGACTTCACTCCTTTCCGATCAGAGGAAAAATCAGTTTTTTAGCTTTTATGCCAAAAAAAGATTCAATTGTAGAATAGAAGGATGTATGAAGTTTGAACGTGTTCATTGTGATTTAATAGGTTCTTCTATGCACAATAAATTTACCTTTACTAGAAGTATTATTTTACTTCATTGGATGGATTAATTTTTTTTCTATCTACTTCCGCATTGATGTATTATTGATCACAAACAAAAGTATTTGAATGCATGAGAAAAAACACTGATTACAAAGTAGTTCTTATTTTAATTATAATGCAATATAAATATATATTTTTCAAACTATTATTGTGCCCATGCATTGCAACGGGAACATATCATAAAAGAATAAAAAAAAAAACATCTATATATTTTCATAAAAATTTAGACCATGTGACAAATAACATTTCTTAAATGACATATTAAATGACATCTACACGTAAATAATATTTTTAAACGACATATTAAATAACACATATTTTTTATCTTTTTGACATATTTTTATAAAAAAATCTCAAACAAAATGACAAATAACATTCCTTAAATGATATAAAAAATAGAAATAAATGAAGACATGACCAATCAATTATCGATCAATTCTAAGTTTTCTTAAATGACATATAAAAAATAAAAAAAAATCATGACCAATAAGAAAGATGATATAATTTGCATGTGGAGAGCACGTATGGTGAGTACGTGCCTAAATAAATTTAGACTTCTACACGTAAAAAAATATAAAAAATTGCATAAAATCAGAATGTTTGATCGGAGGACTGATATTCTATCATAATATTTGACCAGGACATCTACGTGCTTAAAATAAGAATGGAGATAGTGTCGGATTACAATTATTCTGTTAATATAAATTTTATAGAAATAGCAAACTAGCTAGTAATCTTGGAATAAGTATTGTTTCAAAATATACAGTTCAAATAATATTTTTAATTCTGAATATGACAAAATTAACACTCTGGATCTTTACCGTATTATTCTGATTGAACTTATTCTCATTATTATCGTGCACGCGCGTATAGCACTTTTTCTACGCACTCTAAAGAATCCTTTTAACAGAGTGATATTTTAGTAAGAAAATCGTGTTTCTAGTAGAAATCTAGAATAGACCACTCGTTTCATTTATTTTTTTAATAAATGCAGACGCCATTTGATTTTTCTTTTGTAGTATTAAGTAACATTGTTACTTGAACGGACGAGCAAAAAGTGAGATTATCCCGGGGATCGTACGTCTATAAGAGAAAGAATTGAGATTAGTATCCTTTAAAATAATTAAAAAAAATTGGGTTTGGAATTCGAATCAATTTAAATTTACGGGGCAGATTAATATAGAGCAGAACACTTCCGAATTCGAGTAAATTTAAAAATTGATGGAAATTCACTTTCAAGTGTGGATTTGGTAGGATTATACAGGTAACAATAGAAAGAATTTACAGTCAAGGACATGCTTTTACATCATTTATTTAGATCGTGTGTGTACAATTCGAAAACCCCATTCATAAATAATCAAGTAGTAATAAAAATTAAGAGAAGAGTTCAAATGCGTCGACGTTCAGTGTTTTTAATATGCCTTAATTTTTTTTTTAAAAGTAGTGGATATTATTCACCGAGAATAAAATTAGTATTAATTCGACTTGGTACATAAAACACGTACCAAGAATAAAATCAGTCTTACAACTGTTCAGTTACAAAATACAGTTCAACAAAAAACAGGTAAACATCACCCTGCATAACAATAAACAAAACAACTTTAACAACAAACATAACAACAAAATACATCATAACAACCAAGTCTAATCATCTAGTAAATCCCAGTCAACGAAGTCTTCCTCAGCCCAAGCGCCTCGAGACGTTTGATTTTGAGGGCTGCCATGCCCAAAAGCCTCTAAAAAATCCTCCCTGTACTCCACCTTTGCCATGTTCACCAGAGCCTCCACTGTTGTGGCCAGGTCTGGATTGTCCACTGACATGGCTTAGATTTGATCTAGCAAGTCCTTAATATCAGAAGGCAGAATGAAGTTCAAGTTTAAATGAGAATCATTATTTTTAGACAAGCACCAAAAATTAGCTAACACAGTTATACGAGATCCTAATGTATTTGCAATAGCAGGATTAGTTCCAGTAAAGTATACTTGATTTCTTTCTAACCAGTGTCCAAAGGACAGCTCCCCTAAGTAATTCCACTAAAAGTGGATCTTTAAAAAGTACAAGGGCATCAATAATCCACACATTCTTAATAGATGTTATATTAAAAGAGAAACCATTATAATTGGAAATCCACTCCCAAATTTGTCTAACATAACTGCATTAAATAAATAAATGGTTTGTGCTCTCAGGTTGATCACAAAAAGGACAGTCAACTGAACCTTGCCAACCTCTTTTAGCTAAATTAACTTCAGTAAGAATTTTTTTTCCTAAGTAACCATAGAAAGATCTTAATCTTTAAGGGGATAGTAGATTGCCATACGGTGTTATAATCTTTATTAGGGATGCCACCATATTCCAATAATTTATAAACTTAAATGTCAATATAAAATCATTAGATATGATATATATTATTTTAACTATGCACGTGTAAAATATATTGAAATTGTGATTTTTTTATTGACATAGAAACTTACAAGAATGCATCAATGTGAATTATTTCTAGACATTAATTCTTCAACTTAATGATTTACACAAAAATAAAATTGAAAAGCGATAAATATTTATGCACCGCAAAAAAATAACACAAAACAAACGAAATGAATTTATTTTGAAATTTCAGTTTTAGAATTTTGATTTTTATAAAATTAAAAGTGGAGACATGATACTATTATGGAGTTACAATAAACGAAGGCATCTAAACTCTCCTCTAAAATCAAAACACTAATTTTAGATCACTCAAGAATAACAAATTAATATGCTTTCAAGTTTTGTTAAACACAATATTCCATCCATATGAATCACTAAAAATTAGCTATAATTTTTTATTTTTTTATTTCATTAAATATATAATTTTAAGTTCCTTAGCGGCCGAAATAAGTTAATATATAATCAATTAACGATCGACAAATACATTTTAATATAGTTTTTATTACTATGGGCCACAAAAATTATGTAGAGTATCTATATCGGCAATATCATTCCAATTTCAAATTGTGGGTGGTAATTTTTTTTGTAATTTCAGGATTGTATGATAATTCATAAATATAAAGATTTCTTTTAATGAAATTGCTTTCAAAATGTTATTTTGGTAAAAATATTAATTTATATCCACTCATCGTCTCATCCATCTTAGAAATATCAATGTCATGTCATTTCAGGGTTGTATGAGAATTTATTTTTCAATTTCTAGCAATTAATATTAATTGTACGAGTGCAGTGCTTTTGAAATTAATTTTAAATGAATTTCATTTATTTATATTTTATTTTCAGTACAATTTTACCAATGTATATGTTTTAAGAAATTATCTTTAAATTAATTCACAAGGAAAGAAAAGGAACGAATTTCTTTATTGGCTGGCCCAAAAGAACAGTGAGCTCCTTACGTTGCGCATACCAGGCCCATGGGCCCCTATGTCTTGGAATAAAAAAGGGAAAGTAAAAATAAAAAAGCCCCCGTCAGTCCGTCACCGCGTGCGATTACATCGAGACCGTCCATAGCATATTTATAAGGAGAAGAAGTCGTTTTGGAACCTCAAAACCCTAGCACCGTGCGCGCCGTCTCTCTCAGCAGTCGCCATTTGCTAGGCATCAACCATGGAGACGGGAAGAACGGTAAAAGATGTTTCTCCGCACGAGTTCGTCACGGCCTATGCCGCTCACCTCAAGCGCTCTGGAAAGGTGAACTGTTTTCGAGATTTGTTTTGAGTTTTTCGGTAGAATAACTAGTTTTTGCCCAACATTTTTTATAGGCACCGGTTCCTTCGAGGCTTAAATTTTAGTGCAGTTTATCTATAAGATCAGATCTTCTTGACTTGTGATTAGATTTAGACATGGTTGTTATATTTGATGTGTAAGGATAATCAGATCTTATTGAAAAATTTATTTATCCGCAGTATTCTGTAGTCGTTTTTTTTTGTTATAGCATTTCATATTTTTTTTGTAATTCTAGAGCTAATTTGCATGATAACCAAGCTACTATGATTTTCTTTGTTTGAAAATGTTATCATAGAATGTTTTAACTACTAAATTGAATATTTTAGCACGTTAGAGAGGTAATCTCTTATTTTCTTTTGTCTAAACATTGCCCAGTTATGCGTATTACAAACTGGTGTCATAATTTTGTTTGATGTTACAAGCTGTGGAATAGGATAATAAAATTGAGTGTGAAGAAAATAAAATAATTATAATGAAACTAACATCCCTTGATTCCCTTAAAGATATTGACTATTTCATCATTAACTCCCTACAACTCGTTCCTTTTCAATCTCCTTGCAAAATAGCTAATCAGATGTCACATTATGGTGCAAATAATATGTACATATTGAGGTGTTGTAATTAAATCTTCGAAGGGATATCCTTTCTTATTCAATGCCCAAGAGCATGGTGCTTTAATTATTTGGTTTCACGGTGAATTTCTAATAATTCTTTTTGTAATTTTTAAAATAGATGGAGCTGCCTCATTGGACTGACATCGTCAAGACGGCTCGGTTCAAGGAACTTGCCCCATATGACCCTGACTGGTACTACATCAGGGCTGGTAAGTTTCTTTTATTTACACACTACCATTACATGCAACTCTATGGTTTAGAGCACATAATGAAAATTAATTACAAACAAACCTTTTAATTGATTCAATAGCATCGATGGCAAGAAAGATATATTTGAGGAATGGCATTGGTGTGGGGGGCTTCCAGAAGATATATGGAGGCCGTAGAAGAAATGGGGCCGCCCCACCTCACTTCTGCAAGAGTAGTGGGGCCGTCGCTCGCCACATACTTCAGCAGTTGAAGGATATGGACATCATTGACATCGACCCCAAGGGGTAATTTTTTGAACCCTTTACTCGTTGTGAAGTTAATGCTGTGAATTTTTTTGTGTCCCAATCAGCTTGTTAATCTGTTGAATTCAGATCCATTGCAATACCTGAATGGGTAGAATGATCTTTGAGTTGTCGGTTTAATCTGTCGCGAATCTCAAAACGAACCTCACTGTATTCTAGATAGGCATCAAAATTATTTTGGCCCGGCTGTGAGTATTCTACTCGGTCCGGTACCTGAGGGGATAATCTGTGCTGGTTTATTAGAAATTTGTACACCCCAATGCTTCCAGTTCTACTTGTGGTTGGATTTTAGAAATATTACCATAAATATATTTTGTATGGATAATTTTAAAAGTCAGGACTAAAATTTATTGGCACGTGCTTTCTTCTAAAAGCAGTGATCTTGTTTGGACAAATTCATGTCATATTCTACAGAAGTAACAATAATTTTTCTGTGGGCTTGGGGGGGATTAGCATCCCCTGAGATATCTCAAATCTTGATTTGATCCGCAGAAAATCTGTACCATGCAAATCCTTTCTGCACAAATCTCAAAGCACAATAATACAGCCCCCTTGCATTCCGAATAGGCACCAGAAACAATTTGGGCCGGCTTTAGATAAACTGAGAATTCGAGATTATCTCAGAGGATACGGACACGGGGTTTATTCTGGTTTAATTTATATATTTTCTGTTTGACTGAATGGTTTAATTTATATTAACATCAAGGTTATGTTAAATGTATGGATTGGTGTAGAATAACAATTTTACTAGCATATTGAACATATTTGTTTTGTTAATTTGTGTTTCATGCTGTTATTTATAAACTGGCAGTGGAAGGATGCTGACCTCACAGGGACGGCGAGATCTTGATCAGGTTGCTGGCCGGGTCCCAGTTGTTGCTTAAAACTCCACACTCCTGAAATCAAAATATCTATGTTAGTGCCTTAGGAGTTCTAGAATTCGAGGTTTTTTTTGGATTTTTGCAAAATTTAGAGTAACTTATAAGTATTTTCCTCGGCTACTTTTGAGTTATGTAGACTCTTGTATGAAGTGTTTTTCTTTTATTTCTGCAGCTGTCCATGTTTGACATTACAAATTATGCATTCATTATTTCTCTTTAATTTATATGTTAGTGTGTTAGTACGTTGTCTATACCAATTGTTCACATGGTACAGGTTAGTAGGCACGTAATTATAGCGTATGTTTGGATACAAATAGCATCACTCCCCTATTGATGATTCTAATTTTGATGGGGTAAAATCTAGATTTTAGGAAACGTCCAAGTTATTTAACTGTAGGTTGTTAATTAATAGTTTAATCTATTTCATCGCTATGTAATTGCTATTTAATGACAACACATACAGCGAGTCCAATGTTTTTTTAATCAGTTTAATACTTAAATTGTATTTGTTTTAGCAAGTTTGGATGTAATTTAAACGACATGAAAATTCTCATAGTAATATTGGGATATAAAATGCTGACATATAACGGTAAATCCAAACAAATGATCAAAATAGCAAGTAGCACTCTTCTGTCCAATATTTGTATTATTCAGATAAGCACAGAATTAGCACTCTTTTCATTTGACAAATGAACGGGAATATTAATTGAGGCACATATTTCAATTTTTAATCTATTGGCATTTGGCGATAAGATGAAATTCTTTTGTTAGAAAGGTATGAACCAGTGAAAAAAAATCAAATATCTTCAAGACTCCCAAGAGTTTGTATGGCACTCTAAAGACGTTTATACATTTTTTTCCACTTGCATTGTTGCTTTATGTACTTTTTTTTTTTAATGTTTATTTACTTTGATCCTAAAATTAAATGAACTTAAATCAGATAAAAGCAAATAGTAATATCAAGAGCGTAAAATCCTCCTGCAAAAGAACTAATAGATTGCATTATTGCATACATCAAGCAATTTCAAATTTCAAATACATAAATCACAAAACATACGTCAAACAAGTTTAAATAAATTAACACTATGAAGAACTTGGATCTTACGAGCAACAAAAAAAAAATCACTATAAAGAACTTCAATAATTACACTTTAATAAATATTCCTACATATATAGTGATTTCAATTGATAAAAATGCCCAAGGAACATGTCAGGTTGATATATCCCATATAGGATCAACAGATCAAGTAAAACGAGTCATATGGAATTTAAGTTAAATATCACTGCGCCATCTTAAATGATTATCACTAGTTGCCTACTTGCCATATTGGTTAATAAAAGAGCTCATATACCCAGATCTAGCAACCAAGGAGCAAGGTCACCTGTTTCATTTTGCAATATGAAACGCCACATGATATTGATGCATTACAAAAATACTACAATTAACGAAGCCACCACAGACTAGGCCTAATGGACCAAGATCCCAAAGCCCAATTTATTCCTTCAGCCGATAAATCCGCTATTTCCGAGAGAATTTACAAAATGACAAATTTTCCAAGAGTAAAGATTTTAAGTTTTAACAGAGCAGTTTTGGTTAGTACGCTGCATAAAGCCAAAACTACCTTGTTAAAATCATTACCCAATTTACTATTTAGTACCAAAACAAGCCACAATTTTCAATCAAACCCTCTTCCTCTCCGTCAAGACTCAGTAATCCATCGGCTTCGTCTTTTCTCTCTCTTTCCCATTCCCTTTCAAAATTTCTGGTCGTATGGATTACGCTCCTAATCCAGGGGCCCACCTCCTACCTCCGACCAAGCGAACCCGTTATCCTGCGCCGTCGATTGCGCACTGGCCCCCCGATTCTTCCATCCCTCGCTACAATGCGCCACCCACGGCGCACGCGTCTAGTACTCCTCTCTCTCACTATAGTGCGCCTCCTTTTCGCACCACTCAACCTCCTTACGATGCACCTGCGCATAATTACACTTCTACCGTAGCCTCCGGATACAGCGCGCCGATGCCGGTAGAGAATCCACCTCTGACAGATATACCCCATTACGTTGTTCCTGAGGCTTATTCTAGCGACATAAACGTGGTCCAGCAATCTGCACCGAGGCAAAGTTATGGATTCAGCTCGGCCTACTATACAAACCCTACTTCACAGTACAGTAAGGGGTATGACTCGTATCCTGATCCATATGCGACACACTCTGCCCACCCAGGTAGTGGGTACAGTGTGAGCGGGTACTCGTACCAGAGGCCGGCGTACCAGTCCGGGGGATATGACCCGTATGGGCATCCTCAGGTACGTGATATATTAGTCACCCATAGTTTTGGCACGTTGGTTGTTTTCTGATATGAATTGTGCTGGTTTTTGGATGAGGGTGAATTGTTCCGTGTCAGTTTACATACATTTTGCACGAAGTTGGTTGTGGTGTTCTTAATAATATGCAAGTATCGGTCCTTTGGTTTAAGGTTTACATTGCTACGATATAATCTGTCCATTTTTAAATCCTTAAGAATTATAACTTGCAAAATCACAAGTACTATTACCTTAAACTTATGTTCTTCTTTAAAAGGACAAGTGTTGACTTTTGGTTATGTTGCATTAGGGTCAGCAGATTTGAACCCACCAATAAAGTGAGATCTACAATCAACATTTTTAATGAAATCATTGAGGAAAGAAACAAAACTTCTCTTGATGTCATAAAATACCAAGCTACTCATTTGGAACTTGATTTACTTTTATAACTTAAAAAAGGAAAGGCACAGACTGTTACAATTGCGATGCCAGGGAAATTCAGTTTTCTCCTTAAAATGCTGTACTCTTCAACTCAATAAACATAATGAGAATCTTATCACTAGGACCAGTACTGTAATTAAATAGTGAATTCTGCTAGGGATGGGCATTGCCAGCAGTACTACCAAGTACTGGTATGGCAATAACAATTATTTCATAAAGTATGGTAAGGAACATTGAATTCCATTGTAAGAGGAACTGGTACATACTACTAATTGTGCAGTAATCACGTACATGCTGGTAATGGTGATGGAACCAATATGTTGGTCAGTAATCAGCTGGTATGTACTGATGTTGTACCTGTACTGAATTTATACCTATCAAACACAGTAATTTAACATGTACATACCGGCAACAATGGGGCAGTATATACAAACTTAACAGATTTTTATTTATTTGAAATGAACATTAGAACTTCCTGTCTGGTTAATCTGGGTGCTTTACAAAATGAACTAGTGTAGGAAGGGTGGGTGTACTTGAAATTTTGCTTTTATCTGGTTGTGTTATATGTTTCGTTTTGCAGGGATGTATATGACATTTTCACGCTTTAGTATGCATGTCATTTATTCAAAACTCGTACTAATTATAAATTTTTTAATCCAACAGGTAGCCAATAGGGTGACCACGCAATATCCACAATACCCTCCTCCGACCAAAGTTGTTCCAGGCCCGCGACAATGGAATCCAAATCTCAAACACAAAACGCCCAAACCTGCAAAAACCGATAATTATTGTCAGATATGCAAAATTGGCTGTAGTACTGCTGAGGATTTGGGGATCCACAGGCAAGGCAAGAAGCACCAAAGAAACTTGGAGAAGCTACAAGGGGCCATTACACCAATGATCGGGCCCCAGCCAAAGGGAACAGATGATTTACCAAAAAGCCCCTCTCAGCCATCAGAAAGGAAGAGAAAGAGCAACCTACGGGCTTCCCCTCAAATAACAAAAAAAAGGAAGAAAAAGTGCACGCCGACTGTCCCTGCTAGCCTGGAGAAACTGGAGGTGATGAAAAAAAGGGTTTATGATGCCGGTGCACCTGTTGACGGGGTCAGGGTTTGCGGTGTGTGTAATATTGTTGTGAATAGTCAGAAGGTGTTTGATTTGCACTGTGCGGGGTCAAAGCATGTCATGATGCTCAAGAGATTGCAAGAAGGCTCGTAATTTTTTTTTTTCATAAAGATAGTTAAATTGAGTATCTTTATGATTTTTCTTTTTCTTTTTCTTTTTGGGATTACGAGATGAGGAGTGCTTTTTGTATGGTTTCAGAATTTATAAGAAGAGGTAAGTCATAGTTATTCTTGTATCTAAGTTTAACTTAGTATGGCTTCTTTTGATATAGTTATCTTATGTGATCTTTAGAAAGTTACAAATCAATTTGTTCTAGCGTTAGGTCTTAGTGATATTATAGTTTACTAATGCTTTGCTGATGACCTTAACAATGCACGGTGCAAACGAATCTGATATTATCCGTTTGAATTCGAATCTGTATTCGAAAATTAGATACCAATATCTGATATTTGAATATAAGTGCATATATAGATACAGATATGGTTTTAAATTTTAATTATATGTATTCGAATAGTAGACATATATTATATAGTTTAATATATATTATGAACAAATTTAAATTTATGTTATTCACTGTTATAATTAGATAAATATTGTGAACTTTTGGTGTTTTTTAATAATATTTATATACCTTTTTAATAAATATTATTATTGAAAAACGGATATCCAATCCGCATCCGTATTCATGTAATATCCGATCCGCATCCCGTTTAATATCTGATCCGTATTCATATCCGAAGAATAAAAACATATACTAATATGATTTTACCCCTATCTGATCCGTTTGCTTGCACCCCTTTATGCACTTCATGGAGAAGAGAGACTTTCAAATTTTGTATTAGTTGGAGGCATTCCATAGTTACTCCATATTCACTTGCCATCTGTAAAAATAATGTAATTTGTAGGTACAAAAAGCAAATTTGTTAGAAGATGCATGTTTCTCACTCAGAAACTAGACCGATTTTGAGATCTGACATTTTGGGAATGGACTCTGCTGCTTTTCCGACAGAAAAGCAGGGTCCTGTTTTTTTAGATCCAACCATTCAAAATTTTTTATTTTGCGCATCTCGATAAAGAAATTTTTTCATGCATAAATCTCGACGAATTTGAATGGTTGGATCTGGAAAAGCTGGTTGCTGCTTTTCTCTCAGAAAAGCAGCAGAGTCGGACCCGACATTTTGAGCTGTTGTGCTGCTTGTGCATCACATGGGACACCTATTTCGATTTCATTTACATTGATAGCAAAACCCTAGTATCTATATGGCCCGAAATTTTTATTAATATCCAAAATTATTAATTAATTTCAAAAACTGCATCTAGTTTGCTCGGAATTCTAAAAATAATCAAACCGCAAAATTTATTTCTGGTTTCAAACGTTTTTTCCAGAAATAAAATTTCCGGTTCTGGCCTCTCTCAAACTGGAGAAAAAATTTCCAGTTTCTAGAATCAGAGATTAAATTTCCGGTTTCTTGATTTATAACTCCAACCAAAACAAAAAATGATTTGTGTGAAAATTTTTGTTGGAGGGAAAATCCAATACAATAATGACAGGTCTTTTATAGTACCCGGCTTAAATACTCATTACTGCTAACCGTGAACCATAACTTTGATTATCTCCAGAATGATATTTATAAACTGGTTGGGTATACTGTTAGTGAAGCAAATATGAAAATCCAAGCCATGTTTAATATGTCTTTAGATGGCCAACGGACTACCAATTAGTACCGGCAACAAACCAGGCATCGTTCGAAATGATTTTAGAAATTGTAGCGTCTTTTCCACAAAGGTTACCGGTTCTGGAGTTGTATGTAGAATTGGAACCGAACCATGTCAGTTTTAATTCCCAGTTGAATCTGAACAGTCAGGCCCTTGTACCCATTCAGATCCCTGAATCTCGATCCCGACCCAGTACCAGTCGGAATCCTGAACCCATAACTCGATCCAAAACTGTTCGGGTCCGTAGACCGGTACTGGTCCCTGATTATTCGCATGTACCTGTGGATGCAATTGATGATGACAGTTTGGAGAGCGGGGATAAGATGCTCTCAGATGAGTCATCGGATTCCGACGATGATGTTGGATCGACCAGACAGTCACAATCACAGTCTTGTTCACAGTCTCGCCAAACACAGTACTCGATAACTGATCGGGAAAATATGAGACATCCGGTTGATAGTTTTAATGATATATCCAGTTTTCGACCTACGGATGTCGATTTTTTCGGCAGCACAAAGAGAACATTCAATAATCCATTGGCCGTAGGCAAAATGTTTGAGTCAAAAACGGCTCTAAGGGTAACAATCAATAAGTTTCATATCATGAACAATTTTGAGTGTAAGGTTTCTAAAAGCAAACCTCGAGGTTTAGTTGTGGTGTGCAAAGATGATTTTTGCAAATTCAAGTTATGCGCAAAGCCTAACGGTCTTTCAGAATCTTGAATTATTAGCAAACAAACAATCCCTCATGCATGCAAAGTACCGACATCACGTGCTGATCATTGTCAGCTTACAACAGAGATGGTTGCCCTTGTAATTGATGAGACAATGAAAATGGATGTGTGCGCGAGTATAAATCATATCCGAGATGTCATCAAGGCCACATACAAAAAGGTAACTTCCAAGTATAACAAATAATGGCGAGGCCGTGAGTTTGCTATTGCAAATCTTTTTGGGAGTTGGGAGAACTCGTACAATGATGAAGCCAAAACATATAACGAAAATCACTGTCTTTTCTTTCGAAAAATGGCAAAAAGCGAATGCAAAGTAGCTATTTTCTCGATTTATTTACCGCAAACGCGTTTTTAGGTCTTTTTGGTAGGTTTTTGAGAAAGTTGCGTTTTTAGGCCAAAAACAGAGCAAAAGTGTCATATTTTTGGCGGGGAGGGACAAAGTCGGTCGGAACCGATAAATCTCCACTAAATTTCAAAATCCAGGGGGGGCAGCTGCCCCCCGATACACCTGGGTCCGCCCCTGCCTCGGATAGAATGATAACGAAAATAGACACCTGTGACCATGTGGCAACAGGAGTCGCTACACCATTAGTGACTTCAGGAGATCCTAAATACCTTGTTTTGGCAGTTGATTCTAAATTCTAGGTTATTATTAGTAAATCAAAGGTTATGCCCAGTCGAAAAAGAGACCCTCGGTGGACCAGATCGCAGATCTCCAAACAGATCCATGGTGGCAAAATCTTACTAAAATAAGACAAATTAAAAGGCGCTCTTTCGTAATACAAATTCAATCAAGCCACTTAAATCAACCAGATAAAATTCCAACGGTCGAATCCCTTTCTAATCGGACAAAAGGAGAGCGGAAAGGAGGCAATTTCTCTCATTGTTTTCGTCGCTGGTGAGTATATCTTTTGGTCGATAAGATAATTAAAGTATCGCATTGTTGCTTAGACTCTATCTGAGATCGAATTTCTTGCTTTTTGTTTGATTTCGTTCGTCTGCAGTTGTAAGTTAGGTTTGCTGGTTTTATATTTATCTGGGTGATTACAATTGATCTCTTCCATTTATGAGTTTGCTTCCTCCGTAGAGGGAGAAATGGATTATTTATTGGGTTTTGATTCCTATAGAGTGCTGCAAAAACTGTATTTGTTCGGTGTTCCTGACCAGATTTTAAATTTGGTACCGGTATTTACTCATTGCTTGGTCTTTAATCTAGATTATCATGTCTATAAACACAAAAGACGATGAATTCGGATGGAGAATCCAATCGATAATTATTTTTTACTTTTTTGTTTTTACTGGTGGATTCGTTTCTTTTTTAGTCGAGAGAATATTGCATAGAATTGTTGACTCGCAGCATCAGGCAAACTTACTGATTTGCTTCTTTCGACCCTGTTCTTTTAAATTTCTTGTACTTATTTATTATCTAATAAGCCATACAAACTTGGAAATAATCTCCTGATCTAGTAGATTGTATCAGCTAAGTTTTTATAATGCTTCAAATTATTAGATTGTAAAACAAGATGCCGATATCAAGGCCTGGTAAGCAGCACTCAGTTAGTTCGGCTTTCTCCAATAAAGCAAACCCATTCGACTCAGACTCCGACTCAGAAGCACCTAACACAAGACCCTCCAGAGCCTCCTCAGTCCCCACAAAGTCCAAAGTCGGGTCCGGGTCGGGTCCTGATTTCGAAAACCAATCCATTCAGGAGCTGGAAAGCTATGCCGCCAATAAGGCAGAGGAAACAACACAGAAGGTTGACGATTGTTTGAGGATTGCAGAGATGATAAGAGAAGACGCTACAAACACTTTAGTTACCCTGCACCAGCAGGGAGAGCAGATACACCGGACCCACCAGGTTGCTGCTAATATAGACCAAGACCTCAGCAGGGTAAATTTTCTCTATTACACTTTTTTGTGATGTTTTGTAAATTACATTTTTCTGCGCAGTAATCTTTGTTCTGCATCAGGATATAAAAGAATTGTTTTTTCAGACATTTTCTTCCTTTTTACATCCACATAAAATATTCAGGACTACCTGAATTATTCACTTTTTTGTATCCACATAAATATTACCAAATTTAACCCCACCTCTTGTGATTCTTCTTTGTTAAGACAAATAGTAAACTTGATCTGCAAAGATGGTTTATATGTTTGGTTTGCAAGTTTGCATGAGGATTTGAACCTACTGAATAGCACCAGTGAGGGGTAATTAAGATCCGACTAGCTTATTTTAAGGCTTGTTTACCCAGTTTAATTGGGGGCAAAATTGTTTCAAAATGAAGTTTATTCTAAAGATTCAGGTTAATGGAGCTTTAGTAAAACTTATTTTGGGTTATTTAAGATATTTGCAATACCGCCACCAATAATGCATTCTTGATAATTAAGAATACCGCGTTCAGGTCTTCTACTAGCACGGGAACTTGATTTCTGACAATCACTTGATTTTGTATTACGCCTCCAGCATTTATGTACATCCATTATTACTTCATATATATTTTCAAAAAAATATTACATTAAATAATAATAAGATAAAAAGTATAGTGCTTCTTCTATCTATAATAGTTATATTGTTCAATGTAATTGCAGCTTTTCAGAATCTTTTTGGTAGTTTTTTCCTTTGACTTTTTGTGGGCAGATTTCTTAAGTCAATTTCATCTGTGTTGTTTCAGAGTGAGAAGCTTTTGAATAGTCTTGGAGGTCTCTTTTCTAAGCCCTGGAAGCCAAAGAAATCTCGTGAAATAAAAGGACCAGAGATTACACTAGGTAAATACAACGTACAAACATCTGGGCATTTTGTAAATATTGTCCAATATCATTGAAAATGGCATCATTATATCTCAGGTTCTTGAATAAGAGTCTAAGAACTGACTTTTTCTGAGATACATGCAACATAAGATCCAAACTTGATTTTTTTCTGTCTTCCTCAAATTACCAGTCCACTAGAGAAGTAATAAGTTCAGTGAGGTCCCTTAAAGATTTTATATTACCATTTTTCAAACATACCCTTAGACAAATCTAATGGAAAAAGACAGTTTCTGTTAAATTTTAATGATTTTCTCGTAAATTTAGTGAGCTCTTTTCTGTTAGTTAAAACAGATTGATGCATACATGAGTTTTCTTAGTAGATGAATTTATGGAAAAAACAGTTTCTGTTAAATTTTAATGATTTTCTCGTAAATTTAGTGAGCTCTTTCTGCTAGTTAAAACAGATCGATGCATACTTGAGTTCTCTTAGTAGATGAATTTATGTCAAAAAGCTACGGGTAATTTTGTCATTCTTCGCTTGACTTTCTTCTAAAAGTTTACACACTAAATCCAAATAACCCAAAATTTTATATGCTCTTCCCAATATGGTAAAATCTGTTTAATTTGCAAAAGTTTCTGCTTTCGTTGGTGCTGTTTGATTGATGTGCATTTGGTTCTGTTTGGTTTCTTCCTTTGAATTTTGAGGGATGCATGAAAGCTTAAATTGCATATCATATTTCTCATACAAAAGTAGTATCCTTGGAATTTAAAACTTTTTTATGACAATGTTGTATTTGAACATGCTTTATCGATGATAACTTCTTGTTCTTGTTATGATCATATTATCTTTCCTAATAGATGATCCCTTGAGCAAAAAAATAAACCACATGGAGCAGAGAGAGAAATTAGGGTTGACTTCAGGTCAACAGTCCAACCCACACAAGTATGCAGAGGCCACTACTGCAATGGAGAAAGTGCAGGTTTGTAAATTAATTGTTTATATTGAGGATATTCAGGCTGAACCTTCAAAATTGCGATTACCTAGAAGCACGTGTGATTTTACCGAAGTTACTTGTTTTCTTGTACCAACTGGCATGGAATATGTTGTCTTGCAAGTCCACATCAATTGATGCCAGATGCTGGATAATATTTATTCTGAACATGCTATTGATTTATTTTCATCTATCCTTTTAGGTCGAGAAAGCAAAGCAGGATGATAAAATTGATGATCTGAGCAATATGTTGGGACAGCTGAAGAATATAGCTATTGACATGGGCACTGAAGTTGACAAGTAAATAACATTTATTTCTTACTATTCTTCTCCGTTTTCCCAGTTCATTAGTTGTCCAAATATCCCAAAAATATTTGCCAAAAATTCATATCCTCTGCATTAACGCACTGTTTGAGTTTAGATGCGATCCGTTCGTTATCAGGAATCGTAAAGGGCTCCATGCATTACAGATGTGGGCCAGATTGGCCCGGATTCTGATCGGATAGTCCTGAGCTAAACCCAAACGGTGTGTTAATGTAGAGGATACGAACCCCTATGCAAACTGGGTTAAAAGCAGTAGATAGCTTGGTCCCTATTGGCCGTGGTCAACGTGAATTAATCATTGCAAGGAGTCCGTATCCTCTCAGGTACTGGACCAAGTACAATACTCTTAGCTGGTTCAAAAGTAGTGCCTATTTAGATATATGGGGTCCGTTTTGAGATTCGTGCGAATCGTGCCAGATTAAAACTGACGGCTCAGATCTCATTGTACTCAGGTATTGCACTGGATCTGAATTCTATTGCAAGTATATATATGGAGGCCATACCTGTCAGCTCCATTCCCTCATAGAACAAATAAATGCCACTTTTGCAAACAAATGCCTTTCTTGGTCCAATTTGTCACCAGGGATATTCATTCTGTCGATTTCTCATAATGACATGGCCGTAAACACTTTCAGGCAAAATAAGGCACTTGATGCCATGCATGATGATGTCGAGGAGCTCAATTACCGGGTCAAAGGAGCCAATCAACGTGGTAAAAAATTGCTGGGAAAGTAGACAAGACATTGTTTTGTCAATACCCTTTTATAGGTCTTGTGTTAGTCGTCATTGGTACAGTGTTAATGCAAAACTATGGTTTCGTTATGTTTATTTAACATGCAAAAATGCTTGCTTGTATTCCATCATACATCGAATTTATGTGGAAGATTTTTGTTTTTTTGTTTTTCCTAAACTACAGATAGCAAAGTTCAATATAATTCATGTCGTAGCTTAAGCTTATGTACATTAGAGTGTGTCATGTTCTGCTTCTTTTCTGGCAATTTTCTAGTACACAAATTACAACTTTACAAGGGAAGGGCATGCTCTCTCTCTCTCCCTCTCTCTGTTTTTTTTTTCTTTCTGAAAAAAGGTTGTATTATTAATTTTATGGCCCTCAAATGGCAGTTAATTTCCAAAAATCTGGATTACTTTACAAAGAGTGCAATTCTAAATTGTGGATGCAGTACAAAGTTCATTGTGTTTTCCTCAAATTTCATGAAGTTTATTTATGCTGAGATTGCCATTATTGGGATAGTTTGGTTTAGAATTCCAATACTATATTTATAATTTCTTTTCTATCGCATCATCATACAAAACCAAATATTTGTTGGACATTTTTTGAGATATCCACAAAGAACGTCCAAATTCTAACCTTTAGAATGAAGGGTAGTGATCCATTTATCAGAAATCCCTTAGACGTTGATCATTAACAATGCCAGTAACAGGTTTTATAAATTTGAACTATGCATGGCCCTCACAGGAAGTTCGTTGAGTGCATTTTTAATTTACGAACAATTGGACTGATATAGTTTCAGACCAGATGAACCCAGATATATAAAAGATAAATTTATGCTGCAATTGAGATTGGGAAGGTTTGGAAATTTCTGCAAATTTTACTAACGATTTTAAGGCCTACCCTTGGAAATTAGATTATATTCCCAAATTTAAAGGTCCCGTACCAGAATCCACTGGCACCACTGGGCAAGTACTGTATAGTGTGCCCGCTCAGCGTTATTGGCATCTATGCTAGTTACCAAACAAATTGTGAACATCGGGAGCACATGTCTAGTATTGTTTTATTATCTGGAAAATATGTATTATGAATAAGGCAATTACAATACCTCACCTCGTCAACTAAGTAGAGTTTAAATTGTGAACATTCCTGATAGGTGATTTATATTGGAGACCATTTTAACAAGATTTAAATAACCACATTTACCACCAGACCTACATAGTTTCAATATCAAAAGAAGTAAAAAAAAAAAATAAAAACAGTTCTTTGCAACCACATTCAGTGCCTCCTGAGGTTGGGTCTTGTAAAAAGCAGGCTGTCAGACACTGTCTCAGTGTGGAACAGTGTATTACTGAACTGGTCAGATTCTGGTATAAGCTGGTTTTAAACATTCCAGCAAAGATGGCATTATAAGATTTGTATATAGTGTGGTTCTGGATAGAGAAACTTCCAAGCCTGTTTTTGCACTGTGATTGAGAGACTTGTTTCAGTTCAGACCCTCTGTATCATCTAAAATGAATGATCACCAAAAGATTAGACTACCCCATCATGGGGACCGATTATATTTCTTCTCGAAACCCGACCCGATCCAACCCCACACCCACCCAGCCTTGCTTAACCTGAACTGAACTAATCCATTTGTTATTTAATCTGCAGAATATGCATGGTTATCTAACACCTTTACCAATTTGAAAAACATAATTTCTCTTGAACACATACATAAACATGTGAATTCCATCATTCTCTGTAAATGAAGAAAAAATAATATTCCAGAGAATAGGAGATAAGAATAATCAAACAAGCAATGAAGAATAAGGGCGATCAAAGCAATAAAGCTGCTCACAAAACCTTAATTCAGGTAACCACGAATGAAACAATATCAGTGAACTCTTTTCACCATCTCCATAAAACCTGAATCAATATCACAAAATGAAACAATATTACAAAACCTTGATTTCTGGTTTCCTGTACCAGTTTACATCCACAGAGACAGTCTATCCCTGAATCAGTATCAGTCAGTTAGTCCCCTCATTGTTTGGTACTTTTTCCTGATATACCTCTGAAGATGTGCTCTTTTAAGTCAATCCAGAGAAATCAGATTACAATTCTTTTTGAGGGTGAATAGAAGAAAATTATAACAAATCATGATCTGACATTTTTATGACCTCAAGTCCATTCAAGAGATAAAAAGCTATTCAGTCAATAAGGCAGAGAGAACATTAGAGAGGATTGATGGTTGTTTCAGAATTACAGAGACGATGAAAGATGGCATGACTCGCACTTTAGTTACAGACTTACAGTGAACCAGCTGAGAAAAAGTTAATATACTGGACCCACCAGGATGCAGCTGACACAGACCTTGATCACAGATGGCCCATGGGTAGGTGTTCCCTTTTTACCAATCTTTGAAAATTAGTTTCTGCATGCTCAATACTATATTTATTGCTTCCTTGCATCATTATACAAAACCAAACACGTCTCAGACATTTTTTGAGATACCCACACAAAACCCCAAAATTCTAACTTTTTCCATTTCTTAGAAATTATAATAAAGCACACAAAATATACCATAAGATACTTCAGTTACGTGTGGAAGTGGAACCATCATTCTCTGTAAATGAAGAAAAATAATATTCCAGAGAATTGAAGATAAGAATAATCAAACAAGCAATGAACAATAAGGGCAATCAAAGAAATAAAACTGCTTACAAAATTTTAAATCAATTAACCACTAATCAAAACAATCTGTTTTCACCATCCCTTAATTCTAAACGAAACCCGAGCACTATATCCTAAGCTCCCTGTATTGAGACATTTGATAACATAATTAGAAACATTTAAAATACCCACCACTGACATCCTAATTCCTCACTAAATCTGAAATAACAACCTTAACTGATCGCCTCCGTGTTGCCCAACCCACATAATTGCTTTTCAGAATATAACCATCACAATTGAAGCGCGGAACAACTGCCGTTGATTCAATGTCCTGTGGACAGGTACCGTCACTCGTTTGACCAGCGAGGTGATCCCCAAGTACTTGCTGCGACCCAAAGGTCCTGTAACACGTGTTGCACTCATACACGGTCGTTTTCAAGTCAGTAAGCGAAACATCAGCCTCAGGTCCTGGTTTGGTTGCTTGGTCGATCTGTTCCTTCTCTTCTGAGGCTGGATCTGTCACCTGAATTTTCTCTCTATCCTTAAGCCACATCTCTAGGGAAAGAGATTTAGGTTCAACTTCTTCAGCTCCAGATTCAGGAATGTCAATTTCTAGCAATTCTTCGGGCATCTTGTTCAGATCAAATTTCAATTTAGATTTGGGGGTGAGATCCTCCGGTTCTTCATTTCCATAAGAGGACCTTGTCTTCCTATTGAGATCACCAGAGACATCTCGCACATTAGAATCGGGGGTGAGATCCTCAGGTTCTTCATGTCCATAAGCAGACTTCCTCTTCCTCTTATCACCAGAGTGGCTATTCATATGCCTACTGAGAGCATGATAACCAGTAAAACTTCTCTCACAAACCTTACAAGAAAACTTCTTTTCTTCTTCTGTCACTTCCATCATGTCTCTCTCTTTCCGTAGCCTGGTTGTAAAAAAAAACAAGAAAGGATGCAAGATCATCATTTCCTTTGCTAGTTGCAAAGCAAAGGAAAACAGAGAAAGACTGTCAACATAGTAGAGGGGGAGAAAAGATCGTACAATTAGCTATAGAGGAGATCCGACTCGTATAGAAACTTGCAGGGAAAGGAGGTTGAGAGAGAGGATCAATGTTGATAGAGATAGGAACTTATGCTCTCTTTCTTTATTTCTTGAAATCTTGGCGCTGGTTTTGTAATTTTCAAAACAAAGTGTCGGTCTGTTCGGCTGTGAGTAAATAGTAAAAATAGTGAAGGGATTGAGAAATTATAGAATGAGGCGGATCCAATTACATCAACAATTGGTGACACATCTTGACATCAATCACCGAACGTCGGATTTTCATCAAAATTCGCGCTATGATGGAGCGCTGATTGAATTAGATGGAGTTCAACTCCAGTGAAGTAACCCAAAAATTGGATTTTTGATCGGGACCGTCCGATTCGAATCCGTAACCATCCAACTAAAGTGGAGTGCACGCATCCCGAGAGATAGGTTCGAATCCGAGACGATCTCGAGCGACAGATTTGATTCGGACGGTCCCGATCCAAAACCCAAAAATTGAGTTACTTTAGGGGATCCGGACACATTAGATGGAACAGAGATTTCAATTTTGGAGCTGTTTTTGTTAATATTTTGCGTCGTACTTCAACTGGTGTGTCCAGTTAACCAAACAACGATTGCTCCAATCTCTCTGACGCGAAAATGGCCCCATCGAAACCCCCCGCCATGAAATCGCACCCCCTCTCATCTCTCTGACCCCCTCTCTTCTCTCCTCTCTCTGACCTCCTCAGGTGACGAGACGAAAATAGCAGCGAACCCCAGAACCATCTCTCCTCTCCTCTCCTCTTTCTGACCTCCTCAGGTGACAATTTTTTTTTTTGCTTTTCTGGAGTTTATTTGAGCAATTTGGGATGTACTACGACCAGATAATTGAGAAACGTAGACTTTTTTTTCCTTAGATCATGCCCGTACTCCCAGAATACAACCAAACTTATTACATGTGCTCTTACCAGTAAAATATAAAATTACACCAGCCAATGCTTTTTAAACCTAATTTCCTAAAAACCTGATGTCTCTGAGTGAAACATTCGAACATGGGAAAGGTGTATGCTTAAATCAATGGTGTATTATTGATGAAATTATTTATTTTTATTTTTTAGACAAATGGATGATATCACCTTAGATGAAATTGACAATTTGGAAGGAAATTTAATGGATGACATGATATTAGATGAAATCAGGAGCACGGTCCATCCTGAAAGGGTAAGAAAAATGTTTTAATGATATTATTTATCTTGCTACCTTAATATACAATACAATCTAACAAAACATTTTTAATGATATTATAGGAGGAACAAACTTCACAAAATTCAAGAAAATATGAGGGCATGCAAACTTTTAAAGGCATGATATTTGAATCACTTGAGGAAGCTGAATGTTTCTACAAAATTTATGCTCAAGTGAGTGGATTTAACGTGCAGAGACGAAGTACTTCTATTTTTGCAAGAAGTAATGAAGTAAGATCTCGCTGATACGTATGCTCATGTGAAGGGTATTGTTTGGAGAAAAAAAAATCAGACAACAAAGAAGAAGGGAAAAAAAAGAGGACATTGACTGCTAGCCCTAGAAGTGCCGTAACCTAAGTAACCGCAAACATATGTATTCTATTGCAAAAAACCTTGTTAAAAAATTTAGTGAGGGGGGCTTCCTACCGGTAGAGTACCGGATATTTTGAATGATGAATTACGAAGTTAATTGCCTGTAACTCTTTTCATTTAGTTTATTTATACTGAGATTGGCAACCACTGCCAAGCACTTTTAAAGAAATAAAAAAAAACCAGAGAGATTGGCATTATTGGAATAGTTTGGGTAAACTCCATTGCACCTTATACTTGTGTCCTCAATTCATAGCATTGATAGGGCTCCAAATCCTGATTTTAGAGTTTGGATTGGCCAATCAGAGCTGCTTTATGGGATCTGCATATTAAACCTTACTAGAAACCAAATTTTTTAAATCAACCCAAAAAATCAGTCTTCAATTCTTTTTGAGGTCGAATAGAAGAAAATTTGAACAAATCATGATCTGACATTTTTATGACCTCAAATCCATTCAAGAGAAAAAAACTATGCAGTCAATAAGGCAGAGAACACATTAGAGAGGATTGATGGTTGTTTAAGAATTACAGAGATGATGAAAGAGGGCATGACATGCACTTTAGTTTCCCTGAACCAGCTGAGAAAGCTGACATACTGGATCCACCAGGTTGCTGTTGACACAGATCTTGATCATAGCTGGGTACATGTTCCCTTTTTACCCTTTTTTGCAAATTACTTTCTGCTCAATACTATATTTATAGCTTCCTTTTGCATCATCATACAATACCAAATATGTCTTGGACATTTTTTGAGATATGCAGACAGAACACCCAAATTCTAACATTTACAATGAAGGGTAGTGGTCTCATTTCTCAGAATTCCTGAGATTGTTGATCATTAACAATGACAGAAACAGGTTTTATAATTTATACTATGCATGACCCACACAGGACATTGAGTGCATTTTCAATTTATGAACAAGTGGACTGATATAGTTTCAGACCAGATGAACCCTGATATAAAAGGTAAATTTATGCTGCAATGATGATTGTGGGTGTTCGAAAATTTCTGAAAATTTTACTGACAATTTTCAGTCATACCCTTTGAAATTGATCACATTTTCGCAAATTTTAAGGTCTTGTACCAGACTCCACTGGCATCACTAGGCAAAAACTGCACTGTAAACTTTACACCCGTCACAGAAAATCCGAACTATGGATACAACATACGCTGACAAGGTGATACAGACGCTATGCTTTATTATTAGCGTTTAGTTCATTTAAGAAGTTTTATTTTCATTTGGGGTTGAAAATAGCGAATTTGTACTGGAACCTATCAATTGCTTGGATTGCACCAGGAGGGTACTTAGGGGAGTTAATGAAACTCTTTCAATCCGACCAGTATGGTATTCGATAAAATAAATATGGATAAATTTTATTTTATTTTAACAGGATAATTTTAATTTTTTTTAACAGAACAAGTATGGTGGCAAGAAAATTATTTTGTTTGCTTATTGGAAACGAATATGAATAAGAACTATTTATATATGATACTTTATATATATATAGAGTTGGCTACGGTGCTACATGTATTATAGAGGGCCTCCGTGCAACGGCTCAATATTTGAGTTTTCAAAATCCTAACGGTCGATCCGAACCATTCAACATGATCTCCACATGAAAATGTACTTGCAAACCAAATTTTACATTTTTTAGAATTTTTTTACTATTTTTTTAGATAGGTAGAAAATCACTTGATCTGAAAATTCTGTACCACACAAAAAATTAGCACTCGCAACACCTCTCTCTAGCTAAATTCAAACAGTCCTTGTAATTAACGGAAATAGAACAGAGAAATTGAGAAAGGAAGAGCGGACAGAAAATTGAAGAGAGAAAGAGGTAGAACCAAGTAACGACTTTCTTTGATTGTTGAGGAATAGGGAGGAGACGAAGGAGACAGAGGTATCCGCAACACCTATCGTTCTCTTCGAGATCAATGGACTCGTAACTATTGGAGCAATTTTTGGTTTTGAATAATCTATCTTGTGTATTTTTTCTTCATGTTAACTATAATTGAAGCATGGTGCCAATAATGGTTCCTTACCATCTAGATATGAGTTATATGATTGAGTTTGTAACTAGCCTTGAATTTGAATTTAACCTAAAACTTTTGGGCAGATTGTGAAATGTAAAATAATAGTTACTAAAAAGTCTTGAGCTTGAGATAAGCGGGTTTATGCAACCTTGAAAAGTATAAAGTTCCAAATTTAGACCCTCATGGTATAAATTCCTAATAGCAATCCATAATGCGATGCTGGTTTGATTTCATATTCTTACAATTATTATACTTGTACTTTTCTTACGAAGAAACCTAAAAAATAATGTCTTGCTCAAAAGCTTAAATTAATCTATGTTAGACTTTTGTATAATTGTGTCACCTAACTATTATCGGCTTAAATTATGTGATGTATTCTCGGATCACATATGAATTGGAACTCTTTTCTGTCCTTGATGAGTCTTACTCAAGAATTTCGCAAGTTATGCGGGTTACAACTAACTACATTAATCAAAGACGTTGAATTACTGAACCAATCTTGTTAACTTGGCATAGGCACAAACTCTACATGATTAGATTAAGAAGTGTTATATGATGCCTCCTCAATATAGCGACACGCTGGTCACATCGTCTTTCCAAAAGAAATCCATCTGTCTATCGTAGACAAGCAAGTGATGAAAATTCGGAATCCGCCTACTAAAGTGACCCTCCCAATGAGCATTTACTTCACACACCCCTTTCTCTTGGTTCAACCACGTATTCAAGTCGTTCTCTCTTTTTTTCTCTTCCCCTATTTCTTCGTCTATTCCTTACTGGAAAAAAAGCTTAATTAGGAAAGAAAGACATACAGAGAGAAAGTAAACACCCTCGTGATCTGCATGCCATTGAAGAGTCTTTTTATTACCTTATTTGCTGTAATGCCTTACCTTCGACAAACACTAAGTTTATGGTTGACTGACATCGCTCATCATCATTTAGCTATTGCCTTTATTTTTCTAATTGCTGGTCATATGTATAGAACTAATTTAAGAGACATTGCTAAGGTGCGGGTTTCAAGTTATTCTCAAATTCCTCTAACTTATTTTATTGTTGTTGTTTGCTTGTCAATTCCATTGCTTGTTGTTGCTGCTTGCTTGTTTGCTCGATTGCTAATTAGTTGTAATTAAGTTCCTGAATGTGCTTTTGAATTGCATAGCATGAATGTATGAGTTGTCATATGGAGCATGAACATATATTCTAGAATTGAATTGTGACATAACTTGAAGAGTTTAGTGGAAAAATAAGATTGTAGTATGTGCTAGTGGTATATTTTTAGATTAGAGCATCAAGATGCATGATCATATCTTTTTGTAGCAAAAATCTGAAAATAAAGTAAGATGTTCAATTTAGAATTTGGTTGAAACATACATGATTTTCATCAAGTGTTTTAGTTGCATTGCATATGTATAAATGATATAAGACATGAGTTGAAGTAGAACTTTTGGATGATATACTTGTGTGCATGATACATAGCATGATATGAACTATTTACTTTTTTTAAATGAAATGTGTTAAAGAACCACAAGTCTGAAACCTGACGATCATGTAGGCGTCGTATTCGGGGTAAGCGTGCAATTTCGGTTATGTAGGCGCGGAACTTGTAGCGCATAACTTTAGTCGTGTAGGTGCCACATTCGGGGTAAGCACATAATTTCAGGTTATGGCCATAACAGAAATTGTGTAGGCGCCATATTCGTGGTAGCATATGATCGGAGTCTTGTATATACTTGGTTGAACCTCACACCTGAATCTTGACGGTCATGTAGGTGCTGAACTTGTAGCGCATGACCGGGGTTATGTAGGCATTGTACTTGTCGTGCATGACTAAGATATTGTTAATACCAAATTGGTTACCTAATATAATGATATTTAATTCTATCATGAATAGTCTTGAGTAAAGCATGATTATATGATAGGATTGCATAACTATATTAGATTGAACTTTCAAGTCTATTGCACATGAGCATTGCATATTATAATATTTCGTTATGCTTGATTGTTATAGCTATCAATTGTTTCTCTAGCTTGCTGATTTTCTTTCGCAGTTTTTGAGCATTTCTTAAAGTTAACTTATATTCTTGTTTCTTGACTGATTATAGTTGGTAACTTAGATTCTTTGGTTCTTATATTATTATTGTACTCTATATTTTTGGTGCTAGGTGTTGTTTTAGTTTCAGTTGGTCGGGTCTGGGGATAACTCGATTGGAACTGAATACCGCACTGGGAGATTTTAATCTCTCACCGTTCCACTTTGTGGGTTCCAGGTACAAAGCCCAAGAGACGAAAGTGAGATGTCAGAACGAATGATTGCGGTGGTTGCCACAAACATAAGTACTTTGTTTATATTTCTCATCAAACGAATCTGTTATAGTACTCCAATTGTACGTATTTAAACAGATTCATTTTGTCTTGCTTTGAGACATGTAAAGCAAATTAGACTTAAGAAATTTACTTCATGTATTGTGGTTCAATTATGTGTCATTGGTAATATATTTATGTATATGTTGTAATTCAGAATATGATCGCCTTGCACTGATAAGCGCGGCGGGTTGTCTGTCCTGTTGTCGGGACGTGACAATTCGCATGACGTGATCATCTTTCAAAAAATTAGCACGGCACGACACACAAACTAGTATGGTCACGGCACGTTATGTGGTCATGTGAGTCACGCATGATCAAGATCATTAGATCTTGATCGTACGGTGAATCTTAAATAAACTAACTTAATTATAAAAAAAATAGTTTTATGTAACCAAACGTGATAAATATGACCAGTCACAATGTGATTAACATGTCGTGACTATTGATGTGTCATAACTATCCCTCCAAATTTGATCACGGCACAACACGTAAAAATCTGACTTGATCACAATATGTCACGTACTTACAATCCTACTTGCAAGTCCACCTCAATTGTTACCAGATGCGGGATAATATTTATTCTGAACATGCCATTGATTTCTTTTGATTTATCCTTTCAGGTCGAGAAAGCAGATAAGGACAACTGAAGAATATAGCTATTGACATGGGCACTGAAGTTGACTGGTAAATAATATTTATCCTTACAAATTTTATACTTGTTCCAGTTCATTAGTTGTCCGAATGTCCCAAAGATATTTGCCGTCCTGTTGCAAGTACATGGAAGCCCTACCAGTCAGCTCCATTCCCCCTTAATACAATTAAACAAATGTCATTCTTGGTCCAATCCTCCACTTTCTCATAAATGGCATGGCCATACATGATGATGTCGATCGAGGAGCTCAATTACCGGGTCAAAGGAGCCAATAAATGTGGTCGAAAATTGCTGGGCAAGTACAAGACATTGTTTAAGCTGATACTTGCCCTTTTATAGGTCTCATGTTGATCGTCATTGGTACAGTGTTAATGCAAAACAATGGTTTCGTTATGTTTAATTGTTTATTCAGCATGCAAAATGCTTGCTTGTATTCCATCATACATGAACTTATGTGGTAGATTTTGTTTATTTTCTAACGTACAGACATGTTGTAGCTTAAGCTTATGTAAATTAGAGTGTGTCATGTTCTGCTTCTTTCTGGTAATTTTCTAGTACTGAACTTATAATTTTATGAGGGAAGGGCATGCACTCTCTCTCTTTTTATTTAAATGTTGGCAGGAGCTGTCAAACTAATTTATTAATGAAGGTAATCAAAGAAATAAAGCTGCTCACAAAACAAGCAAGCCATGAACAATAGGAGCTGCCATACAAGCAATGAACAATAAGGGCAATCAAAGAAATAAAGCTGCTCACAAAATTTTAATTCAGTTAACCACTAATCAAAACAATCTCTGAATCCTTTTCACCATTTACTTAATTTTAAACAACACCCGAGCACTATATCCTAAGCTCCCTCTATTGAGACATTAGATAACATAATTTAGAAACATTTCAAGTACCCACCACCAACATCCTAATTCCTTGCTAAATCAGATAAAATAACCTTAAAGTAAATCATGATCGCCTTTGTGTTGCCCAAACCACATTGCTTTTCAGAATATAACCATCACAATTGAAGCGCGGAACAACTGCCGTTGATTCAATGTCCTGTGGACAGGTACCATCACTTGTCCGACCAGCAAGGTGATCTCTAACTACTTGCTGTGACCCAAAGATCCTGTGACATGTTTTGCACTCATATATGGTCGTTTTCAAGTCATCAGTAAGCGAAACATCAGCCTCAGGTCCTGGTTTGGCTGCTTGCTCGATCTGTTTCTTCTCTTCAGATTTACGTGCAGCTTCTTCAGCTCCAGATTCAGGAATGTCATTTTTCATGGAATCTGGCATCTCGTTCAGATCTATTTCAAAACCATCAACAACTTTCACTTTAGATTTGGGGGTGAGATCCTCCAGTTCTTCATTTTTACCGTTATCCGCAAGTGCAATTTCTTCTTCCAATTTTGATTCGGGGGTGAGATCCTCCGGTTCTTCATTTCCATAATAAGCGGACTCCGTCTTCCTCTTATGACAAGGTTGCTTACGCCCCATATGCCCACCGAGAGCCTGAAAACTAGTAAAATGTTTCTCACAAACCTTACAAGAATACTTCTTTTCTTCTTTTGGCGCTTCCATCATCTCTTTCTCTCTTTCCATTATCCTGGTTTTTTTTTCAAAAAAGAACAAGAAAGGATGCAAGATCATCATTTTGTTTGTTAGTTGTAAAGCTGAGGAAAACAGAGAACGATTATCAACAGAGTAAAAGAAGAGAAAAGATCTTACAAGTAGCTATGGAGGAGAGGAGGTTGAGAGAGAGAGAGAGTGGAGCTCCTGGTCTTTCTTTCTTTGTTTCTTGAAACCTTGGCGCTGGTTTTTTAACTTTCAAAACAAAACGCTGTATTTTTTTAGGAGAAAACAAGCCGTGCATGTTAGTTAGTGGAAAGCGGATCCGTATCTACTTGACTTAACACAATTGAAACGGACGACCCAGATTTACTCTCAGCCGGTGCCTATTCGGAATGACGCAGGGGCAGTATTATTCGTGCTTTGAGATTCGTGCAAAGTTAAAAACAGAGACGGATCCTTGACCGTCCGTTTAAATTGTACTCAGTCAGGTAACTTGAAGGATGTGAATTCGTGGAAAGCTGACACAGGTACCCCACAAATTTATGTACGTCTTTGATCCCTAATTCATAATTAATGAGCAATTCATTCATGGGCCTGCCTTGTTAGCTTTAAACCTTGCCAAGGAGATTTTAATTTGATACACCCTATTATAATTGAAACAATAACTATAATTTTATTTTTTAATTTAGTAATATTTTTTACATATATATACCATAAGGGTTAAATACATACTAGAATCTCTTATGATATTCACTTTTCTCAGCCTAACTTAAATTAATGTGCCTGATCCAAATATATTTATTTTGAAACTAATTTCTTAGCACTGCTTTAAACAATTGACTAGTTTTAGAAGTAGAACTCTATCGAGATATCGACTTCGGACTAATTCGAGCTCGACTTAGGGGTGTCAATGATACCCTTTTAACTGTTTACCCTACCTGTACCGTATTCGATAAGGCGGGTATGGGTAAGATTTTTTTTTGTTAGCTTATCGGGTATGGATATGGGTAAAGATTTTTTTCGTTAACTAAACGGGAAAGGGTATGGATAAATCATATTTCGTTCCCGTTACCCTATGGGGTAATATAAAATAAAATTATATAATAATGTTTGAGCAATAATTAGTAATTGTAAAATTTATCTGCGTGATATTTCATACAATATGGTTTGAACAATAATTAGTGACAGACTTTTGTTATTTAATGTTTTACTATAAAAAATGTTAAACATATTACTTTTATTTGCATGTTTTGTTATTTAGTTAAATAATTAAATTTATTCAAAAAGATATTTGTTTTTTTGAATTCTCTTGCTCTATAAAAAAAATTTAGTCAGAATTAATTGTACATTTGTTTTTTTATTAGTAATGTGATTGTATATGCGTGAAATCAATGATTTTTTATGTTCTATTTGTAAAATATAATAAAAATAATTATTATATTAGTATTATTCGTTATTCACCCGCTACCGTTTCATTATTTGATAATTTTAACGGATAAGAATAGGATAAAATAAATTTTTAATAAGTATGAGTAAAGTCAATTCTTACTGGATATAAATATGAAAATGCTTCCACCCTACTCCTATCACACCCATTGACACCCCTAGCTCGACTCAAATACTGCCGAGATTTTTATATATAAGAAAATAAATAAATAAAATATTAAAAATAAGAAACTGTTCACCAGAATTTCAAAAATAAGAAGGCCGCCACGCGGGATGGCGTCCCTGAGGGACGCCATCCCAGAAAACGTCCCGTGAAAAAAAAAAAAAAAAAAACGGGACGGGACGCCATCCCAGAAAACGTCCCGTAAAAAAAAAAAAAAAAAAAACGGAACGGGACGCCATTCCAGAAAACGTCCCGTGAAAAAAAAAAAAAAAAAAATCAAAATTTTTTTTTCTGCTGTGTTCAATCAGAAATCCAATAATTTTGATCAGATTCAAAATTCATTTTAGAGAAAATGGCTACATGGATTTTTGTGTTCTTTATATCAAAATAAAGGTATGAAAGTCTAGTTTCCAGATAATATAATTTCTCTATACAAAATATTACAGATTGGTACATTTTTAGCGATTAATTGACAGAGGTCAGAATTCAGAAAAACTGAAATTCCAGTGAGCAGTCCTATAATTTTGATCAGATTCAAAATTCATTTTAGAGAAAATGGCTACATGGATTTTTGTGTTCTTTATATCAAAATAAAGGTATGAAATTCTAGTTTCCAGATAATATAATTTATCTATACAAAAATATTACAGATTAGTACAGTTTTAGCGATTAATTGACAGAGGTCAGAATTATTGGACTGCTCACTGAAATTTCAGCTTTTCTGAATTCTGACCTCTGTCAATTAATCGCTAAAACTGTACCAATCTGTAATATTTTTGTATAGAGAAATTATATTATCTGAAAACTAGACTTTCATATATTTATTTTGATATAAAGAACACAAAAATCCATGTAGCCATTTTCTCTAAAATGAATTTTGAATCTGATCAAAATTATAGGACTGCTCACTGGAATTTCAGCTTTTCTGAATTCTGACCTCTGTTAATTAATCGCTAAAACTGTACCAATCTGTAATATTTTTGTATAGAGAAATTATATTATCTGGAAACTAGACTTTCATACCTTTATTTTGATATAAAGAACACAAAAATCCATGTAGCCATTTTCTCTAAAATGAATTTTGAATCTGATCAAAATTATTGAATTTCTGATTGAACACAGCAGAAAAAAAAATTTTGATTTTGATTTTTTTTTTTTTTTTCACGGGACGTTTTCTGGAATGACGTCCCTCAGGGACGCCATCCCGCGTGGCGGCCTTCTTATTTTTAAAATTCTGGTGAACAGTTTCTTATTTTTAATATTTATTTATTTATTTTCTTATATATAAAAATCTCGGCAAATACTGGCTCTAAAAGGGCTCTAGTAATTAGTTTTTTCATGTACTCGTCTATTAACGGACAACTAAAATTTATCAGAATTATAATTTTAAGCATAAAGTATAAAGTTTCAAACAACAAGAAGTATAAATTTTGGCAATAACAGGTAGCCACATTTACTGATTAGTCCTACATAGTTTCGATAGTACAACACAGTGTGATCCACTTAAAATACCACCTTAAACCATAACTTATGTATCAAAAAGCCTCCAATGGGAAATCTAAACAAAGAGGAGATTAGTATACAGTACAGGTACATATCCACAAAGATTACACACCAAAATCTATCCTCCAAAAAGGAAACCCAACAAAAAACCTAATCATTTATCGCACGATCCCTTCCCAAACACTTCTTCAATAACATCAAAGGTCGGCAACAGCTCGTCCTTTTTGGCAAGCTCAAATCCAATGTCCCATGCCAATTGATTATGTTGCACCTCGAATGACGTGCATGAATCATCCTGTATATCTAACCCTAACCCTAGCACCCTTGACCCGTCGGTTTTTTCTGGTAACACATCCTCTTTATCATCTCCAGTCTCCTCTACCTCCTCAGCCACATCTGAACCTAATCCTATATCATCTCCCTGAAATGTGACATTGCTGGGTTGGTCGACTGATGACTCGAAACCTGATCCATCTTCTTCTTCTTCTACTTCTTCTTGTTCTTTGTCGTGTTCATCATCTTTTTCTATGTCTATTTCATCATCAGATTCACACCTCTCCTCTGAGGCTTCCCACTCGTCATCATCACTGTTAATGTACAATGGGTCATATCGATTCTGACCCGCCCGTTTCCTTAATATATACACATTGAAATAATAGCTCACGAAGTCGCGCTTGCATTTTTCTGGAAATGCAAGAGGCAGGACATCCCAAAAAAATTTCGTGAAAGAAGCAGGGTTGGATCGTACCACATCAGCAAACAGTTTCTCATCTTGTGGATCCCATGTTAAGGCCACTTCCTCCCCCATATCCCCAAACCCTAATTGAATAAACTTCTCCATCCCTAGTTTCTTCTTCATATTCTCTCTAATCTCAATTATATGCTGCCTGATGCATCTGATAGACCCCATATCCATACAATCACATTCTTTACCATCCGATACTAAGTCCAGATCAGGATTTGGTAAAAGGCAGGCCTTGATCCATTTATCAGAATCATCTTCTTTTGATACTTCGGCATTGAGCTCTGGTATGTCAGCTTGATAGTTTGGGCCTACTGGGACAGCCTTGCGAGAGGCACATTCGTAAATAGGGAACAAAGACTCTTCTCTTGAATTAAATTGTGATGCTTTTTCATAATTATCAGGATATACAGGTAGGGAGTCTAGTGTTTCCTCCCTAGATGGTTGGCATGTGAACCAAGGCAATCTCGAATCGGAATTGTAGGGGCCATAAACAAGTGCATTAGGTGCAACTGAAAAAAGAGAGGATTTTTTATTATATAAATTGAGAAAATTAATATTGTTGGTTGTCACTAGTAACATGCACAAAATTTGTCAGGGCAGGCAGAAGAGGTTGGTAGAGTTCTGGACCGGGAGATTATTCTCGACATAAATGTAAAATACATATGTAAATATAGTAACAGATTTCACAGATTTCTCCTATCATTACCAGCCCAGAGAAAACTACAATGTAGAGACTGGCTTACAGCCAAATTGGCACCCACACTGGCTCAACATGTTGCGGTATATTACTGAACCAGTGTGTTTCTGATATATATTTGTACTTAATATTGCCAATAAGGAGACATTACGAGATTAAACATGTACTATAAATTCTGTGCATACCTACTGCCAAGTGTACTGAACCACAATGACCAGCATATAGCTATGTACTTCAAATTACATGTGAACAGAGGAAAAAAGAACCTGAGAAAAAGGGCTCTTCAGAGGAAACCAAGTCTTGTTTCAGCCGCTTTTTTGTAACTTGGAATGAAACATTGTCAGGACCAAGCCTCTTATAATAATCTGAAGAAACAGAAATATGCTTTAATTATTTTTTCCCTTAGACTTGAAAATATTCTTTTATGTCTTTTTTTTTTTCCTTTCGGAATACCTGATTCCGGCTTCTCAGGAAATGTTTCAGGTGAGACAATCCTATGTCCCATTTCCCACCTATTAAGAGTGAGAAAATTTGTAATTAGTAAGAGGTACTTCTGATTAGAAGAATAAAAATAGCATTAGTCAGCCTTAACTATTGGAGATTAGGAGTATGCGATGGATAAAATTTGACTGTTAATAGTTGGTACATAATCTAAAAAGAGATACAGCATATCAATCAGGTAAGATATTATAGCTATAGAACACAATACAGCATCCAAACGGAGCATGGAGCCCACCCCCAATTATATTGTCTGTCAAGTATTTTGCTTCAAAATTAGGACCTTTCTACCATAGCAAGCAACAATCCACTGTTACTACCATGGTTTGGAAAATCTATCGGCAGTCCACGATTCGATTATCGGTCGATTTTACAAACCAAATGGCCGCGTTTTTGGGAGACAAAACCCTTGAATCGGAAGAGACTCACCCTCCGAGTTACGCCGATTCTTCTTCTAGTTTCTTCGGATTTGATTTTTCATCGATTCTTCTAAGCGGATCGGATGTGATCGGTGATCGGAAGAGAGATTTGGGGGTAGCGTGAACTAGGTTTCGATAATTGGGAGGAAGAAGATGGGTCTGTCGGGGATGGATGCGATGCTTAGTGAACAGGCTGCCGAGAGAGAAAAAAAAAATTCTTGGGCTTTTCAGAGTTCTGTTGGGCTAGTTATTACTTCATTTTACTTTCATTTAATTGGGCTATTACTTCTCTTGTTGGGCCTATATTTTCTGTTTTAAACTATTTACTAGTATCTGAAAATTGATAACAATTCGTTGAAAAAATATATCATAATTTGCAGGATTGACAAATAAAAAACTTATATGAATTTAATATATAAATCGTATTTATGTTGTGCAAAAATTACTTTATAATGAATAGTGAAATATTGAAAATTCGAACCATCTAAATAACTTTTGGTACATTTTTTTTTTTTGTATTTTGTTCATATTGATGTGATGCAATTACTTTTTTAAACTTTCATTGTATTAAACTAGTGTCTTATATGAATCTTAACATAATTTTCAACAAACATTTTCCTATATTTTTAGCACAAAAACAAAGTGGGGAAAAAGATCAAGTTTCCAATATGACTAGACCCATTCTCAGAGACGGACCCACACATGACACCGGGGGGCGGGGGCAGTCCCCCCTCCTCCAGATTTTGAGTTTTAATGGAGATCTATCGATCGCGATCGACTTTGCCCTCCTCTGAATTTGCCCCCCTCTCCCCCCTCCTTCGGAATTTCTAATTTGTAATTCGGATTAAATTTAGGGTTAAAATTAAAATTAAATTCTTGAATTATTATTAGTAATTAAAATTATAAGTTAGAGCATCATAAATTACAAGTCAGAACATTGAAAAATATAAGTTAAAGCATTGTTTTTTATCGAGTATCTAATTAATTAATGGATTTAAATCTAATTAACTATTTAAATCCGATTCGCTATTTATTTGTCTTCCTCACAAAAATCATAAATTTATTCCTGCCCATTCTTACCGAATCATCCGATTTGTTTTCATAGACATGTTGATTTTGATTCCTATTACAAGTTTTAGAATAAGTGCGGAGATATTGATAGTGCCCATTTCGATTCAGAGATATTGATTGATATTTTAGATAGAGCGAGTCTATGGTACTATGCATAGGTCGGGACCCACAAGTCAGCCTCTGAAGGTGTTTTTCGTTGGTTCTCAGATATGACTGGGCATGTTTCATTTGGTTTAAAGTTCATACACCATACAGCCAGTGACTCGGTGTACCAAAGACCAGATCTAACCAGCAATTGGTTCTTTTTCATCTTGTATCGGCTATCTTTTATCTTCTACTGGTTGTCTTTCATATTGTTCTGGTTGTCTTTCATTTTCTACTGGTTGTGTTTCATGTTGTACTGGTTGACTTTCATTTTTTACTGGTTGTATTTCATCTTCTTCTTGTTGTTTTTCATCTTCTACTAGTTGTCTTTTATACTGTACGTGTTTTCTTTCATTTTCTACTGTTATATTTCATCTTCTTCTAATTGTCTTTCATTACTACTGGTTATCTTTCATGTTATTCTAGTTGTCTTTCATCTTCTTTTAGTTGTCTTTCGCCTTGTATTAGTTGTCTTTCATCTTGTAATGATTGTCTTTTCTACTGGTGGTCTTTCATCTACTACTGGTTGAATTTCACTTATTCTAGTTGTGTTTCATCTTCTTCTAATTGTATTACATATTCTTCAAGATGTTTTTCATCTTCTTCTAGTTGTCTTTCATCAAGTAGTGGTTGTCTTTCAAGTTATATTATTTGTCTTTCATCTACGACTGGTATACTAGTTGTCTTTCAAACCCTAAACCCTAAACCCTAAACCCTTTCATGTTATACTAGTTGTATTTCATCTTCTTTTAGTTGTATTTCATCTTTTTGTAGTAGTATTTAATATTCTTCTAGTTGTCTTTCATGTTCTATTATTTGTTTTTCATCTTGTGCCGGTTGTCTTTCATTTCTACTAGTTATTTTTCATATTGTTTTGGTTTTTTCATCTTATAATGGTTGTCTTTCATGTTGTACTGGTTGACTTTCATTTTCGAATGTTTGTATTTCATCTTCTTCTAGTTGTATTTGATCTCATACTGGTTGTATATCATCTTCTTCTAGTTATCTTTGATCTAATACTGGTTATCTTTCATGTTCTTCTAGTTGTCTTTCACATTGTAATAGTCGTCTTTCAAATTCTACCGGTTATCTTTCATCTACTAATGGTTGAATTTCATCTTCTTCTAGTTGTATTTCATCTTCTACTGGTTTCAATCTTATTGTTCTGGTTGTCTTTTATCTTCTACTGGTTGTCTTTCATGTTCTACTGGTTGTCTTTCATCTACTACTAGTTGTATTTCATCTTCTAATAGTTTTCATATAGTACCGGTCATCTTTCATGTTTTTCTAGTTGTCTTTCATGTTCTATTGGTTGTCTTTCATCAACTACTGGTTGATTTTCATCTTCTTTCAGTTGTGTTTCATCTTTTTCAAGTTGTCTTTCATCTAGTACTGGTTGTCTTTCATGTTATACTAGTTGACTTTCATCTACGACTAGTTGTGTTTTATCTTCTTCTAATTGTGTTTTATCTTCTTCTAGTTGTATTTCATTTTCTTCTAGTTGTATTTCATGTTCTACTGGTTGTTTTTCATCTTGTTAACTCTTTCATCTACTACGTGTTGTCTTTTATCTTCTATTGGTTCTCTTTCATGTTGTACTGGTTGTCTTTCATCTTTAACTGGCTGTCATTAATGTTCTAGTAGTTGTCTTTCATCTAACACTAGTTGTATTTCATCTTCTTCTAATTGTCTTTCATCTTCTATTGGTTGTCATTCTAGTGGTTGTCTTTCATCTAATACTAGTTGTATTTCATCTTCTTCTAATTTTCTTTCATATTCTATTGGTTATCTTTCATGTTGTACCGGTTGTCTTTCATTTTTTACTGGTTATATTTCATATTCTTCTAATAGTCTTTCATCTAGTACTGGATTTCTTTCATGTTTTTCTAGTTGTCTTTCATTTTATTCTGGTTGTCTTTCTTGTTATTTTAGTTGTCTTTGATCTTGTAAAAGTTGTCTTTCATTTTCTATTGGTTGTCTTTCTTTCATCTATTACTGGTTGAAATTCATCTCCTTCTAGTTGTGTATCATCTTTTTCTGGCTGTCTTTCATCTTCTACTGGCTGTCTTTCATGTTGTACTGATTGTCTTTCATGTTCTACTAGTTGCATTTCATGTTCTTCTAGTTGTGTTTCATGTTCTACTGGATGTTTTTCATATTGTACCGGTTGTCATTCTTATTCTAATGGTTGTCTTCCATATTGTTCTGGTTGTCTTTCATCTTCTACTGGTTATCTTTCATGTTCTACTAGTTGTCTTTCATATTGTTCTTGTTGTCTTTCATCTTCTACTGGTTGTCTTTATGTTCTACTTGTTGTGTTTCACCTTCTTCTAGTTGTCTTACATCTTCTACTAGCTGTCTTTCATCTTCTACTAGCTGTCTTTCATGTTTTACTAGTTTTTCATTTTGTACCGGTTGTCTTTCATCTTCTGCTGGTTGTCTTTCATATTGTTCTTGTTGTCAGTTATCTTCTATTGGTTGTTTTTCATCTACTAGTGGTTGTATTTAATATTCTTCTAATTGTCTTTCATTTTCTAGTAGTTGTTTTTCATCTACTACTGGTTGTATTTCACGTTCTTCTAGTTGTCTTTCAGTTAGCAATGGTTTTCTTTCATGTTCTTCTAATTATCTTTTATGTTCTTCTAGTTGTCTTTCATCATCTTCTATTTATCTTTCATCTTCTACTGGTTGTCTTTCATGTTCTACTAGATATCTTTCATTTCATACTAGTTGTCTTTTATCTATTAGAGGTTGAATTTCATCTTCTGCTAGTACTGGTTGTTTTTTATGTTATCATAATTTTTTTTCTATAGAAAATAATAAAGAAGAAGAGAGAAACAGAAAGAAAGAGTACAAGTGATTCTTCATGAGTAAAAAGATCAGTAAGGAAGACACCGATCCAAAAAAAAAAAAAAATCAATGTTAGGATTGGTAGAGGAGACACCATACTAACCCAGTTTTTTAGTTTTCTCTATTAAAATATAAAAGTTTTTTAAGAAAATAGATAGTCTTTCTATTATCTATTTTATTATCTTTAAGAGAATAGATAATCTTTCTCTATTAAATTCTAAGATATTGTATTTATTTTCTTAAATTTTTTTTTATATTTTAATAGGGAAAACTAAAAACAAAACATAGTTAGGATCGGTGTTTCATCTACCAATTCTAATATTGAGTTTTTTTTTAATCAGTGTCTCCTCCACCCATCTTTGTAGTGATGAAAAAATTACATATACTCTCTTTATTTCTTTTTTAAAATTTTCTATGTGAAAAAAAATCTCTCAATTGAACATATGTTAATTGGCTCAATCGAATTGGTTCAAAGCTCGATATATTTGAAAAAAACGAAATTGACTATGTGACTCATCATTTTTGTATTGCATAGTAGAATTAGCTGTCGCAAACTCTGTTTCGCATAGGCCATGTTGTCATCCCACGCATTATTATATTTTTCTAGGTAGGATCTCTCTCTCTTTATTTTTTTTTTTCCAACTTGTAAGCCCGTAGGTAGATATATTAACACAGAGTTTGGCTATTACATGAGTTAAGAGTAGAACATAGCTCAGCCACAATCAGAGCATTCTAAAATCTAAAACAGGAACAAAACTATCCCAAATTCAGATTAAAATGAAAAGGAACTTCAGAATAACAACAGAGGGTAAGTGTATCCTTCGATGCTCCATCTTTCACCTGTGCCCTTGCGCGCAAACAAGTCTGCCAGCTCATTGTGACACCTGCTGATATGCTGGCACGAGAATCCCCTGAATTTTTTGAATAACTACCATACCTCTAGCACTTCTTTGAAAGCCCTCCAGTCAACATGCAAAGGTGGTTTCCAAGCTGTGGAGGCCTCTGACAAGGCTTGACAGTCTGTGTAGAAGACACATGATGAGATACCAATGTCAATTGCGTATAGCACCGCCCTCCATAGAGCAATTGCTTCAGCTTGGATGGCACAATATGCACTGACCCCCTCTGATTTTGCCACTCTGAGTTCGCCATTTCTCTTTAATAAGATACCAATTCCCCCCAGCCATTGGTGTTTCCAAGATCCGTCCACCCAACAGTGGTACCCGTTATTAGTCAGCTCGTCTGTTTGATCTCATTTTACGAGTCTAGCCAAGTGGACTCTGTTGGGAATTCGGATCATACAATGAAAATCTCCACAAATATAAACAGGCTTTGTGAATTCTATCTTGAATAGAATTGGTCCGGTTTTAACCTCAAATTTTGAGTTACCTTTAGAGGTTGTGGACCTCTCAATTGGATGATGTTTTTACCTAGGACCATGAGGGAGTGCGTCAGGAATTCGGATCCAGTGAAGTAACCCAACTTTTGGGTTTTAGATCGGGACCGTCTGATTCGAATCCGTGAAAATCCATTCCCGAAGTGAGTGCACACATCTCGATGATAAATTCGAATCCCGAGACAATCCCGAGCAACGAATTCGAATTGGACGGTCTCGATCCAAAACCCAAAGATTGGGTTACTTTAGGGGATCCGGACTCGTTAGGAATACCTGACTGAGTACATTTAGATCCGAGTTTTTAACTTGGCACGAATCTCAAACGGACCTCTATGTTTAAATAGGCACTGTATTTCAATCGTTTGGCTGAGATTTAACGAGAATTAATTTTACTCAGTCAGGTACCTGGGAGGTTACGCGTCCGTGGGGGGGTGGGGGGTTTCCGAATTTCCGATGGACATCGAACTGAATTGAAGTGGGGGTTGGTCTGATGTCCAGTCGGAACCAATCAATTCGTGCGGTTTTAATCAGTACGACTTTTAAAATTGTCTTTGTGAATCTTGATGCTAATTGGATGACTCTAACCTGATTGAATTTGATACGATGCCCATGAGACAGCTCTGATTCGGGACTGCGAGTAACCCCAACTTCCCCTTGGTAGGCTTTGATTTTAGTTTGGATAAAATAACCCCAACAGATTATACACTCACTGACAGATCAGCAGCCAAATGTGCTGCAGTGCCGATACTTTACCCAAATGGATTATCAATTGACAATCACAGAATCATCAAGCTTCAAAACTAGACAAGTACAAACTTCTGTATGCTTTATCATATGGAAGAATGGTGTCGCAGAATTTTCCAGGAGCAACAAAAAATGGTGCAGATGATTGTAAGAGAAATAAAAGAAGAGTGTGATAACTGGTTTAGCTAAAAAAATCGACAACAAGGGCTGACAGAACTGTACTGGTAAAAAGCGGTACAGAAACAGGTCCCAGCAGCCAAAAGAAGGCCGCTTCATGTTGCAATTTGATTGATCTTAGCTAAGGCGGTTTCTTTTTTCTGTTTTAATTCTTGTCATTTCCATTACTCGATAACTCTCCACTTCATGTAAAATTGACACAACTTGTGTCCTCTATATAAAATTTGAGGGCTTGACCCTTACCTTTTTATAAAAAAAAAGGGATGAGATAACAATACCCGGGTTGCTATCCCCCATTCATCCCCCGGATAAGGTTGTTAATTATTGTTTAATGGTAATTAAGAGGGGACCACGATTTCCGCACTAAAAGACAACCAAAAACGCTTGATTAACGGGGACTACTAATTAAAAACGCGTTTTCAACTGGGGGGACCGCTAATTATCTGTTATTTAGCATTTAACTGCCGGTGGGGACCGATAACCAACTTGGAATATTCGGCAACAGAAAAGGAAAAGAAAAACATACTATTTTTTCATATTCATTACTATTAAAAGAAGTATTCATAGTTGCATTCTAGAGTATTCATATATAATGCATGAAGTATTCATATCTAAGATATCAAGTATTTAAAAAAAAAACTGGACACATTATTTATCAATCTTTTACACGTTTTTAGATGTGGTTTTTTTTTCTCCGTTCACTCTAACCAATATTTTTGATAATCTGTGAGGAATTTTGCAAATCTAAAACCACGAACGTCTTCTACGCAATTTTCTCTTTCAAATGAGATCCATGATGACATACTTTCGAGTTGTCCGTTGCACAAGTATTCATACCTTGTCATTCAAGTATTCATACCTCATCAAGCAAGTATTCATACCTCATCAGTATTTCACAAATAAAAAACTGGACACATCATGCACTCATTTTTACCGATTGAAATTTCATTACCACTCAATCATTTTTTACTTGATATCTTAGGTATGAATACTTGTTCGACGAGGTATGAATACTTGCTCGACGTGGTATGAATACTTGCATGACGAGATATAAATAATTTTACGAGTTATGAATACTTACACGACGGATAACTCAAAAGTACTTCATCATGGATCTCATTTGAAAGATAAAATTGCGTAGAAAACGTATGTTATTTTAGATTCGCAAAATTCTTCATAGATTGTCAGAAATATTGATTAGAGTGAACGGAGAAAAAAAAAAAACCACCTCTAAAACCGTGTAAAAGATGGGTAAGTAATGTGTCCAGTTTTTTTTAAATACTTGATATCTTAGATATGAATACTTAATATATTATATATGAATACTTTATGTATTAGATATGAATACTTGTGCGCGTCAGTTGTAAATTTTTTTAAATATAAGCGGTCCCCCTAGTTAATTAGTGGTCCCCACGTAATTAATGATTGATACACGTTTTCTTTTGTCTTTTTGTGCTTAAAGTTGTGGTCCCCTAGATAATTAATGATTGGGGGATGAATGGGGGATAGGAACCGGGGGAAAAAAATCTTTATCCAAAAAAAAAATAGATAAATGAACTGAAAGTCAGAAAAGAAAAACTGGGTAATATAAAATACCTTGAACATGTATTTATTTTGTTATTATTTTTGGGCATTTATTTAGGATTGATTTATTAGCCGAATTTTTGTGCAGAAGATTAATTTTAAAGAGATACATTAGTAAATGTTTGTCTATATTTAATTTCTTGTTTTCATCTCTCGCAAAACGCAATTTGTTATTTTCAAGAAATGAAAAATAATAAAACATAGTTCCAAGGCTCTTAGAGAGACCCTACAATTGGTGTCTGTAAATGTAACAAAATTAGAAAATATTGGTAAAAAAGTTTCACAAGTCATGTTAGTTCACTTATTTCTCCTACTAAAACAAAATCTCCTGATATTACTGAAAGAAAAAATAGTGTGAACTTTAAATCTCTTGATATTATTAGAGGTGCCATTATTACAATTAGTAGTAGTACTACTATTATTATTTCTATTATTATTTTGTTACTATTTCACCTTGTGACTACGATTGGGTTTTATTTCTAGCCTACACTAACTTATTTAGGAGTAGGACTAAGGCTGGTGGTGGTTGTTTTAAAACAAAGAGAAATCATGAATATTTATAAAATACTGTCAACTTGAAAGGACTCATCAAATTCGGATTGCATTATAGCAAAAATTGAATCTCAATTTGCTACATATATTATAAAGAATCCAAATAAAGATCCAAGTCTTAAGAAAAATTCAGGATTTAACTGCTCAGCAGACGGTGGGACCAATTTGGTTTCATTCAGATCTTGATGCAAGTTTTAAATCTTATTAAATGCTGGTTTTATTGGATCTTGCTGCAGAGTTTTTTTGGTCTTACTGAATGCTAAAACAGAAATGTATACTACAAGCCGGGAAAAATAATCATTTTAAGTTCGCTTTTTTGAACTAACTTTTTAGGGGGGAGATTAAGCTTGGAAATGGGAGACCATTTTTTAGTCATCAGTCTGTGTAATAAAAATTAAAAGCAGCACAACAGTAAAAATAACCCACATTTTTATCTTATGATCTTATCTGGCCAGAAAAAAAAAACATTGTCTTTCTTTGCATCGAACTTTTCACAGCATAGACATATTCTCAACAAAATAATTTGTGAAAAAAAAGTCACCAATAAATTGGTCAAGAGAACTTGACAGAGATCAAGGCGCTTCAATCATGCTTCCTGTGCTGATGGACACACTGTAGTCGATAATAACTGTAATTAGCCATTATACAAAACAGAGAGAAACCATAATAGCTTGTGAACATATCAAGACTTCGAATAAATACTCGATTTGAGATTGACAAAAGGAAAAGAATCAGAAAACATACCACGATGATTTTGCTGGCCTGAGATGAAACCTTGGTTCCTTGGGAACAGTTATCGGTTTTGTTGACCTAATCAGACACATAACACCAGTCAGTTTGTCTTATATATTTTCCAATAACATTACAAGAGCTGCTAATTATCATATCTACTGAAACTTATAGAAAATCTCATTATATGCAAATTGCAAAAGCATTAGAAAAATCTCATGACAAGTGCTGGAAAAGCTTTTGCTATGCAAATTATTTCGTGAACAAAATTTTTAGATTGGAAACATATATTCTTACCTTTTGGGGATGAAGGGGCGATCAAAGAATGGCATGGGCTGAGCTTTTGGTACCTGCTCTTTTCTAAGCCTTCTTATTTCTTCTTCCTCTTCCAGCTGAAATTAAAGGATAGGATTGTCAAATAAAAAAAATTGACATTAATTTGCAAAATGGACATAGTTTTCACAATAACATTGTAAAATGTCAAAATATATGTGTACTGAAAAATGATAATATTATATTCCTGAGACAATCTTTCTGAGTTCTCTTTAACAAATTTAACAACTTAGCCCCCTTGTTTCACAAAATTTTCTCCATATATAATAAGCACAAAAACACATATATTGATCAATTTGAGAATATATATGAGAGGTACATAATACTTTTGTTTGCTGTAGGGCAGTTCATAACTGGGAAATTTTATAAACTACCCTCCTTTTTTAAAACATCAAACAAAATACTCATTAAAATTTATTGACAAAATGCGCTTGTGGGACCCACATATGCCTCTTCCAAGCTTTCTTTCCCCTCCCTTTCCCTTACTCTCATCCTTTCTGGTAAACTCTTCATGTGACATTTTATTTTTATAATATAAGCATGCTGTAATAAAGAATTAATGCAACTGAGAGCTGCTCAGTTGAGGAAATATTTCAACTTAAATAACATAAAAGATTTTACATGACAGACAATAACGCATACTAAGTACTAGTAAAATTGTAAAACAAACATAAGAACTAAAATAACATGAATTTCAACGTTTCATTTTTGTGACAAAATGACAAAACAATATTTCTCCATTGAAGGTCCCAAACAGTTAAATGACAAAACGCAAACAACAACCAATGCTAACTCCAAACTGGCAAGTATGCATCAGAATTTGAATTACTATTCTTGATTAAAATGCTACAGTACTGTTAGTGGATTAAAGACAATACAAACTTCAAACCAAACCTTGATTAGTAGATGTCAGGCCAAACTAAAAAACACTAAGAATACGAGCATTAATAAAGTATCACACCATTTAACCTAGTTTTGTTGGAGCAAATCGAGGAGATGGTTATTATTGTAATTATAAAGATTATCTGATTAACCTTCAAGTAGCAAACCACACACGTACTAACATAAACAAGTGACTAATAGATAAGATTATATCAGCACATAGATGAAACCAATTTATGCAAATATCAGCAAGTATAGGGCAAACTAACTTGCTTCAGTATGCTTTTTCCATGTTACTGCAAAAGCAATTGCTGTTTATAATATAAACAAAAGGGGGGGGGGGGGGGGGGGGGGGGGGGGGGGGGGGGGTTATTAAAAAAAAAGGGTCGAGTGAACCAGGGAGGGTTTTTTGTTTGACATTTTCAAAAAAGAGGGTAGATTTTAAAATTTTCCATTAATAATTTGCCCTTTCATAGGGCCAAAAATTGTTCCAACTAAATAATAATATGGTTGTGTTTGTCACAGTTGAGTTTACCTTTCGTTGTTGTTCTCTTTCCAGCTGTATCTCTTCAATACACTTTAATCTCTCTGTGACCTGAAAATATTATTGTTATTTAATCAGAGAAAATACAAAATGACTTGGTGGATTCTGGTACTGGTACTAAATTCCAAGCTTACAAAATTGTCATATTCTGCACGTTCAACTGCACGGACGTCGCTATGCAAAACGAGATCAATTGGCTCTGTTCTTTCTTTAACTGGTGGTTTCACCAAGCACTGGAAACAATCAAACAACAGTCAAACAAATAAATATGTGGTTAGATATATGATTAAATAAATATTTAGATAAACAAAATAAAATATTTACAGCAATGTACATCTATCCCTTTACATTTGAAACATTATATTGAAATACACATGTTTGAAAAAAAAAAAAAATGAAATTTTAGCCCCTAGAAAGATGTAAATGTCATTTATACCCCTCCTTCCACATTTACTTCAAAATATTCCCAAACTACACATCTTGCTTCACTTTTTTTTTTATATAATTTGTGTACACTCTAAAGGTTAATTCATAATTTCATAATTGACTTGTTTCATAGCATAATTTTTTTATTTTTTCCAAAGGGTGTAATATGAACTTCAATATTTTCTGGGAGCACACATGTTTTTCCACAATTATTGTTTCCAATACAATAAGCAGCCTTTATTAAACAAGGCAAAAAGAAAATCAGATGAGGTTTCACCTCTGGCTCGTCGGTGGTCCATGGTAAACCCTGAGCAACGGGGATACGCATCTTCTCCTGTTCTAAAATCATCTCCTCTACTTTCTTCATAAACTGTTCCTCCTTGATTCTTCCTCTTTGCTGAATTGAACGACCAATTTATCTGATAATCGAATATTAAATTGGTTTTGTTTGTTTGTTAAGCTTCTAACAATAATTACCTCAGTTCTTAATTTGAATGGGTGCTGACTAGTCACCTTTAGCTTCCTGTTCCAGCTCTTTAGTGAATCCGAACTCTGGAATAAAAAGGTTGGAGTTCAAATTGTAAAGATACGCATAACCACATAAACAACCATTCTTTTATATAAATAAATAAATAAAAGTCTGGACTTAGATCTTACACTTCGTCGGCTCCTGCGACCACCACCTGATGTCCTTCCTTCCCAGCTTGATCTGAAAATCGTCAAATATTTCAATACGCTCTTACCAACACAAATTTCCTATAGGAAAGTCCTAGAGCTTTGAATTCATTACAGAAAACAATAGAAATGATAATTAGATGATGCACAAACACTGACAGACTTTCGCATGGCATACCTATTGCTGTCCATTGAACAATAAACCTTAGATGAATCTCTCTCCAACACACTGAAAGAGATAAACTCCGCTGAGGAAGAGAGAGAAATCGGGCCTGACCCATTATCTCTAGCCTTCACCACAGGTTGCAAACCAGGCAATGCCCAATTAACAACTCTTGCCTTCCTCTTCTCTTCATCTTCTCCTTCTTCCTTTGTCTCACAATCTTCCTTTTTCTTTATCAACTGGAGGCTCTCAAAGGCCTGCACCAGGTGCTTTACTAGGCCCGATCCTGGTTCAGGCATTTTGTCGAGCGCCTTCTTCATTGCTATGGTCCTCATCTTTCTCACCTTTGAACTCCCCTCCAATTCATCAATCCCCAAATTGCCATCACCAGATTTATCAAATTCCTCAGTTTTCTTATCGGATTTCTCAACAGGATTCTCCAGTTGAACTACTGATAAACTTGATTTCTTCAAAGACCCGGATTTTGGTGGTTCATTGGCCTCAGATCCACTCAATTGATCCTTAGAAGCCTTGGACTCTGAGAGAACTACATCGGTGTCCAATTTAACCACAGAACTTCCTCTCTGATCTTTCAAAACCTCATCTTTTGTTGGTGAGTTGGGGGTTTCAGACTTCTTACGGAAGAATTCTTCTTGTGACGCTCTTAGCGCCTCATAGGCTTCCTTGCGGCACTTATCAAAATCTAAAGAGCCATCTTTAATTTTTAGATTTTTCTTGGCGACTATGAATTTACGACCTTGGCGTGGCACTGGTGGGATAGGCACAGGGAAAGCAACGGCCCGTGAAGGGGTCTTTGAGTTAGATTTCTTAGTCGGTACAGATTTGGAGGCAGGCGATTTGGAGGTTTTGATAGAAGGCGGAGGAGATGAAAAAGGTATATTTGGGTTCGAATTTTCGGAATTTAGGAAATTTTCAGTTGATTTTGATCGGCTGTGTCGTGAGGTTCTGGGAGGAGTCGCCATTGTAAAGGTAGAAAGGAGGAGGAGGAGGAGGAGGAAGAAGAAGAAAGAAGAGGAGGTCGGACTAACAAAGCGTGGTTTTACGAGCTTTTTTTGTTGGTTTTGGTTTCTTTTTAGCAGATTTGGGAAAATGCGAAAGACGAAAGGACAAGAAAGAAAAGTGAACGTTGGAAGTGTTACTCGGAAAAATAACGCGTGAACCTGGAGTACTTAGTTGGGGGATGAGTTTTCTTTGGGGCGCAAAAGATTTTTCTGTATACCGGATGCAGGTTGAATTTAACGTCGTAACGGCTAGTTTAGCTAAGCGGTGTGGATTTAAATGCTGGAACCTGTTAATTATATCCATTTGATCCTCAGAATTCGAAGGATCTAATGATTTTAAATACCTGCTGTGTCACATGTATTATGTATACTAATTTTCATTGTATCTGTGTCTATGAGTTTTCACTTTTTTTTTAAAATGAATTTTCATTCCCATTAAATCTCACCCGTGACATCCGAACAAGCTCTAATTTTATATATATGTGGTTTTTTTCCGAATGATATCACACATAAATAAATTACTCGGGCACACATTGACACCATATAAAATTAAGAGTGAGGCTATGGTAAGCATATTATGGAGTACACAACGTCTCAGACTGAGTTCATCAGAAAGATAAAAGAGAAGTTGAGTATCTAATAATTACTTATCTATCAAAAGTTCTGTAGAGATAAAGAATATATTTTTAACTTCTCTTGATCAGACGCAATTATTTGATGAGTATGTAATTTTCGGCCGTTGGATAAGTAACTTTTCCAATCATTGCTTTGTTGGATAAACTTCTCTTTCATTTCTACCACAATATAATTTGAGTAGAATTAGGGTGTTCTTAAGCTCACCAAACCTCTTTGTGAGCTTAACTCAAAAACTCATCGAATTGGTTTCAAGCGACGCATCCAAACCGTTGAAACCGATCTACTTCACGAGTTATGAGTTTACATGTTAAGTTTTTAAATTTTCGAACTAATTTAATATAAAGTCAAGCGGTCAAAAATGATGAAAAATGAACACATTAAAATTAAATTAAACTTTTTTTTTTTTTTACCGCTTGATTTTATACTAAATTAATTCGAAAATTTATAAATTTTGACATGTAAATGCATCACTAATGAAGAAGATCGGTTTCAACAGTTTGAATACATCATTTGAAGCCAATTCAATAGGTTTTTGAATTAAGCTTACAAAAGGACTTGGTGAGCTTAAGAACCCCCTAGTTCTACTCATATAATTTATTATATATGTATTGTTATAATTATGACAAGTTTCCATCTATAGTCCTGAAAATTTATAGTCTTTCTTGTTATTGTTGTTATTATTATTATTATTATAAAGGTCCAATCATCAAATATCCAACAGTTTTAATTTTTTTATATTTTCTATATTTTATTTACACAGTTGCCTTTGAACATTATCTATTAAATAACAAACGACACATACAAATTTTTACATCTAATATCAACAGATTTAATTAAATTGTGTTAAGTCGCTTCTGCCTAGGGTTGAGAACGGATCGGATAAGGATGAGATAGTGGCCAAGTTATACCCGTATTCATTTTAATTTTTTTGGATACGGCGGATATGGACAGAGAGGCTCAATCGTATTCTAACATTTTTATTTTTTATTTTAAAGTTTAAATAAATAATTTGAACTGCTCAACATGATATCCATGTTAAAATATGTTTCGAGATCAAATTTTATATTTTTTGAAATATTTTTACTATTTTTTAAGATAGATACAAAATCACTGTTTTTAGATGGTTCACAATTTCCTAAAAACAATGATTTTGTATCTATCTTAAAAATAGTAAAAAAATTTTAAAAAATATATAATTTGATCTCTAAGCACATTTCAACGTGGATATCATGTTGGCGGTTCAGATCTTTTGTTTGAACTTAAAAATCGAAGATAAAAATATTAGAGTACGATTGGGGCATGAGACAATGGGGCATTTGAGCCCTCCTCAGGTGGATATAGTTTGAATATGGAAGCAAAACTTTGCTTAAATTTTTATAAAATGGATCTAATTCACTATAATTTAATTTTTGATAATAATATTTATAAACAACAGTGTTCTAAATAGCGCGCTATAGCGTTTTTGGACCCCAAATGCTACGCTATGACATCAAAATGCGCTATTTGCGCTATACAGTATGGGGTTTTTTTTTTAAGCAATTTATATGGGTTTTAAATAAAGATAAAAAAAGTCTCAAACCGAAATTGAATTTGTTGCTACTTGCTACAGATAAATCAATTTGAAATTGGGAATATAAATTGAAATTTGAATAGAAAAAAAGTCCAAACCGAAATTAAAATTTGAATAGAAAAAAAATAGATTATGTCATGAATCATGATGCTTAAGATATTTTTAATAGGAAAAATCGATAGTTTATGATATTACTATGGATATTTTGAACCGCAATTTGAACTTTGTACTGGTTCAATATGAATATTATAATTTCTTAATTAATTTGGTGTTATTTATTGTTCTATGAGTTTTTAGATAATGTTGATATTTAGTACAAATATTGAATATACGAAATGTAAAAAAAAAAAAAACGCTATTTGGAATAGCTTCCGCTATAGTTTTTTTTTTAACCTTCCCACTACAACGCTATAAACGCTATTTAGAACCTTGATAAACAAATATAAACGATGAACAACATTTTTTTATAATAAGTTTATAAGTTATAAAATATACATCATGCTAATTGGATATTCGTATCCAATTGATAATTCGAATATCAAATATCCGTATTTAAATTTGCACATAGTATGGATGGATATGAGTCACAAAAATATTTGAGAACATGCATATGGCAGCATTTTTGTTTGACGGCTGAAATACTAAAATGTGGTTGACCGAGGGAAGTGAGAGAAATTGCGTATATTGTGTACTGGACCCTTAAATCTGCGAAATTTTTATTAATAGAAATTAAACAATTTAAATATCGATATTGAAGAACACTTTCGTCACATTTCGAAATCTAACAATTCCGTTGATTTTGGTAACGTCCAGAGGCCGTTATCGTCCATAACGGCCCGATTAGTGGTTTAATTAGCCACCACCAAATCCAAACAAGTCACGGCTTAAAAAAAAAAATCAGGCCGTTATGGACATTCACGGCCAGGGGAAGCGAAAAAAAGAAAAGAAAAAGTAAGGCCATTATTGTCTATAACGGTCAAATTTTTTTTTTTTTTTTACTTACTTGGCTGAATCCGGGGAGCCCCAATGTGGAGTCCATCCGCCTACGGGATACATAACAATTAACTTACAGTATCAGAGAACAGCGAGACTTTGTGTTGTGCATGCGGCATCCATAACAATTCGCTAAATTTTTCTGCTGGCAAGTTCGAATTTGGTGGTGCCTCATATGCATCTTGAATGTCAGGGTCATTCGGACCGCGGCTGCTTGACATCCTACCATGCATAATATTTCAAATCATTATGGATGCCGCATGCACAACACAAAGTCTCGCTGTTCTCTGATACTGTAAGTTAATTGTTATGTATCCCGTAGGCAGATGGACTCCACATTGGGGCTCCCCGGATTCAGCCAAGTAAAAAAAAAATTTTTTTTTTTTCTGGCCGTTATAGACAATAACGGCCTTACTTTTTTTTTTTCGCTTCCCCTGGCCGTTAATGTCCATAACGGCCTGATTTTTTTTTTTTTAAGCCGCGACTTGTTTGGATTTGGTGGTGGCTAATTAAACCACTAATCGGGCCGTTATGGACGATAACGGCCTCTGAACGTTACCAAAATCAACGGAATTGTTAGATTTCGAAATGTGACGAAAGTCTTGTTCCATGCCGATATTTTAATATTTTAATTTCTATTAATAAAAATTTCGGCTTAAATCTCATTGCCAAATGTGTCCATCGAGATTAAATATAAATCCATGATACCTTAATCATGTTTCTTAATAAGGTTCACAATAATGAGCAAAATTTATTTTTATTTTTCTATTTGTTGGTGAATGAGTTCGTTATTGAAAGTCATTGGAAATATAAAAAAAACTTAATTTTTCAAAAATGAAAGTCCTTTTGTAGTTAACATACTTTTTATTCTCAAGAACAACTCTTTTCAAGAATATATATATATATAGAGAGAGAGAGAGGGGGATCCGATTACAACACTTTTGAGTTACTACAAAGTTATCCCAATCATTTTCTACATTTTCAAAGTCCAAATCGTCGATCCAAACCGTTCAACATGATCTCCGCAATAAAATGTGCTTGCAGATCAAATTTTCTATTTTTTTTACTATTTATTAAGTATTTAAAAAAAAACTAGTTAAATTCAGACCATTGAATTTTGTACTAATCTTAATAAATAATAAAAAATTCAAAAAAATGTAAATTTGATCTGCAAGCACATTTTATTGTGGAGATCATGTTGAACGGTTTGGATCGACGATTTGGACTTTGAAAATATAGAAAATAATTAGAGTAATTTTATGGTAATTCAAAAGTGTTGTAATCGAATCGCTACTCATATGTATATCACCCAAAAGAGGTCCATGATGGCTGGTGTTCTTAACTTCTTATTCATAAATCAGAATGCACAAACAATGATTGCTTGGGCAAGGCTAATTTTATTTTAATATTTTTTGAAAAGGGAAAAATTTCAGTGTGCCCATCTAAACTTTTAAAATAGCCAATTTTCTCATAAAAAACCATAATATCCAGTATCCCCGTATAAATGTAATATTCTTTCTTCTATATCATTTTAATATTTTAACATTTTATTTAATACTTTTAAAAATTAAATTGACCAACATATCCTTTAATTTTAACTAGACATGTCCATTATTTTCTCTTCTTACTGTACCGTGGTGTGAACTTCTTTGGAGCTTAGAATAGAGACGTATGTGTAGGAAACTTAAATTGCACCGATCCTAATAAACATTCAGAAAATTTATCCACTGCTAAAACTTTCTACGGTTAATTTCTTATTACCCGCCAAAACTGGTCCAGATTTCTACTTATCCTTCAATCTTCATTATATCTAATATATCCCTAGACTTTAATTATCTTTTTCTATTTATCCATAGAGTTATTATTCACAGAAAAGTATTGTCTAATTCATTTTTTCCCATTATACCCTTGTTCTTTCTCTATGATTTAAATGAACAAATGTCTAGAGAAACAAGTAATTATACCTCAATTTATACTGAGTCTGATCTAAAAATCAAATTTAGTTTGTGGCACATTTTTTAAAAATCAGTTTTAATTTCATTTTTTTTCAAAATTAACAAGCCGAATCTTCTTTATGGAATCAACGAGTTTGGCTTATTTTGTACTGTATACCTTCATTTTCACCAAGATTCAGTGAAGATAACGTCAAGTCTTCAAACTCCTTATTTTCATTTTTTTTTTTAATTTCTTTTATGAAAGTATAGTCTTTATAAGATATCTCTAGATGTTGGGAATGGTTGAAACCGGACAAAATTATGTGGAAAGGAATTTTTAACTCCCTGAGTCCCTGTAATCTGAACTGCTGCCAAATGCGATGGAAAACTCATATTTCTCCAAAAATCACTTACAAGAAATTGTCTGTGTGTGTAACTGTTTGATGAGGAGGATGTTGGGGAAAGGAAATAATATGGAATTTGGTCAGAGGATTGGGATCAAGGTTTCATGAAGGATCGTTTCCTTTTATTATACTCCACGGAACAGCACATCTCGGTGCAGCAAATGACGAATACAGAACATACTGTTTCACTATTCAGGCCAATAAAATATCGGGTATTGTAAATGACCAGCTACACGCCTTGGATCACCTAATACATCAACTCAGACCAACGAGACATGAACAACAAAGTCAGGAGGATGATGTGATTTGGAAAGGGCATTCCTCAGAATATTTCGGTGAAATAAGCATATTTTGCTGTTAAAAACGGACCCAGAATTAAGTCAGATTGAAAAAACAAGGGCACGCAGAGAGAGAGAGAGAGAGAGAGAGAGAACAAGGTTGGCCACAGAGGAGAGCAAGAACAATAGGAGAAGCAGGAATTGAGGAAGGAGGATCTGATCGATCAAATTTTAAAATAAAAAAATAAAAAAAAGAATAAAATAGAAAGGGTATTTTTGTCTTATTATCTTTCTAACCAGTATAAATAAACAATTTCATTTAATTTAACTATAGTAAATATCAGAGTTATTGTGTAATGGGTAAAAAAGAAAGAACATTAAGAGCTGAGGGATAAATTAGATAAATTCAAGTGTTGTGGGTTATATAAGAAGAGTAGGGTTAAAATGCATCATTAGTTTTGTGCTCCAATCATGCTCTACATTTTTTTTTCCGTTTTCAAAGTTCGAACAATCAATCCGAACCGCTTAATATAATCTTCATATTAAAATGTGCTTGGAGACAAAATTTTATATTTTTTGAAATTTGTTTACTATTTTTTAGATAGGTACAAATCACTGTTTTGGATAGTCTAGAATATTTTGAAAACAGTGATTTTGTACCTATCTAAAAAATAGTAAACAAATTTCAAAAAATATAAAATTATCTCCAAGTACATTTTAATATGAATATTATATTGAGCGGTTCAGATTAATTGTTCGAACTTTAAAAACGGAAGAAAAGACGTAAAACACCAAACTAATAGTGCATTTTAACCCTACTCATATAAGAAATTAAAGTACGTAAGATATAAGAAAAATTAACCCAACTTTGTAATGGACTGTGAGGTGCGTCGCATTTGCGGCAAGAAAGCCAAGGTTAATTTCCCAAACGAAGAGGGAAACCTTATGCCCGGGAAGTGAAATCAACCCAACGAATTTAAATTTGAACGGTTTTTCTGTCGAAAATTATAATTTTGCAATCATGGTACCGAAAGTCGAGATAGAAACGCTCGATTCTTGTCCTGAGGTGAAGGAATTGTCAGAGGAACTGATGGCTTATGAAAAAGTACATAAATTTTTACGGTTTACCATACATGGAAGGCAGCCGATGTATAGAGCCTGAGGTGGCGGCGGCAGTGGTGGTACAAGTCGAGAATGAAGGCCCGGCGTCTTTCTGGAAGATGCTCTAGAACCCGATTGTCTTTCTGGACTCATATGCTACTAAAAGCATATTAGCCGGACTCTATATATACTAGTTTGGCTAAATTGATTCCGGAAGCACTTCGACCGAAGTGCTTACGGAGTCAAATTTTAATATTTGATGTTTGAAATGTCGATTGAAGTAGCTCAATAAATTGGTTATATAATAAGCAATTTAGCTGGACTCATATATATATATATATAGAGTGGCTAAGCTCAAAACGTTTGCACCAAGCCCTTGGTGCAAACGTTTTGGTTCTCCTATTTGCAAAGTCCAAACGGTCGATCCAAACCGTTAGATATTTAATCCATATTAAAATGTGCTTGGAGACCAAATTTCACATTTTTTGGAATTTTTTTGCTATTTATTAAGCCACTTTGAAAGTTGCTGATTCGGGTGAACAGTAAAAACAGTGCAATAAAATTCTGGACCGTCTGATTAGCAACTTTCAAAGTGGCTTAATAAATAGTAAAAAAATTCCAAAAAATGTAAAATTTGGTCTCCAAGCACATTTCAATATGGAGAACAACTTGAACGGTTCGGATCGACCGTTTGGACTTCGAAAATTCGAAAACAAATCGTTTGCACCAAACTCTTGGTGCAAACGTTTGTAGCTTAGCCACTCACTATATATATATATATATAGAGAGAGAGAGAGAGAGAGAGAGAGAGAGTGTGGCTAAGCTCAAAACGTTTGCACCAAGGATTTGGTGCAAACGATTTGTTTTCAGATTTTCAAAGTCCAAACGATCGATCCGAACCGTTCAAGTTGTTCTCCATATTGAAATGTGCTTGAAGACCAAATTTTACATTTTTTGGATTTTTTTTACTATTTATTAAACCACTTTGAAAATTGCTGATCACACGGTCCAGAATTTGATTGCACTGTTTTTACTGTTCATCCAAGCAACTTTCAAAGTGGCTTAATAAATAGTAAAAAAATTCCAAAAAATGTAAAATTTGGTCTCCAAGCACATTTTAATATGGATTAAATATCTAACAGTTTGGATCGACCGTTTGGACTTTGCAAATAGGAGAACCAAATCGTTTGCACCAAACCCTTGGTGCAAACGTTTTGAGCTTAGCCACTCTCTCTATGCCAATTTATTGATGATTTTTTTCCTGTTATAATTCCATGAATTGAAAAAAAACCAATGCCACAAATCATTACTATTTTTACCGGAGGACATTCTGAAAAAGGATTGGTGCAATTTAATTTATAATATAGAGGACATTCAAAGAAGTTCCAGAGAAGTTTACGGGAGGAAGGAAAACATTCATAAATAATGGACATATCTAGATCACATATTGGTCAATTTAAATTTAAATAATTAAATAAAATGTAAAATAGTTAAAAAGGATAGAAGAAAGAATATTAAATTTGTATGGAGATATTGTATATTATGATATATTGATGGAGAAATTGGCTATTTCAAAATTTTAGATGGGTACACTAGAAATTTTCCCAAAAAAAAAAAAAAATCAGCTGGTACCCTACTCCACCTGGGTCCGGATCCCCTAAAGTAACCCAATTTTTGGGTTTTGGATCGGGACCGTCCGAATCGAATCTGTCGCTCGAGATCGTCTCGGGATTCAAACCTATCTCTCGGGATGCGTGCACTCCACTTTAGTTGGATGGTCACGGATTCAAATCGGACGGTCCCGATCCAAAACCCAATTTTTGGGTTACTTCACTGGATCTGAACTCACTCCGCCTTACCATACACTAGAAGCAATTTATATTTACACTAATAGCAAGGTTGTAAGGTTTCTCCTACAGCCCAAGTACGAAGCTAAGCATATCTATAAATTTATTGCAAGTTAACAACTGTATGGTCTTCAAATTTAACATTCGAAAGAACTTGCGCATCATTTTCGGGGTATACCTGAAGGGGGCTTATCATTTGACCCCAAAAGAACAAAAATTACTGAATTGTCAAGTCTACCCCTACAAAACATGATAATATCCAAAGTACTCATCCTTTCCATTTTGGAAGACCCCATAAGTACCCTTCAATTTGGATGGGTATGCAAAATGACAAGGAGTGTAGGAATATTCTGGCCTCTGAGCCTTTTCAAAACTTCTAGGAGAAAGGGAATGTGTCTACTATTTTATGTACAACATGGCTATCTCAAATAATTTTCATTTTAGAGAGTTTTACAGAACAATTTGATCCTCTTTAAAGACACCAGAGAAGTTACTCAAGAAGTACAGCTTGAGAGAATGCCAGACCCTCCTTGGTCTAGACCTTCAGTAGTCATCTCCATGTCTCACCTAAATATTTACCTTTTATAATGTTATCAGGTACTAAAATGTTGAAGCATCAGAGTGCTGGTTCTCGCATCCAGCCTGAGACCAAGTTTCAGCATTTGTACAAGTATTTCCTTGGCCATTCCAATCTTTCCTTGTGAACACAGTTCTTGGATAGTTGAATAGTAGACAGATGCGCCTGAAGGAACGTGCTGTTAATTTAAAAAAAGGATGTCAGAGGTTTTCTTAAAGAAGACTACACCCAACTTTTTTAGCAATTGGAATTTGGGGTTTTAAGCAGATAACACTGAACTTTTTGTCATATTTGCCAGCAACATTTCCTACTACTGTAACTAGCACCAATATTTGTTTTATTTTCACAAATAAACTTGTGCTAAGAAGAATGTTTAAGACAAGACAAAAAGTTAGCACTAAACCTCAGCTTGAGTCAACTGATTGCTTCATATGCTGACAAACTTGGAAAGGGAAAGGTGACCTACGTTCCAGCACACAAGAACACACAGCTGTGCTAATGTGCTATGCATAGACCTCTATGTTAAAAACCCAATTTACTGCGCGTCAGAGGATGCAAAGTAGAATGGTTTGGGCTGCGGGGGCCTGGGCACTTTGGAGGGAGCGAAATAGTAGGTTTTTCTCCAATAAACGAAAACCCGAGAACTTATTGATAGAAGATACAACGCAGGAGATCATGCGGTGGTGGAGCATCATATAAGGACATGAGGGGACAGGGAGGAGCGGCCCAAGCACGGCTTCACTGCTGGTGGCCGGGTTACTAGATAATACTAGAGGCTATTTTTAGTTTGAGCTTTGTGTAAATAAATTTTTCCTTGTAAATAAACTTTTTCTTAGTTAATATATTTGTTGGCTATCAGCCGACCTTCAAAAAAAAAAAACCCAATTTTACCTTTTTCGATATTTTAGAAAATTAAGATAGCTTACAAGGGGTATGTTAAACTTATCAACATTTAACATAATACGTTACTTTAGTCAAACTGATTTAATGGTCTCATACAGTTGCAAAATAATCACCGTTGACATTAACTAAAATTTGAGAAATACATGATGTTTGTTGCACATAAAGGGAAAATTTTATGCTGTTATGACATGAAGACAAAGAAAGGAGTACCTTCAGTGCTTCAAGGAACTCATCCCAAAGAGAACCAGAGATGCTACACCTTATAACGGACATATATGTAAAATCATCGCCATTACACCCTTGTTGAACCATGTGCCGGTAGACTTGAAAGGCAATTTTTACCTCACCTGCCTTTTCGCATGTGGATATAACATGATTGTAAGATTGGATCGGAACTTCAATCTCACAATTCTCCATTTCCCACAAGAGTTGCAATGCTTGGGCCCACATACCTTGTTTCCGACAAGCCAGCAAAGCCACGTTGTAGACATGAGAATCTAATTCCACCTTTGCTTTTCTTTTAACCCATTGAAAAAGTTCAATCACCTCTAAGTACTTACTAGACCTATAAAGAGCTGATATTAAAGCATACCATGTGTACATATCAGGCTGGAGCCCTGATGAACATAAAGTTTGGTAAACCCTAAATGCCAGCTCAGACTTTCCGGCTTTACCAAGGCAGTTAATCACCGAATTAAAGGCAATTAAATTTGGTTTTATGCCCCTCTCCAACATATTTCCTAGCACAACAACTGCCGATTCCCAGTTCCCTTCTTGGGTGCATGTAGCAATAACGGCTTTCATGTTCGCTTCACTTGATTCAAACCCAAATCGGATTGATTCATGGTATGCCTCGAGTGCCAGATCAGTGCAGTTGCATTGCACGAAGGTGCTAATTAAAAGCTCATAGGTTAGTGAGGTCCCTTTGATAGAATTTTTGTGAAGTTTTATCCACAATTTCTCAGTTTCAATCCAATCTTTAGCTTTAGCACATACTGAAATCATGGTATTATAAACTATTGCATCTAATTTTCCCTTTGAGCTTTCATCTCTTTCTAATTTGTTAAACATTGTTATGGCAGCATCAGAACCTTTATTTCTAGCAATAGCTTTCAGTACTAAGGTATAAGTGTGGGCTGTAGCCATATCTCTTTTAGACATTTTGTCGAACACCCCTAGTGCATCAGGTAATGAACCGTTCCGTAAAAGGCAGGAAAGAAGCGAGTTACATGCATAAGCATCTGGTATGAGATTGGACGCCTCCATTGATGAGTACAGCTCAAAAGCGCTTCTTTTTTTGTTCGATCTGCTCAAAGCCACTAGCCTCTTTGATAGTGTTTTCTCATCTCTCTCCTCCAAGAAATGCAATGTGATGTCGTTGTGCTTAGAATCTGCTTGTGATCTATCCTCTATCTCAGTAGCACAATTTCCTTCAATTGATCTATCAATAGCAAATTCACCTTCTAGGATTGGGGTGTGCAATTCTTCTTTGGTAGAACCTTCAAAAAAAAATTCTTCTTTGGTAGAGATATCAGAGTCTAGAAAACAAGTTGCGACATCACAAATCAATCCTCTGGAGAAAACACCACCGCTTGACATCAGAGACAGGCGCAATCTATGGAACTTATTCCTTCTTCTAATCGAACAATTTCGGAATGGACAATTGCGGTTCATGTCACAGCTCGTACTACTATAACCTCTTATCAGAACCGCCATATTACAAAATTTCCTTCAAACAAATAAAGTTAACACTTTCACGCAGAAAAATTGGATAAACCCAACTTGTCCCATAACCAAAATCACAGCTATAAGAAAGCGAGCGAGCGCGCGCGAGAGAGAGAGAGAGAGAGAGAGAGAGAGAGAGAGGAGAGGGAGGGGGGGTGTAGAGAGAAAACTAGCTGTAGTGATAAAGCCTTGATTAAGCTCAACCGGTTCATTTTGGACCAAACAATATCAGACCGGGGTTGCACGTGACGCGGTCCGATGTCCACTCGGAGCCGTTCGATTCGCATCAAATTTCGCGGATCAAATTCACACGCATTTTAACAACGGATCGAACGGCTCCGACCGGGCATCGCTTTCAAATTGGACCCATTTAGAATTAGTTTGGGCCTTATTTCTCGGCTTTCTTTAAAAAGGCTCGTTGGGCCTGATTTTTGAAAAGTACAATGGTACATTACCAAATTTCGGAAAAAAAAAAAGATACATGGAGAACTTAACTATGAGCAGATACTCGGTAACAAACCGCCTCTTTGCGCAACTCTAGAGTAGCTTTTAGTCTGAGGCAAACTAAAATAAAGGGAATAACTTTGAAAAGAAATGATTCTTTTCTTGACATAAATTAAAGACATCTCAATTTCCACGGGTAAAAGCAATGCCTAAAGCACCTTGCTTTACCCCAAAAATTATGATCCTTCCTCCATTAGCCATCCCATAGAATAAACGTCAACTTGACTTTGTTTCCAAGATTTGTCCCAAGATATAGCATAGCTTAACATGTAAAATGGCTTCAACAACAAACTACAGAGGCGTGATCAGTTTTTGTTAAACCACTAAGGTAATATTGAAGCTCAATTGCACCAAAATTCTTCACATAATTGTAGCAGAACAGCTCAATCAACCCATTTCAATTGATTTAAATGTTAACTTTTTTTTTTTTTGTAATTTCAAAATAGGCGACAAGCAAACTTACCCAACAACAACATCATCAAGAGCTGGTAATTTCAAGCAATCTTGTCTATACCGCCTTATTTATATCTTGTGGTTACAATTACATGCACATATGCAATAATTATGATAATAATTACCATTTATGAAATATAAGACATGATAAATTTGACTGCAACAGTCAAGTTTTCAAAAAAAAAAAATGATAACCAATTATACAAAATTAAAAGAGTAATTTCACTTAATTTTGTAGAGAAACAAGCAACATGGGAGAATCCCCAGGAGGAATATTCGAGGCTGCAGTTGCGGCAGCTGCATTTGCAGCCTTGTCAAATGAAAATGACCTTTCCATGAAGCAAAAAGAGTTGACAAAGGAACGAAGCATGAAGAAGCCGACTGATGCTGGTGGCAAGTTCGTCAGATGGCTTAGCAATAAGGATGCCAAAGAGGATACTAAATCATCAGGTACGCAATCATAATGACATTATTGACAGGTAAATTAGGGCTGTCATGGGCTCGTGGCTAATGCCAACACGTGTGCAATTGTACTGTTGGGTTCACATGATAGTTGTCTCGACAACAAGTGCACATAGACCTTAGTTTGATTATTAAGGATCATGTCATCAGTTAACCTAAGTTGGGAAAACAAGTCCAAATGATAATGTTTTATTAACAGGTTAGAAGTCTTTTTCCTTCAATTCCTCAAAAAAAGAAAAAAAAAAGTAATAAAAAGTTTATTCAGTTACTGGCAGCTACTGGTAATGTTGATCATTGTGTGAAGTTCTGACGATAGTCTTTTAAAATCAATTAACGTTTGTAAAATGCAAAATTTTAATCAAAAATTTAGGAGAAAGATCAACAACAATCCCAGACCGACTCCTGACTGATCAAATGGTGGAAGGAAAGGCTAAGGAAAAAGTACCTAGCTTCAAAAAGAAACCAACTTTTTCTGAAGAGAGCCGAGAGAGGGCTGGCAGCAGAAAGACGCTGACTTTCTCTGAAGAGAGCCGAGACAGGGGTGGTAGCAAAAAGGCACTGACATTCGAAGAGAGTCGAGACAGGCATGGTAGCAAGAGATTTGATCAAGTAAAAGAACAAGAAATCCAACCGGCACCAAGTTGGGATAAGTTGGGTCCAAGAAGTACAATTTTGGGTGCACAACCAGGAGAGACAAAAGCAGATGCTTGGGAGAGAGAACAGTTGCAAAAAATAAGAGAGCGGTACGTAGTCAACTGCTGATTCATGTAATTTAAAATCAGAAATATGGTTTACTCAATCTGACTGTTTTCTTACTTGTGGACAGATTTGAAAAGATGAACACTACAATTCTGGAATGGGAGAGTGAGAAGAAGGTGAAAGCTAAACGAAAGTTGGAACGAAAAGAGGTTTTATATAGTTAAATTTAGTTCACCACTAACCTATATTTATGTTTCAGTAAAGTCAATTGGTTTTCTTAATTGTTGAAACAAATGGAACAATAGAAAAATAGCAGCAAACTAACTTTAACCAGATGACATTCATGTTGAGATGCTCAGGTATGCATACAATACCTAAATTCTTGCATTTTATTTTAAATATTGCAGAGAGAAATAGATATTAGGAGATTGAAGGCGCAAACACAGTACAGAGAGGAGATGGGTAGGATTGATAAAATAGTCGGAGGCGCGAGATCTTTGGCTGAAGAAAGGAAAAGAAATGATGAATTAAAAGCTATTGAAAAAGCCGAGAAAATGCGGTCCATAGGACAGTCTCCCAAATCATCATGCCCTTGTTTCTAAATAAGATTGAATGTAAAGAGAAAAAATATGAAATGATCAGGTTGTTGTATATTTTCTAGAGGTTTGTGTATATAAATTCAAGGTGCTTGCTTGCTTGAAGATTGTAAATCATTTATGCAGTATGATCCAATGATAAAAGTGATTTCATTACTTAGTCCAGTCAAATTTTTTTTCCAACAAACTAACATTTTTTCAGTTGAACAAGTCTGGTACTAAGACCAATCAATGCTTGTTCAACGCAATATGTCAAGTCTGGTACCATAACACAACTGCGGTACATGGATTCAGACAGCAATATATCTATGGCTTTAAGTCTCAGAATCAGGCAATTTTTTTTTCTTAAACATGCTTCAATCATTCTATCTGCGTAAAATAATGTCTCCAGTTATGTATATGCAGTGCATCACCATCATATAATATTGCACATTTAAGAAGTCATAAAACCATGGATTGTTGTTCTATAAAACAGCGCAAATATTTTTTTAGCTATCAGAGATTTATATCACTAAAAGTAAACCTGATGGTATGATAGAGTTAGGAGTGAGGCTATCGTAATATGCATATTACACAGCGGCCCACACTATTGATTCATATATATTTCCATTTTTAAGATCCAAACAGTCGACATGAACATTTCAACATAATCTTCGTATGAAAATATACTTGTAAACTGAATTTTACCTTGTTTAGAATTTTTTTACTATTTTTTAGATAGAAAATTACTTGATTTGAACAAATCTGGACAATCCAAAAGTAGTGATTTTCTATATATCTAAAAAAAAAGTAAAAAAAATGTAAAATTTGGTCTCCAAATACAAATTCATATGAAAATCATATGTAACTTTAAAGAACTTTAAAAAATAAATATATAGATCCATAGCACGGGGCGATATGTAATATGCATATTACCATAGCCTAACTCATAAAATTAGCACTACTGTTAATGGATTGATATAAGAAAAGTACATGTCTTACTAATTTATTTGTTGGCTGCTTGATTTTCTCTATGACAAGTCTTCAAAATACTGAACAATACTGAATGAAAATATTTATTTGACAGTCTTTTCATAGCTTGATTTGGTTTACCCCTTCAAACCTGAACAATACTGAATGAAAATATTGACACAGACCCTAAACACAACACAAATTCATCAAAATTATCTACTTCAATACTGCAAGAGGTGCACGGGGATAAAATAACAAACCAAATCAGCACCAAACAGCAACCTTTGGTCCAACAAAATAAATCGTATTAAAACGGCATTCTTACTGATAACAAACCAAATCAACATCAAAAGTTTCAAAACAACATTCTTTACCTCTAAGTCTATAACAAACAAATCAGCACTCTTACTAAAACCTACCTATAACATATCAAATCAGCATTGAAACAGCATGATCCTTCTAGGCTGTAAATTTAATTCTGTCTAACAAAAACACAGTTTCCCTATCAAAACATCTATCAAACCACTTTTTGTATAAACCTAATCATTTTACTGACACTATTTACAGAACAAGCAAAGAATTCCTTTAGTTTGCAACTCCAATATCTTGTCGAACAAAACCCTAGGCAGTAGACGTGGGTTTACCATCTTGTAGGGAAATAACAGTCTCAAAAGCACCAACCAAAGCCCTAACTTTACTCTTTCTTGACTCAACAAGCTTACTCGCCATCTCCTCTATCACATTATTAAAAAGACTGTTTTGCCCCTCAAAACATCTTTCATCCTCGCACCACTTTTTGTATAAACCTAATCATTTTACTGACACTATTTACAGAACAAGCAATGAATTCCTTTGATTTGCAACTCCAATATCTTGTCGAACAAAACCCTAGGCAGTAGACGTGGGTTTACCATCTTGAAGGGAAATAACAGTCTCAAAAGCACCAACCAGAGCCTTAACTTTACTCTTTCTTGACACAACAAGCTTACTCGCTGTCTCCTCTATCACATTATTAAAAAGACTGTTTTGCCCCTCATTCCTCTCGATCCCGTCCTGGTGCCTGAGAACCACACCAGCTGATTTCTGATCCCCACTATTTGACCCGGGAAGATCAGACCCACTCCGCTTCTTATAGCTCATTTTCCTTCCACCACCACTGGATTTAGGGTTTTCTCCCGCCACTCTCGGCTTTCTGAACTTGAGCCGTCTTGGCCCAGAGTCGCTATCAGGTTTGAGTTCAATAACCCGAGCTGGCTTGAACTTGAGCTTGTAGGGCTTCTTCTCCTCCAGTTGATTGGACCCACTTCTCTTATTACTACGTTCAACTTTCAGTTTCTCATTTTTCGAAGCAGATTCAACTGAGCCACTTGAAGCAGATCTTGATAGAGATACAGATCCGCTTTCAGATTCAGATTCAAACTCCATGCTCTCTTCTTCTTCGGCGCTTGATTCGAAATCTGATTTAAATTCAGGTTCAAATTTCTCACCTGACTCGCTGGAAATAGACTCAGATTTGCAAACAGCTTCATCGATTGCCTCAGAATTCGTGTTCTCTCCGCACTCAGATTCCACAACAGTTCCCTTGTCAGGCTGAGAATTCTTGCTCTTGTCACCTAACTCAGGATCAGATTCCACAACAGTTTCCTTGTCAGGTGACATTGGCGTGCTATTTTCTCTAATGCTTTTGTCAATTTCACTTAGTAAACACTCCACTGGTGCATTTCCTATGACATTATCTTCACACTTGGAGACCTCATTAGTTTCTACTCCTTTTGCCTCCTCAATTCCAAAATCAATTTCAGTTGTTTCCTTGACATCAGGTTTAAGCTCTTTAATTGTTTTCTCTTTGTATGGATCAAAATCAACTTTGACCCATTCGACTTCCAACTCTGGTTCTACAACATAAAGAGTTCTCTCCAGGCCCCCTTCACCACCATTTCCACCTGTAGTATGAGTGGGCCTCAAATCTACTTCTGAACAATCAATGGGCCCTCTGTTTACTTTTTGTTCACTCCTATCTTGTATCTTGGGTCTATTGGATATAGCAGCCCTCTCCTTGGGAAAGATCTCAGGTCTGCCAACCTTCTTGGCCGGCGCACTGGAGTTCTTCACTGGGGTCAACACCACAGGTTTCATCCCAGGACAGGACACCTCCAGTGAAGCCCGTCTTTGCAAATTCTGTCTAGCCAATCCAGTCGATCTCTCCGATTTTGGATTAGTAGGTACAACCACTTTCTTTGAATCTAATGGCACCACCTGGGGCTTTGCTGTCCTTGGTGTGGCATCATATGATACAATATCTTTCCATTTCGGTCCCTTACTTAATCCGCTTTTCTTCTTGGAAGAATGGGACCCACCTTTTCTTTCTTCTTCTTCAAGGGCACGCCTGCCCCCATACTTACAAAAATCATGGCACGAACCTGTTGAAGCCCGAAGGTAATTCGGGACTTTGACCGGTGTTTGACAATTTTGACGGGAAGTTGACTTCTGATCAGGTGTTGACTTCAGCTTTGACTCAGGAGTTGATGCTGAATCTATTGGTCTGGCATATCCTGTGGAGAGTTTTCCACCTCTTGCTGTACCAGCCACCAGCACAGCACCTTTTGGTTTTGATTTACTACTCATTGTAGATGTTTGACTAGATTCTAAAAATATAAGAACCCTGCAATAACAAGAACTACACCGTTAAGTATTGCACTGCATGAAGTTCAGAATAATTTTCTAAGGCATGGCAAACTTTTATAGTTCATAACTTCATATTAAGTCTATGAATTTTAGAGAATTTAACTCTCTGCTGAAAAGCAGATATTAAAGAAATAGAAATGGATTTACACAGATCAATAGGTTTTGACATACAGCAAGAAAATTTAATATTTACCACTGCATCATGCTTGTTAAATAGGTCAACAAGGACTAACACGCTATACTACGGGTCATTATAATCATTGAAACATTCATCAGAGACATTCTTGTTAATAAGTTCTTCAAAAAGATTGAAATACAATATTTTTAAGTATGCACGGAAGCAAGATCAGTACACGCTAATAAGCTAGCATTTCAATATTCATCTACAAGGCGTGAATTCTACACAAATGATATCTTAAACAACCAATTTTCCCAATCATACTCACAGATGAGCTCCGCACCTCGAATTTCAATTCAAGATCCAAGAAAAACCTTTCACCATTGAACCGACCGAAAAGAGGAACTCACCCGGTAAAAGCATTGGCAGGTGAGGTATAAAGTAGCTCTACTTAAGAACGTAAATCAAGATTTAAAGAACCGAACTTCACTGACGACACCAATCCAAATATGATGAATTAAAGTACACTAATGTTCTAATAAAGAGGGGGGGTGGGCCGGGGTGGGTGGGGAAGAAAAATATGGTACCTTTCGGCGGATGGAAACAATTACTAATTCTCTGATCGTCTCTCTCGCTTTAGGCGATGTAGCAGCAACCAAATCTCAGTTTTCCTTTCTTTATGGGAGTTTCTGAGAGTTTCTTTTCCCTTGCCTTTTCTTTTGCTTTCCTTTCTCCTGTGAAGAAGCAAAGATGGCGTGGGATGTACGGGGGATTTTAAGCGAAGCGAAAACAGGAAAGAAACAGGTTCACCGTTCACCAACCCAAAGCAAACCGTCGATTGTTGGGGAGAGAATGTGTTTTTTCTTCGTATGCCCTTAAAAATGTTCCTATTTGGTTAAAAAATTGTAGACTCTATTCTATCCTAATTACTTCTTCATATAACTGGCCTACGGGCATGAATTAATCAAAAAAAAAAAAAAAAAACTTCTTCATATAAAATGGGAATGGGTAGGCCAAGCTTTTTATTTTCTTTTTTATAATGTTCACATTTGAGCAATAGAATTATTTATCACTGGAAAATTATTTCCGACATTTTTATTAATATCCAAAGTTAATTACAAATTAATAAATATACCCAGCTTCCACGTTAGCTGGATTTTTTTTTAAATGCCCAAACCAGCCATTTAATGGCCGGTTCAAAATATTTTTTTGTTGTTGTTTCAGATTCTATAAATATCCATCTTTCTCTCTCCTCCCTCTCACAACTCACTCAACTCACAGAAGAGAAAGAGAGAAAGAGAAGGCAATTTCTGAGGCGATTTTTAGGTAATTGTTTTATTTAAATTTTTTTTTTTTTTTATTTTTTTTAGTAACCTATACATTTAAATTAGTAACCTGACAATTGTTTACCATTTACCAAAATGTAGTTTGTTGGCCATGGCCATGATTTCATTACACTGTGGTGGGGAAGTTTCTTACTAATACATATGGAGTTTTTTACTCCAAAGAGCAAGTTAATTCATTCATGATTCCCGATGACATCTCACTTTGGGACTTGAAAATAATAATTTACGAATGCACTGGTTATAACCAGAAAGGTGAAACTTAGAATTGGCAACCCGAGTGAACGATGGAACACTCCCGACCTATACCATAGTGAAAGTACTAAGTGATGATGCATGGAGAGGCTTGTACAAGCGGTTAAATGCCACTGGAAATTTTATCATAGAAATCTACATCAAGAGAGTTCCGATAGAGTTAAGGGTTGGAATTTCGGACCAAAATTCAGTTGCGCCAAATTATATAACATAACCAGAACTATATACTCACATGGTTCCTTTATTCGTACCTGACCCAGAAACATATAGTCACTTCACTCCACCATCACCCCAACCACGACCCCATACAAGATCCCCACCTAAACCTGTGCATGTGGCACCTTTGCCATTACCGCCACCATCACCTCACCCCAAACCGGCACCATTAGATGACGAAACTGGGTCAAATTTTGAAAATATTAACGAAATTTCAGAGGAAAATCTGCAAACCGGGGATGAATTTGAGGGAGCAAACTGGGACTCTGATCACCTGGAGGGTTGTGATGAAGATGGTCCAGTGCCTATTAGAAGAGAATATGGGAATATGCCGCTTAGTGGCCGAACTGATATGCACCTGTTCGCAGACTTCAATGATATATTTTCTTTTCAACAAGCAGATGTTGCTTACTATGGGAGACAGATTGAGTACAAAGGTGAGTTGGCGCCAGAACAATTTTTTCAAAGCAAAGAAGAGCTGATTAAGAAGATTATAGAGTACCATATTGATAAGAATCAGGAGATTAAAATGAAGAAAAGTGACAGGGATCAGATTCAGGTGGTGTGCAAGACTTTGGGTTGTGATTACAAACTTAGGGGAAAAGCAATGGGTTTTGGAGATGCATGGGTTATAACGAGGCAAGACAAGTCTCACACATGTAGGTCTAAGTATACAACGATCGACTATGAATGTCTCACGGCATCAATCATTACTGATGTCATTGAGACCAACATTAAGGATGACCCATGTATGAGCATTAGCCTGGGCTTTTGGTCAATGAATTGCAGCATTCCAGTACTTGAGACCAGTGATTAGCATAGATACATGCTTCTTGTCTGGGCAGTATGAGGGGAGGCTTTTGATAGCTTACGGCTATAATGCCGAGAACCAATTGTTGCTTATTGTATTTGCAATTGTGCAGAAGGAGGATAGTGAGAATTGGGATTTTTTCTTGCAGTGGTCGAGGAATAAAGTGCTTAGAGCTGATAAATTTGTCTGTGTTACATCGGACGAGCACAAGGGGATCAAATGTGCAATGACAGCATAATACGGATGGTCTCCAGACCTTTTTGTGCACAGGTTTTGTATGTAGCATTTGCTAACAACCTGGTCCAGAATTGTGGAAAAGACAAGTGGTTCGGATGGAGGTTCAGATAAGGAGCCAGGAAGAAGAAACCAAGAAGGTTGAAAGAGATACTCGAAGAGTTTGCTGTGGTATGTCTAATTTATAACATTTTGATTAATTATTTTATAAGACTACGAGAAAAATGAAGTAACACTTCTTTGTTTTTGTGTAGCTAAATACAAGGTGTAATGCATTTTTAAAGAATGTGGACAAAGTACGTCCTAATGATGTGATGGAGCCGTCCAATTATGAGAAGATTTTCTAAACCTGTGATAGAGAATACTGATTTGGTATCATGACAACAAATGGCTTCGAGTCGCTCAACAATGTTTTTCGGGTTAGCTGTAGAATGCCTGTGGCTGCCATAGTGGAGGATACGTTCTATAAGTGCAACAAATGGTTTGTTGAGTTGTGGAAGCGAGCAATGGACTTAAGAGATGCAAATCAGTTATTTTTGGACCGAGTTTTGCAAGAGATCAGAAAACAGTGGACTAAAGTTGCAGAAATGCATTTGATCCTTTATACGCTCAGTGAAGGTCAATACCAAGTTTCATCCCCAAATGAGTACGTTTCAGTCACCCGCAGCGCCAATGGAAGTATGGGCATCATTCATAGGGAGTTCCAGTACATTGTGACACGCGGGCCTGGCAACAAAATGGAATGTATATGTAGAGGTATCCAATTAACATCTATTTCGTGCGTTCATGTCTTAGCAGTTTGTCGTGAACGAAACTGGAGCGAGGACCAATTTGTTGCAGACTAGTATACTCTGAACTATCTTGAAAGTACTTAGAGTGGGGTGTTTGTTGCTTTTGGCAATATGGAAGAATGGCCTACTTGTAATGAATCTAGAATTCTTCCTAGCAAAACCTGGATTATGATTGGGAGGAGAAAACACACCTGTCATGTAATGACCATGGATGAAATGCAAGGTAGGCACAGCGGGTATCAGGCTCGACGTTCCACTACCGACAGGAATTGAAGAGGTATGTAACATTCATAAAAAATTATATTTCTTTTCAATTTAGACGAACTTACTAAGTAACAAATGCAATGCATAGGCCGGAAACGTAGCAAATGCGGCAGAAAATGAGCGAGTTATCGCAGAGGCAACTGGGTCACAAGGGCCACAGCGAAGCACAGCTACAAGTCATTTAGCTGCATCTGTTATGTTTGCAGAAGCAATAGGAGAGGCAATTGCCATAGGAGGAGAGGCGGTTAGGGTACAAGGAGGGCCATCTGGAAGCCAACCAAGGAGGTCAACTGGTACGCGTACAAGGGCATCTAGAAGCCAAGCAGGGCATTTGAAAGCCAAGCAGAGCCATCTAGTAGACCATCTTCTGCAACTGATCAGTTTCTCGAATTTAATTTTAAGCGTAGTAGTAATAGGTGATTTAAAATTTTCTCATTTGATGCATGTTGTGAACTTGTTTATTTAGATGATGCTTTCAGAATTATTTTATTTGCAATTTGTGTGAATTTTATTAAGACTAAGTTATGAGTTAGTTGAATATAAGTTTTTATAACTTCAATGTTTTTTTTATCAAAGTTAACCATTTTATTTTCCCCTTTTCAGAATTTGGGTTTATGTGTTAGTCGTTGAATTAGAAATTGTGCATAATTATTTTTTAATTCAAGTATCATTTGATTTAGGATTATTTTTGGTGAAACAATTTGTTCGAATATCTCTTTTGGATTTGCTTTGTGTGTTGTTCATTGGGAGGTGGTACTTGATGTTTCGGGCTATATTAGCATAGCTACACTGTTTTGCTATTTTTGCTTGTTTAGAAAAACAATTTCTTGTGGAAATTGTCTATATGTAGGGTAATATTTTTATCTAATATTTACAGTACTGTATAGTCTCATCTCAAGTTAGTGCTCTTCTGATATTGTTAATTAGTTGAGTACTAATATTTTATCTAATATTTATAGTAGTTTTGTAGTCATACTCTTTATAAAAAGTATATATGATGCTCCAACATGGTATTCGGTTTATTATGTCTTGATGTGTCTATTATTTATGAGACCTATAAGGCTATAACAAGTTGAGATTGCAAATTAGAATGCTTCTTCGAAGTAATCTAATGTGACAGGATCTTGTGAGACACTGCACATTTCATCACAAAATCTTATCGATATAACAACACAAAATCCGATCCTTGCAAAGGATCAGACGATCATTATCTGTAATAATTGTCTTAGCTCTTGTCGATCGTTTATATTTTTTTAAATTGATTACGTGTCATATATACTCATCTAGGATATGTGTCATATAATATACATATTATATGGAAATATTAAGATCTTTAAAAAAAAAAATTATAGAAAACTGCCCCACTGTGGAGCGATCAGCTAAATATCTGTAAAAAAGAAATAATAAAAAAAAAAAACCGCCCCAACATGAGGCGGTTAGGTTATTTTTGAAAAGATTTCAATACGGAGGATAGATTTGTTATTTTTTTTTTTGGAGAGTATTAATAAAATTTCGGGTTAATCAGTGCAACCATTTTCTGTATTTCAGTTCCTTTCTGTACCGTAAAGCAAGCAAGGGCAAGACGTCCTCAAAAAAAGAACCACAAAACAACCTCCCTGATGCAAAGTTATATTTAGTTATGAATTTTACAAACCAACACAAGCAAAAGCCGACAACTTTCCAAAGTGCCCCTACACTTTTATTAATTGTGCTCACAAGTTTTAAATTGTTGTCATAGACTCGACCCCGACCCCCTGCCGTGAATAAGGGACTGTATAAAAGTTGGAATTAGACAAACCAACACGACAACTTCCTCTCTATACGCCAAGCAGCCTATACTAATTTTCAAATTTTTTGTGATATATACTAAATTACCAGACATATTCTTTTCACTTATTTATGAATGTTGGCATACAACATAAATACTTGGTAAGAATGATTTTACAAATGCTGGCGTACAACAATTGTCGATGCATAAGGTCGCATGTTTGAAATATGAAAAAAAAAATTCTTTGTGAATATTAAATAGTTTGGTGGTTTTATTTCCAACTTTTATTTTAAAAAAAAGAACAATTAGTATGCATTTGAAAATTAACATTATAAAAATTTGTATCGAAAATGTTAAATAAATTTGTACTGTCTACTTCATATTAGACAGTCTAAATCAGTTTTGTAAATAACAGTATGCGGTCGTCGGACGGACGGGGTACCACCAAGCGATTAATCGGTATGCGGCTGATTAATCAGAATTTAACGTTTTTATTAATTTATGTATATATATATCATAATTTATGAAAAATAATTTATTTAACTCACTAAACTTATCAAATAAACTTAATTTAACTTAGTTTTATTATTATAACATGACGCTACGCTTATTTTTTTCTTAACACATAAGCATTTTACATGTGTAAGTAACACATTTATTTAATGAAAAAATAAATTTGAGAATTAAGCTTTTCAAATACTAATAACATATTATTTGAAAGAAATGAAACACTCCAACATAAAATCACTAAATTTAGTTTATGATAACATCTTAATTTCATTAAAATGAACACGTCGTACTAATTGAAAAAATTATATTAGTAAGTAAGAAAATATATGGTATATATAAATAATAGAAGAATTAATTAATTTTAAAGTAAGTAAGAAGAAAAAACATATATAAAACATATTGGATGTATATCCAAGCACAAATAAAATTATAATACACTATTTATAAATTTTATTATCACACACTATTACATAAAAAAAATAATGTGAAATAAATATTTACTGGAATAAACAGAAATAAACGGAAATAAACGGACGATTAAACGGTAAAACGGCCGATTAATCGGAAAAAAACAGCCGATTAATCATTTTCAACCACAAACATGCATCCGTTAAATGTATTCAAAATGGTTTGGCCGCTGTTAACGATTAAACGGCTATTTAATTGGCCGTTAAGACTGTTTTTTTACAACACTGGTCTAAATCAACGGTGATTATAAATCTATTTCTTACTGATTGTTCGGATCCATTTCTTTGATATAAAGTTAGACGTAATTTAGAAGGTCCGATCTAAAATGGACGAGCCAAATTTATTTAGGATTTTTCATTGAACCCCCTCCGTACTGAGTCCATATTCTCTGATGTATCATAAATTTCTGTTTAGATCCGGACCGTCCAATCAAAAATTAAGCCAATACGACCTAAGGTAGAATGCACTGGCCTCCTTTAATACTCGTACGGTCTGGGTCTAAAAAGAAATAGAGGAGGGATCCAATTACACCTTTTTTTTTTGACACATCTTGACATTGTTTTTTTATAGGTCAATTTTGCGATTTCAAAATCCAAACAGTCGATCCGAACCATTAAACATGATCACCATATTAAAATGTGCTTGGAGATCAAATTTTACATTTTTTTTTAATTTTTTTACTATTTATTAAGATGGTTACAAAATCGCTATTTTTCAATGGTCTGAAAACAACGATTTTGTAACCATATTAATAAATAGTAAAAAATTCAAAAAAATGTAAAATTTGATCTCCAAGCACATTTTAATATATCCATCATGTTGAACGGTTTGGATCGACTATTTGAAATTTGAAAATGATAGGTATCAAAATGTGTCAAAAAAAATGATGTAATCCGATCCCTCCTCAAAGAAATATTATGTTACCTTAGCTGATATGAATTCCTCCGTACTTGCATATGATTGGAACTTTTTTATACAAAAATCATAATAAAATATGTTCAAACAAACTACTCTTCGCAATAAAGCAAGTGAAGGATTCAATGTGCAAAATAAAAATACTTATTATAAAAAATTAATAATAAAGTGTTCGTTGAAGGAGGATATGGGTCATATGACAATGCCACAATGGTATTTCTGATGTGGATTTCAAACTGCATCAATTTTAAGAAAATCTTCAGGACCGTTGTAGTTAATTTTCTTTTAATATAAAACTATTTGAATCGTATCCTCGTGTATCCGATCCAGAGAGAAAGAATCAATTGTAATGCCATGTTCAACACATTCTTATATATTAAAAACAAAAGTATGGTAGGTACGTGGTATTATACAAGGCAAGCCCTCCAATTATATAGTTAAATTTTAAGGGGAAATTTCACGTATACCCCTCAAAAACTTCAAAATTACGTATTTCCCCCTCTAAACTATAAAACTCACAAATTTACCCATTTTATTGTCTTTTAAATTAAAACACATTCTAAATTTATAAAATACCCATTTTATCCTTTCATTAAAAGCATAAAATGCCCCTCTGACTCAAATTTCAATCTGAAGGGTTCCTCTACTTTCCGAACTGTTTTAAAAGCCATACCTGCTAGATTAGCACGAATCTTGAAGCGAACACGCACGGATATTGAAGCAACGTGCACATATTTTAATGTGATGTGCGTGGATCGGAATTGCTTTAAGATACGTGCGTGTTAGATTAGCATGAATCTTGAAGCGATACGCACAGATCTTAATGCGATGCGCGTAGATCGTACGGTAGAGGAACCCTTCAGATTCAAATTTGAATCCAATGGGGTGTTTTATGCTTTTAATGAAAGGGTAAAATGGGTATTTTATAAATTTAGAATGAGTTTTAATATAAAAGACAATAAAATGGATAAATTTGTGAGTTTTTGAAGTTTAGAGGGAGGAATATGTAATTTTGAATTTTTTGAGGGGTATACGTGAAATTCCCCCTAATTTTAATTATTCCACGAAGATTGGTCAATAGTCGCAACGTATGAACAGATCCAATCTATGCAAATTAAAAAAAATGAGTGAATATTATAAGAGGTTCTAATTTTGACAATCGCCCAAATTATACAATCAGTGACAAATATCTTTCCGGACCATTAATTTACTACTTAATACTCAATTTTGAAGTATAAAATGATGATAATGTTATGATAAAGTTAACCTAGTTTGAATACTTATATCAATTATAATACTTTACAATTTTCATACTGTTTGTTATTTTTAATGTATAAATAGAAACAATTTTAGCAATTATAATTACTTATGAAACTATATATTTTGATTAAAAAAAATGCATACAAAACCAAATCAAATATCTCATGTGTTATGAATATTAATCAAGGGCCTACATTTTGAAAAAGTACTATCTTTTGTAGATAAGATAGTCACAAATCATAAATATTTTAAACTGCATAATATAAACAATCATGAATATTCTGATCATTTCATAATTAAAATTGGGGATTAAGTATATAGCAAGCTAAAAGTTTGAAAGCTGTGGCATTATATCTATGAGATCTGAGTCAGACACTCAGACTAAGTTAACTAATAAATAAATAAGCACACTTAATATTAGTTTAGCAATGAAGGAAGAGAATCGAAAGACGTGGTCCTTGGTTCTAAAATATTTTTGTTGGCATTTGATAATGAATTTAATAATCTGTACTATGCGAGATAAGTTTGGAGACGGTGCTTAAGACTTAAGCAATTAAATGAGGTGGGATCTTGTCCCACATGAAGGAACCACTTTATTGACAGAAATTATAATTTATTATCCAGAAATTAATATCGTGCCATTATATTAGACTGTACTAACGCAATGGAGTTGTCCAGTAATGCATATACTGGATGTGCATTAATGGAAATCAAAGGCAAGCCATTTTCAGTAATAGAATCGGCAAGAATGGGAGAGGATCAAAATATGATTTAAAGAAAGTTTATGTAAATCATTGTAATCCTCTGTACAATTCAATGGATTAAGCAAATTACAAATATCCTTTATTCATTTGCCCCTTTATATACCATTCTGAAATTGCTTCAGGCAACCTATTTTTTTTATTTTTTTTATTTTGGCCCATATAAAATCCTGTAATTATGCTGGTATCTAGTCCTAAACCGACGAACGCACATACATATGAGAAATGATTTACTATTTAATTTGACATATCATCACAATAATTTTTGTGTGTTAATAATTTAAATTTTAAGTTTTAAAAATGTACTCGAATCTTTTATCTTCTTCTATATCACATGGATTATCTGCAGTGTTCTAAATAGCGCGCTATAGCGGCGCTATAGCGTTTTTGGACCCCAAACGCTACGCTACGACATCAAAATGCGCTATTTGCGCTACGGCCGCTATAGCGGCCGCTACGGCGCTATTTGCGCTATACAATATGGGTTTTTTTTATTTTTTATTTTTAAGCAATTTATATGGGTTTTAAATAAAGATAAAAAAAATCTCAAACCGAAATTGAATTTGTTGCTACTTGCTACAAATAAATCAATTTGAAATTGGGAATAGAAATTGAAATTTGAAGAGAAAAAAAGTCCAAACCGGAATTAAAATTTGAATAGAAAAAAAAAATAGATTATGTCATGAATCATGATACTTAAGATATTTTTAATAGGAAAAATCGATAGTTTATGATATTACTATGGATATTTTGAACCGCAATTTGGACTTTGTACGGGTTCAATATGAATATTATAATTTCTTAATTACTTTGGTGTTATTTATTGTTCTATGAGACCTTAGATAATGTTGATATTTAGTACAAATATTGAATATACGAAATGTAAAAAAAAAAAACGCTATTTGGAATAGCTTCCGCTATAGCGACGCTATTCGCTATAGCTTTTTTTTTAACCTTCCCGCTACGACGCTATAAACGCTATTTAGAACCTTGATTATCTGTGAAGTAAAAATTATAAAATTATAAAAGATCACTATACATATTTAACTATGACCAACCTTGGATTTTTTCTGTTATGCTGATGTTATAATAAAGAAACTCTAATTTTTTAACAATATGCCTTACTTGTACTGGTATTGAACAAGATCAGTATTTTCGACTTGTCATTTGGAGCGTAAAATAAACTTATTAATGTAGCAAAAGGTGTTGTCATGATGAACGTGGCATCGAAATTCAATTCGTGGAAAAAAAAGATACGAGTTAATGAGCTGGAATCTGTTCGAATTCAATTCTTCTCTGCTCATTGCGCCACTCAGACTATTTTCTTATCCGAATCTCATACCAAAAGCCAAAGGCTAGCTCTCTTGGACTTGCCAAATCTGATTTATATGTCCTAAACTAATTGGGACTTGCTCAAGGCCCAAACATTCTGACATACAAGCATTACTGCGCAAATTGCAAATTATAACATATTATATAAAAATTCTTATATTTGTGAATGTAAATTCCTGGATTACAAGATTCTCCACAAATTGTTATTAGCATCCAAGCTTTATGAAAAAAACTTTATTTATGTGCACTGCACACCCTTAAATATGAAAGGTGCTGACAGATCTTAAATAAGCTACCTTCAGCGTATGTACAGACAATGGAAGAAGAACTCTGTATCTGTGCAAGAAATGAACAAGGTATTTTTTGAATGGTCAAATTATAACAAATTTGGAGGTTTCAAAGGGACCAATGCATAAATAAATTCAATACCTAACACAGTATATTGTATCCTATAATGCAACAAATTTCCTCTCCATCGTTGAAAACCCATTTTTATTCAAGGTGGTCGTGAGGTCGGAGAGACATGAACATGGCTGCATAGTGGCGGAGACGCCTATCACTATCTTCTCCAGGATCTGTTCTCTGAATATCCATTGTTTGATCCCTCGACTTGTACCGGCGCCATGCCAACTGGATGTTCACTGCTGCCCATGTGCGCCAGTGGGACGAGTAGTATCTTGCGGTTCTCTTTAGTTTCTCATTTGCGAACTTATACCTGAAGTAAGGTTCAAATTGAACCATTATGAGCGATTTAAAAAACAATCACCTTTGATTATATCTATACTGCGTTGGTTCAATTCAAATACTTGAACCTTTAAATATGATGAAAATACATTATGCAGGAAGCATTCAAAAAAGAACCCTCTGTCATTTTTTATTGTTGTTGTTTTTTTCCTCTTGCTATGGGGGTTGTCATTATTTGTAAATTGTGATTTAGTTATAGTGGTAGTTACTATTAACAAAAGAAAGACATCTTCTTTTAGTAGTCTAAACCTTTGTCGCTTATAAATAGACCAGTATGTACTTAATTATAGTATAATTAACAAACCTGAAGTGCTCAGTTATGAACCGAAGATCGTGGGCATCCAAACCGAATGCCTCAGTTGGTTCAGTTGAAACGAAAGTGGAAGAAGAGGCAGGTAGGCGGTCAATGAATGGCCGGCGAAGGCACCATGAGAGGAGTTCATCTCCAAGGAAACTTCCCGGGCCCAACATGCACGTGGCGATCGCACCTTTGCTGAGAGACTGCCTACTTTGCAATTGACCTCGCACGATAAACACCATCCTTTGCACAGGATCTCCTTCCCTTATCACCTGCTTCAAAAATCTCCAATAAGTAAATTGCAAGTACTGAAAAATAAAAGAAGAAATTGTTTTGAGATAATGTGCTTGCCTTCTCATCCTTGGAGTAGACCAGGTGTTTGACTCGATCACAGATATTGTCAAGGATGAGGTCATCCAAATGCTGGAATAAAGGTACCTGAAAATTGCATATATAACATCCAAATCGATTAACTTCTTGTTGGAGTAGAACTCACAAAGGAAAATTTTCATGGGAAATTTCTTGTGCTTAAAACAGGGAACTATAATCAACAAAGAACTGACTTCAAAAATAATACAGAGGGTATAGTTTATAATGCCTTTTTAATGAGTTCGAGGCAAAGATGGCGCCGGATATCACGCCTGAGACCTTGAGGCAACTCTTGGATCAAATCCATCTCATCTTCTCCTCTAGTTGCGTACCATCTCTGCCTTTCATGCTGTCTAACCCGTTGCCTTAATGTAGATGGCAGCTGTCTCCTTTTCATCCACCATTCCAAGTCCCGGCAATGTAATTGCATCTTTCTCTTCCTTGCCATCACAGAATGCAAGAACACCTACACAATAAGAAAAAGAATTAACAAGTATTAGTATTATTTATTACAACATTTGCACAAATGAATAAAATATAATCATATTAGTATGAGGATAACCTGAATATTTCCTATCAATAGAGTGAAGAGCATCAAACCACTTAGACAGATGATTATACTGAATATCACCTCATACCCCTGGCTTGTCGGCTCAAGATTATTACCAAATGTACTGCAATCAGTAGCAATGAAGTTCATATCATTTCAATCTTTTCTAAATCAATATATATCAAACAATCATTTGTTGTGATTTGTTTTGTATTAGACGAAGTATGAAACATGTTCGATTTATGCCTCATGTTGTACCTTAGAGTCATGAGGCCCCAAAAAATTGGATAAAGGATCTTGACAGCAATAGAATTGCTGGAGATGACCGGGAGGGCTTGTATGTAAATACCGAAATTGAACGGTCCTTTTCCACTGAGACATGCTTGTATCGTTTGATTGGCTGCAACTGTCATGTCATCCATGCAGGATAAATGTTTCACAAGGTCACAACTTTGATTTATCTGGCATGTACTTTCATAGCATCCGATGACTCGCTGGATTGCAAGAATGTACCAACAACCGCCTGCAACCTGATATTGAATAGTTATTTTAGAATTTTAATAAAAAGAAGTCCCACATTTTGAAACTTGGAAGCTAATAGTATTTTTCAAGTTTAATTAACTATTTACCAGTGTTAGCATGGGCCTAATTATTTTTAATGGCTGGTTGATACTTGACACAAAGGGGTATTATATCATTGTATTGCAGTTCTGTTAAAAACTTCAGAAGTAAGAATCAGAATCTCAAATAATTGATAAGCATATAATGCTGCGTAAAAACACAAGTTTAGTGCATAATAGTAATTATTTAACTACTAATTTCACTATCATTATGAATTCTCAAGTGGTATCATGTCATGAATATTGCAATTGAGAACTATAATAATACAATACTCACGTGGGAGGCGATGAAATAGGCAATGAGGTTCAGCACAAAGCCCCACCAAATTGTCCCAAAAATATATCCTGTGACTTTTTGCATTCTTCTCATCATGCAAATGCTGTGATAGACCTTTGGAATATACTGGAACCAGAATACCAGTAGAAGGATAACTATTACAAGCTTGATCTGTCCTTTCATAATCATGTTTGGTAAAACCCACCAGAAAAGGATCTGCATTCGTTAAATTAACAACAATTTAATCAGTATTAGCCATTGAAATTACAAAAAATAAATGAAGGCCTATTCCTATTTCCGATTTATCAGCGCCGTGACATACATAATCTGCTGAAATTTCACTGCTCATATCCTTTGAGTTTATTTTACTTTTATTTGTTTACAACTTTTTGAAGATTTGATATTTTGCTTCCTACGAAATATAACAGGGAAGAGAAGTTTTGGGCCGAATCAGGAATTTGGAAATGTAACATGGATCAAAAGAAGATAGGTTTACAAACAAGAGCAGGAAAGCGAATCTCAGCCGTACGATCACGAGATATTCACAAGGAAGATGTCAGATGTGACATGGATGTGACTAGGTTAGTGGTACAACTACTGTAGAATTTGGTTCCGTATATTCCATTCTCCAATCAATGCTCAGCTAAACTATGTACTGGCATACAGCATTGTAAAATTGTAAGGGTAATTTCAAAAATAAAAAATAAAAAAATTGTAGATGTCTTTTATGTTATTTAGATAGAATGTGTAAAATTGAGTCAAGTTCAAATTTAACTGGCTATATATTAGAAAATGTTAAAAATTTAAAATTGTTCGATGGAAGACTAGGGGGTCAATGACACCCGTTTACCTGACCCATATCGTGTCTGAAAAGACGGATAAGGGTAAGATATTTTTTTCGTTAGCTTATCAGGTACGGGTAAGGGTAACGATCTTTTTTCGTTATCTTACTCGTTATCCTATAAGATAATTTTTAAAAATAAAATTATACATATAGATATATATTTGTACGAAGATAATACATAATATAATAAAATTTTGTATTTTACTAAATTTTTATAATACAAATTAGTTGTATTCATATTTTTTTTCTTGTTTTGAAAAATATTTTATCGAAATCACAAATCGAGATGTGAATGACACTTTTTTATCCGTTTACTCGACCTGTACCGTATTTGAAAAACGGGTGAAGGTAAAGATTTTTTATTCGTTATCATGACAGGTACGGGTATGAAAATGTCTCCACCCGACCCGTATCGTACCCATTGACACCCCTATGGAAGACTAGATTATTTTAAGATTGGTCCAAACTTGATACATACTTTATTATGAAGAAGAACACATGTAAAATTTTTATTTTTAATAATATTTTAAAGATATTAAATAAATATATTGTAAAATATAAATGTACGCTGGAATTATAAAAATACAATATGTTATAAATAGATGTCAAGTTATTTATTTGTGCATCAATGGTAGCAAATTGGTGCCAAAAATACAATAGGTTATGGTACTTTGTAATGCGCACATGTGTCCGTGATTTGAATTTATTTTCTTGTTTTCAAGTTCAAAAAATAGATATGAACTCCTCAATATAATTTTCGTATGAAATATAATTCAAACCAAATTTTACATTATTTATTATTTTTGTTACTACTTTTTTAGATGCATAGAAAATCACATGATCTAAAGATTATGAACTATTTAAAAATAGTAATTTTTTATTTATCTATAAAACAAGTAAAAAGTTTCTATAAAAATGTAAACTTTGGTCTCCAGGAACATTTTTATGTTGAGAGTTTGGATTAACTTTCCGAACTTTAAAAATGAAGATATATAAATATATAATACTATTTGGATCTATAGTACGGCTTAATCTAAACATTTCAATGTAACATACTCTCACTATAATAAAAAAAAAAGTGCGACATATATTATACTAAATGTGTTCCTATGATATTTGTACTTAAAAACTTAGGAGTGATTAACGTTGACCGTTCTTCTTTTAAACATCAACTCCACCTTTAAATATTGACTTTAAAAATAACGACCAACTAGCAATGCATTGATATATTTTCTATTAAGAAAATATAATGAAGCTTAATGATTATATAAAAAAATAAACAAAATTAATGTATTATAGCAACTGGATTAATTAATGTTATTAAAAGAGACAAGACATGACCTGTCCATGTCTGTCATGTCATCTCATATGAACCGTATCTTTCGAACAGTAATCAAAATTATTTTTGTAAAAAACGTCCTTTTAGACCGATTAGTAGCAGTGACCAAACCGTTATAGATTTTTTCGACTAATTAGACGATTATTTTCTATTATTCTCGATTAATCGCTTGACGGTACACTATCCGTCCAATAACCGCATACCGTTATTTATAATACTGATAAAAACCAAAGAGATTGTACTCGTAATAATATTATAATGAAACTAGTGGAACATTACAATCCAACAGATGTATGAATAATTGAACAGAGATCTGATATATATGAATTTGTTACCTGGTAGTTGACCAATCAACATTTTCTATTGATCGATTAGTATTTTGAAAAACCTATATTTCTACCCGTGTTCTAGTTAGAATTTATATCAGGCATTTTTTTTTACTAATACAACTAATAGGTATCAGATTATTGTAAATTAACTAATTTAAATTGTGCGATGTTTAGACAGAGACACAATTTTTTACATGTTAAAATTTATCCTTTGCTTGTTTAAAATTCACTTTAGATATTTTAAAATTCACTTTGGATCTATGTTTCAGCTTATACAAGTATTTAACTTAAATTGCAAGCTATTATATAAGATCATTCAACTTAATTTAAATACCAATTCAAATTAGCTACAAAAAAATTAAATATATATCTTTCGGCAGAGAGACGAGACCTTGTGCTACTACACTAAACTCGCAGTCCATTTTACTTAGCTATATAAAAATTCTAACTTAGATTTCCAAGAAAAAAATAACATCTTAATTTTATAATAATTGTTATTAGACTTTTGTAGGTTGCGTCTCCGAAATGTTTCAACTGATTAATCAGCACAATTGAAGATAGAAAAACCGATTCTTGAACCCATTTAACTTAGCATAGTGAAGAAAATTAATCACTTTGTTATTAATTTTATCATGACACATCACGGGCACATTAAATTATGTGTGATGTATATTCTTTTAATTAAAAAGAATACGTTACACAAACTGATCTGATCAAATCACATCACGTTTCGTGATCAATTATTTTTATTTATTTATTTTATAATATTTTCTATTTTTTTAGCATTTTATTTATTTATTTTTCTTTATGAACTAACTTAAAATAAAAATAAAAATCTAAATGTGACCGGTCAAGTCGAGTTTGATCACGTTACAGTTTCACTTATCGTGGTGTAATTATTTCATATTATTTGAAACACGTTATATCACGTCATGTAAAAAAAAATTGATCACTGCGCTTTAAAAATCGGTTCATGAACTGGCCGAATGATTTTCTGATGCTATTGTCGGTAGTATATTACAGGCAGCATCAGTCCAACATTTCTCTGTATCTGTAATACAATTGCCGGATCCACATGTCCAGGGGCGGATTCAGAATTTTCATCACGGGAGGCAAAAAAATATCGAATCGGATTTAATTATCTAATCGGATTTAAATCCATTAACCAATTAGGTACTCAATAAAAAAAACAATGCTTTAACTTATACTTTCCAATACTTTGACTTGTAATTTCTGATTCTCTGACTTGTAATTCTAATTACCAATCAAAATTCAACAAATTTATTTCAATTTTAACCCGAATTTTAACCCGAATTACAAATCAAACGTCCAAAGATGAGCAACAAAAATTTCAAAAGAAGTAAAATCGGTCGGAACTGATAAATCTCCACTAAAATTCAGAATTCCGTGACACACTGGGTCCGCCCCCACATGTCATAATTCCGTGAGAGATTACTCATCTAACGTGTGCTAGAATCCATAAAGTGTCGCTGTTGGATGACCAACTTGGATCCCCACTGAAAATCTGGCTGGTCCCCACACGCATCATTCGGACACGACACGGGAACGTGTCCATCCAACGACGGTTTATTTTTTCCTTTAAAAAATAATAGAACGGGTCGCATCCGTACAAATTATGAAGAAGAAGACAAAGACACCATTTTTTTTTTTTGAGTAAAAACCCGTAGGTGACAAAGAAACCAATGAGTACGTCTTGTTCGGATGATAATGGTGCCAAAAGCAGTTGTGATACGGATACAATCTTGTCTTTAGTATTTGCGTCCATAATTCAAACCTTACACCAATAATTTTCCATTACGAACATAGGGGAGTCAGATTTGAAGTTATGATTTCAAACACATATTAATTAAACATCAAATATATAAAAAAATTCCATTCTGAATATGAAATTAATTTTACAATATACATACATAGTATTTATTCTAAATTATATAGTAAAATTATATTTAAGCACAAAATTGTCTCTTTAACTAAATCTATCTCTAATTAGTAATTACGAACTGATATTACCAAAGATATATATCTTAATTTTACTTTGGCATAAATATTTAAGTAGTATTGTGTATTTTACCTCTAACTAAATTAGTCCGGATTCTGATTGGATGGATGTCGACTCCTCTCATTATAGTCTAAGATCGCACGCACGACCTTATTTTATTCATTCCGAAATGATTTGTGGAAACATAATTTATATCGGAAAAAATAATTAAAAATTTACTCTTAGATGATGTTAATTAACTGATCGATCTAATATATTTATTGTATTGTATAAAGACTGCATTTGATAAATTGTATAAGAGAGACTATGTCATGCTTCCCTATGTAGCTTGTACCAGGTTTTTCAAGAAAGAGAGAGAGAGAGAGACTATCGAAGTTTTTTATAAACCATAATTGAAATTTTGTTTTTTACGAAACCAACATGGTTACTTTTTTTTTTTTTACAAAAATTATAAGAACCGAAATGTTATTTTGGTCCAAATTTTTTTTTTTATTCCGGACCAAAATGACATTTTGGTCCGGTCCCCTTTCTAGATTCTTTGTGATATTGGTTTCACAAGTTTTCATATGAGCTGCCGCAGAAAATCTAAAAAGAAGACCGGACCGAAATGTCATTTTGATTCAAAATAAAAAAAGAATTTGGATCGAAATGACATTTCGATTCTTATAATTTTTTTGTTAAAAAAAAATAATCATGTTAGTTTCGTAAAAATATATTTTTTTAATTATGATTTATAAAAAAAATCCGAGACTATCTCATGATTCATGAGCTTCTTTTAATACAAAAGGCGCTCCGAAGGAATCCTACGAAAGTGATATCTCCAGAAAGAAACAATTTTCATTTATCTGAAGACGTGCGCGATGCGGAAACGATTTCTACGGACATTGTACGGCAGTAGCATCTCTATTACACGCAAATACTAAGAGTGAGGCTATGGTACTTCGGCTAGTGTACTACGGCTTAATATGGTACTTTTTAAAATCCTAACGGTCGATCCGACCGTTCAATGTGATATCCATATAAATATGTACTTGCAAACTAAATTTTATATTTTTTCGAATTTTTTTACTATTTTTTTAGATAGGTTGAATTTTGATGGTCCAAAATTTGTATAAAACACTAAAAATTCTACCTATCTAAAAAAATAGTAAAAAAATTCGAAAAAATATAAAATTTAGTTTGCAAGTACATATTCATATGGATATCACATTGAACGGTCGGATCGACCGTTAGGATTTTAAAAAGTACCATATTGAGCCGTAGTACACTAGCCATAGTACACTAGCCGAAGTACCATAGCCTCACTCAAATACTAATGCCAAAACCTTTTGCTTTCGGAATCGGTGGACAATTCGATGAGCATCTGACTAGATTTTAGTATTATAATAGCATCTCTGTTTTAGCAAATATTTAATAATTAATTTAAATTACATCATCACTGAATTTAGCAATTAAAAAAATTCATAATTTCTAATCACTCTATCTCACAAATTTAGAATTGTTTTTAAAACAAACTTGCTAATTTAAAAATTGTAATACATTCCAGCAATTATATTAGTAATTAACACATCAAATTAACAATTTAATAAAAATCACTATTGTAGATGCTCTAAAGAGTTGCTTTTAATTAAAGCAAACTTGCTAATTTAAAAACTGTGGTATATCCCAATAATTATATTAGCAATTAACACATCAGATTAGCAATTTAAAAGAAATCACCATTGTAGATACTCTTAAAGCCGTCCAATTTATATTGAAATTAACACATGCAATTTTAAAATTTCTTCAAATTAAGCAAGTATGAATCTTGATGCCTATCGGACAACTCCAAAGATCAAATTTGCATCGAACTGCCTCCCACTACTTCGGAATCATCCGATGTTCAATTTGTGTCGAGATTCTAACGTCTTTGTTTAAATATTTTGAGTACAATAGAATTAACTGTTTATCTTATAAATCTTTTTTGAGAAAATACTCTCTAATTTATATTCAAATTCAAACAAAAGAAATGAAGTTATGCATATATAACTAATATATTGTATGCTAGCTTGTGAAATGTGAAATATAGCATATATAGATTGTATTGATAATTCCTTGCTTGTTCTTTATATATAGTAAGAGGAATCCAATGTTGATGGTGTTTTTATCACAACCATAACTTATCCCCATTTATATATCTCTTGAACTAAATTTTATAAATAAATTAACCCATGTTCATTCACGCATTGATTGTTTAAAATTTAAATTATTTGACTTATTTAATAATAAAAAAAATACAATTATGACGGCCACTAATATAGACATTAATCAGATCCATCATAAATGAAAAACCATGAAACGACAACGATCGAGTGCATCCACTAAATGCTCAGTAATTTCTCAATAACTGTAGAACAAGAAAAAGATAGATCCAAAGAATATTTTCACCTCTAACCTACCTTCTGACAGTATACGTACTCGTCGCTATAACTACTTTCAACGTACGCACTACTAATAAACATCTAACCTACTATATGTGTTATTTTTTTCTTTTAATTATAGAGTACACTCTTGTACTAAATATATATATATTTTTTAAATTACTTGGTAGTGGCTACCAAGCTCACTCTTGTACTAAATTTTGATAGTTCTTAAATTTTTTATATATGTTTTTTATATAATTCAGTCTCTTCATAAAATAAAAAATGTATATTTATAATAATTTAGTGATTAGAATTTTACTGTGTGAAGATCTAAATTCAAATTTAAGTGATTATATATTATATATTTTACATTTCGGCCTCTCAATTGGAATTTTCTTATTTCCGTCTCCGGAAATATCACCTTTATAAATTGTTCGTATTAAGCCATATTACTATCCATGGTAAATCCAAAAAATTCAAGGATATAAAAAGATGTTACCTGAGGAAGAGGAACTAACACAAAGAGATCAAACCAAATCCCTTTTGGCTTCTTTACGTAGTGTCTGGCAATCTCTATCGGATCCCAAACCAGCTTACCGGATCCAACAACTAGCGATTCGCGTGACACGAATGCAAGTCTAAGCTGCACCCAAATATGCCCGGCATGAGCGATGTCAGCACCGGTGCGCACCGCCGCTGCCAAAGTCACAACCGTACGGGCCACCCCTATTAACCCTTTATGACACATGCCATTTTTTACCCCGATCCCTATAGCATAGAAGAAAACCGGGTCGGCTGCAAGCGCAAGTGCACGTGCAAATAGTAAAGCACGGTTCCAGGATTGCACTCGAGGACTTCTCGGATCGAGCACCTTACCGAAAATCCACCTGTGTTTTGTCTTGCTTGTTGCATGTAGATTACGGGTTGGAGTACTGGATGCAGGATTGTATTGGATCGGTATCAGAGATGAACCGGCACAAGCTTCCCATTCAGGTTGGGCAAGAGCATGTTCACAGCTGGTGGAGTGGAAGGCCGGTGCACCGGGTCGGGTGCAAGCATAGCATTCTGATATGGATGCAGATCCGGCTGAATTTGCAGAATTAGATATTGTGTCATCCCGGCTAGTACATATCCGGAGTTTATGTTTCAACCGCCTCCATATGCTCAGAAAGCTAGTATTTGAGGAAATAAATACTGTTAATAGATTTTAGGAATTGAATAATTAAATCTCTGCGCTCTTTGAAGTTTGAACAATAGTACTTAGAAAATAACATGAACTCATAAGTAATTTAGACTGAGTAAATAAGCATAAATTCCCCAAAGGCCAAAATTCATGCAATTTCAGCTTTACTTAGTATATTATGTGCCAAAATCAATCAAGATCATATATGAAGTTTTGACTTGTGACTGCCGCTAGTTTGACTATGCGTACCTTGTGGGAGAAGATTGAGGAACTGTGGTGGAACTGGAGGGGTCCGGTGGTAGAGGAGAACTGGATGATCCAGTGACGGTACCAGAAGTGGAGGAAGAAAGCATTTGGGAGAGATCGGATGGGGGCGAGCTCATCTTTCATCTCTCTCCCTCTTCTCTCTCTCTCTCTCTCTGGTTTATGTTTTTTTCTCTCTTATTTCTCCCTTGTGGAGCTTTGGAGTTTGGAGAGGTACAAAAAGGAAAAGATATATAAGCTTAGAGGAACCGCCACTCGCCAGCATGAATTGTACATATAACTGTCTAAAATTTAATTTTCGTATATTATTTCGGTACGGTTTATTGTATGAAATTGTGGTCCGGTATTTTCTTTTTAGTAGAGTGGTCCGGTATTTTCTTTTTAGTAGAGTGGTCCGGTACTAAGCCATCGTGTCTTGTCTGATTTTAAATGTATTGGTCAAATAGTCAAAAATGATCTGTCTTAATGACTATATTTTGAGTGCAATTAATAAAAGCATGCTTATACATTCTATTCAATGAACCTATCACGTTGATTTTCACCCAGTTTTTGGCGAACTTAATTTCAAAATCTATTAAATTAATTTTTAATGATAAAATGAAACGATTGAAATCGATTTACTTTACGAGTGGTGTATTTACATATTAAATTTATAAATTTTTGAATTAATTAGATGCAAAATCAAGAGGTAAAAAAATGATCGTATTAAAACTTATATAAATTTCATTTTTTTACTGCTTAATTTTATATTAAATTAATTCAAAATTTTACAAATTTAATATATATACACCCCACTCGTGAAATATATCAATTTCAATGATTTGAATATGTTATTTAAAATCATTATGATAAATTTTAGAATCACCCTAGTTCTACTCTATAAATTGTGGTCAACAATAATCGTCTGTCTTAATGACAAGATATTTGAGTGCAATCAATAAAGACATACTTTATACATTCTATTCAATGAATATTAATCTCATCCTACATTAATTAAGTTAAATACAATTAGTTTGAAATTTATAAATTTCAAACTTGGTTCATACAAAGTCAAGAGGCAAAAAAAAAAAAAAACCATTACTGTTAATTGTAATTATAAGAGATCACATATTCAAAATATGACTGAAATTATTCTTTATAAATATTTAAAAATTAAATAACATGACTCCATCTTTTATCTAGATAAAATATCAATTTCTTGTATCCACCATTTAAATCCAATCCAATAAAAAGATGTTGTGGATCCCTATCAGATATATGATAAGATGAACCGGAGCGTGATGGTATTGTATCACACACATAATTAATAAGGATGATGGCATGATGCATTATATGATAAAATTGTTTTTATTATGCAACCAATAAATAAGAGTATTTCACTTAATTTGAGTTTATTTCTCCCAAAATAATTAGCATGAAATTTCTTTAAAGAAGCTGGTATATATATTGGTACTTCCATTGTCATTATCACTACTATATATTCTCTTTAGAGTTCGACTCAATAGAGTTGAATTATAATTCAATTAAATGATTCAAGGGTTCACATAATTTAAATTGTTCTTAACCTTGCCTTAAACTAGAAAAACTAATAACAATATATCAAAACAAATTTAATAAGGAAAGGTGATAAAACCAAATAAATATATATGTGGGCTTCATAATTCAGTTAATTTGAATGATTTGCTTTGAAATAGTTCATATATGATAGTATTCTATATATATGCCAATTCGTAATGTTTTTTTTCCTGTTATAAATCCATGAATCGAAGAAAAACCTATGCTACAAATCATTACTATTTTTATCAGAGGATATTCTGAAAAAGAATCGGTGCAATTTAATTTACAATATAGGGGACACTCGGAGAAGTTCCAGAGAAATTTACGGAAGGAAGAAAGAAATTCATTATTAATGGACATGTTCAGGAACAATCTAGGGCATATTGGTCAATTTAATTTTTAAAATAATTAAATAAAATATTAAATAGTTAAAAGGAGATAGAAGAAAGAATGTTAAATTTGTATGGTAATGTACTAATGTTGGATATTATAGTATTTTGATGGGAAAATTGGGTATTTCAAAAATTTAGATGGATACACTAGAAATTTTCCCAATTAATAATTAATAATGAGTACTATAGGATGTTTGTAATCTCACCAATTTTTTTTTAGTTTAACTCTAAGATCTACCGGAGCAGTTTTAAACGATAAATCTTAATAGTTAAAAACAAGGTTCTAAATAGCGTTTATAGCGTCGTAGCGGGAAGGCTAAAAAAAAAGCTATAGCGAATAGCGTCGCTATAGCAGAAGCTATTCCAAATAGCGTTTTTTTTTTTTTACATTTCGTATATTCAATATTTGTACTAAATATCAACATTATCTAAGGTCTCATAGAACAATAAATAACACCAAAGTAATTAAGAAATTATAATATTCATATTGAACCCGTACAAAGTCCAAATTGCGGTTCAAAATATCCATAGTAATATCATAAACTATCGATTTTTCCTATTAAAAATATCTTAAGTATCATGATTCATGACATAATCTATTTTTTTTTTCTATTCAAATTTTAATTCCGGTTTGGACTTTTTTTCTATTCAAATTTCAATTTCTATTCCCAATTTCAAATTGATTTATTTGTAGCAAGTAGCAACAAATTCAATTTCGGTTTGAGATTTTTTTTATCTTTATTTAAAACCCATATAAATTGCTTAAAAAAAAAAAAAAAAAATCCATATTGTATAGCGCAAATAGCGCTGTAGCGGACCGCTATAGCGCTGTAGCGGCCGCTATAGCGGCCGTAGCGCAAATAGCGCATTTTGATGTTGTAGCGTAGCGTTTGGGGTCCAAAAACGCTATAGCGCGCTATTTAGAACACTGGTTAAAAATGATCTACTTCACGAACAATATATTTACATACAATATTTATAAAATTTTAAATTAATTTAGTATACAGTCAAGCAATTAAAAAATAAAGAAATATGAATGTATAAAAGTTAACTTAATTAGAATTTTTCTTTACCCCTTGACTTTATATATACTAAAATTAATTCAAAAATTCAAAAATTATACACACACACACACACACACAAGCTTCCGTAAGCACTTCGACCGAAGTGCTTACGGGGTCAAATTTTAATATTTGATGTTCCAAACATCGATCTAAGTAGCTCAATAAATTGGTTATATAAAAATATGTAGAATACTGATTTTTATTATTTTTGAAATTTTTTAACTATTTTTTATGATTTTTGAAATATGGTCTCTTTTGGCTTAAAAATATTTTTATTTTTAGGTCAAAAAAGTCCATCTTTCAAAAATCATAAAAAATAGTTAATTTTTATCAAAAATAGTAAAAATCGGTATTCTACATATTTATTATATAACCAATTTATTGAGCTATTTAGTTCGGCGTTTCGAACATCAAACAGCTAACTTTGACCCGTAAGCACTTCGGTCGAAGTGTTTCCGGAAGCAATTTAGCCGGACTCTATATATATACAGATACACACCCACACACACACATATATACATATTACTCGTTAAGTATATCAATTTTTGCAATTTAAATTTGTTTTTTAAAATCATTTCAATAAAATTTTGAATTAAGCTCGTCAAAAAGACTATATTAATTTTCAAAGTGATATATTATTGTCTGAGTGACGAGTACGATACGTCAAACTTTAGCAACATTCAAATAAATTCGCCCCATGTATATTTTATTTTGTTAGTTACTTAACACTTAACAAGATTCTGTGTATTTTCTTTAAATTAACGAGAACTTGTTTCCAGGTTGAATCGACAAGAGTCGCCACATGACAAACTTAGCCGTGTGTGAAGCGATAGTGGGACCCACACATGTAGAGCATTAAATAAGCGAGGGGACGCGAGGACTTAGTATGCCTAATTTGTGATCTCCCGGTTCTGCGGCTCCACCAACTATCAAATTTTTTTGTCTTTTTAACCTTAACAGTAGGTCACCAACTATTATTAGTTTTAGTTTTTACTTATCACCACATGAAATAGTGATGGATCTCGTATCATATCGGCATTCTTTGCATTAACACACCGTTTGAGTTTAATTTCAAACCGTCCGATTAAAATTTAGACCAATCCAGTCCACATATATAATGCATGGATCCTTTAATATTCGTACAGATTTAAACCGGACAGTTCAGATCTAAACTCAAATTTTGAGTTAACTCATACTTGAATTCCTCATATCAAGGAGCGAGTATCTCATGCGGCATCAAATTCAGATCCAGTCAGTTATCTGACTTAATTGGTAAAATGAGAACCAGACCGTTTATTTTGATATGTCACGAATCTTGTAGATTTCTGTAGATCTAAGATAGGCCCGAAAAAAAATCATTCGATTACAATTAACTAGATAGTGACGGTACATGAGAGGATGCTCTTCCATCAGATACCGCTGAGTCAAAATCAATTCGAGCCTATTAATTTAGAATATAGGAGATTTTGTTTTGAAATTTGTGTCAGATTAAAATAGACGTCTCTGATCTCATTTTATGCTGCCATGACGTCCGAACATAATTCACACCAATCAAGCTCAGGTATGTAATGCAGAGAGTCCCTTTAAATTTTTGTCAATATATAACAAACGGACCGGATTCAAAATCAAACAGTGAGATCCCTTGGATGATATGAATTATTATTGAAGAAGCCGTCTGACTAATATTGGACTATCTTAGCCATATTGAAAATATCCATACTTAATGCAAATAATGTGAATATTTATTTGGTTTTTGAACGCGAAGATGATATATCTTGTTATTATTTTATAATTCAATTTTAATAGTACAATGGTTCAGTTTAATATTTTATAATTTCGATTATTAGTAATTAATAAACGTACTTTATAATTCAGTTTAATAGTAATATATTTCATTATAATAGCTTAAAATTTTAGTTTATTTATATAACTTATCATGAATTAATTTCATCAAATAATAGTAATAATAATAAATAAATAAATAAAACACATGAGCATTTCCCTCTCATTAGTCATTGGTTGGGCCACCAATAATACAAGCACTCCATCAGAAATGAGCTTATCACAAACAGATCTGAGATTCTGAATTAAGTTCTTCAGGTGGTGGGCTGGTGGCAGCCGAGTGTTGTCGATTCATGGATTATGTGGTTTTAATTCGTTTATGTAGAGCAATGTCAATTATAGGAAGCAAAATAACATGTCTCTGTCTGATTAATTATTTGAGTAGCCGGTGAACATGCATCACAACAACGGTGAGTCCACACTAGGTAACATATATAATTTATTCTGGACTCTGGATGGATAAAAGTTTTATGTGTTTTCAGAGTCAGAATTTGTATGTGCAGTGCATTTAGAATACAGACAATATTTCGGTGATGAGGTAGAATTTTTTTTATAAACCATAATTAAAAAAAATATTTTTACGAAATCAACGTGATTACTTTTTTTTTTTTACAAAAATCATAAGAACCGAAATGCCATTTCGATCGGAATTTTTATTTTTTATTCCACACCGAAATGCCATTTCGATCCGGTCTCCTTTTTGAATTTTCTGCAGCGGCTCATATGAAACTTGTGAAACCAGTACCACAGAAAATCCAAAAAGGGGACCGGACCGAAATGCCATTTCGGTCCGGAATAAAAAAAAATTTCAGATCGAAATGACATTTCTTTGTAAAAAAAAAAAAAGTAATCATGTTGGTTTCGTAAAAAATAAAATTTTAATTATGATTTAAAAAAAAATTCGATGAGGTAAGGAATGAGAGGGGAAAAAAAAAAAACAGATAGAAGATTAAAGAGATGTTTGCGGTTTAACATCTGGCAGGACTCTGACATATGGACCTCGCATGTCAGATATTGAATTCTAAATTACAAGTTTTTTCTTTGATTATCACAAGTTACATTTCTAAGTTAATTCGTCACGTTGTTATTTTCAGCTCATAGGTTTATAATTTTTTTTTTGTACCAATCTAAAACTTTAATGAATTTTTAGAAATTTTGTGGATTTTTCAGAATTTAAGGATGTTTTGTGGTTCTTATTGTGCTTTGCGATTCGTACAAAATTTTTTGAACGGTTCAGATTTTGTATAGATCAACTAAAGTTTTGAGATATCTCAGGGGACGTGAATTCAGATAAGACAGAGTATAACTTTCCTACCAAAAAATAACACAAATAACTGATCATTGATAATGACATTAATTTAACAATCTAAAAAAAGATAAAAAAAATTATAATTTAAAAATTCGACTTATAAAATGTGATCTATATTTATTTTATATGATGAAATTTGATATAAATATACTGTTTATACAATATCAAATGCCACTAAAATAATGTAAAATTTAATGCACAATCAATTCATAAGTTGAACAATATATTTAAATCTTTAATACTTTAAAATGAATTTAAATATTTGTTATCCAAATTATTAAAACAACTATTGTCAAATCATCCCAATCCACACATTAAAAAGTGCAGCAAATTACATTAATAGACCTAAATAATGGTGTACAGCTGCTTGATGGCTATACCTAATTCAGTGGCCAAAATAAAAAGAAATGAATTCTAGAGAGTTCAACAATTATTAGCAAGGCTATAATGTTTTTTTGTCTGTATGTATTATTATGTTTCTATTTTTATTTTATTACAATTTTTCTTGGTGTAACTGCCTGGGGGGTCTTTATTAACAGGTGGGACCCACTAATAAATTTGTTGATCTCCTGATGTTTCCAGTTTTCATACTTCCTATCATACCAGACATATACGGCTCCTTTTATGGCTGATGGCTATTGAGATCAACCAATCGCCAAATTCATAAATCAAAATTCAGAAAGGAGATGAAAAGAAAGAAAAATAAATTAAAAGCATAAAAAAAGATGTTTATTTATTTAACTCAACTGTCAGAGTCACTATAAGATGTTTATTTATTCAACTCAACTCTCAGAGTAATTAGTAAATAAAGATATAATGGAGATGAAAAATAAACTATTCCCCCATTCATTTCTTTTTGGAGTAAATAAAGATACAATGGAGATGAAAAACAAACTATACCGAATTTTTTATTTATATCCAAAAAATAATGGAAATTTCAAAAAATACCCATGTTCTGATGAAAATTCGAAAAATACCCAAACCGGAAATTTTTTTTACGGATTTGGCCTCTAAAACCGGAAAAAAAAATTCCGGATTTAATCTCTATTTCCGGAAAAAATTTATCCGGATTTAGCCTCTAAATCCGGAAAAAAAATTTCCTGTTTTTATTTCCGGAATATTTTTTTTCCGGTTTTAGAGGTTATTTCCGGAAAAATTTTTTCCGGTTTCGCACCCATTTTGATTATAAAAACCGCGGAGCTCTCTCGCTTTCACTCAGCGATTCGGCTTCTGCTTCTGCTTCTGCTCTCTCACAGTAAGTTATTTAAATTATTTAAATTTATTTTAAATCATTTAAATTATTTAAATTTATTATTTAAATCATTTAAATAATTTAAATTATTTAAATCATTTAAATAATTTAAATTATTTAAATCATTTAAATAATTTAAATTATTTAAATTTATTATTTAAATCATTTAAATAATTTAAATTTATTATTTAAATAATTTAAATTTATTATTTAAATAATTTAAATTTATTATTTAAATCATTTAAATAATTTAAATTTATTATTAAATTATTTAAATAATAAATTTAAATTATTTAAATCATTTAAATAATTTAAATTTATTATTTAAATTATTTAAATTATTTAAATTTATTAAATTAATTTAGGAAATTGCAAAATAGTGTAGAATAATTTAGAAATTATCAAAATGGTATAGAAAAATTTAGAAAATTTTAAAATGATTTCGAATTGTTTTAGGAACCTCTTTCATTTTTGGATCCCTTCCGGAGCTCTGACTGTCTGATTGATCCGATATTCGATTCAGGTTATTTTTTTATTTTAATTTTAATTTGTATTATAATTAATTAGTTCATTCAAAATAATATATTATTTTTTAGAATATTGTCCAAATAATTTATAATTATTTAGAATATTCCAAAATGGTTCAGAATAATTTTTAAAATTCCAAAATTGTTTAGAATATTGCTAAATTAATTTAAAAAATTTCAAAATGGTGTATAATAATTTAGAAATTATCAAAATGGTCTAGAAAATTTTAAAATAATTTAGAATTGTTTTAGGAACCTCTTTCATTTTTGGATCCCTTCCGGAGCTCTGACTGTCTGATTGATCCGATCTTCGATTCAGGTTATTTTTTTATTTTAATTTTAATTTTTATTATAATTAATTAGTTCATTCCAAATACATTTTTATTTTTTAGAAAATTGTCCAAATAATTTAGAATAATTTAGAATATCCCAAAATAGTTTAGAATATTGCCCTATTAATTTAAAAAATTACAAAATGATGTAGACTAATTTAGAAATATCAGAAATGGTCTTGAATAATTTAGAAAATTATAAAATGGTTATAGAATAATTTTTAGAGGTCCGGACAATTTTTAATTACTTATATGTTGTTATTTTTTAAATTGCCAGACCAGTCGAAACTTAAAATGACAACTATTTATGTGAAGATATTTAGTGGAGGAGAAATCAAATACAATAATGACGGGGTCTTTTACAGTACCCGAGCTAAATACTCATTACCGCTAACCGTGAACCACAGCTTTGATTATCTTCGGAATGAGATTTATAAATTTGTTGGGTATAATGCTAGTCAAGCAAATCTGGAAATCCAAGCCAGGTTTAATATGTCTACCGATGGGGGACGTGACCATCAATTAGTACCGGTAATGGACCAACAATCGTTCGAAATGGTTTTAGGAATTGTGTCGTCTTTTGCACAAAGGTTACCGGTTCTGGAGTTGTATGTAGAATTGGAACCGAACTATACCAGTCAGATTCCTGAACCTCGATCCCGACCCAGTACCAGTCATAATCATGTGGATCCCGACCCAATTCCAGTTAGATCCCGACTTAGTACCGGTCGGCACTCTATGGATGTACAGAGACCCCGACTCAGTATCGGTAGCAACTCTGTGGATCTACCAGTTAGACCTCTACCCAGTACCGGTCGGAACTCTGTAGATCTACCAAGCTCATCCCGACCCAGTACCAGTCGGGCCCGTAGACAGCTACGTGATTATTCGCATGCCCCTGTGGATGCAATTGATTATGACAGTTTGGAGAGTGGAGATGAGAGGCTCTCAGGTGAGTCATCGGGTTCCGACGATGATATTGAATCGCTCAGCCAGCCACAATCACGGTCCCGGGAAGCACAGTACCCGATAACTGGTCGGGAAAATATGACACATCCGGTTGATAGTTTCAATGACATATCCAGTTTTCGGCCTGCGGATGTCGATTTTTTCGGCAGGTCAGACAAAACATTCGATAATCCATTGGCTAAGGGTGTAGTTTATCAGTCGAAAACGGCTCTAAGGATAGCAATCAATGAGTTACATCTCGACAACAATTGTGAGTGCAAGGTTCTTAGAAGCGAACCTAGACGTTACGAGGTGGTGTGCAGAGATAAGTTTTGTAAATTTAAGGTATGCGCGAAGCAGAACGGTCTTTCAGAATCTTGGATTATTACCAAACAAGCACTTCCTCATACGTGCACAGTATCGGCGACACGTACTGATCATTGTCAGCTTACGGCAGAGATGGTTGCCCTTGCGATTGATAAGACCATTAGAAGGGATGTGTGCTCTTCTATAAATCATATCCGAGATCTCGTCATGCAGAGATATGATAAGGTAACTCCCAAGTATAACAAATTATGGAGAGGCCGTGAGCTTGCTATTGCAAATCTGTTTGGGAGTTGGGAGAGCTCGTACAACCTGCTTATTCCACTATTGGAAGCCATCCAAAGAAACAATCCAGGAACTAAGTATTGTGTGACCTCGACCCCGACTGACAAAGAAACTGAGAGGCATTTCCATAGAGCGGCATGGGCATATGGAGCGTGTATTGCAGCGATACCGTTCCTGAGACCAGTGATTAGTATCGATGCATGTTTCATGTCGGGACGGTACCAAGGTAGGCTGCTAATGGCATGTATGTACGATGCCGAAAACCAATTGCTTCCATTGGCTTTTGCAATTGTGGAGAAAGAAAGCGCTGACAACTGGGGTTTTTTATGAGATGGTTGAGGTTGGAAGTAATTGGAGATAATCGTTTTTTTTTGTGTCATATCGGATAGACATTTGGGAATTAAAGGCGTTTTTCAGGATCCGAATCTCGGATGGGATGAGTCAACCGATCAATGTGTGCATCGGTATTGTTCTCAGCATGTTGCCGAAAACCTCTTCAAGCACGTGGGGCGTAAGAGAGAGGTTAGCGACAGGTTCATAGCTGGAGTGAACAAATGCAAACCTAGGAGGTTGCAGGAGATGTTACAAGACTTTGAAATTGGTTGTCCGGAGGCTGTCGACTACCTTAACAAGGTGGGTAAGAGGAACCCTAATGATGAAGACGAGCTTCCACGACCAGAGAAGTTGTATCAAACATTGGACGGAGGTCACCGATGGGGGATAATGACAACAAATGGATCAGAGTCACTGAACGCCGTGTTCAAAATTAGCCGGCGATTACCGGTTGCAGCAGTCGTGGAGGACACGTTCTATAAGTTGAATAAATGGTTTTTTGAACGATGTAACAAAGCTCAAATGAGAATGCAACATGGTCAGGTGTGGTCCGACCGGGTAAGTAAGTTATTGCAAAAACGTATCGATAAAGGAAGGGACATGACTGTGATTCCTTATCGCAGCGGTCATGGGCTGTTTGAGGTTCTCGTCAAGGGTGAAAAACTTCCAGCAAGGTGTAATCAGCCGAGACTTGAGTATACCCGTAGGGATTTCGGCTATAGGGTTGTTGTCACGGACAACAACAAGGTTGAATGTGAATGTCGGAAGCCTCAATTAACCGGCATACCATGTTCTCATTTCATGGCGGTTGTCCGCGAAATGAGATATGATGTAAATCTATACATTAACCCCTTGTACCGTATGTCAATAGTGGTACAAACATGGGGCGGACATTGGGGACCGAAAGGTAACCAAAATGAATGGCCTATACACGACGGTCGATGAAATTGTTAAGTTATAAGATGCAATTAATACCTACATATAAAGGAAATCATATCAAAATATACAAGTACTCCTACAGGTAAAACAGATACCAAAAGATAAAACACAAATGACAACATAAAATATATAACTCCTACAGGCCACGCTGTGCATGTACAGTGTGGTCCGGATACTCAGAATGCGAGAAGCGAGAAGGGTCATGTCTCTCACGCTGTGAACGTCGCAGCCCGTCGGTGGGATCCACTGGAGGAGGTGGATAAGAAGATGACGCCCCGGCATCACCTGAAGTCGGATGAACCTGCCACTGCTGCAGGGATTCGAATGTGGCTTGATCAAACTGCATTTGCTCCATTTCATTCGCCTGATCCTGAGACATCTGCATTTGAGACACATTTTTTAATTTAGTTCATTATATATTAAAAAAGAAAATTACTTCAATTAAAGTACTACATACATGTCCGGCTCCAGTGCCGAATAGTGAATGCATCCATTCACACCCCTCCGGAATCTCTATGCCGAACCCCTGCGCCTGCAAATGCAGTGTCTCATGCATCGATGATTGCGGCATCTCGTGCATCGATGAGCGCGGCATCTCGTGCATCGATGAGCGCGGCATCTCGTGCATCGATGAGCGCGGCATCTCGTGCATCGATGATGATCGCGGCATCTCGTGCATCGATGATGATCGCGGCATCACCTGCATCGATGGTCGCGGCATCTCGTGCGCTGGTGGAGTAACCTGATTGAACTGTCCTGGCGAAATGTAACTTCTCCATTGAGAGCCATCATACAACCAGCCCTGCACTGGATCTGGGCCTTCGAATACAGGTGCAGCTGGGTATGGCTCCGTTCCCAGCGGCGCACTATCGGTGGATGAAATGTCTTCCCAATTAGGTGGGACCCCAGACTCATCCAACATGGCACGCGCACGGTCTCCGTAACCATTATCACTGCAAAGTCGACTACCTAGCCTCATTTTCCCCTTGCCAATTGCACGGAGACCCTTGGTGAAGAATGTTTTTGTGCCATGTGCCAACTCTCCAATCCCACGCAATGCCTGTACACATGGTCGAAATATAAGAAATGATATGTAATAAATGTTTTATAAATTCCAGAGTTAGAAATGTTTACATTTCGAACAAATGTCGATCCGCTGGGAATGTATCCGGACTTCGAATGCTCGTCTCTAGAAACCGGAATATTGCGATCCATTCCAAACACGTGCTGGCCAAACAAGAAGACAGATGCCATGCCATTCTTCTGGTACCATGTTCGATATCTTACAATGTCACTCGGATCCCACGGAGGTCCTACCTCGTACACATGCTGTGCATATTGTGTCGCATGGTAAACGTATCGGCGGTGCACTACCGCCCAGTTCGCATTCTTCTTTGAGCCAGATTTCAACCTGTTTACAATATTAGTAAAATAAATAAGTACATAAGTACACAAAAACAAATAAACTAAATAAATAATACGAATATTACTTGTGTAGCTCTTCGTGGTCGTCCCTATCCAGGGGGGATCCGGTGGCGCGATTTCTTGCCATTTTCCAAATTGTCGCATGCAGCGATCAGGATTGTGATGCTCCACAATCCAATAAAAAATAAGAGGACCGCGGTACAGGTAGTACGGTTGAAAATTTTATAGTTGAAATGTTATGCCGAATTTATAATTATGATGACAGAAAAAGAAGAAAGTATGCGACTTTATTACAATATACCTGGTCTGCCCGAGTTCTTCTCGAAAGATTGTGGTAAACAGGCGCGTACGGCTGCCACTCCACCATGTTATCCGTCAATAGCTGAATCTGATCGCAGGGGATACCTGGACCGGTGGTTTTTGAATGCGACGAGCTCTCCCACTCATGTGAGCCTTTCCAAAGCTCACCATAAGCTGGGCAAGTATCTTCTGTTTCGGCGCCCCAAGCCGGTTGAAATCTCGGAAATAACGGCCGGTGAACTTGAAATCGGCTCCACGACTAGTGTTGCAGAAGCATCGTGGGAACATGCATAGAGTGACAGCTAGGACTGCATGCGAGGCATAGATTTCGGTATAAATATGCGAGAATAGCTCCGCCCCAGTTGTAATTTCTTGGCTCGTCTAAATTATCCACCATGTTGAGATACCACAACGGTATCCCGTCCCTGCTATACTCGGCAAACATGGTATTCCCTAACATGTCAAGGATAAATGCACGGACATACCTGACCACCAAATATTAAAATGTGAGTACATTATTGAAAATGTAAAATACGAATAGGGTTTTAAATAGAAAAAAATACTAACCATCTCTTTTCTATCTCGCTCGCACCGGTGGGCAGTATTCTGAAGCGCTCACGGAGCGCTTTTTTTGCCAAAAGCAAGTCCGACGTTCTGTCATCCTTTCCCAGCTTTTTCATGAACCTCTTGATTTCATTATCTTGGATGCCTAGCAGGTCATACAGTCGGCCTTGAATCCTCGTCGTGTCTGTAGTTCCCGTTACAGGATCCCCCGAAATAGGCAAACCCCACAAACAACTCACATCCTCCAACGTTACTGTAATTTATTTTTGCATGTCAGTAAGAAACTAAAAAACAAATTTATTTGACTCAGTTAATACCTGTCATCTCTCCGAAAGGAAGATGAAAGGTGTGCGTCTCCGGACGCCACCGCTCGACAAGTGCATGAATGAGGGCCGCATCGAGGGCGATATCAGGCATTGTCGCGAGCTGATATAAGCCCATTCGAATTAATAACGGTGCATAGTCCTTGTGATACTCGCATTTGTGGCGATAGTGTCTCACCGTTAAAATATCTTTACTCTAAATTAGGGGAAAAAATCAATTACAATATAATTTGATTACTGACCGAGTTATGAAAAACAAAATAAGTAAATGCTTACCTCCTTCGACGCCTGAGATACCCTATGGTTGCCGTGAGGTATCCACAACAAGGGGCTAACTGTATGCCTGAGTACTAAGTCTGCCATACTACAAAATTCGAACAATATTCTAAATTATCTTGAATTTTTCTAAATTATTCTGGACCATTCTGGCATTTTCTAAATTATTCTGGACCATTCTGCTATTTTCTAAAGAATACTGGACAATTCAGGTATTTTCTAAATTACTCTGGACCATTCTGGTATTTTCTAAAATACTCTGGACCATTCTGGTATTTTCTAAACTATTCTGGACTATTCTGGTATTTTCTAACAAATTCTAAATTATTCAGACAGTATTCTAAATTATTTAAAATAAACTAATTAATTGTATTATAAATTAAAATTAAAAAAGTTAAAAAAAACCTCAATCGAAGAGCCGAGTGATCAGACAGTCAGAGCTCCGAAAGGGATCCGAGAAAAAAAATAGGTTCCTAAAAAAATTCCAAATCATTTTAGATTATTCTGGACCATTCTGGTATTTTCTAAATTATTCTGGACCATTCTGCTATTTTTTAAATAACTCTGGACAATTCTGGTATTTTCTAAACTATTCTGGACCATTCTGGTCTTTTCTAACAAATTCTAAATTATTCGGACAATATTCTAAATCATTTAAAATAAACTAATTAATTGTATTATAAATTAAAATTAAAAAATTTATGAAACTAATTAATTCTAAACTATTTAAAATTAAAATTAAAATTAAAATTAAAATTAAAGTTATGAAAAGTTATGAAAAAGTTATTAAAATTAAAATTAAAATTAATTCTAAACTATTCAAAAATAATTAATTAATTAATTAAATATATTAAAAAAAAAAAAAAAAAACCTGCTCTGTGCTCTGTGCTCTGTGCTGTGTGCGTGGCTGTGTTGTGTGGAGCTGAAGTGGACCGGGGGGAGATTTATAGTCCCGGATCCGGAAAATTTTTTTCCGTAAAGCACCCCCGAAACCGGCAAAAAATTTTCCGTAAAACCCCCCCCAAAACCGGAAAAAAAATTTCCGTAAAGGCACCCCAAAACCGGAAAAAAAAATTTCCGGAAAGAGCTCCCCAAAACCGGAAATTTTTTTTCCGGATTTAGAGGTTAGATCCGGAAATTTTTTTTCCGGTTTGGGTATTTTTCGAATTTTGAAGCCAAAATGGGTATTTTTTGAAATTTCAATTATTTTTTGGATATAAATAAAAAATTCGGCAAACTATACCCCCATATTTTTGGAGTTCGAATCAAGTAAGATACCTGACAATGTTAGATTAAATCCCAATTATTTAATTTAAGTTTATATAAAATTTAAATCGGACGTCTTATATTTAAATAGTTCAAAATTCTATCCTGTGTCCATTCTAATTTCCCTGACTGAAAAACCTAATCTCCTGCCAACATATCCTCTTAATGGTACTCTAAATGGGATCATCAACCCCCTACCTGACAATGTTAGATTAAATCCAAATTATTTAATTTAAGTTTATATAAATTTTAAATGGGACGTCTTATATTTTAAATAGTTCAAAAAGAATTTTGATTCTGCTTTGACTGACATGATGCAGTCGGATATTCTTTCCAATTTATGAGGCATACTTTTTTATTTATGATAGCTATTAGACTCTACCTACTGGCAGACTTACACTTTATTTTTGCACATGCATAATTCGAACTCTTATCTTCAATGTTAGAGCTACATTGCATAAGAGGTAAGCACATGTTTACTTCTGGATATTGAAAATTAGTTATAGGTCAATGTATAATCGGATTGTTGTCAATTTTGAAATTTGTTTTGCTAATCCATGAATAATTTACTGTCTAAATTGGTCAATTCACATTACTTTGTAACCCGCGAGTCGTATCAGTAATTATTTTTGTTTACTCCTAATAAAATTTTTGGCTGCACTTCTACTTGTTTTCTCGTAAAAGAACATAAACCACTATCAACTATACTAAGCAGCGGTGACATACTTTATGTGGTCTTGCGGTGGGGTGGCTCATGAAATTGCATGGGGGACTAATGGTAGAGTAATTTATTGGGCCTTATTACTTCTAGAATAAACATTATGTTATGAATAAATTATTAATGTGGATGTTCATGACTCAATATTCATTTTTTCACTACCCACTACTATTGAAATTCATCTCTACATTTATTATTTGTATGACTTTTCATTTACAATTTGTAGCCTATAAATAGAGACTTTGTAATATTGTATTGTACACACATGAGAAATGTATGAATAAAGAGATTGACATATTTTGTGTTCTCTCTATATTGTTTATTCTTGTTTATTATTTTATCTTTATTTTATAACACGTTATTAACACGATAACTCCGTACATTTTTTTATATTTTAATAATGTTATCTTTTATATTGTATTATGATAATATTATGTTTTATATTATGTTATCCTTTTTACATTATTTTCTGTTATGTTAATGAAATGGCCCGAAGCCATATGAATAATGTATATCAAAGTTAATGTTATGTTTATTTTACATTATGTTAATATCAACTGGTCCGAAGCCGTCTGTTAATAATAAATTCTCAACTTTATCAAATGGCCCGAAGCCATATGTTAATCATAAATTTTTAATTTTATCAATTTGCCCGAAGCCATTTTTTAATAATTTTATCAATTCATATTATTGAAAAAGAATTTTATCAATTCTTTTTACATTTATTATATTCTTATTTACATGGATATTTTTCTTATTAATCTTTATTGAAAGACCTACTTATTTTAGTAATTGGCCCGAAGCCACCTTGTTGCTGTCATATTGAAGGCTTTATGTCATAGAATTGAAAGCATTCTGTTTGGCCTGAAGCCATAGTATCGAAAAAAAAAACATTTTGCTATGATATATATATTTTTTCAATAATTTAATCTTTCTGAAGAAGATTTCAAGAAATTTTTCTGAAGAAAATTTCAAGAAAACTCATATGATGTTCATATAATTTTTCAATAATATAATTGTAAATAGTTCATGTATCAAGATTATTACAAGCATATGTGCATACCTCGATTAATTTTACAAGAGCAGCCGAATAATATTGAACATTGTTTTATTGCTTTCTAGTTCAATTTTAGTTTTTGGCAATAAAAAATAGTTACCACATGTTTCACTGTCGAAACAAAAATAATCTATCAAATTTTACAGATCATGTAATTGAAATGTCACAAACAAAAAAAATAAAAACAATATTTAAAAGAAACAAAACATACTTCATTGAAGTATTCATACATATACGTTGAAGTATTTATACATAAGATATCAAGTATTCATACATATACATTGAAGTATTCATACCTAAGATATCAAGTATTCATTCATACACCTCTAATTTTTTCAAAATTTGTTTTCTATCATTTCTTAGTACTTAGTATGCACTGGCCTAATTCACTATTAATGAAAATTTGTTATTTGCACATAACTCGCTACTGCATGAGGAAGAGGAACATAAACACGATGGATCTGACCCGGCGGAGGTGTGCTTGATTGAGATGGAGTGACGGAGGCGGAGGTGAGAAATGCAGAAGTGGAAGAGGGAGGCAGAGGCGGAGGTGAGAGAGACGAGCGGAGGCGGAGGTGGGAGAGGGAGACGAAGGTGGAGGTGGAAGAGGGAGGGAGAGAGAGGAAGGAAATAAAGAGAGAAAATTTGCTAATTAATTTGTATGGTGCACTAGGTAGTTAAAATTGGTAATTATAGCTAGAAAAGAAAGTTAGTTAGTTGGGAGAAGAAATGGGGGAAAGAAAGATGGGGTATATTATAATTACCCATCAAAATAATAATGTATTCTTTTTCCTTCACTAGTTTTTATTCTTTAGGATTTTTCTAGTAAGGTTTTAATGAAACATATTCTTATATAATGGACATCCAAGAGGGGTGTTATGAATAAATTATTAATGTGGATGTCAATCACTCTCAATATTCATTTCTCCACTACCCCACTACTATTGGAATTCATTTATGCATTTATTATTTGTATGCCTTTTCATTTACAATTTGTAGCCTATAAATAGAAGCTTTATAATCTTGTATTGTACACATATGATAATGTTAGAAATGTTCTACAGGCTATAATATTTTGGGCCATAATTAATAGTTAATTATAAAGTTATAATATGGATTAAGTCTTATTGGGCTGGGCCCGAATTTCTGTTGATATGATTTTATCTGTTCCATCAGGATAAGGTCTTCTGAATAGGCTCGATCAATAGGTGCGATCAAATGGTGTGTTGTGTTATAAATACACATACATATGATAATTTCGGGTCTCTCTCTGAACTGTTCAATTTTCGGACAGAAGAAAAAGAGACGGAAAATAGAAGAACAATATTTTTGATTTTATTGGATTAGACCAAAAATTTGATCAGTCTGAATTCACACCACTTCAAAAATCGAGAGAGAAAAGTGGAAAGACTAGAGGGGACTGTCAGTTGGCGCTAGCACTCTAACTTGTAGTTGTTTGTCAACTTGTTCGTGTGGATACCGGTAGAGACGTGACTGCAGTTGCTGTTGCGTGGATTCGACACAAGGTGTACGAAGTGAAGAAGGTTACTGCTAGGACTTGAAGTTTCTGCTGCGCATCTAGTGGTAAAATCTATATTAATCTTAAAATTAGTTTTATACATGATTCTGATTTTCGGATAGTGAACAAATAATGAACTGAATCGAATTGTTACACATATGACCTACCCAAAATTCCTACAGAGAAATGTATGAATAAAGAGATTGTCATCTTTTATTTGTTGTCTCTGTGTTGTTTATTCTTGTTTATTATTCTATCTTTATTTTATAACACATTCATGGCTATAGATGCTGGGTTACTGGATCTTATCGGGCCTCCACAATTAATATGGGATAGAGTCACGTTCCCGATCCACATTCTCTAAAGATACCAACAACCAACCAAAGCAACTGTTTAATTCAAGGCTTCGCAAAGTTACAGGCTTATAGTTGAAGAGCTTGGTGGGGTCCAGGGAGAGAAATTATTTTAAGCTTGGGAATATAATGACTCTATATCTAAGATTATGCTCAGAATTTGCCGTGTAAAAGAACTGGAGAGAGAGAGAGAGGGAAGCAAAAAGATGATCAGATTTTACCGACAAAATTAACAAATTGAAAATTTTGAGGAGAGGAAAGAGGAGCCGACATTTTTATTAATACCCAAAGTCCATAAAAAATTATTAAAAATAACTACCGGCTCAAATTTTTATTAAAAATATCCATACCGGCCAATTATTGGCCGGATCCGATTAAAAAGCCCAACCGGCCAATAATTGGCCGGATCCGATTAAAGAGCCCAACCGGCCAATTATTGGCCGGTTCCGATTAAAGAGCCCCAACCGGCCAATAATTGGCCGGTTCCGATGTTAATTCGGTTCTATAAATTGGCATGCACACTCCCTCTTCTCTCTCACAATTCATTTCGTCAAATTTCACACTCTCTCTCCTCGATTGAGCAGATTCTCCCGGATTTCTCCCTCTCCTCCCAGATTTGCAAGTAAGTCCCTATTCTTTGTTGTAATTTATTTTTTAGAGTAAACTAGTTGTAAAATGTTAGAAATTGTTAGTAATTACCATAATTTGTATAATTAGTAGAAATAGTTGAAATTAAATAGTAATTAGAGTAATTAGTCAAATTTAGGGTATACAGTTTATGATTTAGGTCAATATATTTTTAATTAAGTATAATTAGCATTGGTGACTATATAATTAGCATTGTTGACTATATTTTTAGTATAATTAGGTAAATTAAGCCTATTTGATCAGTATAATTAGGTATAATTAGGTATTTTAAGCCTATTTAAATTAGGTAAATTAAGCCTATAATTAGGTAAATTAGTATAATTAGGTATAATTAGTATAATTAGGTATAATTAGTATAATTAGGCCAATTAGTATAATTAGATAAATTAAGCCTATTAGTATAATTAGGCCAATTAGTAAAATTAGGCCAATTAGTATAATTAGGTAAATTAAGCCTATTTAAATTAAGCCTATAATTAGGTAAATTAGCATATTGTACCGTCGTGAAGCCTATTTGATCAGATTTTACCGTAAGTAAGCCAATTTGATCAGTTTTTACCGTAAGTAAGCCTATTATTTCCGTTTTAAGCGTAATTAATTTTATTTTAGATGTTGTGACCGTTGTAAAGCATATTTTAGCCGTTTTTAGCGTAGTTGAGCCTATTTTAGCGGTTTTTACCGTTATTGATTATTTTTTAAACATTTTTAGCGTTATTAATTATATTTTATCCCTTTTTAGCGTAATTAAGCCTATTTTAACATTTTTTACCGTTATGAAACATATTTTAGCCGTTTTTACCATTATTGAGTCCATTTTAAACGTTTTTAGCGTTATTAATTGTACTTTACCAATTTTTAGCGTAATTAAGCCTATTTTAACTATTTTTACCGTTATGAATCATATTTTAGCGGTTTTTTCCGTTATTTAAAATTTTTTAAACGTTGTTAGTGTTATTAATTATACTTTATCCCTTTTTAGCGTAAGTAAGCCTATTTTAAATATTTTTACCGTTATTCTACTATATTTTAGCTGTTTTTATAGTTTTGAGTCTACTTTAGACGTTTTTAGCGTTATTAATTGTACTTTATCATTTTTTAGCGTAATTAAGCCTATTTTAACTATTTTTTACCGTTATGAAGCATATTTTAGCCGTTTTTAGCGTAGGCAAGCCTATTTTAGCGGTTTTTACCGTTATTAAGCCTATTTTAACCATTTTTGTATAATTAATCATACTTTATCCGAGCACTTCATTCCTCAACCATCGCAGGAAGAAACCCCAATTCTCGGCGTTTTCCTTGTGCACGATTGCAAATGCTAGAGGCAGCAGTTGGTTCTCGGCATCATAGGCACAAGCTATCAAGAGCCTCCCCTCGTACCGCCCTGACAAGAAGCACGCATCTATGCTGATCACCGGTCTCAAGAACCGGAACGCCGCAATGCATGGACCAAAAGCCCAGGCAACGGCCCTGAACTGAACTTGCCCTTCCTTTATTACTCATGTGTCTTTGTCTCGTATCGGACTGGTCAGAAAATGGTACTTTGATCCGGGATTCTTGACGCAAATGGCCATCAATAGTGGTCTCAGCAAGCCGTACGATTCCTCCCAACCCCCAAATTCTCGGGCTATTGCAAGCTCACGACCCCTCCACAGTCGGTTGTATTTCGGGGTGACTTTGTCATACACAGCCATAACACAGTTTGCCACCGACTGGATGCTCATACAGGGGTCAGTCTTAATGCTGTTCCCAATGACATCGGCAATGATTGATGCCGTCAGACATTCATTGTCGATCCTTGTATACTCAGTCCTGCATGTGTGAGGCTTGTCTTGCATCGTTATAACCCACGCATCTCCATATCCCGATGCTTTTCCCCTGAGTTCGTAACCACAACGCCGGTCTTTGCACACCACATGAATCCGGCGGGTGTCACTCCTACTCATTCTTATCTCCTGATTCTTGTGGACATGGTGCTCCCTAATCTTCTTCATTAATTCATCCTTGCTTTTAAAATATTGGTTTGCGGCCAGCTCACCCGTGCGCTCGATTCGTGGCCCATATGAACCAGTATCTGCTTCTCTGAACCGAGATACATCATTGAATTCTGGAAACGGGTGCGTATCACTCCGCCCGCTGAGCGGCGCTGAGTAAGAGCTGCTCCGAATGGGCCCTTCAGCTGTGTCAACTGGACCGTCTTCACCACATCCATCTATGTGATCAGAGTCCCATTCATGTCCATCATACTCATCCCCACTCTGCAAGCGTTCATCCGGGATATCATTGATATTTTCAAAATCTGACCCAACTTCATCGTGTACTGGGCCTGGGAATGGTAAAGGCTCCTCATGCACGGGTCTAGGTGGGGAACAAATTCGGAGTATTGGTTGAGGTCGTGGTTGCGGCGGAGTTAGATAGTAGTTTTCCGGGTTAGTAGTTGGATAGTATGTTTCTTGGTGAGTAGGTGGATATATGGTTTCTTGGTAAGTAGGGTGATAGTTCGTTTCTGGGTAAGTGGGGTGATAGTTCGTTTCTGGGTAAGTGAAGTGATAGTTCGTTTCTGGGTAAATAGGTGGATAGTTGCTTTCTCGTTCTGTTGGGGGCACGACGGGAGTCTCCATTGCAACTGAGCATTGACTAGAACTACCAACCCCTGCCTCTCTCGGAACTCTTCTAACATAGATCTCTATTACAAAATCTCCGTTGGCCTTAAAATGCCCACACAACCCTCTCCAGGTATTTTCATCTGTTATTTTCGCAAGTGAATATTTCTCGGTGTTTCCATTACACACTCGGGTCCCCAATTCAAGGTTGCATCTTTCTGGATTAAAACGGGTGTAACCGAAAATTGTGACTTTCAAGTCCAACAGAGATATATTATCGTCAACCATAACCGAAGCAATTGGTTCTCTGTTGTAATAAGGTCCGTCTGCATTATGTTCAAGCTTACCACCACAGTGTATAGAAATCAATGGCATTGTGATCGAACTACATTTTGAAAGTGATAAATATTTGTCAGGTTACTAATTTACACATTGACTGAATAATAAAGAAAATTAGTTTAAATAAAGTTCAATTAGTTTTAACTAATTACCTGTTAATTTCAATTAATTGTTATTACTTAAAATTAATTTTCATTAATTTTCATTAATTAAAATTAAATAATAAAATTAACTACAATTAATTAAAATTAATTAAAAGTAATTAATTACTTAAAATGAATTAAATTAAATTAATTTATTAAAATTACTTTATAAAATAAATTTATTAAAATAAATTTATAAAATAATTTTATTAAAATAATTTTCTTAAAATTTATTAAAATTAAGTAAAATTAATTAATTAAAATTAAGTAACATTAATTAATTAAAATTAAGTAAAATTAATTAATTTCAATTAATTAAAATTAATTAATTAAAATTAATTACAATTAATTAATTACAATTAATTACAATTAATTAATTACAATTAATTACAATTAATTACAATTAATTAATTACAATTAATTACAATTAATTAATTACAATTAATTACAATTAATTAAAATAAATTAATTACAATTAATTAATTACAATTAATTAAAATAAATTAATTACAATTAATTAAAATTAACTAAAATAAATTAAATTAAATTAATTAATTTTAATTAATTGTAATTAATTAATTACAATTAAGTAAATTTAATTAATTACAATTAATTAAAATTAATTACTTACAATTAAGTAAAATTAATTAATTACAATTAAGTAAAATTAATTAATTACACTTAACTAAACTCAACTACAATTAATTTAATTAAATTAAAAAAAATTACAACTAACTAAAATTAATTCAAATTAATTGAACTTAATCTAAAAGAATTTAAACTATTTAAAACTAATTAACATTAATTTTAATGAAGTTAATTAACTTTAATTACAATTAATTACAATTAATTACAAACATTTAAAAATAAAAAATAATTAAAATAATTAAAAAAAAAAAAATTACCTGGGCGCTGCGCTGCTGCCTCTGCTGCCTCTGCCTCTTCAGCTGTGGGAAGAAGATGAGTAATTTGGGGTTAATATAGGGGCTGAAACAGTAAAAAGTCATTAAAGCACGGGACCGGCCAATTATTGGCCGGTTTGGCTTTTTAATCGGTACCGGCCAATAATTGGCCGGTTTGACTTTTTAATCGGTACCGGCCAATAATTGGCCGGTATGGGTATTTTTAATAAAGATTTGGGAGCATGGGTAATTTTAATAATTTTTTATCGACTTAGGGTATTAATAAAAATGTCGGAAGAGGAGCAAAGAGAAGGTGCACTCTATATGTAAATGTTACGATTTTTGTCACCTATGAATCGAAGTGCAGAAAATATAAACTTTTATGATGTTCCTCTCTTTTTTATTCCCACGACGACTACCTAAGTAGCATAATTATCCTAAAGACACGAAATAATAAAAAAAATCATTCTATCCGCAATTAATATAATTTCATTAAACAATTAAAAGGTCACAAAGCTACGAAATGTAAATTTTTTTTAAATTTATTAACGTTAAAACCCTCACAAAAGTTATAATAAAATTCTCAAATTAATACTTTTTGGAAAGATGAAGCACACTTAGGGGTGAAAACGGAGCGGATAATGCCGATACCATATCCACATCCGACTTTCACTAAGCGGATACGAATACGGATACGGATAGTAAACGGATATCAAAATTCAAAACCAAATCCACCTTAAACGAATACAAATATGGAGCAGATAATTTTTGAATACGGATATGAAACGAATAATTGTAGGATAATTGAGTCATATAAACTTTATAATACAAATACTAATTATAAAATTCAAATATAAAAATAAATAAATAAAATTTTAGTTCACTTCTTCTTACATGATTCTATCAATGAATTAAAACATTCATTAAGCTGATGCTAAAAAGAAAATACAAATACTAATTGAATCATATTTTTCTGACACGGTTTAGACCCATAATTAAGCTGGCTCGAATAATATGTAATTTGTAAAAAATTAAAAGGCCAGGGGACAGCGTTAATAGCTATAGACATTAATGTTAGCCCAAAAAAGGAGTTGGCCCAAACAAATATTTATTTCCGGATATCTCAGATTAATTAGTCCCACAATATATGATGATAATAGATAGGAACTCTATATATAAAACCCCTACCTTCTATGTTTACAGCAGCGAAGGAAGAGGAGAGCACAGCGAAAAAGCTGCTATGAAATAAATGAATTATCTTATCCGCTCCGTGTGAGGTTGAGGTTTGCGGATTTAATCCGAATCCGTATTTGGAACAATTATGCATATACAGTAATTATCCGAATCCGTTTAGTCCGGATACAGATATTGCTCGGATTCGGAGCGGATTATCCGGCTCCGTTTTCAGCCCTAACCACACTGATGTAATTTCCTTGCTAGTATTTTGTGACGAAAAATTATACTAATATTCTCAAATAAATACATTTTGGATTATGCAATAGAAAAAATAAATTAAGTGAACATGAAAGCTCCTCTATCTTGTTACCAGATTTCTGTAATTTTTTCACATTCTTTTTAAGTTCGAACTGCAACCTGGCAATAAATGATTATATTTTTAGAAGTGGTTGGGGATTAAGTTACCAACTATTAAAATATTTATAATGTATTTTTTATTCGGATTTTGAAGGATCATAAAAGTCCAACGGACAAAACATATGAAAGAAGAAAAAAGATGAAAAGACTAAAAACAAAATAAAATGATACGTGTACAAAATAAAATGGAAGGAATGATCTATCGGATTGGATCACTTAACTAGAATTTGAATTGAGTCAGAGATGGACTAAAATATTACCAGTTTTAAATTTCATCAAAATATTAAAGTATAAATTTAATAACTACAAATTGCATCATGTGTTGGAAAATTTGGACTTCACAGGATAGAGCAAAACATTTTCCAAAATAGAGCAACAACTCAATACAATATAACTTTATAAAAAAAATTTAAAATTCAGAATAGGGCAAATGTCCAACTCTAGACAATAGTGGCTTGCCATTAGATTGGACAGATGAATTTAATTATATAAAAAATATTTAAAATTATATAACTTGAATTAACTGAAGAATGGATAATATGCTGAACCATCTTTTAATAAATAATAAACATAATTGATATAAATTTTGAAAGAAATTAAGTTTTGCCTCACTCAGCTATTAGCTGCGTCCTCAATTGGACTAATATCAAATTGGAAGTGCAGCTAAGAACCATGTCTTTAGTAAAACTGAACTTTTTTTTTTAAACCAGTGACAACTTTGTTTATTTTTTTTTTTATGAAATGGTAGCTTAAAAAAATCAGATTTTTTTTATAAAAGGCGAATGTCCATTTCATATTACTGAAATTAGATAATTACAAAACTATTTCTTGAGTATCATGCCAGAATCCACAACTAAGCAAAAGATAACAAAAACACATACAATATCCAAATGCTAGTGACCACTAATGACCAAAATTAAGCTAAATTAGCTAATACTAAGCCGCACAGTAAAGAGCTGGGTTAACTGGGTATATAGACAAAAAGTTTTGTTACTGAAGTTTCTTCATAGAGAACTAACGAAACACAGAGGGTGCTCCAGTATCACCAGGGGGGGTTGGTACACCACTATCTCCATGGACATGTATTGGTTCAGAGGAATAACATCTTGTTTTGTGCTCATGTTACCTGCCTAATACATGATCAAATATTTTATCGGTATAATGATAATTTTAGTAGTAACAATATTACAAGAGGAGGGATCCAATTACACCTTTTTTGGTGACACACTTTGACACCTACCATTTTCAAAGTCCAAATAGTCGATTCAAACCATTCAACATGATGGATATATTAAAATGTGCTTGGAGATCAAATTTTACATTTTTTGATTTTTTTTGCTATTTATTAAGATGGTTACAAAAATCGTTGTTTTCAGACCATTGAAAAACAGCAATTTTGTAACCATCTTAATAAATAGTAAAAAAAATTCAAAAAAATGTAAAATTTGATCTCCAAGCACATTTTAATATGGTGATCATGTTGAACGGTTCGGATCGACTGTTTGAATTTTGAAATCGCAAAATTGACCTATATAAAAAACGGTGTCATGATGTGTCACCAAAAAAGGTGTAATTGGATCCCTCCTCATATTACAATTAGTAAAACAAAGTTCATTCATATACCTCCAGATAGACCAAACTGTACTGATAAGTCCAAAATAAACTACTAACGTTTAAATATTTTAAAACTCTATATTCAACTTACCCCGCATTTTAGACACCAAGGATTTGCTATTGTCGATTTGGATCAAAGTTCATCCAATCTCCGTCTAATCAGCTGTGATCTCGATTCTTGCGGATGTGAAGGAGGTTCTTTCAGTCTCCATACGGCAACCGGCCTACGCAATAATGGGCCTTCAGAGGTTTTCGAGTCATTCACAACCAGATTTGGAACTGGAATAATACGAATCTTCGCACGAAAGCGATCACTAACAAGCATCATATGACGGTTGCGCGATTGAGAGATCAGCGCCATTTTTATTTTCCTTTTTTAATTTCTCTCTCTTTTTTTTTTTTTTTTGGTCGCTCTAAAAATCGCCTAAAATCGTTTCTTCTTCTTTTTTTCGCTCCGTTATGACTCTATGTCTTGGTATTATAGTACTTGTTTTCTATGGTATTCAATTGGGCCATTTAAACATATTTAATGGGTCAATGCGTCAGATATGGTCATATGGGTCAGATCTGGTCATAATGGGATCCGACTTGACATGAACTGTTTCAGACATGTTTTCAGAAAACTAAAAAAATATGAGTTAGATGCAAGTGCTACTAATGGGAACAACACTTTGACATGAAATCAAATTCATCACCTCCATGCCCATTTTTACTAAAACTTTGACCTTGATCATTACGAGTCAGATGCATATTAAAACCTTAGGATTTACCGGGGTTTCTTCTCAGAAAACAACATGTAACCAATTAAGATTAATAAAATAGAGACTAGACCCTTGCTTTTTCTAAAAAAAAAAACTCAGGATTTGCGGATGAATATAGATTGGATATATATAGTATAAAAAATAATTAAAGAATATTGATCCGACTCGACATATGATACCTCCGGTGGTTAACAAAGATTTTTTTTTTTTTTTTCTAAAAGTACTTGATCCGTGCACGAATCTAAAATAATTTCATAGCAATTTGTAGTAAAGATTTAGTCACAGTCGAGCACGTCAATAATCTTTTTTGAGATTTAGTGGAAGAATTTAATCAAAAGTTATTACTTATATTCTCTTATTCTCCTCTCTTATTTTGCCCTAATTTTTCACTCAGCGCCGCCAAATCCTAACCCTAAATTAAGCACGTAACGCTTCTCGCTTCATCTCTTCTTTCCAATCTTTCATCTCCTAGAAGGTTAGACGGTACTTTTCTTTCTAATTAATTTTTAGTTATTAAAATTTTGTTCTAGGTGTGTAATAACAATTATCTATTTGATCCTTTTTATTTCTCTTTTTAATAGTTGATTTTGGTATGAATCTGAATAAGAATAAGAAAAATATTGTTTCAACAAGAATATAGAGAAGAACAAAAAAGTATGTATTTATTTGTGACACGAGAACTCTATGGTGAGTTTAAGTAAACTGTCTTTTTATAGAAAAACAAATCAATTTGGAGAAGATTTTTCCATACTTAGGTGATTGATACTATATTTTAAGTAAAGTTAAATATGAGTTGAAATTTACTAAAAGGCTTCGTGATTTTAACTTCTAAAATAATATATTAGTTCAAGAGGCAAGCATTTTCGATTGATGTTACATCAAAATCACGCATTTACTTCTTCTTTTTTAAATTTGTATAAGATAAAGAGTCATTTTCTTTATAAATTATTTAAAAGTAGCGCTACTAAAAAATAATTTCAACATTTTAGTCTTATACAAAACAAACTATAAAAATTTAGAAGTTGGGATGTAAAGACTTAGCTTGTGAAGTAAATTAAGGTTGCATTCGTCATTTGAAATAAACATAATTATTCTGAGATTAAGCTCTGGCATTGTCCAATTTAGGACAGAATTCATATCCAATGCAATTACCCGACTGTGCAGTATGAGATCTGAGTCGTCCATTTCAATCTAGCATAAATTTTGAAATAGATCCACCCTCCTCTCATATTCTATATAGACACCGAATTGAATTTGATCTAGCTTTGAGTATTGTACACTCTACCGATCAGGTACCATAGGGCTACTCACTCTTTAGGGCAAGCCAAGGCTTTGAAGTTTTGTGGATCTTTGGTTCATCAATTTATAGAATTTGGATTTAATTTGCAAACTCGAAGATACATCGAGATCATTTATATTTATTTGTACTCCTAAATTAATGAAAGGGTAAATTGATGAAAGAGATAGAAGGAAAATTATATTGATAATTCTGTTTATTTATTATCCTATTATATGAATACAAAATTATTAGATATCAACTTTGGTTCGGTGAGTATCAAGACTTGAAAACTAATATCTTGATTTTAGTATTTTTGATGTATATCGATATAAGACTGCATTGATTATTTCATTTATTTGCTATCCGCATGCAGTGATTCTTATGTACATGCATAACATAGAATGATCATTATTTATGTTGTTTGAAAGTTAGAAAAATAGTTATTATGAGTAGGGATGCAAACAGATCGGATATTATTCATCCGGATTCGGATCCGTATTCGAAAATTAAATATGAATATCTGTGCAGATACAGATTTGAATATGGTTTTATATTTTAATTATCCGTATCCGAATAGTATATATATACCATATAATTTAACATATATTATAAAAACATTTATGTTATTTATAGTTATAATTAGATAAATATTATGAATTTTAATATTTTCAATAATATGTATATTTTGTTAATAAATAATAGTATTGAAAAATGGATATATGATCTGTATCTGTTTAATATCCAATTTGTATTTGTATGTGTCTAATATCCGATCCGTATCTGCATTCAAAAAATAAAAACGAATACGGATATGATTTTACCGCTATCCAATCCGTTTGCACCTCTAATTATGAGATTTCATTTTACTGGTCTCGATTTGACAAAACCATTTTGAAGTTAATACAATATCCCCACTGGATGCAGCACCAGCAGCTAGCTCACAGGTCTTCAACAGAATGAGACAAAACAGAATTCAGTTATGTTGTTATTTAGACAAGATAGAGGATTGTAATACGGCAGTTAGTTAGACAAGTTGGTCATTTCCTAGACAAACAAAAGGTTTATATAAACAATGTAATTGTAACATTCTTGATCAATTAAAAACAATCTTGCAATTCCATCTCTTCTCTCTACTTAGCTATTCTATTAGAAGTAGATCCTTCTTCCAAGAAATGCAGTAAGAATTTAAATTAACTTTAATTAAGATTAATATGACAAAAACCAAATCGTTAGTTGATTCCTTTTATTTATAAATTTATAAATTATCAAGCCTCTTAGTTCATTCAGCTGGTTATATCAAATTTCTTCTTACTTTCTCAATTGGAGTTATTCATTACTAATTATATAGTTGATTCTCATATAACTTTTTTTTTTCTTCTCTTTTTGTTATTCAAATAGGAATCTTCTCGCTGTTTTTATTTGTACTAGACATGATGGAAAACAACAATGAAGCCACCTCCAGTGCAGCACTTCCGCAAAATGAGCTACAAGGAGGTTAGTATTTATGTCACATCTTATAATTTTAAGTAGGGAATTTTTCACTGATATTTTTAGTTAGCATTTGAAAAAAAAAAAAAATACAGAGTTGGTATGAAATTGGAAGGTACTCAGATAGGAGTTTTAGCCAATATTGAAATTTTATTCAATTTTATGTGAAATTTAATATACTTTCTGAGTTTGCTTTTTTATAAGATAAAAAAACTACGCACATTTAACTTTACCTATTTCAACTAATTAACTTGATGTGTTTATTTTTTAGTCTTTTGATCTTTCTAATAATAAATAAATAAAATCACACATATATAATTATTATGTGTATGCTTTCTTCTAAATAAAATTCATGTATGTTTACGCATCACTTAATTATGAAAAAATAAAAGATCAACTGTTTAGATTTGTTATTTAAATTTCAGAAGTTCAAAACATTAATTTGAACAAAGACTCTAGCTATAAGATGTGTAGAACTAACTATATATTTGTGGTACTGCTCATTGCTTTACCAGTAAATTGTAACTAATTGGTTTCATCTATAATTCGTTGTAGCTGCTCGTCAAGGTGGCACTGCAACTGCAACCACCTCTCTTCGGAGGTCACCCCGGCTTCAAAACAAAGCCGCATCAAATCTCGCATCCCAGCAGAAGGAGACAACACGTTAGTTTCGTCACAAATTTATATTTCTTTTCTAATTTGTTTTTCTTTTGAAGAAACAAAAACTTTGCTATTTTGTTAATAGATTATTTATATGAAATTTGAGATTATTCTTTTGATTTTTCCAGGAGGGTTAGCTACATCCTCGAACCAGAACTCCGTTAGCTGCAGGAAGAAAAATCAAAAAAGAAAAAACGGCGTATCATTGAGCATGCTCCCAGACGATCTGTTGAGAGATATCATGTCTCGTCTGCCACCGAAGGCCTTCTTTCGGTGCAAGGGTGTCTCCAAATCCTTGCTCGAGTTGTCAACAGAGGCCTTTCGACTCAACAAGCACTTCCGGCCAACTGTGTCTGGTCTTTTCCACGACACGCTATCTTGGCATGGAGATCTAAGGTCCAACTACGCAGAAGTGTCAGCAATAGCAAGTCAAGAGATCGATATTGATCTCAAGGTCTTGCCCCGACATCGTAACATGAGGGTAGTCGACTGCTGCAATGGCCTACTCCTTGTCCAAGCCTGGAACTGTCAAGTCCATAAGCACCTTTATGTCTACAACCCAACTACCCGTAACATGTTAGCCGCATGGTCTGTACCACCGCCAAGAGATTGGTGGAGCTTTTATGAAGTTTTCTCTTTAGCATTCGATCCAAGAGTTCCGTCACAGTTTTATATCGTGTGCTTCAGGGGTTGGACACATGAGGGAGTAGATCTGAATTTTTTTCAGACTTTTTCATCAAAAACAGGAAAATGGAGATCTGAGAAAAAGTTGGGGTCAGATTGTACTATCAAAATATGGAACAATGGCACATTTGTTGGCGGGAAGGTGTATCGGTTGGCAGCAAGGAATAAAATTGTAAGTGTTGATCCAAGCAACAATTCATTGCAAGTGATGCAGGGGCCAAATATCATGAATAGCTTGCGCCCCCAAATTGGGCAATCTCAGGGGTATCTGCATTTCATCACAGTGGCTCATGAGACATTACAGATTTGGATTCTCAATAGCCAGCAACACTGGACATTGAAGCATGCCCTGAGATTTAATCAAGTATTTGGAGTTCCGGATTATGGACTTCTCAATTACGAGATGTTTTTTACTTCTCTAAATGTTGAGAACCCGGTGGCATTACACCCAGAAGAAGAAGTTCTTTTCGTCCCTTCCGCAAGAGGAAACCTCATGGCTTTTGACTTGACGACCCGAAGACGGCGAGAGCTCTGCAATCTACCGCGAACTTCCTTGCTGGTTTTTTGGGTTTACATGCCATGCTACTTGATTTGATATGATTTATCGAATGCTTGGTATTTTAGCTCTGCCTCTCTTCAATCCAGAGACATTACTAGAGTACTATGATTCATTTGTAGTAAACTTGTGCTGCTGTGAATTGTATTTTGTTATTTTTAGTGCTTTTGAATGTGGATAACTGGCAATGTAAACACTGGATTATTGTTTTTGGTTATTTATTAGTGCTTTTGTTGTTTTATCTTTGCGTTCTAGTCCTTACTGTCATTATTATTACCAGTTTCTCCAAGTTGGTTATTGATTGCTTCAATGAGAGCCTTTGTGCTCTCTCATGGAAATCACTGATATGTTCCTCTCAAGTAATCAAATATAATCAACGATTCAAACGCCTTGCCTACTTTCATCATTTTTAACGTCTCCTTTACCTCAAACTCTTGAATTCTATGAACAAATTGTCTGTTGGTGTCATCAAAAGAGTCATCCAGCTCGATCGTGGTGCTATCATCCTCTCCTTTGAATAGCTTTCAAAGTATTCTCTCTATATGTTCTTTATCTCGTCGTCTTTCACCAAAAGTCCACCATTCTCTTCTTTAACGCATTTAACTTGGTTGAGGTCTCTCATCTTCCTCTCGCAGAGTGTAGCTATCCTATAGACATCATTTTCGCCCTCCTTTGTACTTAGCTTTTGATATAGATCTTCATACACACAATCCCTTGGTTCACTCACCGCTCTCTTTGCGTTCTTTTTTGCCATTTTGTACTTTTGTATGTTGCCCTCGCTCTTGTGATGATGCAAGCATTTGTAGCATTCCTACTTCTCTTTGATAGCCTTTTGCACATCCTCGTTCCACCACCAAGTATCTTTAGGTTCGCGTCTACTTCCTCTTGTCACCCCAAAACACCTCTGTAGCCACCTTTTGAATGCAAGTTTCCATCTCCTCCCACATGCGATTTGCTTCTCCTTCTACATTCCATGCCCCTTCTTGAATCACCCTATCCTTAAATATCCGTGAGGTGTCCCCTTTGAGCTTCCACCACTTCATCCTCATAATTTTGGCGTCTTTGTTATGTTGAACATGTATCCGAAGATGAAAATCAGATACCAGAAGCTGATATTGTGAGACGACACATTCTCCAGGTATAACCTTACAATCTACGCAAGCTCGTTTGTCCTCTCTCCTAGTAAGGACAAAATCGATCTGACTAGAGTGTTGACCACTACTGAAGGTAACATATGGGATTGTCTCTTTCTAAATAAGGTGTTAGCTATCATGAGGTCATAAACTACGGCGAAATTCAAGATCTCTTCTCCTTTTTGGTTCGTATCGTCATATCCAAAACCTCCATGCACCCTCTCAAATCCCCCACTAGTTGTACCAACATGGTCGTTGAAATCTCCTCCTATGAAAAGTTTCTCACTACTAGGCACACCTCTAACCATGCCATCTAGATCTTCCCAGAATTTCCTCTTGGCGACCTCACTTAGACCTACTTGTGGGTTGTGACGCATATGCACTAATGACGTTTAAAACCCTATCACCAACTACCAGCTTGACTAGGATGATCCTATCCCCTTGTCTCCTAACGTCGAAAACTTCGTTATTGAGGCTCTTATCAATTAAGATGCATACTCCATTCTTGTTTCGTTCTTTTCTCATGTACCATAACTTGAAGCATGTATCCTCCACCTCCTCCGCCTTTTGGCATGTCCATTTAGTCTCCTGATTGCATAAAAATATTCACACGTCTCCTAATCGCAGTATCAACTATCTCTCTTAACTTTCTTGTTAAGGACCCTACATTCCATCTACCTAAACGAATCCTACTTTCCTCAGCTAGCTTCCTTGCCCCTCGTACTCGTCGAGTGAAGTGCGAAGACCCTTGCTCATTTGCCACTACATCTGGACGTTGATGTAGCGCGCCACTAACAGGGTGACGATCCGGCCCTTGCTCATTTAATACCATACCTAGGTCCCGATATGGCGCGTCACTAATCATAACACCACACCCGGTTCCGATATGGCGAGTTGCTAAGAGGGTTACGCCCCATCTATGGGTTTCATTTCATAAGAGAATGGCTATTTAACGACCATTGGTTTATCGTTGGCTCGTCACGCCTATCACGACCCTCCTAATTTGAGACAGACTATGCAGAAACTACACTGGTGGAGTTCACTCCTTTCATACATAGAACATTTTTTTTGCTAAATAGAATGCACAAGGTATAGTATTGTCAAATATTTTAAATCTAATTAAAATTGTAGTGTTTACTTTTCAAAATTTTCCGAGTAAACAAATAAAATAAATTCCTTTTTCACTTAGTAACTTGGATTATTAAATTGAATGGATAAAAGAGAGAAGAAATGAGCGCGGCAAAAGATTGGAAAATATTGTCTTTTTGAAGTAAGATTAGAAAATATGGAGGGATTAGAAAATGTTCAGATTATCAAATCTGGTTAGAACTACTAGTTAGAGACAAAATCTGCTTGCTTCTCATTTTGAATTGCTACTCTTTAGATTTGCCTTCATGTTCAATTGCCTACCTTTGTGTTAATCAGGTTATATATTCAATGATTATATTTTGATGATGAATATTTAGGTTTAAGATGATTGTTTGTACTTTGTACTCAAATTTTGTCTTATCCTTCTTAAATCAGGGTTTTTCTTTTATCAAGAAGATCAAATGATTGTGGCATGTAACAGTATTGGAAAACCAGGAATCAAGTACCTTTAATTGTATGAGCAACACTTAGTATACAACTTCCCATGTATAATAAGGGGGACAGAAAAATAAAAATCTTTTAATTGAAGCTTCTATAGCTTGAATGAAGAAATAATAATGCACATCAAATAGTTGATGAATGCCATTTAAGGTATACTACAAACCCTTACAGCAAGAAACATGTCACTTAAAAGTTTTCAAATAATGTCAAAAATTTCATAGTGATATTTTAAACATCAAAGTTGGATCTCGAAAAAATTTCCCTGTTGTGATTGTCTTTCTGCTTTTATTTAGGTTTGATTTTAAAGATCACTTAGTAGGATCATAATATTTTCCAGCTATCACTGCTGTGCAAGTAGAATCCAATTGTCCATCCTGAAGTGTGAGAGAATACAGTGCAAAAAACAGATTGTAGTCACACTTTTGTACACAGCAAATCAAATTTTTCAACAATCCAGATCCAACACAATCTTGTTTTTAAGTTTTTTCATCCTTTGGAATTGAAATTAACAGAAATATACATAATGGAATAACAAGAAATGCCGCAAATTTTAGCAGCTCCTCATTTTCTCTGGTAATGACACCTACTCGCGACCAGTCTCCACTATACCTGCACAATGAAAAGAAACAAACCAATCGGTTTTAGTTTCAAAAGGTTCAAACCTCACGCATATAAATTTACATCCAATTTTTTTGTTTTTTTTTTAATTTACACCCAGTTGTTGCTATACTGAGACTTTAGCAAATACTAATGTGGAATAGCTGAATGCGTACCAGTTCCAGATTACTCAACCGCATACTGTGATTTGCCTCATCAGCTAGCTTTCTAATGTACTATCTTTTTGTTTACCAATGTGATTATTTTAAGCTGTAATTAAATTGTAGCTAAGTAGCCATCATAAATTCACAGAACTTGGTACAAAAGAACTTAACACCGCCTAAACCCATTCAATCTGACTTGTGCCCCAGTTTAAACCCATTCGAGTCTAAACGAACTTTACCCAACCCCGCGACAAGAAATCAGACTTGAGACCTGAAAAGGTGAAAACCTGAAACAAGTTGAGACATGAGACAGACTGAATATCCTTATACAGCCTGACCTGACCTGTCCAAATTGCTGCCTCTATGCAAGATAAACGATTTTTGGGACCAAATCGGCAGCAAAGTTACCATCAAAATTTTATGATAAAAGTCATAAAACGTAACGTTTTTGTAAACTCTTGAGTTTTTTTTGTACAACAACAAAAGCAAATAGGAAAATCAAAAGACATTTAACTTTTATAATCGTAGAAAAAAAATCACTAACACCAAACAAAAGTCAGGAGCAATAGACACATCTAGAAAATCTTTTGAAGAAATTTAGTTACACCAATAGAACAACTATTTCGCGCCTTTTATCAGCACAATTAACTTATTGGCAAAATAAAGTTTGTCTCTCTAAATTTCAAAGTTTTAATATATGCATTATTGCCAATTATTAGCACTTCAAACACAAGATTCACAGATGGTTTCACATTAAGATAGAACTTCAAAAAATTGTTAATCACTAGCTATTCCCCACCGAAACCTCATCAGACAAGCACCTAACGTTTGTTTCTTTTTGTAAATTCTTCGAAATCTCAATGCCCCAGATCAGTTTCAAGCAATTTTCTTATAAATGCTAAAAAAATAAATAACGAGTCTTATCAGGAGAACAAGAAACCTTACCCAGCATCAATAAATCCAAGAGCAAATAGAACAACACCAGCTCTAGCAATCAAGGATTTAGAAATTTTATAGGGAGAAGAGTTAGTGTCCGAATTGGTTTGTTTGGCGGTTTCACCAAAGCTCGGTTTCTTCGCTTTCATGGAGAGCCTGAACCGCCTCGCCTCTCTTCTACTCAATTGAAAATGAGAGAGCTCAGAGAAGACGCAGCTCTTCAAACCCAATGAGAGCATATTTTTTATTGGTTTTTCACATCAAAAAGCAACAATCCCTCTTTGATTTGTTGGATAAGTGTAGAATATAAGAGATGAGCAAGTGATCTTTATTTGGGTTCCCTTTCCAAATACAACCTGCGATGGCAATTTGGTCATAAGTAATGGCTATTTCCTACTGGGTAATATATTGTACAGAGATATTTTGGGCTTCGCACAGCAGCGTACGGTTATTAGAAGTCAAAATAGCTCTGTTAATATCTTTACCATTTACGCAGGTATCAATTTGGGCCTAATACAGCCTGGTATGAGAATACTGTTGATTTCCTTTTTGCCCCTTTTGACTCGCATCATTTGAACTGTTGGGCTAAAATTGTATCGGAAAAGAGTAATGTTTGAGCAATTTACTTTAATATTTCGTGTTCTATTGAATGATGCTGGTTCAGGATTTCTGAATTTTTTTCAAAGCATAAACAAAATTGCATATTACATTTAGGCATTTAGCCCTACATTCATGCACATGAACAGATCTATCAGTGATGACAATTTATTTTAGGTAAAATTATTTAAGAAACATAAGTACAACATGCATTATATATGGTTAATAGAGTTTGAAAAAAAAATCAGTGCATGTATCATGTATGGGTGTTGAAATGAACGGTAGGTACCGTACCAAATGTTATTTGGCATAATCAAAGCACGGCACAACACAACATAGTACGATAATATCAAATTAATTTTTTTATAACAAAAATACAAAATACCAAATAAAAGCTGCAAATATTCATAAACTAATCCTGGAATACATGCAAATTATGAATTTGTGGCATAAAAACACATATAACATTACATTATATTCTAATAAACTGAAATTTTTTAAACTAAAATAAGGGAAGATGGTAAAAATCGAGATCACAACTTACTCAGAAAGTGTAATCAGAGAATGTTGAAGTGCACAACAAAGAGTCTATTATCATAGGCGAATCTAGATGAGCACAAGGCCACAAGTAATGGGAATTGAAGAAATAATCAAAGTGGAAGTGCCTTTGTTTACTGCACGAATTACTCCATGGATCTACTTTTTATTTTAAAATACGACTGTATTGATCATATATACGAGAACATATGTATACAGTACAAGATTGCATGGATAAGTAGCATTCACCCAATTTTTTAATATAAGAATATATAGAATTAATAACATCACTCTATCATTTAATAAATTTAAGAATATACCAGTAAACAAAACGGGCAGAGACCCTTTTTGTCAGTAGCTTCAGCTAATCTTTAATTACCCTATATATCAATTTATCTCTCTTTTTCCAAAAAAAACTTAATTCTTCCCATAATTAATTTTGTTAATGCTAAGTGTCGAATGACATTTTAGAACACAAGCCAAACAGGGATACTTGTGTTTTCAATTTGATGAAACTGAACAACCTTGCATGAACATATATAATCTAGAATTAGAGAACAATTATTGGTGCTATGCATAGCACCTTGTATTCATTTACAAAAAGATCACAAGTTCTATTATCTTCTACCATCAATTAACATAGATGTAAAAACCAAAAGATAATGGAATTCTGAATTCTTTCATTTAAACCACAGACGAGCATTAAGCTTCAAATTTATTCTTCGCCGGTTTTCTTCTTTAACATAGTGACAAAATCATTCCTTTCTTGTTCAGTCATGCCTTGAGTAGAGCAGTCACCTACGCCCCACTCGGCCCCGCGTAAGCAATACTTGTCTTGGATAAGTTGCTGATTCCTGCAAAAATAAAAATAAGAATGACAAAACGCTGCACCTCGAAAAAGAACTTCAATTGACCATGCTATCACTCCTCTCAACACATGAAAATCTAACAATTTACAAATAAAATGGAAGAAGTTTTTGTTGTACTTACAATAATGCATAATAATTTCTTTTTATGTGGGTAGTGATTTTCTATATAAGGTTCCTTTCATGAGAAAAACAGCTTAAAATGACCATATTTTCATAAAGTTTTTTTTTTTTTCTTGGATTTCTCCAGAAAACTTCTTCTCCGCGCTTTAAAAATCTAGCAATATGCATAAAATTGGGAATTTTTGTTGTCCTTATAACAGGGAATGTTACTTTTATTTTTGGATCAATTTGGTAATTTGCATATCAGGTATCTTTCATGAGGAAAATAGCTTAAATCAGCTAGTTTTTTTTTTTTTGGTGATGGGGAGGTTTAAAAAAGGGGAACCCTTGATTCTGTGGAGGAGTTTAAGCAAGTGCATCAAATTAAGCAAGTGCATCAAATTAAGAGCAAAATCAAAACATTGTCAAGAGCGTTTTTTCACTAAGTAGTACTTTTCTTTGTTCTGCTTGGATTTCTCCAGAAGCTCCTTGAGCACTTTTGAAGATTTGAACTGTGAATCAAGCTCCTCATACTTCTTCTGATTAACCTCTTTAAATTAACAAGGAAAACAAAGTTAATGGTTTGCTATTGGTTTAAGTACAAATGAAATTATATATGCAGAAAAATTAAAAGCAGACCATTCCATTTATTAAGGAAATCAATTCGAGGCAGCTGCGGGCCAGGTACAGATTCCAAGCCAGAAAATCCCGAAAGAATACCAGCATTCACTGCAATGTATAGTATAAGAAATTAATTCACAGGAAAAAAAATGATTAAATTTTAGTGTTTCTGTCATGAAGACGAAGTGTTTGATCATTTGACCTAGAGAAACTGTTACATTATACTGGCACGAACACTTGGTTTTTCACAATATCAATTATTGTGTGTTATTGCTAACTTCATTACAGATTAACAGCTTAGCTAACAAATGATACCTGGATTTGTCCAGAGAAGCACTGAAACCGAAGCTGCGAGAGGGAAGGCCACAACGCGAGACTTAAACGGGGAATTGGAGTTTGGCAAGGAGGCGGAGCTTCTCCTGGATAGAGTAGCAACGGTTGGATTGGAGCTAACCATGGATGAAGTAGAAACCATGGTTAGTGTGGTAAAAGAGAGCTGCTGTTTTTTTTTTTTTTTTTGCCTTTTGTTTTTCCCAGTGTTTGTTTGGATAGATTAGAAGGTAAGAGAAATCAAGGGCTCTTATTTGTTAATCGTGTCTCTTTGCCGTCTGGCAGCTGAGAACCGGATCCTCTGTGACGGTAACTGTGGGTTAATTACAGCAAGTAACTGACACCATCACCTCAATAACTTTTATTTTTGTAATACGCAGCATATGCCTCTTTAAGTTATTAGATGATAAATCATATCCTGCAACTTTATATCATTATTGTAGTATATTATACTAAAAGAAATGTCTGTAACGAGCAAAAAAAGTTAAATAGAAGGACACCTTGTACCGAAATTTTTATCACATCTCAAATTAAAAAAATGCCAATTATGCCCTCGATTTTTTTTTTTTAAAATATGCCCCAAATCAAAAGGAAGAAAGAAAAAAAAAAGCAGTTACAAGAAAAACCAAAATTGGACCCCAATTCATTTATTATTGGAAGAATGAGTAACATTGAACAAACATTAGTTTTATATACTTGATAGAATAAATATTTTCAACAACTTGATCTTCCTACGAGGACGCTGTCAATAACAGATTAACAGGTGATAAATTGTGAATTTAAAATCAATTTTTGCGTTAGTATTGAAAAGAAAGCATCTAGTTCTAGAAATAGTTCGCTTCCAAATCTAAAATTCTAATATAATAAATTAACATATTTTGTCCAAATCCTAAAAGCCAAAACATGAACCTGGTTTATGCATTTAATAATAAGATGACCATGAATCACATGCCGTGATTTTTATTAATATCCAAAGTTAATTACAAATTAATAAATATACCTAAAATTGTTGGGAATTTATAAAACTATCTATATCGGCCAGTTTCTGGCCGGTTTTAATTGTTTTCGGTACTGGCCAGAAAATGGCCGGTACTAATTTTTTTTTTTTTTAGAGACACTATGAATAGCAAAAATGCTGAAATCGAACACTAAAAATTCGAATTTGTTTTTTAAATATTTGTTAGATTACTTTTTTATATATAATTACTTGAAATTATGTTAAATTACGCTGAATTACGCTAAATTATGTTGAATTATGTTAAAATACGAGAAATTATGTTAAATTACATATGAATAGGGATGATATTTTCATTGAAAAGGCGAAAAACGACAATGAAACTTCAAACGGCCATAAAATTGCACTCGAGTGTCCGATTTCAGCAAATTACCACTTTTCAGAAAGTTTGCGAAAATACACATGCATCAGTGTCCACTTTATTCAATTTTGAAATTCAGAATTGCCAAAAAACAAATGGAAAAGCCTCAAAACTTGAGTTGAAGTTTCCGATTAAGATTTAAATTTCTATTATTCAATCTACGTAGCTCAGTAAATTAGTTATACAATGAACTTGTAGAATACCAATTTTTATTATTTTTAGAATTTTTTTACTATTTTTTATGATTTCTGAAAAGATGGCATAAAATTGGCCTAATTTTGCATTATTTTGCGTAATTTACCGTATTTTAGCATAATTTAACATAATTATTGTAATTTTGCGTAATTTTGTGTAATTCAGCGTAATTTAACATAATTTCAAGTAATTTAGCGTATTTTGTATAAATATGCTAATTATATATCAAAAAAAGTAATCTAACAAATATTTTATTTTAAAAATCGAATTTTTAGTGTTAGATTTCAGCATTTTTGCTATTCATAGTGTCTCTAAAAAAAAAATTAGTACCGGTCATTTTCTTATCAGTACCGAAAAGTTGAAAACAATTAAAACCGGTCAGAAATAGCCGGTATGGATAGTTTTATAAATTCTCAATAATTTTGGGTATATTTACTAATTTGTAATTAACTTTGGATATTATAAAAATCACGGAATCACATGTACTTCGAAATCTTTCAAACTAATATTAAGATATTATATTTGTAGGAACACAAATACTCAGCATTTAGATCGGGTCAGGTATTTCATCTGACTCTGTTGGATTAGATCGGAATCGTTTTATATAGGGAAAATTTCCGGTGTACCCATACAAAATTTTAAAATAGCCAATTTATCTATCAAAATAACTTAACATCCAACATCCCCGTACAAACTTTATAATATTTCTTATATCTCCTTTTTTAATTAATTACTAGTATCGTGCCCGTGCGTTGCAACGGAATATATGATAAGATAACAAAAATAAATTCTCATACAAAATAACAAATTTTCATAAAAAAAAAAATTATAAATATATTCTAGATTTATCACGGTAATATGTATAGAAATAAGGAAGTAGATAAATAAGGAAGTGAACAAAAAAATAATTTGCATTGTGATATGCCGTATATAAAATTTCAATTGAAGATGGAGAAATAAGGAAACAAATAAATAAGAAAATGAAGAATTATATCGCTAAATTTTAGAGTTTGTTTAATTTTAATTGTAACGCATCGTGTGGCGAGTATGTTTGCAGCTAAATTTAAACTTCTACACATAAAACATATGCATTTAATCAAAAGAAGATAAATTATGTGATTGAAGAGCTGAGATTAAATCTAAAAATTAATCTTTCAATCGTAGCCGTTGGCGAATCGGACACCCAACGTATTTAATAATGAAATGGAGATTTTAAATATTATTTTGACAAATATACCCTTCCTCTCATCTTCTCTCCTCTGTCGGTCAATTGGTCAAAAAGATAAAAGCCTTTCTAAACACCTTCAAATGACCTGCAATTCGCGACACCGTGAATCTATTCAATAAAGATTATTTAGACAAATTGAACTGGCCGAAAAGTTTATAGATAAAAAAAAATTAATAGGCTTCCAGCAATATAATTATTTTCCTCACAAGTTATTAGAAAAGCTTCAATTGGATAGTGTTTGACCAATTTACCTGGTCGATTGAGACCTCTTATTTGCAAGCTTGTACTTATGATAATCATATTATATTTTTTATATTTTTTTGAAAATTTTCTAAGGTGATCATCCAATCTTTAATTTACCATCCATTCAGTTTTTTCAAATAATTAGAAGTACAAGCTTAAAAATAATTAGAAGTACAAAATTCTGAAAACCATTATTAGAATCAACCAGGTCAATTTGTCAAACACCTTCAAATTGATAATCATATTAGAAAGCTTGTGCTTCAATTTAAACCTCAATTGAAAATTATATGAGGTTCTTTAATCGACCAGGTCAACTCAGAGAAACATCACCTTTATTCTCCAATTTCCAATGACCAGGTGGTGATTAGAGAGCACCATTAGTTTCTCCTTTCTCTTCTTCTGGGGAATTAAAGGAAGACGGGAAAGATGGATCTATACAGGATATACGTACTCAATCTTTGGTCTTTGATTTTAACTTTTAGTTTGTTATGGAGACGAGAGTTCAACAATAATTGTTATTCTGGTAAGTCTCTTAGGTCTGATTTTATCTTTTAATTTTTAAAATCGGAAGAGAAAGCAATTGTGTTTTAGGTTCTGTTGAACTCAGTAACTGTTACTAATATTCTGGTAAGCCTAAGGACGTTTTTCCTTTAAAAAAATGTATCAGCCTGAAGCAATGGGTACTGGATACCTACCTTTTTTTAGGGAAGGGTATATTTGTCAAAATAATAGTCCAATATTAAGTTATTTTAACAGGAAAATTGATTATTTTAAAAATTTATACAGGCACACTAGAAAGTTTTCCTTTAATATAAATTTTGCAAGAATCATAAAAAAGCTTTCTATTGCTATTTAAATAGAGTTGTCACCGAGCCGCGAAACGAGCTATGTAAAGCTCGAATTCATTCGTGCCAAAACGACTCGAGCTAGCTCAATAGCTCTTTTATGTTAGAAGTTGCGCAACGAATAAAGTTTTTGTCGATTTGGCGTTGTAAACCGCATGTAGATCACAAGTTGGTAAAGAATTATATTTTTCTCTTGTAACTAGTTTTAATTTTGAATTATATTTTTCTCTTGCAACAAGTTTCAATTTTTATGTTAGACTCGAGAACTAGTTTTTAGTCTAGTGGCAAAGATAATGTTTTTCATGTGAGAAGTTGCAGATTCGAAATCTCAAAAAATTAATTCTTTGTAAATGTTAAATAATTAAATAACTTGACCTTTAACTTTTACTAAAAAAATTATGTTAGACACAAATAGTAAAAAGGTCAAAAAATAATTTCATCTATTTCTACAGCATGTTGAGAAACAAACCGAACCAGTATGAACCAAACTATGTCAAACTCGAACTCGTTAATAATGAGTCGAGTAAAAATCGAATGAATTATGTGGGATTAGATTTGCCAATAAGAATATACGTTGGATATCCTTTCCCTTGGCCCTTTCCCTCGCCCTTTCTGAAACTACTCAATGATAGGCCCTATGTGCTCGTCGGCCGGTCAGTCCTGTCGGACACCGTCTACCTAGCCTCCCTTCGGTGATCAATTGCTCTCTCCCCTACCTCCCTATATCCTCTCTATACCCTCCCCACATCTTTCTCCTCCGGTCCTCCCCTACTACAAGATAATAAACCGAGCAACAATGAATCCACCGTTTCCAATCAGGGTAAGGCAGGAGGCTCTGTTCTGTTTCCTCTCCCCCCAGGAGGAGCATGATAGGACCATGGTAGATTTGGACAGTTCCGTTCTCTTCTCGGTCATGGACGGGCACCCTCTCCTACCCACTGACTTCTTTGCCCATCGGCTGCATATTAGATATGGAGGCTCCCAAGCAAATTGGTCTCCCGTACCGGTTCGAAATGGTTTCCTGTTGAAGGTTCCCAACTGGTTTTCCCTCGGGATGCTCTTGAAGGGGATTCCCCTTTCTGGGAACAGTGTTACTCTCTCATCATCCTCCCATGGGAAATGCAAATCCGCACGGACCCCCTCCCGCACAGCAACAGAGTATCTATCTCTATCCAGGGCTTCCCGCTGGACTACTGGCACCCGGTATATTTCAGACAAGCAGTGTCAGGAATGGGAATACTCATGGAGGTCTCCCAACAGGCATTAAGGGGCTCTAACAAGGAATCCCTCCATCTTAGTATCGAAGCATTCGACATCAATTTGATCCCAAAGATTCTGTATGTCGGGCATAATGGTAGATGGGCGAAGTGCTTGGTCCACATCCATGGCCAACACCGGTTGACAGGAGATGAATCTCCCTCTTCTTCTCCGGGTAACTCGGACCCGGATCTAGGTCATACTAGTGGGGACTCTAACTCTGGAGGAGACCCCCGTATTTGCCCCCGTGGAGAAGGCGCCGGTTGCTCGATCAAATTCCTCAGCTGGATCCCAACAGAAGGGGTGCCCCGGCAGCTGCAGCCTCTTGGGTTTCGACCAGGGCTGAGGAATCATGGTCCACAATCCGGGTGTATGCTCCTAGTCCAGGTCGAAAGGAATGTGGGTTAAATTATCCTTTTCCCCAGTCTGGCCACTATCAGGACTGCAGTCCTCTCCCTGACGTTAATCAGGTCTGTCTGAAGGAAGCCAGGGGACCGGTATCACAAGAGACAAAGAATGACTCGCATGCTCTAGACAAAATAGGTCATGGTGCACCCTCACATTACGCCTCTGGAAGGTTCGAATTTGGAAAGTTCCCTACAATAGGGCAACTAAGGTCGTTACAAAAAGACACGAGTCCGCCAATTTCTTCCAGAATGCGAGAGTTCTCCCCACACTCACGTAAGAGACGGGATGGGGACACGTGGAGGGAGGGGATGGGCTGTCTATCTTCAGACTCCTCAGGGGGGCATAATTTTCCTTCCCTAAATTACCCTCCTGTCTCCTCTCCCAAACCATTTCAAAACAGACTCCTGCATAATAAAATCCACTCTCCATCGCTTGACCTAAACACTCCCAGACCTATTCCTCCCCCAGGTTTTAACACTCCCAAGCACCCCCTTCTCTTAACACAGCAGCAAATATCCTTCCTGTCCTCATTAATGGCCGAAATCAGCGCTGAGAATGAAGCTCTCATCATGAGATTCGCTGGTCTACAGACGGGAGAAGGAACCAAGGAAAAGGTCCAGGTCCCGATTCACGCAGCCACCAGCACCAACTGGCACCTGTGCGTCCTAGCAAAGGTGGTTTCTGATAAAACTTCTCAGGATGCAAATTTTATCCGAACCATGCAGAGGGCCTGGAATGTGGACCCGGAAACGGTTATTCGTCCAATCACAAAAAACTGTTACCTTGTTGAACTGACCAATGAGGAGGATAGGCATCATGTTCTGTCTGGAGGGGTATGGACCTACCAAGGGGATCTGGTGGCCACCCGAATGGTGGGTTCCCACAAGGACCTCAATCCTGATCACATTGGCTTCGCAAATGTGTGGGTCCAATTCTACAACATCCCGGTTAATAGCCTTACGGAAGAAGGAGTGCTTCTGTTGGCTGACAAACTGGGCACGCCGGTGACGCCTCCTGTCGAGGGATTTGTTAACGGTAGGCGCTTTGTTAAGGTAAAAATTCTTATCCCTCTTGGAGAGCCCCTTAAGGACTGGCTTAACCTTGGCCATCCCACCCTTGGCGATATAGAAGTTCATTGTGTCTACGAAAAAATCACCAGGGTTTGCACGTACTGTGCTCGGCTTGGGCACGATCTTGCGCACTGTGCTGATAGGGAAAAGGTTGGGACTATTGCCCAAAACCCGGCTTACGCGGGAAGGTTCAATTTGCAAGAGCTGCTGAGTGCGAAAGTAGGTCCATGGATCACAGATTCAAGCCTATTGCCAAGAGCACAGGCCACAAAGACCCATGGGCCATCCACCCACAAAAGGTCTTTTCGGACATCTCTGGTTGCTGAGAACATGGGAGCACGAGTGGGAACCGTTGTTGTTCCATTTCTATCTGAGGAAGATGAGTTAACTCCTTCAACACTCAAAAGGGCAAGGCCGGCGGGCCCACAATCGCCGGCAACCCAGATATGAGTATTTTCTCGTGGAATTGTCGGGGTAGTAGAGGCACGACAATTCCCACGTTAAACCGCTACCTCCACTGTACGGGGGCTGAATTTGCCTTTATTTCAGAAACTAGGTGTGGTATGTTAAAGGCAGAAAAACGAGTTAAATTATTACCCCTGTGCAACTCGAAAATCATACCCTCTAATGGAAAATCTGGTGGGCTTTGGTTGTTGTGGAATAATAGCTTCAGGGTTCAAATTCTAGAGGAAAGTCATAACCTTATAGTGGCCGAAATTGCTGAAAACGGCCCAAATAGGTCCTGGGTTTTTGTTGGCATTTATGGAGATCCGAAAAGGAAGGATAATCCGAGAATCTGGGAGAGGATCGAACCATACACGGATAGGGACGGAGTACCGGTCTGCATAGTGGGGGATTTCAATTCTATCCTAGCCGAATCTGAGAAATGGGGGGGAATTCGGTTTTCAATAGCTCCAACAAGGCCTTCAGAAGTTGGGTTAGTCAAAATGGGCTAGTGGACCTAGGCCATCACGGCCCAGCCTACACCTGGTCCAACAAGCAACAAGGTAGATCGTTAGTAGCAGAGCGCCTGGATAGGGGCCTAGCAAATATGGAATGGATTCTTGATAACCCGAACTCAGTGGTTTTCCATCTCCCAAAATTTGCTAGTGACCATCACCCTATTCTTATACGCAACTCCTCTGTGCAAAGAAGAATGAGGCCACAATTCAAATGTGAGGATTGGTGGGCTTTGAAAGAAGGCTTCAAGGAGGTTTGTGAGGCTGCTGCTGCCAAGGCGCAAGGAAAGTGGGGCTCGCTAATGAAGGAATTTAGAAGAGGGGTGCGTTGTTGGGCCGACTCTCATAAATCCCCTGATAGCATGCTGCGAGCCACTGAACAAGAAATGCTCCGTCTCCAGAGTCAGCAGCCGGATAGCATATGTCCCAGGGAAGAACAGCGTTTGCAACAGGAACATGACAGGGTACTTTTGATGAAAGATCGGTACTGGCATCAAAGAGCACGGGTGAACTGGGGGCAGCAGGGTGATCGCAACACGAAATTCTTCCACGCGAATGCGATCCACAGGAATCGCACTAATTCGATCAAGGCTATCCGATCCCAAGACGGGTCCTGGCTTACGGGGGAGAAGGAAATCCGTATGGCGTTTGTTCAGCACTTTCGGGGAATCTATCGAAAATCACCCAGAGCTCAAATTGTAGATCTGTACCCTATGGATCTTCTGGATAAGGTTCCCAAACTCCCACAAATCATCCTGCCGCACATGGATACTATCCCATCCCCTCTGGAGATAAGAACGGCGTTAATGGCACTCGGGCCTCACAAGGCGCCCGGGCCTGACGGCGTTAATGCAAAGCTGGTACAGGAAAACTGGGGCATTTTCGGAGAAGCTTTTGTCAATGAAATTACACAGTTCTTTGAGACGGGCATAATGAACCCCCAGGTTGCGAGGTCTAATATGGTTCTCATCCCCAAATCGCAAGATGCGCATTCTGTGGCCCAATTCCGTCCCATTTCTGTCTGCAACCTTATTTATAAGGTTATTTCCAAGGTCTTGGCAACCAGAATGAAACCTTTCATCAGCTCCCTCATATCTCCATCGCAGACAGCATTCATTCCAGGTCGCGAAATCTCAGAGAGTATCATCCTGTTTCGCGAAGTTCTTCACTCTTTTAACCAACCCTCATACAAGAAAAAGGAGTTTTGCTTAAAGGTGGACCTCTCTAAGGCTTTCGACCGCATGGATTGGGGATATCTAGAACAAATTCTCAAATTGTATGGGTTCCCAAGGAGATTTTCTGGGTGGATTCTGGAGTGTGTCACCAAGGCTGAATTCTCCCTAGTCTTCAATGGCCGGGGAGACGGTTTCTTCAAACCAGAGTGCGGGCTCAGACAGGGGTGTGCCCTGTCCCCTTATCTCTTTATTCTAGGTATGGACCTGCTCTCTAGAGGATTTCAGTACATGATAAACACGCAACAAATTGAAGGAGTTAGAATAGCGCCCTCTTCCCCTCCTATCACCGACTGTCTCTATGCAGATGATCTGCTCATCCTTGGTAAGGCAACAGCCAGGGAGGCAGACCTGATAATGAGAAACCTGGCTGCTTTTTCTGCTGTCTCGGGACAGCAAGTGGGGCCGGATAAGAGTGCGGTATGGTTCAGTCGTCCCACATCTGAACAGGAAAGGGATGAACTGGCGGCCTTACTGATGGTTCCGACAGTGAATGAGTCTGCTAAATACCTTGGTGCTCCCATTGGTGAGAATAGGAACATTTATGACTTCCTGATTGAAACGTTCTCCTCGAGGCTTAACGCGTGGAAAGGCCGGCTTCTATCGCAAGCAGGTAGGATTGTATTGATTAAATCTGTCCTGCTCTCGATTCCAGTCTTCTACATGGCTACAGCTAAAATTCCGAGTCGGGTACTAGCTACCCTAAACAGTCTTATTAAGCGGTTCTTTTGGGGAAAGATGGATAAAAAAAGATACATGGCGTATATCTCCTGGGAGAGAATTACCAAACCTACGTTGGCTGGTGGCTTGGGGATAAGAGAATTAGGCAAGATGAACGAGGCAATGCTAGCCAAATCCCTCTGGAAGGTAGCCGCAAACTCGAACTCACAGTGGGTCCAGCTTGTCAGATCGAAATACCTCCCTCGTTCCAACCTCTGGCAGTCGAAGAGAGTGTATAACTGCACGGCATTTTGGCGTGCCCTGATGAGCCTGAGAGAGAAATTGCTGCCCCTAACAAAGTGGAATCTGGGGAATGGTGAAACCTGCTCGGCGTTTGGAGAACCTTGGTTCCTGGGAAGCTTAAGCCACCTTCCAATAGCGGCAGCTCAAAGGAAGATGAAAATCTCTGACTTAATAGCCCCAGGTACCGGGGGATGGAATGTGGACCTACTGATCTCTTTGTTTGGGTACTCCGACAGCCTAACTATACTCAGTCAGGTGAGGCCTGTTACCTCATCTGCTCGTGGCGATGCATTGGTCTTCACACCAAACCAGAATGGGATGTTCTCTGTCAAAAAGTTCTATCTCTCTCTAGAGGGGCAAGATCAGAGCATGGATTACCGGGATAAGGAACTTTGGCGGGCTATCTGGAAGAAAGGGGACATTGTGCCACGACTGCGGGTGTTTCTTTGGAAGCTCGTTAGCAATGGGTTACCTCTCACAAACACATTGGCACACAGGGGGGTGGCTATTGACAATGTTTGTTGTACCTGTGGGGAAGCTCCTGAGGATGGTAGGCATATGATGTTTGAGTGCCCTTTCTCAAGGGCTTGTTGGTTTGGATCGCAGTTACCTCTCAGAACGCATCTGTTGCAGGGCTCGGTCAAGGATGCCCTCTCCTCTCTGAATGCTGCAACTAGTGCCGAACAATGGACAGAGTGCGCTAAGGTAATGTGGGCCATTTGGCGATGTCGGAATGACAGCATGTACAATGCCCTGCAACCAACCCCGGTCAGGTTCAACCAATACCTCGGTGCCATCGCAACCGAAACTGAGGTGGCCAGGTGTACACCTTCCAAACACCCAATAGCACAGTGCGACCAACCGCAACCGGGTGAGCTGGAATTCTCCTGTTTCACGGATGGGTCGTGGGTATCACAATGGTCAGGTGGGATTGGGTTCGCCTTGATGCAGCATCAAAATCTGGTGCAGTACCGGTCAGCCGGTGTTCCGGTATGCTCACCCATGCAAGCGGAAGCACAAGCCCTCCTGCAAGCTGTGCATCATGTACTGCAAAAGGGTATCTATTCTTGTGGGTTCTATACTGACAATCAACAGCTCGCGAATGCTGTTTCCATGTTTCAACCTCCTCTCATGGTGGATTGGTCGGCCTTTACGGAAATCTACGAAATCTGGCAAATTTTCAAAAAGCAACCTGGTTTTACCTGTACCTTTGTTAATAGGTGTCACAACGAGTTGGCAGACGAGTTAGCAAGAGCGGGTAGACAGCAGGGTTGGGACATCTCAGGTTTTACTTACCCAATTTTCAGCAGAACTAATGTATAGGGTAGTTTTGATGGGTTCTGGTAAGGAGTTACAATTAGTGATTAGCGTGAGCTACTTTACTGTAACAGTTTTGTCTATCTGGGAATGAAAAGCCTACGGGCGTTTTATAGAGCAAAAAAAAAAAAAAAATCGAATGAATTAATTACTAACTTTTCCCCGCAGAGCTCGAGCGAGTCACAAAACCACAAACCTTTTTGACTAGCCCTGACTCTGCTGATACTTCTATCTTATCTAATCTAATATAGACTTGAAATCATACCACCCATCTATTATGCAGAGGAGTGCGACAGAAGGGGTGACCTGAATATGACACAATAGGCAAGGGCAAAAGATGTAGTTTGCCATTCTAAAAAGATGAACTTCAAAAATACTTTAAAATTCAATTACAATATTATATCCAACCTACAACAGAAACACTAAATTGATGAAATTAAAACTCCAGTACAATATAATAAAATCCTAATTCATCAAACTTAAAAAAAAAAAAACCCAAAATCACAATTTAAGCACTAGTAACTGTTGTGACCTTATTATTACACTAAACAATTCGGTCACATAAACAGTTCAATTCAATTCAATATGCCACTATTGATCTACCTATGCCAAAATGGCCATCATGCAAAAATCATCAATTCTTAGGGAGCAGACGCAATACCTGATTCCATTAGCGTCTTTAAGCAAGGCTTCACTCAAAAGCCGGTTGATGAACTTGTGGAACAGCGGCAAGAAAACCTTCGTGCCGATGTAGAGGTTGAAGCGTCGGCGGCCTCCTCAGTGGTAGGATGAAGCCTTCCAAAGCTACAAGACTGCCCTTGTGAGATCGTGTTCACAATTCCTCAATGATCTCACCTCTCTATTCTTTAATGGGGAGAAGTAGAGAAGGCTACAGAATTGACTAGATTGACGGCTAGAAAATTCTGCAACTTTTCGTATATTCTTGTGCTTTGGGGACCAATCCTATTTATAGAGATGTGGAGTCGGCATATTGCCAAACCCTAACTCAAAACCGATTTTCTGGCCATATGCCAACTTAAAAAAGGTATTTTGTGCTAGTGCATCAAAAACCGTGCAATTGCATCAAAATCCGTGCGGCCGCTGGAGAATCGGTTTCCTTAATTGCAAATTTCAGAATCAGTCCATCAATGATTTGATCTTTGCCTAAATTGTTCTACACATTTGTGAACCATATCATAATGAATATATATTGATTGTCTATTACCTTATTTAATCACTTTAATTGACAATCATATATGACAGTAAACAATTCATAATTAGATACATATATGCTCAATGTTGGCATTAAATCCAACGATGTTCGTAATAAATCCAACAGTAACTTCTTAGTAGGCGGCTCTGGATCAGTGACATCAGACGAAGTGCAAGTCTTACCAATATAAGTATAAGGAACAAAGTCATCGTCTGATGTTGGAGGCTCTGAATCAACCGTTTTTTTTTTCAAACCATAGCCATAGGGGTGTTCTACAATGTCATCGTCTAAAATTTCAAACCAAATAGGCCGTCTAATAAATTCCTCCATAAAACAGACTTGACAATTATTTTCTTTTTCCTCATTTCTACCTCGACCACTTGTTGACTCTCCTCTCGCTACGTCACGATTGGAGGATCTACCATGGTTGTTACTGTTCATTTTTTTCGCCTCAAATCGCCTCTTCTCTTCTTTTTTTTTTCTCTTTTGTTGGGTTTGAGTGAGTTGTGAGTGGGAGGAGAGAGAAACAGGGATTAAATAGCCTGTTTCAAAGGAAAAACTAAAAAAAAAGCCTCGGCCTCTCAGCAACCCAATTATTTTCTCAGCCGTCGAGTTTCTGGGCGGCCTGGGAATTTTTATAATTTTCCAAAATCTTGGGCATTTGCATTATTTTTTTATTTAATTTTGGATATTAATAAAAAAAGGAGGTTATGAGTTCGAAACTCAGATAGAGGAAATTCTTTATTAAAATAACAAGATATGGAATTTGGAGACTTGACTTTCAATTCAAACATATTAAAAAGCAGGTTGTTCAGATTGAAAATAATTGGATAGGTAAAAAATTAATATTGAATAAATACCAACGTTAAATGAATAAAAAGTGTTGATTGTCAGGCAATAATATTTTTGTGATACGAAGAGATGGTTATTAAGACAAGAGTTGTTTGTAATTTGTTAGATACAAGTTTAATAAACGACGTTAAGTCACAGAAACTCTATTGGTTTTAAACGAAACCAGTGCGTTTTCTCCAATTTTTTTTAAATACACTTTGTATTTAACAGATTATTAGCACAGTTTGACATATACTGAACAAATAAGAACAGATATGTACAATCAGAAAACATTTATCAATGGTGTACTTAGATAAGGTTGAAATCTATCTATCTATCTATATATATATAGAGAGAGAAGAGTTAAAATGCACCAATTGGTTTTGTGCTCCAATCATGCTTCACGTTTTTTTCTCTGTTTTAAAAGTTCGAACAATCAATTCAAATCCTTCAACATGATATTCATATTAAAATGTGTTTGGAGACCAAATTTTATATTTTTTTGGAATTTTTTCACTATTTTTTTATATAGGTACAAAATCACTGTTTTGGATGGTCCATAATCTTCTAAAAACAGTTATTTTGTACCTATCTAAAAAAATAGTAAAAAATTTCAAAAAATATAAAATTTGGTCTTCAAGTACATTTTAATACGAAGATGATGGTAAGCGGTTCGGATCGACTGTTCGGACTTTGAAAACGAAAATAAAAATGCGGAGCACGATTGGAGCATAAAACCAATGGTGCATTAGTGTGTATGGGTAACATTCACAATTATATATTGAACAATAATAAAGTGTATTTTAGAAGGTTCGAAAAGCAATTTTGAAAAATCAAAATAGCTGTTGACCATTGTCAAAACAGCTTTTGACTTGATAAAAACAATGTAACATTTGTCAATAGTTATGTCTTAACGAAAGAGATACTGAGTGTATATCGCTACAACAAATATGTGCATTTCGATGCGCAAGAAAAGTTGTTTTTTTTTTTTTTGCCAGAGAAATATTCTGTTACTTAGGTGATACGAATTCATTATGAAACCGCGTCAACGCTTCCGATACACGCTGTCAACACCTCGTGTTAGAATCTAAAATATAAAATATGTAATAATATAAAACTTCAGAGCAGGATTTTCTTTGTCAACTGTCAATATTAGTGGCTAACGCTTCTAAGTAATCCAAAAAATGTATACAAATTATTAAAATAAATGTAATAAACCGAGTAGCAGACAAAGAAGAACCCCCCCCCTGCACATATAAAAATCCATTCATCCAACGAGCAAACCAGAACAAAAAACAAAAAACAAATCAAAGCAAGAAAAAGCACTCTTTCTCAACTAATATGGAGTCAAAGAACAGCAAGCAAAAGCATGAATCGAAACCCTCACCCGCTAATCTTTTCTCGAGCACGCAAGTGGTGGCCGACGCGGCGAAGTCAACGTTGCGTAATGAGACCGGCAAAGTCGACAAAGGCAAGGCTGCTGGTGCTGCTGCCAATATACTCCATGCTGCCTCTCATTATGGTAATTAATTAATTCAATGATCCCTGTAAAGTATCATGTTGTTTCTTAGAAATTGTAAGGTTTGACTTTTGATTGGTTGAGCATCATTTGCTATTAGGTGAGAATAAAGGAAAGGTTCAATTTCTGTACCAAATTGTTTTCCAAAAGGAAAAATGAGAGTTCTTTCTGTACCGTTTCTGTTCGTCTGGTTACTCTGCTACAATTAGTACCTCAGGGATCTGCGCAAGCTGTCTAAAAATGAAATCTGTAAAATTTGGAACCAGATTAAAATTGGGATTTAAAATGAGCATTGATCTAGCATTATACATCAACTGAAAATTAAAATTACCTAAAACAAATCTGCAAATTGGGTTTCTGTGTGTGTCAAACAATGCAAATTCTAAGATTTCACCATCAAATAAAGAAGGCTAATCAAATGGTTAACAGGTAAACTAGAGGAGAAGAGCTTCGGCAAGTACATCGAGAAAGCCGAGGGATATCTCCACCATTACGAGTCTTCGCATTCGACCTCCACTGCCGGCCCCACAACAAAACCTACCGGGCATTCATCAGATGAACACAATTCATCTAAGCCACATTATTCGCAACATGAGTCCTCGGCCCCACATGGCAGTGACATCAAGAAGAAGAAGAAGGAAGAAGAGAAATCAGAAGGGGGAGTTGGTGATTACATTAAGTTGGCAAAGGGCTTATTGGGGAAACAAGGTGGGACCCACTCCGGTGGAGGTAACTCTGACACGGGCAGCGGGATCGGCAGTTATGTCAAGCTTGCTCAGGGGTTTATGAAGAAACATTAATTTGATTGAATGTTTGTTTAATTGCTTGCTTCTTTGGCATCAAAAGCTTTTCTATCTTCCAGTGTTCTCTATGTTTGTTGGTTGTTGGATTCTGTTGTGATTACGGCAGCTACTAAGCTCAAATTTAGAGTTGTAAGTTAACTGTTTCAATGAAACGGGCTTCGGCCTTTTTATCAAAAAAAAATTGCTTGCTTCTCATGTTTATTCTGTGATAATTGATGTACATTTGATTGAGTGGAGAAGATGTTCACTTCTGAATATATATAATCAGATTCTTTTTTTAGACAAAAAGGAGTCTCTGCAAAGATCGGGAAATAATTAGTCAAAGCCTCGGATTGAATTATGACATTACTGAAATTTAGCTTGAGCTTTGCTTACAAATTAGGATACCATTTCATTTTCATGTCCAGTAGATAATACCAGAGATTGAAATGCTGCCATTTTAGGCCGCCTCCAGAAAAGATTAATGAAAAGGAGTCAACATGACTTCCTACCGAACACCGAAGACTGCTTGCTTGTACCAGCAGGTCCATAATTCTGGTAGTCTAGTACCTTTATACTTAATAGTAACACCACAACCCGGAAATTTGGATAATCAAAGCGTTGATTGAATCAGTAACTTTGCTCTGGAGGTAGAGTTAGTAAAAAAGTCAAGCCGTGACCGGATACGTCACGGCATGGTACAGTACGGTTTCTTCACAGCACGTGTAACAGTGACATATTGTGACTCGCGTGTCATGTGTTGTGACCATTCACATAACGTCACCATCTTTTGAAAAATTGGGACGATACGCGGTCTGCTTTGGTTGCTGCATGGCACGACATGTAGTCACGTAAGTCACGCATGATCATGGACCGTTATATCTTGATCGAATTGTGACAAACGTGTGACCATTCATATGCCATGATTGTCTCTTCGAATTTGATCACAGCACGACACATAAAAATCCAACTTGATCACGGTACTGCACGTAACTCAAATTACAGCTTGACTAATCACGACCGAAGACGGCATAAATTTACATCCCTGTATCCTTATACGGAGGAAATAGGCCCAAATAAGAAAATTGTGCATCTCCCATTAACTTTTATCATTGCATGAGATCCATATTATAGCGGGCCACAATTAAATGAGGCGCCAACACATCAAATCCAGTAAACTACCTTCCACATTTAATGAGTTCGTGGAAGGTCCATATTGTATCGGGCTGTCTTATTTATTTATTTTTTTAGAGATAATGGCAACGGGCTGTTTTTTTTTATGTATGTTTTTTACGGAATTTCAAATGTCAACGGAAACAATATATTCGCCCAAAAAAATAATAATAACAGAGCAGTTTATCTTGATGCAGAACATAAACTATATTTTTTTGAAGGTTATAAACTATATGCAACGCTATTTTATTTCTATAATTCGTGTGCTACGTGAAATCCCCATATTTTTATTAATAACCTCCAAAAAAAGAAAAATATCACATATAACCTCGTTTTTATTTATTTTAAAAATGCTCTAACTGTCCAGGGACGGGGCGGTCAGCTTTTTCAACGAACCGCCTGCCCGTCGGGCGGTCAACTGCCTAAAAAAAAAAAAAAAAATTACCAAACCACCCCACTGTAGGGCACTCCACTATTTTTTTTTTTTTTAGATTTTGAGAAAGATCTCACAATTAATTTTGAGTATTAAAAAACTCTAAAAATTATAAAATTTTACATGGATGCATCTCTCATAAAAATAAACACCATTAACGGTTTATATTGCACATCTAACTTTCAAATTCTAAAAGATAAATAAAGATTTTACGGTACAAAAAAATATGATATTAAAATCTTCCTTCTGTAAAATTATTTCTGAATTCCTAATTTTTTTTATTAAAGAAGAAATGATCTAAATTATGGACAATGACAGTAGTCCTACTTGTTATAATTGAAAATTTTGAGGATTAAATTAATGTTTCTAAAGTTTTAAGAATAAAAATGATAAATGATAAATGATAAATTTAAAAATGGTTAATATTCTCATGAAAACATCATAATATTCAATATCCCTTCAAAAATTTATCTTAATTTGTCTATCTCTTTTCATTAGTTATTTTGATTTTGAATTGACAATTATACCCTTTTATTTTAAATGGAGGTGTCAAATTTGTTGATCAATTTTAAGAATTAAAATGAACATGACAGTAGTCCTAATTGTTATATATAATTGAAAATTTTAAGGATTAAATTAATGTTTTTAAATATTTAAAAATAAATATGATAAATGAGTGATACTTTAAAATTTATTTCAAAAACTAATAACCGTGCATTCTAAAAAAATATAAAGAAAATTATATCGAGAGAAAAAAAATTTATAAAGGTAGGCCTTGAGAAGAAAAATTGCCACCACTGCATGGGCAGTTGGTAAAGGCATAGCCCTCCTACGGGAGGGACATGGGATCGATTCTGCTTGGAGACAGAATTGGGGCCTACGGGCTATATCAAAAAAAATAAAAACAAGAAAAAAAATTAAAAAAAAAATTAAAATGTCAAAGTATGACTTTGGAAAATTTAGTAGAAAAATTAAAATGTTTGGAAAATTATAAAGTGTTGGGCCAGACTTTAATGTCTATTGGGGCTAAGTCAAAAAATTTAGTAAAATGGGACAAAATTTTGTAATTATTTTGAATATTAATTATATTTTTAAAAAGATTTGAAAAGAAATTCAAAAATAGAAATATATTTGGAAAAGTTCAAATAAGAACTTCACAGGAAAAATATAAAACAGTATTCAAGCAATCTTGTACAGATCTTTCTTAAAAAAAAAAAAAAAAGTGGACCGCTCCACAGTGGGGCGCTTTGGTGATTTTTTATTTTTAGGCAGTGGACCGCTCGACAGGCGGGCGGTTCATTGGAAAAGCTGATCGCCACGCCCCTGGGCGGTTAGGGCATTTTTAAAAATAAATCAAAAACGAGGTTATATGTGATATTTTTCTTTTTTTTAGAGGTTATCAATAAAAATATCGGCGTGAAATCAAAACTGCTGTTAAAATATTTACCAGAAAAAAATCTTAGTTATCTATTTAGTTTTTTTCCCAGTAATTATTGTTTATATGCGACAAACATCAGGTACAGACAAATTAACAGCTTTAAATGTCAGACACGGTTTGTACGCATAAAAACAAAGCAATCCAGTTGTTGCGAATGCTACTATTATCGGCCAGATCGATTCATACAATTTTGATATGTTGCATGTGGCGTCAAATAATGAAATAGACCTGCTAATGAGCTAAACTCAACTCGAAACTCAGTCCAGTTTGTCATATAACTAAACAGGCTTACCTCGAGCTCAGTTCGGTCTTGAATAAAAAAGCCCGGCTCACTTGAGTAAGTTTGAGCCTTAAGCTCGGCTCAAACTCAGCTCATAACTCGCAAGTTAAATCTCATGATAAATTTTTGTAAACTGAAACTGAAACTCTCTCTTCACCTTCAATCTCTCGCCGGTTGCTACAGACTTTTGGAGTTGATTTTTACTTTTTTCTACAGAATTGCAGAGTTGTAAGAAAGTAGTGGGTTGATTCACTGTGGCACACTCCGCACAGGAAACCATGCTGCAGGTTGGGGCAGCTATTATTTATCTTTCTTGACTTCTTACTAATTTCTCTTGCCACACCAAACCAAGTCCCCTCTCATATGGCACGACCACAGGGATCCGTATCCTCCCAGGTACCTAATTGAAGACAATTACGATCGGACGGTTTTTTAGCATGGCACGAATCTCAAAACAAACCCCCTACAGTCTCCATAGGCACCAGATTAAATTTGACCCAAACAAGATTAATCTGGACCGTCCGATCGTAATTGTCTTCAATCAGGTACCTGGGAGGATACGGATCCCGACCACAGGCAACTTGAACGGTTTGGTCAACGGAACCCAATCGAAATCATAAAAAAAGATGTATTGACCCGATCAATAACTTTATTTAACAATGAAGAGGTGAGAGAGCGCGAGGTGAGAGGCGAGAGAGCGACAGAACAAAAGAGGAGGAGACTTGATTCGATGGGCTCATGAGCCGGCCCGGCTTGACTCGGATTCGACCCTGTTCTAAATCAAAATTTGAGATGAGTCAAGTTCGAGCTTTTTTTAGTTTAGAACCCGGCTCAATGTAAAATATTAAGCTGTCCAACTCATTAGTTCATGAAACGGCCCGGCTCATTAACAGCCCTATAATGAAGCCACATCTAGATCTACTACATAATAATGTACCGACACTATGACCCTAATCGAAAGCTATATTGACATGGACGGGGATTAATTTAAAGATTTAATTTTCCCATCTATAAACTGTCAAGATATACTTTTTCGTCTAAAGCATTGATTCATCTTTAATTAAGATAACACTGCCCCCTCTTTTGTCCAAAAGCAAAAAGATCTGAAATCATTCATTTGTGGTTGCTGGTGGATAGCACCAAAAGATGTGGAAGATATTTTCATTTTCATAATTTCTTTACCTATATATTGAGGTAACATTGCTAAAAGAGGAGAACAACAACAAAGCCATTACTTGAACTCTCCTCTCCTACAATTTTTTTATAACTAATCAACCTCTCTTTAATTTGCGATGGATCCACCAAACACAAACGCTGAGACTGAGAAGAAAGAATCCAGCAATTCACCAACTGAACTCTTCTCAAGTGCGCAATATCTCGGACAGGCAGCCGTGTCGAGCTTTAACAAAGATACGGATAAGGTTGACAAGGCCAAGGCTGCCGCCGCAGCCGAAGACCTTCTCGAAGCAGCCAATCAGTATGGTAATATAATTATACTTATCAATCGGCAAACATAGTTGACAGATGAGTCAAAGACATGATAAATTAATATTCAATTGAGCAAGGTTAAATTGGGGGCATACTATGTTTTTTATTAACAGAAATTCAGGGTCAATGCTGGAAGAGTTATGTTTAAATGACTAATTTGCCTCAGTTGTTCTATAATTGAATTGTAAGTAGGCAATGCATCGTTTCTTTCATTTGGTTCACTTATTACCTAGGCAAGCACACAAAGAACTGAGAACAGCAAAAGAAAATTGTCACTGGCATGTGTCAGTTAAAACTTCAGACGACCACAATTGGCCTTTTCACAGTACTAACTAATGAAACTTACAGGTAAGCTTGAAAATACGAACTACGGCACATACGTAGAGAAGGCCGAGGTATACCTCCACCAGTATTCTGAACCCGGCGCCACTAAAGAAACCACAGAGGCCGAGAAGGTGAAGACAGATGCACCGGCTCCAAAGGATGGTGGTGCAAAGGAGCCCGAGAAGAAAGAAGAAGAATCGACCGGTGGGGTGGAAAGTTATGTCAAAATGGCCGAAGGTTTGGTGAACAAGGAGAACAAGGAAGGAGGTGATTCTAAGCCGGCCGACGAATCCGGAGGAGGTTTCGGGGGTGCCCTCAAGATGGCCGGGGGTTTATTCAAATAAAATTTTAGTGATGATTGATTATGTAATTGTTTGTGTGTTTTGGTTATGTTTGTTTAAATTTTTATGTATGTTTTGTTGGATTGGGGTCTGTTTAATGCATCTATGTACTGATCAAGGTGATTGTGTTATACTTTGTTTTGGTTCTGTTTGTATTTCTATGTTTGTTCCTTGGATATGTTTAGATATACCTTATTTAATGTAAACGGAGGAATAATATATATGTATGTGACTAGTAATAACTTTAGAGTAATTGTGACAAAAAAATAGTAATTAGTTTAGATCATTCAATTAAATAAATAATAATAATAATCTACTCTGTTTATAAGACTAATTTTTAATTTTAGTAAAACTTATTTTGTTAATAAATATAGATTATGATAAATTATTTTAATATTTTTTGTAATTTTCCAGTAAAAAATCTCATTAACATGACATAATTATTCGATCAAACAAAAAATTGGGATACTAGCATAGTTTCTTTCTTTGCTTGAGCAGGTTTATGTTTACCAAAAGACTTTAGACAGAGACTCATTTAAAATCGGACATAAATCATCTGATTCGTGTTAAAATGATTAACGAGATCATTTAAATTTATCGAGTTCTAAATCTGTTCACACAAATCTCAATGCAAATCGAACTTTATAAGTCCAACTCTAAATAAAATTTGTTTAAAACTCTTTGAACGAAACTCAATTCTCTTAAGCATCAAAATGTTTATTTTTTTTATATAGGACCTTACCTTAGGCATCAATGCAAATCTGGTAGAGAGATTATTTTCTGTGAAGATGTGTAGGACCTTACTTTTTTTTAATGATTTTACCTTTTTACACCACCAAGGCATCAAAATGTTTATCTTTTTTTTTTTGGGCCAGTGGGCATCAAAAGTTTAATGATCTTACCTTTTCTAAAAGCAAAAAAAATAAAGAAACAAATTCATTGATTCCCATTTGAATTTACAGTTAGCTGTAACATCACACGATTGATGAAGTGGGAACAATTGACAAAAAGATAGGATTGTACTGACCAATTGACATGATCTCTTTTAATAGCATTGGCCTTGAAAGCCACAGGCAAAATAAGTGGAGATGTTGCCTTTTTCCTTTATTTTAAATCGTAATGAAAATGGAAATATGATCACAAACTTCACATGAGCTTATTGCCTGCTATCTGGGGCACTGTTGTGGATCCGTATCCTTTGAGTTAACTTACTCAACACAATTGAAACGGACGGTCCAGATTTATTCTCAGCTGGTGTTTGATTGGGATGGCGCAGTGGCAGTATTATTTGTGCTTTGAGATTCTTGCCAAGTTAAAAAGAATAATTTTAAGCCATCCGATTCAACTGTACTTAGTCCGGTAACCAGAGGGGACATGAATTCCACTGTTGTATATTGTGATTTTATGATATACATATAAAAATATAATAATGATGGAGGTCTTTGACTAGAGGCAGAGCTACAAAATTTTAATTGAGAAACTGAAATGTAAAATATACACATACAAATATGTGATAGATAGAATTTGAATCTATTTTTTTATTACAACACAAAGTAAAATAAATAAAGAAGCAACTTTGCTGATTATTTATATATTTTGTTTTGGTATAATTATTTTTAACTAATATATATATTCTTATTATATTTGAGTAGAATTTAAGTGTTCTTATTGGCCCCTATATGTCTGGGGAACTCTCTCAGTGACAGTTAGCATTACCATTTGCACTTGTCGATTATACCACCGCATCCATTCTCTCTCCTTTTTCTAAAGTTCATGTTTTTGGTCCTTTCTCAACGACTATTTTGCCATTAATATAATTAAATCTAACAGCTAAATTAGCCTTGTAAATCCTTGAATAGAGATTTATGATTTGGGCAATAAAGCTTATACACAAATTAATTCACCCAAATTTCACTCACCAAGTTTTATGTGAACTTAACTTCAAAATTTATTATATTAACTTGAAATGAAGAACCCAATTTTTTGTGAACTTCAAAATTTATTATATTGACTTGAAATGAAAAACCCATTTTTTGTGAACTTCAAAATTTATTATATTGACTTGAAATGAAGAATCCAAATTATTGAAACTAATCAACTTTACCAGTGATACGATTGCATGTCAACTTTATTAAATTGTAAATTAATTGAGTATAAAATCAAGCAATTAAAAAATAATGAAAAATAAATGTATTAATTAACATATAAAATGTACGACAAAGAATATATCTGCACATTACAATCCAACTAGTAATTAATCAAAGAATATATATATATATATATATATATATATAGAGAGAGAGAGAGATGGACTTAGCTACTTCATGAAGTAAAACGACTTTGTACTTCACGCCATATCTTCATTTTCAAAGTTCAAATAGTCGATTCGAACCTTCCAACATGTTCTTCATATTGAAATGTACTTGGAGACCAAATTTTACATTTTTTGGAATTTTTTTACTATTTCTTAAGCCACTTTGAAAATCTGAAAATCCTTATGAACAGTAAAAAACAGTAAAAATTTCTGGACCGCCGGATCAGTGATTTTCAAAGTGGCTTAATAAATAGTAAAAAAATTCCAAAAAATGTAAAATTTGGTCTCCAAGCACATTTCAATATGGAGAACAACTTGAGCGGTTCGGATCGGTAGTTTGGATTTTCAAAATGGAAACATGACGTGGAGTACAAAGCGTTTTACTCCATGGCCTAGCTAAGTCCATCTCTCTATATATATATATATAGAGAGAGAGAGAGAGGCTATGGTACTTCGGCTAGTGTACTACGGCTCAATATGGTACTTTTTAAAATCCTAACGGTCGATCCGAACCGTTCAATGTGATATCCATATGAATATGTACTTGCAAACTAAATTTTATATTTTGTTGAATTTTTTTACTATTTTTTTAGATAGGTAGAATTTTCAATGTTTTATACAAATTCTGGACCATCAAAATTCTACCTATCTCAAAAAATAGTGAAAAAATTCGAAAAAATATAAAATTTAGTTTGCAAGTACATATTCATATGGATATCACATTGAACGGTTCGGATCGACCGTTAGGATTTTAAAAAGTACCATATTGAGCCGTAGTACACTAGCCGAAGTACCATAGCCTCTCTCTCTCTCTCTATATATATATATATAGAGAGATGGACTTAGCTAGGCCATGGAGTAAAACGCTTTGTACTCCACGTCATGTTTCCATTTTGAAAATCCAAACTACCGATCCGAACCGCTCAAGTTGTTCTCCATATTGAAATATGCTTGGAGACCAAATTTTACATTTTTTGGAATTTTTTTACTATTTATTAAGCCACTTTGAAAATCGCAGATCCGTGTGAACAGTAAAAAAACAATAAAAACTTCTGGACCATTCGATCAGCGATTTTCAATGTGGCTTAATAAATAGTAAAAAATTCCAAAAAATGTAAAATTTGGTCTCCAAACACACTTCGATATGGAGATCATGTTGAGCGGTTCGAATCGGTTGTTTAGATTTTCAAAATAAGAATATGAGCGTGAAGTAAAAATTACATCTTACTTCGCAACTCACCATAGTACCGGATACAAGAAAATATTATATTTTGGAATTTAATCAAGTACCGGATACAAGAAATGGCCAAAGTCAAGTTTGGCTGAAAATATAAAATTGCTTAAAATTCACTAATCCAACCTAGTACGCATCTTTGCCTTTTATAGGCGAAGCTGAATTTAAAAAGCAAATTTCAAATTTCAAAAGACAAATTGAGTCCCTCTTCAGATCGTAACAAACAGAGAGCAGCGAGAGTGAACGAGCAACTCGCGGGGGGTGGGGGGGTGGTGGTGGGCAATAGTGGGTAGCGGTGGGCGAGGGAGGGCATGGATAGCAAACGAGAGATAGAGAGAGCGTGTCAGTGGAGGGTGGGGTTTGGAGGAGGGGCGCTCTAACGAAGGAGCAAACGGACGGTTCAATTTTAAACTTTCTTTTGTTTATGTTTCTTTAATAGAGCGATATATCATACATGTATATTAAAGTAGATCAAACGGTTCATAATGTGGTGGTATTTAATTTAAAATAACATTAGTGTCATTCTAGTCGGACTCATCAATATATATAGTCTACATCTTATAAGGAGAATTAATAATTCGTTGTATAAAACAAAACTAAAATGACAATCGCTATTTTTCTCTTCTTTTCTCTTATCATATAAAGTCATGTAAATACTAAATCGTACAATTGCTATTTTCCCTTCCTTTTCTTTCGCTGAGTAATTCTCTATTCCACTCATAAATGTATATTTTACTCTGGTATAATCCAAAATCTAAATTCATCTTAAATTTTATTAAGAATCAAATACAATTTTTTTTCTCTTAATTTCTATATGAATTTAGATTAATCGTCTTTATCTTAAATTATACCATACTTGAGAACCAAAATCAAGAGGCTTAATCGGATAACCACAGTGAAAATATCAAATTTACTTAAACTAGAGGCTTAATTACATGTGGTCCTTGGGAAAGTCAAGACCCAAAAATTAAACTATTTTAGCCGAGGACCAAAAATTTGGTCTTTGCGCGTTGTACCAAAAATCAGATAGATTTGGACTGGGCTATCGCGGCTCACAATAATCCACTGGTCCTTTGGCTCACGCGTGGTGTACAAAAAAAAAATCTCACACGCACTGAGATTTTGGTCCGGTGTTGTCGCGGTTTACCAACCAACATGTAAGAATTTTGAGCGCTGGTTCACGCGCGCGGCTCATCACAATTCGACGCGAACAAAATCAGCCCGGTCTACCGCAGCGTACAAGCAATTTCGGCGCTGGAGATGTATTGGCTGGTCCACGCGCGGTCTACAGCCATGAAACCTTTCGTCTCCGACACAGGAGTAGGTCCGATGGGCATCGGACCTAGTCAATTAGCTCTAGGACTGTACGATTAGCATCAAGATCTATGTGCACGGAAGTTGATACAGACTTGTACGGATTTTGATACAGAGCACACGAATCTTGATGCAGATTGAATGGTCATCACACCCATCGAACCAAGGTAGGTCTGATGGGCATCGGACCTACTCTGATTCCTTCGTCTCCACGCCGCTGAATCAATTTTTGCACGGAATTGAAAATTCCCGTGGTCTCAACAATACCGAAATTTACCAACGATATAGAAAAAATAACCACATCAAATCGGGTACAGAAATCTAATTCTTAGTTTCTCAAATCCAAATTTCGAATTTCAACATAGCCCCTCTAATATCACTTGTTGGGACCAACAAAAACCATCATCGACCACCGCAGGACCATCTGTGTTGAATATAAAACTGAATAGCGGAAATATACCTTAATTCATGATTGTCTTGTGCGAGAGAGCGCCACCGATTCGGTTCTTCCAAGAGAGTCTTCTTTGTTCTGCATTCTCCAAAGTCTCTCATACTCTCATCTAATAAAATAATGAGAGATGAATACACGATAGTAGCCTTATATTTTGGAGACCAAATCATAATATACAGCCCAAGACACCCTTGGTTGTTTAATGTAGTAATTATTCAATTTTACCAATTATAAAATTGAATATTACCTTTTAAGTTCTACATATTAAAGGTCCACACTAGGGGTGTTCAAATGGTCGGTTCAGTTGAAACCGAACTAAAATAATCAAACCAAACTTTTCTTCGGTTTTCAAAAATAGAACTGAACCGATTAAACTTATAAACCGATTAAGAACCGAACGGAACAAATCGAAGTAAATTTCGGTGTTCGGTTCAAACTGAAGTAAACCTATTGGTGTCATTATTAACGAAAATTATACATGTTCATACACAAGTTGTTCAATTTCATACAAAATATGTAGATGTTCTAAAATATTTAAACTAAAATGAAAGAAAGGAAGCAATGATTGAACCAAACAAAATATAAATCATACTTGAACCAATATAATTCAGTTGGTTCGGTTTAGTCGGTTTTGAAAAGTCTAAACCAAACCGATCCATTTAAACCGAAATAATTCAAAATTTTAACCGAACCGATACATTTAAACCAAAAAACCAAACCATTTAAACTGAAATTTTTCAGTTCGGTTGAAAACCGAACAAACCGAACCGTTTGAACACCCCTAGTCCACACCCTATATGACATATTAATGCTCAATAAATTATATAACGCATATGACCATTTTTAATTTAGCATAAAATAAACTGTATATAGTACAAAATTATTTTCATATTAGTCTAATATTGAATTAATGATTCAACAGTGACAACTTATGAGGGCATGTTTGCTTGCTCTTGTATTATTAATTGTATGGGTATTTTATTTTTATGTGATTGCATCTTTCTTAAGTTCAGTCCTTTGTTGAGTTTGATTTTATCTGTACTACTATGTACAGTATATGTTGTTTGCATTTTGTTCGTGTGAATTTAATTCTGCTGCTTTTTTTTTTCTTGCCCTCTTCCCTGCTATTATCTCTATCTCTCTCCTCTTTCTCTCTCTACCACTTGCTCCTCTTTCTCTCTCTACTCCTCTTTGAAGAGAGAGATAGGCAAATAAAGGAGAGCAGGGAGCTGTTTTGCTTTGTAGAAAAGCAACGGAGTGGGATCCTTGTTCGTATGTGATGGCCTCTTTGTTCTTATGTGGGCCTCTTTCTTAAGTTCAGTCATTTGGTAATGAATTGGATTTTATTTGTAACAGTTGATGTTGTTTTTCTATTGTTTTTTAGATAACTTGAGGAGGTCAAGTCTTTCAATTTTAAATATCCATAAAGAATCATCCAGTTGAGGTCAAATATCCATAAAGAATCATAATCCAGTTGCTTTAACCACAAGAACAAGAACCGGTTCTCTACTCTTGTTAATTTAGTCATGCAATGTATTGTACTTTGTTAACTTTTGTTCGCGTTGATTTTAGATTCTCATACGAGTATTCGTGAGATTGAAAGAAAATATGCTGAAACAGTAATGAAAAGTGAAGTAATTTCATTGAGTCTCTTTTTTGTACATAGTAGTATTGCTAATTATATTACAGAGGCTAATATAGCCGTTATTGTATCGTTGGTACTTTTTGCCTTTTTCTAAATATTAAAAGAACAAATGTTTTGTCTTGATTTAATTCTAGCCGCTTGATCGATGATGAACGACTGAGATCAATCCTTCAATTCTTTATTATTTTCAACAGTTGGCAACGACTAATTTGATTTCATGTTGTTACAAAATCCATCTACTAATTATAAATAGTTGACAAACCAGTAAAGATGCGAATGACAATTTAATATTGAAATATCAATTTCTAATTATATAAAGAATTGCATGAGAGTTTATTGAAGCTAATTAAACAGGGTGTGAAAATTAAAGGCTTAATTTCCCTTCAATGATATGCTCGCAGAAATGAAATTGATTTAAGTTATAAGTGTCGTTCAATCACAATTCAAGTCACTAGTTTACTATCATAAGAGATCTTCTATCCGAATTTCGAACCTGCAGTCTCTCACACATAAATCATTAATTATCTCTACCATTACGTTAGAGGTTAGTTCTCACTTTTTATGTATTTTACAAGGGTTACACGTACACCTTTTTGACATCATTGAATTCCCAAATCCAGTCAGCTCCATATCACCGTATATTAATTCATCATTTTTTTTTCTAGCAGCCATATATGCTCCCCCTTTCTTTTATATATATATATATATATATATATATATATTTTTTTTTTTTTTTTTTTTTGCAATGATTGGCAGAGGCTACTAATAGTCCCTTTCTTTTTATATAAAATACACTAGTTCTCCTTACTAAACTACTTGAACTAAACGAATTAAGCATAAAAAATGAGAAACATAAGGCAAGCCAATATAATGTCACTTGTGTAGTTGACATAATTACCTAATTAATTTTGTCAACTTAATGTACATTCGACGCCACTATTCTGATATATTTTCATGCTAAAAAATTTGAATCAGTGAATAATTACATCATAGAACCATATCCAGCTCTACCATGCCAGTGTCGGTAAGTCGCTCCGACTGGACCTTTCGCACAATTGGTGCAACATCTGGCGACTCCTCAGACACCTCCGGTATTGAAGAAAGCGCTCGACCTGACAGGGAATAATATCCCTGGTAGTAGTAATCTTCAACGTAATGATCATAACTCCCAGCCGGCATACTATATGTTCGCTTTAGCCGAAACACCTTGCCAAATAACTTGTTCAATAATTTCGACAGCCATAATCGTTTTTTTGCAGATTTACTGGCTAGCGGCGGTGCGGGCAGACTTGACAAATGTGGCATTGAGAGAGATCAGTTTGCAATTGCGGAATCGAGATAATGGCTGAATGATACGAATTCGAACGAATCGTAGATCAGTATGCTCTTGTAGTCCCATATAGGGTTAGGGGGTTTTTCTTTTGGATATTATAATTTGTATCTTTATCCATGTTGGATCAGGAAACAGGATTATAAATGGATTGAAAGGATGTGTAGGTAGGTTGTGATATGGATGAAGAATTGAGAAGGTTATAGCTTTACAAATGGATGGATATGGCTCAAACAAATCTTAATTTTTAGAAAAAGAATCACAAGTTTCTCACCTTTTACATTAAATACAGACAATGAGAAGATAGAATCAAAATTCAACATGGTTTTTGTGATGCATTAATTTTTGTGGTGCTTTGTATAACAAATTCAATTGATGTACATGGTTTTTTAAGGGTCATGGTGTGTTTCTTGTTTGTATCTCAACAAAAATCACTTCATGTTATGTCTCAATACTAATTTGCACATTTTAGTTTTTTTAAGATTAAATTCTTAGATTTTACCTGATTATATGGGGTTATATAATTTGGTAAAATTATTTATTATTCTCATCCCAATTAACAAAGTAAGTTACGTAATTTACAATATAAAGAGGGATTTGAATGCTAAATTGGTGTCAATAAAATTAAATTTTAAGTTAGTATTTTTTTTAACTTTTAAATAAAAAAGTATTGATTAAATATTATACATATCATACAATTGAGAATGTATAAAACACATACCGCGGTTTAAATTTGATAATTCAAGCATCAATGAAAAAATCGACTCAGTTTGACACCAAAAACAGCTTGAATAGGAATCCTTCCGTACCGTAAACAAAATTTGCGAATTTACAAGTCCTTTACTCTTTTTTTGTTGCTTTTAAACATATATTATTTGACACATTAGATAGGAGCATACGTTTTGACTCATAAATAATTGTTTTAGTGGGCTTGATGAAAAATTGGTTTTAAAAAATTTACTTGTTGCAATGTAGCATTTTACTTTACAAATAAATTTCAGACATACAGAAAAAAAAAATTCATTATAGTTATTATTGAATTTTGTAGTTACCTCACAACCAAATGTATTTGCATTTCACACTCTATGAACCTGCTACATGAAATAAACATCAATACACAATGCATGGACTTTAATTTGGTCAAAGGAAAGTGGTGGGGAAGCATTAAAAGTTACACTGCTTTTTGTTCATAAAAAGGTTCAAAAAAGGAAACATTAGCTAGTAACTTGCGAGTTGCGACAGAATAAGCTTGGCAAATTTCATTGGTTGACATAAATTTGTTTATAAATAGGATCTCTTGCTACCAGAATCAGTGTAACATTTATGTGCTAGTTGAGTTACTGGTAGCAGTGTAACTAAATGGAGTTTAACTATTTTTCTTTATTAATTTGCCACTGGTTACTGGTACTGTAAATTTTACATCTAAGTTATATGAAACAACTTAAACTTCAATTTGATAGAATATCGCCTTGATTTCATTTGTTTTCACAATCATTAAAACTCAATGACAATGCAATTATTTCACAAATAAGAATGCAATGAACAAAGCCTTGATTAAGCTAATCGTTTTTCTTAAAAAAATGAAATAAAGCTAATTTCTATGTATATTCCATCCTCTGGATTGGATAATTGCACATAATATTTATTTTGATTATTTTATCTTTGTATATAAATGGTTCAATGAAAAAATTGCGCCGTTAAGCTATGTGCCATTTCGGTTCAAAAAAACCACAAAACTTTACTTGAATGACTGTCCGCAGTTAATCCTATATATTAAAGTTCACATGGAATTGACTTATTTAACAAGATAAACTGAGAATTTACTTGAGGATTATCTGTGCACTAAATGTATGTCCCAACAAATAATAGATAAATTATACAAACTTTCACTTCACATTATTGTGCAAAATCTAAATCGATCATCATTAAATAAATAAATAATGAATGAATGAATGCAGCATATTTATGCTTTCATTTTCACAGTATAAGTATTAAGGTTTCCGCTGAAAAAATACAAAGAATGTGTAGCTCCTAATAATCAATAAAACTAATATGCATATTGCAGTTTAAAAAAAAATAATGATAGATAAATGAGTTCCTTCATTTTATTTTAAAGAAAGAATAAAATAATTTAACTCGCAATATTTGTTAATGAGAATGAATTTGATTAAAAATACTTTCGTCAACAAAATTGAGTAAGATAAAGAATAGAAGAATTAATTAATACTCATGCCGTGCGACCTTTCATTGAAACCAGTGTTCTAAATAGCGCGCTATACCGTTTTTGGACGCCAAACGCTACGCTACGACATCAAAATGCGCTATTTGCGCTACGGCCGCTATAGCGGTCCGCTATTTGCGCTATACAATATGAGTTTTTTTTTTTAAGTAATTTATATGGGTTTTAAATAAAGATAAAAAAAATCTCAAACCAAAATTGAATTTGTTGCTACTTGCTACAAATAAATCAATATGAAATTGGGATAGAAATTGAAATTTGAATAGAAAAAAAAAATATTATGTCATGAATCATGATGCTTAAGATATTTTTAATAGGAAAAATCGATAGTTTATGATATTACTATGGATATTTTGAACCGCAATTTGGATTTTGTACTGGTTCAATATGAATATTATAATTTCTTAATTACTTAGTGTTATTTATTGTTCTATGAGACTTTAGATAATGTTGATATTTAGTACAAATATTGAATATACGGAATGTAAAAAAAAAACGTTATGTGGCATAGCTTCCGCTATAGCGACGCTGTTCGCTATAGCTTTTTTTGTAGCCTTCCCGCTATGACGCTATAAACGCTATTTAGAATCTTGAAAAAAATACAAAGAATGTGTAGCTCCTAATAATCAATAAAACTAATATGCATATTGCAGTTTAAAAAAAAATAATGACAGATAAATGAGTTCCTTAATTTTATTTTAAAGAAAGAATAAAATAATTTAACTCGCAATATTTGTTACTGAGAATGAATTTGATTAAAAATACTTTCGTCAACAAAATTGAGTAAGATAAAGAATAGAAGAATTAATTAATACTCATGCCGTGCGACCTTTCATTGAAACTAGGGGTGTTCAAATGGTTCGGTTTATTTGGTTTTGAACCGAACCGGTAAGATTCGGTTTAAATGGTTCGGTTGTTCGGTTGAATTGGTTCGGTTCGGTTGATTTTGTGACTTAGTTCGGTTTAAATGGTTCGGTTCGGTTTTGATTTCTCAAAACCGATTAAACCGAACCGACCGATTTTATTGATAGATTGAGACTTCGAGTATTATTTTTATATGAAATTTGTATGAAATTTGACACGTGTAATGATATTTGTATGAAATTTGACATGTGTAATGGTATTTTTATTTTTATATATGTGAAATTATGAATGTATAGGTGTATTGAGTTGATTTTTGAGAAAATTCGGTTTAACCGAACAAACCGAAGTTTAAATCGGTTTAAATGGTTCGGTTTTAATTCGGTTTGCTATTTTAGTTCGGTCGGTTCGGTTGGATTTTCAAACTTCGGTTTTAAGTTCGGTTTGGTTATTTTAGTTCGGTTTAAACCGAACCGACCGTTTGAACACCCCTAATTGAAACCAAAAGGAGTGAGGGAAATAGAGAATCCATGGCCTACGGACTTTAATGATTAAAAAAAATAAACATATTCTCTTAGGTAATAGAATATTTCTGTTTAGATCCGGATCTAAACAAGAATATTTTGTTACCTTAGGTGATATGAATTTGGGGTGAGGGGGGAGAGGTAAAAAAATGACGTAATATAGAATCTACTATTATGATAAATATTATAGATGTATAAATAATCAATCTGAATCATTTAATATAATTTTCATGATAAAATATACTTATAAATTAAATTTTATATATTTTTACAATATTTTTACTATTTTTTTATAAATAAAAAATAATTTGACCTAAAGACGGACTATAAAAACAGTGACTTTCTTTCTATCTAAAAAAATAGTTAAAAAAAATTTTAATTGTTAAATTTGATCTCCAAATACAGTTCTACAAGGAAATCATGTTTGAGCTGTTTTGTAATATGCATGTAGGATTAGAGATCCATAACACGGGCATTCTATAATATGCATATCACAATAGCCTCATTCAATTGATAAATATAAATTTGTAATAAGATTTTCGATGAGTATTATCATGTGATTAAGGGTAACTAAGTTGCTATACTCGTGTCTTATAAAGAAATCAAGAAGCATCAAGAAGTATTTAAAATTAAATTTTCAAATTAAATTTTCAAATGTAGATAATATTGTAAATATAGGATTAAAAGGACCTAATACACATCTAGCTACATATAGATAGAAGCAAAAAGTAGTTCTAAGTGGTGACAACTCTTGAGACATCACACATCAGACACGGGATACATTTCGTACCAATCATCATACCTGATGGCTGATGCATGCTAGAGAGCATACGGATCCGTTGCGACACGTCTCTGTAAGAGCTACCAGTGCAACCAAATAATCATGTGGGATAATTTGCACATATTAATATAATTTTGAGATGCAAACACCACGATATACACAAAAGTGAAGCTAGCGTTATACAGGAGTATGCATTTGTCTACTTTGGAATTATTTTTATTTTTTAGATCCGGTTATAATAAAGGGTTTGCCTACCTTTGAAAAACGGGTTTGTCTACCCTTACCGGCAACTAAGTCACAATTTGAGGTTATTCTGTTGGCCATGTCCGGCACTGTATGAGGGATTAAATTTTAAGTGGAGTTAAGGAGCACTTGTTTGATAGTGTCGGATTAAGAAAAAAGTACTAAGTAGACAAAAAGGTGCTAAGAATGCTTAAGTCAAGAAAAATGGTGCCTTAAGAATTGGAGCAAAAGAGGCTTGAGTTTAGGAATTTGAATAAAAGGAGCAAAAGTTAATCCTCACTAAGGAAAGGTTGTTCAGACGAATTAAGCTTCTAAGGAGTCTAAAGGAAGTTTAAGGAAGTCTAAGGAGGTCTAAGCTTGTACAGCCGAACATGTACATTCTGTTTAAGCCGATTCAGTCTTTTAATTTCATGGTGAATCGAAAGAATTTGGGAGAGAAAGGGTGGTGGGAGTCAGAAAGGGGAAGAAGAAGCTTTTAAAGCATTATAAATATTAAATGAACATAGTGTACATGTGATGTCCTGTATTGTTTTGAAAATATGGATTGATTCAAGTGGACCATATATGGCCGAATTTTTTTCTATGAGTTATCTGGCTCCACCTAAATTTATTATGTTCCGTTAATTTTCCATATTAAGATATCTTGGAAATTCTATATCATAGTAGATATTTTTTGAAATAAATTCCATTCGTCAGATGAAATGAACTCAAACCATCGAATGTTTTTTTTTACTGTAGTGGAGCAATTCACTAATTAATTTATTAAATAATTTATATTAATACATGTTTCTTGCATGCACCTATAAAAGAATAAGTAAGAAAAACTAACACATAATATAACAATTAACGTATTAAATAACTAACCAAGTCGTAAAAACCTACTTATTAGTTCTCAATGTTCATATTATGTTATATTAGTAAATTATTTAAATGTTAGAACTTGTCTTAACATTATTTTTGGACTAATTATTTTTCTACAATTTTTCTCTATTTATTTTTAATACAAAACAAGTTTATTTGGAAAAATCCGAGTTTTCAAGTTAACTCGTCTGATTCCTACCAATTCACTCGATTCTGATTCTAAAATCGATTCTATGGTCAACTGACCGATTCCGCTTCCGATTTTTTATTTTCAGAACCATGGTTATCATAGTAGATATTTTTTGTGTTTAACTGAGGCAATTCTTATGGGAATTTAATGCTATAAAATAAATAAAAGCGAGACAAAATTAAGGTTTATTAATGTTTAATTTAAGAAACTTACATGGTTTTAAGTCCCTTTTTTTTTTACTCCTTCATGTCATGTTTGGGACAGACTGTAACAGAGATGTGTAGTTTTGCCATGATTTTTTCTGGCATATTTCTTCTTCACAAAACCCAGAATATGTCTACCAATGGTACCATTTCTATTTTTACTACATTTGAAATGCTTGTTATTTCTTTGAATTGTGTCTTGAACCCGAACTCGAACCCGTTATTTTATTTGAACTTGAAGCCGTTATTTTATTTGAACCCCGAATCCGATTTTTGTCTACTCTTGATTTAAATCCTAACTTCGCCACACAAGGAAATAAATTTGCGGTTATAGCTTGAGAATAATAGGAACCTGTTATTCCGATCCAAACCGTTTAAACTTATTTATACACGAATCTCAACGAAGTAATTTTTTATGTGCAAATCTCACCGAAGATCAACGGTCGAGATCGAAATAATAGGTTCATGTTATTCTCAAAGGAATAACAACAGATTTATTTCCCGATATACAATGAATTCGTATTACCTGAGGTAACATAATATTTCTGTTTGATCTCGACCGTCTAATCAGAATCTGCACGGCTATTAAAGCAGCCCTGCGTTCTACCTCAGACCGGATTGGGCCGGATCCGAACAGGATTTTGTTACCTCACAGGATATGGATTCATATACAAGTGGGGTGGCGTTTATAATTGCATAATAGTTTTGTTTCTGTTGTTATAAATGAGCAGCCGTCTTGATTTGGATTACATAGTGTTCTTCATTCCTTGTATATACTTTCTTTAGTTATTTTGCTTGTATATTGTATTAGTTATAAGAGTGAGAGTATGGTACTTTGCAATGTAGATTCATATGAAAATTTGCACAGAAACATATGTAATATATAAAAAGAAAAAGTTGAACTTTTATATTGAGATAAAACCTATTAAATTAAATACAATATCAAAATATGCCGAAAAAAGTCAATAAAAAATCACATAATATAATAATTCAGTTTCATACATTAAATTAGATGGCCTGACAATAATGATTTCATAAAAGCACAAATACATTAGTTTATATAGTCCAATAAAAATATAATTCATTAGATTGTACTTGTACATGTCAACAGAGAAGAAAATATATGTCAAACGAACAAAATATATATAATGTGACATAACTACTAAAATAGAAGTCAGACTACATAAACATTATTTCAATCTTAACACCCATAATATTCCTCAACGATTAAGTAGGCACCATATATTTTTTCATTACCTATATATTACAATCAATTAACACAGCCCAAATTGATACAATAGAACCAAGCACCCAGAAGCAAACTCAGCGCTTACCCAAGAAACCCTGAGCCAATTTCAAGTAGTCTCCAACCCCGGCACCCTCTGACTCACCACCGGCCGAATGACCAGAATGCCCTCCTCCTTGGCTCTTCAAAAGTCCCTGTGCCAGCTTCATGTAATCCCCAATTCCACCTCCTGATCCTCCTTCCTCTTCCTCTTCTTCTTGGTGTTTTTTAGTTTTGTCAGTAGCATAAGAATTCGGTCGAGCCGAAGTCTTGTGGCTTGTGTATTCTTCCTCTTCATCTTCGTATTCTTCTTCTTGGTGGTATTTTGTTTTGCCACTAGCATGAGAATTTGGTCGTGCCGAAGTCTTGTGGCTTGGGTACGCTTCCTCTTCATCTCCGTATTCTTCTTCTTTCTGGTATTTAGTTTTGCTACTAGTGTAAGAATTTGGCCGTGCCGAAGTCTTGTGGCTTGTGTACTCTTCTTCTTCTTTCTGGTATTTAGTTTTGTCACTAGCATAAGAATTTGGCCGTGCCGAAGTCTTGTGGCTTGTGTACTCTTCTTCTTCATTTCCGTATTCTTCTTCTTTCTGGTATTTAGTTTTGCCACTAGCATAAGAATTCGGTCGTGCTGAAGTATTGTTGCTTGCGTAAGCTTCCTCTTCATATTCTTCTTCTTCTTGTTGGTACTTTTTACCTGGCTTATTACCGTGAGAAGGTGGCTGTGATGAAGGGGCGGAATACTGATGGAGGTACTCCTCAGCTTTCCCTATGTACTTGCCGAAGCTTTTCTCTTCGAGATGGCCTATCATTAGATATTAAGTTGTGTTATGGAGTAGAAATAGACCAATATTGTGCACTACATTAAAATGGCTGATCTGAGTCGATAAATGTGATCTGCGTATTGAAATTTTATTAGAAACCAAATTTTATACTTTCTAGACTCTTTTACTATCTTTTTAGTTGGGAAAAAATTCATTATTGTAGACCGGCTAACAGCAATAGTTTTATCTAAAAAGATAATAAAAAGAATCTAAAATAAAAAAAATCCAACAATATTCCAATAAGTAGATCAAATTGAGGATATTAGATCGGCCATTTGAATATAAAATATCAAGATTTGTGCGAGATATAACGGTGTATGTTTACTTTGTGAAACACCCTAACACAACTCTTACATACTTGTCCCAAATAATATGTAATTAGACAATTTGTTGTATCTGTGTACTGATAGCAACCAAGGTAACTAAATTCCAAACGGTTGAATTCACATAAAGATTGAATAGACCAACAGCGATTGAATCACTCCTTTAAAAAATAAAATAAATAACAAGGATTGACCACAAATTTAAGCTGAAAAAACATGATTTATTCTAACTACTAAGAGTGGAATCTTTAGAAAATTATGAATCTATTCAATTGTCAATCTCTCGCCATTTTTTTCAAAATATAACCAACAGGGGTGCCAAAGCAAACAAAAAGAAAGTTTATAAAGGTATTTAATCCTCTCAGGCCTAAAACTGAAAGAATTTAATTATATTTGGCTAATTTTGTGCACATCGTGTGTAATAAGAGATAAACTTTTATCTCTTCACTTCTCACACACAACTTTATAATCCAAACCCTTCTCGCAAAGCAGGCGAAAGGTAATTAAAAAAAACGCAAATGTTCTTCCAAGTGGCCAAATTATTTTGGTTTTCTTACCAGATTCGACCAATTCTGTAAACGAAAGAGCTGAATTACCATACTGAGAGACGGCATGGAGGAGGTTGTCGGCAGCCGTTGCTGCCTCGGACTTGTTGACCTTGGTCGATTCATGCCTGAAGGTCGACATGGCGGCGCCAGCAAGCACCTGAGCACTGGAGAAGAGATCGGTGGGAGAAGTGGCTTCATGTCTGAAGCCGCTTGAATTGGATTTGTGGGGTTTGGTGTTGTGTGTGTAAGAGTCCATGGCTGAGTTAGAGGAACTGGATATTTTCTTGTGTGGAGGCTTTGGAGAGTACAAGGGCAGAGGAACCGAGTGTGGGATGCGATAGCTGGTGTTTAATTCAAAGGAGATGGAGAAAAGGAGCGACAAACGAGAGGGACGGAGAGCAGATCCAGTGTAGTTGAGATGCTAATTTTCGTTATGCTGTTTGCTGTTTCGTCTTCCTTACTGTCAGAGAATAAATTAAAGTTTGGTGACATTTTAAACGGACAAGCTTCTTTAAAAAAAAAATGGATAATTTTGTTAGAGTGAGGTAGTGTTTTGCAAACGGGCACGGACGGGCGGGCACGGGCAAAATCCGGGGCGGGTCACGGGCAACGCGGGTCACGGGCGACACGGGACGGGTTAGCATGGGTATTTTTTTAAAAACCCTACCCGGCCTCTCTCAAACCCCCCGGGCAACACGGATCACAGGCAACACGGGTCACGGGTATGCGGGTTTAGGTCCGGGCGGGTATTTTTTTTTTTTTTTCTGTTTCTGTTTCTGTTTTTTTTTTTTCTGTTTTTTTTTTCTGTTTTTGTTTTTTTTGGGGGGGAAAAATTTGAATTTCAAAAAGAAAAAGTACACGGGTAGGCGGGCACGGGTCTACGGGTAGACGGGTACGGGTTTGCGGGTACGGGTAATACGGGTCCACGGGTCGGTACGGACGGGTACGGGTTTGAAACGGTATGGGTATCACGGGTAAATTTTAAAAAAAACCGTACCCGGCCCTTCTCAACCCGTACCCGTTTAACCCGTGAACCCGTGCAAAACCCGTGCACGGTCCCGGGCAGGGCGGGCACGGGTCTGACCCGTGGGGGTATTTGCAAAACACTAGAGTGAGGCAGTGGTAACATGAATATTACGAATTCATATTTTTATTTTTAAAGTTGAAACAGTAATATCGAATCGTTAAATATGTTTTTTTTGTAAAATATACTTATACACTAATTTTTACAATTTTTATAATTTATTTATTATCTTTTTAGATAGATACAAAATTAGTAAGAGAGCTGATAACAGTACCCATGCTATAGTATCTGCACTGTAACTATCATAACTATTTGAGAGGACTGCTGAATCTTTTTCTAAACTATTAATACCTATGCAATGAAGTATTTATACTTATGCACAAAAGTATTTATACCTATGACGTGAACAATTTTTACGTAAACAATTGTCTCTTCAATCAAATCTCTCAAACGTATCTGCACCATAAATACATGTGGGAGACCACTCAAACTACATGGGGGGCCATACACGTTTTTAGAGGTGAGTTTTTTTTCTCCGTTCAATCTCGTCCATATTTCTGACGATTTGTGAGGAATTTTGCGAATCTAAAATCACGAACGTCTTCTACGTAATTTTTTCTTTCAAATGAGATCCATGATGACGTATTTTCGGACTCGTTGTCACACAAATATTTATACCTTGTCGTGCAAGTATTTATACTTATACTTGCAAGTATTTTTTACGTATGACACTGAATGACGTCTGAAAGTATTAATATAAAGTATTGTAAGTATTTATACATATGCACTGAAGTATTTATATCTATGTGGTCAAGTATTTTTGTTAGAGGAATGTTGATGCGGAGACGACTGGAAAACAAATGATTATAACAAGTTACACATCAAAGTATTAATATCATATTTTTCAAGTGTTAATATCTTATCTTCCAAGTATTTATATCTATGAAGGTTGACGCGGAGACGAGTGCGGGGACTAAGAAAGGGGCCGGGGACCATAGAGAAAGAGTATTGCAGAGATTTTTAGAATAATAATTAGTGGGGACTACAAATAATTATTTAATCAGTAAATCACTAATTCGGGTGGTCTACAAATTTTAGATTAAGTGATTTTCATGTTAATGTTAACTGTTCAAATTTTATATTTTCATATCCTAACAGATCATTTTAATCACTCAATATAATCTAAATATCAAAATTTTGTATAAAAAAAAAACACGTTTTGTTTGTCGGAAGAGCCATTTTTTAAAAAATTTAAAAATAATAGAAACTTGATATTCTAAAATATAGAGATACGTAGATCCCATTCAACCAACCATCCGGAAGTATTAGACATGCACAACCATGAATTCTGTATTATAACTATATATTCTTTATTATTTAGATTGTTTTTCAACTAAATTTCAAAATTAAATATTTGTCCATACATATTCATAGTATATAATATTTCACCAACAAACTATTCAACCTTCATTAATATTAATACAAAATTAAAATTTCAATAAATATTCTTCATGTATTATAGAACGAACTGGAGGCAAACTTTTTATGTATACAATGGAGGGGTGGTGGAAGCTGGTAGTTTACTAGTGGTCTAGTGGCTAGTGGCTAGTGGCTAGTGGCTAGTGGGCTCGAAGAAGACAGATGAGCGGTTCATTATGGCGAGAAGAATCCCATTCTGTGGGCAGAAATACTTTCAGCAGAACATTATGTGAGAGCAAAGAATGATACGATCGTTTTGAATTAATGGAAGAAGAATGCAGCATCTGAGCTTGAGATATTGCTCAGATAAGGATGCTTAAAATTATTCGCAGATGTGCGAGAGCTTTCCAAAGCCGGTATGGCCGTATTTAACTGTGGAGTAAGAGGTGAACCAGAGGCGGCCATTACTTAGATCCAATGGGGTCAATTGACCCCATTTAATTTTAATTTTTTTATATTTATATTTATTTTTCTATATAATTTAGCACAAAATGTCATGATACGGTAACATTGATCTGCATTCTTCGGATAAAGTTTTTATATAATTGACCCCATAGTTAGAAATTTTTTATATGATTGACCTCATATGTATTTGACCCCTATTGTTCGAAAGTCTGGCTCCGCCCTGAGGTGAACCGTGAACATATTTAGCTATCGGGATTTCACACTTAAGTTATCAAAGGAAAAGTAAAGTAAAATAAATGTAAGATGAAGTAGGAGGTGAATTAATCTAGAGTATTTATATTTTAAATTAATTTATTTATTCTACACTTAATTTATTTGTAGGACCACTATTATAAATAAATATTAATTTTGTAACATTTTATTCTTCTAGATAAATTAATTTAAGTCATGACTAAATCTGTCAAACGAGATATAAAATATGAGCAGTAAGATAGAGTAAACAACCTAATCCTTCTTTAAATTTAAGTAGCAATTGAGAACTAGCTTTTGATCTAGTGGCAAAGGCAATGCTCTCTGTGTGGGAGGTTGCAGGTTCGAAACTCGGAAGAGGTAATTCTTTGTGGATATTAAATAGTTAGGTGGCTTGATCTCCAACCTTTACTCAAAAAAAAAAAAAATTAAGTAGCAATTAAACATGAGCCCTCAAACGAGGAGTAAAGGAGTAAGGTAGAGTAAAATTCGAGTAAGTAATGTAGTACAATTCCGATTAAACATGCTCTCCGTGTGAGAGGTTACATGTTCGAAATCCAGAAAAAACAATTATTTGTGGATATTAAATAGTTAGGTGGTTTGACCTCCAACATTTACTAAAAAAAAAAAATTAAGTAGCAATTAAACATGAGCCCTCAAACGAGGAGTAAAGGAGTAAGGTAGAGTAAAATTCGAGTTAGTAATGTAGTACAATTCCGATTATATTTGTTTATCTCTTGGACGTATTAACTCACTTCACACTCACTCCGCACTTACTCCGTATGTAAAGCTCACTGGCCATGTTCGGCACCATGGCTTAAGAGGTTGAGGCTTAACAATTTAATCTTCATTAAGGAGTTGGTGTTTGGCAACAACTCAAGTGGATTAAGTTGGGTATTGTTAAGCCTCAGCTCCTCCTTAGCGCTAAGGAAGCAAAATATCAAGCTTAAAATTCGGCTTAAGGAGGAGACTTAAGTCCGTCTAAGGCATAGGTGTTCGGCCCGCTTAAGACTTTAAGAAAGGCTAAAGAGCCTTAAACCATGGTGCCGAACACGTACACTATTATACATATATATTTATTTTCTAATATCTTGTTCTATTAAACCGATTAATTTAAACCATAACCTATGCTACTATACTATATACATACATTTATTTTCAACGTCTTATTCTTTCCAACCGATTAATTTAAATCGTGACTTGTGCTACTATACGAGAGGTACAAATGAGTGGTAAGATAAAATGTGGAAACAACTCATTACACTTAAATATTCTGCCTCCACTCCACTTACAAATATGTCCCATTTTTGGAGAGCCATCTCTAAATTACAACACATTGGCAAACTCAGCTGTTCTTATCAACTTGGATCTGGTACACATGTGCAGTTCTGGTTAGATCAGTGGCACTCCGAATGCCCATTATCGATCCAATTTCCCCACCTCTTTGCTATCTGTTCTACTCCCTTTATTTGGGTACAGGAAGTCATAACCTCTCGAGGAGCTTTAGTGCAGTTTCGCAGACCTCTCTCGGGCCTCCTTCTTATTGAGTGGAGGGAACTTCTCACAATTATACAATCCTACTCTCTCACTTCTTCTCCTGACCGCCCTCAATGGAGATGGGATCCTCAGTCCCAGTTTACTACAGCTTCTCTTTATCGGTTCCTCTCTTTCCGAGGGGTTCTCCTCCCATATGCAGAAATGTGGTGGCATATTCATATGCCTTTGAAAATTCGTATTTTTATGTGGTTATTGTTCCAAAATAAATTGCTTACTAAAACGGTGTTAACCAAAAAGAGATGGCAAGGAGATAATACCTGTCTTTTTTGTCACAGTGCAGAGGAATCCGCACTACACTTATTTCTCAAATGCCCCTATATTTCTTATATTTGGTTTTGGATGGGCCAATTTCAGAACTTTTATGGTGATTGGACCTCTTTAGAACATATTCAATTGCTTGCTATATCCTTGCCTCTCAAAAAACGTGAGGCAATGTTAATGGTTGTTAGTGCTATTTGTTGGTGCATTTGGAAAACTCGAAATGCTATCTGCTTTGATAACCACCCTATTCCCTCGGTTAGAAGTATGCTTTTACTAATTCGGTCTCTGTTGGAATATTGGTCAGGTACTAAACAGGGCAACATCTTACTCTTTGCCCGCCCTTGGATGACAGATGATATGGATATGGTACCTATACAGTCCCTGTCGCCTCTGCCGGTCATTGACATGCCAGCTGCTTCTCCCAGGACTTGGGCCCCTGTCATGCTAGCCGACTGAGAGCCCTTGCTCCTATTGACATCTCTCTTATCTCTTTGTATCGGATAATGCAGTTTGCCTTAGCTTGATACTGGCACTGTACTTCTTAGCTTGTTGCTTAGAATGTTGGCACTTTACTTTGTAACACGCTGTTTAGCTTTCTGTCTTTGACAGATGCGTGTTATTTTTTTGGGTTTTTAGGTATGGATGTACTTGAGTTTGCCACCGGTCGATGATGATATCACCTAGGACTGAAATCTTGATACTGCTGCAAGCTTAGTCTCGTAGTTCAGTATCTGATTAAGGATGTCGGGTGTGCTCCTGAGACCTTACCGGCTTGGGGTTTTTTCGGGGTAGTTTTATTTTCTTGCTATGATCTTTCTTTATGAACTTTGTATGGTTGTTTCTTTTATATAATGGATGGGCTTTTGCCTCTTTTAAAAAAAATAAAAAAAAAAAAAAAAAAAATTTCTTTTAAATTCAAATAGCAGCCAATGGCCTGTTGGCTGTTGAATTTACTAAAGGTTTTAAAGTTCTAAATGTTGGACCTTGCTGAATGTACCTGGGCCTGAATGCATTTGGGCCTTAAGGTCCCCCGGGCTTGTTTTATATAGCCATATAGGCGGTTCGTTCTCCCGTAGCTTCACCTCCTTGCTTGCTTGCGCTCAAAGACATAAAACCTCAAAATTTATAGATCTTTTCTCTCTTACCCAAAGAAAAACACACTTCTTTCCTCTCCGACCCAAACGACCTATCCAAGAGAAACTGCACGAGATCGTCGGGAATCTTGTGAAATGGCGACGGCGGCCGTGGAGGTGAATAAGCAGGCGGTGAACGAAGGGGAGAAGGAGAGGGGAGCTACCGGAGGCGGTGGCGAGGGGCTCAGGCAGTATTATTTGCAACATATACACGATTTAACACTTCAGGTCAGGCAGAAGACGCACAATCTCCAGCGACTTGAGGCGCAAAGAAACGATCTCAACTCAAAAGGTTTAGGTTCCCATTTGCAGATCAACCCTAGGTTAATTGTAGGATTTTAATTGGTTTTCTGATGGGTACCTCAACCAAAGTTCTGATAATCTTGGTCGCGTGTTTAATTTTAGTTTTAGGGAGTAATTACAAAAGAATGGTAGTGAATTATTGTGGATTTGGCGCTGTAATTTCTGTTGACACGAGGATACATCAAAAAGAATAATTCGGCCAATCAAATACTACATAGATACATAACCTAATTTGGTTAGTGAATTTACTTCTAATACCTTTTAATTTTCTGAAATTTCAGTTAGAATGCTTAGAGAGGAGTTACAGCTGCTACAAGAGCCTGGTTCCTATGTTGGTGAGGTGGTAAAGGTCATGGGTAAATCCAAGGTTCTTGTCAAGGTAATTACTTTTTTCTTGTACGCATACTATTTGGGTTTCTTCCTGCATTCTCGTGTGTTTTTGTTGAAAATGTCTGCATTGAAGTAACATTCATTTTATTTAACAATAGTTTTACAATCACTGAGGTTATTTGTTGGAGATGGCTAGTAGTAGGCCTTACTCTATCCCAATGTCCTCCAAAACAATGAATAACATATTAGGAATTGAGTGAAATTAAGGCTGTAAAACTAAAACTAACTAATATCTTCTAAATGCTGGAATTGATTAATTTCCTTATCTGTGCTGCCATGTTCCATGCTAGATAAAAGATATAAATTATTCACAAAATCACAATTTACACATTATTATTCATAACATGCAACCAGAAGTTGTGTATGTTGGGGATTGGAGGGGCTGAATATAATTATTTTTTTCATAATTTCCTATTATACTCCATCAATCAGGTCTTGGACCAATAATTGTACCTCTTTTCTCAGGTTCATCCAGAGGGGAAATATGTTGTTGACATTGATAAGAGCATCGACATAACCAAAATTACTCCATCTACGAGGGTTGCCTTGCGTAATGATAGCTATGTTCTGCACTTGATCCTGCCAAGCAAGGTTGATCCGTTGGTTAATCTGATGAAAGTTGAGAAGGTTCCTGATTCAACGTATGACATGATTGGTGGCCTCGACCAGCAAATTAAAGAGATCAAGGAGGTAATATTTTGTTGTATCCGGTTGACACCTTTTCCATGTATTGTTTTTTTTCCCCTTAAATCTCTTATTATGGTTGGAGCTTTAAGCCTAGACCTCTAATAAGCTTTTACATGAGTTGTTAACTGACTTGAACATTGAAACGAATAAATCAGATGAAGTTTAGGTCAAGGAGATAAATAGAAAATGTAATGACAATACTCTATATTTTCTTTGGCATCTGCCTTTATCATCCTACTGTTATATTATCTTGGGTGATGTCTTATGGTTAAGGTCAAATTAGAAAATTTATCAATTCTTATGGAAAAATGCAATTGAGCTTCTTTTGGTTTGAATTAAATCTTAGTTTCTATGTTATGCTAATGGTGTGCTATTTGTTTTAGGTTATTGAGCTCCCAATCAAGCACCCTGAATTATTCGAAAGCCTTGGGATTGCTCAACCTAAGGTACAGTCCTAACTTGAAATGTTTCTCTACTTATTCGAAATCAGGGGTTTGGGACTTTCTAAAGAAACATTTTTTTTTTGTTCTTTAGGGAGTCTTGCTCTATGGACCTCCTGGTACAGGCAAGACATTGCTGGCAAGGGCAGTGGCCCACCACACTGACTGTACCTTCATTAGGGTTTCTGGTTCAGAGCTGGTACAGAAGTACATTGGAGAAGGGTCCCGTATGGTTCGTGAGCTTTTTGTCATGGCCAGGTACATATGTTCACTTCTGTTCTATAAAATGCTTTTATAGCATCTACTTATCTTTTGTGCCTTGAATGGTAGTGCTTAGTTGGCAAATTATTAGAGCTGAATGATTCAATTCTGATCTGTTTTCTTTTTATTATGTTTGTCTTAAAAGTACATTACTGAGTTTGTTTGAGTTTGATTCAGAGAACATGCCCCATCTATTATCTTCATGGATGAGATAGACAGTATTGGATCTGCCCGTATGGAATCAGGTAGCGGCAATGGTGACAGCGAGGTGCAACGTACTATGCTCGAGCTCCTCAACCAGCTTGATGGTTTTGAAGCTTCCAACAAGATCAAAGTATAGTTTTCAATATTGCTCTTTTTCTTGGAAAATTTGAATTTACCCCTTCAGAACCTCGAATTTCACCCATAGGGCCCGCAAAAGCAAATGGTATGTTACATTAGTAACGAAGTATGAAAATTTTCATGCTTCCACTTACGTTTTCCTCAGTAAGCTGCCCAAACAACCACCTCTCTTTTGAAGAACAAGTGAGAAAAGAAGGCCTGGGAGCGACGGGGGCCCCTCAAGGTTTCTAGGGGAAGAGTACATCCCCACAGATATTATTTTGTTGAATTTAGCACATCATAAAACATTTTCAAGAACAAGTGAGAAAAGAAAGGTTGGGAGCGAGGGAGGCCCTCATGGTTTCTAGGTTTTGGAAGAGTGCATCCACACAGATATAATTTTGTTGAATTTAGCACATAATGATATATTTTGTCATCTTTAAATGTTAATTTCACCTTATTGTCTTGCAGGTTTTGATGGCCACAAATAGAATAGATATACTGGATCCAGCTCTTCTCAGGCCTGGTCGTATCGACAGGAAAATTGAGTTTCCTAACCCCAATGAAGATGTAATGTTGTCAAATTTCAGTCATACTCAGTTAATAGTGTCATTTTGTTTCATCATTAGGTTTAACTTTTATTCTATTTTCAGTCACGATTTGACATATTGAAGATCCACTCGAGGAAGATGAATTTGATGAGGGGTATAGATCTAAAAAAGATAGCTGGAAAGATGAATGGTGCTTCTGGCGCTGAGCTCAAGGTACTCTTTCCCTCTCAACTGATCTTGTTGCATTCGCCTTTGTTGGTGTGTGTACCTGTTGTTTGGTGCTCTGACCACTTTTTAATATGATTTTGAGTTTGACATCTTCTCTGTAGGCGGTTTGTACTGAGGCTGGTATGTTTGCACTGAGAGAAAGGAGGGTCCATGTGACACAAGAAGATTTCGAGATGGCAGTAGCGAAGGTGATGAAGAAAGAGACTGACAAAAACATGTCCCTTCGCAAGCTCTGGAAGTAGGGACCAAGAAAAACTCGTGGCTTTGCATGCTCTGGAAGTAGGGTTATATATTTTTTTTTGTTATTGCTAAATGACTTCTACTGTACTGTTAAAACAAGTAGTTTCTACTTTCTAGTACTGGTAGTTTGTTTGTGCAAAGTTGAGGATGTCATGCCTTGTAGGCATTTAGTTGCACAAGGTTGTATTGTTTTTTCTTGTACAAGATGGTGTTTACCAATTTCTCATAACATTGTTTTATTCTCATTCAAATATTCTTAAGTCTATATGGTGCTATCCGTGGGGACTGAGGAATATGCTCAAGTATACGTACACTTCCTTGCTTAAAATTACCAGTGTTGTAAAAAGCATCTATTTAGACTGGTTAATCGGCCAATTAGTCGTTGGCGGTGATCAAACCGTCAAGGAATTTTCCGATTAATTGGCTGATTTTTTTCAATTATGGCCAATTAGTCCCGATTATTTTTGATTAATCGCTTAGCGGTACAACACTGAAAATTACAACTTAATATAATTCTCCCGCAAGAATGGACATTGCCATTTCTGGATTCTTTTGTTGCGCTTCTGATGCAGCCAGGCGTGTGGATGTCATGATAGTATATTTAAGAGAAAACTAGGAAATATTACTTGCTGCATGAGAAAACTTTAGGAAATAGTACTTGCTGCATGAAAAAATCGCGCAATAGCGTTGGCATGACGTCTAGTCTTTCTTTGATGAAATTCCCATTGCCTAGAAAACTAGCAAGAAAGCAAAGGTGCTGGGCTACACGGGGAACGCCAGCTCTTTCAAACACGAAAACTATCTTGTTCAATTCTTTGGATCAAAAATTGAACTGAAAAAAAAATATTTTGGTGATTATATTCTTTGCTTGCTTAGCAAACAAAAAAGAGAGAAGTTTCGAAATGCAGCTCTTGCCAAACATATAATATTTGATTGAAGTAGATCAGTTTGAATTTGTCATTTTGAAGTCAATTTAATATGTATTGGAGTTAATCTCTTGGTATTGAATTGAGACGAATTCAAACTATTGAAACCAATCTACTTTACCGGTAATGTGTTTGCATGCAAAATTTATAAAATTTTCAAATTAATTTAGTGTAAAATCAAGTGGTAAAAAAAAAGATTTATAAGTTAATTTTAATGCTCGGTTTCAACAGTTTAGATTCGTCATTTGAAATCAATTCGATAGGTTTCGGAGTTAAGCTCACTAAGAGACTTAGATTTTAAAAACTCACCCTAATTCTACTCTATTTATAATATTCTAGTTTTGCCCATAGTCACACAGGTCCGGATTGCCTAAAGTAACTCAAATTTTGAGTTTGCATCCGGACTGTCTGATTAGAATCTGAGTCAATTCAGTCCAAAGTGGAATGTACAATCACTTTAATATTTGTGCCAAAATAAAACGAACATTTCAGATTGAAACTCAAAATTTGAGTTACTTTAGGGGATCCGAATTCATAGTCACGCTACAGTATTAAACTTTGAGTTACTAGGCAATTTTTCCTATTTCCATTGAATTCAAGTTGTTGAGTACTCAATTGGCTTCCAAAACTCCCTTTCAGAAAAAAACAGTCGAACCTGGTAAACGACAAATAGCTAGGTGGTGGTCCTTCCGCAACTGTGAAAGTGCGAAACATAAGTTTTTTACCTCGCAGAAATCTTCTACTTTTTTGTTATTTTGTAATCTTCAGAGAATGATACCTCCTCCGTGGTATGAAAGTCTAACATAGAATGTGTGAAACCAGGATTACTATCATGTTACCCCCAGTTGGTGTCCGGTAGAAAAGTCTCGAAATGTTCTACAGGGGCCACAGGTCAGACCTGACCTCTCCGTATCGCATGCTGCTACAAAAAAAAGACATGATTCTACACATTCCAGTCTGCATTATCAGGTAGCATGACGTATAACGACAAAGAGGTGGAATATGGGCCAGGGGATTAAAACATATACGGAGGACGTGTGTCCGAATAACTCTGACCTCCGTTATATCAAACGGAACAATCCCGAGAGAAACCACACTCCCTTCTTTCCCGTTACCCCGCCCTTAACATCATCTGTCGCGTTGCCAAAAGAGAGAAAACAAACTTTATATGTTAACGACACCTGGCCCAACCCAAACTATCCACTTGACCCTTATGAGATTCACCCAAATCTTCCCCGGGATCAACACTATAACAGACAGACCAACTCTTTTAAACCTACTGTAAAACAACATCTCCAGCCTACTCTCAACCTTACCCCATAATCCTAACCTTAGTCCTTGCTATCTCTCCTCTACCTTATACTCTCAACCACACTTCTGGCATCAAAACCCGGCTAAAGAAGCAATGTCGGACATCAACCCTGAGGATGAGGCCTTCATTCAGCGTTTCATTGGCCTCCAAACTGCTGAGAATAGAGAGCTTACCATCAAGGTTCCATCCTCGGCAACCTCTAGCACCGACTGGGAGAGATCTCTCATTCTCAAAGTCGTCACCGACAAACCGGTCCATGAAAGCTCTCTCAGATGCACTTATAAAGGCATGGAATGCAGATCCAAATACTTTGTTCCGGCCGGTCATGAGGAACCTATTCTTGGTGGAGTTCACAAATACTCCGGACATCCATACGATAACAGTGGGAGGAGTTTAGACGTACTGGGGTGATCTTGTAGCACCGAGAAGAGTTTCATCTCACCTGGACTTGCATGAAGGACACATTGCCTTTGCGAATATATATGTTCAGTTCTTCAATGTTCCCTTCAACAGCCTCACAGAAGAAGGAATGCTCATCATGACCCAAGGTCTGGGGACACCGGTCTCTCCACCGGTCGAAGGGTTCGTTACCGGTAAAAGGTTTGGACAAGTATGTGAGGTGGCTAGAATTCAAAGAGAATGAGACTGGAGTAAAATAATGACATGTTTCAAATCAGAGGTACGCAAGTGGTTGGGCAAGCTAGACTCTCTAGACAAAATGCTTTCTACAATAGAATCGGAAATGTTGAGGGTAAACCAACAGGAACCAACAGAGGAGACAAAGAGGCTCGAACATAAATTGCAGGAGGAACACTGAAAGACTCTGGCAATGCAGGAAAAATACTGGTTGCAAAGGTCAAGGTTGAACTGGGCCATAGAGGGAGACCGTAATACAATGTTTTTTCACAATCAGAAAACGAAGGAATAGCATCAGGCCTTGCAAGATTCTTATGGCAACTGGGTTTCTGAGGAAAAGCATATTAGGGCCCTGTTTGTAAACTACTTTAAAGATATCTACAAAAAGGCAAGTGTGTGGCCCATCTTCCCGGAATAACGCTGGACGCCCATTCCTTTCTAATTGCAACGCCAACAGAGTCTGAGATACACTCCGTTCTCATGAAGCTGGGGCCGACTAAAGCAGCCGGACCTGATGGGTTTACGGCCTCCATATTACAAGATAGGTGAAGAGGTGAAGAGGAAGAGGATTTGGATCACATAATACACGTGTCAATTCTCACATGCTTGCTTTTTTGCAGGGCCACTTGCACTACGTGTGGACATGGTCACACGAGATCCAAAACAAGCCCTCTTGGACATTGCTGATGCATTGGATGAGAATCAATGGTCCACATATGCAAGCTCACTTTGGGCCATTTGGCACTGCAGGAATGATCTGACATACGGGGGAAATCAACTAACTTACCACACATTCCTCAAACACCTGTGGTCAATGGAGATGGAGTCACAAACAGGGGCTTTGAGTTCTCATCTCAACTCAACAAATATCGTGGCAAACCCTGTAAACACTGAAACTCCATATGTTTACTTCGTAGATGGGTCTTGGGTATCCGGGTGGCAAACTGGTGCAGGTGTGGTAATCATGCATAACAGAGCACTGGTGTTGTACATTTCCAAAAGAATATCGGCAAGCTGCCCTTTTCAGGCTGAAGCGGTGGCTTTACAACTGGGTTTGGAGGAGGCTAAGCGAATTGGAGCCCAACACTGCACCTTCTTCACAGATTGTAGCGCACTGGCTCAGATATATGCAGACCCACACCCACCTATTCAGGCAGACTGGAGGGGTTTTGAGGAGGCAATGCGGATATGGTGGGAATTCAGGAATGTTGATCACCTACCATGCATGCACCTGAAGAGATGTCATAACAGTTTGGCTGACGAATTGGCAAGAAGATCAGGAAGGCTGCTAGAAGGGGAATACTCAGGCTTCACTTTTCCCATGTTCCCTCCGTTTTAGCACTTGTTTAGAGTTACAATTTTAGTTAGAGCAGAGTGTTGTCTTGTAATTTGCCTACGGGCTTTTTGAATGACACAAAAAAAAAAAAAAGTCTCGAAATGCAGCGTTTGCATCCCTAAAAAAATTGTCTGCTCTCTATTATTATGTCCCATAAAATCCTTGTGAAAGATCACAAGATTTGTCTGCAATATATTAGCTTTGCATCCCTAAAAAAATGTAAACCCAGTTTACTAAAAAATGTAAATTAGTCCAGACTCCACAGGACACCATATAGAGAGAATAATATAAAAAGAATCATGTTCCCATATAATGAAGGACAAAGAACCCACAATTCACAAACACCATCATAATCAAACATTTCCGCAATCCAATTTACCCTAAAACTCTTGAACTCTGATCGCGTCGCGGGGCACCTCATATGCGTCTTTCGCTTTTAATTTCTTCACACCAGCTGTAAATTCAATCTTGTCAGATTTATAGCTCTCGACACCAACATGAGTCACCTTGACCCAAACCAAGAGTTTGGTTTTCATTCCTTCAATGTTCGACAGCTTGCCTCTTGCGAGAGTAGCTTTCACGCGGGATGCATACCTTATGATGGAGGAGTCCTTGAAGCTAATCTCACATGGAGAAGAGAGGTGAACCACTAGTCTGGAATTTGATTCGTCTAATTCATAGGTTACAATGTTTTTTGGAAAGATGCCAGGTGGTAGGTTATACTCGCGCAAGAGATCTGGCAGAGACTTCAACGGTTTACCTGGAGATATAATATAAAAATAAAAGTAAGATCATTAGTAAAAAAGATAGGTTAATTTGACAATAAATTTGTTTAACAACCGTGATAACCAACAAAACAGTTATCAAAATCAAAGAAGTAAAAGTATAGATTTCTTCCTTATAATTTAGTCAGATTGTGTATCAAATTCGGTACAATGGAAAACCCGATTGGTATGCACTGTGCACTTTGAAAAATTAATGATGCAATTTTCTCGACAAGTGATTGGTTTCCAAACGGTTGCACCAAAATTGATATAGAACCTATCTATACCATAGAAAACATATCTACAATAATTTCTTTAATTTGATAGCCGTTTTATCGGTTGTCACTTGTCAGAGTTGTCACTATATCCCTTTATTTTAATAAAAATGTTTTCAAGTATTCAAAAATTAGCAAATGAATTTCCGTGCAGATAATGCAATGTTTTAGTTGCCAGGTTCCTTTTTGCAAACTACAACTTGTGTTTAATAATTTTTTTTTTTTTGTTGATAAAAGTGAGCACAGCTCACCTAGTGTTTAATAATCTACAAAACAAAGGCATAAACCTGCTGTTTGCCAGATAAATTTGGTAGTTTGGGCACATAGGTTGGCAAGCAAAAGATGCTTTGATCAAGGTTCACATGGAGAATTTTGGCATTGGTTCTAAAGGACATAAAGTGGACCAGTAAAAGGGTGTGATTGGATCTGATACTTTTTAAGCCAAACATCAGTGAAGTGCATTAGTTCAACGATTCTCATTTTGACAATATTTTAAAGGATAGTAGGCTGGCACCAACTAAAACATAGTCTAAAAAGGTTCCTACTAGAAAGAATTTGCACAAAGCTAGACATATCTTGTCTGAAACAGTTCTAGTAGATTTGTGCAAATTTTGAATTATGCTGAAGATGAGCAACAAAGAAAAGGTGGTTTTTGATAAGCACCTTTCAGTTTCTCAAAGACCCATTTTGCTTTCTCTTCAACAGTGCTTGAGAATCTCTGTAGATTCAAAAATCAAAATTTTGTTGGTAACTGATAATGTTAAAATAAAACCATACTTCCTGCACACAGAGCAACTTGTGTACTTCAAAACAAAAGCCTCAATGCTGAATTGCTGATAACAGAAACTTCAATTATCAAGCCACACCGATAACGAAATTGAAGAGAATTACCAGATGGAATTTGTCTGTATGTAAAATATCAAAAAAGAACTTGAATTTTTAGCAGGTCTCATTTTAAAATAGGAACACGATTAATTAAAACGGTTCACATTTCCCGAGTCCAAATTGGAAAAAATCAAGCAAAATTAGAAGCTGGAGCAGTAGATATATAGCTCCAGTTGCAAGGATAATATCATAACATGAATCAGACAACTGCATTTTCTGAATCAAAACAAGATATCCAAATTTTGAGGAATCTAGTTGCAAATTTGAAAACTCAAAAAAAAAAAAACATTAAGGGACACCAATTTCAACGATTGAATCGAATGAAATGGATCTACCGGGAAATATCTCACACCAGAACTCAAAAATTAAAAACCATAAAGAAACAAGCAAAATAGAAACAAACAAAAAAAGAAGATAAGAAGACACTCACAGAGAGATCCTCTCCAATGGAGGCGATCTCCTCTTTGGCTTTCTTTGAGATAGTGAAGCTACCCAACTTCATCAGAGCTTTCTCCATTTCGCCCCCTTTCACCGTCTTCTCCTTTTCTGGTAAAGAGGAGAGAGAGAGACGCAGAGAAGTGGCTCAGAGAAAGAGGCTTCTCTTTGTTTTGTTCCAGCCTCCCGGGTCCGACTCTGCTGCTTTTCTAGCAGAAAGGGAGGACCCTCCTCTTTCAAATCCAACGATTCAAAATTTTTATTCACGTATCTCGATAAAAAAAAAATTTCATACACACATCACAACGAATTTTGAATCATTGGATTCGGAAGAGGAGGGTCCTGCTTTTCTACTGGAAAGCAGCGGAGTCCATTCCCAGCCTCCCAGCCTTTTCTTTTCTTTGTGTATACCAGCCGAAGGCACACTCTCCCAGACAGTCACTTCAGTCCACAATTACGATGCAAAGTAACGCTAATTACAGAAGTACGTATTAAGCAGTTGTAGCTTTATGAGAAACTCCACAGATGTTATTCGTATTGCGAGTCACTTTACAGTCTTTTATGACTTGTTACACAATGAGAATTTTTCAAGTTGTCTACAGAGAATGATGGTTTGGTAGGAAACGGCGCCAGCTTCAAAAAGACAGTGATACACTCTGTGCAGAAAAATTAAAGAAAAGATAATACTCTGTCGTTTGATTGATTGGGTGAAAGAAGGCAAATACCAAATAGCCTGTGTTGGCTAATGGATGGCCTCCACGTTAGCATTTTGCAGGACCATTTTTTCTCTACCAATAAAAACGAATGCGATGCTAAGGCCTTCGGATTCATCCGAACATATATATACATCATTAATTTATGTTTAGAAAAAGGTATTACTGTTACATCCTTCTCATATTTCTCCGATTTACAGCTACTTGGCCCTTCTATGATTTTAAAATTTAATTTAATTTAATTTTTTTATTTTTTTATATGATTAACTTTTCTTGTAAATTTAAATGTGTATTTATAATTTAGTGGTTAAAATTTTAGTTTATGATTGTAAATTTGAGTCAACTTCGACTTATCACGTATTATGCATTTTACGTTTGAGTCTTCTAATTAAAATTTTCTACCTCTTGGATTTGGATTTTATAAGTGCATTATTGGAGGCATGATGGAGGCATTTGAACTCTCCTTTTATAGTAATTGTAATTTATAAAAAGAGGAGAGTTCAAATGTCTCGTGCATTTCATATCTCATTGTGACTCACATTCTATATCTTTGTTTTGAAAGTCCAAATAGTCAATCCGAACCGCTTAACACGATATACATGTTAAAAGGTACATGGATACCAAAGTTTTTATTTTTGAAATTTTTTTACTATTTTTTTAGATAGGTACAAAATCACTATTTTATTACCATCTAAAAAACAATAATTTTGTACCTATCTAAAAATGGTAAACAATTTTAAAAAATATATAAAATTTAGTCTCCAAACACATTTGAATATGGATATCATATTAAGCAGTTTGGATCAACTGTTTCGACTATAAAAACATAGATATAGGATGTGAGGCATAATGATGTATGAGTCATTTAAAAAGGGATGTTGCATGCCAAAGTTAAAAATGTATATATATCTAAACTTCGTGTAATCTCAACTTGCATCTATTAAAAAAGTATTTATATATTTTTTTTTTTAATTCGAAAAGTGGAGTTCTAGCCTTTCAATTTCTTTTAATTGTTTATAAAAAAATTTCTATTCAGATTTTGAACTCACGACCTTTCACACGAAAAATGTTGTCTTTTGCTACTATATTTGAACTAGTTCTTTGTTTATAAAATATTTTAGTACCATGCAAAAGAGATGTAAACTTTTATTATCATACAGTACACATATTTTAAAAAAAAAGTATAAAATATTTTCCGATACAAATAAGGTGTGCTCGAATACTTGAATTCAAAGCATTTACGAAAGTATACCTGAACTGTAGAAGTACTTTAAAATACTTCTATTTGATGTCTTATAGCACTTAAATTATCACTCAATCTGCATTGAAAAACTCTTGGATTTGGATTTTATAAGTGCATTATTGGAATATTAATTATTTGAACCCTTCTAAGGATCCAAGGTGTGAATTGTATTTTTTTTTTATTTGAGCCGTTTTAATAAATTAATTGCTTAATTTCTTCTCGAATTTGATAAATAAGGCAAAAAAAGTAAGTCTAGAAGTTAGAATTTATCTACTTTACCTGATAATATAAAGTTAAATCACTAATATTTTATAATAGGAATGGAAAAAAGAATAAAAGTTTGTGATTTAAAAGTTTGAGCAGGACATTAGTAATTGTCAGAGTTCACAAAATTTATTGGTCTCGAGAAAAATGCTTGCTGAATTCAGTATTTTTATCTTAGCCATTTTTTATAAAATATTATTTGTTTATGGAGGCCGGTAATTATTATAGTTCTACTAAGATATCAGACATGATAAAACTAATTCTGATTTCCAATTCTGATTTTTCTCATACCTAGATAAAAAGTCTAATCCTTATATATGCTTACAAAATTAAAGAAAAAAAGTCTAATCCTAGATAAAAAGTCTAATCCTTATATATGCTTACAAAATTAAAGAAAAAAAGTCTAATCCTAGATAAAAAGTCTAATCCTTATATATGCTTACAAAAGTTATTCAGATTTCCAATTCTGATTTTTACTCGAATAACATCTATATATGTATGCATTTACTATATAATTTTTTATTGAATGTGCATTTAGTTAGTGAGAAAGAAGAAACATAAATAAGTTGTTGACGAGTCTCGGTCTTCCACCAAAGCATCACTTTTCATTCATTACCTTTGCAAAAAAGCGTTTGATGCTTCCAATACGAGTTAATAGCAAATTAAGGCATCCTTTATTATATCAAAATTATTTAATTTTTTAAACGGCTTAGAATAAAATTGAGGTTTCATTGCTGTGAAGCATGTTTGAGACCATATATTGAGGGTCCGACTCTGCTGAACTAGCTTTTTCAGATCTAACCATTCAAATTCATTGAGATTTGTGCATGAAAAAATTTCTGTATCGAGATGCGTGAAATGAAATTTTTTGAATGGTTGGATGCAGAAAAACAAGACCCATTTCATATATTGAAAAGCAGAGTTTGTGAACTTTTGACTCTTACCATATATTTTTTAATCAAACAACCAACATCATACGTACATCTTCTATAAAGAATTTTTTTCGCATAACCTACAAGTTTTGGGATCCGTATCCTCTTCATTAACTCAAAAGGGAATCTTTTGAATTAATGAATTTCAACCGTCTGATTTTAAACAGAGCCAATCTGACTCGTGTCTATAACATAGGAGGCCCTTTAATATTAGTGCAGATCTAGTTTGCACGAATCTTAAAATAGATTGGACAGTCAAGATTCATTAACTCAAAAGATTCTCTTTCGAGTTAATACAAAGGATATGAATTCCAAATTTTGCGGCCGTACCATGTCGTGTTTCAGCGTACCATGTTTTGGTGTACTCAGAACGAGGCAGTGTCGTGCCAACTCATCGAAATTTTATATGTATCATGCTGCACAATATCAGAGATGAATACAGCACGTTTAACAACACAGCACGGTTTGGTACGACGTGCTTCAACGTGCTGTGTTAGTTTTTTTTAGATCTTAATTTTTTACTTTAAAAATGTATGGTAATGTTCAAAAAATCTGAAAAATTATCCAATAAAATAAAAATTAAATTAAATTACATTTATTTATATTTTGTAAATTTCAGTTTTTTTTTTACTATTTTGTAGTATTTATGTTTTGGTATAACATGAGAAAAATATTTCTGAGTAAAAAAAAATGAAAAAAATTCTGAAACTTATCGTGTTATACTCGCAGACATATCGTGTTAGTACTTAGATGTTTTGTACCTTTATCTAGACGTGACGTGTTTAAACGTGTCTATTTAAAAAGGGGGAATTTCATGTATATCCCTCAAAAGTTTCAGTATTACATATTGGTCCCTCCAAAATCAGTAATTACATATTTATCCTTGAAAATTGTAGAAACTCACATATTTGTCCAATCTAACTCTATAACATATCAAATACATCCAAAAATAATTAAATAATATTTTTTAAACTTTAAATTAATTCTATAATAATATATTGACCATCATGCCCCTTCATTTCCGTCTTTTTAGTCCGCTTGAGTTTTCTTCTCTCTAAGACGTCAAACCTCTTGCCTCTCTCTCCAAACTAAGATGAAAAAATTAAAGCAGCGAGGGGCGACATAAATTTATGAGAGGGGAGGCAACGAGGGAAGACGGGGAGAAATCTGTGATTTGGCACATTTGGAGAGAGAGACGGGAGATTTGGCACCTTAAAAAGAAGAGAACTCAGGCAGACTAAAGAGACAGAAACAAAGGGCATAATGGTCAACATATTCTTAATTAATATTGTAAAATAAATTTTAAAGTTTTGAAAAATATTATTTAATTATTTTTGGAGATATTTGTATGTTATAGAGTTAGATTGGACAAATATATGAGTTTGTACAATTTTCAAGGATAAATATGTAATTATTGATTTTGGAGGGATAAAATACGTAATATTGAAACTTTTGAGGGATATACATGAAATTCCCCCATTTAAAAAAGGCAAATTCTTCTATGGACATAAGGACCTATTTGTAAAATGAACATATTTTCATTTTCAAAGTTCAAACAGTCGATCCGACCATTCAACATTATCTCCATATTAAAATGTACTTGGAGGTCAAATTTTACATTTTTTTTGAATTTTTTTACTATTTATTAACTATTTTACAAAAACTAGTCAAATTCAGACCATTGAATTTTGTAAAATACTTAATAAATAGTAAAAAAATTCAAAAAATGTAAAATTTGACCTCCAAGTACATTTTAATATGGAGACAATGTTGAACGGTCGGATCGACTGTTTGAACTTTGAAAATGAAAATATGTTTATTTTACAAATAGGTCCTTATGTCCATAGAAGCATCACTCTTTAAAAAAAATAGAATACAGTGTGACTAAAACACAGTACAGGTATGTCTTGACACGACACGACTAACAAAACATAGCACGTGTACTCGACACATCATGCTTTTGCAATACACTACCCTGCGGGCTATTGAAATTGAAATTCTAACCTAGCATTGATTAATGAGCGAGTTGTTAATGAGCATGTTGTTAATGAGCGAGTTACGAGCGAGTTGCCAAGTTATGAGATTTTGCAGCCGCGCCGAAAACTTTCCAAAATTTTCAGCTAAAAGTTCAAAACCAAATAATATTCATTATTATTCACTTCCATTCAAGGCTTTAAGCTATAGTTAATATGTTAATGGATATTACGGATGGTTTTGGGGCTTGTTTTCTTTATCTCAGCAATCATATGGCATGTATGCTTCAAACTTGCTTCTTGGGCCATTTCAAAAAAAAGAATCAAGGGATTAGATGTGGCAGGATTTATGTAACTCAGTTCTTAATGAGCTAATGAGCGAGTTGGAGTATGCTCATGCTCGGCGCATTAAGTAAATGAGCGAGTTATAGCAAGTTGTTAATGAGCATTTAGCGAGCGAGTTATGAACGAGTTACGATTTATGAGTGATTTACTCACCCCTATTCTAACCATTTAACTGGGTCGTCTGTCGTCGTTCTTTTGACCAGTACAATTTCACACATGCTTCAAAAATTGACGTTAATTGATACCTCTTGTGTACATTATTGTTGGCAGAGCTTTACATATTCTTACTATCATTGTTATTAATAATAGTTTACAGTGCAATGTTCTAGTGTTCTAATACACCATTTTTATTGAGAAAAAAATTTAGTAATTATTTTTAACTATCTAATAAAAAGGAGTGAGTAGGATATATTTGTTTTTGCTTCTAAATGTTTCAAACTTCTAATAAAAAGGGTCTACTAATAAATACATACAAAATTACTTATATAAACAATATAGCATAATTATTCGATTAAATAAATATAAACCAACCGATAAAAATGGCCCGCTTCATTAGCAGGCCTATCCGAAGTGATTACTTCCAGCCTAGCAACCTCACGTTTCTTCGTCAAAATTAAATTATCCCTTCTTCTATCATTTTGATTCTTGATCCTCAAATTTCTTCAATTCTAATTCTCCACTCGTCGCTCCTGAGACTAACCCTATGCAACCGACCACAAATCCTCGAATCCCCGATCCCCACTACACTAACTCAACCCAAAAAATGCTAAATCTCTGATCATGTTTTTTTTTATCTCAAACCTAAGACGACAGATAATGAGCCAGCCCACCTCATTAGCATGTCATGTCCTTCTAGCCTAGCAACTCTATGTTGCTTATAACAAAGTCAAAATTAAACTAGTTTTTATTTATTATTTTCTCTGATATTATTATATTTTTTAATCATTTCTAATTATTGAGTATTGTTTTTCAAGTTTGATTTTCTCCAATCTCTAACAGGTCCGAAAGTATTTAAATACAATTTCATTAAGTACTTCAAACTACTTGCAGAGATTAACTAAAATAATTAATAAGGAGTGTAGTGCAAAGTATTGATAATTGTATATAAAGGAGCTATGTTAGACTCAAAGAATTGGACTTGTAATATTCCATATTTTTCTCTTATTTAGACCCGTAAGCCTCAACATTCTTTTATTATTACTAATACTTCTATTGCATGGAAAACGGGAGGGCGACTCTTGTAGTTGTTGTAGGTCTGTTAAATTTGTGTGGTACTCAGAGATATATCACTTATTAAAAATGAATACAACATGACTCAAAGATGGCTCGAATGCAAAATAAATGAATTACTTGCACGAAATTTGTTTTTAAACAATTTTCTCTTCTTTGAGCATACAAATCTCGTGCCTTCATTTTTCACAGTTTAAGATAATATGAATAAATGTATTATACATAAACATTACCTGCTATAACCATCGCAAGAAAAACAAGAACAAAAAAAAAAAAGAGAAACATTGCATGACTTCATTATCTTTTACTGAAAGATGACTTTCAATTTAGTCACATTCCGGCCCAAGCCCAATGATCACCTAATAAAAAAGATTTTATTCATTTTTTATATAAAACAGGCCAGTTTGCACCGAACACACAGCACTGTGGGCTAACTCAGCTGTTGATCACGCAATGCCGAGAGAAAACGAGTATAACTAGGTGGTATCTTTGTGAACTCAACTCTAAAATCTATTATATTGACTTCAATTGATGAATCTGAACTATTGAAACTCATCTACTTTACGAATGATACATCTACATGTAAAAAATTTTAAATTTTAAATTAATTTTATATAGAATCAAGCAGTCAAAATTAGAACGTTTATAAATTAATTTTAATACATTTATTTTTTGAATAAAAAGGAACAGAGCTTATAAGAACACCGGAACCACCTATCCGCATGGTCAACATGTTAAGGAATTGCTATTCTCAAGAAACAGCTTCTGCCATTCACATATAAACCTTGTTAGTCCAAAAAATTTCTGAATTTCTATAAACAGTTAGCATTGGTTAGCATGTGGAAAATCAATGAAGCACCTGCCCTTTTATTTCTCAACAATACGTCTAATGGTTAGAATAGCGTGCTTTTTTAGGTATACTGCGTCAAGTATTTAAAAATGGGAAGCAGTGTAGGTCCGATGGGCAGCATCACAGTACGATTCCCTATGGTACCAGTACAGTACATACGGATATAGATGTTATGGCAAAACTAGAACACAAAATCAGCCAGAAATAGAAGAAAAAAGAATATTACCATTTCTACTGTCAGATAGGATCAACTAACTGCATATACCCGTATCTGGTAGCTCACATCATCTCAATATTAATCTAAAAGTAGTATTATGATCAGCCTAAATCACAGAAACATGAAAAGGCTAATAAATTGTGTCATCTATTGTAAAAGGGTAAAGTACATAAATATCAGCACTCAATCAGTTTGCCATGGAGTAAGAACATTTATTATCAAAATACATGCTTCCATTCCCTTTGATTTACATCAACTAGAAGCTTTGAATTCATGCATCCCGTAACAAAACCCCGCTTAACAAACACACACTGATAAATCAGTTACACAGGACATTCCTTGCCTCATATAAACACATTATCAGCGAAATAGTAGTCCTTGCTTATTGGCACAAAACCATCTCTTACCATATCATTGTATAATCTAAGCGCCTTTCTGGCGTTGCCACTGGTACGTTTTTATCACTTTTCAAGAATTCAGAAATTATACATCTTTTTCAAGAATTACAGTACCACTTTGGTACATTTCACTTAATTTTCTCTAGTTATGGTACAGTTTTGCTAAATTTCAGTAGAGATACAAGCATTGAGCATTTTATGTTAATTGTCCGGATAAGCACATAATTTTCTATGTCTTTTCCAGGTTTATATAAGGGTTTAATTAATGAGTAACAATTAGAGATATTGTTTTTTTTTATCACTTTTGTTAATCTCATACATTATTTGCATATGGTTAAAAAAGGTGTTATGTTAATTTGTACATTTATCTAAGAACTGAACCCACTGACGACGTTCATCTTTTCTTTTGTATTTCTCATACTTGAGTGCACAGTTTAACAAAATGCTTATGCATCAATATAAAAACTGAAATTATGCCTTGTTTACATAGAAAAAGAGTATAATAATGTTTATGTATCAATACAGAGAACAAGGATACAATGTTTATGGAGTGAGGCTATGGTACTTCGGCTAGTGTACTATGGCTAGTGTACTACGGCTCAATATGGTACTTTTTAAAATCCTAACGGTCGATCCGAACCGTTCAATGTGATATCTATATAAATATGTACTTGCAAACTAAATTTTATATTTTTTCGAATTTTTTTACTATTTTTTTAGATAGGTAGAATTTTCAGTGTTTTATACAAATTCTGGACCATCAAAATTCTACCTATCTAAAAAAATAGTAAAAAAATTTGAAAAAATATAAAATTTAGTTTGCAAGTACATATTCATATGGATATCACATTGAACGGTTCGGATCGACCGTTAGAATTTTAAAAAGTACCATATTGAGCCGTAGTACACTAGCCATAGTACACTAGCCGAAGTACCATAGCCTCACTCATGTTTATGTATCAAGTATAGTAAAAACTGGAATCTAAACAATGTGACAGACCAGTATAACCACCAAATATGAGATAAAATTGAAACAACCACATTCAAAACAGTAAAATATTCCTATTTATAACAAAACTATTCCTTTCTATATTAAAACAAGGGCAAATTTCACCGTTGGTCACTGAACTTTGTTTTTTGTCATGAATTAGTCACTCAAGTTTAATTTATATTAGTCATTATATATTTTTATTTATTTCAATCAAGTCACTGTGTTACTATTTTCATCTTAAAATACTAACGGAATATGATGCGGCAGTCCAATTAACTCATCATGTTTGATAGACTGTATAACTTCTTTGGAGACGTAAACTATTTTTAACCCAATAGTGACTCCCCCTTGAGCCTGCTAAAATACAATTCTCCCTCCTTTTTCCTCTCTTCCAGCGTACTCTTTATTTTCAGTTTCTTTCTTTTTCCTCTTCGTACTCTTCTTGTCAGCTCCATTCCTTTGTATTCTTTTTTGTTTTACCTACTTCATCCCCCGACATTTTTATTTATACCCAAAGTCAATTACAGATTAATAAAAATACTCAGACCCATTAATTTTTATTAAAATACTCAAACCGGTCATTTAATGGCCGGTCTTCTGATTTAATTTTTTTTTTTTTTTAGAGACAAATAGCTAAAATGCTGAAATATAACACTAAAAAATCAAATTTTTTAAAATATTTGTCAAATTAATTTTTTGATAGCATATTTACCGATTTTTTATTAAATATATCACACGGACTGTTTCTTGTTTGAATATACAAAATGAAAGATACTCAATTTTATGAGGCTGGTTATTGTTAAATTAAATTCACTTGCCGCATTTGAACACTAAACATCAGATCAGTAATTTTGATACAAGTTCTGACTTTTACCATGCTGCATACGAGACTAGCCGCAAACGGGTCGTTGTGTGTCTACCGATGATAAAAAACTCTAACTCAATTTTTGAGGCACTATCACTCCGTCGGCCCCCTGGGGTGACCCCAAGGGCTCCATTTCCCCCGTCTAGTCCCAAGCTTTCCGAATTTGGGTCGTACGGGCAAATCCGAGTTTCCTAACCAAAGTTATGGCCGTTTAAAAAACAATGATGCTTTCGTGCAAAAACACCGATGATGCACCAATGCTTTATGCATGGCTTGTCGACGGCAGAAGTGCATCGATGTTTCATTACAAAAACATCAGCGACGCACTGATATTTTTTCAGCACTACCCTGCTTAATTGCCAATGCTAAGGCTAACGAAACATCGATGTTTCATTGCAAAAACAATGATGTTTAAGTCCTAATGATTGGATGCATGTGCATAAGTCACAATAGATTATATGCTTATTAACAAATTTAACAAGGAATCATGTAATCAAATTCTCAATTTCATTAACAAAATCAGCCCTATTCATACGTAATTTAGTGTAATTTACCTATTTTAGTGTAATTCAGCATTAATTAACATAATTTCAAGTAATTTAGCGTATTTTAGTATAAATATGCTATCAAAAAAATAATTTGACAAATATTTTAAAAAAAAATTCGATTTTTTAGTGTTATATTTCAGCATAGCTATTTGTCTCTAAAAAAAAAAAATTGAATCATGAACAAAGAGACCGGACATTAAATGGCCGGTTTGGATATTTTTAATAAAAGTTAGCAGATCTGGGTATTTTTATTAATCTGTAATTAACTTTGGGTAATTGGTATAAATAAAAATGTCGGTGTATGCTCCAGTGTTCACCTCCACTTTTGGTCGAGTCCGGATCCGCTGAGGTAACTCAAAATTTGATTTTAGATCCGGACCGTCTGATAAAGAATCCGGACCAATTCCGGTGGAATGCACGCCCCCCCTTAATATTTGTGCTAAAGCAGATCGGACGGTCCAGATCTAAAATCAAATTTTGAGTTGATATGAATTCCTTTTGATCAGAGCACTAGCTATTCACCTTCCATTTCTCGTGTCTAATCGTTTCTATTTATTATAAATTATTCCTTTGATCTTAAAATCGTCGCCTGCCTCTCCAGTAATGCTTTGATCGTTGTAAGAATGTTGTTCGCCGAGCTCCACGGATTGTGACAAAGAATCTCCTTCTAGGGTTTTTCTTCTTTTCCCTTTTTTATGCTACGGACCCTTAGTTTCCGTTGATTGTTTTTGTTGTTTTGGAACTGATTAGTAATTTCCGATTAGATTTTTGGCAAGTTATGTCTTCTGCAAAGCTCCAGTACTCGAAGTTGCTACGGGATACCAGTTTATAAAAAAAAAATCTGTTATTTTTGCTTACACTTGTAATTCCAAAAGGAAAAATCGTTGTTGTATTTGGGATTCCATAAGCTTCTAAAATGTATAATTAGGCTGCCTTGATATTTTCTTCATTCCAGAAAGAAAAATAGTGTGCAAAAAGCTACTGATAGAACTTTAGCAAGGACCACCTGTTGATCTAAAGTTAATTTCGGTACTTGACTTTTGGGGTTAAAATTTTATGATTTGTAAAAGCGAAGGTAGCAAATTATAGTGTACTGTAGAACCCTGGAATCGTAAAACATAAGGAATGGTTGGGTAGAATACTTATCGATGCCATTTGATATTGTAAAGTATCCGAAGAATAATAAAACATAATTTTGTCAAAAGGTCTCCATAAATTTGGTTTTTATATGCACCCCTTCGGATTCGTCCTCTTGCTTGCATGTTTGTATTAACCACTTGTATATGATTTTTGAGCAATTAATTACGAATGAACAAATTTCAATTTAGTGAAGGACGCATTGAACTTCATCTGAAAGTTGTGTTCAGCATGAGTAGGTAAGTTAGAATGTGGTCATGTTTTACATGTGAACTTTTGTAGCTTGCTGTATTTACCTTGTATTTGTGTCATGTTATTAGTAACCTTTACCAGTAAAGGTTTCTTTACATATAGCTTGAAATTTAATAACACTTTGTGTTTGTTTGACTGCAGGAAACAACAGTGAAACCACAACAACTTGCTCAGATCAACTGAATTAAAATCTTTGAATTGCAGAACTGTGTTCAGCATGAGTAGGTAAGTTAGAATGTGGTCATGTTTTACATGTGAACTTTTGTAGCTTGCTGTATTTACCTTGTATTTGTGTCATGTTATTAGTGACCTTTACCAGTAATGGTTTCTTTACATATAGCTTGAAATTTAATAACACTTTGTGTTTGTTTGACTGCAGGAAACAACAGTGAAACCACAACAACTTGCTCAGATCAACTGAATCTAAAATCTTTGAATTGCAGAACTTTTCTAAAGCAATGGAAATGAGTAGTTGAATTTAACTTCAAAAGTAATTTAAGGTCCTTCCGCATTTTGGGGTACATCTGGATTCATGGAGCTTCCAACCATAAGCTTTGAGGAAGCACATAAAAAAGAAGAGGAATACAGGAACAAACTTAAAATGACCCGGTGTAGACCTGTAGACTCAAATTTCCATCAAGTGCCTATTAGAGTAAGAATCTATTTTGATTTAATTCTCTCATTTAGGTCTCAACATAATACCAAGAACCTGTTGATTTTTAATTTCTCTGTTTTGTTGGTTGATGCGAGAATCATTACCACTTTGTTCTTGTGTGAATGAAAATCTGATAGTCTGGAATATATTACAAAAATAATTCTAGTTTTGTAATTATGGTAGACTATAAATGGTTTCATTTTGGACTCAGCTCTTTGCATAAGAAAGCCCAGTTGAAAAAATAATAAACTGTAGAGGAGAGGGAACTTTCTATTTTCCTTGTTTGGGGGCAACCATTGTTTCACCACTTCTCCATAGGAGCTCCTAAAGAATTTAATTCTTAAAATAAGTATCACCTCTACATGCATTGATATTCATTTCATTATTTTCTAAATATTGAAGTTTTACCCTCAATTTCTTCCTTCATTCACACAACCTTCTTAATTTTCAATAAACATTACTATTCTTTTCTATTCCATACTATGTGATTTTTCTGAAACGAAAATTACATACTACGTAAGTTTTAAATTTCACGCTTTTTGTTGTTTCTCTTCTGCTACGAAATATATTTAAGCACTCTGAATTAATTTATGAATCCAAAAGATTAGTTCACGTATGTGGTGTCCAAAGCATCGTGCATTTCACCTTTTGGTCCTATTAGATCAAATACTAAATTTGATCCTGAAATGTATTACAAGTTATGTATTTAAGACCATGGTTGGGATAGAAATCTGCATGGAACCTAAATGTGGAATAAGTCTGTTCAAGTTTGTAGGTAGTTCCTATTTTTTGCTCATAATTAGGAGATTCCATTCATCCTTGAACTTTTTAAGTTATCTTTTCTCCTTCCTTTTGAAACTTTCTATTTTGGTTCCTGACATGGACCAAACCCTTTATTCGACTGAATTGTTTCCTTTAGCTGACATAATATTTAGGTGCATTTTCTTTACAGAGACATGCAGACCGACCAAATGTTACAAATCACAGTATCTAAGGTTTAGGAAAAAGAACAAGTTGGGGCCAAACAGGAAACTCAAATGTACTTTTGGACTGGATCTTTACCTTTCTCAATTCAAAACAAGATAGGGTTGACCTACACCCAGCCCTGATAATTACTGAAATTAATGGAATCATGTGTTGGAATGAACATTACTTTGTGTTAATACGAAATCAGTTCGAGTTGTATGATTCTGTTGATACAATTGTATAAAGATTTTTGTTGTACTCAGTACTATAAGTTCTGTGTATCATTTAAGAGATGAGTATTCCAATTCTATACCTTCTATAAGTTAAATGGGTTTAATAAAAAGGAGGAAAGAAATGGAAGACAAGCTGTGGCTTTGAAATAGTAAATGACAGTTTACTTTTAAGCTGAAGATTTTAGAGTAGACAGTCTTTCAGTATATTTGTTCACAGATTCATTATGTGCTAGATTATTCATAAGTAGAATTATTGTTTTAATAGAGGCTTGGCAGGATTCCACTTGGAACCTCTTGCTTTGGAACCACCAACTAGGTACTCTACAATCTTAAGCTTATAAAATATGCTGTGGTTGGTAACTTTTATTTTCAATATAAAACATGCCATATTTGGGTTGAGGAATTTTATTAAAGAATTGACTGAATTGAAGCTTGAACATATATATTGGGACCTCCTTTAATTCTCTAAATTTGACTTTCTCTCCTCTACTTTTTGACTCGTAGAATATTGTTATTTTAGTCTCAGAAAAACAGTCTTGTTGCTTGAATAATGAAACTTCACATCATGGTTTTAAGAGCTAATGCTACTTCCTGCGCATCTACCTTTTGCCTTTTTGCCTTTTCATAAATGCAAACCCTCAATAAGTTACCATACATTGCAGGAGATGACATCTCGTGAGCAGAGATATCCTTTCTGTACAAATGCAGAACCTGGTGCCCGGGGGCTTCCTGTACAGTCTCAGCCCCAGATAAGCCCAAACCAAACATCAACTCCTGCACTTCAACCAACCCCAAAACCCAACCAACAACAGAGAAACTGGCCGCCAATGAAACCACGACCACCACGTCAGCATAGGCTGCCACCTTATGTCCAGATTAGCCGGCCTGCCCAGCCAATGTCATACTGGTATTATTAACAACTTGGGTGGCAAATTAGGTCCTGACAACCAGCCCAAAGCACTCAAATTAGGTTAATAGGCCGCCAACCAAATAGAACCAAACTAGTTGTGTACCCATGTCTTTCTAGATTATGTTAGTTGATCTATCAAGTTTCAACTGTTTATAAACTTGATATGTAGACTCTGTGAAAACTTGGGCGTTCCTCCTAAGAAACCCTACCTTATCATGTTTTCTGCTAAGCAGAAAGTGGGAAAAAAATATACTTTTAGTTTCTCTAGAACTACCTAGATGCCCTTCCTTTTTGCTCGGCTATCTGGAGAAAACTGGAGGAAGAAAACCTTTTTTTGGATTTCTTGAAAAGAATTGACATTTTTTAGTGGCTTACTGGACTTGCATTATGTTTTTGCGTGTCTTGGAGACTAGGCATCATCTTGAAGGTCATGCAGAGGAACATATGAAATACTTCTTAATATTATGGTTACTATATCCATAATTCATTTCACTCTTGAATCCCTGTTTCTCCAGGTGCAAGCTATGCAAAATTGACTGCACAACTGAGCAGAATTTCCGGGCCCATATTGGTGGGAAGAAGCACGAAGCTAAGAAGCTCGCAATTCTTGAAGGCAGAAGCAATGCCAGAGGAGAATCAAGTGGAATCCACAACACGAGAAACAAAAAAGAAAACAGAGATCAGAATGGGAGTAAGAATATAGCGGCTGAATGTGAAGTTGTACAAGAGGGAGAGGCATCAGGGTCGACATCCAGAGCGGCTGAATGTGAAGTTGTACAAGAGGGAGAGGCAATGAGGTCGACATCGGCCCAAGAAGTAGAAGTTGAGTCACCCGTAGAGAGCGCGGGGCTATCTAATGGCTTAGATGGGTTAATTGATTTAACAAATGACGAGTGATTGAGAGAACTGAGGGGTGTTGTATTTCTGCTCTAATATTATTACATGTCAAGTTCATTTTACTTGGGCATTGTTAATGAAAATTGTAGGTCGAACTGCATGTTAACCAGCATTACAAAACTGTGTTTGTTTTCTAGAGAAATTTTGTGAGGCAAAATGTAGGTAATGCTCCTTGACAGCAAATGAATTTATATGAGCTAATGATATCGACGGTCATGATATAATCTTGAATTTAACAATTGTGAAGATCGACCGTCTGTTTGTCATGGCTACCATTTAATCCACCTCAGCATTGCGTATAGGACAAAAGAGCAAGGCACCTAAAAAACATGGCCCACAGAAGACTGCTATGTCAGCCACAAAATAAAAGCAAGCTACGTGTGTTGTACTTTCTTGCCATTTGTCACATTCTAATTGGGCCACGTCAGGAAGAATAAAGTGAACCATATCCTTGATATGTGGGGCCTAAATTATCTTCTGGAAATTATCTTGTGGCGCAGAATTATATCTGAAGATTATATAAACAAAATGTTTCTAGTATTATTAATCTCTCTTCACCAACACTACTAACACAACAGACATAACACAAGCAATGGAGGCATCTTGTTTCTCCCCCTCGAAATCTTTCAGCAAAATCTTGTATCCGACTCCAAACCTGAAACCTAAACTTTATAAACCCAAAAGAATGTTTTCTCCAAGTATCACCTGTAGGTTCTAAATTTTCTTCATTCATATGATGTGCTTGTTTTTTTTTAACAAATTTAATTCATGTGATGTGGTTATTTTTTTCTTTAAACAATAGCATCATGTGCTTGTACATACAACAACTGTAAGCTACTTGTGATTCCTTTTCTTTCTCTTTTTTTGTAAACAATAAGGATTTTTATGTGTACAGTCAAAACTAATGTTTATTATTAATGGTTGCTTCATTTTGGCAATTGGTATTTTAAAAATGTGCTATTGGGTTCGCTGAGCAACTCTAGAAGAAGTGTTATACTTGGTGTAACAAAGAAATATTGTTTTTTTAGGTTGCAGTGTTGGAGGCGAATCAACTGGCGATAGCACCGATTCAACAATTCAGTCAGATTGGCGGTCATTTCGTGCGAGATTAGTAGCAAATGAGCATGTATTGAACCAACCCAGCCGTACAACACCCCTATCTATGGACTTCGCAAATCAAGCTCTACCACCACCCAAGTTGGATCACAAATGGGCCCATTCTTTGCATGAGCCCGAAAAAGGTTGCCTACTTGTCGCAACCGACAAGCTGGACGGAGTCCACATATTTGAAAGAACTGTCATACTTCTGCTCTCTATGGGCCCATTGGGCCCAATGGGTGTAATTCTTAACAGGCCGTCACTTATGTCGATAAAAGAAACCCGGTCTGTTAGCTTGGATGCAGCCGGCACATTCTCGAGCCGGCCTTTGTTCTTTGGTGGGCCATTGGAGGAAGGAATTTTTTTGGTGGGTCCAGAAAAAACAGATGGCCCTGTAGGCAAGATCGGCGTTTTGAAGGAGGTGATGAAGGGGTTGTATTACGGGACGAAAGAGAGCATGGGATGCGCAGCGGAGATGGTAAAGAGAGATCTGGTGGGAGTTGAAGAGTTCAGGTTCTTTGATGGGTATTGTGGATGGGACCGAGAGAAACTGCAAGCGGAAGTCCGGACCGGGTTTTGGAAAGTGGTTGCATGTAGCCCAAGTGTCATTGGGCCTTCCTGTGCCAAGCAAAGTGGGCTCTGGGAAGAGGTCTTGGGCCTAGTTGGGGAGAGGAAAGTTTGGTGAAATATGAAAAAGAAACTATTACTGGTAATTATATGTTTGTTCCTAATTGGAAATTAAGCACCATAATTTCCACCGATGTAGATATTTGATTCAAAATTTTACCATTTTGCTATGCTTGTAAAGAAGTGAACTGTTTGAAAAAGAGCATATGGCGCCTGACCAACTGGAAAACCAACTCATGTTATTAGATCACTAAATTCCAAAACTTTTGATGTTTGTTCATCTTACACATTTGAAACAAACATTTTGCTTTCTTTTGTATCTTTGTTTTGACGTGGATGTAACTGAATTGAACATTGAAATGCTATGTTTAGCTTTGGACAATGAATTGCAATTTTGTAAATCCAACTATGGATGTTTTCGCTGAGATTCATTGGATTGTAATAGAGAAAAGAAAACTATGGTTTTAGTCCTCTTCTATCTAGGGAAAAAACGAGAGAAAAATAAAATGATATAACTGTCAAGCATTTTTAATGTTTTTATTCCCATGGTATGCAACTGGTGTCAGGTGTCCCAGTCTGCCGATATATAGTATTTAATTTTTCCAACCAGAAAATGCTATCCAATTCCGAAGTTTTTGCAAAACAAAGCCCGATTTAGAAAAAATGACAGAAAAACTGGTTCATGGTTGGTTTCTAACCTAAAAAAAAGGTTGCACAGGCAATAAGTAATAGGTGGATACTGTGGTGGCTCCAATGCATTCATCTCTTTCCATGTAAGTACCGTATCCAAAACGGTTCTAGAAAGAAGAAGCTTATTCTTTTCTAAATCCTATCCCCCAAATCTGTCTCCTCAAATCTTAATTTGAGGGATAAATTATCTCACATTTTATTTATCCATTTTTCAATCTCATTTCTGCAAACATTATTATAAAATTTCACCATGGTATATGATCATCATTTCTCGTACTATCCACAGACCTCATCACTTAGGAACCCCCAATTGCAAGAGCAACAAAAGCACATCTCCTTCAGCTCCTGCTTTCGTTCGCCTAAATTAGATGCAAAGGCCGAAACATGACTTGTCCGCTCATCTTCCTCTTGGATATGTTCAAAGTCCCAAGATTTTCCCGTTGAAGTCCAGGGCAAATGCCGCAATCTTATGAGCCGGCACTCATCTGATTTTGGTTACAACCCATCGAGTTATGCGAGAAATTTTGATGGAGGAGAAACAACTAGAGAGAGCGAAGAGGAATTCCCTTATAAGTGTTTTTCAGCAAGGCTTCCTCAGTCACCTCAGTCGCGGCCGTCAACTATGTTACTTTTGCCAGAAGTAAGGACGATGCCGAGTGAGAGGATTGGCAGAGTTATTCCATTGCTTGAAAAGCTCAAAACGAAGGGCAAAAGTCCGTTGATTGGATTGAATTCGGTTTTGAATTTCTTTTAAATTTTGAACCTTATGATTTTTGTAACTTGTACTTTTTTGTTTGCCTTAATGGGTTTGGTTAGTTATCAGTAAAAGAACATGAATATAGAACCTGAAGGAAGTCATGTATAAAGCTACCCATTTATTTATCACATAAGAAAATGAACAGTTAATATTGTATCACCTGAACTTTTAAATGATCGTTTTCTTTATCTTGGTTAACATGTGTTAGCTTATGGCAAGTTTGTCAACACAGGCATATAAATTGCAGTAGTTTACGTCATAGACAGGTACTCGAACAATTCATTACACAAAGCACTGGTACACGATGTCTAAAAAATGGGTGCAGCAATTATAAAAAACCAACATAGACCTTTACAAGGGGATAAGAAAGGTAACACAAAACCAATTATAAATTCCATTACAATTTTCCCATTTTGCATATTGCGTACCAAACGTTGCATTAAACTTTTAACTGTGGTTATGATTAAACGTCCCAGCACCCAGACAGGTAGAAACCAGCCGGTACATGAGTCAACCAGTGTAGTACTTAGTAAGTTACTGATTTACCAGTATTTGCATTTTCTTTTTTTTGTCCTTTTCTCTTTGCTAATTGCAGAACAAGAGAACGAGCTAAAGGGTGGGCTGGGCTTCGTTGTTGAAGAAGGGAACGAGCTTAAGGCGTACAGAGCTGCACCAAGTATGTTGTCCTATGCAGGCGGAAGTGGTGGCGTTGCGGGATGCGGTGTTGTTTGTCAAAGGACTAGGGATTCTATCATGTACATTCTACACTGACAATCAATCTTTAGCAAATTTATGCTCGGCTTTACACCCGCCTCTCAATGCTGAGTGGAGAGCTTATAAAGAGATCAATGATGTTTGGGGTTTGATCAAGGAGAATAAATTTGAGTGTAGGCATGTTAATAGAAGTCAAAATGTCATGGCTGACTATTCAGCTCAGGTTGGGAGCTTATTAGATGGGTATACTGGATTCTCATATCCTACTTTTAATCTGTGATTGTACTCATGAAATACAGAGTCTAGCTACGAAATTAAATGTACTCTGTAGGAAACTATAACTGAACTTTGATGGAAATGAAAGCCTAAGGGCGTGAAAGTTTGCAAAAAAAAAAATTGCAGAACAAGACTTCCAGTCTTTAATTGAACCTTATTATAGGCACAATTTTCAAAAGAAAAATAATAGCCTGGCTTTGGAATTTGCAAAGAACTCGTAAATTTCTCTTAATATTTTTTTTTCAAAAGTAAACTTTTCTTCAAAAAAATTTACATTAAGCCAAAATCTTAGTATAACTCCAAAAATAAAAATGGAGTGCAAATATATGATTATGCCTCCACCAGGCCTTGAGTGCGAGAAGCCTTCTTTGGGCCCTTAACTGCCTTGGGAGAAGCTTCCTTCAATTCTTCTTCGGTCTTGACTTCAATTTTAGCGAATATGGGTTTTGGATCCATCATTTGCTGCCCTGCTTGCAGCCTTCCCCACTTTGTATCAGCCTGGAAGCCCAGGAAACACCACATATTTAAGTATACAGTTTTAATAATAAAAACTATACAAGTGATTACGACCGCCAGGGTTATATTGATGCTGCAATTTTACGTACGACTCAAAAGGTTTTACAGAGAGAGGGCAAGGGTTCATCTTGGTACCAAAAGAAAAAAAAAACAAAAAGAATCCACCAGGTTATATGGGGGTTAGGGCTACGTCCATCCTAGGATGAAATACGAGAAAGGTTGTCTTGGTAACATGGACACCACTGTCATTTTCTGTTACCAGAAGACAAAGGGGAAAACATGAATGGAATATTCAGTATACCCATGTAATTGATTTAAATTGATCCTCTGTGAAACCAAGTTGTGCGTAAATTCGTGCACACAGACTAGGAGCTACTGGAGACAGTGCAACAGCCATGATTCTTAGAGCCTCCAATATTACCACAAGATCCTGACATATCCCAGTGCAGAAAAATATCAATAATTAATACATTTAAATAAATTAAATAATAATAACAACAATAATAAGAATATCAAAAATCATTTCAAATTTGAATAAATAATAAACAAAATAAAAAATTATGCACAAGACTTCAGTTTTGGTATTGTATCAATAGGGCCGGTCTGTGTTTCAATACAAGGATAGATTTCATTTATTGTGGATGAGTGTGTGTGCACATGCACGCGCTTCTGGTCACAAAAAAGTACAGTCAGGTAGAAAATAAGATAGTTCTGTCCAGCAAAGTATAAGAATTTAAAAGAAAGAGGGGAAGGTAACATGTAGTTTGCACATATTTTGGACATTGGTTGGTGGCCACACATGAAACACTTTTATCACTCGTATTTCATTGCAGGTTCATGTGAGATAAATGATGTCAATTAGGTAATCTATCCCCAAAATATATGCATGCATGCATATTCTTTTGTATTTACCTTTGCTGCCATTTCAGCAATCTCCCCGCCTTTCTTAAAACAAGACCATGGGGCGCGCTCATCAATATACAAATTACCGGCATTTCCAATATCCAACACCGACTCGCATGCAGATGAAAATGCAAGGTTTTCATAATGGTACCTCGCCATTTCCACCTATAAATTTATAAAAAAAATCAGAACATATTGTTTCTGGCCAGTGACTATAATTATCAAACTCTCTGCCAAGGTAATTTGTTAATGATCAGCCTAAGCTCTCTGCCCATCAAATTTCAAGAAAACTATACATTTTACTTACTGATTTTTCAACTGTATCTTTGAAACCATTTCCTTCCGCTGCTTCAATTGAATCAAAAGGCAATGTAGATTCACAGTTCTTCTTTAAAAGCCCAAGTGTGCGATTGAGAAGGTTACCTGTATGGACACAATACAAATGTGATCATGTATAAAATTTAAAGAAGATTATATCTCTTCTACAATTTGCACCAGTATTAACCATAATTGCAAACAATACCCAAATATTTCTTACTGTTGCAATTACCACCGAACTTCATGAGTTTCTAAAAGCTACTACAAATGACTAATTTAGAGTTAAGCTGAGAAAAAAATGGTTTGATTAGGCCCTCATATTGTAATTTGAACTCGACTATTAGTAGCTGATTCAGGGAAACTTGAAAATCAACATTATAATTTTCACAGGTTGAATGTCTAATGTAATTTGGATTTTAAATGAAGCTTCGTAGGGGCAAAGGAGAATTTGCTAAATTTTACAGAGTATGTGTACCTTTGCCATTGCCTTGATATAACAGACTAGTGTTATTCCATTTAATCCAGAAACTTTAGTTACTAAGATTGATTTTCCATACAAAAAGAAGGAAAAACAAAATCCACAACAGGGTGATTGAGATGATGTACCTATTGTGTTAGCAAGATGTGCATTGACTATATTGATAAAACGTTCCTCTGAATAGTCACCATCATTGCCAAACTCCACTTCTCGTAAAAAGAAATACCTGACAGCATCGGCTCCAAATCTGTTGACCAGGTCAGTCGGCTCAAGTGTATTTCCTAGTGATTTTCCCATTTTCAAACCATCCTATATAATTTTCATGAGAAGAAGAATACTTTTAAATAAGCTACCATGAAAGACATTATTTCAACAAATAAGGAGGGGTCTAAAATTAACATACTTTAGTCAAGAAACCGTGACCAAATACCATCTTTGGGACATCCAAGCCAGCAGACATCAGCATAGCAGGCCAATAAACTGCATGGAACCGCAATATATCCTGTGCATTTTTTTAATAAAACAAAACCAGTAATGCAAGTATTTATTGTAAATTTAGATGATTAAAATATAATCATGAACATGACTAAAATGATCAAATATCACAAAGAAAAGTCCTAAAACAAAAACAAACAAGAACTATTTGACAAATCAATAGGCTAGCATCTTTTCCCAGGAATTCTTGAGAAGTGTTACAGCAGAGGGCATAAACATAATTTTAAGTAGCAAGATGATACCTTTCCTATCAAGTGCAAGGAGGCTGGCCAGCCAGAACTAACAGCTTTCTGCAAATTTGGTTTCTCTCCATCCTCCAACAGTGCTGAAATATATCTAGAAAATATAGTAATGGTGCCAAAATAAGTTATCTATATGTATGTAAGAGATTGTAAACTTATCATTGCAAAGTCAAAACAGACTCCAAGTTTTGGTGGGCTAATTGAACTGATTCATCATCTGGTTTTGGTATGACAAGTAAGTTTATTTCATTTAATTTACAACAAACTAGGAGCAATTGATCATCTTACAGGCATGTTTTCACAGGCTGACCAATGTTGGTTTAAGCAAATTTTCACAAGCTAGAATTGCATGCCTTGCTTTAAATTAACATGTACATGAAAAAGAAATTACCCAAGTAAAGCATCAAACCAGACATAAATTGTTTGTTTAGTGTCATTTGGAACAGGTATACCCCACTCGACAGAGGCGCGAGATATAGAGAAGTCCCTCAATCCACTCTTAATCCAGCCTTGCACCTACAACTGATGTCTCAGTCATGAAGTTAACTCAAAATAATTTTAAAGATTAAATTTTTTATAAGGGTTCAGAGTAAAACTTTCAGAATTTATTAAATGCTCATAAGAGAGATATCCAACCATAAACCAATAGATTATTTATATTATGGGTTAGCATGTCAGCAGAATAATTTACCGTACTAGCAGACAACACCATACCTTTCTGTCATTTCCAGAAAACATTCTACTGATTAAATATGGAAAACAAGTTAAAAGTCATGAAATGATGACAATTGTCCATGGTGTTTATAAAAACAAGAGCCATTTCTCACATAGACAACTAAAGTATGACATAATTTACTGGTTGCAAATGACACCCAGCTGTTCAGTAAAAATTATGACCAACTGCCCCAGACTTTGTTAAACTAACTTTGATAACTTGATTTTGTCAACATTTAACAGAACCATTCTTCGCTATCAACTAATTGAATGGTTTGCTGTTTCCAACATGAATGGTTGGCTAGGATTTGCAACAGCAATGTCAGTCTAACTTTCAAAAAGAAGAAGCACTTGAACATAGTAATAGAAGCAAAAATAAAATTGAGATGCTTCACCTCGTTCAACCGAAATGATGGCTTCACAAATTCAGGATTATTCGTCAATAACTCCTCCAACTTTGATTGATATTTTGACAAGGCAAAGAAATAATTGTCTTCTTTTCTCAGTAAGCAGGGTTTTAGGTGCACTGGGCAGCATTTATTCTCAGTTAGTTCTTTCTCATCCTATATATAGATTCACAAATTATAAGAAGATTTTCACAGAGAACCCAATAACATCCCAAAAGTATCATTTATACCCCTGCAAAACCAGATAATATTCCTTACTACTTATCTTCCTAAAAACTTGCCCGAACTAGCCTCTTTTCTGAAACATTTATCAACATGTCTGGTGAGCAAAAGAGTGATATTCCGAGTATCTTTTTGTTCTTATAGATCATATTTACCATTTTTACAGGTGTATCTAAGATATTGGCTTTTCCTATGCTACACATGAAATTTCTGATTTTGAATCGTGAATTCCTGAAAGTTCTCCATATTGTAACAATCTAACTTCACCGTAGAATTATTGAGAGATATCAGAGAAAAATGAAAAGGAAAAAGCACCTTATACTCTTCACAATTGACACAGTAAAGTCCTTCATAATCAGCTCTGTAGATATCGCCGCTATCAAGAACCCTTGCATAGAATTCATTAACAACTGTTTCATGCTTCGGATCAGTGGTCCGGATGAACTCATTGTACTCTATTTGAAGCTACAAGCAAACATAACAGAAACATGTCATTAATTTGCACTCTTCAAGTATATTAGAATAAGAAGAAAACAAGTTAACAAACTCACATCAGACCAAAGTGTACGATAAGCTTGCGATATAACATCACAGTGCTCTTTAGGGCTTTTATTATTGGCTTCAGCTGATGATGCTATTTTCTCGCCATGCTCATCGGTTCCAGTTATAAATATAACCTTCTTACCTAGCAGCCTCTGAAAAGGAAAATATGAACAGAGAAGATAAAAAGATATTAGCTTTCCAAATTAGCAGAAGTTTCGTGTGCTCCTGAAGGACCTCAAAGCACCATGTAATTCCTGTAAAACAGCAAGTATCAGGCACAGCCCCACTGAAAAATGTATGTCTCCCTAATTTTGTTCGAGGATTAAATAAGCTAAACCCCTTTTTAGAAAAGATTGTGTATCATTTCAATAAAATGATGCAGAGAATAGAGGGGCGGGGTTTGGCCTATTTTTGTATGTTTTACAGGTAAGTCCATGATATGTACTAATTTTGCATGGGTATAGAGAGATATTTTTCCATTTTGTAATCCAGCAAGGGTAACACACCGCACAAGAAATTGCCACTTCTCAATTATATTTATGCGTAACTGAGATGAGAGGAAAATTGATTTTACAATCATAAAAATGGGAAAATTAGCTGAGATGAACCTGAAATCGAGCAATGGCGTCAGCGGCAATTGTGGTGTAGGCACTTCCCATGTGAGGCGGCGCATTGACGTAGTAGAGAGGCGTGGTGAGGACGAAAGAGTCGGAAGTTGTGGAACCCTTGGAATCGTCCGTACAAGCTCGGTGATGGCAGCGGCGTCGAGAGGAGGAGAAGGATAAGGGGCCCACATGGAAATGGTTGGACAGTAGAATCCTGTGGGCCCTTGAGGCAAGAGAAGATAGCGGTGGAATAGCGTAGAGAGCAGGAGGTGCAGAAAACAGCGCTCTCGCAGCCATAGAGAAGAACGAAGAGAAAGAAATGAAATCTCTATTGCTCTTCGTTTGGAGATAGATGATGTGACTGTGTGATTGTTGGACATCTAGGCCTAGCCCAAGTTTGACACGCGCCTAATGTAATTTAGGCCTAATGGCCATGGTTTTAAGGGGCTTTTTGGGCTTTTGTGAAAAATGGACTTAAGGAAAATGTTATGTCTAATATTTGGTTCCCTACATTCGCCACAAAATAAAAAAATTAAAATAAAAATCACTTGTTTTCCTAGAAGCCTAAAACAACTTAAATAGATTAGTTTAGGTTCTGGGATTCTTGTTCAAAGAAATTGGAGCGCAAGCAATAAAGCATGTATTTTTTTCAGGATTAGAAGAAAAGTATTTATCAAAGAACAAGACATAGACGGGCAGTATTTTGTACATTACAGTCCCTTTTAAACTTTTAGCTGCTAGCCTGCTTTCAATAAAAAAAAAAAAAAATTAGCTGCTATCCTGCTGATATGGTTCAAATCTTGAAAGCGTAGGCAAATGTACCGGAATGTGCTGTTTATTGTACGTTCTGTACCGGTCCGAATTAATACCATCTGACGAGAATCCGGACAAAATCACAAAGCTGTTGCGACAGACGGAGCAGTAGTCCTGCTGCGTGTGCATGTGTTTTAGAGAGAGAGAGAGAGAGAGACTCAGCCGTGCTTTATAATTTATTATATGGACCACAGGCAGCTTGGCCAAGAAAAGCAAGAGAAATAAATGAGCATCTAGCCATGCACTAATCTTCTCAATTTTGTACTGATCTGTGAATGCCAAGTCTTCTATGGAACCCCGGGGCTGAAATCTGAATCACGTGCTAGGTGGATGAACAAGCCAAACAGTAACATACAATACAATCCAAGTGTAAAGTCACGGTTCTTTGACTCCTCAAGAAAGAATTTAATTAATTTGTAGACGGGCCTGTGGTCTTTATTTGTCGTGTATTTCTTATTTTCCAGGGGTGCAAGTGTAAGGGATGTTTTGATGGAATTTTGCAGACACAATAGCATTTAGAATGTTATCAGTCAGAAATCATGAGCTTCATCAATTGATGTACATGTACCAAACGGTGTACGAAAGTATTTATGAAAAGCCACATGTATTAATTCATGTCCGATGCTTTCTACAGGCTTTCAAAGCAGTAAATGTAAAGACAAGCGACTGTAATTTTCTTTTCTTCAGTCCCTCAACATTTTGACCAAATTTTGCTCCCCATAGATTCTAAACATTTTTAATTTATTTTAGTTAGGTCAGTTAATTTGGAAAATCTAAGTTTGTAATGACCGATACTTTTTGTTAAAAAAATTGATTTCAAATGAAGTTGGCATTTTGTTATTAATGTAAACAATGATATTAGTACTTCATTAGATATTGGAAATAATATAACCAAATGACTTAATTAGACATTTAGAATATAATAAAAGTTTAGTCAGTAGGAGAAGCTTCAAGCTTGACCAGTATTTTTAAGAAGCTACACTATACATTACTAACAATATTTAACGAATAATCCATTTATATGCAAATTCGAAGAATTTAAAGAGGTTAATTTTAAGTTTTACATATCTTGCTGTTTTTAAGCTTAGACTTCGTTTACAAATAATACCACAGCATTTCGGTCTCTATTAGAAAAGTTGGATAATAATACCACACTATTTCAATCTCAGTATAGATAATAATATCCAACTTTTTATGCTTATCCAAACCCTAATATTTCTTATTCAACCTCTAATTTTTCTCTGGGGTATAGCATTGTGAGTGCCAAACATCTCATTAAACTGAGAAAAAGCCGGAGAGTAGCCGCTGTCGAGTTTTTTTTTTTTTTAATAAAAGACGGAGACATTAATATCTTTAATTCTTTATTTTGTGTTTTCATTAATGTGCTTTTATTTTTTAAACGTTAATAATTTATAACTTAAATGTCAAAATAAAACTATTAGTTTGGTCTAATCAATTTTTCTAAGCACGAATAAATGATTATGATATTTCGACTTTGTTTTGATCCGTATTAAAAGCTTGCGAAAATATATTGATATAGATAAATTATGAACGTTGATTTTTCAACTTATTGATTCATGCAAAAATAAAATCGAGAAGTGATAAATTTTTTATATGCATATAGAGGATATAATATAAATCGCATCGAACAGTATTATTTTAACAAATAAGTTTTAAAATTTTGTTATTAGAAAATTAAAAAAATGATGCATAATGAAAACACAAAAAATATGAAAACATCGAAACCATCCTCAAACAACAATTCTCATTCATAGACAAAGATTCTGATTTTAATAATCAAAACCAACACCCTCCTCACCATCAAATTATCGGAGAAAGGAAGGACATATTTCTAATTCAAGAGATATTTAGACCAAATAATTGCTGACTTCGGAATTTGAAAAGGTTTCATGTTCGTTTTTTTCCTTTTTTATAAAAATTAAAGATCAAGTCACTTAATTATTTAATATCTACAGAAGATATTTATTTAGATTTCAAACTTGCGACATTTTGTACAAAAAACGTTATCTTTACAACTAGATTAAAATCTAGTTCTGATAATTAACTACATATAATTCTCATAAGCATGCGGATTTTCTTTAAAAAAAAATTGAAACCAAATAAGCATGCATAAAATTTAGTCAATCCGTCTGTGTTGAATAATCTTGATTGGACAGTTAATTTAGGACAAAATTCGGAGGCATTAGGTATATATATTCTTTTGCACATCTCGGATGAAAAATATTATATCAGAAGATACTGGTTGCTACCTGTTCATATACTTCAATATAAGTTAGTATGAAAAATAATCTCTCTTCAATCACAAGAATTGTATTATAATATTTACTATCCGGAAATATCAATACCAGATTTATGAATTAGTATTTCAGAACAGGAGACGTTTTATTGGAGTTTTTCAATTTTTATTTTTATTTTTTGTCCATGCCTCTGGGCAACTTTTGGCCTTTCCCGTGCTCTTCTGAGAATTATTTTCGTCCTTTCCCATGCCTTTCCCATGCCTCTGGTTAACCAAATCATGAACGCTACATTTTGATTGTTACTCGACAAAACGAAGCCAGCGCTTCACTTTTACTGTAGTCTGATTCAGAAGTCAGAATCCATCCAAAAATCCATCAACCAAGGTCTATACGGAACTACGTTTGGTCAAGTACTCAAGTTGAGTTCTTAAACGATCTCAGCAAAATAAATCTCTCTTGCGGAGATCAAGAGATTTTGCCTACGAGCTTTAATAATTAAGCCCCAAGGCATGACTCTTAACCAAATGCATTTGGTCAAGTAATCAAGAGTCTCGTCTACAGGGCTTCAATAAAAAAAAAATTAGTCTCACATTTTAATTTTTTCTTAAATTGAGCATTTGACAAGAACTTCAATAGTTATCATTCTTTTATTATTATAGAAAACTAGCCTCCACCGGTCCTACGGACCGGTGTAGCAAGAAAAACACAACCCACACCGATCCTAGGGATCGGTGGAGCCCGTTTTGCACCAGCCACACCATACTACACGGAAGACCACACCAAATATCCCTGCACCAATCTTGTGGATCGGTGGAGCTTCAAATATATGATTAAAATATGGCACTCAGAAATCATGTGATTAAAATAAGGTAGTCAAATGTATGAACACTGTATCATTAATTCCATGCTTATCAGCTAAAAGCACAGGTTATGTATATTTTTATATATGCACTCTTAATACATGCTATTTAATTTAATTACCAACTTGATGAATTAAAAAAATTATAGAGTTCTGATTAACAAGATCATTTTATATTTATGGTGATTTTGTTTACACCATACAACATCATTTTTTTAAATGTGGAGATCATACCTTCATATTCTATTAATATGGATATCATAAATGTCAGAAATTTACAAAAGATTGAAAAAATAAAAAAAAATGAAATACACACAAAAATAAAGAAAGAAAGCAATCAAGAAAAGAATTAAAACAACAATAATTTTTTTTTAAAAATAAAAACTTCCTGCCTCACCTGTTTTACATGATATCAAATCAATGACGATTTCAATTCTAATTTTTATTATTATTATTATTATCATAGGAGATCATTTAATTTGTTGTTAAATGGAATTGGGTTATACTATTCAAATTTGGAAATCAAGGCTCCACCGGTCCTAGGAATCGGTGGAGGTATAGATGAGAGATTTTCTGTGGCGAGAGTATCGGCCGGTGCAAAACAGGCTCCACCGGTCCCTAGGACCGGTGTAGATTGAGTTGTTTTTGCTCCACCGGTCCCTAGGATCGGTGGAGACTAGTTTTCGAAAATCATCCCAACAAAGGCTTGTTCCGTTGAAATAATTTAAAGTAATTTTATTTAAAAAATATACATTGTATTTGTGACGATGTTGTTATTTGATTGTTCTGACAATAATACATTTATATTCTAAAAAAGTTCAAAACGTGAAAGATGTAGATCTTGTTTTAAGTTTTCTATAGAAGTTTAGATCACATCAATCGGAAGTTGGTATTACAAAGTTAAGTTCAAAATAACCGTGGTAACGATCTGTTTGCATATAACTTCACCGTTATAACGGCTCCTTCAGGAATTTGGTCTCCTGGCCAAGTCCATATTGTTACAATCAACTCTTTTATAATTGATTTTCGCATTATCATCGTCATCATTTTATTGTATTTTTAGAATAAAACAGTTACAACCTCGGTTTCCAAACAAATTAAATTGTTCTAAATAGAAAGAAATAGTTTTTTCTTCTTGATAAAACAAATGACTAACAAAAAATAGTATTTTTTTTCGTTGGTAGTTTGGAATCCAAGTACACACAATATATTTTAGTTCCATACAAGTATGCCTCCAGCAGTTAGATACTACTATAAATATATTTACGTTTCCTCTACAATTACAACAATTCCAAAATCAATTGCAAAAAAAAAAAAAAAAAAATTCCAAAATCAAGATGAACACTGTATGACTGTACTACGCATTCTAGTCTTGTTTTTTCTCATCACTTGTCTCCTTTCTATGACCGAAGGTAATAATTTTTATTGTTATAATTGAACTCCTTTGAATTTATATCATTGAGTCCAAACAAAATTACCATAATGTCAACTTTATCCTTTAATTAGCACATCTTGAATCACTGAAGAATGTCCTTGGTCAAGGAATAATGGTAGTAAGGAAAAAAAAATAAGTCTTGTTACAAATTAAAATTTTGCAATTTTATCTACTATTTTTTTCAGTCCATCTTATAAAATAATATTACACTTCATTTATTTTAGTTCTTCGATCTCAAATTTATATTTTCGCTCCAGACACATCGTTCAGACAAATCACTCAAATAATTTCTAGGCCCCTACTATTTACTTTAATTTCACCATGTCTCTTTTTATGACCTGATCAACCTCTAATTAGCATATCTATTATATCTATATAATCCACGTTGTGGAGCTACAGTACTGCAACAGTGATATCTACAGTGCCTATGACAAGCGGGTTCCAAACAGCAAATATAAATGGTAAGATTGGCAGTTGGGCCCCTTTCTTTATCTTCTCAATACATGAGCAAAATAAAAGAAGCTTTCCATCGGTAAATACATTCTAATCTTCATTTTTCAAGCCATGTATTGTAATGCACTTTTAAAATTACTGATGCTCTTCCTTTTTTAAGTGTGCAAGAATTTTTACTTGTTGTCTCAAGTAGCAATAGATGGGCTCATAACTGGCTTATTTTGGTGTTGTGCTTTGGTTTAAAAATAGTTTGGATTTGGTGTAAACTGTTTGTATTACTCGAGCTTTTTTGGGAGAGGATTTTAAGGTGACTTAGGACAACTATAGCCCTCTCTTCCCCTCGTCTCTCTCTTTGTTACTACAGCTCCTGAATTTTTCCAGCTAAATCTTTGTTGCTTTGAGTTTGTATTAATATTAATTTGTTCCCTTTACTTTTGCTTGGTTGTTTAGTAATTACTAATTAGTGAGCAAATAGCAAGTCATATGGGATTATTTTTTCTCCCCGTTGGATCTGTACTGTTTAGTTTGTCTTCCTTTTGTCTTAAATTAATCATATGTTTTAAATTAATTATATTTTAAAAAATAATCAAAACAGACTTTCAATCCTCACGTCATCACACGGAGGCACCGCAACAGGGCGAGACATAGGCTATTAAGCTTACTGATAAAACACTTTGTACAGTATATCTTATTGTTTCTTCTTGCTTTTGCTTCATTTCCCAGCCGCTGGCACACAGGCCCTCCTTCTTTTTACTTTATTTTTGTAACTTTATTTTGCACACACCGGGAATCCACAAGGGAAACCCAAACACTGTAACCATTCACGGTTAATGAAAACAAGGACTAGATCCTGGTTCTTACTCAAAAAAAAAAAAAATCCTCACGTCATCACGTTGGCACTCGACTAGTTTGATAAAAAGTCTGTTCAAATTAATGAAAGTTCTTCTCACTAAAGAATACAAGCGAGGCGGAGCATGCTTTTCTTACTATTTTAATTTTCAAACATTTTCGTATGAACTTGGTTTATATTATTACTCGTCACTGTTATGATTCACAGAAGGTCAGAAGTCAATTTGCACCGGCTACATTCAAAATGATCCCTGCAATCCTCGCAGATTTTTTGGTTTTGCGTGCCTCACAATTCGGTTTTTTTGTGCCTTATTTAGTAAGGCGATTAGTGTTGCTCTTTGATTCTTTAAATTTAATTCAGCATGCTTTAACCCACTACACAAAGAGATTCAGAGTAATTGGCACCATATAACTGGGTAACTCTTCTTTGTATCTGTGATTCTGTGTGACTCCTCTGTACGGATAACTGTATTGGTCCTTAATTTCTTATTTAGTCAAGCATATTTTGATCCACCACCGCATTCAGTAATACGAACAAAACTTTTTTATTGTGCATTAATGATCATTGTACTCGTACGCGAATTTTTTTCAATATATCCGCCGTTCAATTTTTTCAAGATGAACATGTTTAAGAAAAACAAAAATATGGGTAAATAGTTATTTTTTTTCTTTTACCATGACACATGCACACCCACATGTCTAAATGTCATTTTGTATGCGTTACAAGTAGGAGTGAACTATATATATATTTCCTAAACATATTGTATATTTTTACTTTTCAATGAAGAATGAAATAGATATTTTATGATTTAATATGAATTAGAAGACTAAACATTTTTCCTAAACAAATTGTATATTTTTATTTTTCAATAAAGAATGAAATAGATGTTTTGTGATTTAATATGAATTTGACTATAAGATACAATAAATTTGATAAATTTGTGAGTTTTTTGACATACTTTGACACCTACCATTTTCAAAGTCCAAATAGTTGATCCAAACCGTTCAACATAGTTGATATATTAAAATGTGCTTGGAGATCAAATTTTCTATTTATTTTGAATTTTTTTACTATTTATTAAGATGGTTACAAAATCGTTGTTTTCAGACTATTGAAAAACAGCGATTTTATAACCATCTTAATAAATAGTAAAAAAATTCAAAAAAATATAAAATTTGATCTCCACGCACATTTTAATATAGTGATCATGTTGAACTGTTCAGATCAACTATTTGGATTTTAAAATCACAAAATTAGCCTATAAAAAAAACAATATTAAGATGTGTCAAAAAAAAGGGTGTAATTGGATCCCTCCTCAATAAGATATTATATTAGAGAGGTAAATACAATTTCGAGATTTTTGAAGAGTACACACTAACTTCCTCCTAAAAAGAAATTATCAGTTGTATTTTACATACAAGTATTTCGGTCTGAGTATTATTTATTCGTATCCTGAAGTTAAAAGTTCTACGGCAAAGCGTGGAATAAGACTTATTCTAGAGTAGAACTAGGGTGCTCCTAAGCTCACCAAGCCCTTCCGTGAGCGCGACTCTAAAACCTATCGAATTGACTTCAAACAACATTTCCAAACCGTTAGATGTTCAATCTATATTAAAATGTGCTTGGAGACCAAATTTTACATTTTTTGGAATTTTTTTACTATTTATTAAGATGATTTGAAAATCGCTGTTTTCCAATGGTGCAGAATTTTAATAAAAACAGCGATTTTCAAACCATCTTAATAAATAGTAAAGAAATTCCAAAAAAATGTAAAATTTAGTCTCCAAACACATTTTAATATAGATTGAATATCTAACGGTTTGAAAATGTCGTTTGAAGTCAATTCGATAGGTTTTAGAGTCGTGCTCACGAAGGACTTGGTGAGCTTAGGAGCACCCTAGTTCTACTCCTTATTCTATATCAACTATATTTTACTAAATGCAATAAACATAACATGTAACAAAAGCTCCCTTCTTATTAGAGGTGGATTTAGAACAATAATTTTTGGCTGACAAGTTGCCACCGGTGATGGAGCTTGATAGTTGTCTTTAGAGAGGCTATGCTTTACACTGTGAAGGTTGATGACATGCAAAATAGAGAAATATAATGCAAGTTCATATATTTTGAAAGGTTGACCTATTAAATTGATTCAAGGTCACACTATTGCCTATTAACCATTGCAATTCTTAATGAATTTGTTTAATTTGTATGCAAATCCATGACCCCCCCCCCCCCCTTCTTTTGGAGGAGCTAGTTCATTAATTTGGTATATACTGGTTGTATATAATTAAATACATAGTGTCCTTTTGCATTCAATTTGTGTACATACATTGATTGTATATAAATACATAGATGAATTTTAACGATTTGGATATATTCATCGTTTAAATTCAATTCGATAGGCTTTTGAAGTTGTGTTAACCTAGGAGTGATTAATGAGCGAGCATGAGCGAGTTAGGGTATGCTCATGCTCGGCTCATTAGCTTAATGAGTGAGTTGTTAATAAGCGAGTTAGAACGAGTTGTTAATGAGCATGTTATTAATAAGCGAGTTATGAGCGAGTTGCCGAGTTGTTTAAAATACATTATTCAAAAACTAATTTTTATTTATAGAATTTAACAAATTGTCATAATCCAATCTAATTAAACAATTCATAATTTAACAAAATATTGTCCATAAGCAACTCCTCCTCTTTTGCAGATTTGAAATTACAACCTAATTAAAATTTGAAGCTAATTAAACAATACATAATCTTACTTCATCTATCAAGGTATTAGATGTGACAAGATTTATGTAACTCGGTTCTTAATGAGTTGGGATATGCTCATACTCGGCTCATTAAATAAATGAGCGAGTTATAGCGAGTTGTTAATGAGTATTTAGCGAGCGAGTTATGAGCGAGTTACGAGTTATGAACAATTTACTCACCCCTATGTTCACCAACCCTCTTGACAAGCACATCACACCTACTCACACTCTAACTTTGCTCTTTCAAAATTGTCTTCTTCTTTTTTTTTTTTGGAGAAGGAGCTAGTTCATTAATTTTATATATATTGGTTGTATATAAATACATTAGCTATCTCTGTAACTAATGGAACCTGCTAAGTGCCAGGATGTACCTTATCGTTGCTGAATAAAATTGGCCAAGGGCTTTTCACCAAAAAAAACAAAACATAGTGCCCTTTTAACGTGTAATAAATATTAGGAGTGAAAATGGAGCGAACAGTGGAAAAAACTATAATTATATTTCTTTCTAATTTATGGATTGAATCAGATATTTATTATAAAAATATAAAAATATTATTAAAAAATACTAAGGTTCGTAATATTTATCTAATTATAATGGTGAATAATTTTTTTTTAATATATATTAAACTATATAGTATATATCTATTATTCGGATACGAATAATTGAAACGTAAAACTATATCTGTATTTATATTTACAAAAATATACAAATATAGGATATCCACATCTAATATTTAAATACAGATTGAATACGAAACGAATATTATCCATACTGTTTTCACCTCCAGTAATTATACATCCATAAATTATTTGGAAGGTTGCAGCTCCTTTTAATATCCATCAACATCCGCGCCACCACTCTTGATTTTCACAATTATTTTTTGCATTGATATTTCAAAATTTAAGCGACAGTCAGAATGTTGCTCTTATTTTTTTTCCCACGAGAGTCGATTAATTCAACGTTAATTTTATAATCAATCTAAATTCATTGTGCGTAAGATGACGAAGATAAAAAAAACGACGATACACTACAAAACAGTTATCCTTGACTAAAGCGAACAGAATTATTATTTAATAAAATAAGTAAATAACATGCTAATTCAAAATCTATTTCTATTCTCAAATAATAGAACTTTCTTCTTCTTAATTATTTGATGTGTCTCTTCTTGTTTTTTCTCTCTCTTCTAGGAGAGACACAAAATGAAAATATGAGAGTCCTCCTATCCTTTGAGAATAGAAGCCGATTTTAATCCTAATCTGTGGTATTGTTCCTTTTGTCTTTTGCTGTCAAATTCACAATTTATGAATTTCCTAGATGAGATCACAAAAGGCTCTCAGCGGGTGAAGACGGCCATGGGAGAATAGATGCCGGTATGTGAAGATGAGATACCTTTAGATTAGTTTCTGCCATTGGAGATGGTGCCGTATGAAACTCTAGGAGGAGAAGGAGGGCCAGGAGAGGTTGGAGGCACCTCCTCAGTGCATCCATAGCTGCTCATGATTTTACAATATCAATTTTGCACAGTAGTGATACTTAGCCTTAGTCCTTTGTTAAGCGGCTTAGTTTTAGCTAACCTTACTAACTTTTGGCGCCTAGCTGTTAATGCTACATGGTTATGTTTTGAACTATATCTTGGTTTGGTGCTCTTTGCCACTGTAGAGAGCAGTTAGAAACTCCAATGAATGCTGTAATTATATATATTTCAGAAATGAAATGGACAAATAGCCTTTTTTTTTTAAAAAAAAATCACAAAAGGCTCTTTTTAAGTTACTATTGACTTTTTTTTTTATCATATTTGATTATAAAACCAAGAGTAAGGCGGTGGCCTATATACACAGCGAGTAAGATGAAGTTATTTTCCGAATTTTCAGAAAATTAACTTCATTTTATTCTTGGCGGAGCAAACCTTTAGCGGTGAATAGGCACAATCGTTAGATGACAATTTGTCACTAACTTTTTAAAAAAAAAATTGACAATACTCTGCGATATCCAATAAGAATTAAAATTTAATCAATTAGAGAACAAATCTAAAAGAAAAATAATTGATCAAATAGACTCATTTATATTGGACCATATTAAATATAGACTAAAATAGTATAATTAATGTGTTCAGAGATTGAAAGCTGGTATACTAAAATGAAAATTTTGATTTTTTTCAAATTAAGGTTTCAACATAAAATAAGAGAATTAAGATCTGGTAAACAAATTAAGTAGCAATCGAAAACGACTTTTGCCTTTTAGATATCAAATCTGACGTTGTATATTGTAATTAAAATCTAAGTCCAGCATAGCATATATGTCGTCATTATTGTACCTTTACTTAATTCAGGTCCAATGTAATAATTGATCGCGTAAAATGAGATCTAAAAGTTTTAATCCTATACAAATTTCAACTCAAACCTCCTGTAATTTAAATAAATACCGAATTAATTTTGATCTCGTCGTGAGTGACCGTACCTTATAATACTAATCTTTACTTGTAAACATTTTATTCAGGATTATTTTTATTTATTAAAATTAATATTAAATAATAAAAAAATAGAAAAAGTATCTTCATTTTTCGATATCATAGATGAATGTAAATATTTTTGGATCCAAACTTTGGAATCAAATTTTTTTTGAATTCAAAGTGTTTTTTTTTAAATAGTGGCTGAGTATTTTTCGAAACAAAAAGGTTACTGATATTTTTTCTGAAACAGTATCTGGAATTTTTCAAAACAGAAAAAATGGCTGATTTTTTCAAAATAGAAAAAGTACTGAAATACTTTTGAAATAGAATAAAACACTTTAGATAGAAAAAAGTTTCTGTTCTAAAATTTTGATCCGTTTTTTTTTTGTGGGATCCATCTATGGTTTTGAAAATGAAATACTCTTTACGTTTCTATTTGTAATTTAATAGTAATTTCTATAAATAAAAAATTCCTTTTATTCACGCAGGCTTTCGGGGAATCGTGTCAAGGAAATATGAGACGGTGTGGCCTGTCCGTGTCTGCCTTTACGAAGTCTGGATTCCTTTCAGAAACATCTCTTTGACTCTTCTGTGACAACGGGGACCCCATATATTCGGATTTTGGATCTTTTGTTATATCCAAGATGTACATTCCAGTGCTCCGCATAGCAAACACAACTTGTGCTTGAGATAGATTGAACCAAGATATTAGTATGTAAATTGGACTTCCAATCCGATAACATTTCAATCAAATAAGCTGTGAATAATTTTTTTTTTTATTATTAAAGGCAGTATAACTGCCCATTTCAATATATTGAAACCCAAGTTAATTTACATCATCAAAATCCCAAAAAAAAAAAACTAAGTTTAATCACATCATAGCAGTAGGTAATATAGCACAGAACACAAAAGCCTGACGTTTGATCAACCACCAAAAAACAGTAATAGAGAAACTACGAAGGATAACTAAGCCACTAAGCTGTGAATATTAATGTTAGATATTTTATGGGATCGTATTTGAAGAGTAATTTTTAATATATAGATATTTTATGTTCAACTTATATTATTGCTTCTTATATACGTTGTGAATGTACCCAACGTATCATGTTTATAATATTAAATTAAAAAATTGAAGTCCTGTTACGATTATTATTAAAACTGTCACATTCAACAGTTTTCAGTTGATTCTACCCCCTCCGACCTCCGATTTCCAAAAAATATATTTTACCAGGAAGATAACACGATCTAGAGAGAAAGCTAAGTTATTTCATGTGAATAATATGATCTTTATATGTCAGCATGATATGTCATATCATGCTCGCGATCAGTGGCGGAACCAGGAATGATCGGTAGGAGGGGCCTAACTAGTTTCATCAGAGTGCTGTGCCGCGTTTCATCGGTAGGGGGGCCTAACTAGTTTTATCGAAGTTAGAAAAACGTGCTGTGCCGCGGAGACGCGGAGCCCAGTCGCCACTCGTCAGAGTGTCATCGCTCATAAATGAGAGTGCCAGTTTTTTTTTTTTTTATTAAAGGGGCTGTATATTTTGTGGGCCAAGGGGGGGCCAGGACCCAAGCTGGCCCAGGCCTTGGTTCCGCCCTCCTCGCGATTCACGAACACTGGAAAAGCAATGTAAATTTCTGAAAGATTTGACTGACGCCTGTATTATATTCCATTTATGCCAACTGCTCACCGTTAATCACAAAAATAAATTATGTTCAACGACCACTAATCTTACAAGCTTGACTTGATTTTTATATACGATGAATTGACGTAGAATAAAAGAGTTGAACAGAAGCTCCAATGGAAATAAACGAAAGCCGCCAAACAAGACACGGCCGGGAATCTTGGAACGAGCCTGTGCCTTTCTAATTAATTTATTATTTCACTGTTGCTGTTATTTTCAAAAAGTTGGTGGAGCAAATGGAGGGAAAAAAATTTGATAGTGAAAACTGAAAAGGGTAAGATAAGCTCCCTACCTGTTTTTGATCTCCTTCATTAATTCAGCCACACCAACCATACATCTCAGTACGGCGACAGTATGATATCTCACTCTCTCTCATCCCGCCGTAAGAGATTCACTGGACAGAGAGAACGCAAAACCCAATCCGCCGACTCGCTAGCTCCGTAGCACGTTACAATTTAATTTTCACTGACAACTATTGCATGTGTACCCTTGGAAAGTTAAATTTCTGTTTAAAATGATAACGGGAGCGTTTTTTTTGTTACGTTATTTATAAAGAAGTTAGTGAAAAATAAAACATAAGTTATTTACGAACTCATTTGCACGTAACCTAATAACTCCATAGCTCTATTCCATTATTTTTCCACTAAAACAAATTCATTGATCATTGTGTAAAAGAGGATATAAGATACATATTTACGACTTATAATAGGAAACTCAACATCTGTATTAAATAAAATATTGATATTATTAACATATAGAGTATAAAATAGTTGTGTCTAGTTTTATTTCTAGATATAATTATACATAATATCGTATTATTTTTGAAAGAACGACTCATAATTTATTGTTAACGAATTAATTGTAATCTAACATAATAAAAATATTAAACTACAATTTTTTTTTTTTTATAAAAATAATAGGTCTGTGTGTATGTTAATACATACAAGCAATTAGTCTCGTGCAATTATGTCGCCAACTTTTGTTCACGTTTGGTCGTCATTGGCTCTAGTTATTACGAGAAATCTGAAAATTTTAAACTTCCCAAGGATACAAACGGAAAATCACCTCTCTCTTTTACACTTTATTAATTTGTTTATAATCACGCTCACGGACCAGCGATTACTGATTAGTCAGCCCGGTTGCCACTCCTTCCCACAAATCCAGCTTCACTGTCTCGGTCTGTGTTCCCCCCTCTCTCTCTCTCATCAAACCCTTGCCTTCAATCTCACTCTCTCTCTCTTTCTCTCTCTTCCATTCCTGCGGGCTGCGGCGTTGCTACATTTCTCAAAATTTACCACAGGCAAGAAAACAAAGGGGGAAAGAAAAGGAATCTCTCCTCTTTCCCTCTCTTCTACCATTCCCATTTTACACAATGAGGAAGCATGGATGGCAGCTCCCTTACCACCCTTTACAGGTTAGCCTCTCTCTCTTCAGTTTCTATTAAGTTTCTGCATCAATTTCTGTAAAGTGCGCTGATTTCGTTCTTTAAACTTCCCTCAGGTGGTTGCAATAGCGGTGTTCCTCGCATTGGGTTTCGCTTTTTATGTATTCTTTGTTCCCTTCGTTGGAAAGAAGACTTTGCAGTATATTGCCTTGGGGCTTTACACTCCTCTGGTAACCCAACAGTTTCCCATCAAGTTTTCTGATTTTATGGGTTAAGTTGTACTTCTGTCCGCATTTTAGGTTAGATCTAAGCCCTTATTTTTGTTTGAATTTTTAATGGTCCAAAGTCTGATGATTTTTTTAAGAATTAAGTTAATGTTTAAATTAGGTGACAAGGAACTTCCTGTATGTAGCTTGGAAATCTTAGTTAATCTTTTATTTCAGAGTAGGAATATTCTTCACCTCTTTGAGTCCCAAATAAGAGTGAGAAAGAGGTGATTGATACTAACTGAATCTTCCTTTCATTTCTTTGGTTTTGTAATTTGACTAATTGTTAGTTTGATCATGGCTGTTTAGCTTTATCTAGTTGCATTATTAGAAATTAGTTTGAGCTAATTCTATAAATTTGCAACATGCACATGGAAGTGATACATCATTTATTATTTTCCAGGTTATATCTGTAATATTTCTGTACATATGGTGTGCTGCCACTGACCCGGGCGATCCAGGAATTTTCAACTCAAAGAAGTACCTAAAGGCCAAGCACATGTTGGGATTGCATGGAAATGAAAAACAGCTGGAGAGCTCAGCAACTAAACTGCAAATTAATGGGGAAAACAAATCTTGGTTGTGCAGTATCCTCTCTGCACCTCTCTTAATATTTTATCCACTTAATCTCCTCTGCAATTGGTGCAATGCTTCCGAAGACTCGTCAGAACAAATGAGCGAAGATGGCACATTCTTCTGTAGCCTATGTGAAGTTGAGGTATGGGCATATATTGCTTTCTAAATAATCTGCTTTTAAGTTATCACCTAAAAATGTCAGAAGCTTAATTTGAGTGGCGTACTTCTATGATACAGGTGTTGAAGTACAGCAAACACTGTAGAGTTTGTGACAAGTGTGTTGATGGCTTTGATCATCATTGCAGGGTATGACTTCTTACTCTGAATCTGCTTTATGATTATCATTCAACATGTTGCTACTTGTGATTTCACTAATTTGTGTTCTTTTGCCTATCTATCAGTGGCTGAATAATTGCATAGGTAGAAGAAACTATAGAAGATTTTTCACCCTTATGGTTTCAGCACTTCTCCTGGTAAGTTTTTTAGTATTTGGCATTATCTTTTTGCATCATACTGTAGCTCTCTCTTAAGGTGCTTCTGAACGTAATTTACCATACCTGTACCAGTACAATTTTGCCAGCCTTGATTTTTGGATCTTATTAAGGATCATTTAGCCCGAATTAGAAGCTTAGTCCTTGAGCCTTAAAAACCAACAAATTCGTATGTACCCAACAGAGATATGCGCCTTCCATTGAACATAAACTTTTTAAAAATATGGGGGTAAGACAGGTAAAGGTAGAAAGCATCAGACTTCCATGTCCTTTTCAATCTGGTGTGAATATTGACAGGCACAAACTTTTCAATCTGGGCCCGCATGCAGCTCATTCTGCAATGGAGTGTGGGGGTGCTCGTGCTGATCCTTTGCTTCCTCAATCGCCACAAATTCTCTGTTGAGATTGTCTCCAAGCTTGGCAGCAGCTTCTCCCTTGCCCCTTTTGTTATTGTTGTGGTCAGTTAGTTATCTCATCATTGCCATCTGTCTGTCCTTTTTTTTTTTTTCATTTCTTTGGCTTTTGATCTGACTTGTATTTGAAAGTAGACTGCATCAACAATTTTTTCTGAGATATTTAACACCTAAGTGTCAAATCATTTATTAGAACAATGCACTCAATGGAATGCTCACAAGTTGGCTCATATGTCTAATGAATTCTGTTTCTCTCTCTTGAAGTGCGATGAAACTTGTGTCATGTAAAGGATTTAGATTCGAAATACTAAATGTGAGAAATTTGGCATTGTTTTGCTAAAGAAAATTTAACAAAGATAAGTTTGGGTGTGTAGGTGCAATAAAATTTATGGTTTGTTTGTTAGCGGTGGTTAGTACCAATAACATGGATCGAGCATTTTGGGGTTTGGATTTGATCTGGCATTCACTGGACCTGTATTATGTGATTTTTAAAAAATTTTGAGGTGTCATATTTCTACAGAACATTTTTATCAGATGCATTGTGTGATTTTCTAAAGGCGCCTAATCAATTTCAGGTGTCATGTACCTTGCTTGCTATGGTCGCAACACTACCACTTGCTCAACTTTTCTTCTTTCATATACTTCTTATCAAGAAGGTTATAGAAATTATAATTTGAATTAGCACATTATGTAAATTCTGTTAAAAGTTGATAGAATTTAACCACTGATGTGCTTAAATATTATACAGGGAATAAGCACATATGACTATATAATAGCTTTGAGAGAGCAAGAGCAGCAAGAGGCTGGTGGCATGGGCCAGCAGCAGAGCCCACAGATGTCTCCAGTGAGTTCTTTCACTGGCCTCAGCAGTGCTAGTTCTTTTGGCGCATTGCACCGTGGATCCTGGTGTACCCCTCCCCGCCTGTTTGTTGATGACCAGGTATAATTCTTATAAAATTGATTTATTCTCATAAAAAAATCTTTTGTTGCACTGGTTTAATATTAGTATCAATACCTGATTCTTTTGCTATCATTTAGTACCGATCATTATTGATGATCCCAACAAACTTGAGCACCAGAAAAGAAAATGCAGAAGAATGACAATTCATTGCCAAAAAGGTATTCATACTAACATGCTACAGTGGTACAAAATCTCACCATTTATTCTCTTTGCAGTTTGATGTTATACCTCCTGATGCTGGCACATCAGTGAGCTCAGCCGGCAAGAGAACGAAGGAAGAAGAACTAACCAAGAGAACGAAGGAAGAAGAACTAACCAAGAGAAAACCACCTCCCCATGTAAAAATAAGCCCATGGGCCTTGGCCCGCCTAAATGCTGAAGAGGTCTCCAAAGCTGCAGCTGAGGCAAGAAAAAAATCTCGGGTCCTGCAGCCAGTCATGAGACGATCGGCAGAACCGCAAACTAAGAGAAGCAGCAAGAGAGGTGGTACAAGCAGCAACCGTTTCCCTTCCCTGGAGCCCCTTGCAAAAATATCCTTTGGTATGTCAAATAATGATGCAGCCTCACAGATGGCCACAAGCCTTGCACCGCTGCAGCTTGAGGCAAGGAGTGCCTTCCAGCCAAGCAGGAAAACAGGTCTTGGGTCTTCACCAGAAAGCAGCTTAGACTCGCCTGATCTACACCCATTTAGGATTTCCTCTTCTGGTGGGGAGGAGATGGTGGTGCCAGGTGGCGTGGGACCCGGGACCCTGCCAGCTCAGAGGGGTATACATCTGTCTCGTTCGACCAGTGATGGATATGATGCATCAGGAGGTGAAGATTCCGACAGAATTCCCTCGAGAATAGTGCACAGGTCCGCAAACTGGGCGGTTGTGACAGATGCCAAGTCAGGTCCTTTTGCTGGAGGGGGCCCGCTTGGTAATGGTGGGGTCTGAGTGTTGGGTTTGTGTTTTCTGGGTTGGTATTGGGCATCAGTTGGATTGACAACTGGTACAAGCTCGTGGCTTACGAGCTGAGGTTATGTTGGTTGGGTTAGACTGGTGGAGATATGGGGGAAATGTTGCATTAGAGATGTAGGTGATTATTCTTTTGTATTGCTCCTGCTAGTAGCTCATCTGTTGTTCATGGTTCTTTGTGAAGGTGATACTGCTCTCTAAGCACTAATGTGGTGCCTTGTTGACTTGTTGTTCATCTCCTTGCTTGTGTAGGTGAGTGCGAGCTCGTGTATCTGAAGAATATCGTGCTCGAAATGGATGCCTTTTGCATCTGATCTAATGCAGGCTTACATTGTGAGCATACCAGTTGAACCAATTACATTTCATTTGTTTTTGGCATTTTGTTTTGTAAATATTCAGTGCAAAATTATCATGTTTCACCTTGTTCAAAAGCGAAACAAGGAAGAATCATCGAACAATGCCAACAGTTCAACATATATTTTTTTAGAGTAAGCGATATCAACTTTCCAGGCCCAGCGTACTTGCCAATAGGCGTGCGTTACCTTGTGCCCAACACTAGCAGGCTTTAATCCCGCTTATAACAAATTTGAATCATGACTTCGTAGCTCTGCAAAAATTAAAAAAATAAAAAACAAATTTGAATCATGGGCAAACTTTACACTCGGTGGAGAGTCTGGTTACTATGGCATTGGTATTATTTTAGTCATGTGAATTCATCAAATAGGCTTCAAACAACGAATCCAAACTATTTGAACTGATCTAACTTACGAATGATACATTTAAATGCAACATAATTTTAAAAATCCAAACAGTCAATTTGACTGTTCAACATAATTTTCATACGAAAATATAATTGCAGATCAAATTTTACATAATGAATTTAGAAACTTTTTACTATTGTTTAGATAGGTAGAAAATCATTTGATTTGAAAATTTTGGATCATCCAAAAGCAGTGGTTTTCTACCCACCTAATAAAATAGTAAAAAAAATGGGTCTGCAAGTATATTTTTATATGAAAATCATGTTGAACAGTTCAGATTAACAGTTTAAACTTTGAAAAGAGAGATCTAGACTCATAATACAGATCGATCCGTAATATGCATATTACCATAGCCTCAAATAATTTTTAACCATATGATTTAATTTATAATATTTTTTTTTTTGGAAACTCAGTAGAGGCTACTGAGATATTACAAAGTAAATAAATTACATCCAACTTTGATCATATACAGACCAAATAACATTAATTTTATAATAATTAATAGTCGAACTGTATAAAAATTATTTACGACGTAACTTTGGGAACTTTTTCCCCAAAATGCAACACCAAATTATGAAGGAAAAGCACCCTATGAGCTGTTTGTAATATCTGTCTGCAATCTCTTCTCAAAGATTTTTAATATGTCGCATTAGTTGTACTTGTTCCTTAACTTTCTACTATCTTTTATTCCTTGAGAACTATGTGTGAGGAAATTAGAGGCATTTTTTTTTGTTAAAAGCCCGTAGGCATAAAGGCATTTTTTGGGGTGCTTATTGAAACGATGTCTATTTCCTTTGCAATTATGTTTGGTGAAACCAAACCTGATGCAAAAGAACTTCTGACTGGTAATATTCATTATGATGATATTTTTTTTATATATTTTCTCCTTGAATAAATTTCTGTTACATTTGAAGACACTGTACCATGCCCATGTCACAAATATTGGTACCAGCCAGGTAACGGGATTTATTATCACTATTAGGTGCTTGTAATTCTGAAAAGCAGAAAATAAATAAGTAGATTATTGGGGCCATCTTGGCCTTGCTAGTTTTGCAAGCCGGTATGATTTCCCTTTTTGTTTTTAGGTATGTTATTCTTTCGTTGATAAGCTAATAGTTTCTCTCCTTTTTCTCTAGGCATTGCGGTACCAAAATTAATTAGTCCCAAGACCATCCACCAAGCTGTTGCTGTGGTGGGCTGCATAATAATGCCGCACAACGTGTTCCTCCATTCTGCCCTCATAATGGAGGAACCGTGTTCGTGAGGCCATGAAGTATTACTATATTAATTGAGTCGACCCTTGCTCTCATAATCTACCTCTTTATTAACATTTGTGTCACTACTGTCTTGGCAAAGGGTTTTTACATCTCTCAGGAAGCTGCCACCATCGGGTTGGAGAATGCTGGCCAGTTTTTACAAGAGAAGTACGGTTGCAAGTTATTCCCAATACTTCATATCTGGGGTATGGGGTTGCTGGCATCAGGTCAGAGCAGTACCGTAACAGGCACTTATGCAGGCCAATTTATAATGGGTGGATTTTTTATTTTGAAGCTGAAGAAATGGACACGGTCTCTGATTACACGGAGCTTCGCAATTATTCCAACCATTATCGTGGCAGTGTTTTTTGACACTGAGGACGCCACCATGGATGTGCTGATCACGAGTCACTAAATGTGCTTCAGTCGGTGCAGATACCATTTGCTCTCATACAGCTTATTACTTTGGTTTCAAAGGAGCAGGTCATGGGGTGCTTCAAGATTGGCAACATTATCCAAGTAAATCATTTATTGCCTTCTCTTTTTGGAAATTTAATCTACTAATTTTAGTTGTCTAATTGAAAAAATTCTATTGTAGGTGGTAAGCTGGTGGTAGCAGCTTTTCTGATCCTAATCAATGAATATCTACTTCTCTCATTCTTCTCCGAGGAAGTACGCGGTGCTTTGCTTAGTTCTACTGTATCTATTGCTTTGGTATTCTATGTCATATTTATACTATACCTCATCTTGCGAAATACTGCTTTGTATTCCAAGTTCACCTCCAGGTTCTCGAAGAACTTGTGAACATTAGTAAGGTTAATTTAATTTCCTGTTTTAATACAACATGCTTCTTCGTTTCATTTACTTCTTTTTTTCTTTTTTCTTTCTTGAGATTTATCAAGGGTTTTGTAGCTTCACGTAGAAAAACTTGTCTCATCTTAGAAAAAGAAACACGCTATTTTCATTGTGTCTTCCATTCACTTTCATGTTCAACCAACATGTATTACGAAAATTTTGGTTGGAATGAGATTACTGACATAAAAACAAGTGGTAATATAGTGATACATCCCTTACACATCAACTACCTTTACGATTAAGACAAGTCGACAATAGAAACAAAATTATGTATATTATAATATATATTTGAAACATTTTCCAAATATTTATTTTTTTATTCTTCGAAACTGCCTTTTCAAAAAAAAGAAGAAGAAGAGAAGTTCAACAATTGAAATAAAATTCATTTCTCAGGCATTTTTCTGTTCAATTTCTTCATCTAATGTGCATCTTAAGACAAGTTAAAATTACGCCGACTATACTTGGTATTTCACCTTGAATTCATCGTACCTTGGGCATTGTTCTAGCAAAGCTATAACTGTTATGGATTGTGCATGAAGCAGGGCTCTAGTTTAAGACTCGTACTAAATTGATTTGTTCATACACTGTTTCTTTACGGTTCCTTTGGTAGTTCATTGAATTTATTCTAATTTTGTTGTTCTGATTTCTGCTGTAATGCATGCTACTTCGGCAGCCCCAGTTTGGGACTGCACTTTCTCAGCTGATGCAGCCCCAGTTTGGGTGCTCTACGACTGTGTGGTTACCCAAGCCGAGCTTTGCCTAAAACACACTGCTAGGCATGTGTCAGCACCATATATCAGCTTGCTTCAAAATAACTTGTGTATCTTTTGGGTAGTGCTATTTAATTGTGCGGACCAGGATTCCACCGTACTGTTGTTTTGATTTGAGTGGGCTATAACTGGTGCATTGTTTTGCCTCTGAATGATGCATTCAAGTCGTTGATAAATTACACTGTGCAGACGCTGCTATTATTGCAATAAAGTAGTTAGCATTAGTCTGTCAAATTTAACACAAAGGCACTTATTTAAATCAACAAAAAGGGGTGTCTTTATTTCTTCATCAGGACACTTCTACCTCCGCGAGATATCTCAAACAAGAATGAAACTGTGTATCCAGAACAAGCTAGCAACAGTAATGTACCCAACCAACAAAAATTAACACACCATAAGGCAACAAGGAACATAAGAATCCTGTTTGGGAATGATAAAAAAAAAATGACAAACCTTTGCTCTCTAAAACTAGAAAGTAACAACAAACAAAGAAAAACAATCACAATCAAGAGCACTATGCACAAGCACAACCCTTTTCGTTGAAATTTAATAGAGATCACAACATAGTTAAAAGAAAACTTCTACTCTTAAAATTGCAAAATTAGATACTCACTCTACACATAATTCTAGAATCCTAAACAAAAAATAATAATTAAGTAAACAATTCTGGCAAGCCAGACTATATGCCAATTTCGATACAGAAAACTATATTTTGGCAAAGAAAACTACATTATCGCTTATGATACATATCTTTTTCATTACAATTTGGTACAAAAAACTAAATGCCAATTTCCTAAGAAGTCCCATTCGGAATTTGCGGCACTCTAGCCATGTTGTTAGCATGTTTGAAGATTTTATTGATGTACCATGGTTCCCATTCAGAATTTGGGGACCCAATATTTTTAAACTTGCTTGATACAGTAGTGTACATCTGATGTATATTAATATTTGATTGAAACTGGGAACCCAAAACTGGAGTTTAATGAGTCCTGAAATCCAAACTCAATAAATTACGAAAATATTTTCCAAATTGAACAATAAATGAAATTTAATCATATAGTTTACTTTCCTTGTTGATATTGATCGTGTGTAATGACTGTCAATTGTAATCTCAAAATCTCATTCCTGATTAGTACAAGTACATCCCTATTTAGGGTTAAGGTCAGTTTTTAGGGTACTGTTCACAGGGGCGGATCCAGAATTTTCGTCAGGGGTGGGGGGGGGCAAAAAAATATCGAATTGGGTACTCGATAAAAAACAATGCTTTAACTTATACTTTCCAATGCTTTGACTTGTAATTTCTGATTCTCTGACTTATAATTCTAATTACCAATCAAAATTCAACAAATTTATTTCAATTTTAACCCTAAATTTAACCCAAATTACAAATCAAACGTTCAAATGGGGGCAAATAAAATTCCAGGAGGGGGGGCAAAGTCGGTCGGAACCGATAAATCTTCACTAAAACTCAAAATCCAGGGGGTACCCCCTGGAATACACTGGGTCCGCCCCTGACTGTTCACTGCATTTTTAATTTACTGTTATAACTTTTGGACCATGACAGATAATTTGGTTTACTGTTATAATTTTTGGACCATGACAGAGAATTTGGTTTACTGCAACCTTATCTTTTATTTCATTTCGCAGGTCTAACCAAACAACTTCTCGATTCAACAAATTTGTGATCTACATTATGTAAGTTTACAATATACATTGTGATCTACAAAATCTGACACACTTAGGTGCTGCCCAGACAGCAGGATACAGTTTTGCAAAGTGAATATTTTGCGCAACATTGAAAATTTCCTTCATTTATCCAGCAGCTCCATTTTGGCATTCCAGTTGGCATTCCATTTTGAAATTCAATTCTAAAAGCAACAACCAATATTTGGAAAGGAGACATGATTGATTCGTTGGGGCTACTATTTTCAGAGCACAAATTTGATTACTGAGAGCAGAGAATAATTTTCTTCTATGTACCCGTTTTGCCCTTCGTAAAAACCTTCCTATTTTTTTGCTTCCAATTAAAATCTGCTAAAACTCGAAAAGTTAATAACATGTTAAAATGGAAAGAAATCGCTGGTCATTGAAAACATAATTTTTTTTTTTTAATTGAAGTCCGTAGACTTGAAAACAGAAATTTAATTCTTTGCTTATTTCAATATCTTATCTTACCTTTTTGGCTCAAAATTTTCTTTAGGTATAAAGAGTTTGATGTTTCTTTTTGTAAGGAAGAACCAAAATGAATCAAAACATGGAGAAATTATGTATGTGATTTTCAAACACTTTTAAATTCTTCCCACAAAAACGCTCAAGAGCTCAAACTTTTTACAAAAGCAAGACCAACAATAACGCAACTGTATCTATCAAAAAAAAAAAAAAAAACAATAACGCAACTGTAATAATTTACTCAAATACGTCCCCACGAGACTTTAATTGGTACATAAAAGATTACAAATACAATTTTGAATTGCTTCGCAGAAATAATTACTAGTAAAATATTCGGCACTATGGTTTTAATTCAACGTAACTTTTCTTACTATATTTAAAATGAAAATACAAATGCTGAATTGGACTGCATCAAGAAAATAACAACTAATAGACACTGAAGATTTTTTCACAAAATATCTACCAAATTAAATTTTATATTCTTTTCTTTAACATGAAACGAAAACTAGAGTTCTTAAAACGAAATTGCACACTCCAATTATTTTATTATATGTTAAAACAGTACAATTTATACATGTAAAATAATTGCTTATAATAATTTAAACATATAGGAGGTTAGATAATTGTTATTAATAATTCTACGTAATGATTCTAGAGAACCTGGTTTTCCCGGCCAATCTGAAATATTTTTTGTTTTTTTAAGGTTAGATGGCTTGCGCCACTAACAATATATTGATAATAATAATAAAATTAGTAACAAGCCTATACTAATCTCAAACATAATAAAAAAAAATACCATAAAAGTTTATTTACAAGCCAAAACTAATCTCAATCTGGAATATCCTTTTGTAGCTGTATCTCACTTTCGTCAATCGATACGTACAATGAATTATTGAAATTCCTCCAATTAACAAATTACAGCCAACCAATTCTAACAGTTCCTAATTTCTATCAAAATGTACGCCAATGAGCAAACTCAAGAGTATCTTTTGATGTCACCGACACACTACTACGCTACACCGTTAGCATTTCTTGAATTCGCATGCTCTGAGATATCTCATATGTTGCGTGATTTTTTGGAAAATATCAATCGTTCAAATACGTTTTGCACGAATCTCAAAGCTCAAAAATACTGGCCCCTGCGCTGTCCCCGATTAGACACTGGACACGTCGGTCACGCAAAATATGAGATATCTCAGAGGATACGCACTCGCATTTCTTTACCTTACCAGCTAATGGAGTAGGGGCGGTCAGATAGAAATCGGAATAAATTTTGTCCGTTGTCCGGTCGAAGCCGTTCGATCTAGTTAAGATTCGTTCAAACTTGATCAACGCAGTTCTCGATGTTGACCGCACAAAATTTGGCGCTAGTTGGACGGCTCTGATCTGAAATAGGACGAATTTGGTCCTATGCCCATGGAACAGCTACCAGTTCCACCATATGAAAACTTTACTTGCTTTTTATCCTCCCAAAGGCACCGCAACCATATTTTTCATTTTTTTCCAGAGAGAATTATTCGAATTATTCACTCGCCTGTTACGAAAATGAATTGTGCTTAAAATAATAATAAAATCGAGCCTGTTACCTCTTCAAAATGCAATTTAAATAAATAAAAAAGAGAAAGACGTTCCTAGGGTGTCGATACGGGTCGGATGGCGGCATATTTATACCCGTACCCGTTATGATAACGAAAAAAAATCTTTACACTTATCTGTTTTTTCGAATACGGTACGAGTCGGATAAACGGATAAAAAGTACCATTGACATTTCAATGCATGCTTTCTATAAAAAAAAATTCAAATAAAAAAGAAAAGAAAATAATAATAATGAATACAACTAATTTGTATTATAAAAATTTAGTAAAATACAAAACTTTATTGTATCATATATTATCTTCATATAAATATATATATCTAAATATATATAATTTTATTTTTAAAAATTATCTTGTGAATTAACGAGTAAGATAGCGAAAAAAAAATCATTACTCTTATCTGTACCATTACCCAATAAGTTAATTAAAAAAAATTATCAGTTGCGTTTGGATGTGGCAAGAATAGAGCTAACCTTGGGTTAGCTCCACTATTCTTAACCTTGGGTGATGCAAACAACAATTAGAAAATTGGGTTAGCTCAAGAATAGCTCTATTCTACTAACCTATGTAAATGGTGGGTTAGCAAGAATAGAGCTAGTGAGGTTAGTGGTATTAATAAAAAAATAGTTTTCATTCCTGTCATTTAGAGTTAGTTTAAATATTCAATTAGTATTAAATAAAATATTTAATTAGTATTAAATAAATATAATATTAGATTAGATTAGTGTTAAATAAAATATTAGTTTAAATATTAAATTTAATATAATATTAATTAAAATATTAGATTACTATTAAATAAATATAATATAATATCAAATTAAATTAATATTAAATAAAATGTTAGATTAAATATTATAAATTTTAATATAATATAATATTAGTTTAAATGTTAAGTGTTAAATGTAATATAATATTAGTTTAAATATTACATTAGTAAATATAATATTAGATTTGATTAGATTAATATTCAATAAAATATTATATTAAATATAATATAATATTAGTTTAAATATTAAATGTAATATAATATTACTTTAAATATTAGATTAGTATTAAATAAACTGTTAAATTAAATATAATATAATATAATATTAGTTTAAATATTAAATATAATATAATATTTATTTAATTAAATGTAATATAATATTAATTGAAATATTAAATGTAATATAATATTACTTTAAATATTATATGTATTAAATAAAATATTAGTTAAATATAATATAATATTAGTTTAAATGTTAAATGTAATATAATATTTTAGTTTAAATATTATTTTAGTATTAAATAAAATATTAGCTTAGTATTAAATAAATATAATATTAGATAGATTCTATTAGTATTAAATAAAATATTAGATTAGTATTAAAAAATATTAGTTTAAATGTAATATAATATTAATTTAAATATTAAATGTAAAAATATTATATTAGTTTAATCAATATTTTATTCATTTCCTTCGTCGCTATTCCAAATATACAATCCAAACGATATTTTTAATAACCGGAATAGTCTAAAGTTAGTATTATTTTCAAACAACTCGGGTTAGCACTATTCTTAACCACTAACTCAAAAATCGTTATTCTTATACTAATCCTTGCACGATCCAAACGTACCCTATTGTCTACAATACGGGTCGGGTAAACGGGTAAACGGGTAAAAGGGTGTCATTGACACCCTCCGCCCATTCCTTTGCACGTTGTGTTCTCTCGACGAATAAAACCTGAAGCTGGGTTTCTCCAGCTATAGCTGTGCACGGATGAACGGGAACGGGTGGGGGGAAGGTCGGTGGGACACGTTCCCGTCCGGCGGGGGCGCGCCATCCGTCGCCGCGTCCGATGGCACGCCGAGTGACGGCGGATTCGACGATGTTTTCCATCCCAGCCGTCATGAGGGGTTACTAGAAAACGGTGAAACCCTAACCCAAACTAAAGATCCGTTCGTTTTCGAACAGGAACCGCAGTCCAATGAGGAGAAGAAGGTAGATGGAGAGATGAAACTTGATGAAACGGCTGATCATTTAGGTAATGTGCATACCTTTTTCTTCTAGTTTATATACGAGTTTCATCCTTTAAGAAAACATTGTTACAAATTACAATAGAAGTCATACAAGACCTAATTCAGAATGACCTCACTTTTTTAATTGCATTCTTTGTAGATTTTGAGGTTAAAGAGAAAACTCTTGAAGTCAACGATTTAAAATCTCACTATATAGGTATGTTTTGATGATATCAAAAGCTTCTGGTCTTGACTTTGATATTCTTTTAGCTCGTAGATTATTTCAAACAGATGCAAAATTCTTGTTCAATTTCAATTCAATATGAGTATGAAATTGGATGATCTCAGTTACCTATATTTGGAAAATTTGTTTCTTTTTGCCTTGTAAATAGCACCAGTTTTTAAGTCTATCTGCAAATACTCTCAACATTTATCCCATAATATCCATTTAGACTAGATTTCCAACATTTTTATAAAAGAATTGCCAATGAGACGGGTGCTGAATAAGTGTGACAGAGAAGGTATGTTGTCTTAAAATATTGATAAATTTTCACCGATATCTGTGGAGGCTTTGTTGTCGAGTTTTGCAACCGTGTCTATGACATATTTTGGTTTGGTAACCATGAAAATTCAGGGTTAACTTTATGAGTTTCTATCTGAAATTGGTTTCCATGGTTGGATGTTTTCTCCAAAACCCAATTTTTTTGGGTCTTAGGCTCTTAGCTGCAAATACAACTAATTGCAGGTGTTATTTGCAATTGTGAGTAAAATTTGCAAACAATCAGATTTAATATCAATTTTCTTCCTCAACTCTAAGACCTTTTGACAACACCAAAAAATTTAACATGTGAACAGATGAGAAGGCTGTGGTGAGGAACCCTGTAACGGATTCAATTAGCCAGATTTGGAGCTCTGGCATGGAGGTAATTAAATCCAAGATAGCTAGTAAGGGTATTGGGTTTTGGACCATGACCACTCTGTTTGGTTTAGTTGGGATCCTATCTTACATGAGAAAGAGAGATAGAAGGGAGAGAGAACTGCTTATGATTCTCCTTCATGAGAAAGATCAGGTACATCTATACTTCATTTGGGTTATCAAATCAAAGATTACTTTCCTTGCCAGGTTTTTTTCTAATAATTTCACTTTAAAAGAGAGATAACAAAGCCTGAATAGATCATTAAAGAGACTGAAGAGTTGAAAATTTCAAAAAGAAATCCATATTAGCATGGTTATAACTGAAGCTAGTCACTATCTGATATCAATCAACCATATATATTTGCCTTGATATCTTGGAAACTTGGCACGTACTTTTTCTAATAGCGGAAAGGCTATGCACTTTATATTACCGTTAAAAGTTAGAACAATGCATATAGTTATTGTGAAAGACATTCTCAGTCTTACCAACAGTACATATATGTGCACATTAACAGTGCATTCATAATTTATGCATCCTCAATAATATAGTCTAGTAGCATGTTATATAATAATTTGGTTTTTTATGGATTCATGTTCAGGTGAATTAGGTTAATTTATGTTTAATATTTCAAACCAAAGACCAAATCTCTTTTTTTCTTTATTGTTGATCCAGAGATATGTTGAGGCATTATTATATGGCATAGGCGAGTATCTGGGTTCAATCTCTGAAGAAGAGCTGATGAAACAAATTTTCTAAATGAACTTTATAGTTAGTATTATTGTGATGTATTTTCTCCAACCATATCTACTACGGCAAAATGTAGAAATGCACTTGAATTTTCTCTGTCAGCATCTTTATAGCAGACTTGGCATTATGACAAATTTTGAAATTCTTTAAATTTGCTTCTTTCAAGGTGATGTAAATACTGTTATTTATGACTTCAATATTGTATTTCTTTTTTATGGCACAGAGGATAAACCAGCTGATCCAACAGATAGCACTTATACATGAAATCAAGTCTATTGTTAAGGAGGTTGCTGTTAGGAAGATATGATGATTTCCTTTGCATTGTAGATAAACTCAAGAAATCATACTTAATATTTTGGTTCTAAGCTGCAATTACTGGATGAACAGTGAGGTCTTATATTTTTTATGTCATGGCTTTGTACAATTCATACTTCTTTTGCTTTTTTTTTTTTTCCTTTATTGTGTATATTTGTTAACTGATTGTTATGGTCCTTTGTGGAAATGTGAATAAGGATCGAGTGGAATTTTTTACTGTAACAGTTTACTGACAATGTCAATTTTTTTATTTTTATTTTGTACTGGTTTTTCTTTTTTCTTCTATAATACAGTGATTGTTAAAGATGTTGCTTGACAAAGGACAAATGAGAACTCGAGCAAGCCCACATATGCTGGTGAGGATTAGTGTGCTTCATTCAATCTCAATATTAAGTTTGCACGATGAATTGAAGATAAGTTATTTATTTTTGAAATTGAAACTCCCATCTTGTTATTATCATATTATGGCATATGCCGTGATGCATTAATGTAATGCTGATACTTGTAATTCACCTGTGTGCCGTACAAATTTCACGATTTTCTGGGAGCCACCTTGTAGAACAAATCTCCTTTTAACTTGGCGTGAGCAATAACGAATCAAATATGAACTGACAGTGTTGACAATCAACGAAGTATATAGATTAAAAAACTTAATTCACCGAATGTTATTTCTTATAAATCACTCAAATCTATCTTGAAACTTTAGAAAGAAAAAAAATATTATTTCAGTATTTGTAGATACTAAATTGTTCTAAGAGAAATGCTTCGATCTGCACAAGCTACCAAAGTATATGCATGGTTCATTTAGTAAATCTAAATCAAAGGTTAGCTTAAGGTTTTCACTTTTAGCTAGCTTAAAGCTTGCCTTAGCTTTACTTTTTTATACTGACATTATATGCTGCACAAGAATTAAGGTTCCAAATACAGAATTACAGATACAGCGATAAGAAAATGGTTCAGAGATGAAATTAATAGGGCTGTGCATTCCATATATAATACGATAACCGACAAGGATATATTGCAGAGCAGAGAACAGGTTTTAAAAGCCAATGTGGAAACTGCTTCACCAAAATGTAGAACTCGATATTTTAGTAAATCACATATTGTGCATGATGAAACCATTGTTATTCTTGTAGTAAATTATAAGATATTTTTTATCAACTGCAAACAAAAGAAACATATTGTATACTATACCCTATCAATAACAGAATAAGGATTCCAGCTTCAAGTGAAATGACATAAAATGTGAACTAAAAACTCTGTACAACCATGCAAAAACAAAATGTAATGAGAGTATTCGTATCTATATTCAGAAAATCACATACCTACCCAAAAAATTCCCATGTCCCTGCCTGCTACTGAATTGATTGCCATTCTTACTTAAAAATACCACAACCAATACTAGTAAACACATTACTATCTTTATCTGTGGTTCTCTTGATATGGATTCAAATTGTAGTGGATACTACCAAAACTATGAGATATGTAACCAAATTCTTCAATGTTGACGACTTAAATGTGATTTTCTTCAATGTCATCAACATTGAGATACCTAATTCTTCAATGTTGATGACTTGTACTCCAGTTGGAATTTGAATTTGAAATAACCATTTCTTCCAAGAAAGAAGGGAAAACAAAAGGTAAAGATTATCTCTTGACAAAACTTTAAATTTTCCATTTAACAAATCTTAGAGCTTTCAGAGAAAATTTCAAATTCTGCACTGACCCTAATTTCACACAATACTAAATATAATACATAATAGGGCCATCATGAAAAGAAAAAAATACTGAAGTGACGAAACATAATTCTACTGACACAAGGTATCCAAGTTGTGTATTGCCCTGGAATTCCTACCCAATGAGATGAATGATAGTAATAGGCTGAAAAATAGTTTCCAAATGAACCATATTAAATTCATCATTAAGACATTTCATGATTCCCACGAAACAATCTGGCGACCAATATGAAAGATAGATTATTTTACTTAAATAACAACAATTCTACCACCTAACCTAACATGCATGACAGATCGACTTCATACATAGATAAAACAGACACAAGCTAGGGGTGGGAGCATACTTAGTATGAACCATTACAAGGATGCAAATCTTTTACTCAGTTTCAACCTCAGCCGGAGCTGGCACAGGGGGTGCCTTTTCAGCTCTGCTCTTTGCAAACTCCAACATGCGACGGCTCACCTCCTTGGAATAAACCTGAAGAATCTCGATCCCTTCCTCCACCGAATTGGATCCGGAACCGGATCCGGACCCGAATTTGGATTCATGCTCCGTCTGAGCAGCGCTGAACGCCTCCTGTTCGATCAAACGGGCTGATTCCTCAGCCTCCTCCGTTGAAACCGACCCATACCTCTTGGAGAGAACGGTGTCGGTGGTTAGGGTTTCGACCAGGCGAAGCACGACAGCGTCGCGAGTACGGTTCGTCGGAGGCCAGATGTTGAAGGACAGAGAGTCAGTGACGGTGGAGGAGGTCTCTTCCTTGGGTGTTTCCTCGGATTTAGGTGGATCCATGACGGTGGATTCGGTTTCTGACATTGATGAGTGTCCTTCGAGCTTCCTCTTTTCTCTCCTTGGAACTCACTCTAAATAATTCTCACAATTTTTCGGTTTGGAATTTTGATTTCTTTATTTGAATCTTGGGAGGTTCCGACAGGAGAGAAATGGCAACGCGGTGCCATCATTTAAAGCGGTCTTATCGATCTGTCCTGTCAGGTAAGGATTAACTATCGTCTCCAGTAGTAAAAAAATGGAAACATCCTTTTCGAGACTAGCAAATCTGCAAATGTGAAATTACCCTGTAATGCAACGTATATAAATCACCAAAATTTGGTCAAACAATTTAAATATTACAAAGTTTTAGGATAGGTAAATTATCTAACTGAATGAACATGCGACATAAAACCTTGTTTCATACGTTGCTTTTCAAATTAATATTTATTATTAGAACAACAGAAGATCCTATCTTACACATGCCTGAGAAAATATTTTTTCAAGATGAATATATTTTGTGGCCAAACATTACCTAGGACCTAATGTTGCATTATTATTTGCAAGAAGAAAAGACTTGACTTGTTGAATCAAGAAAAACTCTTATTATAGAATATATATATATTTTTTTTTCTTAAATGCTTGTCCAATGAGAAATTCTTTCTCAACTTCTTTCGTTGGGTTGGGATTGCAGTGTCAAGTAGGATTTGATGAGGGATTTTCTTTTATCAGGCTTATTTTATTGTTCCCCTTGATTGCAATTAAAAGCAAGCTTCTTGTATTCCTAATTTATTGGAAAGAGCATTTCCTTTTAATAATTGTTTGCTTAGATTTTTTCGTCAATTTACGAGTAGATATTAGGATTTTTTGTTAACTGATCTTATCAAACTTAATTTCCTTTTGTTCTTCAATTAGTTTGGAAAAAATAATCACTACCGCACAACTTCAATTAGGGCATGTTCGTTTGTCACGAGATTATACATGATAAGATTTGAAGGAGAGAGGAACTCATGGGTATAGATACATACGGAATTGATTATGAAAATATGATGAAATAAGTGTTTAGTTGTATCATGAGATTAGTTGTAGAAAATCTTATTTTCTTTCTAAAATAATTAATATTATACAATTATTTTTATTAATAAAATTATTAATAATGTAATTAAATACAGTAGATTAAAAAATAACATAACATTACTTATAATTATTAATTATAAAATATAAATATTTTATAATTAAATAAAATAAGAAAATGGGTACAAATAAATTATGAAATATTTATTAAAAATAAGAAATAAGAAATTAATAATTTTAAAATAATATATATTTAATTTTTTTACGTGCTATAGAGAGGCATCTAAAATTTTAAACTATTAGCTAAATCCAGTTTGATATTAATAATTATGATAAAATAGTTTAATTATGCCAAGAAGCAACTAAATTTAATGATCTTCACAGTACTGTGTCAATTGGGGAAAATAAACGAACCTCTGATTGAATTTTCTTTTTCCTGTGAAAACAGTGTTATTGAAAGCAGGGGCGGATCCAGGATTTTCGTCAAGTGGAGCAAAAAAATATCGAATCGAGTTTAATTGGATTTAAATTCATTAACCAATTGGGTACTCGATAAAAAATAATATTTTAACTTACACTTTCTAATGCTTTGACTTGTAATTTCTGATTCTCTGACTTATAATTCTAATTACCAATCAAAATTCAACAAATTTATTTCAATTTTAACTTTAAATTTAATCCGAATTACAAATCAAACGTCTAGAGGGCTGCAAAGTCATTCGAAACCGATAAATCTCCACTAAAACTCAAAATCCAGGAGGCAGCTGCCCCCTCTCGAATACACTAGTTCCGCCCTGATTGAAAGAGAAAAAGAAAATCTCGTGGAAATTAATTGAGAATTGAATTGGAATAAAACAGAGCCGTCGAACACATCTGAGAACAAATGTCTTTTTTCTACAAAATCCCACGCAACCGAACGGCCCCTTAGTCACTTGTCAATAGTAAATATTTACTTGACAATATTAATTTTGTTAAAGCTCACCAAATAATTAATTTGACTTATTATACTAATAATTATTAAGAAGTATCTGCATTGATATTTCGTGCAATTTCACGAGTGTGTTTTCCACAAATAAATCTTTAAAATCTCGTGTCCATTGAATCAGATTCCGCACAATTTTTTAACAAATAAATGGGCCTAATTGTGAAATTTAGTTTAAAAAGAAGAGGATAAATTTTGTCATCTCTCTCATAGTAATCTTTTAGAAGGATATTAAAATGAAGAGATAAGAGAGTAACTCTTGTTCCTACAGTTATAAAAGTTATCCTGTTATCTCAATATTTTATCCCATAGTTAAATATAATCATAGAAAATAAAAAATACGAGCTATCTCCTTATCTTTTTAAAATAGACTATCCAAATTTTCAAGGGATCCAGACATTACAATAACTTAGAATTTAAGTTTTATTTTTGACTGATATATATCATGGACGGCGAAGGATTTAAGCTTTAATCGAGATATAATTAAAATCATTAAATTTTTATTTGTAGGTACATTAGGATCGACTAATGATGTATAATTAAATCGTTAGCTGAATATTATATCTTAACTTTTTAAACAATGCGTGCAATAATTATTTGATATATTTTCATACTTATTCTCTATATATTCATAATGTTTGAAATTCAATTACTATAAGACTTTTAGAAGTAGATTATATTTTTGGTTTAGTCGAACTCGAATAAAATTATTTATTTGAGACAAACAATTACAAGGAAAGAATTTTACAGGAATATCTAATAAATTATTCACAGACGAATTTTACAAGAAAATATTTTATACTTATAATAGAGTAATCAACAATCAGATCTAGTATGATGTTCATTCTATTAAATTAAGTTTAATCCATAAGAAGACTTGATTTATTAATAAATAATAGAAAATATAACATGGTAAGATCAGTATGAGTTTAAGAATTAAAAGCCTAACTCTCCAAAGGTCTAATCCAACTATTTCAAATGATTAGGTTTGAAAAAATTAAAAATTATTATTTCTGTAATTAATCAGGATATGACTCTAGAATAAGCCTATATAAAACGTTTATACTTAAAAGGAAGTTATACTTGTTGATCAACAGACAATAAAGAATTAAAATAGTAAAATTCTATCAAAGTCCTACCTAAATTCTAAAGTCTAGTAATGCAATCTAAGCTATATTCAACGAAAATATTCTCTTTTAAATATCTAATCCATATAAAAATCTAGACTAATTCTACCTCATCCTCCACACAAAAGAGTCATTTCTTGAATACCATAGGTTGTTTGAGGAGGTTTAATAAAGAAAAATGTTGTCGTTGCAAGTTGCTGCTCATGGCTATACATTTGCGGTTGTAAGATATTTAAATATAATTGTTATTTTAGTTATTCTTTTGTTTGTTTCTTCAATTTCAATATTTCGATTCTTGTAAGGAATAATTAGTTGAAAATTGTAAGTTTATAGATTTAAAGTGAGGCTATGTTCATAACTTCATATGCATAGCGCGGTGTATATTATGAATTAATATTTTTATTTTTAAAGTTTAAATAATCAATCTGAACAGTTCAATATGCTTTTTATAAAAATTTACTTGCTAATTAAATTTTACATTTTGATAAGTAGAAAATCATTTGATCTGGACTATTCGAAAGTAGCGATTTTTTATCTATCTTAAAAATAGTAAAAAATAAATAAATAATAAAAAATTTAGGTTATAAGTATATTATCATATAGAGATCGCGTTAAACAATTTAAATTGATTATTTGAACTTAGAAAACAAAAATATTAATCCGATACGAATTCCAAAAGCATGGCACCTAGCTTTTCTTTTTGGCATTGTGAATTCTGTTTGTTAGCATGAGGCTTATGAAATGGAACGACAGATTCTTTTTTCCTACCGTCAAGTTGGTCTACTTTTCTTTTGTTATATTTCAAATTACACGCCAGAATTTAAATTTGGAGTATAATAAAATATAATTTTTTGAAAAGTTACAAGAGGTTAACGCGTTAATTTTAGTATTTCATTATTATTTTTCTTTAGGAAAATTGAAAATCGAGCCTTCATTTATGAGATTGTGCGTAACTATTTAGTATTTTTTAAGATAAAGATGAAACAAGCATCCACTTTAAATATTCTATCTGAATTTGGAACATAGAGCCTACTCTTACAGAGAAGACATTATATTTAGCCAATAAATCAAATACTAATTTTAATTAAAAAAAAATAAAACTGATTGGGGATTTTTTTTGTGAACATTTAAAATTTAGAAATTGTATTTTTAGGATTAGCTTTTTAAATTTTCTTGTTCGCCTTTTCATTCAGGCGCTAATTAATTTTTTGTTTACTTCTCTTTTTTGTGGGGGAGAAAGTGGTTGGTTGGTAAGGCTAAAGGCAGGATGCCATCGCTACATCCTAAAGCAAAGCGGATGAATTGTTGCTTACTCAAGGCATTGCTAACTACCAAAAAGACTCTGATTAACTATAAGCCGTGCTGACACTGCAAACTATTTTTTTATGCAGAATTGCTCTATTGAACAGTATGCTCAGATCTAGCTAATGCAAAATAAAAGATAGTAGCACACTACCACGTGTAAGTGCCACCATTTGTAGTGCTTGGTGTAGTGACACCATTTGTACAGGCAGCAGATTCTCTATCCAAATACAAAAGAGACGCCCATAACTAACTTTTACCAGTCAACGCTGGTAACTCATCTAACAGAGACCAAACAGCTGGTGCTTCCAGAATTCATTATTTCTATAGAGAGCACCGAAGAGGTTTTCAAAGCCTACCCGATGTAATACATCATATAATTGCAACAATTAAGGAGCCAACAACCAGCTTTCTTCCTCACCCTTTAATGATTGAAATGAATAGAGATTGAAACATAGGATGATGAACATTTTAAGATATCAAGAAACCAGCAGCAACATTTAAGTGTAAACAAGAGAGAACTAAAGATTTAACATGGACCATAACTAGCAGGATTAACTGTTTTCTCCATTCCACAATCTCTCAAAAATATTTTCTCCACGTTCACTTCCTCAAAGGCCAATTTTTCAAGCAATTCAGATCTGCATCAAACCTGTAAACTTTACCACTCACAAGGGTAAGTGGAGCAACTTGTTTCCCGTACCTTAATCTCTCAAGGTTATTTTGGTCATTATCGCACCATACAAGAGCTTCGTGAAGTTGTCCTTTCTTCCAGCAGATGTTGACAATGACCCTTCCCCGAGCCTTCAACCCCTTGACGCAACCATTGGGCCACTTATCTCTTGGTAAGGCAGGAAGCAAGTGTAGCTCCTGTTCTGTGCTTTGTACAAGGATTTCGGCAATGCCAGCTGTGAAACTGCAAGAGATGACAACAACCAGATTTTACTAAATGAGGAAGAAGTCTATTCATGTGTTCGTGACCATAAGAGTTTTGCGGTGTGCATACCATTACTAACCAGTCAGAAATTCAGTGGTGGAGCCACATTAGGAACAATTGAACTTTTAAAATTTTTTGCAAGGACTTGCATCATATGAACTTTAGGCAATAATTTTTCTTGAAAGCCTTCTTACAGGCCTAGGAAGTCATATTTTAATGTGCCTAGTACGTAATGGCACTGTACAGTACAGTGACTTGACATTTCATTAATGTGTCACTGGAAGTCATATTTAACAGCTTTAATTCAGCCAACATTCACATAAAAGCATGGTATCAGAAACATAACTGACTGGTATCAAATTCTACAATCATAAATGTGCTTCAAATTTGCATAGGACAACTTACCAGTATGTTACCATACATAATAGTTACAGTACTGGTCATCTATCACAAGAATGTTACTCCATGTTAGAATAGACAAAACCCACGAATTCTTCAGTTCTGAATCAGAGTAATTCATTTATTAAGTAGCCACTATTTTACAACTGGTATACTGTATATTTCTGTACAAGTACCAGCAAGATCATGACTGGTTAGTAATCTTATGCTATCAAGAAAGACCATGAAAGCATTCCAACTTTCCAAGTACCCGATGAATTTAGAACAATTGATTACCCAAAATTAGCATCAATCTGAAAAGGTGGGTGCGCAGTGAACAGATTGCTATAAAGACCTCCTTCATAGTCACTCTCATGAGCTGGGTCCACCAGGTCAAACAAGTGCTTTACCATGGTATATGCATGCTCACTGCTACGCAACCTGGCCCACAAGGCCATCTTCCATACAGTTGACCACCCAGGACCCTCATCACCTATGAATAAAACATAAACTTAAGATTAACTTAAGAATCCCATTGTTTGTATGATTTGACAAATTATAGTCAACATTTTAAAGCATTTGCAAATGACAGAAAATGATTTCAAATTGCCAATTAGCACCCTGAACATTGTGAAGATGCTTAAAAATGAAGCTGTCCTATCAGATAATGTAAAGAAAATATTTTTCATATGGAGATTTTCTTGCTAAATTTAAATCAAAAGCCACCCAAAAATTTGTCTTGCTCAACTTAATCTTGGTTTCGACAGTTGGATGCTGGTTGCAGATATGAAAAAAAAAACAGCAGTGCTTTGGTTGTGAATATTGTTACAAGTACTTTCCATAGATGTTAAGAGATTTAAAAAACCTCTTTTGTAAAGGCTATTAGCAACTGCTTTGCAAAGGTCGGGTGTTTTCTCAGGTGTAATGGTATGTCCAGGGAAAAGGCCGAAGAGATGGGACACATGTCGGTGATGGATTTCTGGGTCTTGAAAATCTATTGCCTGGGTCACAGCACATAGGTCAAATGTGAAGACATAATAAATTAAACAGATTGTAAATAGAAACTGAAATAAGTGAATGTTGAATGAAGATTATGTTTACCCATTCCATGAGGGTGCCGTCTCTTGCAATTTTATATGGAGGAAGATTTGGTAATGCAGTCTTTATTTTGTTAACCAAATCACTTTCAGATTTTTCTAGAATCTATATTAGAAAGACAGAAATAGATATTAAATTTCAAGTTGAGATCATACATTTATAGATTACAGATACTTAATCACTTAAAAGAGCATTAATTTATCCCAGTACAAGTAAAAAAGGAACCATTCAACTTCTTAAATGCATAGAGAGATACAAGCATAAACATATTTTGAGCATCACCTCAGCGGCTGAAATAACACTCAAAAATATTTCTCGAATTATTGCCATGTCCATGGTTGTAGAATAGCTGACACTTGCATTCTTTCCATCAGGAGCAATAAATGCATGCTCGGGAGAGGTTGATGGGTTGGTTTCCAAGTAGCCATTACTTCCTGGAATCAACCAATCCAGTAAATATGAGGCACAACCTTCTAGAAGGGGATAAGCTGTCTTCTCCAAGAAACCCTGCATTGCTTAGGATGTTTTAAGGTTTTACAATAGATATGCATACCAGCACGCACAACACTGGATTTATGTAGCAAGGAGAATATGAAAACAAAAAAGAAGAAATTGCCCAAATGGAACTTGTAGATTTGCTGTACACAACTACCAGCATTGCTCATGAGCCAAGTAGAATTGTACATTCTTACAGGATGCCCTGGTCAGGTCCTGTTCTGGTATGCAAACATGTTATCTCTTGGGTCTTTTAACTAAATATTTTGAGGCTTTAACACTATGTCATGGTTAAGACAATGCAATAAAATATTAAACAAATCTTGGTTTGGTGCATTTAGGTACTAAAAAATTTAATTCCTGGCATATTTTTTGCCTACATGTTCTAAGCAACAATTTCACATACAACCCTACAAAACAGGAAAAATTGTGCACATCTCTGATGCCATAGAAACTATCAATCTATCCTAAATGGCATGAACATGGTCTGTACCCTTCATTTAGTTCATAAAGATGCCTAAAAGATCTCTTTCACATAATTTATCTCCTATACGAATGAGGAATAAGATAGCAGTAGCTTTTTTGGACTAAATTGGTGCAGATACAAAATACTTACTTTATCCAATGTGTAAGAATAGTGCTCCCATAGGTGAGTACATAGCCAGGCTCCACCCATGGGCCATAGGGCCCATACAGGGTCGCCACGGTCTGGTGACGTTTTGGCCCATATGTCAGTCACTTGATGTGCCACCCAACCATTCGCCTCATAATTGACCTGTTAGACAATCATGGTGCCGTTACCGTAACGCTATAAAGAGCTTGAAACACATTAATTTGGTTTGGGTTGGGTTAGGGTCAGCTAAAATCAGGTTCAGTTTCATTGATTTTGAGTTGTGTGACTTTCCAAAATGCTCAGGTTGGATCTTCTGGGGTCCTTTGATAATTTCAGGTCTGGCAGTTCCGGTTTAGTGGTTCCCTCTGATCATTTTACTATTCAAAGGTATTAGTTCGGATCTAGTAATTCAGAAGGATCCTTTAGGTTTGGTCAAATTTTGCCAGCTCCAAAGCTACAGACTTAATGACTCTTTCTTCCATTGCTTTGTTTTAGTTTACCTCTGGCAGTTTAGAGTTAAACCAAATATTCCACATGATGTACAGCTAATACCCAAAATTCGTAATTCACGACTAACACTGAATTGTTTTGGGTGGCTTGCAAATAAACACGAAATCAAGTTGAGCTTACTTATATTTGGTTTTTGACTTTAAGAGTTTGAATAAAACTGCTTACAATCCCACTTGGTTTAGTTATTATAAAAAGACTCGAGAGAATATTTAGTCAATTTCTCTGGATGAAGCATTAGGTCTGATATTTTGTATCCTTCTATGATTAGGAAAGGAAAAACAATTAGGTGACTCATCCATCAAAAGAACAATTGAGTGATATACCAAAATAACCCCAAAGATTGGGGTAGTCATGAATAATAGAAATGTTTGATAGTTTTGCAAACACGGTAAATGCTGGATTTAATTGAAATAACACTGTCTGACTTGATGTATAGTGTTAGTGTAGCATTACAAGGAAGACAAATCTCACCTTGGCTGTTTTACTCCCATTGACTGAAAGAGAAGAAATGAAGTCGAATAAAGGCTCTTGACATTCGCTAAGATCGCATGGAAGTGCTGGCCAGTAATTCATTTGGAGGTTTATATTCAAGTGTGGGGCTGCGCTGGAAAGGGAATAGAAAAATAAATTGTAAAACAGAAAGCAATAGAAGCAAAAAGTTAACATTTGGCCATCAATAAGAGACGTAAAACTTACACCCTAAAAAACATATAATCATTGCTCCCACAATTTTCTTTTTTAAAAACAAGAAATGATCATATACCCTCAGGTCTTCATTGCTTGTGTAGAAACATTAAGTAATGTGCAAGGGTACTTTTATCCGTTAAAAGTGTCTGTGCTATATTTCTCACATTCATCCATGGCATTCTCATTTTGCAGGGGTATAGCTGATGTCTTAGTTTTAAAGGGGTAAAGATGAAACTTTAACATAAGAAAGAGAGGAAACATACTCCCAAGCTGGCTCAGTATCCTTGTTCCAGATCCCCTGCAAATTTGAAACTTGTGTACCAGGCCTCGAACTTGAAATAAGAAGGTACCTCCCATAATGAAACAAAAGCTCAACCAGAGATTGATCTTCATCATCCTTAAAACTCTTTATTCTATCTGCTGTAGACTCACTTGCTGTATCTGCATTTGCAGCATCTCCAAGTTGCAAAGTAACTCTTTGAAACAAGTTCTTGTAATCATCCAGATGGTACTGGTAAATATCAGAGTAAGATAAGCCCTTCATCTTATCAAATGTACTCTGAGCAACTGATTGTGGGTCCACTGTAGAGTTCATCGGTCTGACAAAGGGCCCAGCAAAGGAAGAGGCAGCAGTTAGAAGCAAAACTACTGAGTCTGCATTACTGACCTTCAAGGTCTTTCCATCTGAAGATTTTACTGTACCATTTGATACTTGGAGACCAAGTGTGGCAGAGAATTTGATCCCAGCTGGTGTATCATTTGAGCCCGGACAGGTCCCCTCTAGTATGATCTGATTTGAACTACTAATACTTATAGTATTATGTAATTGGCTGGTTAGGGATACAGCAAAGGAAACAGAGCCAGATTTGTTTGCAGAAACCTTGGTGATTATTGCTTGGTGCGGCTTTGAAGAGAAGTGTTGCCTTTTGTATTGTACCTCTCCTATGTTGTATGAAACAGTAACACAGGCAGTATTCAGGTCAAGTTCTCTTCTGTAGGAAGTGTATGAGTCTCCTAACTCAGTAAAATCTAGATCGAGATCACCAAGGGGTTGGTACACCTACATTTACAGATGAAAATGGAACCATGAGTGTGAGACTATGTGGTCTGTGCCAGTATAAAACTTGCACATGAACTCACTAGTCACTGGTGCATATAACACACTCAAACAGTTCTTCATAAAAGAAAAATATAGATGCTGCAACAAACAAATAGATGAAACTTAAATGCTGTAGGTACACTTGGAAAAGTCTACCCTGCATTTATGCATCTAATTTAAACTGACCAACAATTAATCATAAATATGACCCGGTATAACTCTGTCATAACCATCCATAAATCTAGGTCTGAATTGAATATTTAAAAAAGAAACACAATTTAAACTGAACAGCTGACATTATCAGTACCTAAACAAAGAAAAATAAAAAATCCAATATGCCAGAAGCCCAAGTTATTCTCATCCAAATCCACTCACACCCAAAAATAACCCTACCCACCCAAAGACTTGCCACCTGTACCTCAAGGAAATTATTTAGTTACTTTAATAGATTAAAGCACTGGGAGTTAGGAGCATACAGCAGAACGCTTGCTAGAGAGGTCGAAGGCAGCAGCAGTAGCCTGAGAAAACTGCCCATTGTCAACAAGCTTTCTAACTTTTGAAAGAACTGTGGGTGCACTAGAGTTTGTATAATTTCCCGGTTCACCTGTCCATAGTGTATCATCTGCACCAAAATTGATATCCTCATTAAGTGACTTATCTTCTGTGGTATCCTTTCTCCAGATAGAAAGGTAACTTTTTGTGGAAAGAACTAATCTTTGGGAAGGGTGAGTTTTTTGTCACCCTTCCAAAAGGACAAGACAGTTAGATATTCACTTGCCATGGGCTTAACAACTTAAATTTACCCTACGGGTTTCTCTAAAAAAAAAACAACTTAAATTTACATTTTTATGTTACACTTGAAATTGTCAGCTTAACTCTAAAAATGGTTTTCTTTTTTCTATTAAATACTCAAAAAGACGGATCAAAATTAACAGTGGCAAAGGTTGTATTAGTCCCATTTTTTCTTGCTTAAAATAAACTTTTGTCTCTTCACAAGGAGCTAACTAACTCTGAAGCACTATTTTATTGACTTTTACCTATACTGTAAGGATAACAATTGTGAGTAGGTTAAACTGGCTCACCCCTAAATCCTAGGAAAAACGGTAAAACATTATCTTTAAAGGACTTCAATTATCGGACTTCTCAAATGAGGTCAATAATTGTTGGCCGAAAAAGGATTCCTACATTTCTTTTTGTTGAGAGGATTAATTTACTAGATTCCCAAAATTTCCTGGACAGATCATTTGTGAAACTTGAAAATTAACATAGGAAATAGCTGTATGAAAGGGAACCCATAGTTTCATGGCCCTGTTATCTTAATCATGCAAAGTGGATGAAGAAAAAAAGGTAAAATATTAAGAAAAGTTTAACATGAAACAACATTATTCTATTAATTGCTTGGTCTTTTATATAGAAGCGAGAATATCTTTCTGTTTCTTTACTACCAGGCAAACTCTCTGCAGCGTGTTATTTTATTTTCAATAAACAGATCAAAATTTTGCAGGAAAAAAAAAGAAAAGAAAAAGAAAGGAATACAAGCACAAAAAATTAATTAAATAAATTAAATTGCTCTATTGAATCAAGTATTTGTTGGATGGTTCATATGTATTGGATTGGATAATTCTGCTGTGTTGTTAAGGTTTCCTAAAATCAAGATATAAATATAATTTTGTTAAATTCGTATTTTTAGTGAATAATGTTTACTAAAAGTTAAGAGTAGTGATGAAAGCAAAACAAACATAACCTTTTTATTTGTTTTGCTCGGATAATCAAAATTAATTACTCAAAGTGTACAAATATATCTTTCTTCAATCTCCTATTCTATTCACTCATAACACAATGGTACTCCTACTTTATATATAAGCCACATGTTTGATCTACTTAGACGTACTAAATACCATTTTTTTTAAAGTAGTGATCTGGATGAATCACCGATTCAATTAACAATGAAAACAGATAAATACATAACCAGTTTAGAGTATGATGCTAACACATGGCACGCCATAAAGCAAAACACACAAGCTGCATGATGACAGCAAACAAAACATAAAGCAGTATAGGGCTAGACAATAGACACTGGACAACACTAGCCTCTGGCAACACACTACAACACGACCAGTAAAGTAGTACTAAATACATTTTAAATCATGAGGAGGATCCACTTGCACTTTTTTTTTGACACTGAATTACACTTTTATTTTCAAAGTTTTCAAAGTCCAACCAGTCGATTTATTAAAATGTACTTGCATATCAAATTTTATATTTTTTAATAATCAAGAGACATGACTTATCACAGTCCATATTTAGACCTAAAAATCATAACACCTTAATTTAACTAGAATATATCAAATACATTTTACTCTCATTTTTTTTACCCTTTGACCAGATTATATATTTCTAACAGAATGGACATAAAAATATCCTTCGGTTAAGACCCAGTGACCCACCACACGATAAGACATGCCATATAGCGTCATAACGGAACCATGTCAGAAAATTTAGAATAACGCCACCCGGATCAAGCCAAATTGAGAACCTGAGTCCGACTCTGCTGCTTTTCAGATCCAACCATTTAAGTTCGTTGAGATTTGTGCATGAAAAAGTTTATTTATCGAGATACGCGAATTGAAAAATTTGAATGGTTGGATCTGGAAAAGCAGGAACGTGTTTTTCTTTCGGAAAAACACATGAGTTCGATTCTTGAGAACCTATTGGTTTGAGAACCTATTGGTATGAGTCATGATTAAAACCAGGACCCACAAGGTCACAAGGATAAACCGTAAACGGGCTTATCCTTAAAAAAAAAAAAATCCTCCAAAAAAAAAAAACCGTAAACGCGAGAGTATCGATCAATGGACTTTCATAGGGATCAACACCTACTTAAAAATAAAGAGCCAACAGAACACCTCTCTAAATGTCGTTTAAAATACTCAAAGACATGCTTCTAAAATTTGAAGACAATGTCTAAAAAGTGCAGACCAAAGAGCGAATGAAATTGAGAGAGAGAGGGATGTTCAGAAATCAGAACGGCATATACATGTTTTCGCATTAGTATTGATACTGTATGTGTGTGTCAGTGTCTCTGTGTATCAATGTGAGTGTGTGTGTGTGTGGGTGGGTGGGTGGGTGAGAGACAAAGAGAGAGAGATCAGAGGAATACGATTAAGCTGGAGCTTCTCTGTAGTGACGCCTCCCCAAACCATGGCTCCCAGCCGTCCATTTCCGATCGGCGCTGCATCCGTCCAGTACTTCGCGGGTTGCAAAAACACCACCTTCAACGGCCTCTCTGCCTCACTGTCGGATTCTAGTTCGCTCGGCCAGTGTGGCACCGTTGTGTCAGCTTCTGACGGTGCCCGCACCCAGACCCAGTCGCAGTCCTGCTCAGGTTTCGCCATGGACCTAAATCCTGATGGATGAAATTTCAAAAGAAAGAGAGTTTGCGTATAGTCTAGAGCGTGGAAGTCAGAACAAGGAACAGTTAGATGATGTCACGGGAAACATAATCGGTTTGTTTCTGAGCAAAGGTATTCATGCGCCTGAGCCAGCATTAAATACCTAAAAAGGCATACACCGATTTTTAATTCAATAATCCAAAGTGCTCTGGACAGAGGTTTATCCAAAGCCGGTCCCAAAACCGTCTGATCCGTATCAAAATTCGAGCGAACGGCTTAGATTCAAGGTTTCGTTTTTCCAAATCTATTTGTAAGAATCTTAATGCGGATCGGACAGTTTGGAACGGCTTCGGATAATGTTTGTCCAAAGATTTTTGGAGGACACCCAATTCCAGTACAGATTTAAGTTTTTGGAAATATGATATGCAGATTTCTGGAAAGAAGACGCGCAAAAATTTGTCGTGTCACCTGGGGCTGCACAAAAAATTCGTACTTCGTAATTCGATTAGAGTTTGATTCGAAAAGTTTGGAAAAAATTCGATTCAAAATTGAGTTCGTTCGAAATTATTTCAAACAAAACTTAGTTTGAAATTAATTCAAACCAAACTCAAACTAGTCCTAGTTCGTTCAAAATAGGTTCGCAAACCAAATTTAGTTCGAAATTAACTCAAACGTGAACCGTTAATTTCTGCTGATAACTTATGTTCACTGATGAAAATATAAGCTGTCCAATCCATAATTGCTTTGAATTCTGACTTCTGGAACAGAAAGCCAGGTCCGATTACAAGCTCAAATAAAACAAATTCAACAACAAAGCTCAAATAAAAAAATTCACATGTTTATACGAGAAATTTTGTTTTTTATGGTAGGATTATGAGTTTTTCGGGTAATCCTCTCAACTCTCTCGTTTTTTTCTTTGTTTTGATAAAATTATTATTAATTTGATAAATTTGTTCAATTAATTTCAGCTTTAAGAAACTATTAAATAATAAATAAATATTGTACCTTTATCATTTTTTTGACAGCAATACATTTTTTGGCATTTTTTGCATTTATTTTCGGACCGTTCGTTTTACCGCGGGAATTCAACGGCCGATCTACAACAAAATCATTCCAAATCTAATCTAGAATGATCAAGGTACAATATTGAACGTAACCAACATAAAAGTTCGGAAGTTTTATTATGTATGAGCTTTGATCCAACACGAAATGTTTATGGCCATACGATGCTTCAATTTTCGATCAACTAGATAGATGTGTAAATGAAAACAAAATTTTATCAAACTTTCATGGAAGACGATAAATGCAATGCTCTTGATTTCAACGGCCCCGATTGGTCAACGGACGACATGTTTACGTGCGCCTTCATTAACTTAGAAAGCAATAGTATATGTTTCATGAGACATAAGCTCTTGCCTTGTGAGTTAATGAAGGCGCACGAAAATATATCGTCTGTGGTTCGATCGGGACCGTTGAAATCAAAGAGCACTGCATTTATCATCTTCCATGAAAGTTTGATAAAATTTTGTTTTGATTTACCCATCCATCTAGTTGATCGAAAATTGAAGCATCGTATGGCCATAAACATTTCGTGTTGGATCAAAGCTCATACATAATAAAACTTCCGAACTTTTTTGTTGGTTACGTTCAATATTGCACCTTGATCATTCTTGATCAAATTTGGAATGATTTTGTTGCAGATCGACCGTTGAATCCCGCAGTAAAACGAACGGTCCGAAAATAAATGCAAAAACTGCCAAAAAAATGCAAAAAAAAAAAATGAAAAAATTGCTGTCAAAAAAATGATCAAGGTACAATATTTCTTTTATATGTCTGAAAAATACAAAAAATGTTGTTATTGATCAGCTATTCATTTAGAAAAAAAAAAATTATATGTATTGTTGTAAAAAAAAAATTCAAAAAATGCAAAAAATACTTATTTATTTGATAAAAAATAATAAAAAATAAATAAACATGCAAAAAGTAAAAAAAATGTAAAAAGTTTGAAAATATATTTTTTTTATTTTTTTTTCAAATTATTTGCTGCCTAATTTTATTTTGTATCACTGCAATGCACTTTTAGACTCACTCAATAAAATTTTAAATAAAATATTAACTAAGCGAGTGACCCCACAAATCCTGCAATCCGATCACCTCAATAATTTCACACCCTTAGATTTATCCTCTTACCAATGTCTAGATCTCTTCTATGTCATCAAATCCGCTCCTTTTCTATTCAACCAATTAACCCGTTATTTTTTCCGCCACTGCCTCCAATTTTTTTCTCTCTTCCTGCTAATTTATGCCAAAACCGCTCGCCCAAATTCCTCTCCCGCTAAGTACCAAAATAATCTCCCTCACGTCTTCTCTCTCTCTCTGGTGGCCTCTCACAACAAAGACTCATCTCTCGCCCAAATCCCCTGTTGCGTACATTCAAACTGAGTGTGGTATTTGGTTATAATTAATTTTGGAGTGCTTGAGTTTTTATTTAAATTGTACTTCTATTGATATTTGAGTTTTATTTAAATTGTATTTTGAATACTTTGGAGTGCTTGAGTTTTATTTAAGTTGTACTTCTATTGATATTTGGGTTTTATTTAAATTGTACTTTGAATACTTGAGTTGTTATTGAAGTGTTGTAATTTCGCACTATGACCCAGTCAGAAGTCATAAATCGTAAGTCGTAATAAAGTTCGTAAAGGTTTGAAATTGAGTTCGTAAAATATTCGGTTCGAAATTGGGTTCGTTCGAAATTGAGTTCGTTCGAAATTAATTCAAACCAAACCTAGTTCGAAATTAATTCAAACCAAACTCAAACTGGAGATAAATTCGATTCGGTTCGGTTCGTTTGCAGCCCTTGTCACCAACCCAAAATATTAATTACAAGCATATGTAAATTTGTAAAAAATTTATGTGCGGAAAGAAAAGCGACGGTGTTCTAAACGATTCTACTGTTAAGGAGCATTTTTTGTAAGAGAATAAGTTTTTGATAGTTATATCTCTTTTAAATTATTTTAGAGTTCTAATAGATTTTTCACTGTTAAATATTTAGTTTTTAAATTTTTATGGAGATAGTGATGAAAAAAAATGGGGGAATTTCATGTATACCCCTCAAAAGCTTCAAAATTACGTATTTCCCCCTCTAAATTTTAAAATTACATATTTACCCCTCTAAACTTCAAAAACTCACATATTTACCCATTTTATTGTCTTTTATATTAAAACAAATTCTAAATTTATAAAATACCCATTTTACCCTTTACTAAAAGTATAAAACCCCCCATCGAACTCAAATTTGAATCTAAAGGGTTCCTTTACCGTCCGATCCGCGAGCATTGCAATAAGATATGTGAGTGTTCGCTTCAAGATTCGTGTTGATCTAGCATGCACGGATCTTAAAGCAGTTATATAAATTTTTATCTGTGTGCATTGCATTAAGATCTGTGCATATTGCTTCAATATCCGTGCATATTCGCTTCAAGATTCGTGCTGACCTAGCGCGCACATATCGTAAAGCAATTCAGACGATAGAGGAACCTTTCAAATTCAAATTGGAGTCATATGGACATTTTATGCTTTTTAATAAAAAGGGTAAAATGGGTATTTTATGAATTTATAATGTGTTTTAATATACAAATCTATAAAATGGGTAAATATATGATTTTTTGATGTTTAGAGGGGGAAATACGTAATTTCAAAATTTAGAGGGGGAAATATGTAATATTGAAGTTTTTGAGGGGTATACGTGAAATCCCCCAAAAAAAAATTATAGCTCTAGCGTTTCTCGCTGGGAGGCTGTATTTTCTTCCACTAGTTTTTTTCAAGTCCTTTGCAGTGAGGTGGATCTTGGCATTGAGAGTCCATGAGAAATAATTCTTGCTTGAAATTTCAAGAACAGGAAATTCAAACTTTGTAAGATTTGCCATATGCACTACAAAATAGATACGTATTATTAGTGCATAACTTCATATTATTAATGTCATAACTTCAGATTATTAATGTCATAACTTTAAGTTATAATAAAATATTTATATAATAACTTCTAGTTATTAAATTGTTTGATTGCGCAATTGTAAAATTCAATTTGAAATAACTTCAGGTTATATTTTCATCCAGTGACCTATAATAACTTCTAGTATTATATTAATTTTATATAAAAATTCTAACTAAAACTTCAGGTTATTCATCAGTGGCATATAATAACTGCTAATTACTATATTAATTTTATACTAAAATTTCTAGTATAACTTTGGGTTCTAAACAATTATAATAATAACTTCAAGTTATTATTCCATCATTCACTTCAAGGAATAATTCTTATAAACTAAAACAAATATAATCAAACATTTAAATGAAATTTAAAATGATAAAAAATATAATAATCAATCATAAAAATTACTTACATAATAACTTTGTAACTTCTTCCGAGCAAGTCGTGCTGATAACATGTTGTAAAATTAAATAAAATTGCAACAAAAGTAAAGTAAATAACATGAGAGATAGACAGAGCAATAACAAAATTTTGTTCTCTATTTTTGTGTGTAGTATCTCTATTTACAAAGTCTCTATTTATATGCTAGAAATTTTATATAAAGAGCCATTAATGAATGCCAATAATAGTGGAGTAGTGGGATAATGAATTAAAGATTAATATTGAAAGTTACAGAATAAACATTTACATAAATCCTATTTGATTTATAACAGCATTTTTTTTATTTGTAACTAATTTTCTTTTCTTTTTCTTTCTTATGCAATTAATTCCTATCACAATCAATCCGAGTTTATATCCAATTAAATGCCCAAATAGATATATTTATAATAAAGATATTTACTGAAGAGCTACAAAAAATGGAAATGAATTTTATCCAAGTATGAAGTGTTGTAGCTCTTTCACAAATTTGTTGTAATAAGATTGTGAGTCTGTATCGTCGTCTTGAAGTACCTTAATTTGTGAAGTAGTCCTCCGATTTTACGTATATCTATTTGAAATCCATAAAAATCATCTGAATGTTGTCCCCTCTGCAGTGAGTAAGGAGGTACCGAATGGGAAGTCAGATGGCGAAACTAATCGGTGAAGAATTGAAGATGATGATTCTGACAGACCGACAGTTTTTTACCTGTGTAAGTTCAGATGTATTACTAGGGTCATCTAATGGCCTGACAGAAAGTAGGTATGTGTGGTTCCGCGGGCCTTCGACGCTGACTGTAACAGGCTGGGCTTTGTGCATTTCTTGGAGGCCCTGGGCCTTGTTGCTACTTGGACCTGGAATCTGAATCACAATAGGTAATGGGCATCTTTTTTTTATATATAGGCGACGTATATCTGCAATTGCCAATTCACCTTTATAATAAAAAATAGAGGAGTTGCTAAGGGAGGTTATTTCTAAGTCCAGTATAACATCACTGTCAATTCAACTTATATAACATCAATTCTAAAACTTATTGAATAGATTTCAAATGGTGAATCTAAATATTTTAAACCGTTCAAACTGATTTAATTCATTAGTTATGCGTTTACATGCAAAATTTATAATTTTTTTAATTTATTAAGTATCAAGTCAAGCAGTCAAATATGAGAGGTTTTAAGTTAATTTTAATGCATTCATTTAAAAAAAAAATTGACTGCTTGACTTGATACTAAAATAACTCGAATAAATAAATTTTTTTGTATGTAAACGCATCACTCATAAAGTAAATCGGTTTGAACAGTTTGAATTGATCATTTGAAGTCTATCCAATAAATTTTGAAATTAATATCGTATGACACTGATGTCATACTAATTGGACTCGTTATTTCTCTACAGCAATAGTAAATTGGTAACAGCTAAAACTTATATATGTCATGATTCTTACAAAACAAAACAAAATATTGGGAAGTTGGTTATAAGTAGGGGGACATTTGATAATTTGAACCTTTGTTATTTGAGAAAATCGGATCACTTTCGGACATTTGACTGGAAAATATTGTGCAGTAGTATCTTCAGACATTTAACATAGCTCGTACAGGCATGACACGCATCTCTAAAGACGTTGTCTCAAGAAGAAACTATTTATAATTGTTAAAGAAAATTTCAAAAATAGATCCAAATAAGCATTAAACAGTAAACTAAAATGTATAATAGATCTTAAAAATAGTAATAAAAAATAAATTTACAAGAAGCACGTTTACAAATTTAATTCCTATGGCTTCTTTGGTTTTGCATATTTTCCCACAATGCATTTTTAAAACCAACGCAGGAATGTGCGTACCATCAATCGCACCTAAAGCATCCTGTACAAAAGTTAGTCAATATTATATCACAACATAAAAATGGTACACCCTAGACAGATATATACTCTCTAGCATGACAAGGGATAGCACAATTAAGGGGCAGTGTTGTAATTTTGTAGAAATATTTCTGTTTTTTCAGTCAAGCCTATTGTTTTCCTACATTTTATGTATAAGCTGTCTAAATTGATGTTTACTGGTAAAGGTTAGACAATAGCTGGTGCTGTTAGCAACACATGCATGCCTTGGTGTATCGACAGTAGGTAGTTTGATGTAGTCTCCTCGCATGTCAATTACGTACACTTCACATAACATCATTGAATGCTCTATGCACAATATCAACCGACCGCTTAAAATTTGTTCCAATAGTTCTCATATTTGAAGCATGACCAAGAATGTGCAAAAACATGCCAACTTGTTCTTCAGTTTTCACAATACCCTTTGACATGACTTCATAGCACTTGGAATTTGTTTTTGTTCATTCGAAAATAATTGTACGGCTTTGATGGAATAGCATTTAATATACCAATAACATATTCATAACCTGTGTAGATATTATTATAAGTTTGATCGGTTTCTTCATCTGTAAGTGTTGTGCTAGAAGAGTTGATTTCTTCAAGAATGTTGTTGGTCAAAATGTTGTTCTTCATCTGCAAGTGTTTCTTCATCAAGCGGTCAAGATCATATTAAAATCCGTTGCATTTCAATTTTTCTTTTATGAGAATAAATTACAGTATGTGCTGGTTGAACGAACATGTACCACTAATCAATTAATTTGTATGCGACCGATTAATCGAAATTTTGCGGATAATTTTTCATTTTTCTTAAAATTATGTATATATATTCATAATTTATTAAAATGGATTAATTCAACTCTTCAAACTTATCGAGTAGACTTATATTAATTTAGTTTCCTTATTAGTTAATAAAGTTTCATTAAATTGTCATTAAGAAAAAATTCAAATAAGACAAGACAAATTATGTAGCAGATTAATTACAAATCAGTCGATTTGATAGACTAAACACCCAATATATAACAGATAATGATCTAATAAATGACCGACGAAAAGGCCTACATATCTTGTAATCACAAAAAATGACTAAAGGGAATAAACAACTGATTAAATAGGAATATACGGGAATAATTAGAAATAATCGACTGATTAATTGGAAAAATCCGCAAACATACCTCCACTAAGTCTATTCGTATCGGCTTGAACACCGCTATCGACTAAAAGGCAATTTAGTCTGTTTTTTACAACACTGGAATCAACAACTTAAGGAAGCAATGTCAATATATTGTTTATATAAAAATATTTTTATAAACTCATAATATCAATTAAAACAAAGTAAAAATGTCATAATTTTGTATATATGTGAGTAACTGAGTATACAACGTGAAAATTATATCCAACGGATTTGAGGAGGGTTCCAATTACTCTTACTTTTTATACCTCATATTTTATATCTTTGTTTTCAAAGTCTAAACTGTTGATCCGAACTGCTCAACATGATATCCATACTAAAATATGCTTGGGGATAAAATTTTATAATTTTTGAAATTCTTTTACTATTTTTGAAGATAGATACAAAATCACTGTGTTTGGACCGTTAAAAAAAACAATGATTTTCTACCATCTTAAAAAATAGTAAAAGAATTTCAAAAATTATAAAATTTCATCCCAAATAACATTTTAGTATTTTTATCATGTTGAACAGTTCAAATCGACAATTTAGACTTTGAAAATGAAGATATAAAATATGAGGTATGATGAGATATGAAAGACATGAAGCATTGAACCCTCCTCATTATTAAATATATATTTATATTATTTTTTCAATTTTAATAGTAGTCAAACAAGCATGCATTGGGCTGTCTTGAACGAATGCTTTTCTGGAGAGCTGTATCTGCTAAGCAAAATTTGGGAGAATTTATAATACAGTACAAAAAAGTAATGAACTAATGATCGTATGCAGTCGTCCGTTTAAAATATAAACAGTTCGGAAATAATCGAAACCGGTAAAACAAATCCATCTCGATAACTATCGCATCCAATCGGACGGTCGTGACTGAAACAGGCAGGGGCAAAAATGAAATTACCCATGCAATGAAAAAGCTTTCCTCTATTCGTGATGCGTCAACGAACGAATCCATGACGTGAATTTGTTGATCCAACGGGAGACAGGACATATCCAGTTTATTCATAACTTGAGAAAACTAGACCCTACATAGGAAATCACCCTCGACGCCCTAGAGCGGATGAAGGGGAACTGGGGAAGCGAATATGCCACGCTCCCGCCTGTAAGCTTGACCCCTCTCTTCTTTGACTCTTTGCCTCATCTCTATTTCTCTTTCTTTTCAAACCCAATTCAATTCCCGAAGTAGACCCCAGTGAAGTTCTAGTCACCAATTTTCTCTCTAAACCTCAACACCAATCCCTATGGGCAGCTCGCAGGAGAGAGTTGTGGCCGTGATCATGGTCGGTGGCCCCACCAAGGGTAATTCAGCAATTCTCTCCTCAGATCTAATCTACTTCATCTCAAAGTTTGGATTTTATTCGGTTGACTTTTTAGTTTTGAATTTGGATTTTGGTTTTTGTCTTTCCAGGGACTAGATTCAGGCCTCTGTCGTTAAATGTACCCAAGCCTTTGTTTCCATTGGCAGGGCAGCCCATGGTGCACCACCCGATTTCTGCATGCAAAAATGTATGTAAGATTGCTGTAGATCAATCAAATATAAGTATACTTCCTGTAGTTTGTTTGTAATTTTATAGTGGCCTTTTTAGATACTTTGTTGTTGCCGGATGTGATAAATTAATAATCTCCTAAGTTTGACATACTCTTGCTGAGCTCAGCATAATAACCACGCAATAACTGATCTTAGAAGGAACGGCAAATCTGCATTCTTTCAGGGGTTTAATTCATGCGATAGTAGAATTGACATTGGCTTTAAGCGTTTTATATCCTAAATGATTGAGTTATTGTTCAGATGGTTGAGATGAGAGTACAAATGAATGTGTTTTCAAGTTTAGAAGTGTATATGGGTCAATCAAATTTTGGAACTACATAAAAAAATATTGTTTGTTTTCATTGTAATATTTGAAAAATTCAAGCAACCAAGTGCTTGTATCTCGTAACATGTGCTCGTCAATTTTGTCTACTGATTTATCTGTTTCTTAAAATTTCCAGATCCCAAATTTAGTTCAGATATACCTTATTGGATTCTATGAGGAGAGAGAATTTGCTCTGTATGTCTCTTCTATCTCGCATGAGCTCAGAATACCCGTCAGGTGCCTTTCTAAAATATCGTATTACCATGCTTTGAGATTATTAATTCTTTCCATTTCACTACATTATTAATATCTTTTGATTGTAGATATTTAAGGGAGGATAAGCCCCATGGCTCGGCTGGAGGCCTTTATAGCTATAGAGATTATATAATGGAGGAGAACCCGGTATGCTCTCATTAGTTTCATATTTTTTATTTGTATTTTGAATGTGAATCATGTGAGCAGTTTCACCCCCACAATTCGATTTTATAAGCCATGTTCACCCTTTTGGTAAAAGTGCCTCAAGACACAATGATAGTCTTTATTTTCAAAATTAATCTCCACGTTTTTACTTGAAGTTCTGCTCATGTGAACCCGAGTTTGATTAAGAAATTAGCGTCTTACAACAAATGGTACTGATAGGGTTTGGTATGATAGAATGGCCAGGGAAATTATGTTGGCCTACATATGAAATAGAACTCTTAATTGGACTTGGACACAGGTTATATCAGAATATATTGTAACTCCATCTCATTTGTGCTGGGCAGTCGCATATAGTTTTGCTGAATTGTGATGTATGTTGTAGCTTTCCTCTTGAAGCAATGCTTGGTATGAGTTCTCTCTCCTTTATAGCTTTTACTCGTAACCATTTTCTTTTGTATAATGGTTTCTGCTTAACATGAAATGGTTATTCTTCTCCAACTAGCACAATTTTTTTTTTAGTATCAACTTCAAGCTATCATTTTCATGCCATTTTTTTTTTCAACGTATTACTATTGTACAAGTTTCAAAAATAGGTTGCAATTCTAACATGTGCATTCTGGTTTCTGACCTCACTGAAATGGTATGGGTACATGATACACTGGTTTTAATTCATATTAACCAAATCTGAAAGTATAGGTTCCAAATAGTCTTGACAACAAACCAAATCTGAAAGCATTGTAATTCTCTTGAAATGCAGGGGCCCACAAAAGTTATGGTGGAATGGGCACTGTGCTTGTAATAAAGGTGAATTTCTTGTATCGAATTAGAGCTCTTCAATATCACCATTGATTTGATTTCATATTTATAGTCTTTCCACTTGATAGGTTTCAGCTGAGTCAGCTAACCAATTTGGTGAGCTAGTTGCGGATCCTGAGACAAAAGAGCTTCTACATTATACTGAGAAACCTGAGACTTTTGTAAGCATATCTCTAATTAGAAAAGTTGTCTTACTACATGCAGTACACATCTATTTATTAGGTGTTGATATTGTGTAGGTGAGTGATCTGATAAACTGTGGAGTCTATATATTTACACCTGAAATTTTTGTTGCCATAGAGGATGTATTTAAGCAACGAAAAGAAAGAGGTAGGTGCTTTTTCCTCTACCTAGTATTGTTATAGTGGTTACTACAACCACAATCATGTTAAGCATCAGTATGGTGCTTAGGATGCCAGAATGTGCAGGGGAAAACCATTCATACTATTCATTTCAAATATATATTCTTTTCTTTTTTTACTTAAATGTTGTTTGATTGGTCCAATACCATCTTGGTGCATTTAAATTATATTCAATTTAATCTTTATCAACCTTGATAGAATATGGAGTTATTTGTGCATTTGATCACTTACTTATTTTTTTATTGTCTCAGCAAATTTGCGCCGTGTTTCCAGCGTTGAAGCTCTCCTATCTGCTACAAAGTATGCACTTATTTCAATAAGACTCCTTTACAGCATGGATTGTTTCTGCACTTTTATATATAATTAGGTTAATCACAAGTTTTTCAAGACGTGAGCATTTTCAAATTTTGAGGAGTTCAACTCATTTCAAAATATGAAACTATGCATCTATCTAGAAGTAGGAAAAAAAAACGCAAACAGACAGAAGATGGTCAATAAGAAAATACAAGCCTGTAAACAAGGTACTGCATAGTAGGCATCAAGACAATAGTGGTATAATGTATTTGTTCTTTTTTAATCCTTCTTTCTAGAGGATATATTGCTTTGCAATTTTCAATATCTTCAAGGTAGTTAATTTTTTTATCTTTGTTAATTGTGAACAGAGCTATGCCTGCAGATTTTGCGAGGCTGGATCAGGATATATTATCCCCTCTTGCAGGGAAAAAACAACTATACACATTTGAGACCCTCGATTTCTGGGAGCAGATCAAAACTCCTGGGTAAAACAATTTTCTTTTATGTTTTGGTAGCTCTTTTTTTGAAAAACTAAATTCTTATATATTTTTTTTCTTAACAGTCCATGTCATGCCAAGCAAGGACTATAGTGCCTGCTGGTTGTGACATATGATAAATGGACCAAGCAGTATATAGTACCAAGCTGGTGCTGTGTCATTAGCGTAAAATTATACTTTAATATGCAAGACTTATTTAACATGTTAACCATCACTTGTGATTTAAAAAAATTAGGACTTGTTAAAAAATTTGTCCATCGAGTTTTGCCCAAATAATGTAGAGGGGATCTCTATGTTAGCAATTTATGGACTTTGTGATGTCTTAAATCATCTTATTGAAGTTAAAAGAGTCCAGTTCAACATCCGTTACTGCTCGTAGCATACAACAGTCAAGACAAACTAGAGTTTTGGAGGGTCCACATATACAAAAGAAAATAGATGGAAAAAAAAAATTGGTTTTAATTGATGGACCTTTTTACCATCAGGATGTCATTGAAATGCTCTGGTCTATACCTGTCTCAGTTCAGACACACCTCTCCTCAGCTCTTAGCCTCAGGAGATGGTACAAAAAATGCCACCATTACTGGTGATGTTTACATTCATCCTTCAGCTAAAGTGCACCCTTCTGCAAAGGTATAGCTTCTGTATTGCATCAAATCATCACTAGCTTAATTCTCTCTTGGAAGGACACAAGTGGTTTCTATCGGATAGTATGTATTGGACAGTCACAGACAGCCATCAATTTTGATTAAAATCAACAAGGTGCAAATTATCTGCTATTAAGTATAAAACTTTACAGTGCTGTCTGGTAGTACTTTTTTTGCCACTATTTTGCTGGCACTTCTCCGAGCTATTATGCATTCTATTATAGTACTATTGTTATATGGAACTAACTTTTTTCACAGATTGGACCTAATGTCTCAATTTCGGCAAACGCGCGAATTGGAGCTGGTGTGAGGCTCATCAGCTGCATTATTCTAGATGATGTCGAAATTATGGTAGAACTCGGATCCAAGTTTTTAAATATCAAGTACTAAAACAAAAGGTTCTGTCTGGATTGCTTAATATATTTTTTTCATGGACAGGAAAATGCAGTGGTATTACATTCCATTGTTGGTTGGAAGTCGTCCATCGGGAAATGGTCTCGTGTCCAGGCATGCCTCTTACCATATAAAATGCTATTGATCTATTTTGTTTTTCTTGTTTGTCTCTCTTAGATCTAGATTAAACTAACGCTTTGGAATTTTTCAGGGAGGGGGGGACTATAATGCTAAACTTGGAATCACAATTCTCGGTATGATTATTTTCTTTTTTTCTTTTTCAGTATAATTGATTAAAGTAGCACAACAAATGTTGCTTGTAGTTCTCTTCCTATGCTGAGTACTGTAGTAAAGTAGTAAATGTACAAGAAAAATCATTGTAGCACCCCCCCTCCCCTGCAAAAAAAAAATATATATATATATAAATAAATTTTTTTTTTTTTTTCAAAAGACCGCAAGGGCCCATTCCATTACTGAAACTGAGTTTTAAATACAAAACATTTTCTAAGAGATAAATCTCTTAGAGTCTTTAGCCAAAACTAAACCAGCAACTAACAAAAAGTTCATACATCAACCACATAATAACTAAAGCTAGGTACCAAAAGTATGAAAGGTTTGCTATTACTAAGCCACTTTTTAAAGGGCTGAGGTTAACTACATCAGTAGCACAAAATTGGTATTCAGTCTTCATGGCATGTCAAGGCAGCACAGTGCCTGGCTCTCCAGATTCTGGTATAAAGGCCACCACTTCCATTGGCATGTATTGGTTGAGGGGAATGACATCTTCTACAATTGGAAGCCATCGGCCCATGCCATCTCTAAGCTTTTTGCTCATAGTACCTGCCCAATACATGCAAAGAGATTTAATTTGTAGAATTAAAGTACGAGCAGTTTTTATTGGACATTGGTTAAAACAAAGATCATTACGATATTTTCATAAACCCCAACTAACAGCACTAAGGACAATTAAGAAACTAGTTTTATCTATATTACTAAGAGATAAATATAAATAAAATAAAAATTAATTAATTAAAGGTGGTCAATTTAAGGTACGATGGGTACCAATCCAGTACGGGCCTTCCTTACTACCTTCAGCATTTCAATGTTTTTAGTTCTAGTTTGTCAAGCTACCAAAGTGACTCACATTTGTATAATTGTTAATTATTGCCAATAATAGGTGAAGCTGTTGATGTTGAAGATGAAGTTGTTGTGGTAAATTGTGTGGTATTACCTAATAAGACCTTGAATGTCAGTGTTCAAGAGGAGATAATTTTATAAAAAAATTTCCCAAGCTTAAGCAAAGGTGTTCATTTTTGTTCCCAATACCAAACAGAATTCTTAAGTTCATTATTGCGTTATAGTGTGTTAATTTATTTTAGTTGGGTGCATTACCGTTGCTAGCTTGTTCTGGACACAGTTTCATTCTTGTTTGAGACATCTCGCAGAGTTAGAAGTGTGCTGTTGAACAAATAAAGGCCCCCTTTTCTTGATTTATATAAGTGTCTTTGTGGATAATTTGACAGACTAATACTAACAACTTTATTGCAATAAATTATAATTTATCAACAAATTGATTTCATCGTTCAGAGACAAAACAACGCACCAGTTATAGCCCACACAACAAAACAATAGTACGGTGGAATCCCGTACGCACAATTAAATAGGAGGATCCAAATGAAAATGATACACGACTTATTTTGAGGCAAGCTGAGATGATGCTGACACATGCCTAGCAGTGTGTTTTAGGCAAAGCTCGGCTTGGGTAACCACCCAGTCGTAGAGCCCCCGAATTGGGGTTGCATCAGCTGAGAAAAGGTGTTCCTCGCTCCATATTAAAATATGCTATCCATCTCTTCTTCAGGGCGTGCGGTCCCAAACTGGGGCTGCCGAAGTAGCATTTATTAGCAGAAATCAGAACGACAAAATTAGAAAAAATTCAACGAAATGCCAAAGGAGAAAGAACACCACACCGCATGGCCAATTAGGCAAGGAAAACTGGGAGGACTGGAAGGGGAACAACAATAAAATGCTATCTCGCACACTTGGAATTATCGAGGGTATTTTAGCATTAGTGAAAGGAAATGTAGTTTCTGTAATAGGCCTGTTTTAAATTTGTAGGTTTTTTAATTTTAGCAGCTGTTTTTATTTTTCCTTGAAGTGCGAATGTAATGTAGGAACTTTAAACTTTGGATTAATGCATGCCTACGGACTTTTCTCAAAAAAACAAAAAACAAAAAACAAAAAAGAAGAAGTAAAGAAACAGTGTAAGAACAATCAATTTAGTACAAGTCTTAAACCAGAGCCTTGCTTCATGCACAATCCATACCAGTTACAGCTTTGCTGGAATAATGCCAAAGGTACGATGAATTCAAGGTGCAATACTGAGTATAGTTGGCTTATTTTAACTTGTCTGAAGACGCACATTAGATGAAGAAATTGAACAGAAAAATGCCTGAGAAATGAATTTTATTTCTATTGTTGAACTTCCTTTTTTTGAAAAGGCAGTTTCCATGAATAAAATAAATCTTTGGATAAATGTTTCAAATATGATTAAAGTATACATAATTTTGTTTCTATTGTCGACTTGTCTTAATCTTTAGAAATAGGTAGTTGATGTATAAGGCTGTATCACTATATTACCACTTGTTTTTATGTCAGTAATCTCATTCCAACCAAAATTTTCGCAACACATGTTGGATGAACATGAAAGTGAATGGAAGACACAGTGAAAATAGCGCGTGTTTCTTTTTCTAAGATGAGAAGAGTTTTTCTACGTGAAGCTACAAAACCCTTAATAAATCTCAAGAAAGAAAGAAGTAAATGAAACGAAGAAGCATGTTGTATTAAAACAGGAAATTAAATTAACCTTACTAATGTTCACGAGTTCTTCGAGAACCTGGAGGTGAACTTGGAATACAAAGCAGTATTTCGCAAGATGAGGTATAGTATAAATATGACATAGACTACCAAGGCAATAGATACAGTAGAACTAAGCAAAGCACCGCGTACTTCTTCTGAGAAGAATGAGAGAAGTAGATATCCATTGATTAGGATCAGAAAAGCGGCTATCACCCAGCTTACCACCTACAATAAAGAATTAAATTTCAATTAGACAACTAAAATTAGTAGATTAAAATTTCCAAAAAGAGACGGCAATAAATGATTTACTTGGGTTAAGTTGCCAATCTTGAAGCACCCCATGACCTGCTCCTTTGAAACCAAAGTAATAAGCGGTATGAGAGCAAATGGTATCTGCACAGACTGAAGCACATTCAGTGATTCATTCAGCACGTCCATGGTGGGGCCCTCAGTGTCGAAAGCCAGTGCCACAATAATGGTCGGTATAATTGCGAAGCTCCGTGTAATCAGAGACCGTTGCCATTTCTTCAGCTTCAAATTCAAAAACCCACCCATTATAAACTGGCCTGCATAAGTGCCTGTTATGGTACTGCTCTGACCTGATGCCAGCAACCCAATACCCCAGATGTAAAGTATTGGGAATAATGTGCGACCATACTTCTCTTGTAAAAACTGGCCAGCATTCTCCAACCCGATGGTGGTAGCCTCCTGAGAGCCGTAAAAACCCTTTGCAAAGACAGTGGTGACACAAATGTTAATAAAGAGGGAGATTATGAGAGCAACGGTCGACTCAATAGAGTAATACTTCATGGCCTCATGAACACGGTTCTTCTTGGTGTTGTTTATCTTTCTCGACTGGACGAGGGCAGAATGGAGGAACACGTTGTGTGGCATTATTATGCAGCCCACCACACCGACAGCTTGGCGGATGGTATTGGGACTTAGTTTCGGTACCGCAATACCTAGAGAAAAAAAAGAAAAAAAGATTAAATCATTAGCTCATCAACGAAAGAATAACATACCTGAAGAACAAAAGAGAAATCATATTGGCTTGCAAAACAAGCAAGGCCAAGATGCCCCCAATAAAATAACCTTTTTTTATGCTTTTCAAAAATTACAAGCACCTAATAGTGATAATAAATCCCATTACCTGGCTGGTACCAATATTTGTGACATGGGCATGGTACAGTGTCATCAAATGTAACAGAAATTTATTCAAGGACAAAATATATAAAAAATATCATCATAATGAATATTACCAATCAGAAGTTCTTTTGCATCAGGTTTGGTTTCACCAAACATAATTGCAAAGGAAATGGCCATTGTTGCAATAAGCACCCCAAAAAATGCCTCTAATTTCCTCACACCATAGTTCTCAAGGAACAGAAATATGAAGCTGGGGAAAAAAGGTAGTAGAAAGTTAAGAAACAAGTACAACTAATGCGACATATTAAAAACCTTTGAGAAGAGATTGAAGACAGATATTACAAACAGCTAATAGGGTGTTTTTCCTTCATAATTTGGTTCAGCATTTTGGCCATGAAAATCAGGGGAAAAAGTTCCCAAAGCTGAACTTTTTTATTAAAAAACCATAAATGATTAATTATAAATTCATGTTTTCAGCAAAATGTAGTTCCAGAACTTGACAGTTCTTGTCATGCTTTCAAATCAACCTAACAAGTAACAGCTGTCTATTTGTTACTAGTGTAAGAATACCTATGGGCATAGTACTAAAGAAAGGAGAAATGGCCTAGCTCAACCCTAAGATACTTGGATGACTTAGAGAGGTTAGGGGTTCAAACTTTGGTGGCACAAAATATGAATGAGGGGGTTTCTGTGCATTGTACCATTAAAAAAAGGAACTTATAGAGGATCATATGCTCCACTATGAGCACAAAACTATTTGGTGAGAGTAAGAGCACAGGTACAAGTGCTAATCACTAAGCACTGTTTGAAAAAATTAGTTCAAAAGGACGTCTGCATTAGAAAGCTCAAATAAAACAAATGTAGCAGTCCTTATCTATTGAAAAATATACCCCTACATACTAGGATTTACTGGAAGCTCAAATAAAACAAATGTAGCAGTTCTTTTCTTTTGAAAAAAATACCCTTACGTTATCCTTGCAAACAAGTGTTCTTTCCTTTTTTTTCTTTGTTTCCACTAAAGTCGCTTTCACAAATTACATCAGAAAGGATAATTATAACCAATTTAATATTAACTTTCAAGATAAGCCTCAAGAAGAGGAGAGATAAGGTTACACTCAATTCCAGAATCAGCCAAGGTGAAAGAGAAATTAACCAAACCAGAGCCACTTCTTTGTTGGCAACTCTACAAAGCTACAGCCCTTACCTTACTGTGGTTGATGTTTCACTGCTAAAAGTCATACACATGGAAGGAAAAAAAAAAAAAGGACAGTTACCAATCCAAAGCAGTAATCAGTACACCGGCCCAGAGCGGTATGGTACCACCGGAGAGGATTTTAATTGCAATTGCACTGCCTATCACTTCTTGAATGTCGGCACCAATCAGCGCCAGCTCAGCCATGAGCCAGAGTGCTATGCTGGCCCAGCGTGGGTACTCCTCTCGGCATAGTTCTGCCAGGTGTCGCCCAGTAGCAACCCCAAGCCGTGCCGAAAGTAATTGCACTAGTAAGCCAATAACAGTTGACCACGTCAGTAGCCATAAAAGGGAGTACCTGACCAGATCCCATGACAAATATCAGAATAAATAAAATAGTAAAATAAAGGCAAATTGAAAGGTAAGAGATACATAGCTTAGTCTTTTATAGTTAATTTTATATTGGAAGAGAATGTTAGAGAATAATTTTATATTTTTAAATTCGGCAGCCTAACTAATACTGGAGAATAATTATATATTGCAGATATAGAACAGTCCCCCACCCCCTCCTCCCCCTCTCCCCCAAATTAAATCGTCGAGTGTAATTGAGAGTGATATTAATTAACTCAACAAAAAAAGCTCCGGCTTGAATTTGTTTTTTTTTTAACAAAAAAAAGTAAGTTGTCTAAAAATTAAGAGAATTTTAACTAATTGGTCCCGTTCCATTTCTAAAAAAACTTATTGATCAGAGCTCAAAGAAAATCGCCAGTACCCTGCAATGGCGCCCGCTTGGAGATCTCCCTCCAGGTTTCCCGGGTCGAGAAACGCGATGCACATGAGAAACCCGGGACCCGTGAAGCGCCATAGTTTGCGCCACGAAAAAGGAGGCGGCGACGCGTAATCATCCCCTTCTCCATCATCGTCGGAGATAGAGATGACAACCTTCTCGTCTGAATCGTAAGCTCTTTCTTCCTCCTCGTAGTCCGAGTCAGGAGAGGTGGTGGTGGAGAGAAGCTTTTCTCTGGTTTCGTTCGAGGATGACGCCATTGACGAATGGTTAGCGGAGCCTGAAAAATGGAGAGAAATCGGACCAAAAGTACAGTGAAGTGGCTTAAATATACCGGGGGTTAGGGGATACTGCACGCCTTTTCTAAAGATAAGAAGTAGTGCTATTTAATACGGATGCTTTCACGGTGTTTCACTTATTAATGACGTGGATGCTTTCACAGATATTTTACTAGATAAGAAATTGAAACAAGTTAAAAGAAAGAGACGTGCCAAAATAAAAAATAAGAATCCACAATTTCATACGGCAATTTTCTCAAAAGAAAAAAAAAAAATCAAAGGGGAATTTCAGGTATACCCCTCAAAATAAGACCAACATATGTTTTAAACATACTACATATTATTTATGTTTTCAGTAAAGGATAAAATAGATATTTTACAAGTTTATTGAGTTTTAATATAAAAGATAATAAAATGGATAAATTTGAAAGTTTTTGAAGTTAAAAGGGTAAATATGTAATTTGAAGTTTTGACGGGTATACATGAAATTCCGTCAAAAATCAAAACAGAAGTCCTGATTTTCAGATTCATAACGACCGTGTGACATCGTGAATTCATGATAGAATCCTAGAAATAAAAGAAGTCTGACCCTGACGAAAATTTTCGACTAAACAATTTCTCCGTAGAGATTATATGGCTATACCTATACAATGAGAAATTTTCTTAGTATCGTTGGATACTTGTAAATATTGTTAAATTGAGTTATGCTAATGTGTTGTACTCATCATCAAGAGAGTTTGATGAGTAGAATTTTAAAAATTTAACAGACTGGCTTTAAATTACGAATTCAAACCGTTGAAATCTAATTACTTCCGAGTGATACATGTGCATGCAAAATTTTGAAAATTTTAAATTTTTTTAGTACAAAGTCAAGCGGTAGAAAAAATGATTAAAATAAATACATTAAATAACTTGTAAAATAACCTATAAAACTTTATTTTATTCACCGCTTGACTTTGTACTAAATGAATTTGAATAAATTTTAAAATTTTGCTTGTACACGAATCACTCGTGAAGTAATTGAATTTCAACGGTTTGAATTCTTCATTTGAAGTTAATTCGATAGATTTTTAAAGTTGTGCTCGCCATACTCTTTTGATGAGCACAACACACACTGGCTTTGCTATGTTAAATTTGGGCCACACTGTGACCAAATATGTCACGACACTGCACAAAACAATACATGTGTTGGTCACGTACTGTGATCGCGTGTTCCGTGTTGTGATCATCTGTGTGATGTGACAATTTATTAAAAAATTAGCACAACACAACGCGTGGTCACGTGTGATCAGAGCTGTAAGATCTTAACCAATTGGTGAATTTTGAATAAATTATTTTTTTCAATTATGAAAAAAAAGTTAAATGTGATTAAAAGTGATCCTAGTTATATTTGGACACGACATGATTAACATACTGTAACCATTCACGTGTTGTAACTCTCTCTGAATTTGATCACAATACGTTAAAATTTGACTTGATCATGACACGACATAACACAACACGTGACCCAAATCAAGGTATGACACGACACTAATTAACATACCTGTCCGTACATGTTCTGATTATTATACTCATACAAATGCTAATAATTGTGTTTGTATGATTTTTGATTTTTGGATTTCTTTCTATTGAATTGTGTAATTACGTCTGATACAAGAGGGGTGCCTTTATACAGGCTGCGGCTGCTGTTTACAGAGAGTTAATCAACCCAGTGACTATTAACTGTCTAACTAACTGATACAGCCTAATTACAATTGTGCCCTGATACATCCTAATTACAATAGCGCACTATGCTTTGACCTGCTTACTATCCATCTTACTGGCCGTGTCCAATATGTAATTATGGGATCCGAATCTGCTATAATATGAGACCAGTGAACAGTGACTCTGAAATCTCTGAAATCCGTGCACGGAAAAATTAGTGAATAGTGATTCTGAAATTCATGTAATTCCTGAAATCTGCTATAATTCGAGATCCGTGCATGAAAAAATTAGCTGTTTTGAGATACGTTATCGAAAAAAATTTAACGGCTAGATTAGAGATTACATGAATTTCAGAATACTGTTCCCTGAATTCGGAATTGCAGCAGATTTATTTTCTGTAATTATGTACCATATGCTGGCTACGGCCTACGATCACTCCAGCCCATATGGCCATATCGAGCAAAAATGAAAATTATATTCCAGTCGCGTGTGGATTGGGAGCCCGCCACCGCTTGACTCGTGCCTGAACGTGGTCGCACGCGCTGGGCTCGTTACAGTTTGTCTCACATTCCATTTAACAAGAATTTACATCCTTCTAGTGTGGCATTCTCTGATTGGTTCACCTAGTTGCTTTGATAGACTCATTGGGAACTTTGGTCGAGTGAACTTCTGTAGAAGCTTGAGGGGAATTGAAGTATCGCAGTTCGCAGGCACTACTAATTTAATTAATGGGGGAAGTATGCCGGCAACTACCTCTCGATCTCGTTTTTTGGATTCCCACGCTTAGAACTACCCCCTTCAGAATTTTATGCACTGTTTCTTTCTTTTGTTGGTTTCTGATCTCTGACAAGTAACCTTTTTTTGTTTTTGTTTTTACCCTTTTGAAGGTGAAGCGGGGATTGGATTATTTATTATGCCTATTCCGGTGAACTTCCGATTTTTTTTTAATACCCTCAAAAAATAAAAAAATAACAAAAATACCCTCTGATTTTAAAAATTTCGAAATATGCTCCGACCGTCTCGTCTCACTGTGGCACCGACATTTTTATTAATACCCTCAGTACATAAAAAATTATTAAAAATAACCACCGGCCCAAATCTTTATTAAAAATACCCATACCGGCCAATTATTGGCCGGATCCGATTAAAAAGCCCTACCGGCCAATAATTGGCCGGATCCGATTTAAAGTCCCAACCGGCCAATAATTGGCCGGTTCCAAGGTTAATTGATTTTGAACCTACAGCCAATAATCTGCACGAATCTCAAAGCAGCCCAATTCCTTTTAAACCTCCCTTCCTCTCCTCTCTTTCCCTGCCGCCTCTCCTCTCTTTCCCTGCCGTGCCTCTCCTCTCTTTCCCTGCCGTGCCCTCTCCTCTCTTTCCCTTCCTCTCCTCTCTTTCCCTGCCGGCCCTCTCCTCTCTTCCCTGCCGTGCCTCTGTTGGCCTCCTTGCGCTGCTGTGTGGCCAGTCCTGTTGGTGTGTGTTGCTGATTTTGCTTGACCCGCTCGATTTGGGTGCTGACCTGGTTCGCTGTTTTTGTTGCCTTCCCTCTCCATTCGGGTAATTGTTGGAACCCTCTGGTGCCTTGTTTTGCTGTGTAATGCCCGGTTTTGCTGTGCTATTTCTGGTGCCTTGTTTTGATTTTGCTGGTACACTGGTACACCGTACCAGTAGTGTTGTGCTTGGGTGCTGCTGTGAAGCTGGGCCTATTCTGGTTTGATTTCCTTGCTGGCCTTGTGGCCTTGCGTTGGCTTTTCTGGTTGGTACCATGTTGGTGGAGGTTTGACTGTTTTGTTGTTCCATTGGGTGAGCCTAGTACTTACCTTGGACTTGTGTTCTGTGGTGGCCTTGCCTTGCGATATGTGAAATATAGAGTTGCTGGTACCAGCCTTGAAATGACAGGGACCTAAATGTAAATAAGCTAAATTAAAGGGGCTGTGAGTAACGATTTAGGCCTTGGATGATAATTGGAAATTTTGAGGGCCTATGTGCAAAATTTATGAAGTTTGGAAATTTAAGGGGGCTTTGAGCTCTTTCGGTTGGACTTTGATTATGGATTTAAATAGGCCGGCCTTACATGTGGATTAATTAAATGAATGTTTAAGCCTCTTGTGAATTTAGTTTAGGCTTAAATTTGGAAAGGAGGTTTAGAACTTGAGTTATTTATGGGTTGGCCGAAATTAAATAAGGGGATAAAAAGTGGGCTTTTGCAAATAATAAGTGAAATAAATCGGATTAATTGCTTCGGGTCTCGAGCCTCCATTTGGTTGGCTCGATCCGAAGTTTCACTTAAAGCTCGGGAAATGATTAGATTAGTCCTGGATTGATGACTCATGACATACTATGAGCAGATACTAGATTATCCAGCAGGACACGATATGATCCCGAAATACACAACAATTAAAAGTCCCAACAATAGTTAATTAGGATTAACACATTTAAATTAGATTAAATTAATTTTTTGTATTTAATTTAGTTAAGTATTTTTATTTCGTAATAAAAGTGGTAGTAATATTATTAATTATTCTAAAAACTTAAAAGAAATATATAATATGTTGTTAATTAGTGAGGACAACTAATTAACAACATATTAATGATTTTCGTATCATTTCGATTATGTTAAAAACTAATTAGAGTAATATTATTAATTATTCTAAAAACTTAAAAGAAATATATAATATGTTGTTAATTAGTGAGGACAACTAATTAACAACATATTAATGATTTTCGTATCATTTCGATTATGTTAAAAACTAATTAGAGACGTATTCTATTTATATACGTACTTAGGAATAAAATGAAATTGACTTATAAAAGAAATTAAGTAAAATACGTATTTTTACATTACGAACATCTATACGCGATTAATTATCGCAATATGTGACTAAATAAATTATTTACGTATTTTTAATCCTATAAGTAATTAGGGTTTCTTTTTAAATACTTAGAAAATTTAATTAATCTAAATTACATTGTAATTAGTTATAGTTAGGAATTTAGTATTTTAATTATTATTAGGTAAGTATTAATGTTATAATCGTTCATAAAGGTTAAACAAATATAAATATGTTGTTAATTATTAAAGGACAATTAATTTATAACATATTAATATTTTCGCATTAATAGTTTAGTTTTAAATTGAATTGTTTTGAAATTCATTAAATAAGATAATTAAGTAGAACACATACGTCTACGTTAAGAGTATTAAAATAAGACTAAAATTAGTGAAATTCACATAGTGTCGGTTAACAGAATCTTATTAATGAAATTAGGATGGTTAGAGGACGGCCTAAGCTTCGTCCACTGTCACCCATAGTTGACGAGCCGATTGCGACTAGCAGCACAGATCATTTCAGTCCTCTTCTGTGGGTGCCGCACCGCGATCACCGGGTCTCACTGGCTTCTCGTGAGGTATGTTTTTTTTTTTCACATTTTCAAATTTCTTTGAATTTAAGTGTTGATGTGCTAACCCCATGTGGATTAAATTTGTCAATGTAGGACAAGTTTATTTTAGATGTGAAGCTGCGGTGCGTTCACTTGCCATACTACCGGTCGATGGACCGGTATCTTGTCAATCTAGGCCTCTACCAGATGGTAGACATCTTGCGGACTGGAAGTGGCGTCATCAACGCGTCTCCCATCGCGGGATTGGTTGAGAGATAGTTCAAATTAATTAAAACTAACTAAAATTAATTCAAATTAATTTAACTTAATCTAAAATAATTTAAACTATTTAAAACTAATTAACATTAATTTTAATTAAATTAATTAACCTTAATTACAATTAATTACAAACATTTAAAAATAAAAAATAATTAAAACAATTAAAAAAAAAATTACCTGTTCTGCGCTGCTGCCTCTGCCTCTTCTGTTGTGGTTGGCTTCTCTCTGCAATGGGGTTAATATAGGGGCTAAACACTGTGAAATCGTATTATAGCACGGGGCCGGCCAATAATTGGCCGGTTTGGGATTTTAATGGGTACCGGCCAATAATTGGCCGGTTTGGGATTTTAGTCGGTACCGGCCAATAATTGGCCGGTATGGGTATTTTTAATAAAGATTTGGGACCGTGGGTAATTTTAATAATTTTTATTGGACTGTGGGTATTAATAAAAATGTCGGCTGTGGCATGGTCCACTCTCATAGACAACCGCCCCCACAGTGGAGCAGTTATCTTTTTCTTTTTTACTAAAAATTGAGGAATTGAGTAGTGAAATTGTTCATCAATTAATGTTTTAATAATTAATATCAAATTAATAATATAAAACCTGACTAAATGACAGAACAAAACATAACTATTGTATTAGTTCAATTAAAAAAATAAGAAATATTTTTCTTCAAGCATATGTATATGAATGCTCCAACAATTATACACGGTTTATTGTATGATCCGTGTGTAATAAAAGAAAAATAATATTTTTTCACGTCATCGATTTGTGTCTTCCTGTTATAATGCATCTCTATCTATTTTTTGTAAGTCATTTCTCTCATTTCTAAAGCACCTGTAGGTTGTACACATATTTATCTAAGACTAGGAAAAGTGATAAGGCAAGAGAGTTTTCACTGAGAAGACGAAAAATGACGACGAAACTTCAAACGACCATAAAACGGTGCTCGAGTGTCCGATTTCAGCAAATGATCACTTTTCAAAAAGCTTGCGAGAAGATGCATGTGTCAATGACCGCTATGCTGTTTTCAAAATTTTGAATTAAAAATAAAATAAAGGAAAGAGTCTCAAAACTTGAGTTGAAGTTTCTGATTAAGTTTTTAATTTTTAATTTTTAATTTTTTTTGTCATTTACAGTCATTTAGTTTACTGTTTTCATTTTAAGATTTTACCAAAAAAAAGAAAAAGAAAAAAGATAACCACCTCGCAGTGGGGCGGTTCACTTCAGAAGAGAACCGCCCCACAGTGGGGCGGTTAGGACAATTTTCAAAATAAAAAAAACTGAGGGCATTTTTGTTAATATTTATTTAATTGAGGGTATTAATAAAAAAATCGGGGTGAATTTGGTGCAAGAAGAAGGTAAATTAGCAACAACTACTATTTTAAAAAGAAAAAAAAGAAAGTCTATTTTCGGGAGAAAATTTAAAAACTATTCCAACAAAATATTTTACTTCTAACTTTTTTTCACAAAATGTCTTGTGCCTCATAAACTCAATATCTTTTTTCTCCTCCCGTTTTCTCTCAAAATGTCTTGTGCCTCATAAACTCAATATCTTTTTTCTCCTCCCGTTTTCTCTTCTTTCCATCTCCAATTTTAATTATGTTAATTGATGATTAACATTTTGCAATTTTTATAATTATTCAATTTAGTTGTAGATAATTAATAAGTTTTCAAATACTACAATTCAAAATTAATAATTTTCAAGATTTTTGTTTCGGGCATTGCAATTTAAATTATTTTACTTTAATATATGCACAAATAAAAGTATGAACAATTTTTTTTTTATCTACATTTAAGTTATAAGACTATGGTATTTTTAAAATTGGAATTATTTGATTTGCATAATTAAACTTTTTAATATCCAAGCTTGTGAAATCAAAATTCAAAATTCTTATACTTCCAAAATTTTACATTTGTTCGTATCACATTTCGATTCAAAAATATTGATTCTAATATCATTTTTAAAAGCTAAAAATTTTCAAATGAGGTTTGATTTTTTTTTATATATAATTCTAGTTTGCTTACAGATACTTTTATTTAAAAAGAACAGTTTTGTTATAAGCTAATGCCATTGTAGTATTACTGGGCTCCGTGTATTTTACTTTAGACCGAATTAATCTGGATTCTTATCAAACGGTCCGGATCTAACTTCAAATATTATGTTACCTCGGATGCAGACTCAACTTTTGAAAACGACGAGCCAAGATCGTAAGGTTGTGCTCCAGTTGGGTGGAACGGGAATTTGTATCCTCTGCATTAACTCCAAAGGGAATCTGTTGAGTTAATGCATCTCGACCATCCAATTTGTTTTAAGATTCGTGCGAACTAGATATGCACTAATATTAAAGGGTCTCTATGTTATAGGCATGAGCCGGATTTGCTCCGTTTAAAATTAGACGGTTAAAATTCATTAACTCAAAAGATTTCCTTTTGAGTTAATGCAGAGGATATGGATCCGTGGAACGGAGGGGAGGGAACGGGAAATTCACATCCTCTGAGATATCTCAAACTTTGCGTGACTTTATGTAATATCTCGACCATTCAAATACGTTCTGCACGAATCCCGAAGCACAAATAATACTGGCCCCCGCGCTATTCCCAAATAGGCATCGGACACGTCGGTCACGCAAAGGTTGAGATATTTCAGAGGATACACACTCGGGAACAGGAGGGTGAGTAAAACATTAGAAATTACTTGCTCTACAATTCAGAATCGGAAAGAAGGGAAAGACACGGAGAGTAATATTCGTACTTTAGATATGCAAAATTCGTCACCCCAAATCGGAAATTCGCATCCTCTGGGATATCTCAAAATTTGCGTGACTTTATGAAAAATCACAACCATTCAAATAAGTTCTACACGAATCTCAAAGCACAAATAATACTGGCCCCCGCGCTATCCCCAAATAGGCACCGGACACGTCAGTCACACAAAAGTTGAGATATCTCAGAGGAAACGCACTCCCAAATCAGAGAGTAGCGGAAGAAAAATAGGACCCACTGTGAAAATTTCTTGAGTTATCCTTTTTCTGCGTGGTCAGATCTTCGCTTTCATTTTCCCTCTGTTTTTGTTCTTCTCAAGCCGTCAAGCCGTATTTCTCACTTGGTGGTCGATGCTTTGTTTCCGTTTTTGTGGTCTCTGTTGATGGTCTTTGTTTCTTAGTCGGTAAGTTTTCAAGCAATTTTTTGACGTATTTCCTTGGTGTTACTTAATTACAGGGCGGACCCAGGTGTATCCAGGGAGGCAGCTGTCCTTCCTGGATTTTGAGTTTTAGTGGAGATTTATTGGTTCCGACCGACTTTATCTCCCCTGAAATTTTTTTGTCCCTCTTTGGACGTTTGATTTGTAATTCAGATTAAATTTAGGATTAAAATTGAAATAAATTTGTTGAATTTTAATTGGTAATTAGAATTATAAGTCAAAGCATCAAAAATTACAAGTCAAAATATTAAAAAGTATAAGTTAAAGTATTGTTTTTTATCGAGTACCAAATTAGTTAATGGATTTAAACTCGATTAGATATTTAAACCCGATTCGATATTTTTTTTTGCGCCCCTTAGACGAAAACCCTGATTGATTAGCAAAAAGTGGGAATTCGATAGTCTAGCCCTTAATTGCATGTGTAATTGGCTAGTGGAGCATCCCGTATTCCTTTCATCATATTGCCTCATAATTATTTCGTTTGTTGTTCCCAAGCAATTTCTTGGCCGGGTAAGTCATTCCCAAATCGGTGGTCTTTTTTTTTTTTTTTTTTTCGTTTTTCCTTAATGTTAGACATGAACTAGCAATCATTGTTTCTTCTTGACTACTTTGTGCTATTTTCTGTTAAACAGTTTTAAGGAGATTAATTTCGAACCATTTCAATTTAGAGCCTTCAACATTAATTATTCTACTTTATTTTCATCTACGCGGACTCAAATTTAATTTCAGTGTTGTTTCGGAGGGACACTTTGCAAATTTCGAAAGTATTAAAATTCTGCTGTCATTTATCACTTTGTTTTTCGGAGGGACTCCGGATCGACCAAGAAACCAGTTTAAAGAGTATGTACGAAAACCAGTTTAAAAAAAGAAGTGTTAATTTATCCGAACATAGATTGGTTGAGTTGTAAATGTTGAAATTTACCCGAAATTGTATTATATAGTTCATCATATACATCTCTTAGCTATTGTACACGCTTCTCTACATAGTTGTTAATGAAACACTATTCTATCTTGTGTTGTGAAATGACCTCTACATAGTTATACTTTTGTGTTGGTTACAATTTGCTATTTATCTAATTTTCTCCTAATTACCGTATGATTGAGTTTGTGTCATTAGGAGTAGTTTGGTTTGTACTAGCCCACAGTGGTACGTAAATTTTGAATATGAGAAAAAAATTCTTTTAGTGTACGACTAAATAATTTGTTTACTTTTGGATAAAATCTTGAGTGAATTTAAAAAAAAAAAAATGGTTTTTGGGGTGCTTGGAGAACTGAAGTAGGTCAAAGCTAGTTTTTTTGTGTGGACAAATTGATAGTGGCTATCAATTTTTTTTTCCTGATTGACAAATTAAGATAGTCCACTTATTGGTTTTTGGGCCTGTTCGGCTGAGCATGGAATAGTAGAAGAATGGAGGAATTATGGAATTGGGAATTAATTGACCACTCTTCTAGTGTATTTCAATAGTGTTCGGCACATTCAACAATTGGAATAGTAGTACTTTTCTCCATTAAAATACAATGATTGTAAGAATCTTTTATAACCTTAGTTTTGGTTACAACTTCTATTTTGCTTAAAGGGAATTGGTGTTGAATTATGTACCAAATTTTTTGATACTTTGTTCAACTGGTCTCACTAATCTTTATATGTTGGTAAAACCAGCTGTAATTCCATTGTTATACCAACCCATAATCCAAATAGTTAAAAAAAGCGAAAAGTTTCCCACTGTCTCAGTATGGTTAAGAGCAACCAGAACACAACAATGTGTTCCTAATAATTAATGTTTAAAATGATTAAAAAAATAGATGCGAGATATTACAAGTGTAATTAGTTGGAAATATTAAAAAAAATTAAGAGGGATGACTATATAAACTCTTACCAGTATCATGCCGTGAGTTATAACGATGACATATTATAAGAGATAAAAAAAAAATCTCATACAATGTGATATATTTTCATAAAAAAATAGGAGCTGGACTATGTTAAGTTACGAAGTAAGAAGTCATTTTTATTTCACGCTCATATTCTTATTTTGAAAATCTAAACAACTGATCCGAACTATTCAACATGATCTGCATATTGAAATGTGTTTGGAGACCAAATTTTACATTTTTTGGAATTTTTTTACTATTTATTAAGCCAATTTGAAAATCGCTGATCGAATGGTGCAGAAGTTTTTACTGTTCACTCAAATCAGCGATTTTCAAAGTGGCTTAATAAATAGTAAAAAAATCCCCAAAAAATGTAAAATTTGGTCTCCAAGCACATTTCAATATGGAGATCATGTTGAGCTGTTCGGATCGATGGTTATGGATTTTCAAAATGGAATATGAGCGTGAAGTCACCATAGTCTATCTCAAAAAATAGAACAATGAAAAAATAATTATTCCATGAATAATAATAAAATAGATTGGTTCTAAATTCAAATTATAAATAAAAAGTCAATTAGTATAATAAAGTTTTAATAAAAAATAACGTTCACTTAGTGCAAATTGAAAATTCTCAAGATGAGATTCTTTATTTTTTTTCTTTTACTTTTAGAAATAATTATCTCTCTCTATGTTCTTGTAAGAGATTCTTCTTATTACATTAATTGTTTTTATAAAGACATACAAGTTTCTATTATGTTTTTATGTCACGCGAGGTAGAATTTGGGTCTTATGGTAAAAGTTTTTGTGCACTAATTTTTGTTTTGTTTGTGACAATGTTACTCTACAACATATTTGTTGTGCAAATTTTAAAGATAGATAAATTGTTAATTTGGTAAAAAAAAAAAGGGGACTATTATATTGTTGGACAATTATAATAACAATTGCATATTTGTCTAAAATTTATTATCATGGATTATTTTATGCAAATTTTCTTATTTTCATATGAGAATATTGGTTGACAAAAATTCTATTTATCTGTGGCAGTCCTCTTCTATAAATTTTAAGGAGCTATATTCAACAATAATTCCTGTTTGATTTATTGAACAAAGCTTTATATAAATACATCTGTTTCCTACTTATATTTGTTCTATTCTATATATTTGTTTTTGTATCTAGAATCAAGAATAATTGATATTTGTTTCCTGAACTCCGTTATCATCTTGCATGTCAAATTTCTCTAATTCTACTCTATTTACTTTACTTGTACACACTTGCTTGTTTGATATTTGTTTGACTTGTTAGTTTAGATGATTTAACCGAAAAACGTCTAAGAGTCTTTAAGACTCCCTATTCACCCCTATTAGGTGCCATTAGAGACTACAAGAGTCTCATCGGAGAGCGCGACATAGAAGAGGTGGAGGATGTGAAGGAGAAGAGGGGGAGGCAAATCTTTTCTGTCGTCAAGAGGAGAGAGAGAGAGAGAGAGAGAGAGAGAGAGAGATCGGAGATGGTCTACAGACGAAGACACCAAAATTTAACGGATGATTTCCTTTTTTCTGATCGGAGAAGATAGATCGACAGTTAGCGCGCTGAGTTAGTCGAGGGACATTTTGGGGGATTGGAAGACGGGGATATTATAATTACCCTATAAATTTTTTGTTAAATTTTTAAAATAGATGAAATATCATATAATTTATATGTATCAGAAGGACCACGAAAGAAAATAAATGAAATACCTTAGAATTTAAATATACTAGAAGGATTACAAAATATTTTTCTGGTAAAATTTTTGTGGCTTGAAAAAAAATAAAAATGTTTGAATCCGAGTTATTGATCCCGGTTCAAACTTTGGATCTGGGTCAAATAAAAATGTTTCGTGATCCTTCTAGTATATTCAAATTCTAAGTTACTACAACTATTTCTCTAGAAATCATTTTATGAAAATACTAAAATATTATAAATATAAAAGGACTTCTAGAGAAATAAATGTAGTACCTTAGAATTGAAATGTATTAGAAGGACACGTAACACTTTTATTCATCCATACCTAAAGTTTGAACCGGAATCAATAACTCGGAGCTAAATATTTTTTTTTTCCAGCAACACACTAAGAAAGATTATTTTTTTTCAGTCACAAAAAATTCGGCCTGAAAAATATTTCGTAGTCCTCTAGTATATTTTAATTCTAAGATATTTCATTTTTTTTTTTCGTAGTCCTTGTGGTGCATATAAATTGTAAGATAGTTTATCTATTTTCAAAAATTAACAAAACTTTATGTATTCAGCCGAACGCAAATTGATCAAATTGTTTGGGAAAGGTTACCGCTAGCATAGCTAGTGGTAATTAACATGTTCTACCGCTAGCAAAAACAAAATTTGAAATTTCAGAAATTTGAGGCTATGTTGGATTTTCGTTTTTTTTGGGATATGAATATACATTTCGGTGCTTTATTTATTTGTATTTTGTTGAAAATTGTTCCTATAATAAGGCTCAATTAAAGACTTGAACTCTTGTTCTGAAATTAAAAGGTTAATGCAATGTTTGGTAAGCGATATGCAAAATGGTAAAATTGTAATGGATTTATGATTGGTTTCGTGTTACCTTTCTAATCCCCTTTTAAAGGTCTATGTTGGATTTTTATAATTGCCGTACCCATTTTTTAGATATTATGTACCAGTGCTTTGTGTAATGAATTGTTCGAGCGCCTGTCTATGATGTAAAGTAAACTACTGCAATTTATATGCCGGTCTTTCATGCATAGGACAAACTTACCATGAGCTAACACATGCTGGTAACCGAGATAAAGAACAACGATCATTTAAAAATTTAACAGGGTGATCAATATTAACTGATCATTTTCTTATGTGATAAATAAACGAGTAGCTTTTTACATAAGTTTACATGGGAATAACGAAAAGAGTACATGAAAAAGAACTATTTCTTTGAGGTTCTATGTTCACCTTCTTTTACTGATATACCAAACCCATTAAGGCAAACAAAAGAAGTATCCGTTACAATAATCATAAGATTCAAAATTTAAATGAAATTCAAACGGAATTCAATCCAATCAGCGGACTTTTTCCCTTCGTCTTGGGCTTCTCAAGCAATGGAACAGCTTTGCTAATCCTTTCACTCGGCATGGTCCTTACCTCTGGCACAGGTAGCATAGGTGATGGCCGCGACTGAGGTGATTGAGGCAACCTTGCTGAAAAACACTTGTAAGGGAATTCCTCTTCGCCCTCTCCAGTTGTTTCTCCTCCATCATCAAAATTTCTCGCATAACTCGACGGGTCGTAACCAAAATCAGATGAGTGCCGGCGCTTGTGCCGGCTCAGAAGATTGCGGTATTTGCCCCGGACTTCATCTGGAAATTCTTGAGCCTTTGAACGTATCCAAGAGGAAGATGAGCGGACGAGTGATGTTTCGGCCTCTGCATCTAATGTTGGTGAACGAAAGCAGGAGCTGAAGCAGATGAGATGGTGTTGGTTCCGCTTTCGTTGCTCTTGCGATTGGGGGTTCCTCGGTGATGAGGTCTGTGGGTAGTACGAGAAATGGCGATCATATTCCATGGTGAAAATTTATAATAATGTTTGCAAAAATGAGATTGAAAAATGGATAAATAAATGTGAGATAATTTATCCCTCAAATTAAGATTTGAGGAGATAAATATTTGCGGGGATAGGATTTAGAAAAGAATAAGTTTCTTCTTTCTGGAACCGTTTTGGATGTGGTACTTATATGGAGAGAGATGAATGCATTGGAGCCACCACACGATCCACCTTTTTTAGAGGTTAGAAACCAACCATGCACCTGTTTTTCTGTCATTTTTTCTAAATTGGGCTTTGTTTTGCAAAAAGCTTTGGAATTGGATAGCATTTTCTATATACATTTGATTTTCTTTAATGTTTAAAATAACATTAATTGTACGAGTTATAAGTGATATTTTAACTTCTACAATAAATATAATATTTTTAGAACTTTTGATCTAGTTTAAAGCAATATCAAAATGTTTTTTTTAAAATAAGAGTGGATATAGAGGCATCAAAAGTTTATCATAAAAATTCATTTTTCATTTACACGTTTTTAGTTTTAGATGAGTCATTCGAAAGGTAATGAAGTTTGAGTAGAACTAGGGTGTGATGTGCTCACCAAACTCTTTGGTGAGCACAACTCTACATAAATTATCGGATTCACTTCAAACGAGATGAATCCAACTGTTAAAACCGATGTACTTTACGAGTGATGCGCGTACATGCAAAATTTTGAATTTTTTGAATTCATTTAGTCTGAAGTAAAGTGGTCAAAATTGATGAAAAATGAATGATTCAAAATGAAGTTGTTTTAATGCATTCAAAAAATTCTCAATTTTGACCACTTGACTTGAGACTAAATGAATTCAAAAAATTCAAAATTTTGCATGTACGCGCATCACTCGTAAAGTATATCGGTTTCAACGGTTGGATTCATCTCGTTTGAAGTGAATCCGATAGTTTATGTAGAGTTGTGCTCACCAAAGAGTTTGGTGAGCACATCACACCCTAGTTCTACTCATGAAATTTATATAGCAAAGTGAAAAAAACGTGTCAAGGAAACAAATATTAAAATCATGAAATTATAAATGTGCCAAATAATCTTGTATCAAATTTTATATGAAAAAAAATATTAAATGTAAATTGCAAATGCAATAGCCTTTTAGGTATCTGAGGAGAAGTTCATTTAACACTATACATGAGAGGCTAAGAAAAACAAATTGAAGTTGCACCTTAAAATAATCTGTCATTGATTTCTCGTGAACATTATAAAGTACAATCTAGTTTTTGTTTGGATAGTTTAAAAATATTTAGAATATAAATAAACTTGAATTATAATAATATGAATCTGATGAGTGTCTATTATAAAGTGGAACGTCATGTGCCTCTTCATATGAAAATATACTTGCAAATTAAATTTTATATATTTTAAAGAAAATTACTATTTTAAATAGTTAGAAAATTACTTGATTTAAAAGTTGTAGACCATTCAAAAGTAGTGATTTTCTATATATCAAAAAAATATAGTAAAAAATTTCTAAATAATATAAAATTTAGCCTTCAAGTATATTTTGATGTAGTGATCACATTGAATAATTCTAATCAACTATTAGGGCATTAAAAACAAAGTTACTTTTTTAAGATAGAAAGAAAAGTAAAATTGTTTGAAAAAAAATATAAAATTTAGTGATATCAGATAAAAGGTATCACTAGTTCTTATTTTTTTCATTAAATCTGAAAATCCATGGGGCAACTGCCCCTCTGAGCTATACTGGATCCGCTCCTGGACCAGGTGGCGGGGGAGTGAATCCAGGTGGCAAGGGGAATTAATCCAAGTGGCAGGGAGAATGGATCATCTCTTACCTTCTATACCATATCAAATCCAGCCCACAGAAACTAAAATTTTTGTTAACCGGATTCTCATTTGGCTTAGTCCCACATGGCCTACTGAATAAGGATAATTTCTCTTTACATCTATAAATAAAAGGGCCAACGCGAATCTCTTCAGACACAAGGAAAAGGTGCTCGTGAAAAGCAGCGAAAAGAAGCATGGATCCGTTGTTGTTGATGGGGTTGTCAGAATTTTGCCAAGTATACTCCAAAATAGGTACCATTTTCTTTTCCATTTCTGATTTATAGAGTACAGATCATTGGTAGTCTATTTCTCTTTTCCACAAGGATGACTAATAAAAGACCTTAATTGCTATTTGTTAAAAGAAGCCACCTAATCTAGTTTGGAGCCAGAAGTATCTTGAGACTGAGGCAAAATATATTAATATTTTTTTGCAATTTCGCTTGATCGGGACATAAATTTTGTAATAAAAAAAATCAGTTTTTAGTCTAGTGGCAAAGACATATGGTCTCTATGTGAGAGGTCATGAGTTCGAAATCCGGATAGAGAAATTTTTTTGTTGTAATAACAAAGATATTAAATAGTTGGATGGCTTGACTTCTAATCTTTACTCAAAAAAAAAAATTGTAATAAAATTTAACTACAAATATAATTTTAATTTTACTTGGGAACTAACATGAAACACACAACTTGACACAAACCCTAATCCTTCCACCATGTACTTTATTCGTTTTTATTTAATAAATTTTGTAAATTAGCCTATTTCATAATTTATCTAAGTTTTTAGAAATTAACAAAATATTGGTACCTCATTATTTCTATTAAACACTCATACCACATCTGATTAATTAAAGAAAATCTAATATATGTCTTTTCTCCAATTAGTTCAACTTAAAAAATATTTTTATAAATACTTTAGTTCAATTAATTCAACATAAAATATATTTGCAAAAATATATCTGAAAACCTACTGCGTAGTTATAGCACATGGTCAATTTGTGCTCTATTTTTGAAATCCCAAATGAAATCATTATCCAAAATTGAAATTTTTTATGTCCTTCTCACTATCACTCTCAACAAATTCAAAGGGTAGCGAAAATAACATTATTTTTTGCCTTATTAAAATGTTTATCTGTTTAAAAAAACTCCCCATATATATTTTTTTTTTGCCATAGTTCAATTAAAATAATGAAATTTATTTATTTTCCTTTCGTTGTTATCTTACATATTATGCAAAAAAAAAAATTCCTGTAACAAATGAATTTAAATTCATTAATGACGGGTGTTTTGGTGAAATTTTTTTGCTCTAATTCAATTAATTCAACACAAAATATATTTGCCAAAACATATCTGAAAACATATTGCCTAGTTATAACATGTGGCCAGTTTGTGCCTGATATTTGAAATCTCAAATGAAATTGTTATCCAAAATTGAGAATTTTTGGGTCCTTCTCAATTGTATCATCAGTTTGAACATGTATCATACATTCAAAGGGGAGCGGAAATTACTTTTTGTTTTTTGCCTCAAACAAGATGTTTATCTATTTAAATAAACTCCCTATATATGATTTGCAACAGTTCAATTAATGCAATGAAATTTATTTATTTTTCCTTTAGTTGTAATCTTACCATATTTAACGCACTTTTTATTTCTGTGAGCAGACTGCCCCGCAAACAGTTTTAGCGAAAACATGAGATGCTCAGGTGATAAAGAAGCAGAAATAAGCATGAATTCGATGCTGTTGATGAGGTTGTCAGAATTTTGTCAAGTATTCTCAAAAATAGGTACCATTTTCTTTTTTATTTCTTATTCTGTAGACCATTGGTAGCCTACTTTTCTTTTCCAGAATTATGACTAATAAACGAGCTTAATGCTGGGAAAAGCCTTCTGAGCTAGAATGGAGCCAAAAATATCTTGAGAATGAGGCAATATATATTTTTAGCAATTTCGGTACGTCACAAATTTTGTAATAAAATTTAACTACAAAGTATATTTTTTAATTTTTTTTTCAGAATCTGTCATAGAACACACAATTTGAGTTTTATATTTTAATTTATAAACGTTTAAAAAATGGAGACATTTGATCCCTCCTCTTTTCGTAAATAAGGATGTTTCATAATTTATCTAAATGTTTAGAAATTAACAAAATCCTGGTACCTTGTTATTTCTATTAAACACTCCCAGACCACAATCCAATTAATAAAATAAAATATAATATATGTATTTTCTACAATTAGTTCAACGTAAAACATATTTGCGAAAACTTTAGTTCAATTAATTCAACATAAATTATATTTGCAAAAACATATATGAATATGGCATATGTCCAGTTTGTGCCCGATTTTTGAAATCCCAAATAAAATCATTATCCAAAATTGCAAATTTGTAGGTCCTTCAGTTATATCATCGCTCTGAACATGTACATACATTCAAAGGGGAGTGAAAATGACTTCTTTTTTTGCCTTGTACAAAATGTTTATCTGTTTAAATAAACTATCCATGTATGATTTGCATAGTTCAATTAAAATAATGATTTTTTTTCCTTTCATTGTTATTCACCATATATTATGCAACTTTTATTTGTGTAAGCAGTCTGTCTCGCAAACAGTTTTTACGAGAACATATGAATTTGAATTCATTAACTACTGGTGTTTTGGTGAAAATTGTTTGCTCTATTTCTAGAGAATATCTTAGTGTAGTTGAACTGTGAAAATTATATTCGTTCTGAAAGAAATTGCAACTAATAGATTTTTTTTATATATACTTGCTAGAAAGACTTACTGGCTGATAGGGCCATGTTCCCAAGGCCCTTTATTTACTAAACTTTAGGCCTATGAAAGCCCGGGATTCGGACCTCCTTTCAGGAGCCAGCCCGGAGCCTAGGTAAAGAGGCCCAAAGCCCGAGATACTTAAGATCCAGTTACAGAACAGGCCGAAGGCCTGCAAAGGTCGAACTCGGCCCGAAATAGACATACACCGCCTTAATGCGGGATGACCAGTCAACTCGGTCACAATAACCGTTTTACCGGCTTAAGGCGAGATAACCGCCAAGATAGCGGTTATGACTCAGCATATATAAGGCAAAAATCCCCATTGAACGGGGGTCGAGATTTTACACACACAGAGAGATATCGCATAGGTCAGAGTCAGAATCTCTCTACAACTACCTTACTTTTCAACTCTCATCTCGGACTGCCACCTCGGGCAGGGCGAGATCAATCAACCACCTCTCACATACGGACTACTCTCCTCGGGAGATAGGACGTATCAACCACCGTGGGGCCCCCATCGCTCCAATACTGAAGCATCCAATGGACGCGCAAGATGTTTCCAATCCTCCCCCTCCGGGCACCAGCAAAGATCCCGCAGGAGGTAAGGATACCGGCGACACCTCCAAACCCTCTCCGAAGGTTGACATCCATCCAGCAGGCGAGAAGGACAACCGACGCCCTAACAACCCGCCGAACAACCAACCCGTGATCGGGTCAGGGGTGACCTCTCAAAACCCCCTTGTCACCCCATCCTCAGGGCAACTTGTCCCACCAGGCACCACGCTGATAAGACCGCCCCTGAGCGCGATCGCAACACGGCCGATGTCACCTCGGCCACAGCGACCCCAACAACCCTTCACGGGATCCAACCCTCAATACGGCACCCAGCCGTTCGCGCCATATCAGCCGCAAACACCCGTGTACTATTACGGGACATACCCTTACTCACCATATGGCCCACCGGTGCCACACTACCCGTATATGACCCCGCCCGGTCAAATGACCCAGGAAGGCGCTCCGGGAACTTATCACCCCGGTATCGCAGCACCTTATCCCCTGGCTCCACCCAATTACCTTCCCCTCCAACAAGCGCAGCAGCACTCAGCCCAGATAGTAGCCACGTGCGCTGCGCCAACTAAGCCAACAAAGCCCCTCTCCAAAAACCTCCAGACGGCTATCTCGCCCCGCAACCTTAACTCCGACTTTATTAAGGTTCGGACAGCGGATAGTGAGGAAACAGACACTCCTAACCCCCAAAACAACACGGTGCAGCACGGCCCCAAGCCAATTGAGCAGGAAGGCCAGGGTGAGAACCAAGGGAAGGAACAGGGACAGGAAGCCGGGGCGGGACGCAACCCATCACCCCAAAAGGAACAGAGATCTGTCCATAACGATGACCGGGGGCGATCGCGCCACCGAAAACAATCCCGCTCTCGCCATGAGCGCGAAGATAGCCAGCTACGGGGAAGACATAGGACTCGCAAAGGCGACAGGAAACGCACCCGAAGGTCTCCCACCCCCAATAAAGGTATCAGCATGACCCAAGTAGAAGAGCTGATACAGGCCCGCCTCAATGCCAAGATGGCCGAGATCGAGTCCCAGAAGGCCGGCACCTACTCTAAACCTATGGGGATTGCGGACGGACCTCTGTCAGCCAATATATACGGAGCGTCTATGACAGACTTTAAGTACCCCGCTTTTCTCCCAAGTTTCCGAGGTAATGGAGACCCCGCAGACCCGCACAACTTTGTATATGGGTTTTTGGAGCGACTACGGCTCTTAGGAGCCACGGACGCGATAACATGCCGAGTTTTCACAACCTGCCTCCAAGGAGAAGCTTGGGACTGGTACATGAACCTCCCTCGAGGTTCGATCACAAAATTCAAAGACCTCGCCAAGGCTTTCCTCGAAAGATACACCGTGATCAGGCCCCCTCAGGTCACCAGCGAGACGCTCCTAGACATCGTTCAAGGTCCAAGGGAAAAAACCGGCAATTTTGTCAACCGCTTCATACAGGCATCTCGCCAAGTCCAGAACTTGAACGAGGAATTTGCTCTAGCCGCCATCAAAAAAGGGCTGCGCAAAGGCGGCCCCGGTACCTTGAGGTACGATGCGCATGTGAAGAAAATGACTACCTTGCGCGAGTTTGTGGCCTTTGCAGAAGGGTACATCAGAGCCGAAGAAGACAATGGTAGCCCGCCAAGAGCCCGGCCAAGATCACCCCGACAACAGGGCCACTGGCCACCTCAAAATGATCAACCTCGGGCACAGGTCGAACCTCGGACCCAGAATGAACCCCGCAGACACAATCAAGACAAGAAAGGAGGGAACAGACCAAATGAAGCAGAATACCGCCCCCACTACGTGCGGTACGCCCCCTTCACCAAAAAGCGGCACGAGATGTACCATATCGTGAAGGACATGTTCGATCTACCCCCCCCGTTGCCCAAAGACATCTTCGAAGTACAGGACAAAACTAAGGAATGCTTGTTTCACGGGTTCGAGGGACATTCAACAAGCGACTGTCTCCAGTTACGCGACATACTGGAAAGACTAGCCCGGGAAGGAAAGTTAACCGAGTTCATCCAACCCGACTTCTTTAAAAAGTACACTTGGAAGTACAACGGGCGTGGCCGAGATTACAAGAAGAAAATTCCATACAACAGGAATTACAACGGTGACCGACGTCCCAACCAAGGACCAAATACCGATGATGGGTCCGGCCCGCAGCGTGGAGAGCGACAGGGCAGCCCGGTTGTCAACACGATCAGCGGTGGCATCGGGCATTACCCCCGCAAGGTCGAGTCCCGTCCTAAGACTAAACCTTACCCCACCATCTTAAATGTCGAACAAGACACAGACAAAAAACGACCAAGAATGGATGAGGTAATCGTCTTTTCTGAAAAGGACCAAGGCGAGATCGTTGGCCCGCATGTCGACCCAATTGTGCTCAGCCTAAAAATCGATACACACAGAGTCAAAAGGATCCTAGTGGACACCGGAAGCTCAGCCGACATCCTTTACTTGTCCGCTTTTCGCAAAATGGGACTCAAAACTGACACACTCAAAAGGATGACACCCCCCCTCATCGGTTTCACAGGCGAGGCCCTCCGTCCAAAGGGTATGGTTTCTCTCAAAACCACCTTCGGCACCTCGCCTAAAACAGTGGAAACAATGATCGACTTCTTGGTAGTCGACGCTCCGTCTGCCTACAATGCCATCCTAGGGAGGGGTACACTGAACAAAATCGGAGCCATAGTTTCTTCTCCTCACTTAAAAATCAAATTTTACACAAGCCATGGAGTGGGAGAAGAATGTGGAGTACAAGAGATAGCTCGGGAATGCTATCACGTATCTCTCCAGGAAAGGTGCGGCCAAGTCCATCAAGTCGATACCCCCAGAACAACCACCTGCCGTTCGGGCGTGCATATGAAGGCCAGCAGCGACTTCATGCCCCCCGACACTCAGTTCGCGCTGGATCCCACAGACAAAGCGGAATCCAAGTCTTCCCTTGAGCCCGCAGACGAAGTTGACGAGCTCGATTTAGGCGAAGGGAAGACATTGAACATAGGAAAAGCTATCCAGGGGTCAGCCAGAGAGGACCTTATCATTTTCCTCCGCAATAACCAGTCCGTTTTTGCCTGGACCGCGGCCGACATGCCAGGTATTCCGAGGTCAATCGCGGAACATAAGTTGCACATTAAACCAGAATTCAAACCGGTCCGCCAAAAGAAGCGCAATATGGGGGAGGAACGACAACTGGCAGTCACAAAGGAAGTCGGAAAACTTCTAGCTGCGGGATTCATCCGCAATGTTGACTGCCCGGAGTGGATGGCTAACCCGGTTCTGGTCAAAAAGTCAAATGGAGATTGGCGGATGTGTATCGACTACACAGACCTTAACAAAGCTTGCCCAATGGATCCATTTCCTTTGCCAAAAATAGACCAACTTGTAGACTCCACCTCGGGACATGCATTCCTCAGTTTCATGGATGCATTCTCGGGGTACAATCAAATCAGGATGAATCCCGACGATGAAGAAAAGACTGCTTTTACAACCCATTCCGGCCTCTACTGTTACCGAGTAATGCCATTCGGGTTGAAAAATGCAGGAGCAACTTTTCAGAGAATGGTGAATAAAGTCTTCCAAGAACAAATCGGCCGAAACATGGAAGCTTATGTCGACGACCTGCTAGTCAAGAGCATGTCGGATCTCGATCATATCCGAGATCTCGAGGAAACTTTTGCGACGCTCAATGCCGCCGACATGAAACTCAACCCAAAAAAGAGTTTCTTCGGCCTAACCGGGGGCAAGTTCCTCGGGTTCATGGTATCCATGCGAGGTATTGAAATTCACCCCTCTAAATCCCAAGCTATACTTAATATGCAACCACCCCGGAACTTGAAGGAACTCCAGTCGTTAACTGGACGACTGGCAGCCCTCAACAGGTTCATAGCGCGGTCCGGAGATGTCTGCTTCCCTTTCTTCAAAGCTATGCGGAAGTCAGCCAAGTTCGAATGGACTGAGGAGTGCGCGGCGGCTTTTGACAAAATCAAAGCTTACCTCGCTGACCCACCTTGCCTCAGCAGACCCGCAGCAGGCGACATCCTTGTCCTTTACTTGGCAACTACCAACCATGCTGTCAGTGCAGCCCTAGTCCGAGAAGAAGGGCGGGAACAGCGACCCGTATACTTTGTCTCACATGTACTCCGCGATGCCGAAACAAGATACACCCAGATTGAGAAAGCCGCATACTCTCTGGTAGTGGCGGCAAGGAAGCTGCGACCATACTTCCAGTCACATCCTATCAAAGTATACACCGGGGTGCCACTCAAGAAAGTCCTTGCCAACTTCGATTCTTCCGGTAGATTACTGGCTTGGGCTCTGGAACTTTCCGAGTTCGACATTTCCTTCCACCCACAAAATGCTCTCAAGTCGCAGATCTTTGCCGATTTCATCGCAGAATACTCAGGAGCACCACCTGAATTAGAAGGACGATGGACGTTATATGTCGATGGAGCATCCTCCCTACAAGGGGCCGGAGCTGGTGTCTCCCTTATCGGACCACAAGGTGAAGTTCTGAATTATGCCCTCCACTTTCAGTTTCCGGTGACCAATAACACTGCAGAATATGAAGCCATGATAGCTGGGCTCAAGTTAGCCAGAGAACTCGGGGCACGCGAGGTATACCTCCATAGCGATTCCGAGTTGGCTGTCAAACAAATCAATGCCGAATGTCGCGTCATGGACGATAAATTGCGCAAATACCGGGAGCAGTTCAACAACCTGAAGAACCAATTCGATAAAGTCGAGATCCAACATGTTTCTCGCAACAAGAATTGCCAAGCCGATGCTCTTTCTAAGCTCGGAGCTGCAGGAAACTTAGACAAAGACAGACCAATCATAGTCATGGATATACCCAATTCCAGCATTGATGTAGATGTTATATCGGTATATGCCATCCATGAACCACCAGAAACATGGTTTACCCCGATGTGGAATTTCCTCAATACCGGGGTCCTGCCAACAGACCAGCTTGAAGCGCGACGTTTGAAGAAGATAGCCCCGCTTTACACCATCTTCAACAACCAGCTCTATAAGAGGGGCTATGTCCGACCTTGGCTGAAGTGCATCCCGGAGAATACCGCCCATCAGATGTTGGCCGAGGTACATGCTGGCATATGTGGCAGCCATCAAGGAGCAAAAACTCTAGCCAAGAGGATACTCCGAGCAGGATTTTATTGGCCAACAATGCAGCAAGACGCTGCGGACTTGGTCAAAAAATGCGACAAGTGCCAATATCACAGCAAGCTCAGCAATATCCCACCTTACGATCAGATCTCTATCTCGGGGGCGTGGCCCTTCGACTTATGGGGAATCGACATCGTGGGTCCGTTCCCCAAAGCCGTGCGCCAGCGACGTTGGATTATAGTGGCTGTCGAGTACTTCACCAAATGGGTAGAAGCAGAGGCCCTAGCGACTATCACGGCCAAAGCAGCCGAACACTTCATCTGGCGCAACATCATCTGCCGATTTGGTTTACCCCATGCCCTCATTTCCGATAATGGCACACAGTTCAACGCAGCCAGCACGATAGCATTCCTATCAGGCCTTGGGATCCACAATAATTTCACCTCGGTCAGCCATCCCGCAAGCAATGGCCTAGCTGAGGTGACCAACAGGACCATTTTGGAAGGCATCAAACGCAAGGTGGAAGCCAACCGCAAAAATTGGCCCGACGTGTTGGACGAAGTCCTTTGGGCATACCGGACAACCCCGCGGGAAGCTACGCAACAGACACCTTACTCGCTGGTGTTCGGCATGGAAGCAGTCACTCCCTTGGAACTGATAGAGCCATCCCTTCGCACTGCGACGTATTCTGTTGAAGAAAATCCGGGCTCTCGCGAGGTCGACCTTGAGCTCCTTCAGGAAACCAGGGAACGAGCCCGTGTACGGACAATGGAGTATCAACGGAGGATCAAGCGTGCTTTTGACAAACACGTTATACCTCGCGACTTCCAACCAGGCGATCTCGTGCTACGGAAAGTCGAAGCCACGGGTAAACATGTAGGCAAGCTAGAGCCAAACTGGGAAGGCCCATATCGGGTAGTATCCCTCAGAGGAAAAGGCGCGTATGAGTTAGAAAACTTGCAAGGAATTCCGCTTCCGAGACCATGGAACGCGGGCCATCTCCGCAAGTTTTACACTTAATTGGCGCGACATGCCTGCGGGCACATCGAAAGGCGTTATATGCTGAGTACATGTAATGCTACTACAAGGCGAGATATGCCGAATTCAAGGCGAAATAGGCCGAATAAAAGGCGTGATAAGCCGAATACTTTACTATAGGCGAGATAGGCTTTCAGTTACTTTTAGCGAGATGCTTTTTCATCTCATGTAACTTTTTATTCTTTGTATGCGATGTTATAAGCATACATGATATATATATGATTTTTCAATTTTTCATGATGTCTTATTGTTACTTCACTTTAGTACCTGCTTTTTGAGCAGTGCTTTTTATCATATCGGAAACAACTAACGAACGAAAACCCTACGGGGTAACGAATACGAGTTTACCGATCACCGTGTTATTTTGGCCGGCGTTTCTATGTCGGCCTTGGGTACTTCAAAATTTTAAAAACAAAAAAAAAAAAAAAAAAAAAAAAAAAAAAAAAAAAATGGAGAGAAGGATAAACAAGTAGAGTTGCGACATCACAGATGACGTCGCAGACTAATCACATGCTGACAACGTTGAATAACAGGTAAATGTATTTATATATCTCTAGCATTGTTAAATTCCCACATCTCGGGAACAAAAATATCAATTACAACAATTCCTTGTTAAGCCCCCACATCCCGGGGGCATCCAAATATTCGAAAAGGTAAAGGCGCGAAGTCGGAAGACATGGTCGGCTCATCAATATAGTGCCACCACACTTCGGGCCATCTTTCCTGTAACAAGTAACAGATGTACCAAGTTAATATACATAGACATTGCTATTACGGTATATATACAAATTATGATACAGAATAACTTACCGATCAGGGAGTTTTGAGATGGTCCCGAGGCGTCGCTATTGGAGACACAACCTCGGGGTGAACAATATCTTGTACTCTCTCCTGGTCACCTTCCTCTTCATCCTCTTCCTCATCATCCTCTTCTTCCTCTTCCCCTGCCACCACGGGTCTAGCCATCTCGTCCACAGGATCAGGCAGCTCTTTTGGCCATTCGAATCTCCCCCACCATGGGTACGGGAAGTAGGCATCTTGATCATCAAGTGGGAGTTTCTGGTCAAAGATAGACCCATCCGGGTTAACCAAACGATCCCGGGCCTCATCCCACCGATAATCGACCAACTGCCGCACTTTGACATCTTCTGGAGAAACTGCTTTGAACCCGGCATGTTCCGGCGTGAACGGATAATGATTGCCGACCTTCTCCAACTCGCGATAAATAACGGCCTTCATTGGTTTATGCAAGGCCAGTGCCGCGGCTTGCGCGAAGGCTTGACTACCCAAGAATCGACCTAATGTTAGGCCGGGTGCTCGGTGCAACTCCCCCTCTAGCCGGGATATCTCGGTTTCTTTTTCCGCGATGGTAAGATCCTTCTGAGCTGCCTCCAGATTCAGAGCCGAGATCTGTTCTTGCAGGGATTTGATTTCCTCCTCTTGGTTCGCTATCTTATCATCCCGAACCTTGAGGTGGAGCTCGGCTGTTTTTAGTGTCTTTATAGTTGCCTCATGGATGCGAATTTGCCTCTCTTGCACCTTTATCTCTTTTTTGGCAACCTCGAGACGGGTGAACTGCTCTCTGGCCAAACCACGGAAATAATCCCGCTCCAAAACGGCCTTTTTGACCATTTCCCCGTCGGAATCAACAAAGAGCATGTTGTTTTGCTCTTTGTCAATTAGATCCTTGTAAGGGCCAAGGATGGCCCCCATGTCATGAACGGCCGAGATGGCATGGTTGAGAGTGACCTCGGGCTTCTCCCGAATGGTCTCCTTCTGATACGCGGTTTCTGTTACCCGAAATACTTCCCGAGCATATCGGGCGTGGAGGTTTCTGTTCTCCTCCCGTGACTGCTGCATGGCGGAATGACCCGGGAGGTGTAGGCCCAAGCTATCAGCAAACCCGGGCACAAGTCTTTCTTTAAAAACGACCCCAGTACCAAGCTCTTGACCGGGAACGGCCGCCTGTAAGAAACTCTGGAGGTCGATGTCGCAGGGTTCCTCTGTATCAGCTGGGACGGCCGGGATGGAAGATCCCGAAGTGATTGCCAAAGCGAGGTTGCTTTGGGGAGGAAGTTCACTCACCTCGGCCGGAGATGCCCCGCTAACCGGGTTGGCCTCAATAACGATCGTTTCCGTTGTAGAGCGCGATTTCTTTTTCTTAGGGCGATCGGGTGCTACGCCCTTGCCCTTATCAGCCGAAGAGAAGGAACCACTACGGTTTCCCTTCCGCTTGTGGGTCGGGGCGTCCTCCGAGATGGCTCGTGTTGGAGCACGCGTTGGCTCTTCAACAGCGAGACTGGCCGATGCCGCGGCCTTAGAACTTTTTCGGGGAACTTTCTTTCCCGTTGTCTTCGCCTTTTGGCCCGCAGTGGCAGTGGCAGTGCTCTCCTTTGGGGCTGCACGATTCGAGGTCTGTGGCGCGCTGGTCCAGATCAGCTCCATGCAACCTTCTTCTGCAAAAAATAACGAAACATACATTAGGTTATGCAATTGGATATAATGAGATTGGGAACAAGCATAAAATAAATTGTAACTACACCCAAGAAAACAGGACTCACTTCTCACAATATCTCTCAATCCTCGCGCAGCCATCTGCTCTTGCAGATCAAGTTCTTCATCAAATGCCGGGATCATTCCCTTCCCGGACTTCAACGGCCTCCACTTCGCTTCCACATCTTGTAAGCTCGTGACGTCGCGCCAATTTTCTATATACACCCATCCATGGTCCCAGGCCTCTATTTTGTCCATCTTTTTACTTTTCTCAAACAAGGCCTGGTGGTTCTTGGGAGTTTTTTGACGAAGCGCGAGGTGGCCTGAGTCCACATAGAGTGTGGAAAAGAAATGAAAAAACAACCCAAGGGTTGGCCGGTTCATCCCGAGCTCAGTCCCAAAAGTCTTGAAAGCGGCTTCAAAGCTGCGGATATAGCTCCAGGCCACCCCGGTCAGTTGTGCAGGAGCCACCTTCATGAAGTTCAAGAGGCTCCGCTCAAAATTGGTCAACCTTAACTGGAAGCCGCATTGTGGCATTTTCCAGTACACGCACATGCCCCGTTCGTGGTCATGTGCCCGATCTTCCGGGCCAGGTGCCCGTAATGTGATATGATCCCTGGGAATCTTATTCTTGGTTGCCACTAACTCATCGTAAAACGCCTCCGCCCAGGCTTGATCTTGGACCTCGGGTGTGGGGGCTCGTTGTGATGATTTGGGAAATTCAGTATCATCTGGATGACCGACCCGAGGAGTCACGTCGGGTAGTGGCCTAACTCTGGCCTTTGATTTGGCCTTAGGTTTCGTGCTCCGGGTAAAACCCTTTCCATGAGACGTTCCGGCTTCTGCCAAGATACGTTCACCCCGGGATGAGGCTTCCGGGCTGGAATTTATTATGTCCACTTCAACATCGGTGGCTTCACCTTCCTCCGCCTCCACAGTTTCTTTTTCCGAACTCAGGTCATACAAATATCCGCTTGACCTTGATGAAGTACCTTTCTCGCTATCAGATCGGCCCTCATAAACCACGTTGGCGGCTATCTCAAGCATGGAATCTATGCTCTTGCCTACACCGTGATGAGGGGTGGGCACTTTTTGCCTCTGAGAGAACCCGGGGGAACCAGACTGATTCCCCGAGATGGATGGGTTTTGTCTTAATTTGGACCGGTTTTCTTCAGATCTCGCACCGGAAAGGTCAGCCATTTCTACGATTAACAAAGGAGTTGGCTTAGGTACAGACTTATTCAAGGTTGGTACATAGTTCATCCGGGTTTTTGGTCATACGACTATACCAGGTTGGCCTACTTACTTATACTCCTGATCCCGGGTTGCACTAATTTATGTTAACCAAGTTCTACCGAGGTCCAGAAATTACTAACCTTATCGAGGCGAGGTCTTCTTGCGCTGATTTTCTGCTCTTTGTTGCACTTTGAGTTAGCCGCTTGAAGTTCTTAGTTTTCTCCGAGATAACGATTGCTCGATCAGAAAAAGTGAAAATGATGGGGACGGGGGTATATATAGGTCCGATTTGAAAAACTTTTCCCGCTCGGATCCCGAGGAATGACACCTGGCGCAATCTGCGACATTCATCCTTGCGACGCTTCGATTCCCGCGCTTATTTACCGGACGCGAGCTCTAACCGAGTTAACGCGTGACGCGTGTCAAGCGAGGATTGCGCCTTCACCTCGTTTTCCCTGCCCGATTTGATGGGCGATTTGATGGCTGACGGCGGGTTAACGGAAGACGAGGCGTCAGGCATTTAATGCCGGTATACTATATATACTTCCTCCGTCTCCCTTTAACGATCCATCAACCGTACATTTCTCTTTCTAACTCGCATTCTCACGAGATGTCTGATCACGTGAATGACGAGGTTACCATCTTGAAAGATGATATTCCATCACCCCCCACACTTCTTCCACATCAAGGTCCCGAGGTCGCCCTCCACAACTCCAACAAAGAAGGCGACCCACTAGCTTGGGACCGATGTGCCATTTGCAAGTTGAGGGGATACTCTCCGCAAATGTTCCATTGTGACGACTGCGAAGAAGCCTTTCATCCCGGGTGCTCGGCTAGACGATCACCTCGGAATCATCATGACCCTCGCTTCACATCCTTTACTTGCAAGCAATGCCTCGCGAACGCACGCCAAAACAAGCGCCGCCGTCAGGAATAGTTTTAGTCTAATATAGCATATCGCATGTCGTACTTAGTTTCTATTTATATTGTATGTTTTGCGATATTAATGAAATTTCTTCAACTGTTTCATTTTCTGTCTTGATTATGTCGGGTTCCATCCCGACCTCCGTCTTTAAATAAAATAAAAAAAAAAAAAAAAAAAAAAAAAAAAAAAAAAAAAAAAACTGCGAGTTCACAATATCGCGAGATTACACTACCATACGACATTACAACATACAGTGCAATCAAACAACATCTCGGGAAATCATAAATAATTTTACATAGTTTTTTACATGACTAAGTAATATCAAGTCAGAAGCATATGGCTATGCATTCTGACTTCGGGGGCTAATGATAGGGCCATGTTCCCAAGGCCCTTTATTTACTAAACTTTAGGCCTATGAAAGCCCGGGATTCGGACCTCCTTTCAGGAGCCAGCCCGGAGCCTAGGTAAAGAGGCCCAAAGCCCGAGATACTTAAGATCCAGTTACAGAACAGGCCGAAGGCCTGCAAAGGTCGAACTCGGCCCGAAATAGACATACACCGCCTTAATGCGGGATGACCAGTCAACTCGGTCACAATAACCGTTTTACCGGCTTAAGGCGAGATAACCGCCAAGATAGCGGTTATGACTCAGCATATATAAGGCAAAAATCCCCATTGAACGGGGGTCGAGATTTTACACACACAGAGAGATATCGCATAGGTCAGAGTCAGAATCTCTCTACAACTACCTTACTTTTCAACTCTCATCTCGGACTGCCACCTCGGGCAGGGCGAGATCAATCAACCACCTCTCACATACGGACTACTCTCCTCGGGAGATAGGACGTATCACTGGCAGTTCAGCATGAGTGGTTTAGGAAAATACACTACATTCCAAAAGGTTAGTGTGAATTTATTTTTAATTTAAGAATGGACTGTGATTACCAATGCTATCTGAAAGGAAATACACATGCATATGTATATATCCTTCTTCCATTAAGAAAATTTTAGTTTAATTCCTTTTATCTGTCTGATGCATTGATCTACCATTGTTCTGCTCACTTGTTCCAGGCTTGGACGAGGAGCAGGTGCTGATGCATTTATGATCTGTCATGGCTGGCAAGCGGTACACCTTCCCGCCAACAAATGTGCCATTGTTCCATAATTTGATAGTACAATCCGACCCCAACTTTTTTCTCAGATCTAAAAAATTCAGATCTTCCGTGCTACCCCTGAAGCACACGACATAAAATAAAGACGGAAGTCTTGGATCAAATGTCAAAGAGAAAACTTCATAAAAGCTCCACTAGTCTCTTGGCGGTAGCACGGACCATGTGGGTAATATGTTACGGGTAGCTGGGTTGGAGACACTCTTGCACTTCGGTGGAAGACGAGACAAGATCTATCAACAGATTCTTTGGGAGGAAAAAACTGGAGAAGAAAGAAAGAATTATTTTTACTATTGTATTTCTTAAAATTTCTTAAATTTCAATTTACTGTGGTAATCCGAGCTCGCAAGTATTATATATGCTCGAGTATTGTAAGTCAATGTTATGAATGAGAATTACAAATTAAACCTATGTCTTTCTTGAATTTTCTACTCTCTCTTTCTCTTTATCTCAGTTTACCAGATCCATGTGAAAAATTTCTTAGATATATAAAAAGAATCCTAAGCTATTACATTGTTCACGTATTTTATATGAGAATTGAAGGATTTAATTTTTAGCAGTAAAATTTGGTAAAACTTATTTTTGGGAGCTTAGATCCTTTCTACCACTGGTCCTAGCGGGTTCCAGACTACTGTGGGTTTTGGTTCGGATTGTGTAGAACTGTAAAATCTGATAAATGAGGTGCTTAGGCGCGATTTTGGTTCTGAGAGGGACACAAATGCGAAATTGAGAAAAAGTACACTTGCTTATTTCTTGTGTAATGCTTTACCTGTATTTTGAACATATTTTGTAACTTCCATAGTATTTTTTTTCTGGTAAGAGTGCAATTTCCCTGTGGCATGTGCTGTTTTGGGGTTTCAATGGAAAATATGTATCTTGAATGGTTTTGCAATAGTACTCGTTAACTACTGTTACGGTGCCTGTAACTGCTGCAATATTAGTAGCGCAATTTCTCGTCTTCGTACCTTTCATTTTTCAATTCTTTTTCGGAACTCAAGTACTTAATGCAAAGCAAAATAGCTGTGGATTTAATTTCAAGAAACAATGAAAACTACATAAAGAAATGCGTCTTTGTTTTGGACAGTGGAAACGTATTATTAGAAGATGTATACATTGTGAATGTACGTACTCAATGTTGCAAAAAAAAAAAATGTATATCAAAATTGTAAGCTTTTCTTTACACTAATGCAAATTGTTGGTGGGCTATTCGCCAGCTAACCTTAAAAAAAAAAAAAAAAAATACACTGATAATTATACTCAATGTTAATAACCTGTTTTATAATTGTCAAAATATATATATATATATATATATATATATATATATAGAGAGAGAGAGAGAGAGGAGAGATCAGATGACACATTTTTTGGTGACATCGGATGACATCTTACATTTTCAAAGTCCAAACAGTTGATCCAAACCGTTCAATATGATGAATATATTAAAATGTGCTTGCAGATCAAATTTGACATTTTTTTGAATTTTTTTACTATTTATTAAGATGGGTACAAAAATTCAATGGTCTGAAAACAAAGATTTTGTAAAATACTTAATAGATAGTAAAAAATTCAAAAATAATGTAAAATTTGATCTGGAAGCACATTTTAATATATTCATCATATTGAACGGTTTGAATCGATTATTTGGACTTTGAAAACTTTAAAAATGCATGGTGTCATCGGATCCCTCCTCATATATCTCCATTCCATTATTAAGCACGTTGGGTGTCCGATCCGCCAACGGTTACGATTGAATGATGAAATTTTGGATTTAATCTCAGCCCTCTAATCACATAATTTGTCTTGTTTTGATTAAATACATTTGTTTTATGTGTAGAAGTCTAAATTTAATTAAAAACATACTCACCATACGAACTGTCACACGATATGTTACAATTAAAATTGAGCAGACTTCAAAATTTGGTGATATATTTCTCTGTTTTTTTATTTCTTTGTTTCCTTATTCCTCCCTCTTCAATTAAGAGGGCTCTACCTTCCGTTTTCTTATTTCTTTGTTTCCTTACTTATTATCCGTTTCTATATGGAGTGCAGATTTTAACAAAAATAATTTCTATATTGAGAAATTTTCATTATTAAAATAATTTTATTATTAAAATAATTTCCATCAAAAATATACCTGTAGAGAAAATCCTTATTTGAATCATTTAATTATATTTTTTCCAATTTTGTTTCTTTACAAATCATTTTTCCTCTAAATTGTTTAATGACCTGTCTTGTTTGTGGAGAAAATTAGATATTAAATTGTACAATGATACTTCAAGAATTTTTTTCATGTTATATTTGATTCGTCTTTTTTTCATTTGTTGTTATTTCTTTTATTGTTATTTATTAGTTGAATCTCCGTTTTTTTTTTCATTTGTGTCTTTTTTTCATTTAAATATATTTTTTCTTAATTTTGTGTGAATATAAAAAAAAAGGTCTCTTCATATACTATTCAATTTTAAAATATGTCCCCGTTGCAACGGACGGGCACGATACTAGTATAATATAATCTCTTTCGAATAACATGTTAGGCTACACTCGAAGAAAAGCAAATTCAAAAAAATAATAACCAGCTGTTTTATAATTGTCAGAAAAAAAAAATCTGTTTCGAATAACCTGTTTGTGTTTAGGCTACACTCGAAGGGAAGAAAATTGAAATCCCCAATTCAATAGTAAAATCAATTTGCCCATCACAAGAAGTACACAACAATGCTGTAGACAAGTAATGAAAATTAAACAAATGAAGGAACGAACGAATAAATAAGTAAAAAGAAGGAAAAATAAATAATTAAATATTTAAATAAGTAGCCTGAGTTGCAAACATAGAAGAACTAGTGTAATAAAATATGGTTTATACGGCCGCATATGCGTATGTGAGCACACAGAAATGCACTAAAAAATATTAAAACCCGTTACCGGATTCTAAAATATCCGAATTCTAATAATTTTATTAATAAAAAAATAGATCCGATACCCAATATAAATAAACCGGAACCTTTTGAATTCCAAAGACTCATCCGGATGGAGACATCCAGTCAAGTGAGTTGCCCCCCCCCCCCCCCCCCCCCCCCCGCATGCTTCTTTTATAGAGTCCCAAGTGTCTTGTTATTTTTAATTTGGTGATGTGGAACTAAAGAATAATATCAAGTCCGGACGCCTCTGTGCTGTCACTGGCTCGCTGCGTCAGTACAAACCGACAAACTCACTTTATATTATTAAATGAGGTGCTCGCGTAGCTCAAATGCAAATGATCATGGGCCAGCATGTGAGATTTTGGGCCGAAGTTTTGCTTTGAGATACGGACTCATATATTTGCATTAATTAAAAGTAAAAGTCCTTTGTTAAGTTCGGCTTATCTTATTATTTAATTTTGGGCTGCATGTTTTCTTTCTTTTATTATATTGTGAGTTATTATATCTTATTTATTTGATCGTTTATTTTAAAATCTGTATATATAAGTCCGCATATGCGATCGTATACTGTATATACAGTATGCGGCAGCCTTCCGCGTATCGCATGAAAACCGCATTTAAGAATAATCCTGATTCGAATAGCTTGCTGTGTCCGCTCATTTTGTCCTCTTCAAAACAAAAATGAAAACAAAAAGCAAAAACATAGAGGAGAATATATTTAGTTATTTTGGGCCAAATAGACTGGGATATTTAGTAAAAACTGAAAGCCCTCTCTAGTCCTAAATTATTTTGGACCATATGAACTAGGATTTTGGGCCGAATGGATCCGGCCCTTGTTAAGACAATTGAAACTGCAAGGTACAGTATCTCCGCACTGAACTCTCTCAAGTCCTATTACTGGAGAGAATCTGAGTTCCCCTCGACATCCTCTTGTCAGCGAACCAGCGACATCCCTCCGCTCAGGAAAAGGACTGATTCCCGCTTGCTTTAGACCAGAGTCGAGTGCTTCAAATTCTCTCAGTTATTCCAGCAACGCTGCTGCCAAAAAAGAGCACGAAAGTCGAATATACGGGCTAACGGCGATAATGGGTTTTCCCGGCGTCGACGCAATGGAGAGGAGATAAGTCGGGCACAAGCGGAACCGACTCCAGTTTCCCCTTCTAGGTGTACTAGGGTTTATCTACTTACATATTGGCTCTCGATTTTTGAAGATGAATGTGCCAATAATCGGTTAGTTTCTTTCTCCTTCTTTCTGTTATTTACCTTTTAGTGCGAAAATTGGGGTCTATTTTCGTTTATCATGGGTTTTGTAGCTGGCGAAGTGGCCTTTTCCCCCCTTTTGGTTCGTTTTCCTCACCTTAGCATGTTCTCTGTCGTTATTCATATGCTAATTGAGTGCTCAAGTTCATCACACGGCAAATTTTGGGGATGAGTTCGCAATTTTAATTTTGTTCTGAATTAATCTGCCAATGTTAACTTCCCCAATTTTAACTGTACGGTTTTTCTCCACTTCCAGACTGATTATTGAACTTTTATAGACAAAAAAATGCGTCTTTTCGTTGTTCCATAAGTTACCTTTTTTAACCTTATAATATTCTTTCTTTGCTAATTATCATGTAACTGATACTTAGATGCTAATTTACGAGCTTTTACTGATTAATTACTAAAATTGATTAGCTAACTGATTTCTTTTTATTTCATGCGGGCTTATTTGGTGAAGATCCTCTGCAAGGGGATTTCCCAGAAATAATAGAGGATTTTTTGCAATATGGTAGCATGAAATGCATCGCATTCAACAGCTGTGGAACTCTACTCGCTGGTAACTCCTTTTCTTAGTTTTCTTTTTCCTTAATAACGAATTAGTACTGTATCATTTATATTGGATTTGCATATATGACTTTGTAGTCTTTTGGTTTGTATTGATAACTTAAAAAGGCTGTGGCGTCTTATTGGTCTGGTCAGGCATGGTAGTGGTAATACCTTTTGGTTCATTACTTGGTATGGACTCAAATTCAATCCTTGGTTTTATCGTTACTTTCTGGTTTGGTACTTTTCATACAGGGTGGCAGCCCTCTGAAAGTTATTATGGTTGTAGTATTGATTGCTGTATTGCATGTGGTAATATATGCATGATTGCAATGAATATCTGAGGCCTGTTTGAGATCATGATAACTGCGGTAGTTAGAAGCTTCAGTTACCATAACTAACACAAGATAACCTGCTTGGCTTGTTGCTTATACTCATTATCCCTAGCATTGAATAGATTGGGATCAACCTTACCTAGCAGATCAATGATGGGTTTTACAGGATTTTGTATCTAAAATGACAATAGAATTGTACTGAACCAACTATTTGTCAAGCTATTGTTCTCCCATTTTTCCAATCTTTACTAGCAACTTGGCACAGGGGTGAAATTTCCTGTGCTTCATTTACAGCCCTATTTATTATTCCCTCCTGGAATTGGAAAAGCAGTCAAGTTGCTTGTCTTATTATTATTTTTTGTTGTGTTGTTGTCACTGCTTGTTAGCTGGAATATTATACTTGGTTTTATTTATAATTAAAGAGGCCGAATAACGTGGCTTACTTTTCGCATCTAATGTACATGTAGACAACGGATTTGTAAACCCAACTGAAGTAACTATAATTCAAGCTTGAGATTAACCTCACACGTATTAATATAAACTTACTCTTTGGTCCTTTGCTTTAACCAAGCCTAACCTTTGTTCCTTTTATTCACTCAACCAGCTGGGTGTTCTGACGGAAACTGCATAATATGGGATTTCGAAACAAGAGGCATCTCCAGGAAACTTCGTGACAGTGCCACCATCTCTCCCATAACCAGCGTTTGCTGGTCAAAACACGGCCACCGCCTCCTCGTTTCTGCCACCGACAAATCTCTCACTCTTTGGGATGTTAAAAAATGTGAAAAAATTTCTCGAATAACTCTTCAGCAGACAGCCTTACATGCCCGCTTGGACCCAGGTGCACTTGAGCCCACCATCTGCCTTGCATGCCCTCTTTCATCTGCCCCTCTATTGGTTGATATAAGCAACGGTGGCTCAACAAGTTTGCCAGTATCAGTTTCCCAAGAAGGTAATAATTACACTGTTGCTACAAATCCCCGTAAATTCTCTGATGGGTCAACACCCTTTACTCCAACAGCTGCCACTTTTGACTGGTCGGGTGAGGTGATATGTGTGGGAAATTCAAAAGGTGAGATTCTAATAGTCGGCACGAAAACTAGCAAGGTCTATGCAATAATTCCAGTACCAGGTGGTGCAGTAATCAAAGACATAGTTTTCAGCCGTAGTGGCCTGTATGTTCTGACAAACTCAAACGATCGGGTGATACGCCTCTTTGAGAACCTCCTTCCTCATCATAATACCATAAATGAGCTTGAGACCATTGATTCTTCTAATAACAATACCAACAACAATGTTGAAGAGTATGACATAGTAGATAAATTGAAAACAAACGGTACCAAATGCATGAAATATTTGCGGGAATTTCAAGATGTGGTGACAAAAATCCAATGGAAGACACCATGCTTTAGTGGAGATGATGAGTGGATACTTGGTGCCAGTGCTAGTAAAGGGGAACATAAGTTGTATATATGGGAGAGACTGGGACACCTCGTGAAGATTTTAGAAGGTCCCAAGGAGGCGATAATTGATCTTGTGTGGCACCCTGAGAGACCCATTGTTGTGTCAGTTTCTGTGACTGGTACTGCATACGTCTGGGCCAAGGACTATGTTGAGAATTGGAGTGCATTTGCACCTGATTTTAAGGAGCTCGAGGAGAATGAGGAGTATATTGAGAAAGAGGACGAATTTGATATCAATCCAAGAGAAGATGAAAAGGTATGCTCACAGCAGATTCAATAACTGATTTTGTTTGTTTTTTAGACTTTGTGTAGTTGAACAGATTTTGCTAGTACAGTAGTAGGTTTACTGAAGGATAAGCAAATACACAATTGTTCAGAAAGGTAGTGGCATTGATGTGTGGTGGTGAAGGAATCCATAACATAATTTTATGGGCTTTCTTAATCAAGTATGTTGTTGTTGATGATGTTATATAGTAAATCTTCTCTTTTGGGGAATTTTTTGTTTAAAATATGTTAGAATAACATATCTGATTGAATTTAGTATTTTTTTTAGACTGATTCACTTGTAAGACCTATAAAAGAAATGAAGGTTACCATTCTTTGGTCAAAGCCATGTCAGGATACCTCTTCAATTATGACTTTGACCTCAAAAAAAAGAAAAAGTAACTGCAATAAATTTTCTTGTTTGTTTCCTTTGTTTTTATTTGTTGGTTGCTTTCATTATGAGTACCCTAGCTGCATCTCTATTATGCTTTCTTGATTCTTTTATTGGAATTTTTTGCACCCAAGCTTCTGAAAAGCAAAACCGCTAATAGCCTTATACGGCTATTATCTGGTTAATATGCAACCAATGGTGTAAACTTAAGAATTAAATATTGAAACTGTTCTTACCTGTACTGAGGCTGAGGCTGACAATTTGACAAATGGTGCTGTCAAGCTAGGATATGGTAGCAAAGTAAGCTTCTGCCAGTTTATACAAACCCCTGCAATCACTGCTTAATCCTGACAAATGATTTATTCTATTTTTGGTGTTTTTGAACAAATATCTCTGGAAGGTGTAGCTTTTCCAAAACACCCCTGTTTGGTAAGGATATTGAACAAGAATCTGAAGATTTATCATTTTTTTCTATTATTGTCACATCTTAGGAGAAAGAAGAAGTCATAGATGAAGATGCAGAGGTTGATATAGACAATTCGGAGGATACATCTATTTTAAAAGCATCAAATGGGTTGTATGGAGAGTTACGTTATCTGGCTGCAGTGCCATCCCCAGAGCAATCAGAGCAGCAGGACAAGTACCCTGCCAGCCCAATCAAGCAGGAAGAGAGTAATAATTCTGCCTCCCCTTTTGACATGGATGTGGTTGCTAATGGGCATGCCTCAAGCCCTATGGAAGGTAAACTTTACTGTTGTGCCTCATACCTTTCAGTTCTGGAAGCCTTTTTTTGTCCCTCATTGCCCTTTCAATTTTTGGGTGTCTCTTTGTTTTGAGTTGTGCATGATTGTATTTGTGGATTTTGGATTTTTGTTGTAATAGATGGCTTGTGTAGCGCTAATTATTATCCTGATTGTGACCTTGGTTCTATTTACATTTATTGGGTTCTTATCAGTTTTGGGATTCAGGTTTTAGGTGTGGGTTTTTGTGTCTTTTCATATCATTGGGTTTGGAGCTGAACTGGTCTTTTGGGTCTTTTGTTTGGTTTTTATGCAATTTTCTTCTTCATCTGATGGGCTTTGCAATATGGTGCTAAATTCTTAGTACATTGTGTTTCAGTGGGGGGGTCTTTTTTTTTTTTTTGTTCATTTTTCCTTGGATCTAACCTTTCAGGGAAAAGGTATTTCTTTTAATTTACATGTGCTGATGCCACTGTCATGGCTGTTTATATTGGTGTTAAAGAGTTAGATTCAGTTTTCATATGATTTTGAGGTTTATAGTTGGAGCTTTAGTGTATAACGTTTGTATACTTTTAAAACAGTATTGGAGTTCCAACTACAGAGCTGAAATTTTATGCATCTTTATAGTCCCATATTTGTAATTATATTTGACTTTTACGCCCTTGATATTCATTTTGAATAAGAAATCACTTCTTTCTTTTTTCTTTCAAAGTTAAATTTGTTCTGATGTATGATTTCTTTGCGCAGGTAGTGAATTTTTTTTGGCAGAAGAGGACGGTGGGACAAGCTTCAAGAGAAAGAGAAAACCATCAGCAAAAGGGATGGAGATGCAAGCTGAGAAAGATAAGAAACCGGTAATAAAGAACCCGAAATCATCATCCTTGAGTAAAATCTCCAAGCCAAGAACCAAGTATGAGTTTGACTCAGACCAAGATGATGAGTTCACAGATGGGTTCGTCTTTTAGTTTATCTTTTAGGTTTTTTTAGTTGTAGGTAATGGGGTTATGCACTATTTATCCTGGCATTTGGTGGTGGGTCCCCTTTTGCCTTTGGCTGATTGTTATTCTTTATCTTCATCCCAATATGGATTTTTAGATTCAAATTTTTTTCGTTTTTAATTTAAGACATTAAAAGATTTTCTTTGTATTTGACCCTTATTATTTTTCCCGGGAAATGGTTTCGTAAAAGATGCCAAAGCATGAGAAATCACACACCGACTTTTTTCCTTCTAATATACAATTTTACCTTTTTCCCCCCTACTCAGTCCTTTCTATTTTCAATTATACATGCCAATATGGTTGCTAGTGTGTAGTTGTTCTGATTCAATCTTGATCTAGAACTGAAAAATGAGTAGTACAAGTGGACAACTCAAATGAAGTTGGCCGACATCTCATTTTTTTCCTATTGTTTTCCCTGTTGGCAAACTTGCAAGTTCGCAGAAAGGCATTTTGTGCATTTAGAACTGTAGATTGTACTCTATTCATATTGTGGGTTGATTGTACTCTATTCATATTTTGTGCATTTAAAACTGATAGATCAGTATAGGCGATGATAAAGTATTTTGGCTTGAGCATTTCTTCACCTGCTACTATTTTATAAAAGCAACATAGGCAAGTTGCTTATTATGTGTTGACTTAAAAGGTTCAGCATTATAAATTTGGTCAAGTACCAAACTACCAATCATTCACTTGTTGACTAAACTTGATAAGAAATTGAAATAGTTTTGACTCTCGTTACCAAATTGGGAATGAAGCATATCTTTTGCAGCGAAAATTGGTGTGAATGGGTTGAAAAAGACGAGCATCTCCCGCATTTAGTGCCGAAATTAACGTGGCCCTCTAACATGTGATATGAATTAGAATATTGGTACGGATGATGAATGTTTAATGTTTTTTTTGTCGAAAATCAGAACAAAATATTTGCCATTTCCTTCCATATTATTTATCTTATTTACGATTTATATTTTGATCCAGAATTTTTCTAATATTGTACTATGTTGTATTACATTCGGTTTATTCAGTATGTTAATATTTGCTTGACTAAAGTCGATATACATTGGTTGAAATCTTAAATTTGGTGGCGGTTGGGTAACTTTCTCTATGAGTATATATCAGATTTAGATTGGCTATACTGCCGACAAAAAAATTATTGACAGTATGACATCATAATTCATTTTATTTTTATTCCAAGTTGTACACATGGCGACTAGCGAAGATATTAAGAGCGACCAATCAGAGAAACGCTAATTATAAACCAAGCCAAGAAAGATGGACGGCCATCAGAACAAGAACTTTAATTTAAGTTCGCGACTGTGTCATTTGAGGATAAATGTGGATCGAATGTCCTCATTTTGATTTTATTGAACCAAAATAGTTTGATTACAAATTGGATACATAAAAGACCTATAAATTTAACACAAGAGGTTCGAGTTAGTGAAAGGAAAATGACTGTAAGTTCTTCTTCTTCCTCTTCAAAGTTTTTATTTCCAAACAAATTACGATAGGTTAGAAAATCTAACCAGAATGAGTAACACAAAGACTTCTCAGGAGGTCACCCATCATAGTATACTCCTGTCAAATTTGTAAGGATTTTCATTTTCATAAAGAAACTGTTTTTTTACTGCTGGCTCGCCAAGCCTATCGTGAACCCTCCTTTTTCTGACTTGGGATAGGCTGTATAGAAATTACACAGGCGGATCTGTAAATTATGTTCAGAAATCTGGAGTTTTATATATATTGTAGAAGCTGTAGGAATCGAATGAGAAATTTAATGCAATATTGCTTTATTTTTAGGACTTTCAATGAGCATATAGGCAGAAACAAGAGTTTGAATCTGTCGTTTCATATCTAATTTGTGTTTTGAACCATCAATAGCGTAGCAACCGTGAGTTGCAAAATATCAATCTGTTAACCTAACATAGTCTAACAGCTCGTTTGGTGAAGTGTGATAAGATGACTTCTACAATATCATTAATTGCAACTTCCATGGACAAATAATATGAAATGTAGGAGTTATGTGTCCCCTCCATTACTTAAAAACGTTAAAAAATGTTAATTTAAATTTATACCAACCTGACTAAAAATGTATACTTAACAACAAACATATATACGTGGCAACTTTTGAGACGACCTTTTCAACAATAAATATCTCATTAAATCAAAGTTTTTGTTTAATTGAGCAATAGTTTTCTATAGTTATAACGAATGAAGACGAAGTACAACTGTGCAACAAGGACTACTGAGAACAGTTGCTTGTTGAGAGACTGGCCATCGGAAAGTCGGAAAGTGTTTGATTGATAGAATGGGGATCCCCAAAGTCTTTGTCTCGCCAACAACCTTTTTTTTTTTTTTGAGAAACGGATAAAGATTTAGACTTCCAAATTTCAATATCTTTAAAAGATCTACATCTGAATTTTCAAAATACGATTTTTCGCAAAAAAATATTGTATTTTTTACTAGATCAATAACTGATTTTCAACAACTTATTATTTATACCATTAAATCTCGAAACAACAAATTTAATTGTTACTTATTTTAGAAATGACTTTTTTATTCTTTAAAAATCAATGGCTGTAATATAAGATGTCATTGAAATCAGATTTAGGGAAAATTTTGAATGGAGGCTAGAAACACTAATATATTTTTTCTCTCTCATAATTGATAAAGTAAAAAAAAAAAGAATAATTATACTGCGCCCCACGCATGTGTCCCTGCATCCTTCCCGCGATGTCTTGATAAGATTTTAATTTCCACAACTGACGGATGGTCCACTAAGAGCAGCTACATCCCTGATACTATTAGAGTTTCTAATCTAATGCGACAGTTTCTAATCCAGTTTCAAAGATGTAGAAGAGTTATGAGAGTTTCTTATTTAGAAACTATGCAGAAAAGTTTCTTATTAAGAAACTGTTTATAAACTCCATGTTGACCAAATGATTGGCTCAAATTATTTATGTCTTTTAATTTGTTGTTGACGTGGCTTAATAGAAACTCCAAAATTAATTTCAGGAATGTGAAAGTTAGAAACTTTAAAGACATTAATTTCTAAAAAGAAGTTAACAATTATTTAGAAACTCATTTGAGTTGCTGGGATGTAGATGCTCTAACTAACGAGTTTAACGAACTTTCATTTAAACAATCTGGTCCCCTGTCTCTTTCCTAATTCAAAATTCAAAATTCCATTTCTCCTCGCAATTTCCTTTTTGGCAATTTCCAGGCGATTCTAGGAGATTTTCAGGCGACGTCTCATTTTTACCGGCGATCGGAGGTGATTTTCAATTGATCGTAGGCGATCTCTCATATTTTCAAGCGGTTTCAGGCGACGTCTCATTTTGATTGGTGATCTCTCATTTTTGTATGTGTGTGTTCATTTTTGTATGAACCTTGTATGAATTTTCACTTTTTCTGTGAATTCAACCAATTGAGAATGTATACTTGATTGATTTTGGATGAATACTAGTATTCACTAGTATTAATACTAGATTTGAATGTGTATGTTCATTTTTGTATGAACATTGTATGAATTTTCGCTTTTTCTGAGAATTCAACCAATTATGTATACTTGATTGATCGAGGATAAATACTTGATTGAACTATTATTAATACTAGTTAAATTCATACCAAATCTATAAAATATTATCAGGATTTTGAATTTTTTTTAATGTTTAATTTCATTTTTTGTTTTCACAGGAATAAATACTTCATTCTATCTATGTGAATAACTCGATGTATAGGACTTAGATCAAGTCTACTATCACAATTTTCTTTCAGGTAATATATATTTTTTTCTGTGAATTCAACCAGTTGAGAATGTATACTTGATTGATCTAGCATAAATACTTTATTTAGCTAGTATTAATACTAGTTAAAAATTCTTACCATATAAATAAACTATTATTAGGATTTTTAAATTTTTTTATGTTTAATTGTATTTTTTTTTGTTTTCATAGGGATAAATACTTCGTTATATCTGTGTATATAACTTGATAAATTAGTATGTTTATGGTGAAGAATTTGATGAGGTTAATCCTATCAGGTCTATGTTTATTTTGATAAATTAGTATTAATTCCGATATGTACATTTTATGAATTAGGTGTTACTACTTGACAAGATTAGGTATGATACAATAAGCATGTGATTATAACTATGTTTTTTTGTTAAATACCAGGATGATGGATATTGATCTGAATGAGTTTATGGGACATGAATTACACTTACAAGATTATGGTGAAGAATTTGATGAGGTTAAACTGTATTGTTTTTTTGGAAGATGTCCATCATGATAATGAAAGAATTAATGATGATGTAGGTATGAGAGAGCTAGCATATGACTGGAATTTGAATATGGAATATGTTCACAATGAAGTAGAAAGTTTAGAACATGAAACCCTTTTCAAGGAGAACAGTTTGAAAATGGAAGAGTTGAGGTTCATGGTGAGGGAGATGTAGAAGTTGAAGTAAATGTTGAAGGTGAAGGTGATTTAGAAGGTGAAGTTGATGATATGGATGATGAAGATCATGAATTAAGTCCACCTTGTGTTGGTGATGAATTTGACTGTATAGATGAGGCATACCAATATTATCTATTGTTTGCCAAGAAATGTGGATTTAGTGTTTTGAAAAGGTCACACCACAAGAAGAGGGGTACTAACCAAGTAAACCATTACACGTTTGCCTGTTCTAAGTGCAGACTAGAAGAAACGCATATTAATGAACGTGTTCCTGAAAAGAAAAGGGCAACTGTTGGGACTGGTTGTGATGCATGTATTAGGTTGGGAGATACTAATTTGAGTGGAACATGTGTAGTAAAAAATTAATTTTTTTTTATCATTTTGGCCCATGAAGCTTTGTACCCCGATATTTAGTGGTCGCCCGTAGTGCGGGGACGATATAGAGAATAAAAGGAAATTTGTGTGGGGACGTCTTTTGGACACCTTTTACGTACATAAATATAGTCTCTTTCATAGATATTAATACTTCAACAATTCCCATTAAATACTTTAATGCTTAATGTTAAATAATTTACTTTTATTAATTTTTTAGTGGTCCCTATGGTAGTTATGGGAGTTAAGTGGAAAAATAATGGGGGAGATAATAGGGGTGGGGGGACAATTATCAGAATGGATTAGAAACAAGTGTATGGTTTTTGTTTTGCACATTGAGCATGGTCCTTTTCACATCCAGGTCCTTTGCAAATGTTGTTATCATCATTACTGAAGCTAAAAAAAATATAAAGAGAATTAATTATTCAAATTGATTTCTTGGTCTATTACACGACTTCTCACATCAGTATCCTTTTCTAGTTCAGTATTCATCATTACCGCCTCTTGAATAAAAATAAAGATAATTAATTCGTTAAATTGATATATTGTTCTATTGTATGTCTTTTCACAGAGGTATCCTTTTCTAATTTAGTTATCATCATTATTATTACTGCGGTTTTAAAAAATATAGTGGCAAAATGTGACGTGTTACAACGGCATGAAAGAGAACCATGATTCATGTCCCCTGGTTGTTCTCCGTCCCCAGATGAGATAGCTACTTACTAACAATTAATTTAATTTTGTGAATTAAATGATTATACTGCAGCCTGTAACTTCTGGGCCAATTTCACCTTTTCTCTGGTTTCTTGATTACTGTAACATTCATCATTGATATGGTGGCCATGGTTTATTAATCGGACATTTTTCTCTTCTAAAATTAAAAGTATAAATTATAAATATGTTAAGAAGATAAAACCATTAACAAGAGCTTTTATTTTTATTTTATTTTGTTTATCCAAATCATGAAAATTGTAATCTACCCTCGTTTTGACCAGACCTTGTCAAAGCATCATGCTAATTTACTTAAATCTTTGCTGTTCTATAAGATATGCGTACGATCAAAAAATATATTATGAGGGCAAGCATCAGGCTACTAAAGGGAAAAATAAAATAATTGCAGAGGTACTAGCTTCCAAAAAAAAAAAAAGATTCGCTTCCAAAGTTATATTTGAATATTTCCATAGGCAAAATGGTTAAATATTAAATTGTACATGAATTTTTTATTTTAATCGACGTTTATCTTATAAATAGTAGAAATGTCAGTTAGAGGGTTCTTTTTTTCACGTCAATAACTCCTTTGTTGACCTCATGACCTTTTTCTTCTATTAAATATTTAAAATCAAGGGAATACGAGCTGTGACTTGTGCTTTTTGTTATCATTTGTTTGTTTCCTGCCTTTTTATCCAACTAAGAAAATTGCAATTTGCTCTCCAATCCATTATTTCTGATTTAGTTGCATCGGTGACTGGTCATATGAAAACAAAAATTATGAACTTTTAAGAGTTCGTTGTGTTTCAGATGTGTAATTTCGTTCCCTTTTTTTTTTAATAGGAAGATATTTGTTGAAAATAAATTATCTTAAGTGTTGACAATCATTAAAATAAATTTCATATGTTGAAATTCAGTATTTTTAAATTTTTAATTGTGAACTAAACTATTCATATCAAACATATGGAAACCAATAACATTTGATGAAATTTTTTGTTTTTAAATAACTGGGAGTTTACAATAATTTGTTATTTTAAAATCAATTCATAGATTTATTTTATTTGAGAAATATTATCAGAGTTATTAATTTTTCTCTAATATGTTAGTTTCTCTATACTTCATATTTGAAGTACTTGCACTTTTTTATATATTGAATAGTGAGTAGAACTATGGTGTTCTTAGCTCACCAAGCCTCTTTGTGAGCTTAACTCAAAAACTCATCGGATTAGCTTTAAGCGACGCATCTAAACTATTGAAACTGATATACTTCACGAGTGATGAGTTTACATGTCAAATTTATAAATTTTCAACTAATTTAGTATAAAGTCAAGCGGTAAAAAAAAGATGGTTTATAAGTTAATTTTAATGTGTTCATTTTTCATCATTTTTTTACCTCTTGACTTTATATTAAATTAGTTTGAAAATTTATAAATTTGACATGTAAACTCATCACTCATGAAGTAGATCGGTTTCAACGGTTTGGATGCATCGTTTGAAGCCAATTCGATGAGTTTTTGAGTTAAGCTCACAAAGATGCTTGGCGAGCTTAAGAACACCCTAGTTCTACTTTGAATAGCTGAAACATATATCGGACACTACAAAAAACAAATGTGGTTACTCCAATACACAACAACAACAACAACAACAACAACAACAACAACAACAACAACAACAACAACAACAACAATAATAATAATCATAATCATAATCATAACAATCATAATCATAATAACAATCATAATAACAATAATAACAATAACAATAATAACAACAAACAACAACAACAACAACTAAACAACAACAACAATAACAACAACAACAACAACAACAACAACAACAACAACAATAATAATAATAATAATCATAATCATAATAATAATCATAATCATAATCATAATCATATAATAAAATATAAATAGGAAGGGATATAACCTTCGTTATTATAGTCTTATTACAATGAAGTAATAACCGTAAAAATACAACATTATTCATTTTTCATTTTTTCTTTATTATTTTGGTTTTATTGAGAAGGCTGAATATTCCACAAACACAAACTCTGTTCTACTTGATACTATGCAATTAAAATATGATATCTAGTCTTGACCATTTTTCCGGGTGCCCAGTATTCAGTCAGGAGTCAGGACGGGTAATAATTGGCAACATAAAGTAAAGGACATTCTCTGACAATATAAAACTGGAGATGATTAGTATTCCCTTAGCAAATATTACGCGTTAATCACTTTATTTTCCAGGATACAAATTCTCAGTTATAAAGCTAGATTTTTCCTTCAAAGTATCCTCTGTTTCACATCCTTCCTTCCCTTCCTTTTTCCTCTCAACTATGGAGAAGGGATACAGCACAGTCTCTTCTCTCAACTCAAGGAACCCTTTAAGAGGGCTAGCAATGGTAGGAGAAGCTTTGACACCTCTAATGGAGTGCCCAAATGATGCCACGTGTGCAGCATCGACCGTCCCAGAGACCCGCAAGGAGCGATGGGCCCAGTGGATGAAATCTAGACTACCATGGTCCCACCTATCAGCCTCACCTAGTTTTTCTGATCTCCGTCTACTGCTAAGCATCATGGGGGCTCCACTCGCACCATTCCATGTCAGCACTGCCGAGCCATTCCCTCAATTCTCCCTTAAAAATGCCCCCATTGTAAGTACTAGTTAATATGTTTTTGACATGTATTTTCTTTGCAGTTGTATTAACCAATGCATTAATTCAGTTTAGTTTGTTAATTTCCTTTTCTTTTCTTAACAGCAAGTTTCATCAGCTAAGTACATAATACAACAGTATATAGCTGCCGTGGGAGGTCTAAAGCATCTAAATTCAATCAACAACACATATGCATTGGGGAAGGTAAGAATGGTAGCCTCAGAATTTGAAGCCGCTACAAAGGCAAAGAAGAATCGGGGCAGTGGGCCATCAGCGTCAGTGTCAGAGACAGGAGGTTTTGTTCTGTGGCAGATGAAACCTAGCATGTGGTGCATCGAGCTCGCCTTGGGAGGGAGCAAAATACGTGCCGGATCAAATGGTGGGATCGTATGGCAACAAACACCTTGGCTTGGGGCCCATGCTGCCAAGGGCTCCGTTCGTCCCCTTCGTCGTGTCATTCAGGTATAATCAGAATTCAAGTACTCAGTTTATTGTATAGTTTTATTTTATACTGGTATATACAGTACTGGCTTACATTTGATAAATTAAGTAGTTACACATTAAATGCTAAAAACAGTGATAGGCTAATAGCAGCATTGCATCACTAAATATTATATGGAATTCAATTGTTCATTTTATCCTAAAATAACTAAGCAGCCAATAATTTAATTATATACATATTTTTTTTTTACTAGGGGCTTGATCCATTGACCACAGCAACTATGTTCACAAAAGCCAGGTGCATTGCAGAGAAGAAAATCAACGGTGAGGATTGCTTCATCTTGAAGCTCTGTGCCAGTGATGAAAACTTAAAATCAAGAAGCAACGGTCCCGCAGAGCTCATACGCCACAATTTGCTAGGTTACTTCAGCCAACGTACCGGCCTGCTGATACAGATAGAAGACTCTCAGCTGTCACGAATCCAAGTGAACTGCCACGATGACGAATCCATTTACTGGGAGACAAATACCATTTCATTCCTGGAAGATTACCGCTCAGTTGAGGGTGTCATGATCGCACACTCAGGCCGCTCGGTCGTGACCTTGTATCGGTTCGGTGAGACGGCCACAAGCCACACACGGACCCGCATGGAGGAGGCTTGGACAATTGATGAGGTGGCATTTAATGTTCATGGGCTTTCTCTTGACTGTTTCATCCCTCCTGCCGATATAAAATCCGATCCTTTTCCTGAAATGTGCCTACTACAGGCAAGCGAGAGGGGCAAATCAACTAACAGTTTGACCGGTGGTTGTGCAAAAGTGGCGGCTCTAGAGAGGTCTGGTGACCACCACCATGCTGTTGACAGGATCTATTGGAGTGCTGAATCATAGTTGATAGAATTTAATTCTATGTTGAAGTTTATTGTTATGTTAATTAATCAATATTGTTGTTATTTGTGTTTTCTAGTCCATTGACTTGATGTGTGACTCTGTGAGATTTAGGTTAGGAATGTCATGCGTGGCTTAGCAATGTAAATAAGATCGTGTACAAATTGTAATAGTTCATAGTATTGTTTGATTGGTACTCTGGATCTGGATCCCTGTTTTTCTCTTTACAGCAATGTAGAAACACACCATGGGGTTCTTCCAGCTTTTCCCCATGTTGAACTGCTGCTCATGTACTTTACATGGAGTCTCTCTACTAATGGAAAAATTGTTAATAATTGCTCTGTCTCCATTTTTCAAAAAAGTAATTCAGAATAATAGATGGAATATGAAATCAAAGGTCATAACAAAAAATTTCGATAACAAAGGGTAATTATGGGAACTTGGCAATCCACTTGTAGGTAGGGACATTCAACTTTTTCAGTCATCATCTTGGTTGTATTGTGTCACTATTTGATAAGGATAAAATTAATATCAAAGAATGATTAGAATGCAAGGCGTTTAAGAAATGACCTTTACTATACTAACGTTCCCATTTTTCTTATCCACCATTTATTTATTTTAAATCACAGAAAGGTTCTTTTCTCTGTCAAATGAAGGATTGCATCAAGAATGTGTAGCGTGATAAGCAAATGCATGCAAGTCTCTTTCTCTCTTCATGGGCTTAGTTGAGGTGTATAAATCAATCAAACCACCTTCCACTATGACCACGCTGAGATCACCATCTAATTTAGAACACCCCCAACCCCCCTTCTCTCCTTCTTTTTGTTGTTGCGTGATATCATTTCTTAAGTTCTGTTGCTTGACCAGGTCCACACTTCATCCTTTAGGTTGAGTGCTGATGTATTCACACTTCTCTGGCATGCAAACTACACTATTTTTTTAGTTCCTGCTTTTTAGTGGTTTGATTTATTTATTTTATTATTTTTATTTGGTGATCCTGTGACTGGGAGCGGGTCATGAATATGATGGATTGGATTGGTCGGTTTGGGGCTTTAAACAATTCCCAGGTTAATCTTGGAGGGGAATCTATGAACAGTGATCAATTAGTTTATCAAGCCCAAAACATAATTGGGCCCAGAAGTTGAATGAGAGTTCAGTGTTTGTAAATTAATTTATGGGCGATCTTCAAAATTGTTCACTTAACTAGTCTTCATAGCAACCAAAACTTGAACCATGGACCTAGAGGAACTCGTATCTAAGGTAACTCAAACTTCGAATTTGATTCCGAACCATCAGATCCAAATCAGCACGCATATTTAAAAGAGTCCGTAAATTCTAACCTGGATCGGATTGGTCCGGATTCTGATCGAACGGCTGAGTTACCTTAGAGGATCCGGACTCGGGCCTAGAGACCCAACAGGGATCAATGTGCAAGATTGGACCCCACATGTTAGGAGACAATTGCACCCGCACTAACTAGGCATTTTTCAATCATGTCATGCCAGGCCCATTTGGGCCCCGAATATCGTACTGTGTGGGCCAGTTTATGTATACATAATATATTTTCTACTTTATTGAAAGGGAATTATGTAAACAAATTAAGAATATCGTACTGTGTAGGCCAGTTTATGGATACATAATATATTTTCTACTTTATTGAAAGGGAAGTCTCACTAATTTAGGTAAGTACAAATAATTGTATTATAAACTATAAATGTCATGAAAAGTTGAACTTATCAATAGATTTTTGTAACTTTGGGAAATCATTACAGGGCGTAAAATCACGATTTATAACCTGGATGTCCACTAAAGTTTTATTCATCTCACTAATTATTTTGAAAGCCATAACAACAACAGATAAGGAAATCACAAAAACAGAAAAGAAAGAAAGAAAAAAACATTCCAACCTATTAAGTAATTATACATGCTTTGATCATATTTAGAAGAACATCTCAAGTTAATTATGGTACAGCTTCAAGCGATTTTCAAGTCCTTCGCTCCCCTCTCTTTAAATTCAAGTCCATCTATTTCGGGGGAATTTCATGTATATCCTTCAAAAGTTTTAATATTACATATTTATCCCTCCAAAATCAGTAATTACATATTTATCCTTGAAAATTGTAGAAACTCACATATTTGTCCAATCTAACTCTATAACATATCAAATACCTTCAAAAATAATTAAATAATATTTTTTTAAAACTTTAAAATTAATTTTATAATATTAATTAATAATATATTGACTATTATGTTCCGTTGTTTCCGTCTTTTTAGTCTGCCTGAGTTCTCTTCTCTCTAAGACGTCAAACCTCTCGCCTCTCTCTCCAAACGAAGATGAAAAAATTAAAGCAACGAGGGGCGACAAAAATTTATGAGAGGGGAGGCGACGAGGGAAGACGGGGAGAAATCTGTGATTTGGCACGTTTGGAGAGAGAGGCGGGAGGTTTGACGCCTTAAAGAGAAGATAACTCAGGCAGACTAAAGAGACAAAAACGAAGGGCATAATGGTCAACATATTCTTAATTAATATTGTAAAATAAATTTTAAAGTTTAAAAAAATATTATTTAATTATTTTTGGAGATATTTGATATGTTATAGAGTTAGATTGGACAATATGTGAGTTTGTACAATTTTCAAGGATAAATATGTAATTATTGATTTTGGAGAGATAAATACGTAATATTGAATCTTTTGAGGGAGATACATGAAATTCCCCCATCTATTTGAATGTAAAAAGAAGGCCTATATATAATTTTTATATATTAAAAAGTCAAGCAAGGAAATTAGATGAGATTATATGTTTTTTTAGTGCAAAAACTAGGGGTACCAATGGTACCCTTTTATCTATTTACCCGATTCGTATCGTATTCGATAAGACGGGTACGGGTAAGACTTTTTTTCGTAAACTTATCGGGTACGGGTACGGATATAAGTAAAGATTTTTTTTTGTTTTCTAAACAGATAAAGCCTATTCCGTACCCGTTATCCAATCAGGTAATTATAAAAAAATAAATTATATATATTATATATATTAATGAGCAATGAATATCTATTCTCCAACTACTTTTGATCTTTTCGAAAAATACATTTTATTAAATTTTTTGAACTTGGACAATTGGTCATTCTATGTAAATGTATTACACTTAATTAACCATTAAAACACGTAAATAAATTTCAACAAATCTTTAGACATTAACTGCTATTTACCGGCTACCGTTTCGTTATCCGACAACCATAATGGCTAAGGGTAAGGTACGGATAAAGTAATTCGTAACGGATAAGAGTAGAGTACGAATAAGAACAATTTGTACAGGTACATATACGGAAATGCTTCCACCCAACTCTTCTTGTATTCGTTGACACCCTAGCAAAAACCTATATAATTGAGCTTAATTTAACCGATGTTTCCCAAGTTAGACTACACTACTCCCTTGTATAAACATAGTGGCTAACTCAAATCTTTAGTTCGCTTCTTTCCTTTCCATCCTAAAACAAATAAATATATGAACTCAATACTATGACAAAAGTATCACATATTAATTAATTAAGAGAAACGTAGATTAATAACAAAATCTCAAGAAAATCACGGATCAATCATTCCTAAACTTACTTGCAAATCCAAGGATCCATGATTATGATCATGAACTATTGATTATCATCTTTCTTACTTTTAGTAAACATAATAAACGCAACCCAAAAGTAAAGTTAACAATTAATCCTCATTTTTTAACCACATCATAATGTATCTCCATCAGTGTCGCCATCACCACTATCATCACCATCATCATAGTCATCACCATGATAGCCATCTTCTTCTCTGGTATTATGCTGTAGCTTTCTATGTGCAAACAAATTAGCAGCATGCATTTGCTTGCTGATCATCCTTGCTACATAATATGGAACCTTATCTCTCCTTCGCCTCCCCTGCTCCTTACTTTCAAAGCAATTAGTAGCAAACATAAGGCAATCCATCAAGCTCTCCTTTGCCATCCTCTTCATGTCATATGCCTGAGACCGGCACCACAAACTCTTCCCATGCCAGTTCACTGGTCTCGCCAGTGCCAATGCACGTGTCGCATCGCTAATTGCTCGGTCAGATTCACTCAGTAACAAGTAGCATTGTGCTCGATTGCTATACAATACCATTCTCTCTTTACTGTTTCTCAAAGGACATATACTCAGTGCTTCAGTGTAAGCAACTACAGCGCCTTCAACATTACCCGTGGCATACCTTTCCTTTCCCTCTTTCTTCTTTCGGAATGCTAATTCTTCTCTCATGCTTATTTCGTCAGCTGACATTGTCGCCTCTTTTTTCTTTCTCTCTACTTTAATTTCCCATAAACTTTTCAGAGCATTTTCGGTTTCGCTACCTGGTACGAGGCTTCGGATTTTATAGTCTTTAAGTAATATTTTTGTTATGGATTCTCCAAGATTTTTTCTTGCGCCAAGGTTACCAATCTCTGCCAAGTCTACCAGATAAGGCGCAACAAGCTCCAAAGTATAAGGCCTTGTTTCAGGATCATCTAGGAGAAGTAAGAGACAATCTATTCCCATATATTGCCAATCATCGCATGATCGAGCTAGATGGCAAAGGCAATCTATCACTTCTCGGTTCTGTGCAATACCCTCACGACCGATACTACTTTTACATAATAATCGCATCAACCCAATTCCAGCTGGTGAATCACCATTCATTAACCCTCCCCACATGTGGCACAATTCTTTCAAGAAATCAAAATTTTCCACCATTAAAGCATGAGAGTTTGCATCTTTTGAAGCAAAGCAACTTAAGAGATAGAGAGACCAGCACTGTATTTGGCTGGCCCACTCTTCAGCCTTTCTATCCTCCCTCTCGGCCCCACCAAGACCTCTGGTCAGCAAATCCCGATGGTACTTCTCTCGCTTCTGTGACTTGATGCATACAAATTGTTTAAAAACTATGTCTATGCACGTGGAGGCAGTGGACATAGCAAGCGGTATGAGTTCCTTTCCATGTTGAGCAATGGCAGGGAACGTCGAATCATAGCTTGCTAAGTGGCCAAGTGCACGCACCGCCACACGTTGTTCGACCCATGAAATTCTCCCCTGCATCAGGCTGACAAGCGGGCCCACTACACCAGACTCGAGTGCCACAGTGGCAAGGGAAGGCACGCGTATGGTATACGAACCTATAATGTGTGCGGCGTAGTACGGTATGTAAATATTCTGGTGGAGTTTAAGCCAAGAAGGATTGGATAGTGATTTAGAGATGAGACGGGTCATGCATTCTAGAGCACCAAGAGAAGGCAGCTCTACATCGGTTGGATCTGCCATGGCCATGCTCCAAATGGAGCTCGCCACAAGCACATGAGATTCATCATCATGGTTCGGCATGTCACGAAAGAAAGCACTCAACGAAGCTCGCTGTCTGTTGGTGTCTGGTTCTTTCAATGCACAGAAGAAGCAGCAATAGGTTGGCTTGTTGAGGGCTTTGGTGGTTTTTGTCCTTGTGCTTGTGCTTGGATCCATTGGTTGTGTTTTGAGGGAAAAATGACAGAAGGATTGATATGCTAACAGGACTGAGATTGTTTAGAGACAGTGGAGAATTTTGTAGGTTCGAGTAAATGTGTCCTTGATGGGGGACCGGTACGGCAATGCTTCTATTTGAAGTTGAGCAAGGCTTGTTCTATATGCTATATATTAAAGTGCCTTGGAATAGTTCTTGTCCTTCTCTTCATTTTAATTAAAAATAATGTTAAATAATTAATAATAAGTACGTTCATTAATATGAAAATAGGGTTCGCAAAAAAAAAAAAAAATGAAAATGGGGCGGGGGATTCATATCACCTGAGATAAGAGAATATTTTTGTTTAGAGTACGTTGAGCCGGACCGTCCGATTCAAATCCGCACGAATATTAATTATTAAAGGGAGTAGAACTAGGGTGTTCTTAAGACCACCAACTTTCTTGGTGAACTCAATCCAAAACCTATCTGATTGATTTTAAGTAATGAATTCAATCCGTTGAAACTGATTTATTTCATGAGTGATGTGTTTACAAAATAATTTAGTATAAAATTAAGCAGTAAAAAAATTGAGAAATTAAACTTCTTTTTTTTACTGCTTGACTTTATACTAAATTAACTAGAAAATTTATAAATTTTACATGTAAACGTATTACTTGGAAAATATATCGGTTTCAACAGTTTAAATTCGTCGTTTGAAGTCAATTCGATAGATTTTGAAGTTGAGTTCTTTAAGAAGTTTGATGAGCTTAATAACACCCTGATTCTACTCTATTAAAGGTGCTCTATAATTCGGTTTGAATTTTGATTGAACGGTCCAGACCTAAGCAGAAATATTATGTTACCTCAGAGGACATGGACTCGAGGGAACTAATATAAATGGAGAAGCTGACACCTAGCGGCGCATGAGATTGTCTTCATAGATATGGGGTGAACCTTTTCATGGAACAGTACAACTTTCGTTTATTCAAGTCGGTGGCGGTTGTATGGGAGCTATAGCTACTTGGGTTTCTCACTTCTCAGAAGTAACCTTTCTGTGTAATTAATTTAAACTTTTGTTGGACTTGACATTCAATTAACTTGAAGGGTCAATCTATGCTAATATCAATATCTGTGGTTTGAATTCGATTAATCCTACTTTGATTAGATTTTGCGCAATTTTAACTTTTTGCTTATTATTAATATTAATAAAACTAAATTCATAAATTGTTAATTGCTTGAAGGATAACTAATTAATTTTCAAATTATACTTGTACATGATATCGTTATACGAAATAGAACATATATATTTTTTAAAAAACTTTCACATAAACTGCGAAGTCATGAAGTAGAATCGAACTCTCAACCTTTAGATAACTAATAATTTTAAAAAAATTTCTCATAACCAACTGTGCTATCTCCCTTTAGAATAGAACATATTTATAAAGTTTAAAGTTTAAAGTTTAAAAAAATTGGATCTGTTATCACGTTATCTCAGATCTTTTTGTCAATATAGTCTTTGCCAATAAAGTAAGGCCAGGTATTGTATTGTGAACTCTTTAATTAATTACTTGATATCACAAAACATAATGCATATATTAGTTCAATTTTCAGGAAAACATTATCAAGTTTATTTCTAAATAAACTAGAGTTGCTGCGTGTACCTATAGGATTAGGTTTAATAAATTTCTAAAGGATATTGAGCTAGCATCTCCATTTAACCACGCAACTGATACATAATTATCTAGATGACCTATGACTAATTTAGTTATATATTTAGTACGAGGGCATGGGTTATTAGTCTAAAGTTGCGGCTGTTTGCTACCAGCCTACCACTAATCATTTTGTACTGTTTGTAATTAAACAAACATAGAATCTCTACATAGTTATATATAGAGTTCTCTGATATATAATATGGTTGATAGAAGTTAAAACATGCATGGGTGTGTCGGGTAGCGTTCGGACTTAGATTAAATCACCTTCATATTATTTGGTTCATGACAATTGTCCAATAATTTCTAGGTTTAAATCTTCACATTCTAGCCACTGTCGGTATTTAAAAAAAAAAAATCTTCACAGTCTAAAGCTAGATGCGTTTTTTTTTTCTTGTATCTAAATTAAAATTGTCGGACTTAATTATTATAATCAATCCAAAATTTGGTTTTGGTTTGCGGATGTTTTTTTTTTTTCTTGTAGTCTAATGAATGTTCAATATAATTAATATATTAACAAAATGGATAATTTTCTAACGAAAAATTCTACTTTAATGATACATTTATATCTTTAAGGATATTGTTCAAATTTAAAAATTAAAGTTGTAATTTTTGTCGATTAAAAAAGTACACATTGCTAAGTTGCTATAATATTGCTGCAAATTAAATTAAAGTGAGCTCTACATTGAGTTTGGAGTCAATTTTTTAAATTTTGAGTGCTTTCCACCCAATAGAAGTCATTTGAACCCTCCTCTAAACAAAATCCATAGAGAGAGAGAGAGTGTGTGTGTTTGTGGTCCTAGACAAGAACTTAATGCTGAATCCACTTTCAGTCATCTCTAAATAGGAAAAAAGTGGCACTTTTACTATTTTTTTTTGCTTTATTAATTTGCTGGGAAGCCCCTCGGGGCCACTTTTTCTATTTTTAAGGGTACACTTTAGCAATGAATGTATATAAATGGAGAAAAATACAGCCAATTGGTGTACGCATGGCAAATGCTTTAGTGGTGTTCCCATGCTAACGTCTGGCACTGTTCAATAATATTTTTAATTTCCAACTGATGAAAAAGAAAACACACAGAAAAGAACAAGATATCATAATTGCTTGGCTCAATAAAAATATCACAGTTGCACCTAAATCCTCTGTTCCATATTGCTTTGCTCATGAATCATGATAACTTGGTGGCCACAAAAAGATATAAGCTTTTTCATAAGAATAATTTCCACTCTTATGTTACTATTTGTCGGGAAGCTAGATGATCTAACAAAACAGCTTTTATTTTGTTGGGAAGTCACAAAATCAAACAAAGTTCAGCTAGAAGACTAGAGAACTGAAATTTAGGTATAATTTGAACTTAAGGGAACTGAATTTTCATGCCTATTTATATTTGGATTAAATTTTCACTCAAATATATGAAAAGAAATTAAAACTACCGATCATCTAATAAATTTAATTTTTTTTTTGGGGGGGGGGGGGGGGGGGGACGGTGGAGATGGATACGAGATGGTCAGTTCACTTGTGCCTCCGCATACCGGACTATGCACGACAGAGGTAGTCGATGCCCATACTTCAAACCATTGTGGAAACTTAGAATCCCAACAAAAGTGAGAATTTTTATATGGCTGGTAACTCAGAACATTACTAACACAAGAAGTGTTTGTTGTTGCAAGCAATACTCTTATTACACTATTTGACTAATTTACAAAACATACAACAATTGAATTTAACAATTTTTTAGAGTTAAGATATTCTGCAGGTTCAAGACAATTGGAATTGCAATATGGATTAGTTGAACCGAAGAAATCATCAAGATACTTATCAATAATTTAAATTGTAAAAATTATGAACTTGGTAAAGTAAATTGAGGAGGGTTCCAATGCCTCATCTCCTCATACCTCATCCATACCTCATGTTATATATCTCCATTTTCAAAGTCTAAACTATCGATCCGACCGTTCAACATGATATTCATACTAAAATATGCTTGGGGTTGAAATTTTATAATTTTTGCAATTTTTACTATTTTTTAAGATAGGTACAAAATCACTGTTTTTTGAATAGTCCAGATACAGTGATTTTGTACCTATCATAAAAAATAGTAAAAAAATTGCAAAAATTATAAAATTTCATCCCCAAGCATATTTTAGTATGAATATCATGTTGAATGGTCGGATCGATAGTTTAGACTTTGAAAATGGAGATATATAACATGAGGTATGGATGAGGTATGAGGAGATGAGGCATTGGAACCCTACTCAAGTAAATTTGATGTTGAAACAGGGATTAATCGTTGTAACGATTAATGGCAGAGTTATTGGCTTTTCAGCCAAATGACTACAGGAAGTAATAGTTGGTAACGATTGTCAATCGTTGTAACGATTATGTAAGCTACACAGAAAAGCAAATCAAGGCTAAAACCCTAACCTTACAGGGCATAATCGTTGTAACGACTATAAAAGTTATATAGAAAACAAATTAGGGCTGAAACCCTAACTTCAGAGAAATGTACTATCCGTTGCCAACGATTATATAATCGTTGGCAACGATTAGTGGCAGATTACTCATTCCGAAGCTGCCATTATAAATAGAGTTATTAGGTTTTAAGCCAAATGACTTTGAGCCGCCCCAACTTTTAAAAAACAATTTTTTTGTGTGCTTAAGTCTCTCCATTGTTGAGAGAGCTTAGAATTTCAAAATTTCTCAAACAACCTCAAATGTACTTCACTAATCTTGAGTTAGATAGATTAGAGTAAGCTTTTGAGTGTTTCTTTTGAGAGCCTAAACTTATTAGAGACTTTATTCTCTAACCAAGTTGATCGTGTGACTTTCCATTGGTTGTAAGGGCTCATCAGTTTACAAGTTGTAACATATCTTGTTGGGTAATAAAAAGGCGCACCAAGAAACGGTTACAACGCCCCGGAGACGTAGGTCATTTTGCCGAACTCCGTTAACATCCCGGGTGTCAATTTCTCTAAACTCATCTAGATATTTTAATTGCAATTAATTTCAGTTTTAGAGTATTAGCGGTGCCTTAAGTACAACAGTGCTGACAATAAGGGAATGCAATGTGCCACGCGGATGCGTGCTGTGCAGCTCAGCTGCTATCAAAACTTGTGGGCATATGCTTTGGGAATGCCCATATGCCAAGGCCTTTTGGAGAGGTCTTTGGGGATATATGATTTGAAATCAGATCCTCATTGAGCAGTCAGGCTAGAATAAGATGTGATACAGTATGGACAGCGGGATCCTGAGCCCTATGGAGAGAAAGGAATAAGAGACTATTCACCAACAAGAGTAGACCAGTCGGCCTGGTCATAGTGAGTACAACACTAGAAATCCATTAGCTACAACATGCGTAAAATCAGTAGTGCTAAAGCAAGGAATAGAGATAGAGGACTAGCAAGCGCCTATAGCATACTGCTGCAGACAAATTTGATAAATAGATTGAGCAGGGTAGAATGAAAGAATGGGCCATAAAGGTTCCTGTATAAAATTAGGATTGTAAATAAACTTTTCTTATAATATATTTGTTAGTCTGACATTTTATCAGCTAACCTTAAAAAAAAAAAAAAATTGTCTTTAAATTTATGTAAAATAGTGGGGGCAACATCAGATTGGAGCCCTTACTGCTTTTTGAATATACACTTCTTTTAATTTTATTGGGAACATATTTACTAAATATTTGCGTAATTGTTAATATCCTCAAGTTTTTGTACCTTGTTCTAATTTTATCAGCTTGAACATACGCGATTTTATTTGCGTGACCTATAACACGAGTTATGTCAAATGAACAGAGTACGAGTGGTGGACAATTCTTCGAATTTGAGAAAAAAAATTATTTGATTAAATTATAATTGTTATTAAGCTGAAATGCATTGCTTATTTATAGGTTAAGGTCTAAAATATTGTTAGTGTTTTCTAATATTATCTTGCTAGTAATTTATTTAATATTTAAGTCAGCTGATTACAATACATTAAATCAAATATTTCAAAAAAAATAGAATTGGTACTTTTTCAAATTTTCAAATTTCATAGTTGTCTAGAGTACTAAACGGATTGAGAAAAGATAATTATTTATACATGTACAATAATGCCCGAGGCTGTATATTAGTATCGTGCATGTGCGTTTAATTTGGCACCTCTTTCTGTGGTTAAGGGACACGATATGGTCATATATACTAGGGTCCAGGTTTTATCCACATATTTAATATGCTGTCATTCATTTGGCATTAGATCTTATCAACTAATCAAAAAGCAGCAGGATAAAAATCCAAAGCTAGGCGCTACATCTGAATAAATTAAGAAGAACAAATATTTTTTAGGTAAAAAGGTATGTATGCAAGTTCCAACATATATAACATGCAAGACAATAACCTCATGTCTGACATCTGTCATTATTAAGCCAACTTTTTTTTTAGTAAATTATAAGCTATATTCCAAGTGTCAAGGTGCATGCCAACCAATTTCCGGCTTTGGTCGTTGAAATTTAAGTAATTAAGTTAAACCATTTCCTTAATTAACAAATATATCACTTAATTAGCTGACTTTATTTTCTAACTCAACATTATAAGGAATAGAAAGAGTATGTTTATTTTTTGAAGGATCGTAAAATTAAGTTTGAACTCTATATTGGACGTTACAAATTGAAAAGGAGATACTACAGTTAACAGATGGTTCGAAAATGGCGGTTCTTTTTCACATTGATAGCATTGTTCTTGCATAGAACTTGAAGATGTTACTGAGAAGAGGCATCTGCATTAATTTGGGTTTGTCACGTAATTTTTCAACTCAAAAGCCTGACAAAATAGAATTATCTCATGTGAAAACTGTCATTTTTCGCTCTAAAATTGAGTGAAATATCAATGGTAATGTTCTTGTTGAAGCTAGAAAAATCTTTAAGGTGAGAATAATTTAATAATTATTTAAATAATAAGGTTGCGTTTAGATGGTTCACAATAGCACCAATTTAGAAATAGTGCTATCTCGGATTTTTTATTAGGGAGAATTTCATATATACCACTCAAAAACTGTGAAATTACGTATTTACCATCCAAATTTTTATAATTACGTATTTACCATCTAAAAATCTAATAACTCACATATTTACTCAATATAACTTTAATATATATCAAATATACCCAAAACTAAGGTTAATTATGCTTAATATTCTTAAAACTATAATTAATCAAGGATTAACTTAGCACCCTCTCTTTCTCTCATTAAATACATTCTCTAATTAATCAAGAATTAACTTAGCCTCAGCACAAGCAACTGCCTTCTATTTTCCAACATGTACATGAGCAACATAACTAGGAATGTTAAAATGTTTCGCTAATTTTAGGATTTCTTTCTAATTTTCAATTCATGTTATTTAGGCTGATTACACAACTATTTTATTTATTTTCATCCACAAGTTAAGGTGTAATGTAAGATGTGTAAACTTTTATTTATTTTCATCCATTTGATGCCAGCATTCCTTTGATGAGGAGAAAGTTTTAGCAGAGCACGAGAGGAGAAGGCGAGAGAGAACGATAAATTTTAGCTAGAAAGGAAATGTCGCGTCAAAAAGAGAAGAATTATGTGTGTAGAAGGGGAAGGGACTAATTCAAGTATTAATTATATTCTTTATAATATTAATCTAATTAATCTCTAATTAATCTAAAATTTTGATTAATTGGATAAATATGTGAGTTATTAGATTTTTAGATGGTAAATACGTAATGTCACAATTTTTGAGTGGTATATATGAAATTCTCCCTTTTTATTATGTGTTTGGACAAGTTTTTTATGTGCGTTCTTTCTCTTGGATTAGCAGTTATTTCGCTATTTCAATAAAATTTTGAATTAACAATTGAGTTAGCGGTCTTTAGCTTAATTAACTGCTGACCTGACTATTCCGCATTTTCAACTAACCAAACGCATCAAGTATTTTTACTATATTAATTTTCTGGAAAAAAAATATATAATAATAATATAGTATATTGTTAAAAAGCTTTTAAACCGAAGTGGCAAGTGACGTAGCTGGGCTCACGTGGCTCCCTCTGGTTTTTGGTTTCTCTTTTTCTCTTTTTGCTGGATAGATGAAGACCCTTGAGAGTGATTTGTTGTCTGTATCGGATCTCGAGAGAGAGCACGAATTAATACATTGAATTGATCAAAAGGTACGAAGAACACATTTTTTTATTAATAGAAAAAATAAAAAAATATTGATAATGGGTAAGGTTTCATGAAATTTTGAAATATCAGAAGAATAGCATTATCGTTTATAACGTCCAGAATACAGTAGCTGGACAATGTTGAGTTAATCATCGCTAATGATCGTTGAAAAAAAAAATAGCTAGACATTATGATTTATAACGTCCAGCTACATATTTTTTTTTCGTCAAAAGCAATCTCACAACAACAGCAGTTAGAGCTGAAGCAAAAAAAAATAAAAATAATGTAGCTCGACGTTATAAATCATAACGTTCAATTAGAATATTTTTCTTTGTCTTAAACAATCATTAACAATCAAATTAATTGAACTTTATGATTTATAATATTAGTACTGAACGTTACCTGATTGATGATATTTTTTATCTTTTCTATTAATAAAACAATTGGTGCGAAGAAACTGGCTGCAGACTGCACAAACAGCTAGCGTTGAGGGTCGTAGACTCGTAGCTAGTGTGACCACAAGTGCCGGTCGTGTTTGATTGCTAGAAGGATTAAGTCATGTACTTCATTTTACATTCTTTATACTTTATATTTTGTTTGTAATTTAAGTCATGGTTTAAATTAATATGTCTGAAATAGTAAGATATTAAAAAATAAATATATATTTCTAAAAAAATTTACTCAATCTCTTACTCTACAATCAAAAATGACACTGATGACTTCAGCGTTGACCAATCCATTCGAGGTTATCCTAATACTTCGAAACATGCAGTCTCTGGTGTTGATCAGAAATGTTGCCTAAACACGTTTATTTAGATGATAAACCCAAAAGATAAAAAGAAAATTATTAAATTTCTGCATTTGAACTCCTAAATACTTGTATTTAGACAACATCTCTAAAGGTTTGCGTTCAGATTTTTTTTATTTTTTAAGACATTCTTCAGTGATTTTTAGTGATATAAAATTTGTAGCTGACTAATTAAATTTCTATCGTTCATTTCTTATTGACGGACCTATTTACTCTTCTCCACTTTGTGTTTGCTAACGGATGGTTGAGTTAAGTAATTTTTTTTTTATATATTTTTTTATTTTGATTTTCAAACCTACGACTTCATATATAGAGAGCATTGTTTTTGCTACTAGACCAAAGATGGTTCTCTTAAGTAATTTAAGACAAGTGTTTCTAAAGTAGGTTCGAAAAAAAAATGAATTTGAAATTAACAACCACCACCAATATATTGATGTATCTTCTATAACTAAAGAGAATAAACTCTTGAAATTATCAACAACTTCAAATAAGAATGCACTGCCACCATTTATATCCACAATGCTATTACAGGAACATATATCCACATTTAAAAACCACTGGCTAATTCTTAAAACCCGAACAAATATAATTTCAATAATCACCTCCATCTTAACAAAAGGTTGTTATTGAAATTATCCTGTCAACGGAAACTCTACTGCTTTCTTTTTCATTAAACAAAAACTAAATTCCCAGAATTTATCCTTTTTATCTTAGCACAGGTCGAGCAGGGTCATCTAATTCATCAGCTTTTAGAGAGTATACATCAACTGGGGCCGAAGTGCTATCAATTTTAAGGCCTTTAAATTTTGACTGACGCCTTTTCGAATCATCAAGAAATATTACTATTACGGTTATGTCATCATGGAAGTGGCGCCTAACGCCTTTCTCTATTTTTTTCATGTCTTCATACCTCATCTCCCTTTTCTTTGCGGCCTCATTCAAGGCTGCTTTCACTAACCGCTTTGCTATTCCCTGAAAGGGTTTTGAAAACAATGTAGTAGGCAATTTAAAGATCTCAGATTTAAATTTTTAGTATGTGTCCCTCTATGAGACGAGTAAAGGGGGAAGCACAGAAAATAAAGGGTACAAATTATGGTAATACTACCAACAAAAAAAACAATATAAACCTTAAAAAGAAAAATTAAATATAGCTGGTACGCAATTGTAAAATCTGCTACCAGAATTCCAGCAATGGTACCTCAATGATAACCTAATCAGAAACCATGTTAAGCCTTTTTAAAATAAAATGCAATTGTCTAACAGGTTCTTGAGTGCAACAAACTAAAAATTGGTATGCATATATAACTCTGAAAAATCAAAAGCTTAAAAAAATATATCAATTATAATATAAGCTAAGCAAAGAATCTTACTTTTCTTGGGTTACTAAAAACAATGTCGACAGCATTTTCATCGCTCAGTTGTTCCCAGAGACCATCAGATGCGAATATGACAAAGGTATCTTGTGGTTGCAATTTTCGGACCCGAATCGAAGGCACAGAAGTCATGACAGGTCGTTTCAGTGGAATGGGAGGAATGGACCGTTGGAATTGCGGGTCCCGGCTTATCTCTGGTTTCTTCAAGTAGACATCTCCAATAGACCTTGATACCTGAGTTATTGATTGATTGATTAAGGTAATTCTGAATTCGATGAGATGATTTGCTTAAAAGAAAGCTATGCAACTTATTCCAGGTCCTTTACAAAGAGAAACTGCAATGACATATTTCTTTTGGTACTGGTACTCTTTATCTCCATGTTGTATTATCTGAAAGTCCTTATACAAAATTTAGAAATAAAAAATGGTTTTCAATTTTTCATGAACATTAAGTTCCATCTAAAATTACATAACGAGAGCTTTATGTATATGCACAATGTGAGAACTGAATAATTTATCAATACTGTTTCATCAAGACAGTACCAGGTTTACCAGTATATATTTATAAGCATCACATGAACACACACAAAGAAAAGTGCAGACCTGAATGATCCCTTTGATCCTCCAAACACCTTGTGTTCGCAGCACAATTCTTGAATCATCAGGGTGGTCTCGCACCACTTCAGCCCGAACCTCTGCCTCAGCCACGTTATGATCTCTTGACAGCCGCTCAGCCACCGTCACTCCTGCCGCATTCTTCAACCCTAGCACTGCACGCGAGTCACCGAGGTTGGCAACATACAAAACACCGGCCTCAATGGCACCAACCAGACAGCATGACCCCACTGATGCTATCCTCGGCCGAGTGACACCGGTTTGCTGCACCAGACCAGTGAACTCCTTCTCTGTTGTATCAAATGCTTTGCAGAGTACTTCTGTTGATAGGCCTCCATTTTCTTTCGATAGTTCTGTGAAAATATTGAAAATGCAAAAACCTACAATTAGAAAATGTGTATGGAATGATCCTTTAATTCATTTTTATTTAGTTAATCATTATCACTATAATCCTGCAAAGCCTTTTTTTTATCATGATGATCCACAGTATTTGAGCAGGAGAATTGGATCTGTATCCACTATAGCAAATAGAGAATATACAATTAAGAAAATGAAGCATGTTGCATCTTAGCACAGAGGGAGCAGTCTGAAGGAAAACAAAATAGTGAGGGAACTCTTGGCATTTACTAATTTGAAATGGATTTTTACAACTGGATTGTCAAATATCTGCTTATGACCAATTTAATGTATGCAATGCTGGTTATTCAAAATTGAAAACATTTTGCAGTAATCCTTCAGGTGTTGAAAAAGAGTCTCACGATTACAATTTTTAGAATCAACAGAGGAGGCTCCCAGCTGATGTTAATTACAAAATCATTTGGTTTTTCTACTATGTAGTCCTCACAAGTTCTTAATTTTCATGATAGCCCTCAAGGAAAAGGAAAAAAAATTCCCGTAGTATCAGAAGTTGAAAAGTACTATTATTAAGAAATTGTAGGTAGTACCACACAAAACAATTAAGTGTATTGTTACAGTTTATATTCCAGAAAAAACAGTATAACGTCCACAGCTGCAGACTAGAGGTGGCAACCAGGCATGTGGATAGTGATTTTGTTGGTTAAGCTGGTTTGGAGTCATGTTTTAATTTGAGCCAAATTGTTTAGGCTGGTCTGTCTTTCGACCCTGGTCAATGGATTTTCAGTTCTTGTACGGTTTTACAGTCAGCTTCGAGATCCATCACGGTTCAGATTAATTGAAGGTTTCAGGTCAGTTTTTTTTTTTTTTTTTTGAAAAACTGATAGAGGCTTTTCAAAAAAAAAAAAAAAACTGAGCTTAAGTTGCTTTAAATCCTAATTTAAGTCATGGCTTTATGTTGTTGTAATTATTATTTTCTGGAATTATATTAGTTTACAGAAGACTTTCGCTTAAGTTGCTTTAAATCCTAATTTAAGTCTTGCCGTGCTTCTAGAATTGAAGTTCTGAAAAAAAATTAAATTAGGTCAGGAGTATGGATGCAATTAGGCAAAAATTTGTGTACAGTTAGTAGGTGAAATTCCTAGAAAAATCTACATTGGGCGTGTTTCACAGGTTGGATCAGGTTTTGACCAACTCTATGCCGTGGCCTCTCATCCAATAGGAAATCGTACAATGAATCCAATCTAATGAAAAGATCAAACAGGATCAAATTGGAAGGCTCGTATTTAAACCCGCTACTGGAGTGGAGGGTTATACAGGCTATGACGCAACAAATACTGCATGGAGAAAAGGGCAGTCAAAGTGTTGGAAAGTAATAAATGATATAATTTCCATGATATAATTTCCAAGGGAAGACTTCATCCGTTGAATCTTGACTATGTTGTCACTTTCTCATTAGAAGAATATACTTCTCTCCTTTCAGACAGCTTTTGCCCTGTTTTGTGGCGACAGGTCTTGCTGAAGAGGAGATATAATTTAAAGAGAGAGAGAGAGATGCCCCTCTCCGAGTAACACGCATCGCTTCTCTTCAATCAAAGACCATCCCTTCACTCAAGAATCTCAACTCCAACAAATATTTAGAGTAAAAACCAAAAATGAGAGATCTAACGGCTATGATTTTTCCATTTTTCAGCTAGCAAGTATCTATGACCATTCATAACTAAAAGTCTAAAAGAAAAAAAAAATGGACCTAAAATAGTAACAATAATAGAACTCCCAAGTTTAAATTGCAGTATTACAGAAAACAAAAGGCTCAATTAGAATATTCACTCACCATGAATCAGCGAGAAAAGCCGGTGGTTAACAAATCTGGAAGCCTCGGGCCCGCCATGTCCATCAAAGACCCCGATATAAGTAGCCGAAGGCATCGCCACAACCTGGCCTTGATCCTCAAGCGACTCGTTCGCTTGCGCAACAGCGATCGAGAAATTGCCGGTCGCATGCTCCTTCAGCCCCATTTCCCACATCAAGCCGTCATCATATTCTCTGGAGCCGCCACCGCAGCACCACCACCTGTCAAAGATGCCCCATTCCATCTTCATGATCTTGCTTGTAATGGTATTTCTCTCACTATCTGGTTTTCTTATTCTTGTTCTTTTTCTCTCTTTGGTAATAATATGTTGTTTTTGAGGAATATGATGCGAGTACTAGGGTTTTGGACTTTTGGGGGTTTTTAGTGCGTTTTTTTTTTTTTTTTTTCTTCTTCGGAGAGGGGAGAAACGGGCGGGCTACGCTGTTACAACTTATAACCCGCTGGATTGTGATGTAAGAACTCTAGGTACACACGGTGCAATGCGTTAAGGTCAGTAAAATCTCGTCTGGTCGGTGTTGTACCGAGCTATCATCTGATGCACCCGGCTTACAGAATATATTCATGGTCATCATGCACGCGGAGATGATGTGGAATAAGATCAATGATGGGGTCCAGAAGAATTAATGAAAATTAGAAGAGTGGAAGCATTTTGTATTCTTTGAATTTGACTAGACATGGAACATGTCATTTAGACTATTCTTCTTAGGTTGTTCCAGTGGAGCCAAACAATCAGTCAGAGCGAATGAAGGAAATCGGTGAATTTTTCATGGTGTTGGTGTTGTCATAATATTAACCAACGGAGACGCGTTAGCAGCGATTCAAAAGTGAGAAAAAAGAAAGTGCAGACGCAAAACGCGTGTTACCTTGTTTGTTATTTGCCGTCACATGTCGCTCTCTAGTCTCTACACTTTACTGAATTATGGAAATGGAGATCTCCATTGAAATTTAATTTGGGTATATTCTTCGACAAAATAAAAAGAAAACATGACTTAAAGCAGACAATGGAAGGCTTCAGCCGAAGATGAAATGGAGAGTAGTTTTATCCTATGAAGCTCTGACTGAGTGTGACAAGAAACGGTTTTCCAGCTGAAATTCTTGGAAATAAATCAGCTGTTATTCCAAAGGGATAACAGGACGCTGTTATTCCGATCCCAGCCATTGACCTTTGTCAAGATATGCACATGAAAACAAAATTCCTTGAGATTCGTGCATGAAAAACTTTAAATGGTTGGATAGGAATAACAGCGGATTTATTTCCGAAATTCTTCAGTATGTTTTTATTCAAAGTGAGCTGTCTGATGACATTTTTTGGCTTTTTTTCTTTCTAATTTATCCAATAATATATATTTCATCCTCACAGATAATGAAGAGAAACGGTTTGTGTGATTAATATATAATTATTGGTCTATCTATTAAGCAATATATATTATTATTATTATTAAAAATATATTATAAGAGAAAAAATAATCTCATACAAAATAATATCTTTTATAAAAAGGAAAATTAAACAACGACAAATAACATTTCTAAATGACATATTAAATAACATCTAGCCGTCAATAGCATTTCATAAATGACATACATGTTTTTTTTTTTTTACTTTTTGACATTCATATAAAAATCTCATATTAAATGACAAATAACATTTCTTAAAAGATATTAAAAAGAAAAAAAATGAAGACATGGCCAATCTACTATCAATCAATCTAAAAATTTCTTATATGACATTTAAAAAATAAAAAGAAATCAGAACCAATCAGAAATATTATACAATTTGCATGTACCGAGTACGTGTCTAGATAAATTTAGACTTCTACACGCAGAAAAACATAAAAAAATGCATAGAATTAAAAAAAATGCAGACTATTTCATTAGAGAGTTGATATTCAATCTCAAATTTTATCTTTTAATCACAACTATTGACGAATTATGACATATACGTGCTTAATATAAGAATGGAGATAATGTATTATACAAACTGCAAGGAACAACAACAGCATGGAGGTTTTTGTGTTGGAAACAATAGTATGTACTTAAAGATATAAATAGAATACTATTGGGCGATTAATTGTTATTTACATGAAAATATACGCTAAAATTAATTGAAAGTAATCATAAAATTCTACAGTTAACTAATTAGTATATTCTATATAACTATTTAAGCATATAATTTTAGACGGACTAATTAGTCTTCGCAATCGACTAAGCAAATTTGATGATTTTATTCAAGTGAGCTGACTGATGACATTCTTCCTGTTTTTTTTTTTCCCTGATTTTTCCAACAATTATCTAATATTATATGTCATATAGACAATGACGGGAAAAATGGCATGTGTGTTTATATGTACTAATAGGATATCAAGCAGATGTTACTATTCATTATGTGGCGATTGAATAGAATTTTATGGATAGTTATGCATTTGTAATTTTGTATTATTCTCTAGATAAACGTAATTAAATAATTAGTTGGAATATTAATATTCGCTTGTTTATATCTAGGTAAATGTAAGATATATTTCAGGGCAGAACTAGAAAAAATAGATTGGAGGGAGTAAAATACATAATATGAATACTAGTATAATGTTTAATTGTGCATTGCAACGGAATATATTATAAGAGAACAAAAAATATCTCATACAAAATGACATATTAAATGACAAATAACATTCTTTAAATTATATAAAAAAAATAGAAATAGATGAAGATATGACAACAATCAATTATCAATCAATTAAAAAAATTCTTAAATGGTATTAAAAAATAAAAAAAGTCACGACCAATCAGAAATATGATACAATTTACATATGGAGCGTACGTGTGGCATAAAAAAGATGCATATAATCATAATATTTAATCGGAGGGATGAGATTCAGTCTGAAATTTCATTTTTTAAGTATCGTTGGCGGATCAGGACATCTACGTGTTGGTCCCTAAGGCACCTAAAGGGCAGTAAATATGGAGCCTTTTAAAAATTAAAACTAAGTTCTTTTAACTAACGTGTCTATGAGTTAATCTTAGCGAAAACTATAATAACTTTAAACTAAGCAAGTGTGCGTAAAATAAATAAAAGAGTTATAAGAGACACTTGACACGAGAGTTGTTTACGGAGTTCGGCACTAACGTCTACGTTTCCAAAAATTTGCATCCTCTGAGATATCTCAAACTTTGCGTGACTTTTATGGAAAATTGCAACCATTCAAATAAGTTCTACATTAATCTCGAAGCACAAATAATACTGGCCCCCACACTATCGCCAAATAGGCACCGGACACGTCGATCACGCAAAAGTTGAGAAATCTCAGAGGATACGGACTCCGTTTCCGGGGCTCGCGACCTTCAAAATGGCACGCCTTTCTTTACCCAATGAGAAAGGAGCACAAGGTGGAACCGGTGAGCCCTTACAAAGCTTGAGAAATAACTCGGCCCGAGCACGGAAATGGCTCAAGAGAGCTCTAGTAGAAGAAACGAGCAACAAAGGCTCTAGTGTTTGTAGTAAATAAAATATCTCTCACAAATCACTCTAATTTTTGCAATAGATGGAGTATGGTGGAGTAGATTTTTGGTTGTTGAATGAGTATTAAAGTTTCAAGATCAAGCAACCATGGTGGCTCTCTTTTCAGTTGAGGAAGAAGGATTTGACGGCTGGAGCACCCTTTGAAAAATCTAATATTTGCTTCTATATATAGGGAGAGAAGCAAATCTAAGTTTATAAACGTTACCATATCTGACATCTGCCTTCCATGGCCCATAGCAACCCAGCTTTTATTCACTCAAATCGGAGTTCGTATGACCAATCTGTGACCAAATACAAACAATGTGTAAGCTGCTCGATTTAAAGCGTTGCAACGTTTTAATCAACCGTTGCAATGGATAAATCATTTTCAGACCCAAATTGATTTATTCCGTTATGACAACCGTTGCACCGGAACCCAAAAACTTCCAAAAAGAAACCGTTGTGACAACCGTTACAACGCTTTACAACGCTTTGATAACTTAATTAATAGTTTTCAATTTGTACCGTACATATTTCTTTCATCGTTGCATATTGTAATATGAGTACAACTAAGTTGCTCTTAAGCTCACCAAGCCAAACCGTGAGCTTAACTCAAAAACCTATCGGATTGACTTCAAACGACATTTTCAAACCATTAGATGTTCAATCTATATTAAAATGTGCTTGGAGACCAAAATTTTCATTTTTTGGAATTTTTTTACTATTTATTAAGCTGGTTTGAAAACAGCTATTTTTCAATGCTCCAGAAATTTAATAAAAACAGCGGTTTTCAAACCAGCTTAATAAATAGTAAAAAAATGAAAAATTTGATCTCCAAGCACATTTTAATATAGATTGAACATCTAACGGTTTGAAAATGTCGATTGAAGTCAATCCGATAGGTTTTTGAGTTAAGCTCACAAAGGGCTTGGTGAGCTTAAGAGCACCTTAGTTCTACTCTTGTAATATTATCTCTGGAATTTCAGAACTCGGAAGGAGATATTTAATAATTGAAGAAATTATCAGCGATATCAATTCAAATTTAATTTATGCTATGTACACCAACTTATTATTTGATTGCACGCTAAGATATTATTAAGATTACAGACTAGACTACTCATTTTGTGTTTAGAAGGCGTTTTGCTTGCCAATCCAACAAAATTATTGACAAAGATATGTTCATTTGTCAAATTACACACTTTTTGAATATAAAAAGGGAGTCTATGATTCACCAAGGAAAGGACAAAAAAATTTAACCATGTGCTCAGTGAAATATTAATCAGTCTTTCGCTTAGAGCATCTACATCTCTAGTATTATGAGAGTTTCTAATCTGATATGGCAATTTCTAATATAGTTTCAGAGATGTGGAAGAGTTTCTTATTTAGAAACTATGTAGGAAAGTTTCTTATTAAGAAATTGTTTATGAATTTCACGCTGGCTAAATGATTGGCTCAAATTATTTCTCTTTTTTAATTTATTGCTGATGTGGCTTAATAAAAATTCTAAAATTAATTTCAGAGATGTGAGAATTAGAAATTTTAGATATTTTAATTTTTAAAAATTAGTTAACAGTTATTTAAAAACTCATTTAAATTGCTGGGATGTAAATACTCTTAGTAACCATCCTTTTCTTTTCTAATTTGGTGATGACTGATGACACACTCGGCCACTCAATATGGTAAATATGAAGATATAGTAACTAAATGCAGTTTGTCATCTCCAAATCGAAAGATATAAAAGTAGCTTTTACGATAAGCTTTCATTTTCTTCCGTTCCTTCCCTCCTCGAGCACAGTCCCAAATGAATGATTCCGCCTAAGTCTTTGTTTGAATTCAGATCTAGCCGGGTCTCCCTCACTTTATCTTGACAGTGAAATTCGTGGGAAGCAAACAGAGGCGTACGGACAAGCTGATCAATTTCCATCTGACTCAATTTGAAAATAGCGGGATGGAACTTTCCGTGGTCAAGAGAATGGAGTAAGCAAAAAAGTAACCCAACAATACAAACATGCTAATGAGCCGAGCCGGCTCATGAGCTAATGAATTGAACAGTTCAATAAATTATATTGAGCCAGACTCTAAACTAAATAAAGTCCGAACTCAGCTCGGCTCATATTTTATCACTCAAACAGGACCGAGACCGAGCCGAGCCGAGCCAGTTAATGAGCCAATTAGTTGGAGGATATGCATATGAGGTTTATAAATTTTAGAGAACTGTGGTAATATTCGATGTTGGAGCTATGCAAAATGAAAGCTCTTTGTTATTTTTTAGTATGAGATTAGAGATGGCTATCAAATTATCTTGTGTCAGATTGATACGTTATTTGTGTTTTTTTTTTCTAAGTATTACTTTGAATATTTCTAAATGATATGTTAATTTTTTTTAATTTTAGTGAATTTTTGAATTTTAGTAGATTTTACAAAGCACGTGAATGTTTAGTTTTAATGTTATAATTTGAACTTGAAACATGATATAACGAATATTTTAATGTTTAGTTTTAGATAGTATAACGGAGCTCACGAATGTTTAGTTTTAGTGTTATAATTACAAAGCACATGAATGTTTAGTTTTAGATTTTAATGTTTTTTTAATGCTTGACATGAGTTGAGTTCGCGAGTTATGAGCCAAGCTGAAGGCTCAAACTCATTAAATTGAGCCGGGCTTTTTTTTTTCAAGACTGAATCGAGCCCGAGTTGAACATGTTTAGTTATATGATGAGCTGAGCTGAGTTTTGAGCCGAACTTGACTCATTAGCAACCCTACAAACAGTCAGCACAAAAACCTAGCTATCGTTGATGATATATTGTGCTATATGGCAGGTGTACAATACACGTATCAATGCAAAGCCCAACAAGTACGGTACGAAATCTTAAATCATTTACCTTAGTATTTCCGGGCTGTAGGGGAGAGAGACGATGTGTCTCAAGTAGTGTTAATACTTGGGAATGCCACTCACCTACTTGGGAATGTCACTCACCGTTAAACGGCCGCGTCGTGACTTGTACATCCCTATCATTGACAAGATAGAAAGGAGGTTTGAGGATTGGAAGCGCAAACTAATCTCTTGAGGAGGACGTTTACAACTTGTTAAATCGGTACTTTCTTCAATACCGGTTTATTACATGTGCTATTTCCTCCTTCCAATTTGGGTAATTGAAAGAATTGACCACATTAGAAGGGCTTTTTTGTGGGGGAAGAATGAGGTAGAAAAGGCAGGGATATCCTTGCTGAATTGGATGAGGTGTGCTTACAAAAGAAATGGGGGGGGGAGCATGGGGATTATTGATCTCCATACTCAAAATATTTCTTTATTATTACGTTGGTGGTGGCGCCTATATGATGACCCCTTGGCGCTTTGGTCAGTTACAATTAAGAACTTGTGGGGATATGGTGCCTATGTAAACGGTCCTTGCTTCTGGGTGGCAAGGGGATCGTTTTTTTTTAATCAATTGCAAAAATTGAGACCGTTATTTAACTAGTCTACAATCTGAAAAATTGAAAGGGGTGAGGGAATTTCTTTCTGGCAGGACTCATGGGCGGGAGTAGCTATTAGTAACCAATTGTCGGTAAGGCCGCCTAGCCTGTATATCTCTCTCAGGGATGCGGTACCGGTGATGAATTTGGTGGCCCCGGAATATGCAGATGATGTGTCTCAAGTGGTGTTCACGCAAGAAAAAGATTCTATTAGTTGGAAATGGGAAGCAAGCGGACTTTACTCGGCTATATCAGTTTATGCTATCATCATGGGAGGAGGTATGATCCGGGACAGGTACACCGAAGTGTGGAGATCCAAAGTACCGCCCACTGTCAAGATTTTTGGTTTTTTGTTATTGAAAAACAAATTGCTCACACATGACAACATGCAGCACCTTCACATGTACTGCTCCTTGCCATGCGCGCTATGTGAGAATTGCCCGATTGAGTCAGCCTTTCACATTTTCTTTCTCAGTCCTTATGTGGTACATGTCTGGTACATCCTGGGTAACAAGGCTGGGTTCAAGCTTATTGACATTAAGCAGGACCTCTCCTCTACATGGGATGCTTACAAATCAGAAACAGAGGTGGTCAGTGGCGAAAAAAAGGAATTCCTTTGTTCCTATGCGCAGTTTTGGAAACATGGAAACAGAGGAATGCTAAGATTTTTTCAGGTAGAAAAATGACACCACCAGTACTGGCAAACAAGATTTGGTTAGATGCTGAGCAATGGATGGCTCACTGTTGAGGAAGAGGAAGGCAAATAATTGTTGTTTTTTTCCTTATAAATTATGATGTTGATTGTTGTTTCCTTTTATTTATATTGCTGTGGAGTTTTAATATGTAAAGGACATTTTTCTTATTTAATAATATCAACTTGGCAGCCGCTGCCAAAATTTTTAAAAAAGAGAGACGGTTCCCTTTTTCCAATTGTGGCCGAGTAAATCAAGCAGTGAAGTGCAATAATCATATAATCCCAGTCCTAACCATTAATTTCTTGACAAGAGAAAAGATAATACGAAATAAATTTATCAAGTTACAAAAGGCTTGACAATTGCTAAATCTTGCAAATTACAAAAAGAAACAACTATAGAAATTCATTTCTTCATTATATACAAGGAAAGAAAGTGAAAAACATTCTCTGTGTTTTTCAAGACAAAAATAATTAGTTTAATTAACAATCAAAAAATTTAAACTAACTTCCACATTCACACTTTTCCTTCACTTCTTCATGAATTAAATCATGTCATTCGCTATCCAACCACTGGTTATAAGTCACTCCTTCCACAAAAACTCAACTAAAGAACCCTCAAGATAAGATGGTTGTTCTACAATATGGACAGTCACCACATTTTTTAACCCATGGCTCCAGGCAATTGGGATGGAATCGATGACTACAGTGTAACATCACCACCTCAATTCCATCATAAAAATTTTCAAGGCATATGGAACAATCAAGGGATGCAGATACATCACCTTTCTCTCCTTCAATTTTAAAGATCTCCAATTCTAAATGGTCAAACTCTTCCTTGGTCAGACCCGGGGGCCTCTTGTTGGTAAAGATAACATCAGGAAAATAGGAGGGCTCATAAAGTTCAACACTTGTGTCAATGTAATTTGAGGTTAGCTCGTGCTGCTCTCTTGGTAATCCATGGTTTCTGAGGTCAATTACCCGAAATACATTATCTTCTGTTTCATCCCATGACAGAGATGCCCTACGTATAGAAAGAAATAAAGTTTATCAGGGAAACCAAAGAAAGAACTTTAGTCTTGTGGCATGGATTTTGGTCATTCTCAGTTATACACCTACTCATCTTAGGATAGGATGTATTAACAAAAAAAACTAATTAACATCTGTGACAACCAACACAGCTCCTATCATATAAAAATAAAAAATATTATCACGCTCTCATGTTTAGATAGGCCGCAAATCAAAATTGGTGCATTTTGAAAAGCAATTGGTCATTCGATTTGAAGAAAAACATTGATTCAGTTTTTCAACAGTTGATCTGCGGCAGAACCTTTCCAATTTGCACCAAAACTGATATACAATTTACCTAAATAATAAAGAATATCTGTAAATTTTATTTTAATATTTTCAGATTCAAATTGAAAACGATTGTCATAGGGGTCAAAATTAGTAGGTTGTCAGTAAATCCCTTCCCATCAAGAATACCTGTAGGTTTCAAAATTGGACTGCCTCGAGGTTACCTTTTTATGGTTCAACACAAGTTTGTAGGTTTAATTTTGAAAATACTGTATTCTTATATAAATTTAGATTTCTAGTCTAATGAACTCATGGACCTGCTTGTTCCCTATACAATAGGAAATTCTGTGTATACTTCATAGTGTTAATGCAAAGTTGTTCTTAATTAAGCTATGTACAAGACTTAAAAAATAGTACGTTTTCAGCAATTTTAGGTACTAGTATGTACCTGCTGCCTACAAGAGATACACTTCTCAGTCGCTCTGAAACCCGTTCCCGAGCCTGAATGACAGTATTTGGCAGCCGCTCGTTACGTGTAAACCTCATGCTGTCATGCCTGTTAGAACTGTGAGTAGAACCAATGCTACTTCCATCTACTTCAGAACTAGAAACATGGTCCTAGAAATAGTAAGCAGAAATATTACTGGCATCCTTCATCAAATTAAAGAGGTAATTGACACGATTTAAACATCATGGCCAGAAATTATACAGTGCTAAATAAATAATTTTAACTAGTACATCCTTATCTGTGAAAACACAGTAATATAACCAGTCAGGTATTCTCATGATACCTGATCAGAGACACTCATATGCATATTCATGTACAACAAGCATAAAGATAAAAATTTAATGAGCTAATCAGGCCCTTGATCATTGGTACCTGACAAGATATGGATCACGGCCTCGATAGTGGCACTACCTCCTACTCGAACGAACAGGCAGGATAACAGTACAGCAATTCTGTTTCTAATCCGTGAACGGGATCCTCAAGTAAATCAAAATTGAGGTCGACCCTTACCGAATGAGAACATCTAATCCAAATCAAATAGTTTAGTCAGCGAATAAACACTAATACCGACCCTTACCAAATGAAACCGGTTCGACACGCCAGCATCGTACCGGCGACGAGAACTACCCCGCCGGCAGCGTCTAACGGGCAGAGGGTCGCGATCCGAGACAAACGGGCGAGAGACGTGCGGATCCGATTCTGAATCTGGACCCGAGACCCGCCCAGCTCGAGATCTCCAGTTCGAAAACAGCCCTGAAGCGCTTGTCATGCACTAACTCCTTTTATCCTCGTTATTATCCGCTAAATGGCGCTAATTGTGAAGGGAGGGAGAGAATTTGTATTGGGACTTCGTGAAATTTCTATCTGGTGTCGTCGGAATGTAAAAGAAATGAGTTGGAAAGTCTGGTTGAAAATCCCAATCTCATACGCCTTCAGTGGACCCGGTCCTTTTATACACCGATGAAAACCGGGGGTATTAAAAAGATATTAAATCTTAATTGAAAAAATAGTTTTTAACATCCGACCTTGCAAGCGTTTGGAAAGGCAGGCGAAACTGACCTTAATTAGTAAACTAGAAAAGATTTGCAAGAACAAAAGAATAGTATTAACATGATAACATCGCACCTAGCAAGCATTTAAAGGTGTAACTGGTGCAAACTAGTTTTCTGTCAATGTCAGTAAGGGAACGGATGGCTGTATAATGCCAGGAAGAATGGAATTTGGATAGACCCAGTTAATTTCTCTGTAGACCCAGTCAATGTCAGTAAGCGATCGTGTTATAAGGTGCCCAATAATGGCGAAAAATGAATTATGTTCTCACCTAAAATGGGACAACATCAGAAGAACAAGCCCATTATTACAATGAGATTCGGCCCTTCATTTGGTCTCACTTTCAACTGTCAATTGGGCGCTATTCGAGCTGTCATTAGGTTCCATAGTCGCATAATCATGAGCCAAATCTATACGAATGGATCACTTCCTAGTTTTAACACAATGTAAATCATATCTGAAATTTACTAAAATAAAGTGCTTTTGAATTTGCAATTAGTTCCTGCCATATTTATTGAATTTAGATCATCTGAGAACTTGGTATATATTTAGCTTTGAACAAGACCACTAAAATTTAAAAAATTCAAAATCCACCATGATGAACGTGGGTAGGGGTGTTCATCGGTTTGGTTCAGTTTAGGCAAATCAAAGTAAAAATTCGGTTTCTAAAATAGAACCGAACTGAACCGATTTAGTATGTATATGTATCTCTCATGAAATAAATCGGTTTTAACAATTTATATTTGTCATTTGAAATCAATTTGATAGATTTCAGAGTTAAACTCAAAACTTGGTAGAACTTAAGAAAACCCTAGTTCTAGTCATAATTTTCCAGAGAGAAAAAATTATAATTTGAAATTGTCAAACAGAGCGAGCTGGGTTGAAAAATTATAGTTGGAAATTGTCAAACAGAGCGAGCTGCCAACCACCTGCCTCCTCCCCTCAATCATTTCGACCAACCGATACTAGTTCCTGTGGAGCAGGTATAATATCACAATTAAAATTCATACCTTCTTAATAATGGATTGCTTCTACCTTTATCAAAAAATAAGGGAACAAAACGGGCAATTGGTTTTGAGAATTTGAGAAAGTGTCACTGCTGTGGCACGGAGAGGACGTGGAAGAACAAAAACTAAAGAATCATACAAAAGTGAAAAGAGCAGCAGCAAAATGTTCCGGTTATCATTAGAACACTAAGGTTCGTGCACTAATTGTACAGCCATTATTTAGGGATATAGTGCGGTGTTCAATTATAAACTAAAGCAATATGATTACATATATAATTTTGTAAATGTATGTTACATGAACAACTCGGGCAGACTATGTAGAGAATTATCTGCTCACTAAAGAGCTCGTGATATTCTTGAAGGAATTTAGTGAAATGAATTGTTAAACACAAACTGAGTTCAAGTTACAAATCCACAGAACCAATTTAATCTATGGAGTTCAAAATAAATCTTGTTTCGGTCTAGAATTCATTGGCCGATCTTCGTTGCAATTAGTTATACAGAAGCAAGTAGAGAGTCCATACTCCAGCAAAATATGTTCAGAATCGGATCGAACAAGTCAGTCTGATTGAAGAGCCGTGAAAAGTGATATTTTTTTATAGTAGCCAGCCATGGCAAATGGACCGATCATTTTCAACCGGAGGATCCAAATTGTCAAAACTGTCTAATTGTTTCCACACAATTCAAGAGTGTGAACCGTTCCTGTTCATTGCCGCTGAATACAAATATATAACCTCCTTTTTGGATTAAATTTTTTCTGAGGCAGTTCACCTTGTCCCATTTCATCAGATTCTTGACTATCCCAATTCCATGGCCCTGCAGGCACCACCTCATATAGTGCACATCCTTTAGCATTGTTCAACATGAGTAGTGTGTTGCTCGGAAGATACCTGGACATGACATACTCTATACAAGGAGAAGTGTTTAGAAAATCATCAGTATCCAATGTCATCCAATTCCAGGTCAGCACATTTACTTTTTCTGTAATGAAATTTTGACTAAAGTTACTGGCCTACACAAATTAGAATTTGGAACTTAAAATGACGTTAGTTTTATAGATTGATTGTCAAATTTTACCTTATAATCTGCCTTGAAAACAAATAATCAGGAGCTTGTACTCCACATAAACACAACTGCATAAAGAGCATATACGAGCATTATTAAACCATAAATGAAAATTAAAGCAAAAAGAAAAAAGAAATGAATAGCTCAAAGAACTCACAAATTAATAACAAAGCAAGAACAACAGAAATGGCTACTTGAATTGGTCGACAATATTGAAGTTGGTACTGGGACCTCTGAATTTGTCTATGGAAAGCACCAACCCAACCATTTATTTCTTTTTCACAATTCTCTTCCCCACATGTACTCAAACAGTTCCTGCTGCTGCTCTCACAGAATGTTTCTTCATTCACCTAAAATAAATTAAAACAAACAGAATGTGCTCTGCCCATTTAGATAGTGAAAAAATAAAAGAACTTATTGCTCGAACAGTGTCTAGTTTTCTTACAACACTATCATGCAAAAAACAATAGTTAAAAGGTCATTATAGTCATTCAAACATATAAATCATTGATTTCTAACATTCTAATGGAGCTAAAATGCATCTGGAAGGCTCCAATTTTGATTACTAATAGAGTGCTTACTTTTCAAATACTGCAAAGAGGGAGGAAACTGCAGATTCTGATACTTGAGGGATTTTGGATATTTCTGAAATAAAAATGAACCTGTAATATAAAATAAATAATATCTAACCAGATTGGCCTGATTATTTTTCAAGGGAATAGATGCCTCCAAATCAACTATACGGCCGCCACCTTTGCCCTTTCTGCCTCCACTTTTGTACCATTTGCCCCTAGGTTTCATCTCAAGAGCACCATTCAAACCAGAGAAACTGAGTATCTTAGGCAGTTGCAAATTTGGCCTTTCACGGTCGTCAGATGACTTTTCTGAGGTGTCCTCCCCTTCACTCGGCATATTAATTTTCCAGGAACCAATATTTGCATCTGCACTAAGAAACCTCCTGTGTTTATTCTCATTCCTTCCATCTCTTGACTCTGACGAACTTGACTCTGGCAGATCCTTCACAAAGTCCATTCTGGCATCGTTGGTCGAAGGCTTTGGTTTTTCTTTAGATGGGCAAGAAAGGAACAGTGCAAGCTCATCTCTCTCCTGCTTGTCTAAATTAACCCACGTGATGGTATTTTCTACATTCCCTGAGCTGGCTTCTTTCAATGAATTTTCTACAATATCTATCAGACTTCTAATTGCTGAAACGAATTGAGAGTGACGAGTTCGTGTATCTTTACCAGATGAGTTGGCAACATCAGTCGACTCGATGGCTCTTTCCAACTCTTCAAGCTACATGCATATAATTGAATTCAGTAAAGATAACATCTCTTATACAAATTGAGAAAAAACTAGTAGAGTTAGAAAGAAGTAATTACGAAAGGATTGTCAAATGGAACTATATAAAAAAATACAAGAGAAAATAGGTAACAGGTAAAGTACAACATCATTATGTGGAGAATAAAAAAAAAAAATACGAAAATGGATAAGAAAAAAATAATTTATCGAACAGTTGGCCAGTTGAGACAAATCAATAGCATTAGAGATTAAAAATAGTAAGATTCAAATGAACATCACTCTCGACATGGCAAACAATTATGGTACTAGAACTCTAGAAGGCCACAACAGTTTACTTTTGGAAATTTAAACACTAGTTAATAAATGATCCTAGATTGGAATATACAACTGAAACCAGCAATCACCTGCCATTTCGCAGTGCCTAACGCTGTATGGAGCTCTTTACTCACATCAGCAAATCCAAAATTCGAATCGGAACTTTCGTTTGAACCTTCGCAGATATCTTTCTCCTGAATCCATCTCCTATAAACTGACTCCATCCTACAATAGAAAGATCAACAAAAAAAAACCTGAAAATCAATTCCCAATTTTTCAACTAGAAAAAAGAACCAGAGAATGAAAAGGAAGCAAAAAAAATAGATCAAATCGCAACCTATCGGACGATTCTTGCACCTCCTCGGCCGCCGCGAAGAAGGGGTCTTTCTCCCACCTATCAAAGCTCGTCGCCATTAGATCCCGAGATTTGGAGAACAAACCCTAACTCAAATCGGAGAAATTCGACCTCGGGTGGGAGAGATTGGTACGAAATGGCGATATGTCTAACTTCCCTTTTCCTCCTTTCCGTTCGCCTAAATTTAGTTGTTGTTTTTTTTAATCTTTTTGTGAACTTAAAACTCCTCAGGTGGTTGGACAAAGGTTAGAACAGGATCCTTCTATTAATGAGGAAGATGCACGCATCATCTATATTCAATAATTCATTTATGTGATAATTTATTTGATGGTGCTGTTAACGCTCTCCCAAAAATACCATCTGTAGAATTTATCAAAAGGCACTTTAAGAAAATGTTATTTCCTTGAATAAGGATACCATACAAAATATGCTCACATTAACACATAAAAAAAAATTAGGATTACTTAAAGTGGTTGAGTTAGTATTATGATTTATGAACTATCAATATTATTAAAATAAACTGACACACAGTGAACGGATTGTGATAGTTTCAAAATATATATCCACAAAATATTTATTCCTTTAAATATGTTACATACTAACTTTTAACATACCTTCTTCCCTGATTTTTAATAGATAAAAGAGTAAATAATTTTAACTTTTTATATGAAACAAAAATACATTTATATCGTACACATTTATGTATATTGTACACATTATTTTTTCCTATTGTTACATTGAAATCATATGTTTACGTCCACGAAAGCCTACCCAAAAAAGATTAACAAAAGATCAATACATAATCATTTATCTGATTATGTAGTCAAACATGAATCCGTATAGAACAATAAAAGCTATTATTTCCAATATTTTGATGAAGTTTTTGTAATTTTGTATTTTAGTACATTAATATAAAGGAAATGTCAAATACCTCGATATGCTTACAAGTTATACCAAATAATTACTATTTAAAAAGTGAAATAATTTTATAATTCTTTTAATAGAAAACTATATATTATAACTCAAAAAATAGCAACAACAAAAATAACATCAAGAGACAATTGACATATGACTGACTATAAGAACAACGGGAGATGTGAAACTTTACCTAATAGAATAAATTCGGCTGGTTATTTATTGCTTTCATGAGAGGCAGGCAGAGCCGCCCAGATGAGTGCTGTTCTGTGGGGCCCAGTTTTGTAGCAGTGCAATCGCTGTCATCGCGCAACTCGTTTGTCCTGTGGCGACGAATTCATGAAAGGGGGCCGCAGCGTGTCTGACTTGGCACCACACCATTTTTAGCTGGCGTTTTTATTGTGTGGAAAAGTGGAAATATAAAACGGTACAATTGGGGACACGCCGACACGGTGCAATTTGTAAAACCTTCAATGTCGTTGGTGCGTCCATTTAGTTATTATTTGTTTAGGAATCATTTTATTTATTATTTATTCCGATTAGACAAGTAGTCTATTTTATTGTTGGTTGGTTAGTACAACATGTTAACAATCCCATACTTAATAACTTTATAGATATTGATGATATGATAAAGATAGCATCAATTTTTAATACGTAAGGTTTAGAAAAATAATAATGAACTTTCAAAGGGGGGTGGATGTAGAGTAAGCACGCGATGATTTTTAAATTTATGGATATAAAGACGCATTCGAGTACTTGCATCCTATCGCATTAACATTCAACCTAGCATTATTAACACATTTTATGGTTTATCTAAACATTTACTATGGAAAATAATCATCTTTATTCCTTTACTAGAATTATAGTTATTTTTTTCTTTTATTTTTTTAGGTTTAAAATGGTTTTGTGTCTGTCTTGTGTTTTATTTTTTGAAATTTTGATAACTTAAAATTTAAAAAGTAGATGTTTAAACTGAAATCATTAGAAATAATTTATGTTATTTGTTATCATCGTATAAAAAATTATAAATGTTTCACTGTATTTTGATAGTTATCAAGAGTATGTGAAACTCACCTATTTACATTAGCATTGGTTTTTAAAGTTCTAATTCTTATTAAATAAGATTGAAGTAATGTATTTTTTTATATTATTCGTTATAAGAATTTTAGAAAAAAAAAATTATATTAAGTTTAAGAAAATGGAGCTAGAATGGAAACGTGATTTTTTTTTAATTTTCCTTACGGCTTTTTTCCTGCAGTAATTGAAATTAACTGAATTTATAATTAGAAAGCTTGAAGAAATTAATGTTGATGTTTCTTTTAAAATAATAAGGCCGAGATTTGCAAGAAAGGTAGATTTTGTTTGAAAGACAAACCAATGAACCATGGGCAAATTATTCCCTTGCCCTGCTTTGACATATTTCTCTTCCTTCTAAGTTTGTACTAGAATTTTTGTCTTTGCTTACATGTGCACCGTAGCTTTGCTTCCAATTGGAATTATTTATCTAGATACCATGTTTCTATGCATTCATCCTACAAGAAAGTCAAAATTATAAATGGAAGGAATTTTTACTTTCAGGTTTCAACAGCAACGAGACCCAGATTTTTATAATCCCAACATTCCAAATAGTTGCAAAGTCAAATTATTCTAACTTAAAACTAACATGATATTTTTCCAATTCAAGCGACCAAAATCCTAACCCAGCTTTAAGTCAAATAAATAAATAAAAGTTCAGAGCATAAACAAGGTAAACCACAAAGTTTAAACAAGCTTATAACACTCTATCCCAATTACAAAATAATTTCAGAATCAGACGTTACAATTGTAATTTTAAACCTGATAGCCGCTATCAGGGTTTCAAAACAAAAACAATTGTAATTTTAGTTATAGATTATAGAGTGATTAAAATTTTGTAGTTATTCTTATATAGTGATATATCATATATGTCTAAAGATTTCACATTAGTGTTTACAATTGTTTCGTTTAGTATTAATTTCAAAAATGTAAGAGAGCACATTGCATAGATATGAAAATAATATACGTTAAAATATTCAATGGAGCTAACATATTGAAATTAAAATAAATCATAGTCGTTGATATTTTTATAACTAATTAAGAATTAATCGATTAAGTTACTGATGTAAAAGAAAAATTATATTTACGATTACATGGATGAACATGCTACTAAAAAGTCGGATATGGCCTCGCCATATCAAACTAGGCCTCAAGCCCAACTCGAATAAGGCCCAATTTGTTTAAGATAGTTGCAGAATATAAGAATGGCAATGTGTAAAGGGGGTTTACGGGGTATGGTTTTCTCAATAAGTCATTCTTACTTCTCCAAGGTCGAGAGTTCGGTGCGGAGATACTGTACCATGCAGTTTCAATTCTCTTAACGAGGCCGGGTCCATTTGGCCCAAAATAATTTAAGACTAGAGGAAATGCTTCCAGTGGGCAAATATCTAAATAGATAATCGCTCTATCCTTTTGCTTTTTTTTTTTTTTCAATTTTGTTTATAATAAAGCAGATTACCTTTACTAGTATCGTGCCCGTGCGTTGCAACGGAATATATGATAAGACAACAAAAATAAATTCTCATACAAAATGACAAATTTTCATAAAAAAACAAAATTAGAAATATATTCTACATTTATCACAGTAATATGTATAGAAATAAGGAAGTGAACAAAAATTGATTTGCATTGTGATCCGCTGTATAAAAAATTTCAATTGGAGAGGGAGATGTAAGGAAACAAAAAAAAAATAAGGAAACGGAAAATTGTATTGCTAAATTTTAGAGTCAGTTTAATTTTAATTGTAACGCATCATGTGGCGGTATGTGTAGCGAGTATGTTTGTAGCTAAATTCAAACTTCTACACATAAAACATATGCATTTAATCAAAAGAAGATAGATTAAGTGATTGGAGAGCTGAGATTAAATCCAAAAATTAACCTTTCAATCGTAGTCATTGGCGGATCGGACACCCAACGTGCTTAATAATGGAATGGAGATTTATTAGTTTACTTTTCATTACTTGTTAACAATATTGTTTTGTTTGTCTTGTGGTTCTTGTGATGGACATTGATTTTTGTATTGCATTGGGGATTTGGTTTTGCTTTTCAAAGATTGTAGCCTACACAAACAGAATTATTCCAGAGAGATGTAAATTATCAACAATGAGTTACACAGATAATTATAGTGTATTTTTTTATTTTTTTTGAAAGTTAGCGGACGAATTGCAATTTATTTGTCAACATTAAGTACATTTATAGTGTATGCATCATCTTCTAATAATATGTTTCCACTGTACAATAGTTAAGCACCATGGAAAACCATCCAAGTTTCATATTTTTTTTTTTCGATTGAAACCCCAAAACAGCACAGGCCACAAGAAATTGCACTCTTACCAGAAAAAAAATATTACAAATTATCAACAAATAAGCCCACAAATAATAGTAAAGTTATATAACATAAATCGACAAGTCAATCTTTTCTCAATTTCACATTCGCGTCCCTTACATGAAATTGGGACACGAATGCGACACTAAATTTTTCGAAAATACAACAACAAAAATAAAATAATGGAGTCCTTTTTCTGATTGGCTCGGCTTATTCTGCATGGGTCCCACCACCAATGCCGTTGACTCGTCGTTTCCCACATGAGTCTTTTCTTCTCCAGTTTTTTCCTCCTTTTGTTTGTTTCTTTCTTCTCCAGTTTTTTTTCCTCCTGGACAATCTGTTGAGAGAAATCCTATCTCAATCGAATGCCTTCTTTCGGTGCAAGGGTGTCTCCAAATCCTTGCTCGAGTTGTCAACCTCGCCTTTCGCCTCAACAAGCGCTTCTGGCCATCTGGTATTTTCCACGACACGCTATCTTGGCATGGAGATATAAGGTTTCACTTTGCAGAAGTGTCATGAGGATAGTTGACTGCTGCAATATCCTACTCCTTGTCCAAGCCTGGAACATTTGAGCATAACAACGCTAGATCAATCAATGCATCAGACAGATAAAAGGAATTAAAATAAAATTTTCTTCATCGAAGCAAAACTTGTAACACTAAGAATACTATATATCACACAGGTTAGGGGTTACAGCGCCATTCCCTAGCTTTAGACTAGTAACAATTCCTAGAGTTAGACCTACGGTTACAAAGCTCATAAATGCCAATTGTGTCATTTTAGCTAATAGGTAATAAGGAAGGTGAAAATATAACTAGCTACCCCACAAATATACTTACACGAATGGGAATAGCCCAACTACATCTTAGAAATGCCAATCAATATAGAATAGAAGCTGAGAATCCTAGATCATGATGGTCAGTAAGGTGATAACTAATCATTCAGAAAAACGCTACTGCGAATAAAAGCAACTGGGTAAAAGACTTCTTAGGAAACCATTCATTTCCAGCCTTTACTTTCAAGGAAATTCTTCTTCCCCTTAGTTCAAGCTTGTAAGCAGGGTCAAAGGCTAGGTCAGTCAAGAGAGGAAATCTTCCATACTTAGGTAGAGTCTAGCCAATATGTTAAGGTGCATAGGAAGTAATAGGCTCTATCTATACCGGGTGCATGGAAATAAGGTTATACAGAACAAGCTGGTTATTAGGCAAGTACATCATTTTCTATCAAAGTGAAAGGACTGGTAGTCTTCTCTTATTATAAAGCATACCAGCATAAAGCCTTCCATAGAAAAGAAAATTATGCAAGCTTACATAATTACACCTGTCTTTGTATATAGGATCCAATAAGTGAGATTGTGGCAGACCTACAGGGTACACCAGATTTTCTAATTAATTGGTAATTACAGTTGCGGAAATCTTGTTGCTTCTTTGCTTGCATGCAAGCTCAGGTTAACCCAAGCATGATCAAAATTGGTATTCTTAATGGTACATGCATGTGTATTTTCCTTTCATATTGCATCGGTAGTCATAGCCCATTCTTAAAATAAATTCACACTTACCTTTGACATGTAGATTCTTTTCCTAAACCACTCATGCTGAACTGCCAGTAAGTCTGTCTGGCCAATATAAAGAAAACAAAAGAAATATTTATTAGTTGCAATTCCTTTCAGAACAAATATAATTGTCACTATTCAACTACATTTGAGATATTCTCTAGAATTAGAGCAAAAAAATTTCACCGAAACACCTGTTATTAATGAATTCAAATTCATTTGTTTCCGTAAAAACTGTTTGCGGGCAATATGCTTACAGAAATAAAGTTGTGCAATATATAGTTAGATTACAACGAAAGAAAATAAATAAATTTCATATTTTTTATTAAACTGTTGCAAAACATATATGGGGGAGTTATTTAAACAGATTATTATCTTGCATGAGGCAAAAAAAAGTAATTATTTTCCCCTTTGAATGTATGATGATACATGTTGTTCACAGTGATTATATAATTGACAAGGACCTAAAATTTTCCATTTTGGATAATAATTTCATTTCGGATTTAAAAAATCGTGCACAAACTGACTATGTGCCATAACTAGGCAGTGGGTTTTCAGATATGTCTTTGCAAATATATTTTATGCTTAATTAATTGAATTGGAGCAAAAAAAAATTCACCAAAATGCCAAATTAATGAATTCAAAATCATTTGTTTTCGTAAAAACTATTTGCGGGACATTCTGCTTACGAAAAAAATATAGAAGTTCCGTAATATATGGTAAGATAACAATGAAAAGAAAAATATGTAAATTTCATTATTTTAATTGAACCATGGCAAATCATATATGGAGAGTTTATTTAAACAAATAAACATTTTCTATTGAGGCAAAAATAAAAGTCATTTTCGCTCCCCTTTGAATGTCTGGGATTTCAATTTTAGATAATAATTTCATTTGGGATTACCAAAATTGGGCACAACTGGCCATGTGCCATAACTACGCAGATGTGTTTTTGCAAATATATTTTATATTGAATTAATTGAATTAAAGTCTTCGCAAATATATTTTAGCTAGGTTGAACTAATTGAAGACAACATATCTAAGATTTCCTTTGATTAATCAGATTGTGATATGGAGTGTTTAATAGAAATAATGAGTAACCAGGATTTTATTAATTTCTAAAAACTTAAATAAATTATGAAATAGCCTGATTACGAAATTTACTAAATAAAATCTAAAATAAAGTACATGGGGGAAGGGTTAGGATTTGGATGCAGCGTCCCATCATGTCAAATTGTGTTTTATGCTAGTTCCTATGAAAAATTAAAATTATATTTGTAGTTGAATTTTATTACAAAATTTACGTCCCGATTTAACAAAATTGCAAACAATATTAATATATTTTGCCTCACTCTCAAGATACTTCTGTCTCCATCCTAGATTTGATGACTTCTTTTAGCAACTAAGGTATTTTATTACTCATCCTAATAGAAAAGAAAAATAGACTACCAATAATCTATAAATTAGAAATGAAAAGAAAATTGGTACCTATTTTGTAGTATACTAGGCAAAATTCTGACAACTCCATCAACAGCAACAATTCCATGCTTATTTGTGCTCCTTTTCACCCGAGCACCTTATGTTTGAAGAGATACAACATTGGCCTTTTTATAGGCGCAGAGAGAAATTATCTCCGTTCAGTAGGCTCTGTGGGACTAAGAAAAATGAGAATCCGGTTACACCTTTTATAGGCGCAAAGAGAAATTATCCCCGTTCAGTAGGCTTTGTGGGACTAAGAAAAATGAGAATCCGGTTAACAAAATATTTTTGTTTCTGTGGGCTGGATTTAGGGGTGTCAATGACACCATTTTACCCGTTTACCCAACCCGTACCGTATCCAATAAGACGGGTACGGGTAAGATTTTTTTTCGTAAACTTATCGGGTACGGATACGGGTAAAGATTTTTTCTCGTTATCTAAACGGGTAAGGGTACGGGTAAAGTCTATTCCGTACCCGTTACCCGATCGGATAATTACAAAAAAAATTATATATATTAATAAGCATTGAAAATAGTACTTTAATTGATTTACTTGTGCTCAGCATGATCAATTTTTTTTCCAATAAAGTGATATATATGTGTAAAATGAATGTATATATTTTATTGTTTTATTTAATCAATAATAAAAAATAATTATTATATTATTATTACCCGTTATTTACCCGCTACCGTTTCGTTATCCGACAACTAAAACGGGTAAAGATAGAGTACGGATAAGATAATTTGTAGCGGGTAAGTGTAGGGTACGGATATGAAAATGCTTCCACCCAACCTTTACTGTACCCATTGACACCCTTAGCTGGATTTGATAATTGATATGGTATTTTTTTTTCTTTTTGATATGGTATTGAAGGTAAGATATGATCCATCCCCCTCCCGAAGATATGAATTCATATCCTCTGCATTAACTCAAAAGAGAATCTTTTGAGTTAATGAATCTCGACTGTTTAATTTGTTTCAAGATTCGTGCGAACTAGATCTGTACTAATATTAAATGGTCCCCTATGTTATAAATACGAGCCGGATTGGCTCCGTTTAAAATCAGACGGTTGAAATTCATTAACTTAAAAGGTTCTCTTTTGAGTTAATGCAGAGGATACGGATCCCGAAGATATGATCCATTCCTAATTCCTCAAGAGTTATTCTGTGCCGTTCGTTAGATGGAAGATGAATGGTTCTTATCAGGTCTTGACAAAAGGTTTTGATGGAATCGCCAACTCATGAGTAATCGATCTCATCCGTACGTCTGATGCACATAAAAAGCTGCGATCCCTCTTCTCATCCTACGTGTTTTCAATTATTATTACTTTCATTGAATGCTAACGGCCAGTATATCTTTTACCCAATTTTTTTTTAATAAACCAATGAACCATTGCATTTAAAAGGAAAAATAAATTAACATCGTACCAATATTTATGGATGAGATCTGTGATCTACTTTCTATTTTATTTTCTAGAAGATTATAATTTATATATCTCCTGATTCCTCAAATAAATGAGGTCCATATAAGGTTGTAAATGCAGCGGATTCATAACAGACATGGTACTGTAAAATCATATTCGATAGCATTTCATTGATGAATGTGTGTGTGTGTGTGTGTGTGTGTGCCTATGCAACGAAATTCAAAACTCAAAAATCAAACTACCAATTAAACGGATAAGATATGAAACTAATAACCGACAAATACAATTTATGTATGGCATCCAAATGGGTAAAACCAAAAAAATAAAAGCAAAAAAAAGAATCATTTTAGAATGATAAAATAAAAAATTTAAACGAAAAATTTCAGAATGATACTGCATATATTATTTGATATTCATAATAATAAATAAATATATAAAACATGAGAGTATTTCAACAAAAGAAAATAGAATTTGAGTTTCATAATATTAATTAAAATAAATTTGAATATTCACATTTATGTTTGGAGCATAAATTATACATAGTACCAACATTTCAATTTATCTAATATAATCAAATCCATATTCTCAATGTCATTATATATGCATATGGACAGATTTAAGTCACTTTTTGAATTCAGTTCCTTTTTGGTCCATTTGGATTAAGGTTGTTTTACTGTAATTCAATTCATCACAAGCAAAATGATTTTTGGATTGCTGAAGAAATTTTTAGGTAATTAGAGATTATTAGTCGAATTGAGGAGGCTATCATGCCATGTTGAATCAGTTATATTCATGTCGAATCAGATTCAGTCAACTTGAGTTAAAGGTCAATTAGGCTCCATTGGAGGCTGATCAAACTTCAAAACAAGCGTTGACATGTTTATTTTTTTTAGTACTTTATATTTTTGTATAGCCAGATTGTAGAATTTGGATCGTCCGATTGAACATGTGGGTAAATTATTAGAAGGCCAACAGTTTTAATTTGGAATTCACAATCAATAGTATAGATGCTAGTCCCCTGCATTAGTGTACTCTTGATATATGTGAAGTTTATTTTCAATCTAGTTAGATTCTAATCAATTTTTAAATAATTAATACAAAATAATATGCAAGTAATATAAATTTGCATCAACCTATTACATGTTTATTTTTTTCCAGAGAAGAGAACCCGTCTTTCATCTAGTGGCAAAAAATAATACTCTCCGCATGAGAGGTCAAATGTTCGAAATTCAAATTGAGGATTTTTTGTATGTATTAGATAGTTTGATAGCTTGATCCTCCACTTTTTTCTAAAAAGAATATTACTTTTGAAGAAGTGCATGCAACTTTCATATAGAACTTCAGTAGAAAAAAATTAAAGGCCACTTATTCCGAATATTTCCATTACCATCAATACCATGGATCCCATTCCAAGCCATGTTATTATTACATATATAATAATTCGAAGCATTGCAAGCATCAATCTACGCAATTGCAATGAGATCAAATCTTTATTAATTACCCCACAATTTTATTCCACTTTATTAGCCCCTAGAATATATGAAGTAGAAACTTACTAGACAGATGCTTTTAGAACTAAGAATGGGTGATCAAACAACAACATCATCATCACCTCTAACACAACTTGGAGCAGAGGATTGCATATGCTCTACCTCTGAGCTCCTAAGCCAATAATTCACAGAGAAAGAAGAGGCTCCGCTCGGTACGTCCTTCATCACCCATTCATGCCCCTCAGGATAGTAAATGCCAGTTCTTGGATGCGGGACCCATAACACGGAATGAGAGATGCCGCTACAATCTCCCTTTGAATAGCTTACATTCCTCTCTTCATAGATCTTATTCAGATTCTGAGTCCGTGCTTTAACTTCACTGTTTAAACATTAAGCTAGTTATAAATGTTTATATAGTTTCTTTCATGACAAAACAAAAGAATGAAAAAAAAAAATGTTGCACTTGCGGGTGTTGTCAAATTTTGATCTCATTGAATAGCAGCTAAATCACTTCAAAAAAGAAAAAAGAAAAAAGTATTTGGTTGGTAAACTGGTACCAAGATGTAGGTACTGTTTGTTTAGGTATCAGGCAGTTAGTTACCAAATGATGCTCATTTGGTTAGTTGTAGCAGTAGTGCTATCAAGTTTAATGTACTTGTTTTCTATTACATAATGGAAGTCGGTGGCTTCACAGCTTTTCTGAAAAAAAAAAATTTAGAAAGTACTCCTAAAGAATTGAATAATGGAAAAAAGCATTTTTACTGAAGCAACAGAGTTGAGTTCTGAAGAAGTGGTCTCCGCATTCAAGTGCGCAAACTACTTTGGTTTGATTCCTAGTTTGAGAACCAGTGCTTCAACTCTCAAGTAGTTCCAAGTGCTAACATGGTTTTCTCTTGTCAGGAGCACCACCTACTTATAGGTTTCATCTAGAAAATTACTGTTTAAATCGGACGGTACAAATGCCTCCAGCAGGTACACCAGTTCTGCACGCTACCAGACAGGATCCAAGCCCTTTTTACCATTAGTTAATCTGACAAGGAGAATCCCATTCTGTGAATAATTAGAGTGCTAATTGTCAATATTCTCCCTATCCATCATCAATGGTGTACAAACAAAGCAGTTGACAAAAGGGAACTCCTTTGTACTCAGTTTTTGTTGAAGAAAAATTTAAGGTGATTGAACTGATGCAATTCAAATCACTGTGCTTTTAATAGGAAAGGTTTAATTCCCTACTTGATTGTGTAAATGACACTAGTCTGCATTTTTTGCTGTCGTTATTATCGCAATTTATATATTTTCATCTGAGATATTTACTAATTTAACCATATTTTATCTAAAATCCACAAATCCTTCATTTTCTGGCATACATTCCTGCAACGCATTCATATATACAGCATTACTATCAACTTCACATGATTTTCTTTTAATTTTGTAGAGCTTGCGTAAACGAGAGGTACTTATTTATGTGCAATTTTTGCTCAACCAGACAAATCCTTCCGAATTATTGACTGAAATGATCCTTTTTCTGGCGTAAGTTACATGTGTATGGTAGAAAATAATTTTGACCTTGCTGTAGGTGCAGTGTACAGTCATGAAAATTAATATATGGTGTTAGCGTATTTTTCTAAGGACATTTCCTTAGTTCATGCTGTAAATACCACTCGACGGGTGCTATCTGTTGAGAAAAAAGGGCAGAATTTAAAATTCTTTTGCCCCTAAAAAGACTATTCCTTTTTTTTTTGTTCTGCTGTTGCCCTTTTAAAACAGCAATTCTGGTCCAATAAAATTTAAAAACTAAATGAAGTACGTATGAAAAAGAAATTTGTATTCCACCCCTTTCCCTTCCTCTTCTTTTGAAAACTGGTGTGCTCGACGGCGCTTGATCGAAGAGTTAAAAGTTGCTCGGTACATTTGAACTAATGTCGCGGCAACTTCCCAACTGTAGGCTTTTTTTCTAAAAGGCTATGTGAAAATTTGAAAAAAATTATCAAAATCAAAATGTTGAAACTACAGCTATTTTCTTTATACTTCGAACCATAGTTATAAGGTACGCGTTTTATTTGCGTTTAATTCGCGAATAAAATATTTTTTGAGTGTTTCCGAACCAAATGGCGTATTATCCGTTGATTGAATCTTTGACCGAATAAAATGCGAATTTAACGAATTTTACAAATAATACGTGTTTTTCTCGCATTTTCCCAGCAGAGAAAAAAGTAACTAAAATGCATAGTGACAATTGTCAAAAAGTAACTCAATTTGGCCTCGATTTTTCAGCAGAGCACCCACGTGACACGCATTTCCCCTTTTTAGTTACTTTTTGACTATATTGATCTTCTATGATAAATACAAGCAGTATCTCGTATAGTAAATCATCAGTAATGAATTAAATATGCACTGAGGTCTCGTATTGTAATTCCGAATCATTCCCGAATTATACCCGAATTATTCCCGAATCACGAATTTTTGACCCTGCCGAACCGAACCCGAATTATTCATTTGTTACTATGCTTCGAACTAGGATGTATTTTATTTGGTGCAATATGAACTTGAGTTATATTGTCACATAACGATGTTATTTAAAACTTTTCTAATCTTGTGTACTTCCATCCATGATGTGAGATGTAGATTAAGAAGCAACTCTGACTTGATTGTTAAAAATAAATCTTTGATGTTTGTACTACGTTTTTTAGAACTTATGAATATGTTAAATAAACCATGTTATTTTTCAGATACTCTCTGACTCTATGTTAATTTTTTTAAGTCTCCTCATATCATGTAATTTTTTGTATGAAACAGTTAGTCCCATTTTATGGCAAAGGTTTACGAGTTTCACTTCTACAACTGTGCTTAGAGCGATTTGAATTTAATGATATTTTGGAAGTTATTTCAGTAATTTGCTATTTGAGTTGCTAAAATATGTTCTGAGAAATAATACAGAGGAACTACCACCTGTTGTAGGATTGCGCAAAATTCATGAACTCTCAATAGGGATCAATAAGTCAGAAACCTACTCAATAATTTTGGTGTCAGGAACTTATTTTGGAACCTACTTATCTCTGAGCAATGAACGTTTAACATTTTTTATTAATAAATTTAATTCTGTGCTAATTAGATTTAATTCTAATTTTTTTTTATTTGTGACTGGGATTCATTATCTATAAAATTATTCCTTCCGAATCTTCCTATAGTTGATCAAGAAAAGGGGCTGCTAAGTTGCATATCCAACCACATCATTCACACTCTCTAACTGCCCATGTTTTTATAAATTATAATCTTCATGCCTAGTTCAACTAAATTTAAACCGAATAATATGGGATCTTCTGTGACACTACATTATGCCCTTGGATTTGTGTATAACATTATCATTCTTTTGGAGTGTTGCAACTAATACAGCTGCTTCATGCGATCGGTTCATGCAAACTAATGGGGAAAAAAAAACTATTAGTTCATGCAAACCCCATGACCTTCTATGAGTGACCTATTCCCTAAAAAAATTACGCCATAAATAGGAGCTCCTCACGGCCTCAATTTACACTACCTTTGTAAGGAAGAACTCAAATTTTTAAAATGGCACCGCATAAAATTGCTTCCTTCTCTGTTCTCGTATTCTGTTTCTTGGCTGTCAGCTCTTTAGTAGCTGAAGCAAGGCTAGTTAGAGTCTTAGAAAATGAGAACCATGAAAAAACAATCCATCCAGATTCCATTGATGGTATCGCACGCCCAAATTGGCTGTACCGTGGGGGCGGTTTCGCACCTAGATATGGCAACCGGGGTGGGTACAGCTTTGGTGGAGGTCCAGGACTTGGCGGTGGTTATGGAAACCACTATGGTAGCGGTACCGGTCCTAGTACTGGGGTTGGGGCTGGGGCTGGATATGGAGGTGGAGGTGGTACAAACACCGGCAGTAGCACTGGTAGCACTAACAATGGCAGTGGCAATGTAGAAGGTGGCTATGGAGGCAGTACCAGTGGCAGTGGTTATGCCAAAGGAGGCGAAACTAGCGTTGTTGGATCAAGCAGTGGTACAGCTGGAAGTGATGCTACCGGGTCCAGTGGCGGGTACACTCCAAAAGGTGGCAGTTATGGTGGAATGGCATATGAACAGGTTGAAGTAAAAGCGTTGGAGCCAGCATCTGTGCCTGTTAGTAGCGAGCATTTCTAAATGTGAAAGTCCTATTTTATTAGTAATAGCTTCTACGGTCTTAATTATGATGGTTGAAAAATAAATTACGAGCTGTCTTTGATTTTTAAGTTTTGGATAAGTAGTAATATTTAATTTGTTTTCAAAAAAGAAGTATGACTAATTATGGGTTTTGAATACATGACAAGAGGTTCTTTTGCTTCCTCTATAAATGTATTCTCTTTAACTCTGATAAATGTATTCATCTTTGGATAATACCAAGGTTCTAAATAGCGTTTATAGCGTCGTAGCGGGAAGGCTAAAAAAAAAGCTATAGCGAATAGCGTCGCTATAGCGGAAGCTATTCCAAATAGCGTTTTTTTTTTTTACATTTCGTATATTCAATATTTGTACTAAATATCAACATTATCTAAGGTCTCATAGAACAATAAATAACACCAAAGTAATTAAGAAATTATAATATTCATATTGAACCCGTACAAAGTCCAAATTGCGGTTCAAAATATCCATAGTAATATCATAAACTATCGATTTTTCCTATTAAAAATATCTTAAGTATCATGATTCATGACATAATCTATTTTTTTTTTCTATTCAAATTTTAATTCCGGTTTGGACTTTTTTTCTATTCAAATTTCAATTTCTATTCCCAATTTCAAATTGATTTATTTGTAGCAAGTAGCAACAAATTCAATTTCGGTTTGAGATTTTTTTTATCTTTATTTAAAACCCATATAAATTGCTTAAAAATAAAAAAAAAAAAACCCATATTGTATAGCGCAAATAGCGCTGTAGCGGCCGCTATAGCGGCCGTAGCGCAAATAGCGCATTTTGATGTCGTAGCGTAGCGTTTGGAGTCCAAAAACGCTATAGCGCGCTATTTAGAACACTGAATAATACTATTAGTTTCTTTGAGTGACAACAATTTGTTCTCGGTTCATATGTGAATGTGAAATGTAGCAATGGATAAATAATTATATTACCACATCGTTTGCTGCATAAGTGCTCATCATATTTTCCGTTTTTTTTTAGTTACCACGGAAAAAAATAAAAATTAAATAAATACCACTGTTTGGGACTTATTTCGCATCCTACCACCCACGCGCACCCAGTTCGCGCACCAAATTGGACGGTGCGCGGACTGGGCAGGCGCACCGATGGGTGCGCATACTGGGCACGCGTACCAACCCATCGATCCAGTGCACGTACTGGGCAGGCGCACCGTCCCACTTGACCCGGTGCGCAGATTGAGCGAGCGCACCCAAATTTTTTTTTTTTTTTTTAGTTCTGTTCTGAATTGTTTGAAATTTTTTTTCTGATCTATTCTATTTTGTTCTGTGGTATTTGTAATTATATGTACACATAACATTTGACGGTGAAATTGTAGAAAATAAAACGCACTTGTTTAACAAATAAAATTTTGGACTAAATTTTAACTAAAAATTACTACAACAAATTATACGTACAATCTGAGCCGACATTTTTATTAATGAAATACGCTATACACTAAACTATGCAAAATTACGCTGATTTTGTGCCATCTTTCATAAATCATAAAAAATAGTAAAAAAATTCCAAAAATAATAAAAATTGGTATTCTACAAGTTCATTATATAACTAATTTACTGAGCTACGTAGATTGGAGAATAGAAATGAAAATCTTAATCGGAAACTTCAACTAAAGTTTTGAGGCCCTTCTCTTTGTTTTTTGGCGATTCTGAATTTGGAAATCTAGTATTGCGAGTTCGAACGCATGCGTATTTTCACAAGCTTTCCGAAAAGTGGTCATTTGCTGAAATCGGACACTCGAGCGCCATTTTATGGCCGTTTGAAGTTTCGTCGTCATTTCTAGCTATTTGTTTCTAAAAAAAAAAAAATTGGTGCGCCTCCCCAGTCCGCGCACCGGGTCAAATGGGTCAGTGCGCCTGTCCAGTACGCGCACCAGGTCAAGTGGGTCGGTGCACCTGCCCAGTCCGCGCACCGCCCAATTTGGTGCGCGAACTAGATGCGCGTGGGTGGTAGGATGCGAAATAAGTCGTATTCATTTAATTTTTATTTTTTTCCGTGGTAACTAAAAAAAAAAACGGTCGTATTTTCTTCTCGTGTAATAAATTATTTAAGTTGCGGGGAGGAGCCCGGCCCAATATGACAGCCCAAATATTTTATTGGGCCACCAATCGAGTTTCTTTCTTCTTCTAGGGTTTCATTTTCGCTTCTTTTTGTCCACAGATCCGCCGTAATCACTCGACCCCTTGGCTTCGTTTCGCGTTGAGATCGTGAAATCTCCCCCTCTCCGATTTGAGTCCTATTCTCCATCACAATTTCTCAGATTGCTATTGTTGCCTGATAATCTTGGTTGCGACTGATTAGTTGCGAACTTGCTCGTAGGTTTCTGGTTTTGTTTTTCAAACAGGTGAGATTTAGTTGCTAAGTCCCAAACCGAACTTCTAATCCTAGGTGATGGGTTATTGGTTTATGAAGTGAGCGAATTCAGTATCGTCTCGGTACCTGCTGGTACTGGCATCAGGGGCATGCACCAGCTCAGTTTTTCTGGTATTTGGTTCCAGTTGTTTTATTCAGTTGCTTCATTCTGTTTCTTTGATGTTTGTTGTTTGTTTGAAGCTTAATAAGGCTAAATATCAAATCCCTAAACTTTTATTTCGTTTTTTCTTTCGCACTTAGTTTAAAATTCTCCAATGATGACTATTGAATTTAATGTGTATTTGCCAAATGATGCTGGGATATTGCGCAAGGGCTTTGAGAGCTTTTCTTGTAAAGCTGCTATGAGAAAACAATTTATTACTCTTCCCTTCTGATGGCCTGTTTTACCATGAAAAAAAAAAATTTTGAAGTCCTTAAATTTTCTTTGCTGATAAATATTTTGAAAAAAAAAAAGCTAGTTTGTTGGTTGGTGATGACATTACCATGATAAATACACGATTTTAGATTTGAGATTTGGCTTTGAAATTGAGTCTGCCAGATGATGTTGGGATAATTGCGCAAGGGCTTTGAGCAATTCCATTCTGGAAGCAATGAAATAAATACATATTTCTGTACCTTCCCTTCTGATGGCAATTTCTAAATTTAAATTTGGGTTTTTACAAGTTAAGATTTTTTTTTAAATAAACAGACTTGATAGCAACAATTAATCTTATATATCTCTTCCAACTAGCTTTTTTCATATTTGATTTTGTCTGCTAATCTGTTTCAGTAAGGTAGCTTATGTTATGTTTTAGCAGATACAGAGATACTGGTCAATTTGTTCTTTTCCTCTTTTCCTGCTACAATAGCTTCTGGTTCTTCTTTCCGTTCAAATTATTACGCTTGTAAGTTGTAACCAACATAATTTTCTATTGTCTATGGAGGTAGGTTGTCTCTGAATTTTGGGGACCAGATTTTGGATTAGTTTTGTATATTGGATAGGTCGTCTCTAAATTATTTTGGCTACTGGACTATGATTTGTTTTAGACGTTATAGTCTAAAAAAGAATAAACAAAACAGAAGTAGCTGATCGTTTTTCTTAAATTCACAACCGTTATAGTTCCGTCTAGGGGCGGACCCATGAAGGCTCAGGGTAGGCAAGTAGGCAAGTGCCTACTCCTGAATTTAATTTATTTTGAGACCCAGTGTATTTTTATTCCTGTGTCTACTACTGGTTCAATATTGTGTTTACTCCTGACTCAAAATAATAGATCTGCTACTCTGATTAATTCACTGGTCTAGTCTGTTGCTTTGATTAATTCATTGTGCCTACTCCTGATCAAATTTCTGGGTCCGCCCCTGATTCTGTGTATACGAACTGTCAAATTAAAAAAAAAAAAATTAAAAGGCCGTAGTTCTTTGTTACCATGTTTAATTATAAATTGTATTTTGATAACCATGTCTAGCCTTTGTCGTTGATGTTGAACGTAATTATTAAAGCAAAACATTTTGTGTTGGAGGCTATGTTGCATGAGTACCGACATTTTTATTAATACCCCAAGTTAATTAAAGATTATTAAAAATACCCACGGTTCCGGAAAATTTTTAAAAATGCCCATACCGGCCATTTAATGGCCGGTACCGAATAAAATACCCAACCGGCCATTTAATGGCCGGTACCTAATTAAACCCCAAACCGGCCATTTAATGGCCGGTACCGAATAAATCTCCCAACCGGCCATTAAATGGCCGGTACTGAATTTTTTTTTTTTTTTTTTTTTTTTAGAAAGATAGCTAAAATACTGAAATCTAAAAAATCGAATTGTTTTGTTAAATATTTGTTAGAAAGTATGTTACGAATAGAGCCGATTTTGTGCTAAAATACGGTAAATTACAATAATTATGCTAAAATACAGTAAATTTACTAAAATGCTGAAATTACAATAATTATGTAGAATTATGCTAAAATACGGTAATTTACTGAGCTACGTATATTGAAGAATAGAAATGAAAATTTTAATCGGAAATGATGCAATATGGGCCTGTGCATGCTTCATGAAAAGGAGCGTAACTTTTGATCCGTCCGTCGGATCGGGCTGAAATTTTGACAGGAACTCCACAGCCCAAAACTCGATCCGAAACCAATCTACGATCAGTTTCGCCCATTTGCGGGCTCAGATTCGCGATCCGAGTCTTCCTTCATGGACTTTTGAATATTTCTTTATAATTTCAGAGTTTTTAGGGTCTTTGATGTATCTTTTATATATATTTTCTGTATCTTTTATATATATTTTCTATTTTATATATATTTTCTGTTTTGGGTAAAAATAAAAATCTCGGATTTTGCATATTTTAGCACAAAATCGGTCCTATTCATAGTGTATTTTAGTATAAATATGCTATGAAAAAAGTAATCTAACAAATATTTAACAAAACAATTCGATTTTTTAGTGTTAGATTTCAGTATTTTTAGTTATCTTTCTAAAAAAAAAAAAAAAAAAAAAAAAAAAAAAAAAATTCAGTACCGGCCATTTAATGGCCGGTTGGGAGATTTATTCGGTACCGGCCATTAAATGGCCGGTTTGGGGTTTAATTAGGTACCGGCCATTAAATGGCCGGTTGGACATTTTATTCGGTACCGGCCATTAAATGGCCGGTATGGGCATTTTTAAAATTTTTCCGGAACCGTGGGTACTTTTAATAATCTTTAATTAACTTGGGGTATTAATAAAAATGTCGGCATGAGTACGGGTATCGTATCATATTTAAATATGATACGGACACAGTGATATGTCAGTTTTCAAAAAATTAGGATATGAAACGCTTATAATATATATTATTTATTATTATTTCATATATTGTATTAAAATCATAACTTAAATCAAATTTGTACAAAAAAATTAAAGGTTTAATCTAAGTATATAATAAATACTATATCTAAGGAGGCATTTGGTTGTGGATTAAAGTTAAGGAGGTTTAAATTGATTATTCCAATTTATTTTTTGTTTGGTTAGAGTTGGTGGAGGACTAAAGTTTTGAAAGTCTAAGTTAGTTAATTATTAATAATAAAAATACTAATTATATAATATTAGTATATTAATAATAATTATAATATATTGTAATATTATTATAATAATTATTTAATATATTAACAATATAAGATATTAATTATATATTTATATACTAATAATAAATTATTAATAATAAGATACTAATTGTATAATATTAATATATTAATAATAACTATAATATATTGGAGTAGGGTTAAAATACACTATTGGTTTTGTACTTCAATTATGTTCCACGTCTTTTTCTCCATTTTCAAAGTTCGAATAATCGATCCAAACCGCTCAATATGATCTTCATATTAAAATGTGCTTGGAGACAAAATTTTATATTTTTTGAAATTTATTTACTACTTTTTTAGATAGGTACAAAATCACTGTTGTGGATGGTCCATAATCTTTTGAAAACAGTGATTTTGTACCTATCTAAAAAATTAGTAAAAAAATTTCAAAAAATATAAAATTTGGTCTCCAAGCACATTATAATACAAAGATCATATTGAGCGGTTCGGATCGATTGTTTGAACTTTAGAAACGGAGAAAAAAACGTGAAGCGTGATTGAAGCACAAAACCAATGGTGCATTTTAACCCTACTCAATATATTATAATATTATTATAATTATTATTTAATATATTAACAATATAAGATATTAATTATATAATTATATATTAATTATTATTATTAATAATAAGATACTAATTATATAATATTAATAGAGGAGGGTTCCAATACCTCATGCTCTTCATACCTCATCATACCTCATATTTTATATTTTCGTTTTCAAAGTCCAAATTGTTGATCCGAACTGCTCAACATGATATCCATACTAAAATATGTTTTTGGATGAAAATTTTTTTACTATTTTTTAAGATAGATACAAAATCACTGTTTTTGGACTGTTAAAAACCCTAAACCCTAAACCCAACCATATTTTAGTATGGACATCATGTTGAACAGTTCATATCGACAATTTAGACTTTGAAAATGAAAATATAAAATATGAGGTATGATGAGGTATGAAAAGCATGAGGCATTAGAACCCTCCTCATATTAATATATTAATAATAACTATAATATATTATAATTATTATTTAATATATTAATAATATAAGATATTAATTATACAATTATATACTACTAATAATTATTATTAATAATATACTAATTATATACTAATAATATATTATTATAATCATTCGAGTTAGGCTATGACATACAATAAAATTAAATAACCATGTGAAGTCGTTTAATTTAGGCCGGCATAAAGATCGACTTATGTTATCTTAGTCCGACTCAATTAATACTTGTTTAGTGGAATAACGAGGACTAAACCCCTTATTCCACCCTTTAGGCCACAACCAAACATGGAGATAGTTACTAGTATTCATCACATATGACACTGTGGTGTAGTGGTTAAAGGTATTGATCCAGCAATATTGGTGCGTTTCAACGTGTATCGGTAATCGTATCAGGAGATTAAGAATACACCAGCTCATCCGATATATTTGGTGGCGTATTCAATACTTATCGTGGCAGTATTGGATGTATATCGGTATCAGATGCGTATTTGATACGGATATGGAGTCTATTTCGGAGTATCGGAGTAACATAGGTTGGAGGTTACCTATTCGAAGTCTAAAGATTTGTTTGTAGATGCTTTAAATTGGAAAACGACCTCCTCTTTATCTCAAAAATTATAAGTTGTGTTTTAATACAACACATTGTATCAGGATAAATATTGGAATTGAAAAAAATGTTTAATTTTTATTCTCGAGGAATTAAACAAATCTCATACAATAAATTATTATAATTACAAACTAGACACGTATGATCTACTGGACCTGATTTATTCTTTATGGATTTCTAATATTCAAATGACTTTATTATTCTTACATATATATTTTCACATTTAATATTAACCGTCGAAATTTTTTTTCGTGTATTAGAATATCACCCTTAATTATATTTAGATAGATTGGCCACATGCCCACAGCCGAGATTTTTATTTTTACCCAAAAAAAAATATATTTTAATATAATTATCCAAGTTTTTGAAAAATTTAAATTTATACCCAAACCGTAAGAAAAATTTACGGTTTGAATTCGGAATTCAAACCGTAAATTTTTCTTACGGTTTGAAACTCTTTTTTTTTTTTTTTTTTAAAGAGAAAAATAGCTAAAATGCTGAAATGAAATATAACACAAAAAAATCGAATTGTTTTTTAAAATATTTGTTAGAAAATACGCTACGAACAGAGCCGATTTTGTGCTAAAATACGGTAAATTACAATAATTATGCTAAAATACGGTAAATTTACTAAAATGCTGAAATTACAATAATTATGTAGAATTATGCTAAAATACGGTAAATTACGCTAAATTACGTATGAATTGGGCCAATTTTCTGACATCTTTCATAAATTTACTAAAAGGAGCGTAACTTTTGATCCGTCCGTCGGATCGGGCTGAAATTTTGACAGGAACTTCACAACCCAAAACCCGATCCGAAACCATCTATGATCCGTTTCGCCCATTTGCGGGCTCAGATTCGCGATCCGAGTCTTTCTTCATGGACTTTTGAACATTTTTTTATAATTTTAGGGTATTTGATGTATCTTTTATATATATTTTCTGTTTTAGGGTTTGTATTTAAACAGACGTCATGTCTTTGGCATAATTATTGTAATTTAACGTATTTTAGCACAAAATCGGCTCTGTTCGTAGCGTATTTTCTAACAAATATTTTAAAAAACAATTCGATTTTTTTGTGTTATATTTCATTTCAGCATTTTAGCTATTTCTCTTTAAAAAAAAAAAAAAAAAAAAGAGTTTCAAACCGTAAGAAAAATTTACGGTTTGAATTCCGAATTCAAACTGTAAATTTTTCTTACGGTTTGGGTATAAATTTAAATTTTTCAAAAACTTGGATAATTATATTAAAATATTTTTTTTTTGGGTAAAAATAAAAATCTCGGTGCCCACAGCTCATTTATGGCACCTTGGAAACGTAATTTATTCCGTCTAATTTGAATTAAATATTTTAGGTACTAATATGATATTTTTTTAAATATTAATATATCATGAATTTGAGCAAAATTCGAAATGAATTGCTCCCGGGACGCATCTGTTGTTATGGCGTAGTCGAGTAGCTGAAGAACCGAGTATTTCCGTTGTGTAGCTTAACATTTAAGAATTAAATGCTGCTCCGGGAGTATGCAGTATATGTTCTTCATTTTTCCAAGCATTGACCGTTGACGCCGCACTAAAGTGGAGAAGCCTTTTTTTGACTTAGTCAATTTCAATATTTCATCTGTTTGTCCTTCTCATACAATTTCATCCGAGGCTTCGACCTATCCCAAGTTTCAAAATAAATCACTTTTTTTTTATTAAAATATTACAAAAATATATTTCTTTATTAAACTAAATATTCTTTCCTTAATTTCTTAATTTCTATTATTCGCTTTAATTTTTTATGAATAATTTTCAAAAGTAACATTGACCGATTTATCTTTTTTAAATAATAGATAAGTCTTTCATTTTTACAAAGATGTTCCGGACACTAATTAAATTTCTAATTTTTAATTTTCTTTCTAACTACGACCTAGCTTTTACAATTATCTCAAGAATAAAAAGTTAAGCGGTGTAAACAATCTTATCAGATTATTAAAAAAAAATTAGTTATGTCACAAAAATAATATCCTTGTAACACCTAGAAAAATATTCTGATAATTTTAAAACTATAGTTCCTACTCTGGACACGATAATTGTTCTCATTGTAGATACAAAAAGGATCATCTAGGAGACTAGAATAAAAGTTCTAATTTTCTCTAAATAGTAAATACTCTTACATATTTACTTATTTGAAATTATTTGTTATAAAGACATTTGTATTTTCCATTGGAAGTTTTTATTTTATCTACGATCAATAAAGATAATAAAAATAGGAGGCTCTACTTCAAGTTGAAGCCATCAAGAGTTTATCGTCTTAGGCTCCTAAGTTCACTACTTAAATGAATAAATTGTTCTTATAAATGTTACTAAAAAACATAAACAAATATAACATATTTATAAAGTATATTTATTTGCTATATCTAAATATATTGTAAAAATATAATAATAAACTAACAACATAGCACTAGCAATTTTTATATACTTTATCAATATTCTGCCTGTTTATTATTGCAAGCGGCTAAATTTCTTTCATAAATTCGTCAATTTGTTATTAACTTTTATTTTTTCAACTTAACTTTTTAACAGACATATAATTTTTCAAAGAATTAAATTCTTACATTTAAATTTTATTTTCTTTAATAAAATATTATTGTCCTCAACTCAGTGAATTTTTTATCTAAAAAATTTCAACAATCTGAGTAAAATCCACCTTAAAAGTCTGCAAGGAGTCATTAGTCAATTCTAATTGCGTCGCTCTGAAATTTGAAAATAATAGAGATCAACAAAGAAAGACTCATAGCTAGTCTTCTTACTAGCGCGTGATTCCAAAGTTTTCCCAGTTTCCCCGTTTCGAAAAGCAAAGCTCTGATCATTCCTTCTTCCCAAACTCCCCTCTCTCTCTCTCCCTCTCCTGCACACACACCCATGGCGCTTATCTCTCTTTTCCTTCCCCTGGCCTCATGCCTCCTTCTTCTCGCTGCGTCCCCAGCTTTCTCCTCAAACTACGAAGGTATCAATCTTTCCCTCCTTCACTTTCTTTTCCAGGTATCCTGCGATAAGTTTACGGGAAGGACTGAAATTATCTTTGTTTCTTCCTGATTCATTGTTAATTCCAATTCAACTTTGTAATATAATTTTTATTGAAATCTTCAGTCTTACAGACAAAAACTATGCTTTTTTTTTTTTTTAACTCAAAAAGGACAAAGAAAAGGCGATTTTCTACCAGAAAACTTAATTGATACGACGTTAGGCATATACCTTGGTTCTGTTCTGTTTTGTTTTTATTCTGGGAAGCAATTTATAAAGACTTTTGGTGATAAGCTTAGAGTCTTGGAATTGATCTTATTCCTACTTTTTATTCGTTCTAAATGGCGCACTAAATAAAGTCACCTTTTTCCATAGCTAGACCAAAACAACTAATTCCAAGAACTAATCCACCAAAAAAGCTACTTTATTTTATGTATTAGCCTCGGTCAACAATTCAGCACTATACTGAGCTGGTATAGCACCAATAAAGCGAGCTACTTAATTTTATCATAATTACTTTCTTCTCTGAGCTGGATTTGACTCCAATGTTGACTCAATTCTCAGTTAAGCAATTGAGATTTAATTTTTTTTTTTTCTAAGACAGGCAAAATAAAATATGGAAATTTACCTGTATCACTCCTGGATTTGCAATTAATGTTAACTTATGCGAATTGTATGTTCATTCTTTGTTGAGCCATCGGTTGACATGATATATGTTTTAACAGGAGAGGCGTTGTGTGCCTTCAAGGCAAGGCTGTCAGATCCAAATAATGTATTACAGAGCTGGGATCAGAGCCTTGTAAATCCTTGCACCTGGTTCCATGTCACATGTGACTCTCAAAACCATGTCATACGCCTGTAAGTTTTGCTAATCAACCCCAAACGTGGCCCAATTATTTTGTATGAAATTTGACATCAATAAAAAAATTAGATGTATTCAGTCTAAATTTTGCAATCACAGTAAAAAATGTCAGTGCGAAGAAGGTGAACTAGTAGCCAGAACTTTGTAACAGAAACCCTGAAATGAAATGGAAAATAAAACTAAAACTTTATGAACACTACCTGCTGGAATTTCATAGTTGCTTTTTCAATCCAAGCCTTTTAGTACTATTGAATTACTGCAAACATGTACATACCCATATCATACAGATTTAATTGTACTAATGTTCATATTTTTGGCAAATACTGTTATTTTTTGTATGTTGTTTGTTCATTCATTTATTTGTTATGTTATTATAGTTATTATTTTGAATTATCTTTATTCTCATGCAGGGATCTAGGCAATTCGAATATTACTGGAACACTGGGTCCTGAACTTGCCCGACTTCAGCATCTTCAATACTTGTAATTGACTTCAAGTTACATAGATTTTTCCTAGATTGAATTATTGAATTAAACAAATGGTTGAGACATTCTCTTATTGATTGAAAGCTATTTTTTTATAGGGAGCTGTATCGAAACAATTTTGAGGGGAAAATCCCAGAACTACTTGGAAATTTAAAGAGCTTAATAAGCATGGATTTGTATGAAAATCAGCTCGAAGGAGATATACCAAAGTCTCTTTCTAAGCTGAAATCCCTTCGGTTCATGTAAGTTCCATTAGAAATTTTACTTCATCATTAACCGCACATAGGTACTAGCGATTCACTGAGCATTGTTAATTTTGATTATGTTTGTCCTTGTTTTGTGTCTTACAGGCGCTTGAATAACAATAAGCTTACAGGATCGATTCCGAGGGAGCTAGCAACACTCTCTAACCTTAAAGTGCTGTAAGTAATTGTACATAGAGACTTAAATTTATCATTAGTTAGCATTTCCTGAATGATGAATATTTAGTTGGCGTCAGCTTCTTCCAATGCTTCTCTAAAGAAATATAACTATACTCATGTGAAAGATAGCCCAAGACATCAATATTATCCGCCTCTAACTATGTCACCGGTAATAGTCCTCATTCATGTTTAGGAAAGAACCATTGCTGGCTATGATTAAAAATACTACTGGCGACAATAGAATTATATGCGTTCTGTTCATTATACATTTATAATTTCTGATTATTTTGTTTTTGTTTTTTTGCAGTGATTTTTCAAACAATGATTTATGTGGAACAATTCCAGTTGATGGCCCTTTTTCTACTTTTCCACCCCAGAGGTCTGCACTTTTAGTAATTAGAATGACCGATGCTCTGACATATTACTTTTTATTATTTCTAAGCTATATTTCTCTTTGCAATTTTCAGCTTCGAGAACAACAAGAGGCTGAATGGACCAGAACTTCTAGGCTTAGCATCATACGACTTTGGGTGCTAAATCAGGCCAGGCATTTGCTGGGGTTTCTTGCGGAGAACATTTACAAAAGTTTCTAGAAATGAAGTCCAAGTTATGTTATTCGTAGTTATATGTTTACAAAACCATAATATAGGAAAAAAGTAGCAGCAGCCAATACTAAACATTACTAGAGACTACAGTCGTATAGGCCAATAGGCATATGTGCTGCCACTTGTTTTTACCTTTTTTTTACTAATACACGAAAGGTAAAGAGGCTTGTAAATGGCTCTATAGTTTCTCAAGGATGTTACCTAAAACAGTATTTGTAAGATGTGTACGTGTGCTTCAGAATAATGTAAAATACCCATTGTGCTTCACTGATTCTAGTGCATGCTAAGTTGATACCCTTTTAGTACAATAAGCTATAGTTACATCGACCACAAGTACATAAGGATTACAAAATACATACAAATAGTGATAATTACCGATACCAGCACTGCTGCTGAAGCAAAGTTTGTTGAAATCTTAAGAACACTAGAATTATATGTTGTTGCATTCTCACTACAATAGCAATACTATAATAAAGCTAGAATAAACAGTACTGCAATCAAAGTACAAACACAAGTACGAGTAGCCAAGACATGTTAGCCAGAGAAGCCACAATTCATAGAAAACAGCTAGAATTGTACTCAATTTGCACCAATCTGTTCACCTCCAATAAACACAAATACAACAATAATTGACAATATTAACGCCATTTATTTGAGCACTACTCTATTGTGCCCGCATTCTGCTGTTTTCAGCTGCCCTGACTTGATGGAAGTACGGATGTGCCTGAAAATTCAAACCAAAGAGAACACCTATTAAACTAGTGTGAAATATAACAAGGTAGATGCCTGCAAAACATATAGAATTAATCGAACTTTAATTTACATCAATTTCTCAAGTAACTAAAAAATCATTCTAATACTTGGACTTTTCAAGTAATAATATATTCAAAAGGAACAGCAGAAGAGACCAAGCGAGGAAGATAATTTTCCCATCTCACAGGAATACTCCAAATTAGTTCTGTAAAATCAATATGGATTTGTCCAAAAATATATGAAACGAAGGATTAAGATAGAAAAAAGTACCATAGCTTCTTTTGCTGTCAGCCTGTCCTGGTGATCATAGCGAAGAAGCTTATCGAGAAAATCTATTGCCTGGACTCAAATTATATGCATTCCTCAGTAAGATAGTATGAAATTATGAAAACTAGATAAAAGAACAACACAAAATAAGATGCATTCCCTCAGTCATTATTTATGTTCGAAGAAGAAGTGTAAAATGATACCTCTGGAGAAATAAGATGCTGATTATCAGCATTGATAAATCTAGACCAAGGCTTCCTGCTATGCCTGCACAGGAACCAACACAAAAGGCGAGAAGTTAGATAAAGATCAGATTTTATGATCTGAATGTTTGGGGAAAAAGAAAAAGAGTTTGCATTTGGTTATAATTATTTCAGAGATGAAGGATTTTCGTCTTCTAGTTTTCTTCTTCTGCAATTAATTTTATTTTTTTGTAAAGTAACATTCAGAAGATGAATTCAGTAAAAGTTCTTGAGCAACAGCAGAAGGAAATGAGTAGTTGGAATAGGAAAATAAGGTGAATTTAGTAAAGGTTTTGTCTATATTTTGCAAAGTGCTATGCCTATGTGAATGGCGAAGAGAAAAGAAAATGCCTTTTCTAACGAAATGTGCATCTGTTTTTCTATTGTCATCATTGAAAGAAGAAAATAGAACGCTATGTAATATATTCCCAAAAAAAGGTGCTAATGAGCATTACCTTCCCACAAGAGCTTCAAGCTGGGGATCGAGCTCAATCCTGTACTTGTTTAAATAAGAATTGAGGTCATCCGTGCCAAGCACCTGTTATTAAAATAAAAGATAGAATATTATTACCAAACAATGCATTTGAGACATAATCCAACAGACAAGTATGATAAAATTTACAAAAGTGGTACTACCTTGGCGATCTTCACAAGCTGGTCATGGTTGTCATGGCCATAGAAGAAGGGCTCTTTACGGAATATCTATAATAAAGGTACTTCATATTAGAAATATAGCCATTTTTTAAACTGCTTTGAATTATTGGGCAATAATTTGAAGGAATTAATTGCAGGTGTGCCCTTAAAGGTTAAAAATACTATGCATAAACTCTTTTAAAAATGAAATATATAACATTCCCCTCCAAAGTATAAAGCATCATAATTAGAATACCCATCACTTTCTCTATATAATTTCTTTACAATAACCTATGTACAACTGGACTTCTAATAGCAGGAGGTAACACCGTAACGTAGCATTCAACAGATGTAGCATGCATCCAAAAGAAAATGAGCAAAAGAAAGGGAAAAAAAAATGAACCATAGCAAAGCAAAGCAACACAAAAGAGCTAAATGCATCATAGGCTAACTTCCTCTTTGAAGTTTTTAGTTATGAGGATTTTAGTGTGGCTTAGGAAAACTATTCCTACTTTATTTTTTCCTAGGTCTGGGTTTCTGCTAGTGATCCAAAGATTACTAGTTAGGGAAGCAGTACCATTCCAGCAAACATGCAACCAAGGCTCCACATGTCCAAGGAGTAGTCATAATCCTGCAAGTCAACCAGCAGCTCTGGCCCCTTGAAGTACCTATGCGTAATAAGATATTTCAATTTTTAGTCCCTTGTAAGTCATAAATGCTGTTTATAAAGAAAAATCATCAGATACTCCAATTTGTGCCCATCATACTGCAATATTACTTAAGAGTCTTAGAAGTTGATTCACAAGCAGTACACGCATGTCACAGATTGTAATTCCTGAAAGTTCATTTTGTACAAGGTCAAGACACCAAAAAATCAGCAACCTCATTTTAATTAACTTTGAGAATTTTTTTTACTTTATAAAGGTGTATTTGTACTACTGACATAAAACGATATCAGTGATCCATGTGTCGTTTTGGAATGTGGACTTTGAAATAATAACACTAAAGCGCAATTGGGATATGATGGAGCACAGTACAGTAAATTAAGCTGCAAGTATTACTGTCCAAGTCCCTCAATGGCAAATACAGTACACCGGAGATGCAATTTAGAGAACAAAATAACACACTTGCCTTGAAGCAACACGGACATTGTACTCCTTGCCAGGGTGGTAGAACTCAGCAAGTCCCCAGTCAATGAGACGAAGCTTTCTCAGTTCATGATCTATCATCACATTGTGTGGTTTAACATCACGGTGCATTATCCCTTGTGAGTGGCAGTAATCCAGCGCCTATCAATCATTTTGCCAAAAGTATAAGCAAGCAATGCTTATTTCAAATTAATCCAAAAAAAAGATATATTAAGAATTATAGTTTACATTTTTCCCATGTTTGCCCTTTTTTTAAATGAATATATTGACATCAGTGTTTTTCTTGCATACAGAATGTTGAGAGTGATTAAAATGTCCAGATATTATTAATGAAAAAGGAACAACAAATATTTCAAATTTGTATATGCATTGGGCTTCAGAAAGATATTTTGCAAACACAGTTAATCATCTGGTACAATGAAAAAGCTAGTACCTTGAGAAGCTCATAGATGTAGTAACGAATGTCATAGTCAGTCAGAGTTGGGTAAAGAAGCTTAAAATCTGTGCTGTTAACATATTCGAAAATCAAGCTCGGTGTTTTCGAATGCTGGTCTCTGACAATATCAAGGAGTTTCACGATATTTGGCCCGCCACAGAGGTTCTGAAGAATTTTGATCTCTCTCTTTATCTGCAAATAAAATAAAAAATTGGCCGTAAAATAAAGATTCCCTGCGAGAAAATAAAGTGTAATAGGTTGGATGTTATAATCTCTCCACATCTGCTAAAGACCAGGTAACAATCAAGATTAAAAAAATAAAAAATAAAAAATATTATACTACAAGTTTATTGACAAACAGATTTCCTCAGTCCCTGCCAACTTGTAACCAGTAATGAATCCATGAATGTGGGCAACAAAATCTCTACAGGTCTGTTTGGTATAATTTGATATTTGGAAATGTAAGGTCTTATCAAAATCCCATTTGTGACAAAGAGGAGAAAGAGAAAACAAAGATAACAAAACGGATGCAGTTTAATACCAGACAACACCAGTACAGGAAAACCATATTATAATGCAGGCTACACTGAAAGGAGAAAATAACAGAAAAAAAAATGGTACCTTCTTTTTCTTAACGGGTTTGAGGATTTTAATAACACATCGTTCATTAGTATGCACATTCACTCCCTCAAAAACTTCACTGTATTTGCCCCTTCCTACTTTTCGCACAACTTCATAATCATCCTGATCCCTGGTTTGAAATAAAGTTAATAACTATGTTATAAAAATATTCTTCAGAACCAGATTGCACAAAAAAAGAGATTGAACGATAAGTACATATCATGTTGCTCCTGTTATAGTTAGTTTGAAACAAAAAAATGTAAGACAAATTATTAGAAAGGATTAGAAATACAAAGTAGTAAATTTTCTCCTCATAAATGAGGATTGGTATATTTTTTTTAAATTTTCACACGAATAGAAAAAAATAAAATGAGCAAAATAAGCTAACAGCATTACATGCATTAAGTTTTCACAACAAACTACAATCAAACAAGATTCAATCTGAGGCATGAACAATTTCAATTTCCAGATCAACTAGCTTTTTGACTGAAAGATCCAAGCTCCTAGCTGCTTGCGATCAACAAAAATCAGGATAAACTAACGATTTACAATTTAACGGGAGAATCGAACTCACCCCCATTGAACTGTGAGAGCCTCGTAATCCCAGTAGTCTTTGGGACGATGCACGTTGATATCGGCGTAAACCCTAGCTTTGGACATGTCCGCCGACGTAGGTCGAGCTACCGCCGACAAGATCACGCGTTTCGCGAGCTCGAGAAACCCTCTAATTAACAACCCTGCTCGATATGATTCTCCCCCTTCCTTTCTATTGTAAGCTAGGTTTCGAGACAGGGATGGGGATGCATACAAGGCGAGCGAGAGAGAGAGAGATGCTCCTGGGGCTACTTTTGTGGGACCAGTATCCTCTGTAGTACTGTACAGAACAGTAAATCACTTTACGGCCCAGATTTACTCTCAGCCGGTGCCTATTCGGGAGATTGGAGGGGGCAGTATTATTTTTGCTTTGAGATTCGTGCAAAGTTAAAAAGAACGATCCGGATCCTCACTGTATTTTCTGTGGTTCTCAGAGGATACGAATTCACTTTTGTGTGCTTTTAGGGATGAGATTCTGTGAGCTGTCGCTGTCTTGTTTGATATTATCTGCTTATTTATTTTTTGCTTGTCAGAAAATATTTTGTTAAACTAGCAGTACAAGTAATGGAGTTCCGAGATTTTTATTTTTACCCAAAAACAAAATTAATTTAATATAATTAATCAAGTTTCTGAAAAAATTATATTTGTACCCAAACCGTAAATATTTACGGTTTGAATTTTTTTATTTTTTTTATTTTTAGAGAAAAATAGATAAAATGCTGAAATGAAATATAACACAAAAAAATCGAATTGTTTTTTAAAATATTTGTTAGAAAATACACTACGAATAAGGCTGATTTTGTGCTAAAATACGGTAAATTACAATAATTATGCTAAAATACAGTAAATTTACTAAAATGCTGAAATTACAATAATTATGTAGAATTATGCTAAAATACAGTAAATTACGCTAAATTACGTATGAATTGGGATGATATTTTCACTGAAAAGGCGAAAAAACGACGACGAAACTTTAAACGGTCATAAAACGGCGCTCGAGTGTCCGATTTCAGCAAATGACCACTTTTCGGAAAGCTTGTGAAAATGCGCATGTATCCGAACTAGCTTTGCCAAATTTCCAAATTCAGAATCGCCAAAAAATAAACGGAAAAGCCTCAAAACTTCAGTTGAAGTTTCCGATTAAGATTTTCATTTCTATTATCCAATCTACGTAGCTCAGTAAATTAGTTATCTAATGAACTTGTAGAATACCAATTTTTATTATTTTTTGGAATTTTTTTACTATTTTTTATGATTATGAAAGATGCCACAAAATCGGCCCTAGTCATACGTAATTTAGCGTAATTTACCGTATTTTAGCATAATTCTACATAATTATTGTAATTTCAGCATTTTAGTAAATTTACCATATTTTAGCATAATTATTGTAATTTACTGTATTTTAGCACAAAATCGGCCCTATTCGTAGCGTATTTTCTAACAAATATTTTAAAAAACAATTCGATTTTTTTGTGTTATATTTCATTTCAGCATTTTAGCTATTTTTCTCTAAAAAAAAAAAAAATTCAAACCTTAAATAATATTTACGGTTTGAGTACAAATATAATTTTATCCGAAACTTGGTTAATTATATTAAATTAATTTTTTTTTTGGATAAAAATAAAAATCTCGGAATGGAGTTGGTATTAAAGAATCAAATAAACTAAAAAACAAAACTATATTTGTGCATTTCAGGAATTAGACTCGCAAAACAACGAAAACAGATGAAAATAAAAATCCTCGAATGGGGACATAAATCCAAAGATGGGGCCAAGAGATTTGTCATTGATAGCAAATTAGACGGAATTCAAAGCAAAATTATTAGCATTATTAATTGAAGTTGGGATTGTTTGATATCAATGATTATTCAGATTGAATTTCTCCTCTTAAAAAATTTAGAGAATGTCATTTATATTCTCCAAAAATCTCGAAATGACGTTATTTTCTCTTCTAAAATTCATAATCACATACTAATTTCTAGATTCACAAACTCACAAATTTACTCAATTTATTGTGTTTTATTAAAACTCATTTTAGATTTATAAATTTTCATTTTGCTCTTTATTAAAAAAATAAAAATATGTAGTACATGTAAGGAAAAGATCCAGTCTTCTAATTGATTTGTTTTCGAGGACAAGTAGGTCATTTTTCTACCTATGACACATACGCGATGTCATTTAAATATACTTTTGTGTGCGCGTTACAAGTAAGAAGATGAACCATTTGCCCTTACAACAAAATGAGTTATAATAGAAGAGGCAATAAATTGAGTAAATTAATGAATTTTTAAAATTTAGAGAGGTAAATATGATATTATGAAATTCAGAGGACAAAATACACAATTTTGAGGTTTTTGAGGGGCATTTATGAAATTCCGCAAAACTATAAGTTAGTTCTATGTATACAATTATTAATGAAATTTTTGTTAGTTGTTAGCTTATTTGATACAAATTTAAACTTGTCGCCCGAGCTTAAATAATTTTTAGCCTTTACCTGACAGAACCACAAAATACCTGGTTATTGTGTTGAATTCATATCATCTGCGCTAATTTATATTTTGAGCTTGCAATTTTTACTGTTCGTTTCAAATCAGCATGAATCTTAAAGTTGTTAGTTGTATATTAATATGCACCTTAAATTGTTAAATTAATCCAAAAACAGTATTTGAGAAAAGTTTAAATTTCAAATTTGATCTCCTCCTTATATGTAATAAAAAGGAAATACGATGGCTCATTTTCTATTGAGTCTAGATTCTACCAATACTCGAGAAAAATATGGTACCAGTAGCCAGTAGGTAATCCGTCATTGAGTCATTGACTCTAAAACCCCTATTAACATTAATGATTTTGTTTCTTTCAAGATTGATCCAAAATTGCACTTCTCTACTTCAAGTAGTTAAAATTCACTTGAATACTTGAATTCCATCAAATTTGAAGTACAACCAAACATTTTTTATAATACTGAAATTATATTTCCACCGATTTTCATTGAAATCAAAAAACTGTTCAGAGGTGCCTAAAATAGATGGAGTCAAAGTAGGTCCGATGCCCATCGGACCTACCTTGGTTCGATGGGTGTGATGACCATTCAATCTGCATCAAGATGTGTGTGATATGTATCAAAATCCGTGCAAGTCTGTATTAATTTCCGTACACATAGATCTTGATGCTAATCGTACGGTCCTAGAACTAATTGAACCTAAATGTAGGTCCGATGCCCATCGGACCTACTCCTGTCTCAAAATAGATACCTAGAACACAGCAATGTACAATTAATAACCTAAAAGTTCAAAGTAGTACCTCTAAAGTTTCCATCTACCAAACCAAAGACCTAGACCACAAAAATCAGTTCAAGTACACGATATCAAGCAACCAACACAATCAAAGAGTACAATCAGTACAACAAAACAAGATCACCAAATTCCTATCAGACAAGAAAAAACACTTCTCAACCTTCATATTCAACGGAGTCTCTTCCACACGTTGGATTGTGGATATTGCTCCCACTCCCCAACTGATTCATAACTATCTCCCATAAAATCATCTGTAAAATCACCTGCCTCTACCATTAGCCAGCATCGATCCTCATTGCAATCAGGCAACGTAGCTGTATCATCACTTGAATACCTCAATTTTTACATTAATTAACAATAACCTTATTGAAATTATCAATTTTTATCAAATAAAAATTACACAATAGTTAGCTTCTTCCTTTGCCACTCTTGGCTGGTTTGATCTATATAGGTTGCTAGTTAATTCGATATGAAGGACTATAGTTTGGTACAATAGAAAGTGAAATTATACTTGGTAGCCACTCTTTTAAGTTTTTTTAAGAGAAAAAGAGTTGGGACATAGAGAAATGGATAAGATTCGAAATTTGACACGGTTTGCGGGCACGACATTTGCCAAGCACGATATGCCTGTGTTGTGTAGGGTTCCGATTGAGGGATTCAGATCCAGTAGAGCATCCCACCACGTAGAATGAAAAATTTGCACCGTCCGTTTTAACTTGCACGAATCTTAAAGACTTCCCTCTGTGTATCTACGATTGATTTGAAAAAATTATCACTCGGCTCAGATTGCGTACAATGATATATACGCTTCCCCGGCTGAATCGACATGACATAATAAATATCATACACGATGTGACATCTGCCTAATATATATCTTTTTTTCTCCAATATTTCTTTTTTTTAAAATAAAATAAAATGCGAAAACAACGAAAAAATGAGAAGTTTAAAAAAAAAACCATGATAAAATATTTGCACTTAATTTCTATGACTTTTTCTGTTTTTGTCGATTTGTTATCATGTTTTCCGAATTTTTCCAAAAAAATTCTAATTGGGTTAGGCTTGTCTGTTTTTCTGTTTTTGTCTAACCGTCTTGTATCTTTCAAACTTTTGGATTCAAATATGCTGTCTAAATGGGTTAGGCTTTCATCCAATCAGGTCACGACATGTGTCGTTCTTCGCTTGGAGGAAAGTCCAACACATAAATTATGATTTTGTGTTGATCCGGGCTCCTAGTTTTGAATCAGACGGTGTCGGACTTTATTGAGAATAAATAAAAATAAAAAAGTCGGTCAAAGCTGGAAAATAAAAAAAAATCATAGTTTATTATTTTTTTGTGATGTTTTAATTGTCTATGAAACAATACAGAAAAAATAAAAAATAAATAAAAGAATGTATAGTTATAATTTTTTTAAAATATTCATTTAAATTGTAATTTTTATAATTTTTATTTCTTTTATGATTTTTACGAGAAAAGTAAAATACAGAGAAAAATATGACATGACACTAGCTCACACGTCAGCACCGTATGTGTTGTGCTTGTTGAGGAAGTGAATACAAAAAGATGGAGAAACTATACTTTCAAGCTATGGGGGTCAAACATAAATAGAGGGTCAATTATGTAAAATTTTCATGCTGCGAATGAGGATCAATTTTACAGTATTTATAACATTTTACTTTGAATTATACAGAAAATCGTATATAAGTATAGAAATTTTGTAATTAAATGGCGGTCAATTAACCCCCATTCATTGAGTGTTAACTCCACCCCTGTCTGCTATTTTTATTTTTATTTTGTGTTGCGATCACAATTATTTACACATCTTTTGTGTTTAATCACTTCTAATCTTAAATAGAAGAGTTATTCTTGAATTAGAACTATTCTAGCCCAGTCCAAACGCACTAAACAATTAACACATTTCTGCACAACATGTTTTAAATTCTCTAATTTTGGATGGGAGACATGGCTTATATCGAAAGAACTGGGAGAAATGAAATGATGATCTTTTTCTTTTTGTTAGAAATAAGAAAATTGATAGGGTCATGTTTCCAAGGTCCTTAAAATACCTCTTCTTGGGCCGTGAAAGACCGGGATTCGGACCTCCTTGAGGGGCCAGCCCGAGATCAATATGAAAAGACCCGAGATCAATACAAAAAGGCCCGGGATTGAAAGCACATGCCCAATAAAAGGCCTCAAAGCCTCACAAATACAGGCCTGGTCCGAAATCGGCTTGCACCGCCTTTGTGCGGGGTAACTGCCGACGCAGATAGTATAACCGCTCCATCTCTCATAACCACACGGGATAGTGGTTATGAGATGACCTATATAAGGCAAGAAGACCCATTGAACAAGGGTCGAACTTTTGCTAAGAGAGATATCGCATAGGTCAGAGTCCGAATATCCCCAAAACCATCCCGAGTTCCCAACTCACTCACATCTCGGCCTGCCATTCCGAGACAGGACGAGCCCAACTCGGAAACTTCATAACATACGGCCTACTCTCCCCGAGATAGGTAGTATCAAAAATACGAGTTAAGAGTTTAAGGAGTACGACCAAGCACAATAAAAGCTGGAGATATTTTATGTATACTTCTAATTTTTTTTTTGAAATTACGTGTTTTTTCTTTCTAAATTTCAATAACTCGTAAATTTATTCATTTTTATTTACTTTTTATTAAAACTCAATTTAAAGTTGTAAAGTATCTATTTTATTCTTTATTAAAAAATAAAAAATATGTAGCATGTATAAAAAAAACTAACCGGTCAAATTATGGCAAACGGCTTATTTCTCTACTTCCAACGTATACAGAGTTACATTTAAATAGTGTGTACGTCATAACTCACATACAAGAAAATAAATCATTTGTTCCTACGAATATGCTAATTAGAAGACTGAACATTTATTGTACATGTTACATATTTTATTTATTTTTTTAATTAAATGATAAAATGAGAACTTCAAAAAATTTAACTGAGTTTTAATAAAAGACCATTAATTGCATTAATTGGGTGAATTTGTGAGTTCTTGAAATTTTAAAGGTTAAACATTATATTATGAATTTTATAAAGAAAGTTACGTAATTTCGAGATATTCGAGAAATATAGGTTAAATTCCCCAAAAAAGTTCGTCCGAAAAAGGAAGTACATTTAATAGGAGGAGAGAGCTTGTCAATTCTAGCACTTAAGTTTTATTTGACGGTTGAGATGAGAGATGAGAATACGAGTACGGCACAAGGCTGCTATGATGACAAATTAACACATGTGGGCTCCAGGCTTTAGTTTAGCCGCATTATCGATAAATAATTTATCTGGCTGTCTCACTTCCTGAAAACGACTTGCAGAATTGCATGTGTGGATCTTAGTCCAAAAGAGGAACTTTGTGAAGATAAATACAACGAACATCTCTCGCGGATGCCACTTGTCAGAAACGCTTCAATCCTAGACCACATCCTTTACTTTCACTTAAAACCAGTATCTTAATCCAGTGATCACTCTCCCCCTCATTCCAGTCTGGATGAGAACTCGGTGAAGATAAAAACGAAGAATAAGAGAAGGAGAAAGAAAGGCTTAAAATCATAATCATTTCTGAAGAAATGTCTAAAGTTGGAGTGGATGAAGAGGGTATCAGCATACCGGCTATAATATCAAAGAAGAAGCAACTGCTTTCTTCATCTCTGAAGAGAAATCCTGAATGGTATGTTTTCTCCATTATTTTTCTGTTCTTCCTTTTTTTTTCCTTTTTTTATGTTCTTCTCAACAATTAGTGAGGAAAGCATCTCTTTTGCTGGTTAACCACTAACCAGTATGTGGAATTATGAATTATAAATATCTCTATTAATTATTTTTTTGGAAATAAGGCACAAGGCCCGTTTCATATAGAAACAGAGTAACTTACAAACTAGAAGACTCAAGCTAAAGTCATCTCTATTAATTAATTTCAATGTGAGACCAGATTCAAAATAATTGACCAAAATTTAATTGATAATTCTAGTACATTCATTTGATATTTTGAAAAATACTATTCAAAATAAAAAATAAAATAGTAGATGTATTCTCAATTTAGATGAAGTGTGTATTTAATTTGAGACAATTTAAAATTTGATGGATCCGACATTAAAATTCTACCATTAAATTTTTTAAATTGATTCAAATTTAATACATGTGCTATCTATGTAATGAATAATAGATCGATAATTTTCATTTTCGAATTTGAATAAATATTTTTTAAGATATCAAATCGATACATACAAATTAGATATACACTAGAACTCCCAATTCTAAATACTAACACAATGGACTGCTTATCTTCTATTTCTCCCTGCTTGCAAGATGAATGCTTTAATAGTAGCTATTTAATTTCACTAAAAATAAAAATTACAGCGTTTTATATTACTAGGATTTCCTCTCAAGATATCTCAAGCGACCTAACCATTCAGGTTGGAGATTCCACCTTGAACCTACAAAAGGTACATTATTTCAGCTCTTTCTTTCTTTTTCTAAATTTTTCTTTCAACATTTGGGAAGTCAACTAAAATATTTAGTGCTTCCTCTTCCAGGTACCTTTGATATCTAAATGTGGATACATACACAAACTGACCTCCAAATCAACCGCCAACTCAAAAATAAAAACAATTGATATTAGAAATATTCCTGGTGGGGTCGAGGGATTTGAATTTGCCGCAAAATTCTGTTATGGTATAGAATTCGAGATCACAGTAGAAAATGTCGCCTTGTTAAGATGCATCGCTGAATTTCTTGAAATGACAGAAGAATACGCTGCTGATAACCTCATTACCCAAACAGAATTCTTTCTACAGGTATGATTGTTAACCTCATTTAAAAAGAGCACTGATTATGTACCAGTGTGTAATATACTTACATTGCGTGTACAGTAATTGTTTGTACTCTGTATGTTCCGGGATTAATTGTTTATACCCTCATACTTTCTTATGCTGGCTTTATACCCTCATGCTTTAATATGCTGAGTCATATATTGCTTATATAAGTTAGCTTCATAATATTCTCATAGCTCGAAATCGTGTGTGCTTAATTTTAAGTATAATATTCTTATTGCTATTTTATGTTGTCATAGTATTTTCCTACTATTTATATTGTGACTATCACATACGATTTACCAGTACCATAATTCTTCAATATCTTTTTTCAATTTGACATGACCTAGCTCTGTATGTACTTGCATGCTTCATTTCGAGTGCAACAAAAGCCAATAATAATTCTTACAAGTGCAAGAAAACTCCTCGCAGGAAGTGGCATTGACACAAATCACAAGTGCCATAACTGTGCTTCACAAATCGGAGGCACTACTCCCAATGGCTGAGCGAGTTCAGCTAATAAGCCGATGCATTGACTCTATTGCTTACATGACTTGTAGTGATCAACAATTAGGTCAATTCCTAAATGAAGTAAATAGCAATTCTTCAGGTTTCAACCCGAAGCCCATTGTCGACTGGTGGGCTGACGAGCTCACGATTTTACAAATTGATATCTTCCAGAGGGTTTTAGTGGCAATGAAGGCGAGAGGATTTAAGGAGCATGCATTTGGTCCGTTAGTCATGCTTTATGCACAGAAATCCCTGAGAAGTTTGGTAATTAATTGAGAAAAATCTGTTTCCAACTTTTCATATGTACACCACATATATGTTTTTCCTATTACTTAAATCACCACGGTGCCTGGTTCTTACCAGTAACATGCTTGACTCGAAACCATATGGCTTCCATAATTGTCATTTGTCTTGTTCAAATAATCCAAAAACTGAATATTTTACTATGGAGTACGGACCACCTCGCTTAGCTTGACCCATGTTGAGAACCAAGGATACAATCCTTCATATATAGTATACACCTTAAAGTTTCAAAATGGGGCCAAATTAGTTATCAAGAAAAAGACATCTCATAAACTTCTTTTACTTTGTCTTCAATACAGGACATATATGGAAGAGCGAAAAAGAAAATAGAGCCAAAACAAGAGCACGAGAAACGCATCATCCTTGAAACGATTGTAAGCCTTCTGCCACGAGAGCGAAACTCAATTTCAGTAAGCTTCATATCGATGCTCCTTCGAGCCTCCATTTACCTCGACACAACAGTCGCGTGCCGGCTCGATCTTGAGAAGCGAATTGCGCTGCAATTAGGCCAGGCTGTGCTCGATGACCTCATTATCCCATCATTCTCTGACGATGCAATTTTTGATGTTGACACTGTGAAAAGGATTCTGACAAACTACATTGAGCATGAGGGGGATGGAAATGGAAGCAGATTAGATTATGTGACAGATGATGATCTCATTTCTTTGCCACCTAGTGATGCTGCACAGGTACACACACACTCACCTGCGGTTTTGTAGTTTTTATTACTATATAAACACTTGGATGATACATCACCTAGTGATGTTATGCAAGACAATAGAAATGATATATATAAAAAAAGACTACAAGATGTATATGCTATCTATCTTTATTTGGAATGATCCAAATCCACAGATATATTTGATAATTTATTGATGAAATTCCTTTTACATGGGTCCCAGAACCAGAAAATTGAATAAATAAGTGTTTTGTTATTTCACTTTATGAGGGAGACTAATAGTATAATTTTTTGCCATTTTCTGAGGTGTGAGCCTAAGACTGCTACCGATCCGGCATAAAGATGGCAGTTCTGCTGATGCTAAAATTAAAATTAAAGGACAAAACTGAAAAGTTTCAATTTGTTTTTAATATATATCACTATAACAGGTAGGGAGGCTGATGGAGAGTTACCTGGCAGAAATCGCGACAGATCCAAATTTGAGCATAGAGAAGTTTATTGGCTTGGCAGAGTTGATACCAGAACAAGCCAAGTTCAATGAGGACGGCATGTACAGAGCCATCGATATATACTTGAAAGTAGTTTGTTGTGTATCATTCAATAAATAAAACATATTAGCAATTGATTTGTTAGGTCTCGAATCAAAAGGCATTATTGATGCATAATATGCTTAACACTAGACAAAAATGAAAAATCATGTGAAACCCAAAACTCAGAGTCCTAAAGTGGTCGCCCAATAGGAAAATAAGCCAGGCAGTGAATTCTGGTACAACTGGCAACATAACATCTGTATGCTTCTTAGGCCAAACATGAGAAGTCAGTAATTATTTCCGTAAAAATCTCTAATTAAAGTTTTTTTTTTCACTTTTAATAAAAAAACAGGCGCATCCCACTCTGGGTGACATAGAACGCAAACGGATTTGTCGACTAATGGACTGCCAGAAACTATCACGAGAGGCATGCGCGCACGCTGCCCAAAATGATAGGCTGCCGGCTCAGACAGTAGTTCAGGTAAGGCTGATAATTATGTTGCTTTCTATCTCAAAATAATATAACTTTTATATACAAAAAACTTGATTTTCCTTTATATGATAACATTCATTATCTTAGAGCTGATCGATAAATATATTTGTATCTGTACATACAGGTGCTATACTCTGAGCAGCAACGCCTACGTGACAATTCCATGTACAGTGCAAGCTTCATGGGTGGCGACTCACCTGCCGCTTCTTACAAGGGAACCCCAGTTGTCAGTGGCGCCAGATATCAAGCACAATCAACTGAAGAAGTGTCACGCTTGCAACGGGAGAATGATGAGCTCAAGCTTGAGCTCTTCAAGATGAAAATGAAAATGAAAGATTCATCTGGACCAACTGTTTACAAAGACAGCGAGGCATCTTCAACAAATAATGCTGCACCTGCATGGTCGGCCCAGAAGCCGCCGCTGCCAAAGAAATCGTTTATGAACTCGGTCTCAAAAACATTTGGGAAAATCAACCTATTCTTGAGGAGTGATAGTGTTGGAACGAGCAAAGCTCGAACAAAACCTCCCAAAGATAGGAGACACTCTATCTCTTGAATTGTTCGGGAAATGGAGCTTCATCGGTCAATTGTAAATAATAAATAGTGTGTGTGTGTGTCTTGTTGCTGCAAGAATTATTGTAGAACTGTGGAGGATTTTATGTGCTTTGTTCTAATTAATATAATCAGGGTAAATTATGCGAATGATTTATAAAATATCACTTTTTTATTTTAATCCTTAAAATTTTGAAGTTATCATTTTGATATCTCTAGTTATTGATATGTATTAAATGAGTTCTATCATAGAAATTTAATCAAAAACATATGTGTAATTCACATTATCGTAAAATTATCATGCAGAATTGATTATATGGAATTTTGTCACGTATCATCGACAAAAATGACATGTATCACTTGACAGCCACTGTCAAGCGTTAAAAAAAATGACATGTATGTTAATATTAGCATCTAGAGCATCAAGTATTAATTATTGATACAGATATTAACAGTAGCATTTAAATCATCTTGGAGCTACATAATTCATTTTTTTAACATATTTTTATCTTATAACCAACTTCTTACGAATTAATTTATAATCTTAAAGACCAGATTGTTAACCTTTTGAGGTTGCTATTGACTATAGGCCGTTGGTTTGTCCAACGTTTGGCCCAACAAATTTCTTGAGCGTCGCTGCTTGGTAACAGATATACCCGAGTTGGTTCATGAGAGATACTAATCTGTTGGGCTTTCCTAAGAAAACAAATTTATATATGAATGATTATTTTTTTTCTTAGAAAAAAATAGATGGATTTGCACCCATGGAACAGAAGATGCAGGTTTCTTGAACACCACCATTTATTTTGAGTAAAGGTTAGAGATTAAGCCACCCAACTATTTAATATTCACAAAAAATTATTTTATTCGAATTTTGAACCTGTGATTTATCACACTAGACTAAAGATTGGTTTTCTTTAACAACACCATTTTAAATATTTGGAAAAGGGAATGATTATTTTTTTCTTCGAAAAATAAATGAAATTGGCACAGTTCCACCAATGCAGGTTTCGGTGTAGTTTCAGTGTTTTTTAGACGTTAAATTCTATTATATTTGACCTAAAATTGCTGGGACCACACCATCGATGTAGTTCCATCAACCTGTTCTCGGTGGAGCCGCACTATTGATACAGTTCCATCTATTTTACGAAAAACAAAACAATCAATTCCTTTTTTTTTAAGGGTGGCGGGTGGGGGAGGCCGGCACGAACCGCAGCCTCCCCTAACCTTACATAGGGTTTCGGGGTAATCGGTTTTTAGGTAAGGAGAATGACAGAATTAGAGTTTAGCGGCGGATATAGGGTTAAGGGCGGCGGTCTAGGGTTTAGAGACGAAAAAGGTGGAGCGGTGGCGGTGGAAAGTAGAGGCGGCAGCAGAGTAGATTGCTGTTTATGGAGTGAGCCGGGTCAGAGTAGAAAGGATAAGGGCAGCGGAAACCATAGATCTGTTTCTTCGTTCTTTTTGTCCCTTTCTAATTCCTCCTGCTCAATAAGTCGCGTACACTCATCGGAGAGATGAAAGGAGGTGGGCCAGGTTAGGAGGATGGGGTGCTGTGTTGGCGAAGATGGACAACTCAGAGATGGAGAGGGGTGAGGTGGGTGGGCGGCTAATGTTTCAACCCTCAGATCGCCTCTGGAGGAGGCGCTCACCAAGTTGCGTCTGAAACCTGGATATAAATCTGCTGTTATTTCAAAGGGATCACAGGACCCTGTTATTCCTATCACAACCGTTCAAAGTTTTTCATGCACGAATCTTAAGAGAAAAAAATTTGTGTCCAAATCTCGATAAAGATCAACGATAATAATCAGAATAACAGAGTCCTGTGATCTCTTTGGAATAACAGCAGATTTATTTCCCTGAAACCCACCCTCTCTATACAATTATTTTCAAGCATGTTAAAAAACAATCAATTCCTTTCTCAAAAATTTGATCTTTTAATTTTTTTTTTAAAAGTTCCATATAAGGTCACGTACTACTATTCATTTTAAATTTGAATGGGTATCGTGTTTAGTTCAGAGGCGGATTGACATATAGCATCTGAGGCCATTAATTATCAAAATTTTGTTTTTGTATATGATTTTTTATACTTTAAGTAAAATGCTATGGATAATGTAAATTGACCCATTCACAGTATAATTTTTTTTTATGATTGATCTCTATTTATATTTGATATTATAGTTTGAAAATTTAATTCCACCTCTGATTTAGTTGATCAATTTTAGTTGGATGTTATGTTGAAGTTTTCTTTAATACTCTAGTCGTGTAGAATCTCAGTTCAATAGAATTGATAGACCTTCAAGAATTATTATTGCGTTTAGAAGTATTTTCAACCATAACGACCCTGTGCAGCATTTTTTTTCAAGGCGAAATTGGATTTGCATCTATGGTATAATTATGTTCAAGCGTATTTGAATCGATGGTCTCATTTAAACATAAACCTCATTAGATTTGTCATTCAAAGCAGGAAAGTAATGTTTCCTCAGAGTGTTCTTTAATTAATTTCTCAAGAAATCAAATATGAAATAAGCCAAAGCACTCATTTGTGTATTAGTTTAATAATTATTCATTTCAGACCATCAATTTTAATATGATAATTTTTTATAAGTTCTAAAAATTCAAAATCCTATACGACGCATTAAAGTTCAAATTAGACGTACCAAGTCGTATTGACCACTTCTAATTAATTATAATATCGACGGTATACAGTGCTGAAATTTATTTCCAATAATTGATGACCTTAAATTAAAAAATAGGAACCTTTAAGCTCTTTTTAAGGTTATAACCTGGAGCCTTTCAGGAATTGATTTGATTAATCAATTAGGAAATAAATATGGACGGTCGTTAGACCTGTTTTTGGAAATTAAAATAAAAACGTTATAACCTTTTATTGCAATTTGAGTATTTGACTAGGTCAAAGAAATTAGCATTAAATTGTTTTTTTATAACAGTGGGTAGATTTCCGTATTAATGAAAACCAGTCGTATAGCAGAGACCGGTACCAACATTTTGGTACCATTATACAAAACATAATAGAAGATAAGCATAGGTATTTTTCCTCGTCACTCTGATCGCTCATATCCTCAGAATCAACATCACCTAATTTTTCTCTGCCTCTTATAATTCCGGATCCACTATTTTATCGGTTTCATCCGGATCACAAGATTGACCCCAATGAGCAGTCTGAAGAGATGAAGGCTGGTCAATTTGAGGTGGGGCCCGACGGGAGGGGGGGGGGAGGCAAATACTAGACGGTCGGTCCCTCTAAACTGAAGCCCGGCTACTACACGGTTGGTCAATTTGCACAAGGGGACGCATTTGAGCCAGATGAGTTAACCCGACTACGACCCTGGATTAACCTCATAACTGGGTTGGTACGCTGAACTCGAGTAACCTCCACATATAAGTCAATTATCTTGTATGCATCCTCAGAAAAACTCATGGTTTGGTTGTACAATACCTGCCAGACTCTCTCATTCTGAATTGGAAAGAGTTGGAACCAGGTTTGTGCTGAACTAGTGGGCATGCTAATTTTTGCCTGAATATTAAGGTAATACTGATCCTGATCCTGATCCAATCTCAAACTCTGACAAATACTCGATTTAATCCCCACATAATCAGTACCCGGCAATACCGGAATCACAGTAACATGCCAGATACTATAATAAACTCTATTAGGACCTGTTAAAATATCACCACCTGTATAAATGGATACCATAAGAGCCATTTTCAATCCAACACACAAGAAACCTAAAATAAAAAATTAACTAAATTAATTATTAACCTAATTAAAAAGAGAAAAAATTGAAAAAAAAAACTTACAGATCAGAAGTTGTTGTTCAGGAGAGAGCGTGAGAGTGAGAAATGAATTTCTCTCTCCTGGACGAGAATATAAATAAATAGGGGCCACGGGGGCATTGTGCAGCCCAGGGGCCTTACCGGTATTCTGCGGCCCCCCTAAATGGGGCCGCATCGGTGTTCTGCGGCCTGGGTAGATTCAGAAATATCCAGATTTCATGGTTTTTTGATTTATTTTTTTTAAGAAAATGTTATTTTTAAAAATTTCGGCGCCTCATTCCATAGGGAGTTCAGATCCCTTGTAGTAATTCGGGTCGATTCGGTCCGTAATAAAATGTACGGAATGAAAATTGAGCCGTTTAAATTTCATTCTACTCGAGTTGAAGTAAGAACATGACATGAAAAATTCCACAATAAACGTTTAAAGTGATATTAGGCCTCTACCAAGCCTTTCTAAAAAAAAAAAAAAAAGACGTTTAAAGTGAGATTCTGAAATTGTATCATAAGGATGCTATTTAGAAAATAAAATGTTGAAAAATTATGGATACATTCATTGTGAATGTGGTCCGTTGATATATTTTTTATGGACAATATGTCAAATTTCGAGCAAATTAAAATTCAATCAATTATTTATCGAATGACTTGAAAAAAGGGAACCATTGACAAAAAAAATGTCAAGCTTTACATAAAGAAGAAAATGTCAATGTACACTTGGAGAATGTTTAAAAGAAAGGAAAGTGAACGATAAAAAGAAATAAAAAGAAATGAAAAGTGCAAAGATTGTGTTAATTGCCACATTCATATTAGAATTAGAATTTGAACTCGATCTTCCTTTCGTTGTGGTCCGTTGTTTTATAATGTTTATATCCGTGGGAAATGCAAAAAATAATACTAAAACAGCTGAAATCAAAGTTTTCTTTGACGTTAAATAATCGAAAACTAATATAAAAATAAACAATAAAAATATAGGTAATATTTTTAATTAATAAGTAGCATAGAAATATATTTGTCTTCTTATATTTTTATTAATAAGTAGCATAGAAATATATTTTTTTCTTAACAACACTTCACCAATATTTAACACTTACATTATTTCGTAGTTTGCATTATGTGATTATTATTGGATGGCCGCAAGTAGCGGAGCCATATTGAACCATCTTGGATTTTGAAAATCAAGTATAAGTCTATTTATAATTGGGTTGTTGCTTACTCTTTGAGAAAAAATTGTCTATTTCTGAACAATTCACAATTTGAATTAGTTAATTCATGGCAGTCTGCAATTCACTAGTCGTACTAATAAATTTTTTATTTATTCCTGATAAAAATTCTGACTACGCTCCTGTGGCCGCTCATATTTTGTCTATATTAGAATGTGAAAAAAAAAAACTTCGCTAAGATTATTTTTCATGACTATTCGATAAATACAGACATCAAATTTAGTTGTACACATGTTATTTGTTTCTAAATAATTAAATCAACGTCGCATAGTGAACTTCTTGTTAGATGCCAAGTAGGTTTTTTTTTTTTACATTTCGCTTAAGAGTAGAGTCAAAGGATTGACAAATATTATTAATTAACTTGATGTTCGGTGACAAATAAGGGTCAATCAATGTCTGATAGATATGCAAATGAAATGTTAATTACGAAGATAATTTAAGCAAGAATTGAGACATCATCTCACCCAACAAAAAATTGACATCCATGTACTTTTACCGCCTTTAATTTGAATTAATTTAAATACTGTAAACAGAGATTAGGTTTATCTGTTTCAAACTCGGGAATATAACTTCAAAATTCGAGTTTTTGGCAATTCAGGTCAAATTTCAATATTAATCTGTATTATTGAACAAAATTCAAAAGTTCACTCGAGAATTTGAAGGACAAATAATATTTTTGGGAGATAGCGTCAACTAAGCTATATGCTTAATAATTAATTAACACGGGAGGGAAATCCACTTTTGATCTAGTAGCAAAAAAATAATATTTTATGTGTAGAAAATTATCAATTAAAAATTTGAGATTGTGAGTTTTTGATCTAGTAGCAAAAAAAAAATTACTTTATGTGCAGAAAATTACCAGTTAAAAATTTGAGACTGTGAATATTAAAAATAGTTGAATAACTTAATTTTACTTAAAAAAATAATAATTAGCACAAACTCATCGACAAAAGTCGCTCTGGACCATTAATTTCTTTATCTTAATATTTTGGGGGAATTTCACGTATACCCCTCAAAAACTTCAAAATTACATATTTCCCCCTCTAAATTTTGAAATTACATATTTCCCCCTCTAAACATCAAAAAATCACATATTTACCCATTTTATTGTTTTTTATATTAAAACACATTCTAAATTCATAAAATACCCATTTTACCCTTTTCATTTTCTTATTAAAAAGCATAAAACGTCCATTTGACTCCAATTTGAATATGAAAAGTTCCTCTATCGTCCGAATTACTTTACGATCTGTGTGTGCTAGGTCAGCACAAATATTGAAGTGAACACGCACGAATATTGAAGCAACGTGCACAGATCTTAATGCAATGCATACGGATCAAAATTGCTTTAAGATCTGTGCGCGCTAGATCAGCACGAATCTTGAAGCGAATACGCACATATCTTATTGCAATGCGCGCGGATCGGACGGTAGAGGAACCTTTTAGATTCAAATTTGAGTTCGATGGGGGTTTTATACTTTTAATAAAGGGTAAAATGGGTATTTTATAAATTTAGAATGTGTTTTGATATAAAAGACAATAAAATGGGTAAATATGTGAGTTTTGAAGTTTAGAGGGGGAAATATGTAATTTTAAAATTTAGAGGGGGAAATACGTAATTTTGAAACTTTTGAGGGGTATACATGAAATTCCCCCTAATATTTTTTATAGTAGAAGTAGGAATTTTTATAATATTAAATAAATAATGCACAGAAGAAATCAAATTATTGTTGTTTTCTACCCCTTATGTTATATAATTCTTTTAACCAGAATTATAAAACAACGCTTGTAATCTAAAATATTTCTAATTATATGTTCCGTCCTAATTAATATGCTGATTTTATCCATGCATCACCTAGAGATCATAATGTATTAATCATGAGTCTGAGTACAAAATTTTATTAATATAAATTTTCGTACAAATTTAAAATTATACATGGTTAATACATATGAATAACAACAAGACATAACATAACGAAAATTTGAAACAATTATCAGTACACCTCGATGAAATAATAATGTAGGTTTCATTTGAAACAATATAATTTAAGAATAATGCAAAATTATTCGAGTAAAACTAGGGTGTGATTCACTTCAAACGAGATGAATCCAACCGTTGAAACCGATGTACTTCACGAGTGATGCGCGTACATGCAAAATTTTGAATTTTTTGAATTCATTTAGTCTCAAGTCAAGTGGTCAAAATTGATAATTTTTTGAATGCATTAAAACAACTTCATTTTGGAGCATTCATTTTTCATCAATTTTGATCACTTGACTTGAGACTAAATGAATTCAAAAAATTCAAAATTTTGCATGTACACGCATCACTCGTAAAGTACATCGGTTTCAACGGTTGGATTCATCTCGTTTGAAGTGAATCCGATAGATTATGTAGAGTTGTGCTCACCAAACTCTTTGGTGAGCACATCACACCCTAGTTCTACTCAAATTATTCCTCCTAAACAAAGCCATAAAGTTTCTTATGGTTGAGACCTACAAAGTTCAGTGTCAGACTTGAGGAGGGTTCCAATGCCTCATCTCCTCATACCTCATCCATACCTCATGTTATATATCTCCATTTTCAAAGTCTAAACTATCGATCCGACCGTTCAACATGATATTCATACTAAAATATGCTTGGGGATGAAATTTTATAATTTTTGCAATTTTTTTACTATTTTTTAAGATAGGTACAAAATCACTGTATCTGGACCATTCAAAAAACAGTGATTTTGTACCTATCTTAAAAAATAGTAAAAAAATTGCAAAAATTATAAAATTTCATCCCCAAGCATATTTTAGTATGAATATCATGTTGAACGGTCGGATCGATAGTTTAGACTTTGAAAATGGAGATATATAACATGAGGTATGGATAAGGTATGAGGAGATGAGGCATTGGAACCCTACTCGTCAGACTTAAAAGTTAGGTATCTATTTGACTAATTCAGATTCGGATCAGCAGTAGGGGTGCAAACGGATCTGATACGGATCGGATAGTGGTAAAATCATATTCGTATCCGTTTTTATTTTCCGAATTTGGATACGGATCAGATATTGGACAAATATGAATACGGATCGGATATTAAATGGATACGGATACATGATATCTACTTTTTATAATAGTGAATAACATAAATTTTTTCATAATATATATTAAACTATACAGTATATATCTACTATTCGGATAAGGATAATTAAAATTTAAAATTATATCTGTATTCATATCCGCACGAATATTTAGATATCAGATATCCCTATCTAATTTTCAGATAGAGTCGGATAATATCGGATCCATTTGCACCCCTAGATCAGCTGCATTCGAGATTCGACGAGATCCTGTCGAACCCACCAAACATGACCTGACCTAATTGGGCCAGTTGACTGACGGAGCAGAGGTATTCAATGAGCATTAAATTAAATTTTGGTCTTGTATCAACTTAATAGCTCCTACTAAGAATAATAAAAAATTAAATTAAATTTGGTATGATGTTTGATCTGGACTATTTTATTTGTATCGAAATTTGAGCATAAAATTAAAATTATTTTACTTTGCCGTGAATTCAGAAGTGGAGGCAGAAATTTATCATTGGGGGGTTAATGTTAGCAAGCTTTTACATTGAGGCATAACTTATAATACGAGAGTCGATAATAGATGAAATTAGTAAATAATATAGGAGTCAATCATAGTTAAAACTGTAATATTTTTCAAAATTAATAAATTAATATGTAGAAAGACGATTATTTAAAACATATATAGGGTCAATTGACCTCTGTCCATAAGTTTAACTTTGCTTAATGCCTCAGACGTGTTTTTTTTTTTTGAAATCCTTGCATGAATCTTAATCAGTGTTCTAAATAGCGCGCTATAGCGTTTTTGGACCCCAAACGCTACGCTACGACATCAAAATGCGCTATTTGCGCTACGGCCGCTACAACGCTATAGCAGTCCGCTACAGCGCTATTTGCGCTATACAATATGGGTTTTTTTTTTTTTTTTTTTTTAAGCAATTTATATGGGTTTTAAATAAAGATAAAAAAAATCTCAAACCGAAATTGAATTTGTTGCTACTTGCTACAATTAAATCAATTTGAAATTGGGAATAGAAATTGAAATTTGAATAGAAAAAAAGTCCAAACCGGAATTAAAATTTGAATAGAAAAAAAAATAGATCATGTCATGAATTCATGATACTTAAGATATTTTTAATAGGAAAAATCGATAGTTTATGATATTGCTATGGGTATTTTGAACCGCAATTTGGACTTTGTACGGGTTCAATATGAATATTATAATTTCTTAATTACTTTGGTGTTATTTATTGTTCTATGAGACCTTAGATAATGTTGATATTTAGTACAAATATTGAATATACGAAATGTAAAAAAAAAAATGCTATTTGGAATAGCTTCCGCTATAGCGACGCTATTCGCTATAGTTTTTTTTTTAGCCTTCCCGCTACGACGCTATAAACGCTATTTAGAACCTTGATCTTAATAGATTCATGGAGTTAATAATAATAATAATAATAATAATAATAATTATTATTATTATTATTATTATAATTATAATTATAATAATAGATTCGTAGAAAGAGTAGGGGTGTCAATGACACCCTTTTATCTGTTTACCCAAACCGTACTGTATTCGATAAGACGAGTACGGATAAGATTTTTTTCGTAAACTTATAGAGTACAGATACGGGTAAAGATTTTTTCCGTTATCAAAATGGATAAGGATACTGGTAAAGTCTATTTCGTACCCGTTACCTGATCGGGTAATTATATAAAAAAAAAAAACTTACATATATTATATATCTTAATGAGCATTGAATTATTATCTATCTCCAACAGTCCAACTGGCAACTACTTTTGGTCTTGGAAAATAAAATTTATTAAATTTTCTAACATGAACAGTTGACCATCTATGTAACTGTGTTAAACATAATTCATCATTAAAGCACTTAAATAAATTCACGCTTTCCAGCAAATTCCAAATTTTCAATAAAGTTTAATCCTTTATAGCCTACTGAACTTAATAGTTTAGAAGCACAAAAGACTTCTTTCAACTAGCTCTCTTACTCTGAAGTCTGAACGGTTTATAAGAAAGACATTATCTCTCTAAGCACAAAACAATATCTCTCTCTTAGGCCTGTTCGGCGTTTACTATTCACATGAATAAAAAAAAAAATTCACTCAAAGTGAATTTTTTTTTTCCCCACATAAACAGTAAAAATTATTTCAAAAATTTTGCTTTCCTGTGCCCATTTTTCAGCTCACTATGTAGCCGAACAGGCTCTTAAAGTTTACTAGAAAGATGTCATCTACAAAAGATTTTGACATTGCCGAGCAAGATACAGAGTCATACAATAGCATAGATCATGATGACGAGTAAGAATGAAATCTTCTGTGTATTTCAATTTTGTTGTAATTATTTCTATGATACTTGTATTTTAGTGCAAAAAATGAAACTCCAGTGTGAGAACGGACTCCAACTCAAAAAAAAAAAAAAAAAAATTGAGTTACCAGTATCAGCCTAGGGCAAAAAGGTAAAACTCTGGAATTTCTTTGTAAATTTTACCAGTAGAATCTTTGATTTGCACTCAAGATTGGCTAAAATTCTTTGCTACTAGTACATATCAAAAATTCTAAATTACTTTTTTTTGTTGTTGTTGCAAACAAGCCTGTAGGCACCTCACTCCATTTCAGAAGGACAATACAAAGTATACAACTGTTTCTGATTTAGGAAGAAAACGAAAACAAAAATAAAACCCCATTTACATAACCTCATTAATGAGCTCTGAACTAATAAAAAAATTTACTATATATATATATATATTTATATATGAGTGAGGCTATGGTACTTCGGCTAGTGTACTATGTCTAGTGTACTACGGCTCAATATGGTACTTTTGAAAATCCTAACGGTCAATCCGAACCGTTCAATGTGATATCCATATGAGTATGTACTTGTAAACTAAATTTTATATTTTTTTGAATTTTTTTACTATTTTTTTAGATGGGTAGAATTTTGATGGTCTAGAATTTGTATAAAGCACTGAAAATTCTACCTATCTAAAAAACTAGTAAAAAAATTCGAAAAAATATAAAATTTAGTTTGCAAGTACATATTCATATGGATATCACATTGAACGGTTCGGATCGACCGTTAGGATTTTAAAAAGTACCATATTGAGCCGTAGTACACTAGCCATAGTACACTAGCTGAAGTACCATAGCCTCACTCTTTATATATATAAATAAAATTCTAAACAACTACTATTTATATATATTTTTTATTTCTAACTTAATTATATTCTAAACAGATGCATCTTGTGGAGAAGATGATGGAGAGCTCTCACCAATGTCAGAATCGATTTTCCATGATGGTGAAATTGATTTACATGAAATTCCATATGATAATGTTAAAAGTAATAATTAGTAATGTACTTGTTAAAATTAATAGAATGAGAAATTGTATGTCTTTTGTTACAAGTAAGATGTTGAATTTTACTTTTATTTGTGCTTTTTTGTAATTAAAGAACAAAGATATTTGTATTTTTAAATTTTTGTGTTTTGATAAAAAAACAATTTAGTTGGAATTAACTTTCATTTTAGTAATGTGATTGTATATGTGAGAAATAAATGTGTTTTAGTGTTTTACTTAATAAATAATAAAAATAATTATTATACAAGTATTACCCGTTATTTAACCGCTACCGTTTCGTTATCCGACAACCATAACAGGTAAGGGTAGGATACGAGTAAGACAATTTGTAACGGATAAGGGTAAAGTACGGATAAGGATAATTTGTAATGGGTATGGGTATGAAAATGCTTCCACCCGACCTTTACCGTACCCGTTGACATCCCTAAGAAAGAGTGTCATTGAATTTCAAGATCCGTATCGCATCACGAATCGTATTTGATGAATTGTTGTGGTTATGACTCGTACAGAATCGTACAATTCGTATCAGTGTACCAGTGTTAACAAGAAATACCAAAAATTAGGTGCTCATTTACTAGACGATTCATTGATTGAAAAATTGGATAAATACAAAATTCATAGATAGCAAATCGAGTGTTCATGCTACTAATTTTTTTTTTTAAATGTTAATAGCATATACAAATTACCTAAATACATGCAATATCGGTTTTTATATCTATAAATTGAAATACAGCTAAAATAAACAAAAATTTGAAATACAATATCGGCTGTTATATCTTTTTTTCTAAAATTTTGTCCATATGTTCTCTTTATGTACATTGAAAATGGTTATTGGTCTGCTGGTGTCAGCTAGGGTGGCTATTAACCGAAATTTTTATTAACAGAAATTAATAAATTTAAATATCGAGATTGAAGAACGCTTTAGACTTTTTTCGAAAAGTAGGAATTCCGTCGTTTTTCGTAACGTCCAGAGGCCGTTATCGTCCATAACGGCCCGATTAACGATTTCATTAACCACCGCTAAATCCAGAACCAAGCAAATCTGGCGAAAAAAAAAAAAAAAAGAAGGCCGTTATTGTCCATAACGGCCAGGGAAAAAACAAAAAAAAATAAGGGCCGTTATGGACGATAACGGCCTGGGGGAAATTAAAAACGCGAACCGCTCGCTCTCGCCTCTGTCCGCTCGCTGTCTCTGCCGAACTCAAGAAAAAAAAAATAAAACCCGATCCGCTCCGCTCCGATCCGATCCGCTCCGCCTCTGCTCCCAGCGACCACACTGCCCTGGCCGTTACCGTCCATAACGGCCAGAAACCCTCTCCCAGCAGCCCACTGCACCAGCCGACAGCGACAGGGACAGCAGGTTTTTTTTTTTTCCTTTTTTTTTTTTTAACTATGTAAATTGATAAATTGGTTTAATTTGTTGTGAGGGTTATTATTAGGTTTAATTATGTGAAATTGTATCAAAATAGTTTGAATTTTATGAGAAATTACATTAAATTAGGTTTAATTTGTGTATGTAAAATTGTATCAAATTGAGTAAAATTAGGTTTAATTTGTGTGAAATTTCATCAAATTAGGTTTGATTTGTGTGAAATCGCAGCAAATTGTGTGAAATTATATCAAATTAGTTTTAATTTGATGTGAAATTGCTAGGTTTAATTAAGGTTTAATTTTATGAGTTCGGTATAATTTTGTGCAATTGCCTTAGCTCAGTTGTAATATCGAAATTTTGTACCAAATTGAGTGTATTTTATGTTTACATGTTTGTTGTATACTTTAGTTGGATTTGATCAAAATACTTGTGTACAATCATGTGTGTTCAACTCCTTGTAATACTTTTAAATTGCATATGAATTAAATTAGTATAATGTGTGTTCAACTTCTTTTAGTTTTAATGTTTAAGATAAATTATTTGAAATATTATGTATGGTAGGATGTCAAGCAGTCGCGGTCCGAATGACCCTGACATTCAAGATGCATATGAGGCACCACCAAATCCAAACTTGCAAGCAGAAAAATTTAGCGAATTGTTATGGATGCCGCATGCACAACATAAAGTCTCGCTGTTCTCTGATACCGTAAGTTAATCAATGAGTCATATTATATCCAAAATTCACAAATTTTTTTATAAAGAGATATAAATGTTTGAATTACAATATGTTATTTTAACCAAATTGTATAACAATGACAGGATTATAACGGGTTGGATGTTCGAGGGCATCGATGTGTGATTCCATACCACGCGGAGTGTGCGATTGCCAGCTCTCGGCCACGCCACAGCTTGTTATATTTGGGAGTAACTCCCCCGTAATCCTTACGGACTAGCCCTTTAACGCGATTGATGGTTAATGAAACATCTTCCCTAACATCTTGTCTTATACAATCGGCAATTATTTCTGCAGTTAATTGTGAATGATCGGTACGTGAAGCATCGGCATTGCAGGTATGTGGTGCTCTAATTGTTTTAATTTCCCACGTAGATGAAAATAACCCTGATTTGGCATACAAACGCCAGTTACACCTGCTGTCCTTGCAGTCGACTATCAATTGGGTTCTGTTGCTACTAGTAGTTTTTATTTCAATATTTTCTTTAACGTGATAGCTATTTATGGCCAATCGTAGAGCATCTTTCGAAGAGTACTCCTTTCCTACACCAAGTGGATCATGGATATGTTGGGTCCTACCGAAGTAGGAGACATCTGCTTCCTGGAATCCCGAGGTGTCATTGAAACTTCCCACCGGGTGACTCCTACCGCGATCAGATATGGGAAAACGTGGACCCTGGACACGTTGTGTTTGCGATTGTGGAGGGGTATCAGGCGGGACATCCCCTTCGTCATCAGCTCCCGTATCCCAATCGGCATCATCCTCACATGAGTCAGCGTCATCTTCGTCATCAGTCTGCGGCGCGTCATCAGCATCATTACGAGGATCACCTGCCATCGGCGGTTCAACCCAAGGACTGCCCTGATTATTGTACTCTGCCCAACCCATATCTGCCTGAACATGCGGTGACAAATCGTTTACATCGGGATAAGGACTCAGATAAAGGTCTCGCCTCGGTGTTTCTTGTGTCTGATAGGGTTGGAAGGCACTTGGACCAGCTTGTGAAACATTGTATTGGGTATGTACATGTCCTGGTTGTGTCTCCGGTACCACACTATCAACGAATAATTGCGATTGCATTGAACCGACAATTGGAACCAACTCAATGTATAAATCGATATAACAATACTGGGTTCTGGCAAGCATACTTTGGTCATAAATACCTCTCCAAGTCTGATCGCACACGATTTCTATTATCTCGTAAAAACGTCGGGTTGTTGTACCAACATTAACCCGTGCAAGTACTTTTAGGTTGTACTCACTCTCAGAATATCCAAGCTGGCGATAAATTTCACCTTTCACATGGATCCAACCTTGTTCACTAGTTGCCACCAATGAGAATCTCGGACGAATGCTATACTCCGCTCCTTTACGACCTTGCCGTATTTCACCACCGAAATGAACCCTCAACATGAGCATGATTAACTGTTTCGATGAATTAGTCTGTACAATAACGAATAAATTACATATAATTTATTATTACACGAATGAACAATAAATAATTAATTACCCTACACAATAGTTACTAAGAATTAAAACTAGTAAATTTTTATAGTATTTTTTCCAATCAGTAAATTAAGAACCCTCAACATGAGCATGATTAACTGTTTTGATGAATTAGTCTGTACAATAACGAATAAATTACATATAATTTATTATTACACGAATGAACAATAAATATTAATTAATTACCCTACACAATAGTTACGAAAAATTAAAACTAGTAAATTTTTATAATATTTTTTCCAATCAGTAAATTAAGTACCCTCAACATGAGCATGATTAACTGTTTTGATAAATTAGTCTGTACAATAACGAATAAATTACATATAATTTATTATTACACGAATGCACAATAAATATTAATTAATTACTCTACTCAATAGTTACTAAGAATTAAAACTAGTAAATTTGTATAATATTTTTTCTAATCAGTAAATTAATTAAGCATACAATAACTTATTTATTTATTTATATTGCAATTTATTTGATATTAACATTACTATTTTTTTTAATCAATTAATACCATGCATAATTAAATTCATTCAATATTAATTACAAATCTAAATACATGACAGATAATTTAAAATTTTACCTTCTATATAGAGTCTTTTGTCAACCAATGTCTGGATAAGATGTACTCGTCGTCTCTTGTCGTACGTACTCCTCTCTTCTTGTGCATGTATGTATAGATGATTTCTTATTTTTAAGGGAAGCAATGAGCAAAAAAAAATTTCTTTTTTTCAGCAGAGACAGAAATATATGAGAGGATGCTATTTTTGGAAAGTATTTTAAGAGACTTACGATTTTTTAACAGACAGTTGGGGCTATTTATAGTGATCTAGACGTTATGGACAATAACGGCCAGACTTGAACTTTTCTTCCGGCTGGACCCTGGCCGTTATGGACCATAACGTCCAGATTTGAACTTTTGTTCCGGATGGACCCTGGCCGTTATGGAGAATAACGTCCCAAGATTTCACTGTGCTGCCGACAGCCCGTTGTTGTCTATAACGGCCCGGCCTTTTCAATTTTTTTACGCAATTTTCCCAGGCCGTTATCGTCCATAACGGCCCGCATTTTTTTTTTTTCCCCTGGCCGTTATGGACAATAACGGCCTTCTTTTTTTTTTTTTCCGCCAGCTTTGTTTGGTTCTTTGTTCTGGATTCTGCGGGGTTAATGAAATCGCTAATCGGGCCGTTATGGACGATAACGGCCTCTGGACGTTACGAAAAACAACGGAATTCCTACTTTTCGAAAAAAGTCAAAAAGCGTTCTTCAATCTCGATATTTATATTTGTTAATTTCTGTTAATAAAAATTTCGGGGCTATTAAGATTACCGACTCAGTTCGTACTGTTATGTTGCAGAATGCGATCCCACAATTTCTTCTTAATATTATGAATGAAAGTATAGAGAGAGACAAAGGTGAAATACCACATTTAAGTTTGTTATTAGTTTCAACTTCAACTAATAATTTGTATAAAAACGGTACCTGTAAGTTTTTAATTTGTAAATTTGTTGATTTTTCTCTAATATATCATAGCAAAATTTAAAAACGTATATAAAAACATGAATATAGTTATAAGAGATGTATTCATCATTTTGTTCTTAAACTAAAAAATAAAGATAGGCTATGCTAATGGTTTTTTTATTCTTTCTTATATATACAAATTCAAAGCTGAAGCCACTTCATAAATGGACATACTTAAATCAAATCAATAACTTTTAAGTAACAAATGCATATGATAAATCATACAAAACTTTCTTGCTTTCCATCACTCTCACGTTTCTTTTGTGTGTGAGCATATGCACGTATGAATGTATATATGTACGTCTGTGTACATGCAAAACTCTTCCAAATGTTAATTTTTAAATCAAGTCAGCCATTAATGCTCATTTGCATTGATATAATTTGTCTGTTTAATTAGCAAGCTTAGTTTCGAATATGGAAAATTTCTAGTAATGGTTTTGAGTGATGTTTAATTGTGGAGTAACAGACAAATAAAGAATTCATTACACGTGTAAATTGTTAAATAATAATATTTTAAGGCGGAGTAAGAGAAATTTTACAGCAACATAAATTGCTCGTATAAATAACATATCTTTTATGTGTTTTATTTTTTAAATTACTTTTACAAGACATAAGATTCAATTGGGATTCCCCGTTTTTGTACAAGCATTGACAAGCACACAATACCGATGCGGCCATTTTTCAACTCGATGCATATATGCAGAGACAGATCTACTTGTGATGAATGGGGTCAATTGACCCCATTTAAAATTGACCCCCATATTTTAGAGTAAATGCTATGAATACTATAAAATTGATCTCCATATTTTTATAATTTTTTTATAAGATTGACACCCATACGAAACTTTCGAGATTTGACCCTCATAACTTGAAAGTCTGCCTCCGCCCCTGCATATATGTAACTTAGTTCGACTGAAAAAAAAATAATCCCTATAATTAATCGTAATAGAAAAAAAGGTCTCACCTTATATTATTAATTAATTTTCTTGAAAAGAAAATGCACCTGCATGACATAACACAAATGGAAAAGAATAGTGACATTTTGTTCAAAATTGAAAATAAAATTTACAAATAAACAATAGATCGATGGTGGGTTTGGCATAATAAACTCCAACAACCCAATAAGAACATTACCAGAGCATTTAAAGCCACTAATTTAAAAAAAAAAAATATCACTATAGTGTTAATCTCAAATTGTGAAATTAAAGAAGGGTCGGTATCCATTAACAATGGCATTTACTTGACAATCTTAGCAGTGACAAAAACTAGCGTGCCACATAAAAATCCAAATCTTGAAATGTGAACTATACTGTATTGATTACAAGCACTTGAAAAGAGATGGAATTTGATTTAGATTTTACTGTTCATCAAACGCTAGTGGTAATTAGTTTTGTTTTAGATAGAACGTATATTCTGGGAACAAATCGAGAAACTACAAATGCATCTGGTAACGTCAGAGGCATTAAACAAAACAAAAAACAGAGAAGTAAACAAAGGTGCTTCTGTCCACAATTATTGCGTTATTGTAATTATAATGTGGAGGGATCTCTTGACAAATGATTATTTTGATAACATTAATAATAATTTTTCAAATTAATTGATATAAAGTTTAATATAAAATAAATATAAGTTGTTATATAATTTTGAGTATTATTTATTGATGCATTGAGAATTGTTAATTTTAAACTGCTGACATTACTATAATTGAATAAATAGAAGTCTAATAGCAGGTCAAATAAGTTAAATGACTTTTCATAAAATTAATATTACATTTATCATATTGCATTGAAACATATTAAATCAACGAATTAAACAATAAAATAACATAATAATAGTTTAAGAACAGACCGACAGCAACAGATGAAAACGAAAGATGCGACCCCGTTTCAAAATTGACGGATTAATATTTCCGTTTTCATTTTATTTTATTTTTACCAAATAATGTCAGAATGTGCGGGGCCCGCAGGAGTAGTTTTTTAGCACTAAAAACCAGGAGAGACCAAATTTGTGTAACAAGTAGCTGTCCCAATTGATTTACTTTTGGGTTGCGAGCTAGTGACAAGGACTAGATAAATATGCGGTAGATTTATAACCAAAAAAATGCAAGAGAGCCGTCAGGTCATTTTCTTTTTCATTTTCTTCTATATATATTTTATATTATCTGTTGACGAAACATGTAGGCCTGATTAGTTCACCTATCCAGACCTGATAACTAACTGGCAACTACTGACCCATACATCTCGCCAATTACTGTTTCTGGTCATTGTTCTTTCCAAAATTTAGGTCAAAAGTAATTTTTATAGTAATGCCAAACACTGAATTATAAGAGAGAGAAAATATCTTCGGGCTCTTGAAAGGTAAAATTGCAGATATTCTTCAAAAAAAAAATTAAACTAACAAGGATTCAGTCTTTATTCATCTCCAATATCTATTAAAAAAAAAAATCTGACTCTTCATAATTTTTCATAATTGCATAAAAACTTCAAAGACGTTCTTTTTTTATTAATAGTTGCCAATACTTCTATACTTCTCGATCATCGCCGTATTTCATTGACATATTACAACATGCCATAAGATTAAGACAACATTACAATACTTTCTTGTTTTAAACTTTAATTAGCTAATACTTCGCAATAATTGTTGTGATATATTTAACAACCTCTTTATTAATTATGCTATAATGCATCAAAATAAGTGTTTTAATGTGTTTTAAACACCTCCATTAATGGAGTACAATTTAATTTATGACCCCATAATGGATAAAGAGATGATCAATTCTTTCTAACTCATCACAAAACACACAATTTACAGAGCCCCTCCATTAGAGACCGAATCTGCTGCCCACATGAGAGCAGGAATTTTCTGCCCTATGTGTCACTGACACGTGGGTCTGGGGCAAAACTATATTCCAATATTTAAATGTCTAAACCCGTCGGGTCCCACCTGTCAACTACATCTGGGGCAGGAAATTCTTGCCCCCATGTGGGCAGGAGATCCGATTTCCCTCCATTAGCCTAATCCATAAATTTTCTTTTTGTCAGAATTTTACCTTTTAATAATGATCAGACAAAATTATGTCTTTTAGAGGTCTTGTTGCATCATGTGCTCGATATAATCTGATTGCAAAGTTGGCACAAACGAGCAGATAAATTGTTAATTTTATCATCTAAATTTTTTCTTATAATGCGTCCTTTTCTTTCTTTACATATCTGACTTTTTTTATTTGCTTTTTGCCCAATTAAGGTTTCAGAAAAGTTAAATGTCATTAGATATTTTGGCGTACATTCTTGATTTATTCGGGGTATTTAAATTATGAATTATGTGTTGAGTCTAACATTTCATATGATTATTGTTATTTTACAAATTAAAGAAATGGCGTGGATATTTATTAGTATAAAAAGAAATTCGTTATTCAAGGATACGAAGTGATATTTGGCTACTTAATTTGAAGACGGATACAAAATAATTCGGATCCTCTCTGGTACTGGTACCGGATAAGGGAATCTGTTAGAATTAATAAATTTGGACTATTCTTTTAACTTTGTACGAATTTAAAGGAGACTCTCCACAGTAAAGAAATAAATATCAAATTGAGTTAGGCCGACTGAGAGTTAATTCAGACTGTAAAATTATAGGTCCCGCTGTCCAATACCTGATAGGACACTTGTCCACAAATTAACCGTCAAATGAATTTCAAAATAAATAAATAAAATAAGTTGTAGTAACGTAAATACCAAGCAATCTTCTTTGGAAGGCATCATTGCACAAATTGGGTGTAGTACATCTTTCTAATTAACACAGGTTATTGTGATACTCTTCCAAATTCCAGTGATTTTGAAAAGAAAATACCAATTTATTTTTGTGGTATTGTCTAGGTCAACAATATGAATAAATACACGTGGACATTTTTCAGCCGACAAAATAAATACATTGTCTAGTTGATGATGCCTCATCTTAACGGTGGGTTATTTTCATTATATTTATGACAAAATAATTCAAATTTAAAAAACACGAGGCATGCGCATTTTTTTTTAAATACTACGTACAATATCAACACTTGCACCGACGAATCAATTGGTTTATGAACAGTTGAAGCGAAGGTTCCAACTTGTATATATAAATAAATAAACGGGGGAGATAAGAATGGCGTTGTAACGAACTGAAAAGAAAAGAGAAGCAAGTTGGTTCAACCGACAAAACGAAAAGGAGCGCATAACACATACTGCGTAGGCGTACCTCTGACGCACTCTCTCCATCTGGGGCCCACTCCAACGTAGAAAAATGTTTTTTTATTAATAATTTTCTTCCTCAAACCGCCGCCACGTGTTCGAGATTTTCAACGTAAATAATATATTTATAATTAATATTCCCAGCTAAGACTTTACTTAACTTTTTTTAATTAACCCCGCTTTGGAACCACAGCCATAATTACCAACAGATTTTAAGCGAGAAAAATCACCGAAATTTTTATAATATCCAAAAAAATATTAAATTTCAAAATCTAAATCCTACAGAGGAATTTCGAAATCTGTCCAAAACGCGAAATTTTTCTGTGATAATTCAGCCTAAAATCGCAAAAATAAATTGCGATTCTAAGTTTTTTTTTAAATTAAACAAAAATGTTTATCATTTATTTGTTTTTTATTGAAATATTAGAAATATTCTATATATTTTTTTAAAAAATAGATGGAATACTATATAATTTGATTTATTAGAATGACTGCGATAAATAACCCAGATTAACATTTTTCAGGCCGGATTTTTTGCGGTTATAAGAAAAATTAAAATATTTCTTTGTGTGTTATTGGAAAAAAAATAAAAATATTTTGAATCTGAGTTATTGATCCCGGTTCAAAAATCACTTCTACATAAATATAGAAAATATTTGGATTCTTCTATTTTTGAAAAAATTAAAAAGTTTGTCAGAAAAAGTTTTCCAAATAATTTTTTTTGTCAGAGATGTCAAAGAATTTTTTTGTTTTTTCAAAAATCGAAAGATTACAATATTTTATGTTTTTACCTAGAAGCGACTTTTGAACCGGGATCATTAACTCAGATTCAAAACATTTTTATTTTTTTCATTAACACACGAAATATTTTAATTTTTCTTATAGCCGCAAAAAATCCGGCCTGAAAAATGTTGATCCGAGTTATTTGTCGCTGTCTTTTTAATAAATCAAATTACATAGTATGTCATCTATTTTCAAAGAAATATATAAAATATTTTTAATATTTCAATATAAAAAATAAATAAATTATAAACATTTCTATTTAATTAAAAAAACCTAGAACCGCAAAAATAAATTGCGGTTTTGGAGTTCCAAAACCGCAAAATAAATTTGTGGTTTTAGACTTTTGAACCGGAGAAAATTTTTGCGGTTTGGACAGATTGGGTGTAGATTTTAAAATTTAATATTTTTTTGGATATTAATAAAATTTTTGACAAAAATCATATCATATTTTTATTATTCGTAAATTTTATGCATTATGACCGTTTTCACTACAATACAAGTATATACAAGGAGTAGGGTTCCAATACCTCATCTCCTCATACCTCATCCATACCTCATGTTATATATCTCCATTTTCAAAGTCCAAACTATTGATCCGACCGTTCAACATGATATTCATACTAAAATATGCTTGGAGATGAAATTTTATAATTTTTGCAATTTTTTTACTATTTTTTAAGATAGGTACAAAATCACTGTATCTAGACCATTCAAAAAACAGTGATTTTGTACCTATCTTAAAAAATAGTAAAAAAATTGCAAAAATTATAAAATTTCATCCCCAAGCATATTTTAGTATGAATATCATGTTGAACGGTCGGATCAATAGTTTGGACTTTAAAAATGGAGATATATAACATGAGGTATGGATGAGGCATGAGGAGATGAGCCATTGGAACCCTACTCATAGACAAGTATACAGCTGATTCTTTATGTATTTAACCATAGAGTACGGATCAATTTTATTGTTATTTCTTCGTTTTAAATTGGATCTGTACGTTTCAACAAGAAAGAGTTCAGCTCAAGAATCATGTTCAATAAAGTTTTTCGTAATTTCAAAGTTAGAATGAAAAAAGCTTTCGTAATTTCATTATATCTACCATCCTAGTTGTCCTCCAAATAAAACTTCTTACATTTACAAATAGATGGAGATAAACTTATGATGATTAATGTTTATTTGTTAATAAAAGTTGAAGGCTCAACCATTCAACTATTTAATATTAACAAGAGATATTTATTTTAAATTTTAAATATGTGACATTCTACACGCATGAAAGACATTGTACTAAACCAAAAACTAATTTTTATGATTCATATTTTGTTTAGGTTCCTCAAAAAATTATAATTAACAACCTTACTTGACAACTATGTTATCCCGATACTTCATATATGGTCTCGTACTCATATGCGATACATATCGTATTTCTGTATCGATACCCGTATTGTATCGTCCGATACTCGTATCATGTTGAAAATTTTCGTATCACCGTATCCCGTATCCCGTATCGTATCCGATACGATACCCGTACCCGTATCCATGCAACATGGCTTGACAATCATGACAACCGACAAAAAAAAATTGAGTAAATTCATATATCTATCTTCATAATTTAGATATGTCGTGTATTAAGCTTGGTACAATTTAAAAAAAAAAAAATTGGTCAACAATCAAGTGCCGATAAAAATTGAATTATTGTTTATTTTTTCAGCAGCTCGATGGATGACCAATTAGTTTTTAAATTACATCAAAATCAGATACACAACATATTTAAAACACATTGATATCTGTAATTTTATTTTGATATTTTAGTCGGTAATGTAAATATCAAATAAATTTACCGTCAAAATAAAATATCATTTTCTAAAATATTGATTAAAAGTTTCGATTTATTTAATTGAAGAAAGAAATCTTTTTAAATAAAACTATACACTTTCTAAAAATATCAAGATTCATTAATTAGTTTATTAATTGTTTGTACTACTCTTTCCAAACTTTTTGTCTAAGTGAGATCTAGAAAGCGGCCCACATCTAGGGGTTACCCCAGATGTTACCGAGTCCGGATTCCCTAAAGTAACCCAATCTTTGGGTTTTGGGTCGAGACCGTCCAATTCGAATTCGTCGCTCGGAATTCGAATTCGTCGTCGGGATGTGTGCGCTCTCTTCGGGAATGAATTTTCGCGGATTCGAATCGGACGGTCCTGATCTAAAACCCAAAAGTTGGGTTACTTCACTGCATCCGAATTCGATGTGATATCGAGACAATGATATCTCTTGTTGCCACCCGTGTTGGTGCGATCCCCTCCTGCACGTGATGAGGTTTGGTGTTTCCCGGTCTGTTAGATGACTTAGATCTATTGCACGATTCATCTACAAAAAAATATCAAGAAGATCGGATGGCTACAGTTGCGCAACGCATTATACACATTTTGGAGAGGCTACGGACTTGTCAGATCTCAAATTCAACCGTGTGTAGGAGCTCATCCCGGGTGCAAGTTGGAGAGCTGTTTCATTTACCACCCTTACTTTATAAACTAGCACGTGTCCGTTTCTTACCGGTACCTGCCGGTAAACCAAAGGACCTTCTTTAAAGCTGACACCTTAGAAAGCCCCATTTCGGATCTCCGTGGTCCATTGAGAGAGAGAGAGCGCGAGAGCATATTCTCCTCTACCTCTACCATACCTTCTAGTGTCGGTGGCGATAATTTATCTCCTCTCTTCACCGATGGGGTGGTGGGACCACGTCGTCTTCCCTATCCGGCGGGTATGGACTGGTGTTGCCACCCGTCTCGGCATCCGCAAAACCGGTACCTATACTAGCTCAAAATCTTATAGTTCTCCAATCCTTTTTAACATGACTTGTAATACTTATTTTGTGTAAATTGTTTCTGCTGTGTAGGATTGAGGAGATTGAGGCAGGAGGTGAGCACGTGCGAGTACGAGGACGTGCACGTGATGTGGGAAATGCTCAGCCGTACCAACACTTCGATTCCCCGGCCGAGTAGACCTGCCGAGAACCGGCGACTGTGGCCCCGGCGCGAGTGGGCCCAGTTCGGCTTGTGTCGAAGCTTCTAGAAGCTCGCCGTTCGATCCCATTTTACAAGTTATGATTGTGTGCATCATCTCTGTAGTCTAAATTTCTCCCATGTTGATTTCTCGCTGCATATAGCAAGTTGTTAGTACGCAACTTCCTCCGAGTTCGGTTAATAAGTGAATTAATTAGGCGGAATTCACAAATTTTACTGTTTTAGACCTGATGAATTGCTGTGCATGGAGTTGCTACATGAATTGCTCGGAGAAACAACTTTGGAAATTTGGATTTGCATCTCTATTACCGGCTCCTTTTGTATATAGTTTGGCCGGTGTGGAAGAGTGGAGAGAGTTCCTTTCTTTTTCCTCCTTTTTTTTCTGGTCTCTGGTTTGTGGTGTATTAGTAAATATTATCAAGGCCATCTCTGGCGTCATGTTCCTTCTTTATTTTTGGTTAGTGTGGCTCTTTGAACGTTAACTTGCCTATTATAAATCGACGCCAATATGATTACTGTTGAGTTTTTTTTTTTCCTTTAGCGGGTTTGTATCGTTTTAGTTCCTTTTTACGTGAAGATGATTTTAAACAGAATTTCTTTTATTTGCATACTTTCTTTACCTGCTCTGGGTTTTCCTTCGCTAATTGGTGGGTTTTTGTTCAAATGATTTTGCATAAAAATCGGACCCTACGTTTGATCGGTGTATAATTTCATACAGACGGCTTAGATACACGAGGTCTTTTAAATTTATTAAATTATAAATCATTCACATGAATCTCAACACAAATCAGTTTTTTCGGAGCTGATTTTGGATAAAATTTTGTAATAACAAACTTCGAACAAAACCTAAGAATGGGAGCTACAATAATTAGAATAGCGAAATTTAAAAATAGTAAATTATAATAAAGAAAAAATAGTAATTTTTAGAATAGTGTGAAAATAGTGCTATTTGAATTAGTAAAAATATTATTTGTATTATACATTTGAAATAGTAAATAGTTGTAACTGATAAATAATAATGTTAAGGTGTTAATTAAGAGGAAATATAGGCAAGTGAAGTTATAAACAAATTTTTACAACATAGAAATAATATAAAGTGGTGTTAATTTTGTCATTTCGGAACTGTGTTGGTGAAAATCCGAGAAGAAAATATTTTTCTCTCTTTACACTTTCGAATAGTAGCTATTTCAACATTTACAAGAAATAGAGTATAGCAGCAATTCTAGCTATTCCGAATATCAAAAATATTATTTAAATACACATTAGTATTCCGAATAACTCCTGTTCTAAAATAGTTTTTATTCTTGATACATCCAAACATAACTAATTAGCATTGAGCTGATATACAGGTCTCACTGACGAGACTGTCACTGATTCAACTCTGCTCCGTCATAAACTTCCGATATGCAACACGTGTACTTCAATTTATCAAACATTTTCTTAGTAATGTAATCAATGTGAATGTGAATAATGAAACAAATAATATGAATAATGAATCATCTAATATAAATAATAAAACAAAACAATCAATGTAATAATGGAGTCCACGAGTGTGTATCAGTAATAAATTTGTTTTCATATTAGACTGGAATTAAGTCGTTGAGGATCTCTAAACTTGTTTCTTTATTAATTTAGAATTCTTATTTCAAGTGTATATTTTTTAGTTCTTTAAAATAAGCAAAGTTATTCACGATACCAACGAGAATCAAGAGGAACAAAAATTTCAACTTGGACAAAGTACAAGTTCAAGGATAAAATAATCAATGTCAATAATAAAACAAACAATGCGAACAATAAAATATCCAGCATGAATAATAAGATAAAGGAACTTATGTGAATAATTAAAGCGAATAGGCTGAACAATAAATCAATCGATGAAAAAAATAAAATACATACTGAATACAAAGCATGGAAATAAAAATGACAAAGAAAAATCAGAGAATTGCGTGTGAGAGTGAGAGAGTAAAAAACCGGAGGCAGGATATTATATAGACAGAAAAATTGATAGGGAACTTGCAAAAGAGCTAAAATTAGGGGTGGAATCGAAAACACTTGTTTAATTGTTTTTGTGCTGTTGATTAAACGGAAGGTTAGATTGGTCGGTTTGGGATTATCTTTGATTCAGTGCGCCAACTACCGATGTCCTTCAGTTGTTTGGAAGGGGTATATACTCATATAAAAATATTGGAATCATTTCTGGAGCCGTCGTAATATTCGGCCAGTGCAAAGTCATGATCACGTGTCAATTTATGAGGGTGAAATTTCAATGTATTTCCAATTGGAAATATCGAATACCATTTGTATTTTGTGGATGTTTTTTTTATTAGGCCAATCCCCGGGTTAACCTCACATTTTGAAGTCCTATGTCGATTTGCGAAACCAAATAGAAAGAAAACAAACGACTACCTTAGAATAAGATACGTAACAGTGACATAACAGGAATAGGAAAGCATGCAACTGTAAAACTATATGTAGTACACCAAATGATATTACAATATACCTCAAAAATCAGGCGTACCACACAAAAAATTGTCAGTGTAGAATACGACATACCGTTGACAACTTGTTGATTTTTTTGTGTAAATATTTTCAGTATTAATAACAATTGTAACTGGACCCATCATGCATTTACAGAAATAAGTCATGTTGCAAGTATTGCACTCAGTAGAGAGAATATCTCTGAAGACAGAATATTATATACATTATAAAATATGGAGAGTTGGTACAGTAAAAAATAAAACTATGCAGAAAAAGAATCTCAATTCCTGTACTTCCTATAAAAAATTACATCACAAATTTAAACTCCTCTAGTAGACTATTGTGGTGCTCTATATCCTCTTCCCAAACTAAGAAACCTAGTTTCAGACCGTTAAATAATGTCACAACTAATAAAAGAACAAATTAAATAAAAAAAATTAAAGCTCATGTATTCAAATTTGAGGCTGCCATGGCTCAAGAGAACCCCACGTTTTGCCTACCATCAACTTGACACGTAGAGGCACTATACACAAGTAAGATTTCAAAAGTACAGTCATTAGAACACTAAGCTAGGTTGAAATGAGACATTATGAAAATGAGTTTTTATTCTAAAAAAAAAGAGAGATAAATTATTATTTTTTTATAAGATTGCATCATTACCAAGAAGGGATGCTGCACCCTCCATGCTTATTTGCACTAATTTTGTTGCCTCTGCAACCATCCTTGGTTCAGCTTCTAAAACTAGCTCGTCATGCACCTATAATGACCTCAAAAAAATTAATAACTGAATAGATAAAACAAAGCTGTTAGCTCCTGAACATAGACAAATTGTAAACAAAAAATGTATGTATACAAAACAGAAACCTGAAGAACGATACGGCAGTTGCCTCTTAAATTAGAGAATTCACTTTCAATTCCTTCATTATCCCCTCCACCAGTAATCACGGAGTGAATGTTTATCATGGCTAACTTGATTATATCAGCAGCAGAGCCCTAATATACAAGTAAACAAAAATTGGTAAGTAAAAATAACATTTGATCAAAATTGAGATGAGTTTACTCCACTATTTTATACAGTACTTGAAGCCTCTGCTACATTTTATACTGTTGAATATATTAAAATAACTTCAGAAGTAATCCTCGAGGTAAATAAGCCCATTGGAAATGCCCACAAAAGGAGGATAACTTTACTTGCTTCGCCAAAAAAAGAACCCAGAAAAAGAAAGTGGATTATAATGGAGTCAAGATAAATTTGAAATTAATTGCAGTAATGCACAGTTAAAAAACCAACAAAAATGAAGTTCATACCTGACAGATAGAGTTGACAGCTTGCCTCTGAGCTTTAGCCTTCTCATTGCCACTTCCACTGTTTATTTTTGTCAGGAAGCGCTTCCTACCCATCAATGTTTCTATATAGCTGTTAAACAATCAAAATTCAAATCTAGGAATGACATAAAAATAATAAAAGGTATCATGCAAACTTTAGATTCAAAAGAAGTTAACTTCATTTATGAGCACTATGACAAAATGGAAATCATACATCATACAGAAAAGGAAAGATATCATATGCAACCCAACAAAAGAGCCCAAATATACTCAAGAACTCTCTATTCCTTTCCAGAACTAAAAGATGCTCAATCTAAACACTCCTTCCTCACAATTATCCTCTACCTAAATGAGACCAAGAGGAGCATGGTCTGGAGTCTGGACAGCAAAGGGATAGCAGATACTGTAATATTTCACATAATAGGAACATGAGGAAAATTCCTTTTTTTAGGAACTAAAAATTTTCCCAAGAAAAAATAATACCCTTTCTGCTGGCACGATGTAACTGCCTCACGAAGCCAAGAGGACACGCCAGGAAAGGAACTCTTAAAGCTTCTAATTTTCTCCGATGCCTCATCAGTACTACACTCCAAATTTTCTGACAGAGATGTGGGACCCATCCCGTAGAGGATGCCATAAATAAGCCTCTTTGTGTGGTCACGCTCCTTCAAAGTCACTGCTGATTCAGGCTTACCAGCCCATATTGAAGTGATCATGGTGAAGACATCTCCATCAGGTTTACTTAGTAGTTCAATTAGTGCGTGGTCTTTGGAGAAATGTGCCATTAGGCGTAGCTCTATTTGAGAGTAGTCAGCTGCTATTATCAACCAGTTTTCCTACATAGGAACAAATTAGTGAAAAAACAAGTTCTAACAGGGAAAGCATGTAATGATTGCTAGACAGGTCACAGGATTAATGGTTTCATTGTTCAAAAGGTCAATGACTCAATATCCGGGATACAGAATAGGAAAATTGTTTCCTCAAACATTAAAATATGCTAAATTGTTACGTATATCATTCAGGATACTAAAATATCTTACTAGTAATTCAAACAAGCAGAAAATTATAAAACACCAGTTTTGGTATATTTCCTAAATGACTACATCATTTGTATTAATGATAATTTGAAAAGAATATTCAGCACAATATTGAAGGAGGCAAGTATTATTACCTGGGATGGAATAAAGAAATCTCGAGCATTAATCTGATGTTTTTGCATGTCACATGACCCAGTGCTGCCTTTGTGATCAAGTTTTGTTGTAAAAACCACCAAGTGCTCTACACACTGAATAATATAAGAAAGAAACAAATAAATAAATATGTACATTCCCACACAAATGGAAGGAAAAAGAAAAAAAACGAATTTAAAGTAGAAATATCTGAAATTATACCCTCCCTTATTTTTCAAAAGAATGCACAAAATACGTGTCCAAATTCATTTGTGCAGGCAAAAAGACAACAGTAGGAGAATTTGGTCATGTCAAAGTGGTTTCACCATTAAAGCAATAAGCATATAATAAAAAAAACAAAACCTGGAGGTTTGGTTCTTCCATAGAAAGCCTTCCAGTAGCAGTAGAAGTCTGAAGCCAGTTGCCATGAACTTTATATTTCTGAGACCTGCTACATAGTCGAGCTCTTGAGCAGATAGATCCCAAAGTACTATTCAACAGCTTAGCCAATGTTCTGTGCTCTTTTATTACCTCTACTATAGGATGTCGGCCTCTATAGAAATATAGATATCAAGAAAAGAAGATTATTAAAAAATAAATAAAAAAATAAAAGAAGATTATTCAACTTTCAATGTGATCATTAAACAAAAAAAGTTCAATGTATGATGCAATACCAGAAGCACTAATATCACGCAAAAGTAGTAGGACATGTCATTTCCATTTACTTTTACAGGAATAGAGCGACATACCATCTACTGGGGAGAATTAATTATTCCAGTGGTCTAACAAATAAGGATGGAATAAACAACACAAAACACTACCCAAGCAATTCAAAATTGTATACTGGAGTACAACCAAGTCAAAGCTGGGTTCTTTTTCTTTTTACATTAGTTGGAGCTATTAATGAACAATTAGAAGTATAGAACACATGTGAAAGTGTATAGTGCTGCTATTGATTATTTTTAAGAGGGGCTTTACCACACAAAACTATGTAAAATGCACATCAATACCTTATCAATCAAAATGTCATACCTTAAAAGGTCTAGGGATTGTTTGTTTGTACTGGGGTGCAACTTCCCCTTGTTGCAGCCTTTCGGGGCTGGCAGTTTCAAATGCTTGTAAAGAACGTTTGCAATATCTGCAGTCGCATGAAGAGAAAAAGGCATGCCAGCTAGCTCATATGCCTCTTTCTCGAGCTGTTTAAGCTTCTTTATAAGTATGTGCCTTGCATTAAGGCATGCATCCATGTCTATGCCCACACCCCAAATTTCCATATCTGCGAGCACATTAACCTATATAAATAAAGTACAATGCAAGGTTAGAGAAAAATTAACTTTTATTCTGAAAACTAGAGGTACGAGACCAGAAAAAGGAAATTAATGAAATTTCATTTATCACACCAGGGGCAGTGCCAGTTGGCTCCAACAGTACGTGGAAATGGTACTGAAACCACTAGGTTAGACAAACTAGTCATGTTAAAAGCCAGAATGTCGCAACCTGATTGTGTATCTATTCAGTCTGAGTCAGCAAGCCATGGCCTGACATGCTGTTTAAAGTGTTTGTTATAAAAAGGCATTTCCTAATTAAGCCGACACTGCCCAAGTCTCGTATGCAGAAAATAGAAAGAATAAATTTCCAAGTACTTGCATAGAACCTATGTTGAATTACCAACTTATCATATCAACACTAAATACAAAATCTCCTAAACCAGTTAGTCGAGTTACAGGTAAATATAGAATCAGGACTTATTGACCATTCAGTGGGTCAGGCAAACTCTGTTTTAAAATAAAAGTCACTAGCACTTGAAGTAAAGAGTAGCAACAAAGAACTCTTCCCAATATATCAATTATGACAAAAGGTAACACCAGTAAGATAACTATGCCTAATGGTACAAACATACCGGTATGATCCAGACAAATGGCATGTGCTGATATTTACATGTAAAATCTAATAAATGAAAAGCAAAACAATATAGTTCGTACCAAAGGGCTTTCAATTTTCAGCAACATGTTGCTAAGATTTTCTGACACGATCCGCTTTCCCAAAACAGAAGCCAAAGCACGAATCTGTGCAGATCTTCTACAACAACCATTGTGTGCTGCTTTGTGCATCTGGTTCCTCCACCTCCCATCCCTGTTGGCTGCAGCAGCTACTTCAGCTGATAGCCTCTTCTTCACTAGCTATTAAATAAAGATGCCAAAGAAATTAATTGACAAAATATTGATTTGATAGATATTGAACAGTGTGTATAAACATCAACAGTTTGCATGCAGATTCAGTGGGGAATAAAACCCCCCATAAAAAATAAGCAAGACTGCCTTTACCATTGCATCATACCTACTCTCTTTTGAGAGTTAACAAATGATAATGAAGCAAATTTTAGTATAAAGGAGTAAACGACACACATGTATTCTGAAGTATTATTCCACAGCGTCATTTTGGTGCTTAATATTCCTAAGTTTCCAGCTTGTTCCCTAAATTCTTCTATTTAAACCAATTTGGTCCCTCCCATATTATTCAACTGAGAAATCCAAATAATGAAGTAAAATCATGGCTAATGCTAACAAACAGGTAAGAAAGGCCCTTAGGTACTACATCTTTTAATACCGCAACTTATTCCACATGTGATTGGGGCTTTCTCTGCCTTGATTGAAAAATGATGACCAGGAAGAATGTGATACAATCATACAAGTTAGGAATTTTATGGACAAAAGATGTGAACTTAATAAAAAAAACATTACTTTGTCTGGGCTGCATAGCATAGAAAGCATGTAAATGAAAATGGGTGCACATATGCACACAGAGAACAGGAGCTACAACCTGGTGACGTTTATTAAGGAAATTTCAGTATGAAATGAAGTCATATACAGTATGCTACCTTGTCAAGGTTTGGTGCAGCCTTGCTCTCCTCATCAGGCCAAAGAATCCACGCCCCTAAGCTCATATCAGTGGCATCACACAGTAATATAGGAGGCAACTTTACATGTGAATTATCAATGAATTCAATTCCATGAGACTGATTAAATTGTGTGATGCCTAGCCGACCTAGTCTCTGAATAGACACGACCGGTGACTTCAGAGCTTGGATCTGAGTCTTCAAATTCCATGTTATTTTTCTAACATCAGCTCTACCCATTATTCCAACTATTTTATGCCACCTGAGTTTGGCCACCTCTAAGGTTTTATTTACATCGTCACTCGCAGGAAATAGATCCTTCGAGAAGTTACAGTAGCAAACTGGTGAGTCTTCCCAACACACAGCCAATCCTATGATTTCAAAAATTGTACCAGAGCTCTGGTCGGACCGTTTCATGAAATGCAAATCAAAGTAAAATTTGCTAGCCTGGGCCCACTGGGACAAGAACGAATTAAAACCGCCAGAAAAATTTGCGGCATTTATCGGCCCTTTGCAACTGGCAGCACCCTGTGTGGCATTATTGGTGCAATTTGCATTCCTTTCACAGATGCCCTCCTTCTGACTATCAGATGTTGTTGGTAAACAATTCACAACTTCATTTTCGGATTTTGAGGATTGCGGTGTCTTACTGGGCTCATTTTCTGACTTACTGCTGTCAGATATTTGCGGAAGTAGGGGTTTTGAAACTTGAGGCACATTTAAACCAAGTGATTTGAAAGCCGCAAAGGCTGCAAGTCGGGCCTCTTCAGCTTGGTCAAGAACTATCTTGCGGGCCCCATTCTTGATCTTCTTTGCTATGCCAAGATGCATGCGCTGTGGGCCAACAACATCTTGGCCAGTCCACGAAGAAGACTCAAACAGAGCCTTCGCAATGTCAGAAACTGATGCTTCAGCAATAGCAAGAGGTGTGGACAACCCAGCCTTGTATAGCGCTCTAGCTCTGGAACCCTGCAATTTTTAAAGGTTTAATCATTCCCCTAACACAAAAGGTTTTCTTAGGTTGCATGCACCATCTTTCCAAACAACAAAATTTCTCACATTTGCAACTAAGATCCAACCTTTGTTTTTGATGATTTTCAAATAACACTGTAGTAAAGCAGTGTAACTGAAAAGGCATATTATGTTAAATATTGATAAATTCGCCTATTCTTTTGAGTTTTCCTCTTATCTAAATCAAGCTAATTGAGCCACGTTCATCAAGATATCAGTTCAAATTTGCATAATCAGGTTATGTCATTATGTGTGCTCCAAAAATTTAACGAGGGATTGACTTTGCATCAGTTTAAACAGTTGGGTAATGGAGAGAGCGTGGGAAGAGGGAAGAGGGAAGATGGAATGAGGGAGAGACCTTAACAAAGGGGATGGTGGTCAGTTCAGCAATCTCTGCACGAACTCCAAAGGAGACACGGTTTTGAAATTTGGAGATAATACCTTCTAAGTCCAACCATCCAAGTCTCTGACAAAATACAGAGACCATTGATGCAAACCGACCTGCATTCTCTTGTAAAGATTGAATCATTCCTCTAGCAACTTTAAATGCTTCACAAACATCCGCAACAGGTGTTTCCTGTTAAAAAAATAATAAGCAAGTCAATACTGAGGAATAACAAGTGAAACAATTGCAGTTACATGTTTTGTACCATCCAAGACATGTACCCATTACTATTGCATGGTAAACATACAAATCCAATTTCAGTTTCTTTTCATGCTTCACATAGAGCCAGAAAAGGTAGTAGTACAATAGAAAGCAATATATGAGAGAAAAAGACACGTTCCTTAAAGCTGTGTTAATGGTAGAGTCTGGCACATAACTAAAGCAGATTTTATAAGAAGATAAAAGGTGCGACTAGCCTGAACAAGCCTTGATAGCATAAGTGCCACATAAAAGCGCTTGGACACTCGATGAGTAACCTCTTTCAAAACTGTACCACTACTTGTAGACACAGTTCCCTTCTTTTTATGCTGTTTTGACTGCATAGGGATTGGTGCACCATGAGCCATCTGCATCAAGTAAGGCTCTGATACTCCCACACGGTTCCCTACTGACTAAATAAGGGAAAATAAGAAAATTTGATAAGCAAAAAAAAGAAAATCTGATGCATACTAACTGAACATAAGATGTAAATGTTCAATATCACCAACATGCATGCAAAATTGTTTGGACCTGTATAAACAAAAAGAAACATGCATGTCTGGATAGGAAGTTCAACATAATACAGAAAAGACATGCCTGGTCAAGAGCAGGGAGTTCCATAAACCTCTCATAATATAATTTCCAATCTGGTTCAACCTCCACATTAATTGGCGTCACAAGATACACCAAATGCAAATCTGACGAGAGAACAAAGCCTTCTCGTGCCCTCAATAAATCATCTAGCACAACCTTGCGATTTCAAAATATGACACATTATAAATAGGAGCTTATTTTTTTTTTAATGAAAGAAAAAAGTGGGGAAATAATCCATGGCTGTTTTAACAGTGACTGATGCAGGCAATAACTCAGGTCTGGTTGGGTCAAATACCTTTTCTCTATTAACTAGAAAAACCTTACACCAGTAGACCAGCCAGCAGGTCAAGAAGTCCTAAACCGTCAACCCAACAGATCTGCCTAAATGTTAATGTGTTAGGTCATATTAACCTGAACGACTTCGACTTGCAATGCTGAATTGCCAAATATGGTGCTCGGTTAGTAGAATTCACAAACTTTGTTAATATATCTATCCTTGAGGGAGGCCATGGTGCTATGCATAGCACAGATTGATCCGTACTATGGATTGATATATTCATTTTAAAATTCAAACAGTCGATCTGAACCAGTCAACATGATCTCCATATGAAAATGTACTGGTAGATCAAATTTTATATTTTATAGAATTTTTTTACTATTTTTTTAGGTAGGTAGAAAATCACTTGATCTACTAGACCATTAAAAAGTAGTGATTTTCTACATATCTAAAAAAATAGTAAAAAATTTCTAAAAAGGGTAAATTTAGTCAGCAAGTACATTTTCATATGGAGATCATGTTCAACGGTATCAGCTATTTGAACTTTGAAACAAAAATATTTATTCCATATTACGGACCAATCCGCACTATGCATAGTGCCATAGCCTCACTCTTTATCCTTTGACATTTTCAGAGAAAGAATCAGTTCTGAGATACTGGGCTTGTAGTTATGATAGAAGTCAGAACAAATCTTCCAACAGACCCGGATATTAGATAATCCTGGTCAACAATTGCCGCCTTGTGTTGGAACCTACCAGAGATTCCTCAGGAGATACTGAGCTACCGAAAGCAGCTCGACCAAGAGGAGTACTTCTGTACATCTTTGTCTCATTGTTCCACTCCAAGAACTTGTTGTGGCACAGCCAGCGGAGTGAATCCTGTGCAGACTTGACCACATCTTCAAACGGCTTGGTTGAGTTGAGGAGAGTACATCTGACATAGCGATTTATGTCGTCTGCTGTCTGGACAATGCCACTGGCCACCACCTCCATTATCGCATGGGTCATGCCATTTTTGTCCTCAGACAAGCATGATTGCAAGGGTGGACAGTCCGTGGTTATAATTGAGGTTATTCTTTTCACCTCTTCTGGCCTACATACAAGTATCTATGAGAAAACAAAAAAATTATAAGGTAATGAGTACAAAATAACATAAAGGATGCTTGAGTTTGCAAACTGCAATACATACTTGAAATCTTTACTTATTCATAATTATCAAACTGAAGTAGAAACTGAAAGGTATCACTGTATGCAAATTCAAAACTTTACTATGATTTTGGACCATTTGGTATTTAAACAAAAAAATATAACTATATATGTAACAAAAGAACTTTGTGTTGCTGATAGATATTTTGTTTGCAAGACTGGTACCTGTACACTATGGCGCAAATTAAAGCTGCTCAGTGTAAAAGGTAAAAAATAACCAAAGAAAAAAAAAAAGACACAAGTAGGCAGAAATCCTAGAGGAATATAAAAAGGTAAAAGAAATGGAAAGCTACAAAAACAGTCATGAGCAGTATGGGAGACAAGCTACTAGCCTACAGGTACTCTTTTGAATTTTTCAATACATGAAGAAGTCAACAGCAGCTTACGCTCTCTCCTCTAGTATCAATTCCAGTTCTACCAGCACGACCAGCCATCTGTCTGTATCGGCTTCCATCAATAAAATCACGACCAATTCTTGGTTGCCTAAATATAACACGTCTAGCTGGCAAGTTCACGCCTGCGGCCAAGGTTGATGTGGCAGTCAAAACACGTACCAGACCCTTCCTATAGCATGTTTCCACAATGTCCCTCTCTTCCATCTGTCAACCATCAAACAAAGAAAAAGCAAAAGATGTTAGATATTAAAGATGATGCACATATTAGTATAGATAGAACCAATGATCGCAATCTCTTGTACTTTACAGCTTGGGGTTAGCCATCAAACAAACTAGACTGTGCCAGTAAGTACTTAATAGGACACTTTCAATGACTTTCCTTCAGCTTAACTTCTGTTTTGTCCATTTCATTTCAGTTTTGATTATGATATCGCCCACATTCTGGTAGGACTTAATTTATGTGCTCTACATCTGCAGGAATTCATGCAAGTAACTAATAATATTAAAATGAACATAACAAACACAGTTGAATCCACAGAGTCAGTCTAAAAGCCAAAATAAGGTCTTCAAAGATGTACGGAACTGAAATTTGGAAGTTCTGGGGAAGTATATTTCCCCTTTATTCTGTACATTTATAATAGCAACTCTTTTATACGGTTGAATTGTAATTTCTCTATGCGTTATAGCATAATATACTGTATGAATGATTGGCTGTTTGTGGTCATCCTTAGCTGGGGTTAATAAATTGTAATGATGGTTGTACTGAGACTACCACTCTTTTCTCATCTTCTTTTGCATCATTGGCTGAGAAAGATTGAAGAGGAATCAGAGGAGTCAAGGAATTTAGCTGAGAAATGGATGCTGTTATATTTTCTTCTTATTTTGAGGGTTGTTTGGGAAAGACTCGGTATCTAGGAAATAGATGCAGGGAGTTTTGGGAAAGACTCGATATCTAGGAAATAGATGCAGGGAGTTCATTCATTATAAGCGTAAAGGTTGTTTCACGAGTAAATATAAAACACGCAGTATTACGTACCTCTTCTTCCAAAAAAAAAAAAAGTAACTCTTTCATACAGGATTAAGTAAAAAGATGCATATATAGAAACAAAAGGAAAAACTTCTACCGTCAGACCAGCATGGTGATAGGCCACACCACATGGAAGTGTTTCTTCCAAAACTGGGTCCAGCCCGGCAGGGCACCGCTTCAAAGCATCTATGGCTGTGCCAATATCTGATATATCTGACCCATTTTGTTCGCCCGACCTGGCTGAAAATTTCACGAGGAACTTAGAAACATGCCTTGCTGTTGACTCGCAACCTTTTCGGCTGGAACAGAACAAAAGTACAGAGTGACCTTGTTCAACAACCTGCAATAATTAAACCAAACGGTCAGACCATAAATTCTGACTGTTATGTCGCCAACAATTCAACATTTTTTTGGTTTAGGATAGATCCATAGTTTCTGGCCTCGTTTTCATTCTAATAATTACAGCTTCAATTTTTGTCGTAATTTGGTAATCTCTCCAGGTCTTTTTAAAGCAACCTCAAATGAAAAGCAATGGTAATAAGCCATCCATGTATATTGTTGGCACGAACAAAATAAGTACAAGACAGAAACAGGTAACCTCATTACAAAGCTCCACAATGTGATCTGGATCTTTGCCAGCGAGATCAGCTCCTTTTGGAATAACACGTACTGCATTCATATTTTTGTCATAGATTGTATTTCCTACTTTAATGTACTCCTCCAAAGGAACAGGTCGGAAATCAGTCTGGTATAGTGCTGCCTGTTACATAAAACATGATCACACAAATAGAGAGAGACCAGTGTAAGCAACACTATAAAAATAGAGTTCATATTCAACATAATCAGAAAGTTGAATTAAGCTCGCCGGGTAGTAGTTAGTCCAAATTTTCCTGTTAACCCCCTTTATTGACCATTTTCGAAGTCCTTACATTTTACCCCTTTTGGTTTAACCATCCATGGTTAAACCGACAATCTGCATGCTGATACAATGGTAACCAACCATGGTTAAGAGAGAAATGTTCTTACTTGAAGCCAATCTGCCACAGCAGCAACGTTAGGCATGGTGGCACTCATGCCGACAATCTGCAAACCCTGAGTTGTATCATTTTTTGCACCGCTAGAAACTTCCCCACTAGACAAGGCTTCCGGTGGCTTCCCTTCGCCAGCTGCATACCGAAGCTTGGTAAGCATCAGCTCCAGAAGATACCCTCTATGTGGATCTCCAACCTGCGCTTGTAACAAATAATCAGAGTAAGAACAAACTTAGAAACTATGAGAATGAGTAATTACTGTATTGCAACTTGACTTACCTTACGAACGATAATTCTAGAACTTGGAACCAAAACCCAAATTGAGGTAATTAGAATAAATATAATTTCAGGCCTAATTGGACAATGATCGAGAAGATTGGGACAAGCTGATTATAAATATAAGCGCACAATTCTTTTCAGCAAATTACAAGAAATCATGGTCCCAGGAAGCTGCATTTAGAATACAGAAGCCATGGTTCTCAGAAACCATAATGACCATAGTACAAAAGACCATAAGCAAACCATGAGGTGTTTTATGAAAACCATAATTTGCTATGATGCTATGAGTTAATTAACTAAACCAATTATTATTATTAAATATAATGGCAAGAAATCAAATTAATAATCTGGCTCATTTTTATCATTGCAATTTAAGAATAATTAACATTCTAGTTACATCATTATTTGGCTCTTTTATATTACAACAATGACATTCTATTTATTATACCAATTAGTTTGCAACGGTAGAACCTTTTATTTAAAAAAGATATTGCTGAACCCCACATTGATTCCTTCTAATAGAAGAAAGCCACAGCCAAGCCATACAAAAATCAGATCTAACTTGATTTTTGGAAATCCACAGCTTGCTTGGTTTGGCTGGGCCAAAACATGGCTTTGTGCAGCTTTACGTGGCTTCCATTCACATTCACCATACACCTTGGAATTTAGAAACCTTGCTGTAACAAAAGCTACACAAAACTATGCACAAAATGGTGCCATTAATGGGCTTTTAGATAAGGTTTCAGATGTTATTTGCAAATCTGTTAAAGTACTGGGTTTTATTGCAAAATCTCAATTACATACCATATGTAGTTCATCTATCACAATAATCCCAAGCTCAGAAAGACGACCTTCCTCTAACAATCGATTAACCAAAGAGTTAGCCTTTTCTATGGTGCACACAGCCACTGACGTGTCTTTCGGGAGGGACCCGCCGCCTTGATTTCCATAATAGCTACGCACATGCCTACCAAGCGGCTCAAGAAGAAGCTCCAAATGTTCGGCCTAAGGTGAAGTAATAAAACAGGCTAACTTTGAATTAAAATGCAATATAATGGCAGCTATTTTTTTTCTTTATGAGAAAAAAGAAAAAACCTTTTCAACACAAATTGATACATAAGGCAGGACAAGTATTGCCATCTTTCCAGTTGACATAATTCGTCTCAGCATCAGAATCTCAGCCACAAAACTCTTTCCAGCACTGGAAAAGAAAAAAGAGAGGGTGAAATCAATATTTGCTTTCTGACAAGATCAATATTATTATTTGGCACGATAAAGTTAAGAACTACAATGTAGGGAAAGCTGGGTAAAACTTGACATGTTTTTACTTTAAGGTTATACCAAACAAATTATATTTGGATCATAAGGCCTTATCTGGTATTCTAAAGCTTGAAAGGAAAAATTAGAAAAACAAAGCAAATGGAACAATAAAGGCTTAAATTCTCTTGAGGTGGCACAGTATCAACTTTGTATAGGTCTCAAGTTTCAACAGTTAGATGCGCAAATGAAATCAACATACAAGGGAGTTTCTTGGTCATGTCCTATACCTGGTAGATGCACAATAAACAAGATTCCTTTTCTCCAAGACACCTTCAACCGAGAGGCACTCTACCTACAGTAACACTCATCAAGATTATTGACACAAGAGAAGAGTATAATCTAGAGAGAGAGAAAACCATAATAATCTCACCTGCCATGGGTATAATTGCAAAATTCCCTTTTTCTTATACACACTACAAAGCTCCCATGGCAGCCAGTTACTAAGCTTCAACTGATCCTTTATATTCATCGAGCTAGTCGGGCTGTCTGATTTAATCCCATTTCCTCTAATTACAGCTAAATCGGGTTCCACCTCAGCAATTAAACCAGCAACTTCATCTTTTCTCTCTTCATGCACAAAATCTAAGTGCTTAACCAGCAACGGAGACGATTCACTAGCCACCTTTTCATTCTTTTCTTTTATTTTTACATTGCTATTGGCCACTATGTCTCCATTTGCCAAACCAACAAAAGAAATACTTCCTTTAGTGCATTCATTTGGAGCACACGACAACTTATCCTCCAATAAATTGTCACTGGCTGCACCAGTTCTTACACCATCCGCAACCTGGATTGCCGCCATCCAAAAATCCTCGCCAGGGGAAATATTTGAATTTTTTGATTTTGGAGTCTCCTCGGCTAACACTGGAGCTGAGTCACTAGGATCGAATAAACATGTCTTTGAGCGGTTGGAGTTGGGGGTTTTGTTGCATTTTCTCAAGCACATGAACATGCTACCAGGTTGATTTTCTGACCCATCAATAGCTAGATCCTGTATAACCAACACCACTTTTATAAGATAACCTACTACATTTGGAAAAGGACAGAAAGTAAAAGAAAGAACCCGAGAGATAAAATAAGCTTTTCATGTTTTACATATGAGTATTCGGTTTGGATTAACACAACTTCTATTTACTATGCCAATTTGAGTCTGTAAACATGTTCACCTTCTAGACTTTTAGTTTGCTTATCATTATGATTATCATTGTTATTATTGTTATCGTTATCACAATTATAATCATCATTAACATCATTATAATCACATCATCGTCATTAATATTATTTGGAGACAATTGTAAAAGTACTGACCTCAACCACCCTCTCATCACTTTTATTGGATATTTTATCAGACGAAGTCGATGCAGAAGTTCCCTTCCTCTTCTTATTCTTCAATTGAAGTTCAGGTGGATTGACAGCAGGAGGAACGTCACTGAATTAAAAAGGGTCAGATCAGAAACTTTTAAAATTTTACATATCCTGTAACACCAAAATTTCTCATAAAGTGCATCACGATCTTAAAGCTCTCGAACATAAGGATGCTAACAAAATGATAAGAGCGGAAAAGATTTAAAAGTGCAGTAATTTGGTATAAATAGCCAAAAGAAAATAAATTTATGTCTGAGACATTCTTCATCTTCTTGTGTGAAACTTGCAATTAATACAGAATAATCATAATTAGAGTAATTAGAGTAATTAGAGTAATAAAGTACAAGCATTAAGAATTATGAATTTCAGTAAAAGCTGTCTTGAAACCTGCAGTATAGCGAGAGAAAATCAGTTGCAAATTGCTTAAGTTCAGGGCTGCGTGATGGAGCTCCAGAGTCCATGGAGTTGGGTTTCTCGTCCTTCTCGGGCACGTGCGCTCCATGTGATTCCGCGACATTTTTTCTCTTTCTTGATTGGAAGAACTGTAAAAGGTTCAAAACCGATGCCATAAAACATAGGGTTTTGGAGAGCGAATGGAGAGCGGCCGCGGCCGCGAGCGGTAGCGGAGCGAGAGAGAACTTACCTGGTCTATGCGAGATCGATTGGAGTCGGACGCCATCGAGAGAAAAGGAGAGCGAGGCGGTGTATTGCCCGCCAAGTTCACAAACTGTGAACCGGAGTTAAGAGGGGAGATCCAAGGACGAGAGGGTTTTGAATCACAAGAGGAAGCGCCACGAAGCGAGATTGTTAAACTACTCTCCTTTTTTCCCCGAAACTGGAGATGTCAATGAGTGCAGTTTAGATCCCATGGCTGGAAGTAAATTTGGGTCCGATGAGATGTACATTAAAATCGTGCGCACAATTACAGAACATAACACACGAATCTTACAGCGCAACGGACGGTTATGATAACCGTCGGACCTACACTTTTCCTGTGAAGTTACATCTGAACCCCCCTTCAAGTTTTGAATAGTATGTATTTTTTTCTCAAAAATTTGAAATATCGTATTTCTCTTTCAAAATTATAAAAACTCGTATATTTATCCAATTTGTTAGCTTTTTGATTAATTTTAAACCTATCCTCCATCTAAATTTATAATACTCATTTTACACTTATTAAAATTACAAGAAAGAAGAAACTACTAGCTTTTACTATCTTCCTATTTCATCTCCCTCTTTAAGATTAAATTCACTCATTCTTCCAATGGCCGCCCTTAAACTCCATAAAAGACATGTCAACCACTCCATGGATACCTTCTCTGCTATCAAACTCTCTCAACTCAATCTCCAATCGCCTGTCTTGTCTCTCTCTCTCTCGGCAATCTCACGTCATCTATCACCTCCTCAACTCCGACCAGGGGTGAATAGCTCATTACAGGGTAGGGCAACTGTTCTACTTTGGAAATTCAAAACTAATTTACACGAACTGAATTTTGGACCTTAATGTGAGTCTTAATGTGAGCTTAACAATCTAATAAATTTTAGATAGCCCAACAATATAATTAAAGCATAACCAATTCGCTGATAAAAATAAAAATAAAAAGACGTTGCGCTACAACGCTCTCTTTCTCTCTTATTCTCTGAGCTACAGGTAGTGTTTTGAAAATACCCGTCCGGGTCAGACCCGGTCCTGCCCGCCCGGGACCCGTGCCCGCCTTGCCCGTGCCCGTGCACGGGTTTTGCACGGGTTCACGGGTTAAACGGGTAAGGGTTGAGAAGGGCCGGGCATGGTTTTTTTAAATTTTACCCGTGATACCCGTACCCTCCCGTACCGTCCCGTGGACCCGGGTTGCCCGTGCCCGTACCCGTGCCCGTGATGCCCGTACCCGTAAAAATTCAAATTTTCCCCCCCAAAAACAGAAAAAAAAAAAAAACCAGAAAAAAAAAAACAGCAAAAAAAAAACAGAAAAAAAAAAAAAATCCGGACCCGTGTTGCCCGGGGGGTTTGAGAGGAGCCGGGTAGGGTTTTTCAAAAAAATACCCGTGCTAACCCGTCCCGTGTCGCCCGTGACCCGTCCCGGATTTTGCCCGTGCCCGTTTGCAAAACACTAGCTACAGGTGATATCTTGTCGCATCTCTTTCCTTTGTATGCTATATTTATTAGGTTGTCTACCAGAAGTCCATAACAACATTTTTATAAGAAATAATGAGACAATCAAGTAAAGATTTAGGTCTAACCTAATTGGGTTTAGGCCAACAGCACATTTGCTCAAGTAATCAAGTCCTTTACTATCTTGTAAAGTTCTCAAGTACTTCAAGCAACAGCACATGTGAGAATTAGTTTCAATCTAAATAATACTATTTTTGTTGTTTTTTAATCATGTTTTATTTAGTAACTGATTATCTAATGAGTTTGAACCCGATTAGCTATTTAAAAACAGTTCGATAATGTTTTGTCCTGCCATGATGAAAATCCTGTCCTACACTCCTACCCCCACCAAGGTTCTCGCTTCCTCTCCCTAAGATTGAGGCACACCAAATGCTCAGACAATATGCCCGCAAGGGTAATTTTAATTGTTTGGAATGGGTTGCTTAGGGCGCCCCATGCCTTGTCTGTCAGTTTGAAAACAAGATAAGAAGCATATGCAACATTTGGAGCGAGAATTCTGTTGTCTATCTTGCCACGGATCTCCAGCCAGCATACCATTTTGAGCTCAGCACACTCGTTGAACCTTCGAAACGTACATAAGAAATACTAGTCTAAATTAAAATGAGAGAAATTATCTGCATTAAACTATTCTAAGACTGGCTTTTATGGTAGATCTAACAATAAGTTCGAATTTAATCAGCAAGTATTGAAATGTAGTTTGTGTTTTATAATTAATCATTTTCTAGATACAAGCATTACAAAATATTAAAGTAAAATAATTTTATGTGAGGATATGGAAGTTCTTGTTTCTCCAATGGTTTTGTACACTCTAAGAATTATTTTGGTGTAAATGAATTGACATTGACCAATAAGAAACTAACCCATCACGTGACATAACTGTCAATCGAAATTATAACGAAACGCCAAAATCATTGGTCAGCATATGAAATCTTCATTGACCCCTACTGCAACAACTAAATGCAATTGTTCGTGGAGTGAATTATTATTAAGATAAAAAATATGAATATTTGTTTACTCTGTAAGACAAATTCAGAGTCGGTGCAACATTTATTCAATGAATGTCCTTACACGTTGGCTTTGTACGATACCATGAGCACACTTGCAGACGCATCAGTAGCACTGGTACGGTGACCGGTACAACTAGCCTGACAATCCTACACGGTGCACACACACGAATAGAGAAAAGGCCATCATATTAATATCACAATTCATGATTGTGGCGAGAAAGATGCTCGCATGATTTCAGGGATACAACAAAACAGGTAGAAGATCCAAGGCCGGGCCCAAGTGTATCGGGGGCAGCTGCCTCTCCTTGGATTTTGAGTTTCAGTGAAGATTTATCGGTTCCGACTAACTTTGCACCTTTCCTGAAATATTTTGTTTCCCCCTCTGGACGTTTGATTTGTAATTCGGATTAAATTTAGGATTAAAATTGAAATAAATTTGTTGAATTTTGATTGGTAATTAGAATTATAAATCAAAGCATCAGAAATTACAAGTCAAAGCATTGAAAAGTACAAGTTAAAACATTGTTTTTATCGAGTACCCAATTGATTAATGGATTTAAAACTAATTAAATATTTAAATCCGATTTGATATTTTTTTGCCTCCTCTGACGAAAATTCTGGATCCGCCCCTGAGAAGATCTAGAAGAGGAGGTACTGTGCCAACTCAAGTACGCTGAATCCATAGCATAGAAGGACAACAACAGAAAAAACAGGCCCAAATACATGAGCAATAGCAGCAAAATTCACATGAATATTTACATCTTATTTTCGTCTTTCTGATTTTTCCGGTTATCTTTTGATTTTTTCCTTTATCAGTAGCTCAAAAAATATGAATATTTACATGTATAACGAATCAAATTTCTCATCATCTAATGGAATCATCTAATGGAACCAATGAACCGGTAAAAATCTGTTCACCGTGCCACACTGATTGTAACAAAAAAAAAAACCCAAACGTGATCAGATTCAACAAAATTACCCAACCAAGTCTACATAATCACACTGTGCAGAACTAATGGAGAGAGGGGCGATTCAACGTTCGATACGATGTTGGAGAGGGGCGAAACAGATGGCGTATCGGAGAGGGGCAAGACACAGACACCAAAATTGAGGCAGCAGAACAAGTAAGAGGAGCGACAATGCCGTATTAGAGAGGGGCGAGTGTGAGGAGAAGAAAATTTGGCGAGAGAGCGGAGCATTTGGCGGGCACAACGACGGAGAGAGAATCAGAGAGAACATGAGAAAGGAAAGATACAAGGGTATAATGGTCTGTGGAGTCTAAAATATTATATTTAATTACTTTTCAAGCATTTAATATATTGTAAAATTAATAATGGGCAAGTATATGAGTTTTTTGCAATTTTGAGGAAGAAAAATGATATTACAAATTTTTGAGGGGAAAATAAGTAATATTCAAGTTTTTTAGAGAAATACATGAAATTCCCTCTTATTTTTAAAAGTCCTCTTTGTATATATACACATCATAACTTCTAGATTTAAATATATTTTCATAATAAAATAATTAACTCCCTTTTTTCATCTAGAATCACTTATCTTATTAATATCTTCTTTTCTTAGGGTACGTTTGGATGAACTCTATAATAGCTAGAATAGCTACCGTTTAGAATAGTAAATAAGAATAGCTACTGTTTAAGAACAGTGCTAACTCAAGCTATTCGGAATAGTGAAAAAGTTGTTTGGATTGCATATTTGGAATAGAGTTTGGAGGAAATGAATAAAGTAATAATTTATGTGTTAGATTAAATATAATACAATATGATATTAATTTAAATATTAAATGTTATATAATCTTATTTTAAATATTAATTAGTATTAAATAAAATATTATATTAAATATAATATAATATTATTTTAGATATTAAATATAATATAATATTAGGTTACATGTTAAATGTAATATAATATTAATTTAAATATTAGATTAGTATTAAATAAAATATTAGATTAAATGTAATATAACATTAGTTTAAATATTAAATGTAATATAATATTAGTTTAAATATTAAATGTAATATAATATTAGTTTAAATATTAAATGTAATATAATATTAGTTTAAAAATTAGATTAATATTAAATAAAATATTAGATTAAAGGTAATATAATATTAGTTTAAATATTAAATGTAATATAATATTATTTTAAAAATTAGATTAGTATTAAATAAAATATTAGATTAAATATAATATAATATTAGTTTAAATATTAAATGTAATATAATATTATTTTAAATATTAAATGTAATATAATATTAATTTAAATATTAAATGTAATATAATATTAGTTTAAATATTAAATGTAATATAATATTATTTTAAAAATTAGATTAGTATTAAATAAAATATTAGATTAAATGTAATATAATATTAGTTTAATATTAAATGTAATATAATATTATTTTAAATATTAGATTAGTATTAAATAAAATATTAGATTAAATGTAATATAATATTAGTTTAAATATAATACAATATAATATTAATTTAATTATTAAATGTAATATAATAATATTTTAAATATTAGATTAGTATTAAATAAAATATTAGATTAAATGTAATATAATATTAGATTAAATATAATATAATATAATATAATATTAGATTAAATATAATATAATATTAATTTAAATATTAAATGTAATACAATATTATTTTAAATATTAGATTAGTATTAAATAAAATATTAGATTAAATATAATATAATATATAATATTAATTTAAATATTAAATGTAATATAATATTAGTTTAAATATTAGATTAGTATTAATATTGAAACTAACAAATGCTATTCCATGTTTTTGTAAGAATAGAGAATAGCCCTATTCTCCCTATTCCGAATAGCTCTATTTCTCGTTTGGATTGTTCTTGTTCCGAATAGCAATGCTATTCTAAGAATAGTGCTATTCTTAGTGCAACCAAACATACCCTTAGTGTGTACGACTTTTTTTATCCTCATTTCTGTTATCCGCCATTATAGGTGCTCTAATTGTTCTAAAAAAAAAAAATTTAAAAAAAAGCAAAAAACCCATTTCATTGCTAAAATATAATAATTACAAAAACCAGTTGCAGCGAACGGCTGAATCAGTTATCATCACCAACTCCAGAACAGAAATGAAAATAAGCATAAGAGTAAATAGATATATCCACCAAGAACAAGTGCTATCTAAACTCCAAAAATAGAATAGGTTGGATTTAACTAAGTCACAAAGTAATGAGCTAAGAAGAACTATGATAATAACAAAATGTAAATGTTGCTGGCTCTTCATGCATGTGGAAGGTTCTCATCAGGATCTTGGTAGACGGCCAACTCCAGAGGCATATAGTTGTCCAAGGGAATGACATCCTCCACCTCTAGAAGCCAATCTGCAGCTGCCAGCTTAGTGGAAGCCTTTAAGTGTCATGTCCAATATATAACCAAAGATTTAATTGTCAGTATAAGGTTTCGAGCTGTTTTAGGTGATTTGTCACTAAAGCATAAATCATTTATGTGTTTCCACACTGTCCAATACAAGGCACTAAACACTATTAGAAAACCTGATCTTTGGATAGAAGGTAATTGTATTGCAAAATCAATAATATCATTGAAATTAGCCCAAGTATGCATAATGTCCTGACTTTTGCCTAACAAAAACAAAATTTGTCGGGGTAAGGGAGCAGTGTAGGAATAGGTGAGTGACTGTTTCAATTTCAGGGCAGAGTAAACAATGGTGGTCCCCATTCCATCCTTTGTTTGCAAGGTTATTTTTGGTAAGAATCTTATCATGTTGAGTTCTAATTGTTCTAATTGTTCTAAATAAGAAGGCAATTAAAATCAAAGATCCACAACCGTTAAGACTTGATTGCACAATGAACGTCTATTGAGAATTTCAATTAAATAGAGACTTTGGTAGAATTGATGATTAATTGGAGCCCAAATGCAGTTAATGCTGACTGGTAAAGATATTGACAATAAAGAGCACTGAGCATTGGTTATAGTTTAGTTATAATTTGGAATGTGCTGATTGACAATAAAGATATGTTATGAAAAAATAATACAATTGATGTTTATTGCACACTGATATTGATTATATGGCACAAAATAATAATGTGCACTCTACAATAATTTTAGAAACTATAATTATAAAATGATTTCACATTTAGAATTTAGTGTTCTTAAGCTCCTCAAGCTTCTCAGTGAGAGTTTAATTTCAAAATCTATTGGATTGCTTTCAAATAACAAATTCAAACCGTTGAAACCGATTTACTTCAAGAACAATGTGTTTACATGCACAATATACAAATTTTCGAATTAATTTGATATAAAGTCAAACGGTCAAATAAAATAAAATTAATAAGTGCATTTAATACATTTATTTTCATTATTTTTTATTCTTGAGTTCATACTAAATTAATTTAAAATTTATAAATTTTATAAGTAAACACATCACTGTTTTAATGATTTGACTTTATTGTTTATAGCCAATTCAATAAATTTCAAAATAAAACTCAAGTACGGTTTTTTTTTTAATTTCAATATAAAATTATCTGTTTTAAAGGAATTATAAAGAAATATATAAAAATGTAATTGGACTGTTTGACTTTATATAATTTGACCGCTATGTATTACAAATTTTGCAAGAAGAAAATGAGATGATAATACGATTATACCGCTCAACCCCTCGCAAAAGGGCTCACTGCCCACAAGCCTTCTATTCCGACATTTTTATCAATATCCAAAGTTAATTACAAATTAATAAATATACCCACGTTAGCTGGGTTTTTTTAAAAATGGCCGGTTCCCATTTTTTTCTCGACCGGTCATTTAATGGCCGATCCTCAATTTTTTATTGTTTTTTCTTTTTTTAGAGACACTATGAAGAGCAAGATGCTGAATTCTAACACTAAAAATTTAATTTTTTTTTTATATTTGTTAGATTACTTACTACAATACGCTAAATTACTTGAAATTATGTTAAATTACGCTGAATTACACTAAATTACATTAAATTACGCTAAATTACATATGAATAGGGATGATATCTTCACTGAGAAGGCGAAAAATGATGACGAAACTTCAAAACGGCCATAAAGCGGTGCTCAAGTGTCCGATTTCAGCAAATGACCACTTTTCGGAAAGCTCGCGAAAATACGCATGCATCAATAACCGCTTTGTCATTTTTCAAAATTCAAAATTGCCAAAAAAATAAAGGGAAGAGTCTCAAAACTTGAGTTGAAGTTTCCGATTAAGATTTTCATTTATATTATTCAATCGAAGTAGCTCAGTAAATTAGTTATATAATGAACTTGTAGAATACCAATTTTTACTATTTTTTGGAATTTTTTAACTATTTTTTATGATTTATGAAATATGGCACAAAATCGGCCTAATTTTGCGTAATTTTGCGTAGTTTAGCGTAATTTTGCGTATTTCCGTATAATTAACGAAATTATTGTAATTTAGCATCATTTAATGAAAATTAGTATAATTCAACGTAATTTAACATAGTTTCAAGAATTTAGCGTATTTTAGTATAAATATGCTACTTATACATTAAGAGAATTATTTAACAAATATTTAAAAAAAAATTGAATTTTTAGTGTTAGATTTCAGCATCTTGCTCTTCATAATTTCTCTAAAAAAAAAAAAAAAAAAAAAATTTGAGGACCGGCAATTTAATGGCCGGTCGAGAAAATAATGGGGACCGGCTATTAAATGGCTGATTTGGACATTTTAAAAAAAAAACTCAGTTAACGTGGGTATATTTATTAATTTGTAATTAACTTTAGATATTAATAAAAGACAAATTCTGGAATGGACCAAAAAAAATTTGGACCGTCCATCTTGTCACTATTCAAAAAGATAGGTAAGAGTAAGAATTTTTGTTTTGTTATTGTAAGGTTAAAGTTTTTTTTGTTGTCATAACGGGTAAGAGTATAAAAATGCTTCCATCTGACCTGTATTGTACCCGTTGACACTCCTCCTAGGCATGACATGATTACAAAATTTAGTGACAATCAATGTATGAATTTGTGTAAGTTGTAAGTAAATTATAAATGCAGTGCATATTGCTCTTATAGTACTTGTGTCACATCTAGCAATATTTATAGTTCATTTCCATATAGATCCAAATGTGATAAAGATAAATCGTTTAAATTTTCAATAGTTGGACGGATTGTAAGCTGATCTTCAAATTGCTCCAAATTTCATATACTACCTATTAGTAATAACACTACAGGAAAAATACTCATCTGCGACCGGCCCAATCGGTCGCAGATAAGTCTTTCGCCGGTCGCAGATGACATACATCGGTCGCAGAAGACAGAAATCGGTCGCAGATGTAGCGGTCGCAGTTGGCACCGTCGCTGATACCTTCCTGCTGACGTCACCGGTCGCAGATGGTTGTGGCGCCGGTCGCAGATGAGTCATCTGCGACCAATCAGATCGGTCTCTGATGGTATATGTTGCGGTGACAGGGAGACCATCAGAGACCGAATAAACGGTCGCTGATGAGACCATAGTCGGTCGCAGAAGATATATTTTTTTTTTTTTCTGTTTTTTTTAGTTGCTGTTTTTTTTTTAGTTGCTGTTTTTTTTTTTTTTTCTGTTTTTTTCAGTTGCTGTTTTTTTTTCCTCATTGTTCATTTATATTTCTTCCGCCCCAATTAGTACGAAACGTATCAAACAATTCACAAGCAATTTAATTGGTACGTACCAAACAATTCACAAAACGACATAAACATGAAATATCTAAAGTATACATAAGCATGAAATAACAAAAATCTAAAGGATCACATAAAAATAAAATATCTAAAGTACGATATAGTAACAAACATGATGTCTAAAACTCATCTCTCAAAGGTCACTGAATGCAGTGAAGTCAAATGTCACTGAATTAAGTACAAAAGTTCTATATTTTTAAAAATAGCAGCAAAAGGCAAGATATGAGGCACATTTATTATTTTTCTTGTGTTTTAATTGTCAAAGATAGAAGAAAAGAGGAATAAAATATAAGGAGATGTAATTACACATCAAGTTCTTGAATTGACCATTAGCAAGCTTGAATAGTCCATTGTAGGAAGATGTATCTGACATGAAAAGAATAAAAATAATCTTAGTTATGAAGTGATAAGTATGATTTTCAGAAGGCCCCAGTAAATATTATACTATGTGCAATCAATAAGAATAAGAGGTAAATTCTTCACAAGTATTTACATTTTTACCAAATCATGGACATTTTTCATGTAACACCTTCAACCTTACCTTTTCTTTACAATAAGTCCTTGGTAGTTTAAGTAGGTGTACCAGTAACCATAAGTAAACTGGTACCGATAGGTACCAATGCTTAGATTTCATCTACTACCCTAAAATCACATGTCAACCCCTGAATAATCTACTACTACCCAAAAATCACATGTCAAATTCCATTCTCTTTAAGAACTTGTATTAAGATATATACCAACATATGATATTTACACTGTTATAGTAACTACGTGGTATAAATTATTGATAGAAAATAATAGCTTACAGATACAAGATAAAACTTGAATGACTCGTACGTTTTTCTGTATCATCTCCCGGACTTCATCCAACACGAGCCATGCTTTGTGTCCCCCGATCACAATTCAAGCTCTACCAAGGTTTAAAAAGTTAACAAAATAACTTGCAAATTAAAGCAACTCACCGAAATATTCCCACGCTTTACCAAGGTTTAATCTCAAAATTCAAGCTCAGGAATTCAATCAATCTCACAAACCCCCTACATCCCATCAATTTAAGTTCAGCCAGCACAAACAAAAAAACGAGGTAACATAATAAAATAAGTTATTTGGTCCAAATCTGATTATAAGATTAAAAGGTTGAAGAGAGGTCTCAAGCAAATTTAATTCATTTACACACTTAGACAAGGTTGAAGAGAGCCTCATGTCGTGACCTATAAAACTCTTTTAGATGGGCTGTGCAAGAATAGTGAAATCGAGAAGGCAATGAATCTGGTACCAGCATAGGTACCAGTACAGCCCAAAATCCTTACCCGAGATAGGCGAGGCAGAGAGAATCGGACAAGGACAAGGAGGAATCGGCGAGGGTCGGGCGAGGCCAGTTGGCGGGGGTGGTCGGCGAGGCCAATAGGCGGGGGTCGGGCGGCAAGGGGTCGGCGGTAGCGGAGCGGGGTCGGCCTGGGGTCAGGCAAGTGGGGAGCGGCCTGATCAGCGGGGTCGGCCCTAGGGTCAGGGTCAGCGGAGCGAGGGCGGAGGAGTCGGGGGAACAGAGAAAGGAGGCGGGGAGCGGCGAGTCGGGGGCGCCCAGCGTTTTTGTTTTTTTGGCTAAACCTAAAACGCGGGGAAACAGCGAATGGAGGTGTAATCGCGGGGTTTTCTCAGGGCACCCTTCTGCGTCCGGGATGTATCGGTCTCTGAAGACTGCGGCGCCGGTCTCTGAAGAGTTTCGTCTCCGATCTCTTTATTTTATTTTTGTTTTTTGTTTTTTGGGGGGTCTTCAGCGACCGGCGACAGAACCGGTCTCTGATGCCGGTCGCTGAAAACAGGTTTTGCTGTAGTGTAAGGAAGCAGAGTAGGTCCGATGCCCATCGGACCTACCTTGGTTCGATGGATGTGATGACCATTTGATTTCATCAAGATTCGTGTGCTCCGCATCAAAATGCGTGCAAGTATGTATCAATTTCCGTGCACATAGATCTTGATGCTAATCGTACGGTGATATAACTAATTGAACCTAAATGTAGGTCCGATGCCCATCGGACCTACTCCTATCTCTAGTAATAAAACATAGTTATACCTTTTTTTTTTAAATGACATATTTTTACATAAGATCCAACATGTCATATTAAATTGAGTATTAAATGTAATCTCATGTTCGTAGGGACAAGGTTTAGTGATGACCAGCATCATAAATCAAAGAAAAAAAAATTGCATGCTGAAATGCCATGGGCAAATAACAGTAAACCCCAATGCCTTTCTGACACAACTGAAATGCCAAAAGTACAATACTTAAAAGAAAGATAATTTGTACAGTATTTATCCCTATATGTGTGTAATCTACAAAATTGCATGCTTGTACTCTAAATTATTAACAAAGAAGAAAATTAGAGGGAGAACATGTCAAAAAATATAAGCTGCTGCAAATTACACGAACATATGCTAGAAATTCAAGATGAGTGGTGCCAAGACCAACAAATAAAAAGTTACTTCTGTAAATATCACACGGTTGAATATTAAGCTAACACCAGAAACAACAATTGAGAAAACAACAAAAGCAAACTATAAATAATACATAATAATAATTTGGTAAATAAAAATCAAATTACAATCATAATATTATACCAATTTTACCCTTAAGAGAATCATATACTTGACTACTGCGGTATCAGTGTTCTGGGGAGGCATACTGCTTGTATGACAGAAGCCCTCAACTAAGGAGAAAGAAACCAAGGAACAAAGAAAAGAGTAAAAGAATAACTTGCCAGATACTTTTTTCTAAATGCACGGTGTGATATATTTAAGTTCATAGGATGGATTTACAAAGGGAAAGTAAGTGTCCAACTACTAGAAACATGATATTAATGATTTGTTCTCTTATATATTATTGGACAGGAAACATGCAGGAGATTATTTTTACTGAACTGTCTACATGGCTACCAACAGAACTGGATGTGATTCCCCTTCAATGCATCATGCCTATGGAAGCACTAGCAACATCTGAGAGGGAGATACAAGTGGTACCAGTATTGTTGAGTGGATAACTGCATACTGTGTCATACTGGTGTTGAGATTGAATTTGTATGGTTTATAGGGACCTTGTAGTAAGAAGTGAATATTATTTAGTTGTAGGGTCCTTTATGTAATATGCAAGCCTATAGAGGCACAACAGATCTGAAATGGTATTCAAGTTTTCAGTTTTTTAATATCAAAATGGTATCAGAGCCGCGGTACTGTAGCAAACCCGCGGTACTGTAGCAAACCTCCGCCCCACACCTTCGCCAGCGCCGCCTGAGCTCCGCCCGACGCTGCCTGGACCCGCAGCCACCCTACCTGGCCCGACTGAGCTCCGCCGCTGCAGCTGCTGGTCTCAGCTCCGCCCCTCCTCTGCTAGGTCCGCTCTGCTAGGTCCGCCGCTGCAGCTGCTGCTCCGCCTGCTAGGTCCGCCCCTCCTCTGCTAGGTCCTCCTCTCTCTTGGCCGAGCTCAACCTCTCCTAGGTCCGCCCAGCCGCTGCTGCCACTTCTCCTTCTTCTCCTTCTCTCTTGATTTGACCTAGCTAGGCCGAGCCACCTCCTTTAAGGCCGGCCAGCCACCTAGGGTAAGGTTGTTGGGTTGATTTGGCCGGCGTGGGGGGCCTATACCCCACGATACCCGAGAAGCGGGTTTTGATCGGGTTTTTCGATCGGATTTGGGTCGAATCTTGATGAGATAGACCAAGATAGGGTTGAGAGGGAAGAAGAAGAAAGGAGGAGATGACCTAGATCCGTCTTGAGGATATAAGATCGGGTCTAAGGGGTTATTAGAAGTGATTCGGACCAAGATCGATACGTGAGGCGTATATCTAAGTCCGATCAATGTCAGAGGAGGAGACCGGGAATGCGTTTGCGAAGGCTTGTGCGAAGCTGTCTCCTGATGAGCTCGCTGTTATGGTGCGAGCATTGGTCGGGAGCCAAACGTCTGTTGAAAGCAAGCCAAAGTTACAGAAGTTGGACCTTCAGTCGGTGGACATAAAACTGGATGGGCCAGCCACGTATTTGAGCTGGTCGCGTCGGGTTAAGAGGGCTCTAGTAGGGAAGAACCTGGATGGGTATATCACAGGTGAGATGGACGTGCCAGCTGAGGGCTCAGCTGGGTACGGTGAGTGGAGGTCTACAAACAGTTTGCTACACACTTGGCTTCTAAACTCTATGGTTGCATCTATTGCCAAGACGGTTGATGGCATAGAAGCTGTAAGTGATGTCTGGGGGAAGTTGATGAGGATCTATGCAGGGATTGACAACAATATGAGAGTGTTCCAGATCAAGAGAGAGATAGAGGAGGTAGCACAGAGAGGTAGGTCGATTCAGGAGTATGCCGCAGATTTGGAGCGACTGTGGGCAGATTACGACCACTTCTCTCCTGCTGAGTGTTGTTTGGATCCAAATTGCAAGAAAGGTTTGAGAGATGTCCAGAGGAGGACTATGCACTTTCTAAGGCATCTGGACTCAGCATTCGAGCAGAGGAGCGCAGTGTTGCTATCCCACTCGAAGATTCCCTCTCTGGATGAGTCGATCTCTGCGATGATACAGGAGGAGAGCCGTATAGGATTACAGGCTGGGACAGGAGGACTCCCAGGAGTGAAGTCAGCACTAGCGGTCTCTAACTCAGGTAACACAGGGTACAGGGGCGAGACTCGACAGTGCTACAACTGTGGTGAGGTGGGTCACCTGAAGCAGGCTTGCCCGAAGCCACCAAAGGAGAGAGATACAGGTGGGAGGGGGCAGTTTGGGAGTCGTGGTCGCGGCCGTGGAGGTCGGAGAGGTGGAAGAGGAGGCAACCGGGCACATCTGATGGTTGCAGAGGAGGAAGAAGAAACTGGTGGGGATCTTACAGAGGAGGATCAGGCACTCGTGGAGGCCTATTCTCAGGCACTCAGGAACAGGCAGAAGCTGACAGGTGATGGATAGAGTGTGAGAGATGATGCATCTACCTCATCTTCATCCAGGGGTAACTTTGCTTCTCTTGCCCACACAGCCACAGGTACTCATGATACTTTTGCTCTAGTCTCTATACCCACCAGATCACCAGATTGGATAGTCGACTCTGGTGCGTCTCGCCATGTGACTGGTGCTGCTGGGGAGTTTTCTTCCTATACTCGCCTAGCAGTCCCAGAGAGCATTCAGACTGCCGATGGTACGGCTCAGCCCGTAGTTGGTAAGGGTACTGTGAAATGTACTAACACTTTGACTTTGTCTAATGTTTTGCATGCTCCTTCTTTTCCTGTGAATCTCTTATCCATAAGTGCCATTATATCACAACTACAATGTGTTGTTTTGTTTGATATTCCTAAGGTGATCTTCCAAGAGAAGGGGACCGGCAGGTTGCTTGGGACTGGCACTTGGCATAGCGGGCTGTGGTACATGGATGGGGGTGGTATGGACTCGGCCCTCTCATCTATCGTAGAGAGAGCTGGAGGAGTTGAGAGGAGTGTGGAGGACTTACTGCTGCTTCATCATAGGCGCTTAGGTCATTCCTCATTTTCTGTTTTGAGTAGGTTGTATCCGTTTTTATTTGAAAAGGCTAATAAGGAAAAACTGGTGTGTGATGCGTGTGAGTTAGGCAAGCATACTAGGAGCTCTTATGCTAGCTCTGGTAGTAGGAGTTCTTATATGTTTGATGTAATTCACTCTGATGTATGGGGACCTTGTCCCACAACTACTTTGAATGGCTTTAGATATTTTGTTTCTTTCATTGATTGTTTTTCTCGTGTGACTTGGCTTTACTTGATGAAAAACAAGAGTGATGTATTTGCTTGCTTCAAAGACCTCCATAAAATGGTTCAGACTCAATATGGTGTTGTTGTAAAGGTATTGAGGTCTGACAATGGAACAGAGTACACCAATAGGGCATTTGGGGAGTACATGTCATCTCAGGGGATACAACATCAAACCACATGTCCGTACACACCAGAGCAAAATGGGGTAGCAGAACGGAAGAATAGGCATCTCCTTGAGGTAACTCGGAGTATGATGATCTCGATGAAAGTCCCAAAGTACTTGTGGGGACAAGCAGTTCTGACAGCAGCCTATTTGATCAACAGGATGCCCTCGCGGGTGTTGGATTGGAAGTCTCCGATTGAAATGCTGAAAGGTAAGAATGGAAATATTCTTCTCCTTAAAACCTTTGGATATGTGTGCTTTGTGCATGACAAACGACCAAATGTAGGAAAACTGGATCCTAGGGCTGTGAGATGTATCTTTGTTGGGTACTCGGGTACTCAAAAGGGTTATGTGTGCTGGAGCCCAGAAGAGAAGAAACTATTTGTGAGTATGGATGTTACATTCAGAGAGCTCGAACCATACTATTCCTCAGATGCGACATCACCCTTTGGAGACTCGCTCGATACAGGAGGTATGAGGCGAGAGGGGGAGAGTAGTAGTGAGGATGAGAGGAGGATGGTGAGTGTGGGTAGTATTCCTTGTCCTGTACTTGAGAATTCGGCTGTGGTTGAGCCGGAAGTTGAGAGGAATGAGCCTGAAGGTGGTAGAACTCAGGCTCAGGGGGAGTTGAGATATCGGAAGGTGTATGTTAGGAGAACACAGCAGAATGATGGAACCGTGCCTACAGTGTCACTTGTGCCAAGTCCCTCGTCCCTGCCGACTCCGACTCTTGAGACACCTTCACCAACCACCTCAGACCCAGAATACACAGGTGATATGATTCCTCTCTCTACTCCTCCTACTCCCCTGTCGGTAAGGCGGAGTGTTCGCAAGAATGCGGGCATTCCTCCTGACCGATATGGTTTTTCACATGATATTGCCCAGTTTGTCTCTTACTCACACATATCATCTGTACATGGAGCATTCATTGCATCATTAGACACTGTCTCTATTCCTAAGTGTTGGCAGGTTGCTAAAGGAGATCCGAAATGGAAAGCCGCTATGATAGAAGAGCTCGGGGTCCTCACCAAGAACGAAACCTGGGAGCTTGTGTCACTACCACCAGGCAAGAAGGCTGTTGGATGCAAATGGGTCTTCACAGTGAAGCAGAATCCAGAGGGTCTGGTTGAGCGCTACAAGGCTAGGTTGGTAGCGAAGGGATATAGTCAGACCTATGGCATCGACTATGATGAGACCTTTGCACCCGTGGCTAAGATGAGCACAGTAAGGACACTGGTTTCCATGGCAGCGAATGGAGGATGGCAGTTACACCAACTCGACGTGAAGAATGCCTTTCTTCATGGTGATTTGTTGGAGGAGGTGTATATGGAGGTTCCGCCAGGGTTTGGCACAAATCAGACAGTAGGCAAGGTGTGCAGGCTCAAGAAGTCGCTTTATGGGTTGAAACAGTCTCCCCGGGCCTGGTTTGATAGGTTCAGGAAGGCTATGGTAGGCATGGGCTACCAACAGATCAATGCTGACCACACGGTGTTCTTTCGACAACATGATGGTCACATTACTATGCTGGCTGTGTATGTTGATGATATGATCATTACTGGGGATGATGAGGGGGAAATTGCAAAGTTGAAGACAAAATTGGGAAAGGAATTCGAGGTGAAGGATTTGGGACAGCTTAGATATTTCCTTGGGATTGAGGTGGCTCGTGGAGCAGAGGGGATTGTTCTATCCCAAAGGAAGTATGTCCTAGACTTGCTCACAGAGACAGGCATGTTGGGGTGCAGACCTGCAGTTTCCCCAATAGATGTGAAGGCCAAGATAAGCGCCGAGATAGGAGAACAGGTTGATCGTGAGAGGTACCAGAGACTGGTAGACAGATTGATCTATTTGAGCCATACTCGTCCCGATATCTCATTTGCAGTAAGTGTGGTGAGCCGTTACATGCATGACCCTAGGAAGGTCCATATGGACGCAGTGTATCACATTCTGAGGTACCTGAAGAGTGCACCGGGGAAGGGCTTAATTTTCAGGCAGAATGGGCACATGAATATTGAGGGCTATTGTGACTCTGATTGGGCTAGTTCTCTCGATGACAGGAGGTCCACATCTGGCTATTGCATGTTCGTAGGGGGTAACTTGGTCTCTTGGAAGAGCAAGAAGCAACCGGTTGTCGCGAGATCGACAGCAGAAGCCGAGTACAGGGCGATGGCATTGGGAGTTGCAGAGATGCTGTGGCTGAAGAGGTTGTTGGAAGAGCTCAAGGTGAATCACGAAGCTCAAGTGAAACTGTGGTGTGATAGCAAGTCAGCGATCAACATTGCCAACAACCCTGTGCAGCATGACAGAACCAAGCATGTGGAGATCGATAGGTTCTTCATAAAAGAAAAGCTGGAAAGTGGACTATTGGAGCTGAGTTATGTAGCTACTGGAGATCAAGTAGCTGACTGCCTCACCAAAGGACTTGGCTCAATTGATCTAGTTAGGTTTTGTGACAAGATGGGCTTGATAGATATCTTTTGCCCATCTTGAGGGGGAGTGTTGAGATTGAATTTGTATGGTTTATAGGGACCTTGTAGTAAGAAGTGAATATTATTTAGTTGTAGGGTCCTTTATGTAATATGCAAGCCTATAGAGGCACAACAGATCTGAAATGGTATTCAAGTTTTCAGTTTTTTAATATCAAAAACTGGTACTAGTGCATCTCAACTATACCTAAGAGGAGTTGTAGCTAGAATATCTCAAAATCTAAACTTTCTGTTTACATGATGATGTAAGACAATTAATAAAAATGATCCTATGTGAGGGTTTATACACGGATTTATATGTTTTTGATAAGTTTTATAGGGGATAGGACACTTGTCAGACAGTCAGAGAGAGGAAAGTCAGATTAACATTAATTGGGTCTAGCGAAACAGGATGGCTGAGACTGCAGTATAAGCATAATTTGGATTAAGTATGTGTCTAAGGTAGATCTCTATGCTAGTTTCTTTCTTTTAGGTAGCTGGATTGTAATTTAACATTTCATGAATGAAATGGGAAATTTGCCTTTGTTTAAAAAAAAAAACTAAAAAATGAAATAAAATATAACCAAAGCTGATGAAAGAATAGTTCAAGCCCTAAATTTGACCAAAAAAGAAAAAAAAATCTAATGCTGATGGTTTGCAGTATTAAGAAAAAAGAACCAATTTTCATAAAATTAGTGTATATCAAACTGATCAAATGAGAACAAGGAGAGCTACTTTACTGACTTTATTCATCAAGTTGACGTAACAATACTCAAGCAGGTCAAATATGTGGTACGCAACATATCTCTATTTACACCGTACATGAAAATCAGATGACGATAATGGTAAACAATATCTCAGTGAAAAGCTTCCCAAAACCACTAAAATATGTAGCTGAATACAATTAGGGGACCAGAATAACACGTCCACAGTACTGACCTGAAAAATGTTGTATGGTAGTATGGTACTGAGACAAAGAGCGTACATTATACAAGTACTGGTACAAAAAATCCAAGACTACTTACAAAAACAGTACTTGATAGGTTAAGCTCAAATTAAGGTTTCTCACTCACAAAATCCTAGTTCAACCTCTAGCTCGTCATCCTCTTCAAAGAGCTTTAGAAGGTGTGCGCGCTGTTGCAAGACTACTCAACTGAAGCTGCACTGATGACATTAAGCAGAAAAAAGTGCAGTGGAAAATAATCTTGATTAAATGAGAATCGTTAGAATCGGAAAGACAGAAAGTAAGTGTAATACAGCTAGACCATTATTGTATTGTTATGTATCATCCATAATCCAGATTGACAAGGAGCTATAAGAAATTAGAAGTTCCAGGTACATACAGACAACACTGGCAGATCCTAGATGATTGTGAACACAGTTTTTCTCTCTGTCCCTTGCATAATAAATTGATTTGTATCTCATGAATATTTAACATTGGATTTATGCACATATTTATTTCCAGTTTTCATGGTCCTCAACAATTTTCTACAGGAGGGGGGTCGGGACGAAGAATATGCCCGAACACCCAAACAACTGCTAAACCAGCTACTTGTACCAGCATAAACCATGTACTACCAGATCCATGCTAGTCAACAATCAATTTTGCAAACTTATTATTTTAAAACTGATTAGTAGGCTTAATTGATCGTGAAACAACATGCTCTCCAGGAATAATAGACACATCAAAAGAAGTAACTAATCCCGAAATAATTTGGCTTCTGAAACTGAGAATCAAATTTGCACTTCGAAAGAACGGTATATGGGTTGAGGGACATAAAATAATATCTAATTAAGACCAACCTGAGATGAATTGAAGAGAGATTGCTGCGATTATGAGGAGGCATCCAGAAGGGCGAGAGCAACGAGAATTCGCTAGAGTCGCAAGGCTAATGAAGCGAGAGCAACGAGAGGCGGAATGCTAGTCGCGAATTGGGTTGTGTCTCACGGTGGGAGAAGAAAGGATTAACGGAGCGTCTAACGGAGAGCACCAAATAATGTTAATACCGATTTTACCCCTAATCAATTAACGGCTCTGATGCATCAAATAAAATTGAGCGCTTTTTATTTTGATCCATGACAGACTCACTCTTAATAAAAATGTCGGCCTTCTATTGCTTCTATCCTAATCGGCTATTTCATACAATTTACGAAGAGAGATGTCGGAGAATCCATTAAAACCTGTAATAAACACAGTCGCTTCAATCTCGCGCTCTCTCCAGACCCACCTTTCGCGATTTCTCATAGCGCCTGATTGTCCCGCCGACGACTTGACCATTTACTCTCTTACAACCAACCCGCTCCGCCCCTTCTTGTCTTTCTCGCTTGGTGCTGAGACGACGGTAGCTGCGCCACCAATAAAGGTGCTTTCTTTGTTGCATTTGAGATTTCAAAAGAAGATTCTGAGTGTCCGAGCCAGCGGTTGTTTATGTGTTTGAGACTTGAGTAAATGCGCAGGAGAAAGAAGTGAAGCTGTTGACCAAAGAGGAGCTTGGCAGAGCTACTTGGACTTTGCTTCATACCATTGCAGCTCAGGTGTTCGATATTATGCTTATATGGCTATTTTTCTTCTCTCTATTATATTTTATAGGCAGTCAGTATTTATTGACTCCAACAGTTTGTTTCTTTTGCTGTAGAAGACTGACTAAAAATTACAAATCGAATTGATATTTTCTCAATTTTTATGACTAAGTTATGGTACTGTTTATTTACTGGTTAATCAGAAAATTGCCTCGGAGCATTTTACTAAATAAAGAGTTCAGGTATTCCTGGGAAGCATTCTGATATGCTTGGTTTCTGTGCTATTTTGGGATTTTTAAATTATTGGTTTTACGCTTATATACGTTTTCATTGTTTGCAATTTGATAAATTAATCTCACCTTCTTTTTAACATGTTTCTTTTTACCTATTCAGTATCCAGACCAACCGACCAGGCAACAAAGACGTGATGCCAAAGAATTGGTATTCATTATATTTCTTTTATCTTTTTTATCTATCAAAAAATTTTGGTTTGGGAAGTTTTGGGTTCTGTAGTGTTTGATGTGGTACTGTACCAACCAGTAACAGGTACGGCATATAGTGGATCTGCCATGGTCTATACCAGTGTATCTGTGTATGCCAGACCTTCTGATGACCAACTTTGTTGTGGTTCTCTTGTTTACTTTATCTTCATTTGTTTTTTCCAACAAAATATTCTTTCAACATTTTACTTTCTTCGTTTTTATTTATTTGTTTGATGGGGTGTGTGTGTTGGGGGGGGGTCTACTTTATTGTTTGTCCATTAAAAAGAGCAACTGAAGTGGCATTCTCAATATTAAAGCCTCTATTGGGAATTGTTTTGTGTTGCTGAATTTGACAATAGGATAAAAGGTTGTGTATTCACTTGTAGATGGCTATCTTATCGCGGATGTACCCTTGCAAAGAATGCCAGGATCATTTTAAGGAAATTTTGAAGTGAGTCATTGTGAATCCTACTTGATTCTACAAAATTACATGGTCAAGTTCATATATTCTTTTGAACTTGTGTTTCTTTTAATTTGGAAACTATATTAAAAGCCACATAACTTTTGGAAGCATGAGGTCATGAATTCTCATTATTTGGTTCTCGCAGAAGCTGTGTTATCAATTTAACTATTTTTGTTGTCATTTTGAAAAATAAGGAATATGTAATTAGAAGATCTCTGGTCTTCCAACACACTGTAAAGAAAATCAATAATGATAAGTTTATTGTTTTTGAAATATCACTTTGAATAGAATACAATTTGACATGCAAAATTAAAAAGTAAGTTAAAATTAGAATATAGCTTGCATTCATTGCTTGAAAGAAAATACTTTTTTTACTAGAACTAATATATTTTTTTTGTTAAAATAATAGAAAAAATCAAGGAATGTTTTTTATTATCCGTCCAAGATTTTCTCAAGAGAATATTGCAAATTGATTCTTTTTCTTTATGTGGGTCAAAGATTAACCACATTATCGACAATTGTGAAATGAAAAATAAAATTACTGAAGTGTGTGTGCTAGTACCAATGTAGCGAAGTCAGATGCCATTTTGTATTCTTTTATGTTTATATTGTTATGTATTCGTGATCAGTTTGTACTCGTTTATATCCTTTTAACTATTTCTTTTATTTGGCAGAGCAAATCCTGTGCAGGCTGGGTCACAAGAGGAGTTCTCCCAATGGCTATGTCATGTCCATAATGTGGTTAATCGAAGGTAACCAATATAAATCTGACTTTGCCTTAATGGGGACATTTTTGTCATAACCTCTCAATGAAATCAACACCACCAACAAAAGAATATCCTCAATTAGAAAGCAAAAACAAGAAATACTTAGTTTATACTTGCAACAGGAGAAGTAGCAGACATGATCCAGAAAAACATGCAAAATATCTCACATAAACAAGGTAGAGGAATAATAGGATGCATTTGTTCATTTATGAACTAGGAGAAGAGGTAATATAGTCTATCTGTCTATAGGTGATATTGCACTTGTACTCGAAGTGTATGCCTTATATTTTGATTATCTGTAGGGGTGTACATGAACTTGAACCTTTGCTTTCTTGTTATTTTGTTTTACTTGTCCTTGTTATTATTAATAATATTTTTCTTGCAGCCTTGGCAAGGTGACTTTTCCTTGTCAGAGAGTGAATGCACGGTGGGGCAAGTTAGATTGCAAGGACCGTTCGTGCGACCTCGACATCACTCCAGAGATTGATATTAAATATTAATACTTGTGCATGTTTTCAGTCTGGGTAAGAGCTTATGTGGTGTATTGGAGGAACCGGTAGAATGAAAATTAAAATCTATACATTTTCTATTTTTGTCTTGACTAAGAATTTGAGAAATGCAAAACTGCTTAAAACAACTGCAAGCATGAGTGTGTGGCTGTATAGGTGCCGAACTGATAAATTGAGAACCCAAATTCATACCATGGTTTATATTCCATCTTAAAATGTCGGAGCCATCAATCTAAGTCGTCCAATATGACAGATATCGAAATCATTAGGAAATAAATTTTTAAATTTGAAAAATTCTTTTTTACTATTTTATTGTAAAAGAAAAGGTTATCATTATATGTCGCTAAAAATGCAAGATAATTGTCATTATCATGAGTTAAGTTTCTTATTATTCAATTTTATAATGATTTTCAATATAATCTCATCGTTGAAATAAGGAGGACAAGTTTTTATCATATGCTAATGATTTTTTATAATTGTTGGTTTATTATTTCCCTTGTTAATATGCTACAAAATTTTAGAGGTGTCTCATATTCTGTATTCTATTTTATATAGCTAGAAAAATTAGAGAAAAAAAATATGAGAACGGACACTCAGTCATCATCACTACAAAGGATGCACGTGCCAGTAACATCTGACAACCTTCTGCGATGCAGCCTATCTTACCGATATTTATTATGCTTATGCCACTAATGAATGGCATATCCTTAATTTTCTGAGTCTTGTAAGATAGACAGATCCAAAGCAAAAAAAGAAAGAAATCTACAAGTCTGTTTGCTTAATACCCAACAAAAAGAAGCAATTGATTAAATTGATCGAAACCTTGGTAGTATGGGTTTGGACTCGGGGAGCAATTTTGGTCGAATGCCCATTGGACTCAAATTTGAGTCTAATGACTAATTAGTTCTTAGTTCGTCTGATCCGTTTTAAGATCTGTGCATGCTAGATCTACACAAATATTAAAGCAGATGCTTACGGCTTTTAATGCGAATTAGACGGATTGGAAAACCATCAGACTCAAATGTGAATCTGATGGGCTCGGACCCAAATTTCTCCCTTGGACTCCTTACAATCGCTTCTGTGAATTGAAATCAACTGGAAATTTGTTTAGTCTAGAAATACACTGACGAGCAACGGAGAGGAAATAGAATGAAAAGTTAATTTCCAATTGCCAGATTAATGACGACAAATGACACTCCAGGTAAAAAATAGTGAAAATCTTGATAATATAAGAGGTAAAATCCAATTTCAAGGATTTCTCATTTCATAGCATATGAAATTTGGTTGGGAGACTAAATTCTGGAACTCAAACCTGGATGAAATTAGGGGGGTCAGTGATACCGCTTTGACCACCTATACAATAAAATATTCATTCCAACACTTCTCAAAAACTTTCACGATGAGCATGAATAATGATAGAAGGCAAATGTCTATTCTAAAAATTATTACGCCTCGATATCATATCCTGTTTCAGCTAATAAAAAAAGTTCTTTTTTTTCCCAGAAAATAAGCCTCTTTCTTCTCACTCCAGCATAATTCCACAATATGGGAGGATAGACTCTTCCTAGTCCGTCAGATGTTTGGCCAGCGGGGTAGAAGATAAAGTAGGCTAAAATCTAATATTAGATTGGCCGATTTATATTGCTTAGCGATACAACAGGTTTAATGTGATCGATTTATTTCATGCAAAATCATACTGTAATTCATAAATTCTAGATTTGTCATGATCCTCTAGTGAACTCTAATTTGAAATTTTAAGTTACATTGGTCCATAGTCATGATCTTTCAGAGAGACACAAACACCGTTGATCACCGGAAGCCTTTAGATTTCCAAGTAATCCCTCTCAAGTCCGATGGAGAGAGTGATGCAGGAGCAAATCAGATAAATATTTACTAGATTGCACCCGATTAAGAAGATTCATTTCAGCAAGCAAATCAGAAAAATATTTACTTAGTTTAGCTTTATGGTAATGTTTTCTATTTAGATTTGCATTTATCAATTTCGCCTCTGGACAGCAGCTCCCTGCTGTCTAATTTCTGTTTTAGTCATTTAAATTATTTCTATGATATGTTACCAAATATTAGTAGCTTTCCTAATTATTTTCTGCATTGAGTAATAGCTATATAACCCGGCTTGTGGTGACAAAAGAAGACAACAATTTTTCTGGATATTTTTCTATAAAATTAAGGAGAGACAATTCTCCCTTTTATTTTGGTGTTCTCTCAAATTTATTCTCTGAAGATTATCGGTATCACACGCCTATAGAACAATCTTTTCAGTTCTGCGCGGCGTCAGTTGGTATCAGAGCCAAAATCCTTCGTCTTAGTGTTGTTTCATCAGTTTTAATGGCTGGTGGACGTGGTGATCATGGTGGTCGCCGTGGGCAGGTTCCGATGGAGAAAGCTCCGCACCGTGATCGCAACATTGAGGACGCTATGTTGATTGAGGATCTGCAGAGACAAATTGTGGAGTTAACCCTACTCCTACAGCGTAATTCGCTACTGGAGGTTGCCGATCGAAACCAAGACCGCCGAATGAGGCATGGATCTTCGAGAAGCAAAACTCGTATGAGTCGAGACCGCCGACTGAGGCACGAATCTGCGAGCTACACTGACATTTCTTCTCACCACCGCCTTCACAACATCTTCAGCGATAATGTTTCTCCTTCACCTCACCTCCAGCGGAGAGACAATCACTCAAAAGACCGCAATAGTTTGCATTGTGGTGCTAAAGCAGAAAATCTCAGTGGAGAAGATGAAGAGATCGACCCCTTCCACGACAAAAATTCTTTGGCTTCATGTGATGAAGAGGCTCTACATCAACACAACACCAAAGTGAAAAGTCATGAGGCAAAAGATCACGAAACTGATTCGGATTCAACCTTCAATAACCCGTTTCAAAATTGTACCGGGACAGACTATAGTGTTTTTGAGGTTGCTGAAATTTTTGTAAGTGAAAACATGTCATTTGAATCCCCACCGATTTATGACGAATATCCCGATGATGAGGATGATACTTCTTCAAACTTGGGAGAGTCTCTAACAGAAATAGAGTCATTTGACAAAGACCTTGTAGGTGATTTAGTGGAGTCATCATTCTTCCCTTCCAACACAACAAATACTTCAACCAATGAAGTTTGTTCCTTGTCAACAATAAATGCTGATCTCCAACAATTCCAGCAGAAAACTTGTTTAATCAATATAGAAGTTTCAAGGTATGGATATGAAGATCCTTTTTTAAAACCAAGAAGTGAAACAGAAAATGCAGGAGACTACACATTCTTTAGAAGTGTGCTAGCAAGCTTTGAGCTCAACACCAATATTGCTCGATCTCAAGTTCTTCCTTTTCCCTGCCCCAAAAAATCAATTGCGCAAGGATTAGCGCAGTGGAAGCGTGGTGATATGCAACCATTAGATTTTTGTCCCCAAGATCGGAGGCAATTTCCATGTTCTTTAGCAGTGCTTGTTCTAAATTTGTACTGTTTGAAAGAGGTCTACAAGGAAAGTAACTCGAGGGCGAGTTATTTTCAACCAGGAGCGACTGATGCAGGAGCAAAATCAGATAAATATTTACTAGATTGCACCCGATTAAGAAGATTCATTTCAGCAAGCAAATCATAAAAATATTACTTAGTTTAGCTTTATGGTAATGTTTTCTATTTAGATTTGCATTTATTAATTTCGCCTCTGGACAGCAGCTCCCTGCTGTCTAATTTCTGTTTTAGTCATTTAAATTATTTCTATGATATGTTACCAAATATTAGTAGCTTTCCTAATTATTTTCTGCATTGAGTAATAGCTATATAACCCGGCTTGTGGGTGACAAAAGAAGACAATAATTTTTCTGGATATTTTTCTATAAAATTAAGGAGAGACAATTCTCCCTTTTATTTTGGTGTTCTCTTAAATTTATTCTCTGAAGATTATCGGTATCGCACGCCTATAGAACAATCTTTTCAGTTCTGCGCGGCGTCAGAGAGCAAGAGAGGCGGCAGCGGCAATACTTTGTTCTGCACAAGGAGAGATACCCAAATCGCAAGTTCTGTATTAAAAATCATCTTCTCTTACACTCAATATCAATCTCTATTTCAGATTTTTGGTAGAGAGAGAAATTAGAGAGAGAGAGAGCCGTATATGTTCTGTATATTTCAAAAGAGACCGATCAGATCCTATATCAATTTAATAGGCACCTTAAAGAGATATGAGCTGTATATGGTTGATTTGAATAGGCGCCTCTTCTCCCATTTTAATTAATCATTTAATTAATTAATCAATCAATTAATTAATTAATTAATATTGTTTCGATCTGTAGCCTATTATCTTATTAGATCCTTAGCGGATCTTGATTCAGAACTTGTCTTATTGGGTATTTTCTTATTTATATAACATTGCTGTATTTAATTGTGTTATCTAAGGACCAATAGCATAATTGTATTATTACCAAACTTTATATAATTTAGACCATCACTAAATCATAAAGTTATTAATACGCGTTCTACACATTAAAGGCCCCATTTCTCATGACACATATTGATCCCGATAAATAATACTTAATTTGATCACTTCATAACGGTCTAATAAGATATTTGACAATCTATTATTCAATATATATTTATATCACATATAAGCCCATATATGTTGTAATTAATTAAAATTTTCCAACATAATGATCTCAGCGATCGATCGAGCGAGAAATAATCAACGACCAAAATTAGCTCCGGAAATTGATTAATTTAATCTGATTCCTTGACGGATCATTACTCTTAATCTGAACCATCAGTGGATCAAGAAATTACATAATCGATATAAAAAGTAAAAGATAGAAGATAAATAATAAAAAATAAAAAAATAGAAGGTGTAGACAGTAGATTTGCATATAACTCGAGTACGTAGTATCCATAAATAATCAGAGGGAGCCGAACCGCAGTATCAACTCTTCCAGGCTTTACCGCCGCATTAGCACTTCGGCCCAGGTTTTTGTATAAATAATATAAAAGCCCGGCCCATTATAAGTAATTTCCAGTCTAGGGTTTTGTGTTAAGTATAAAAACCTCTCCTCCAGTTTTGCGCCGCCCATCGCCTCGCCTCTAGTCTTTCGAGAAATACATTTCTAGTCGAAGGAGAGAGGAGAGCAGGAAAGAGAGATGGGACACTCTAACGTTTGGAACTCGCATCCGAAGAGCTACGGCCCTGGATCTCGCGCTTGGTATGTGGCTTCTCTTTTCTATTTCTTTCAATTGTTAATTTTGTTGCATCGTAACCAGAAAGTGCAGAGACCTTGGTATTAGCGAAGATAAATAGAATCGTTTTTGTAATCTGCGATTGGTTCGTCGTTGTTGCGAATTCAATTTAATAGTTTTGTTTGCTGATTTAATCATCCGTATGAGATAGATCGGTTGTATGCTCGATTAAATCCAATAGTTTTGGTTTATTGATCCATCAGCTGTATAGGGTTGATCGTCGTGGTTATGAATGGTTTTAGTTTATTTATCCGATCAACCTGGTTCCTATGCGGTAATTAATCAAGACAATTTTTTTATGTCCCTAGTTACATGGGAAATGTATTAACTATTAAGTGATGCATATCCAATTTAGACTTCATATTATGATAATTTATGGCTAAATGGATGTTAATGTGCATATATTCATTTAGTTTCATGTGCATATATTCTCTATCTGTATTAGTTTGTAGTTTTTTGTATTTTGCGTTTGTGATCATATATATGTATCTGTATGTAATTCTGTTTGTTGTATTTTTCATCTAGTTACATCAAAGAAAATTATGTAATCTGTTTTCATTTGCAAGAAGCATGTCAAAAGAAATATTTTGTGTTATAGCTCTGGTTATCAGCTAGTAAAGAGTAGGCTAAGGTGTCAGAATTTTCCTAATAAAACTACACAAGTATGTGTTTCTCCCGAGTTGTATAAGATGATAATCTGTTATGTTGGCATTACTATTCAACTGGTGTTATTAGAATATATGATTCTTTTTTTAGCTCTATATACGTATTGAGAATGTTGGAATCTACAAATAATAGCTTGTTTTAGAGAATGATTCAATCATCATACGCTGTAATAATGTATTTCTCCATTTTTGATATTATTTTATCTGTGTAGCCGTGTGTGTGGAAACCCACATGCCATAATCAGGAAGTATGGGCTGATGTGCTGCCGCCAGTGCTTCCGTAGCAACGCCAAGCAGATTGGCTTCATCAAGGTACTATATATTTTATTAATGATATTATTTTCTTCTGATGAAGTAAAATGTGAATACACGATGGTGATGCATGTTTATTGTGGTAAATTGGTTTGTTGTTTGTCGGAACCTGTGACCTACAAACATTGTTGGGTATTTGACCTTAGTATCTCTTTGAAATCTCCTGTCTTCTTTGGGAGTGTCACTTTGTTTTATTATTCCTCTTGTGGTGATTGTTTATTTTGGATCACTGTCCAGCAATAACTGTGCATTTTTTGGTTCTTGAATGTCTTTTAACTTTTTGTGTTTGTTTACATCTGCAGTACCGCTAAATCAGATGGGAATAGTGTTGGAACTTAAGGAGCAAGGAAACTGACGCATGTTGTGATTTATGCAAAATTCAACACTATGTTTCCTGTCTCTTAGAATTTCAGCACATCTTGTTTTTGCTACTGAAGAATTATGTGATTTTTTTTTTGTGCCAGTTGAACCTTGTAGTCAATCTTAATGCCACTCCTTTTTGATCAAATTACTTGAAAATAACTAAATTCAGGGTGTTCTTTTTTCTGGTATGGAATGCTTATAGTGATTAATGCAGGTCTTAGTTTGTTGATCATTATCATGGAACTGATTTTTTACTAAAAAAAATGCTTTTGCCGGTTGGGTTTGTTCTTTGCTATTGTGCTTGCTCTATATTTGCGTCTGTAGATGACATTAAGCATCAGGTGTGCATTTTACTGAATCTTATTACTCTCGTTGTTGTTTACCGTTTGTCATCTGTTTGGAATGGAGACTGATTCATCTGTGCTTGAATGTCTATGTTGTTGCCGTTGATGTGGAGGAGTTATATTTTGTTGCATACTAAAGTTGGAAAATTTTGAATCGTGTTATGTTAGTTCCTTTATTCGTGTTTAAAGAAGGCGTTGTTCATTTTATTTTATTTTAGTAATTAGTAACCTGCGATAGATTTATTGAACAGAGATGGTTCATAGAAATAAATATTTTAATGATATACTTTGGTCTTCTATAAGATTTGATTGAAGTTTCACCATTGCCATTTCTCACGTACTTGGGGAACACACCCGATAGCGAAAGAAATTCCTTTCTCTCAGTTTGGATGCAAGGAAAATTGAATTTTTAAATTGATAGTGAATAAAGCTTTCAAAATGCATATTCTTGTTCGTCAATCCTCATTCGTCGTTGAGAATTAAAACTTCAGAACAAAGATTAACAAGGGATTATACAACATTCCGTATATTATTATTTTTTGTATAAACAATAGGATGATAATTATATAAATTTTTTAATACATTTGATGATATTATTCACATACTGCAGTTCACATTAGTATATTTACCTTATGAATTATCCTTTTAAGATAAATATTTGGGATTTGTTATTCTAGTCTTATTTGTTCAGCATTTTACACGGTGAGATCCAGTGATGGAGTCTATTGACGGATCGGATGAGGTCCAAGATTAGGTTTATGCCCGTCAATTCCCGATCTGACCGGTATACTATACAGTAGTACTATATGTTGAAAATAAATAAATTTATTTAACTTATTATTTTGACTTTTAATTAGTTAATTTTTAGGTTATTTTAATGGGTATTTGTATGGATTTAAAAGTAGAAGTGATAAATTTATATAGAAAGTTCTACTATAAAACTAGATATGTTTATGATCAAATTATTATTTAGTAGTATTCAATTTGATATTTAAATATATGATTAGAATAGTAAAAAACTAAAAATTATATAGGGTACGATTGGATCATGCAAGGACTAGTGCAAAAATAACGATTTTTGAGTTAGTGGTTGAGAATAGTGCTAACTCAAGTGGTTTGAGAATAGCGCTAACTTTGAACTATTCAAGTTAGTAAAAATATCTTTTGGATTGTATATTTGAAATAGCGATGGAGGGAATGAATAAAATAATTATTGAACTAATCTAATATGATATTATATTTATTTAATACTAATCTCATATTTAAACTAATATTATATTCATTTAACATTTAAATTAATATTATATTACATTTAATATTTAAAATAATATTATATTATATTTAATCTAATATTTTATTTAATACTAATCTAATCTAATCTGATATTATATTTATTTAATACTAATCTAATATTTAAAACCAATATTATATTACATTCAACACTTAACATTTACACTAACATTATATTACATTAAAATTTTAAATTTATATTATATTATATTTAAGCAAACATTTTATTTAATTTTAATCTAATTTGATATTATATTTGTTTAATACAAATATATATTTAAATTAATATTATATTACATTTAATATTAAAAGTTTAAAACTAATATTATGTTATATTTAATCTAATATTTTATTTAATATTAATCTAATCTAATATGATATGATATTTATTTAATACTAATCTAATATTGTATTACATTTAATTTTTAAATGACTACAATATGATATTTAATCTAACATTTTATTTAATATTAATCAATTTTGATACTATATTTATTTAATACTAATTTATATTATAAATTAATATTATATTACATTTAATATTTAAACTAATATTTTATTTAATACTAATCTAATCTAATATTATATTTATTTAATATTTTATTTAATATTAATTAAATATTTTATTTAATACTAATTTAATATTTAAACTAACTCTGATTGAGAGGAATCAAATATTAATAATATCACTAACTCCACTAGCTCTATTCTTGCTAACCAATAGGGTACGTTTGGATGAACTCTAGAATAGCTAGAATAGCTACTGTTTAGAATAGTAAATAAGAATAGCTACTGTTTAAGAACAGTGCTAACTCAAGCTATTCGGAATAGTGAAAAAGTTGTTTGGATTGCATATTTGGAATAGAGTTTGGAGGAAATGAATAAAGTAATAATTTATGTGTTAGATTAAATATAATACAATATGATATTAATTTAAATATTAAATGTAATATAATCTTATTTTAAATATTAATTAGTATTAAATAAAATATTATATTAAATATAATATAATATTATTTTAGATATTGAATATAATATAATATTAGGTTACATGTTAAATGTAATATAATATTAATTTAAATATTAGATTAGTATTAAATAAAATATTAGATTAAATGTAATATAATATTAGTTTAAATATTAAATGTAATATAATATTAGTTTAAATATTAAATGTAATATAATATTAGTTTAAATATTAAATGTAATATAATATTAGTTTAAATATTAAATGTAATATAATATTAGTTTAAATATTAAATGTAATATAATATTAGTTTAAATATTAAATGTAATATAATATTAGTTTAAATATTAAATGTAATATAATATTAGTTTAAATATTAAATGTAATATAATATTATTTTAAAAATTAGATTAATATTAAATAAAATATTAGATTAAATGTAATATAATATTAGTTTAAATATTAAATATAATATAATATTATTTTAAAAATTAGATTAGTATTAAATAAAATATTAGATTAAATATAATATAATATTAGTTTAAATATTAAATGTAATCTAATATTATTTTAAATATTAAATGTAATATAATATTAATTTAAATATTAAATGTAATATAATATTAGTTTAAATATTAAATGTAATATAATATTATTTTAAAAATTAGATTAGTATTAAATAAAATATTAGATTAAATGTAATATAATATTAGTTTAATATTAAATGTAATATAATATTATTTTAAATATTAGATTAGTATTAAATAAAATATTAGATTAAATGTAATGTAATATTATTTTAAATATTAGATTAGTATTAAATAAAATATTAGATTAAATATAAATATTAGATTAAATATAATATAATATAATATAATATTAGATTAAATATAATATAATATTAATTTAAATATTAAATGTAATACAATATTATTTTAAATATTAGATTAGTATTAAATAAAATATTAGATTAAATATAATATAATATATAATATTAATTTAAATATTAAATGTAATATAATATTAGTTTAAATATTAGATTAGTATTAATATTGAAACTAACAAATGCTATTCCATGTTTTTGTAAGAATAGAGAATAGCCCTATTCTCCCTATTCCGAATAGCTCTATTTCTCGTTTGGATTGTTCTTGTTCCGAATAGCAATGCTATTCTAAGAATAGTGCTATTCTTAGTGCAACCAAACATACCCTAGATATATTCATGAGCTAACCCAATTTGTTAATTTGTGTTTGGATCACCAAAGTTTGAGAATAGTGGAGCTAACTCAAAGTTAGCTCTATTCTTGCTAATCCAATAGATGTATTTTTGAGCTAACTCAATTTGTTAATTCGTGTTTGGATCACCGAAGTTTGAGAATAGTGGAGCTAATTCAAAGTTAGCTCGTGTTTGGATCACCGAATAGTGGAGCTAATTCAAAGTTAGCTCTATTTTTTTATGATCCAAACGCATCCATATAGGGAATAGTTGGGCCGAACTAGATGAGTTTTTAGGCCCAATGACATAAGCCAGGTTTAACGTATTGAATTTTGAAATAACAATTTGAACTGGTTTAATGCATGTCTAACCTAATTGATCCAGTGCCATCTCTATATTATACAAGAACGGGTACGTATGAGATAATGTTTAAAGGATGAGAATAAATCAGTACTTCTTAATTCGTATAGGTATAGAACAATCCATAAAAAACTTCAAAAGAAAAAGGCGTACTACTAAATTAGGGATATGAATAAATTTTGTTTATCTATTTATCCAATCTAAACTACATTACATAAGATGGGTATGAGTACATTTATATTTGTTAGCGTGTTAAATATAAGTATGTATAAGAAAAATATGTAGTTAGCTTTCTCTAATTACGCATTACAACTATTTCATATGAGCACGTTTTATAGTATATCATCTTTTATGTGCACTCATTTTCACCTCATTTATGTTGATCAATACTTCATAATTGTCAACAGTTATTTATTAAACGAAATTTCTTATTTACATAGATTTATGTAATTTTCATAACATCTTTATTGTTAACAATTATATAATTTTAGTTTACTGATTGACAATTACTAGTTAGATATAAAGGATGAAAAAAAATGGACAATTACTAGTCTAACAGCCTAAGGCTCTCCATTTCATATTCACTATCCTATTAAGATGAACAAAATATCATATATGACGATTTTGTAGCCATCCATTTAATCATATACTGCATATAATGTCAATAATATAGATCTAGGCTGCATTTTATATAGTTTTATTTAATTGATAATTATATTTTAATATTGTGACAACCAAAAATATAACTTTTATTATATTGTGCAATATTATGTACACGATATTGTTTACTTTTTAGCATGAGATTAGGATTAAAAAAAAAAAATCGAGCTCACTTTCAATGCAAATACTGAATTTCAATCATGCAACCTCTCACACATAGAACTAGATTAAATTTGATTCTAAGTATATATATAGTTTAAAGCATTTTAAGTGCCTGCTTACTATTTATTTCAACTAAAATTATATAATTTATTATTTTATTTGATAATTATCATTTATTCATTTGTTATCTGTTAATTTTAACGAATAAGATTAAAATAAAAACTTAATAATAATAAGATAAGCATATAAATTAATTCTTAATTTGAATTTCGTTTTACGATACCATTATACCATATGGTAAAAGCGTGAAAAAGCAACATGATAACTTCTCTGTTTCTTTCTTTTCATTAAATATCTCTGTTCCTCTGTCTTGGCTCGATTTCCATAGCAACCTCTGCATTTAATCCTCCTCTGCGCCCCATCCCCATACCCCCTTTCTCTCTCTTTCTGGTGTTAGAAATTAGTAAAATAGAAGGAGAGAGGCGTGGGAATGGCAGTGCACTTCAATTCACCTTCCATTTTTATTTATCTCTACTCTGTCAAATTCTATGAGTTCTTCCTCTATTACTTAAAACCTAACCACAGATAAGAAAGAAATTCTGTAATTTGTGGGAAAAATGAGGAGATTGGGGCTTTGGATTTTGGTCCTTGTCACAGGATTTGCTCTTGTGATGCTGCTTTTGTCAAACCACAACAGCAATATCAAAACTGGTAAAGTCCCTTTTGTTTTAGGTTGGGTTTTTTTTGCTTAGATATATGTTACTGTTCATTTGTAAAATGTCTTCCCATTAGAAGCAATGGTTATGATTAATGAAGTTGATTGAAGCACAATGGTATCTAATTAGGGGAAATTTTGCAACTATCATTCAAGTAGAGCTTGTAACCTAAAATCGAAAATCCTACGACTTGCCCATAAGAGATTAAAGGATAACTCAGCAAATGCCAATAGATCATTTGGATTTAAATGGGTAATGTTTGTGTTCTCATAGTTCAATTTAAATATCTAGTATAGTTTTGCCATTGCTGATTGCATGCACCTTTAATTTTACGACCGAAATGAATTAACTAAATCCATTTTATGGACACATATTCTATTTAATAACAGACGAATTGGGTAGTGAAATTTTAGCTATTGTTTGGCTTTTTTCTGCTGATTTTGATTTAAAACTCTATCCAGTCCAAATCAAAGAGCAGCCCTAACAAAAGAAAGGGAAAGAAAATACGGCCAATAAACTTGAAGATGATATTAATTCACAGAAGCATTGAAGATGATTATGCGTTGGCCAATATTTTTGTTTAGCAACTTCATTTTATTTATTTCATCAAAATTGCGATGGTTATATTTGTCGTTTCTGATACCAGAAATACACTACATGCAGATTTGAACCATTGGGACCACGATCATTTGAGTGAAGTGATCACTACTACAAGAAGAATAATGAAGGTATTGTTTTGAGAAGACTTCATTAGATTTAGCTATTTCCCGTATCTCGAATTTACCACCAAACTATGATTTGTCAACACTGTTTGGAATCGAACATTGTGTTAATTACATCAAGATCTTATCGAAAAAGGTACATCTGAAGAAGAATTTTAAACTGATCAGATGATTTCCAGATGAATTTTAACTGATCGTATGGTTTTCATTATCAAAGGTCTGGTACAAAGTATCAGTATTTTCTACTGATATCAGGTCAAACCCAGTCCAATGCCAAATACTTTATTTGAATGTGGTTTAAGAAAGTGCAGTTTTAGACTTACAGTAATGATAGAGCTTCAAAGACACCAGAAAACATGTAATGACTTAAAGGTCGGCTTTAGTCACTCCCAAGTTCAATGAGTTTGGCTGGCGTGCTATCGATAGTATAGCGACATGCCGTGGTATCGCCTCGAAAACCTATTGTATAGACTTCAAACGACAAATCCTCACCGTTGAAACCAATCTACTTCACGAGTGATGCATTTACATGCAAAGTTTATGAATTTCCGAACTCATCTCGTACAAAGTCAAGCGGTCAAAAAATGAAGATTTACAAGTTAATTTTAAAGCATTCATTTTCATCATTTTTTTAACACTTTGACTTTATACTTAATGAATTCAAAAATTTATAAATTTTGCATGTAAACACATCACTTTTGAAGTAGATCAGTTTCAACTGTGTGGATTTGTCATTTGAAGTCTATACAATAGGTTTTCGAGACGAAAGCACGGCATGTTGCTATACTATTGTTGTTTTTTTTATCATGAACTACAATACAAAAGCAACATATATATGCACAATATATTGTTACAATTTCTCAGGAAACAAATAGCATGACCAAAGCAAGATCCAAAACCGAAATCGACCCTGAAAACTTCTATGTAGAAGACTACCCTCACTTTGATCCGACTCCAAATTCAAAGGCTAGCATAAAAAATGGGCCAATTGAACATGGGACTCCTCTAATGCCATACATACCTCGACCTACTCCACCTGCTGCTACACCTAGGCGTGCATCCGGGTCTGCACCTGGGCCCCTCAACCAACCAGTTTTTTCTCCACCTCCCCATATGTAGCAAATTATCTTCTACAAGTTTGATAATGGTTCATGTTGTACCCTGTTTTTTTTTTTTTTTTTTTTTCCTTTTCAAGATTATGTGTGCTTGTAAGATGTTAGATGTATTATATTTTGCTACTTTAGGTTGCTTAAGAATGCTAAGGAACAGCTTTGTTCAACCCTGGTACTTAACTTTGCACGATTGGCATTCACTATGCTTATTATTGCTTCTAATATTGCACGATTGGTATTTCACTTTGGTTATTGTTGCTTCTAATATATAGTTGCACACTTATCTTCTGTAAATAACAAGTTATTTTATTTTATCCTTAAGTATATCTATGCATCTGCTGTCTAACTCCGGTAAAAGGAAACTACATACATATTGTTGCACCTCCATTGCAATGTCCAGAGGAAGACTCGTACAACTGAGTGCTTTGTATTTTAATGAAATTATCTGACATCAATTATGGCTGCTGAATTTGTACTTGAACAATTAATAGGGGGGCATATTATAACTATTTTTTTGCAACACAGTAGTATACCATACAGGGTATGGTACGCTTGTTAACATGAGCGAATTTATGCAGTGATGAAGCTTTCTGGATATTGAACCTGAGCTTAATTTGACTCCACCTATTTTCTGGCATTCTTTAGCGCACGTTTATTTGTTCGCGTGGTGGTGATAGGGAATTCAAAGCAAAGATGATAGTCATTTAGAAAGTAACAATTGCTGGGTTGTAATAGTGAATTGTCATCATTAGAATGATTTCTTTTCGCACGAGTTCTCATAAGGTTATAATATAATCTTACCAAACAGGGTTGCAATCAATTTCAGCATCATATTGTTGTGCTATGTTTTCTGGAAATTAAAAAAAAAGTAAGAAAGCTTTTGAAGTACGTTTTTGGAATATAATACTGATTCAACTGGTACTAATTAAATAAAAGCAAACCATTATTATACATATCACCGACATATATTTTATGGTATCTCTAGTTCTTCACATTTACAACTCACAACACATGGTACAGTAATCCATGATTGGTACAATAAGCAGATTAGATGTTTGGTGAATTATGCAGGGCGATTAACACTAGCTAACAAAATTTATGCGTGAACTATCATTCTCTAGATCACAATCACAGGCTAATTAGAGTTTAATTATAGATCACATCATTTTTTCTCCTTCATTTATAGTTTTATACTATTTAGGTGGCACTGAATTTCACTGATGGGGCACCCATATTGCTAATACTGCTAACAAACTTTCCTAATTAGTGGAACATGACGTAAATTGATTGAGTACTAAGTTTCTAGTGATTGCATCTTTGAAAAGGCCAAGATGCAACCTCAAATGATGCCTCTCCTCTGTGCACATCCATGCTTTATTTTGATATGTGGAAGTTAAATTATGTACCAATTACCTATGAAATACAGTACTGTATTCTTGACTTCCATAGTACATGAAAATGGTGTATGTTAGTTTAATTTTGTTGTTTTGTGCGTTCAATTTTAATGGTTAGGTAACAAAAATATGATCATATGAGTCACATGATGGACTCTTTTAACTTTAATGAAAACTACTATTATTAATTCTAAAGGATAATATAATCAAATACAAGATAACAAACTCCTGACAACAAATTTCTGCAGCTTTATCTATTAATTTTACTCATCTCAAGTCTAATGATGAATTATTCAAAGAAGAAAAGATATTCTAATCCAGTAGCAACTTTGCTGAAATGATATACTAGACTATAAAAATATCTGACTTTAGTAATACCACATGCAAAAAGGTACGACCAGCTTCAGTTAATTAAATGAATATGCATATATTGAACATTTTGGACTCGTACAATTTTACAAAATTACAACAACAACAATTAGATAGACTAGAAATGAAATCCAATTATAATCATAAAAGCAAGATAGATAGTAATAAAATAATAATAGTAATAGTAATAGTAGTAATACTAATAGTAATAATGATATCAATAATAATAATAATAATAATAATAATAATAATAACTATATATTATGCCTAAATTATAGATCATAGGAATCAAAGTTCTAAGCTCTATTGGAAAACACTGTCAGGTCAGGTAAATGTGAGATGGGATGTGGCTTGGGCAGCAGGAGTATGGTCACTGTGGAAAGAGAGGAATAGTAGGATTTTTTCACATGACCAAAAGCTGATACAAAGATTAATCAATGAAGCAACTGAACAAACATTGTTGTGGATTACCAATAGTTAGTAAAAGATTTGTAAGAGCGAGAATGGGTACTAGAGATCACACAAGATCATTTGCTATATTAATTAGTGTTTTATTTACTAGCTGAGGTTGTGTCTCTGTATAGGACTGACCCTCCAGAGGGAGCCTGTAAATAACTTTTTTTATTAATATATTAACAGCCGGCACCTTGCCAACTGTCCTTCAAAAAAAAAAAAAAGTTCTAAGCTCTACGTCCTTGACCTCGAATCACTAGTCTTATGATTTAAGACCTATAATACTACCCCTAAACAATATTTCCTAGGCTATGGTTCTGGTACGTGGATCGTTAACTTTCATGTGCTTTAGTCTGAAGCCAACTCCTTAGATACATTCAATTTCTTCAATTTTCTTTTCATTGCTTCGTTCTATGTCAATCGTGACCGACCTCTGTCTCTTCTTGTGTTTTCAATACGGCTTATAATTCTAGTATGCACCGGTACCTCGAAAAGTTATTAAACAAAAATAATCTGAGGCCGCACACCATTAAAAATTGCATTGCATCGTTAAAAATTGGAGATTTACTGGCCAGAATACCGAGTGCATATCGCTAATAATTGACCCCCGCTTAACAAATTAGCCGAATTGCAGGGTTGAACTGAGAAAATAATCGAGTGGAGAAAATTACTTGAAATTGAAAGGAACATATCTGTATATTGCACATTGCCTAAGCCAATTATCACTCTTCATTTCCCATCCACACAAAATAAATCTAACTCATTACCATCTCCACCAACTGTACCAGCACCTAGCTACTGTGAGAAAATGGCGTGGGCTGAGTCATGCATTCTTTGATTCATTATTAATACAGAGAAAAAGAAGTCCAAATAAAAATTGCAAATCAAATCAAGTTTACCTTTATTTCCTTTTTCTAATAGTAGGAAAAAGACTCGAGTCCCAAACTTAATTTATGGTTTCTTTTATTTTTTGAAATAGGTGAAAGGTAGGGGTGTCAACGGGCACGAAACTGGTCAGTTGGAAACATTTTCATACCCTTACCAGTTATGTTAATGAAAAAGCTTTACCCTTAAGCTAAACAATTTTTTTTTATTCATACTAATCTTATTAAATACAGTGCGAGTCGGATAAACAAATAAAAAAACATATAGGCCATGAATAAAACTATATTATATCATTCATCATCTTTATATAAATATCTCTTTCTCTCTCTCTCTCTCTATATATATATATATATATAAAGAGTAGGGCTATTGTACTTCGCGAAGTAAAACGAACACGCTCATTCTCCCATTTCCAAAATCCAAACGGTCGATCCAAACCGTTCAAGTTGTTCTCCATATTGAAATGTGCTTGGAGACCAAATTTTACATTTTTTGGAATTTTTTTACTATTTATTAAGCCACTTTGAAAATCGCTGATCCATTGTGAATAGTAAAAAACAGTAAAAATTCTGGACCAATGGATCAGTGATTTTCAAAGTAGCTTAATAAATAGTACAAAAATTCAAAAAAATGTAAAATTTGGTCTCCAAGCACATTTCAATATGGAGAACAACTTGAACGGTCGGATCGACATTTTGGATTTTGAAAATGGAAATATGAGCGTGAAGTAAAATATTAGTTTTACTTCATGAAGCACAATAGCAAAATTCTATATATAAAAATTTATAATATTTATTTTTAATAATTACAAGATAGGATAACATATAAGTAATGGCTTTTATCCGTATCCTTACCCATTATGTTAACAAAATTGTTTTTACCTTTATCTGTACCCAATAAACTAATTGGCAAATTTTTTTACCAATACTCATATTATTAAATACAATACAAATCGGTTAAACGGATAAAAAGATGTCATTCACACCTACAACGAAAGGCCTACTATGCTACTAATTATTATGCTCGTCAAAGTGATGAGAATTTGAATCATATTTTTTTGACAATTGTGCTAGTGCCCCATCACTTGAGCAATAAGCAATTTGCCATTAATTAGTCATGCGCTTCATGCCTTCATAGGTTATCAACAAGGATGAAAAAGGCAATTACGGTAAAGTTTAAGGGACAAATTTAGCAAATTGTCATGGTCTCTTAATTCATAAATTACTTTAATCTTTGTTGATACACCAAAAGTGATGTAGATTCTTTTTTCTCCCATTTTTGTCTAATGACAAGAGCAGCTCAGATCCGAGACGCAACATGGGCCCCTCAATCTTTCTCTGATAAACCTTACAATCACATGGCATAATGTATATTTTAGCCCAACTAAATATGAAAAGGAAGGTAGAAAAACCATCTAGTGGTGCCTCTCTGGAAGAGATTAGAGAGACCCCAGAAATCAAAAGTGAGGAACAGCTATCACTTATCACTGTTTTCTTTGTCAATAAACCCTCTTTATTTTATCATTGTGCTGGTTTTATAATTCTATTTTAGTTTTCTTATGTTGGAAAATTTGTTTTCTCAGACATAAATGATAGTCATAGATCGATCATAAAAAAAGATGACCGATCTTATAAATATTATGGATAATTCTAGTGGACATTAACATTTTATGGCACATTAAAATGAAATTTGTTCCAACTAAAATTAAATTCATAGATATGTTATTCATCATTTAGATAGAAAATGCATTAATTTTTGTTTAAAACTTGATCGGACATTCATAAAAAAAGTTCAAATTCAATCATTAATTTTTTAAATCAATTGATGGAACTCTAAAAGATTTTTCAGTTGGACCAAATTTGATACATGCCATATTTTAGTGATGCAGAACATATTGCAATTTTTTTTGTTTAAACAACAATTTTAAAGATATTGAATGGATGTACTATAAAAATAAAGAATAATTATTTGAGTACTCTCACTTCTGTACTCTCAAAATCTCCGCACCTCATTTAGAAAAATTATGTACTATAGTTTCCACTAATTATATGGTCCAACTAATTATTAATTTAAAAAGATATTTTATGGTTCCCACTAATTATTATTCTAAAACTCCTCCAACACTATTCCTCTATGATCTCCACTACTTATATGGTCCACACTAATTATATGCCCCCCCATTTCTCAGTCTCCGCAGTCGTCCCAGCATCAACTTTCATAAATATAAATATTTGAAAGGTAAGATATATTAACACTTGAAAAATAAGATATTAATACTTTGATGCGTAACTTGTTATGATCATCTCTTTTCCAGTCTCCCACTTGTCCCCACGTCGACATTCCTCTAATGAAGTAGTGGGGGCCTCGTATCACCGCATCAACCTTCCTCTAACAAAAATAGTTGACCACATAAGTACAAATCTTCAGTGCAGAGGTATAAATACTTGTAGTACTTGATATTAATACTTTCACACGTCATCTAGTGTCATATGTAAAAAATACTTGCAAGTATAGGAATAAATACTTGCACGCCGAGGTATAAATACTTGTATGGCGATGAGCCTGAAAGTACATCATTATGGATCTCATTTGAAAGAGAAAATTGCGTAGAAGACGTTCGTGGTTTTAGATTTGCAAAATTCCTCACAGATTATTAGAAATACGGACAAGATTGAATGGAGAAAAAAAATCCACCTCTAAAAACGTGTATGGTCCTCCTATGTAGTTTGAGTGGTTCCCCGCAGGTATTTATGGTGCATGTACGTTTAGGAGATTTGGTTGGGAAATTAATTATTTACATAAAAATTGTTCACCTCATAAGCATAAATACTTCCGTGCATAGGTATAAATACTTCATTGCATATGTATTAATATTTTAGGAAAAAAAATTATGTGCTGGAGTTTTTGCGGTCCCCTCCAGATAGTTATAGTAGTTATAGTGCAGATAGAGTGCTGGTACTATAGCACGGGTACTGTTATCAGCTTCCAAAAATAAAATATAAGCAAGAATTATTTTCCAAATGTTATATATATACCAATGTTGTAAAAAACAGCCTTAACGGCTGATTAAACGCCCGTTTAATCGTTAACAGCGGCCAAACTGTTACAAATACACTAATCGGAGGTTCGCTTGCGGATTTTTTTGATTATTCCGTTTATTCTAGTAAATATTTATTTTCATATTGTTTTTTTTTTCTGTAACTGTGTGTGATAATAAGTTTCATAAATCATGTATTGTAGTTTTATTTTTGCTTTGGATATACATCCAATATTTTTTATATATATTTTTTCATTTTATTTATTTTGAAATTGATTAATTCTTCTATTATTTATATAACATATATTTTTCTTACTTACTGGTGTCATTTTTTTTAATTAGTACGATATGTTCATATGTGAAATAACTTTTTTTTTAATTAGTGCGGGTACTGTAGCACAGGTACTGTTATCAGCTTCCAAAAATAAAATATAAGCATGAATTAATTTTCCAAATGTTATATTTATACCAGTGTTGTAAAAAACAGCATTAACAGTCGATTAAACGCCCGTTTAATCATTAACAGCGGCCAAACTGTTACAAATACACTAATCGGAGGTTCGCTTGCGGATTTTTTCAATTAATCGGCCGATTATTCCGTTTATTCCCATTTATTACCATTTATTATAGTAAATATTTCATATTGCTTTTTTTTTCTGTGACTGTGTGTGATAATAAGTTTCATAAATCATGTATTGTAGTTTTATTTTTGCTTTGGATATACATCCAATATTTTTTATATATATTTTTTCATTTTATTTATTTTGAAATTGATTAATTCTTCTATTATTTATATAACATATATTTTTCTTACTTACTGGTGTCGTTTTTTTTAATTAGTACGATATGTTCATATGTGAAATTAAGTTCTTATCATAAATTAAATTTAGTAATTTTATGTTGGAATGTTTCATTTCTTTCAAATAGTATGTTATTAGTATTTGAAAAGGCTTAATTCTCGAATTTATTTTTGCATTAAATAAATGTGTACTTACACATGTAAAGTGCGTATGTGTTGTTAAGAAATAAAATAAGGATAGTGTCATGTTATAATAATATAACTAAGTTAAATTAAGTTTATTTGACAAGTTTAATGAGTTAAATAAATTATTTTTAATAAATTATGAATACATACACATAATTTTAATAAAAATGATTAATCGTCCGCATAATTCTGATTAATCGGCCGCATACCAATTAATCGCTTGACGGTACCATGTCCGTCCGACGACCGCATACCGTTATTTACAACACTGATATATACAATGATAGTTATATTGGTTATGTTTCCTTTTGCCCCTACAAACAAACTCTAATTAATTTTTAATGTCATATTGTTGTGTGTAAAACTACTTTATAAATATGGTGGAGTTCAATATTTCCTTTTTGTAAATAGGTAAAAAGGCTATCAAAACCAACTCCTAAGCAATTAAGCAAAAGAGGAAAAAACAGGGTGGGACCAGACAAAAAGCAACTCCTAACACCCACAACAAAGCTTAAATTGCAAATTATAGTGACCTTAAGCCGCTTCACTAAAAAATAATAGTGTTACTTGAAACCAAAAACAGGTTGGTTTCAGTGTCTTATTTTAGTTCAAAACTGAGCTTCAATTGAGTGCTACAGCCAATAATGCAAGGTTCAAGCAAGAAGAGGCAACTTCATGCTATAGCTGATGATTTGGTTTCTAGTTTTTGACTGATTTGAGGTACGAAATCATTTAGCTTTCATTTTTGTTTTTTTTTTGTTTGATTGTTTACTTAAGTACGGAGGTTTCTAACTTCTTACAATGCTTATTATAACGATTCATGTGAAAGAATATTTTGGTTTTGCATTAAAAGTCACTTGTGCACTAGTTCAAAATGCGACTATCAATGAGAAATAGATCAGATAATAGTAAGACTACTAAAATAAATGTAATTCGAAAAAGAGCACTCCATTCGAAACGAGAGTTTTTTCTCATTTTATGGGGGTACAATGGTTTTATTAAAATAAACTATTTCAATTTTATTAGTTCCAAGCGATATGCTCCAAACTTTTAATGTAGCACGGCCATTCTCCGCATTCATCATGCATGTAGGTGCTTGCTTCATGCGGTTTTTTTATGAAGCTTAATTTTGCTTGATTGATTCTAATTGTTATTCTCCATTACTCTGTATTGTATTCTCTCTCTCTCTCTCTCTCGATCGAGAAAATTCACTGATTGGTTTTGATCATCCTCTCTCTGTAGAAAAAAAATACTTTGTCTTTAAGACTTTATAATTTTAATAAGGAAATATCACTAATAAATATTGATTACAATAGATATTTTTTTTATATTCTTGTCATTTGATTGTGATTTTTTTTTAATATAATATAGTAACTACCATCATTCGATGAAATATATATGAACTACTTCATAAAAAATTTAATGCACTAGATCAATTTTTCGTAATCACACACACACACACACACACGATAATATAACCTCTATTGTTTTGTAAATAGGAACTCATTTAGCATATAAGGGAAATGTCAAATGTATAGCTGCTGAAACAATTACTTGGTAGCAGAAATGCCATTCATAAATTCGAGTAGATGGATGGAAAGCGACAAATATAGAGGCTAATATTTTCTAAGCAATCAAGGGACATAAAATAGAAATTTCTTTTAGTTCTTTCAGCTATTTATTTTGCATATAAATTCAGAAAACAAAAACAAAACAAAACGATGTGTTTCCATGCATGTAAAGCTTCTTTTGGTGATTTGCTCCCTCTCCGGATAGTTCCGGTTAGCATTCTTCGAAATAACAATAATTTTAATTATAAAATTCAAAAAAAAATAACGGCATGCGCTCGTCGTACAGATAGAATACCGCTAAGCGATTAATAAAAAATAATCAACTGATTAGTCGAGAAAATCCGTGACAATTTAATCACCGCTAACAACTAATTGGCCGATTAATCAGTTTAAACGGTCGTATTTTACAACACTAGTTTCTTCCCCAAGTAGAAATAAAATCAAATGAAAACATAAAAATTAAGCCCACAGGTTTACTAAAAATAATAAAAAGCCCAAAACTCAAATTGGGTCCGATCCGACCCACACTCAATTGCGACGAGAGCTGAACTTTTGTTGGGGAACCACTGAACCAGAAAAAGCGAGAGAGAATAGAGATAGATGCAGTGAGGCTGTGAGGCGAAGCTTTCCAGCGCTAAATCCATGCTGATTTATGTGCAAATCATAAGAGCATGTGCACTGTCGACTTATTTGGTCCCCTTACCTTTCCATCCATTCGTTGTAGAATCTCCTTTGATTTTGATGTTGTCTCTTTACACCAGTTCACCGGGCCACTACATATTAAACACCTCTCGCAATTAGTTGCTTAAGAACTAAGTACGGACTATAAATGCTAGGATTAATTGGTTAATTGGATTGTGGGTTGTAATGAATTTTAGCCTCTGTGTTCTACAAACAACTGTGTGACGGAAAGGGATGGGAAGAAAAGGAAAGAGAGACGTGAGAGAGTTCACCTTCTCTTCATCTCAAATCGAGGGTACGATGGCGTAGTTAAGATTTGAGTCAAGGGCCGACAAAAATATGAACAATTCAAATTTATCAAAATATTAAAGTACAAATTCGAAAACTACAAATTACATCTTGTACTGAGAAATTCAGACTTCACAAGTAGAGCAAATAAAATTCTAGAGTAGAATACCAATCTAATAACATATGGTTTTATAAAATAATAATAATTAAAATTCAGGATAGGATAGATATCTAACCCTGAACTACTGGCGGAATATCACTAAGTTCATATACGTAACTCACATTCGTTCTTTCTCAAAATTTTTGATTCTGGAACAACTAACCGTAACCGATGAATGTTAATAAAGACGTTGTGAAGAACGGTCTTAGGTTAAATGAAGGGTTATATTGTACCAAACTTATATGACAATTTAGACAACCAGAATAGTTTTAATATAATAAATAGTTAAAATTATTGATAAGATTTATTTATATAATTTATATGGGCAATTGTTGATACGGATTGAAAATGAATATATGGAAAGATATTTTAAAAATTAACCGTTCATTTTTTATTTTTATCAAAACTTAATCAGCAACCAACAAATTTTAAAATTTATAGAATTTGATACACTATTCATCTAATTTAAATGTAATTTAATTTTTTAATTTCAATGAATTTTGACATTAGTTTGTTTTGATTCTCAAATAAATTGAGTTTCTAATGTGTTTATTCTCGAGATATTCGTTATTCAATTAATTCCATTTCATCTGCACTGTAAGCTCAGAGTCCTGTTCATAGTCGTATAATTTAATAATGAGCTCTGTTTAAATGTCTAATTAGAACATCTCTTTTTAATTTTTATACAAATATTAAGGAAAGTAAATTCTTTTTTGTCACATCAGCAACTTTACAATTTTCTCCATATTATTTCAGAACATTTTTTTGTTCTTCAAATCGTTGCAATTTCAATTGTTTAATTTTTGGGTCTTATATGAATAAAAATATATATAATTTTTGCTTATAATTTAAAATCCATGTAAATTATGTCTTATTCTAGAAATTACAATATGTATTGCTTCGTTTTAATATATTTTTTACTTGTGGTTATTTTGACAATCTTGACACTGAATTTTCAGAAAATTAAATTAAAACATTTTTTTTATAAAATATATAACAATAAAGTTTCATACAATTTAAATATAGCTTAATGATGCATTAAGAACAATTAATTTCGAACCGTTAGAACTTCTAAATTACTTAATTTGCGGTGAAACATACGCCAAAGCTCGTCATATTTTATAAAAAAAATTATAATGCTTACAATATTATTTTAAATTTAAATTTATTTCTAATGACTGACAAAATTATTAAAATAAAAAATGGTCAAACAACCCTCCATTTTCTAATCCATTTTTAACATATTAAAAGTCACAAAATAATGATTAATCATCGGCCGCTCTTTCACTTGGTTAGAGCATTTTGTTGCGAGACAAGACCAATGAATAATTCTTCACCTACATATCCTTTCTGAAATTGGCCATCGCTTAGGCGACCTAATTCATCCATTTGATCACACGTGCCAACCTAAGCAATTGTTATTGACCCCGTTACGGATTTTAATTAATTTAATTTGCAGCGTTCGTAGTGTTGGTATTCCTGTGTCGAGTCACAAAATCACTAGCAATTATTCAATACCAAACGACTATGTAACAATATTGACAGAGCTATAATTTATGAAGTTGCTTAATTAGATAGCGTCATGCGAGATAATAATTGCATACAAATAAGGAGAACTATTCGATGATACTATGATTAAATTCCTCAAAATGTTCCTAAAAAAAATAAATCCAAAATGATTATTTTCCCGAAATCATCACCAAATGAATTTTTTTGTCTTAAAATCCTATCATGCAAGCTGACTATTATTGACAATTATCACTTGTATGTAAATTCGTAGACTGCTACATTACATACTTGTCGATTATAGTTTTGCTAATTGAAAATATATTATCACATTACATACTAGAGCTATTTCCCAGGCAAGAAACTGTTGGAGAAATATATTAAATTAGTATTCGTGGATTACATAATTATTTTAGAGCGACATAGTCAGAAACTGACAGAGCTATTATTTTAATATTAATATTAATTATGCATATCACGGGTTAGTCCGTAATACAAATTAATATTTTCGTTTCCAAAATTCTAACGGTCGATCCGAACCGTTCAACATGATCTTTATATAAATATGTTCATGCAGATCGAATTTTATAATTTTTAGAATATTTTTATTGTTTTTTTAGATAGATAAAAAATCACTTGATCTGAAAATTTTGAACCATATAAAAACAGTAATTTTCTACCAATCATAAAAAATAGTAAAAAAAAACTCTAAAAAATATATAATTCGGTCTGCAAGTACATATTCAGATGAACATCATGTTGAACGGTTCGGATCAACCATTAGAATTTTGAAAACAAAAATATTAATCTTTATTACGGACCAAATCGTGCTTATGCAAAGTACATAGACTCACTCATTATTTTATATTACTTTATATTTTATAGGTCCAACCTATAAAAATATCTAAATACTATTGACATAGCCGTGAAGTATATTCAAAATTAAACTTATTTTGCTCGTAGAGACGATACAAACATTTTAAAATATACTTGATCTAAAACTTTAAACGAGTATATATACATTATAGAAAAAAAAATTAGAATCATTTTAAATTGAAATTTGTGGTGATTACTAAAACATGGTCAATGTGCATAGTCATTGAATAAACTATTACAACCGGAGTTCACCACGCAGAGCTTATACGTTATAATGATTCACAACCGTTTGATTGAAATTATTGATTTTGATTGCGAAAAAAAGTATGACAAAATTTGGAAAATTTGGAGAAAATTCAACTACTCCCACGATGGTAGGATCTTTTTTACATGGTCAGTGTGCGCAGTCATTGAATAAATTATAACAACCACCGTGCAGAGCTTATACGCTATAATGATTCACAACCGTTTGATTGAAATTATTGATTTTGATTGCGAAACAAAATATGACAAAATTTGGAAAAATTAGAGAAAATTCAAACGCTCCCACGATGGTAGGATCTGTTTTACATGGTCAGTGTGCACAGTCATTGAATAAATTATAACAACCGGAGTTCACCGTGTAGAGCTTATACGTTATAATGATTCGCAACCGTTTGATTGTGAAAAAAAGTATGAAAAAATTTGAAAAAAATGGAGAAAAATTCAAACGCTCCCACAATGGTAGGATCTTTTTTTATAAGAATCGTGATTGTAGGATTTAATGTGTGGAGATGATAAAGTAGATAGAAAAAAAATTCATACGTCGATTTTTAGTGATATTTTATTGCAATAGAATACTGCAACTTATTTTTTTTTATATATCATCTTATTATTATTATTTTCTTTAAAAAAATGTATAGTTTTTTCTATTGATATTTTTGGCTTAAGAAGAAAGATTATTTTATACTTTAGATTGATATAATGTGTGAATCTTGATACAAATCACAGGACATAGTAAAAATACTTGATTCTCAACTAATGTTATAAAATATATATTATTCTCATTATAATGAATACCTAAGCTCTAAATTGCACTAGTACATTTATATATTAATTGTAACGAGTAGCTACACTCATTGCTATTGAAGTTCATCAATTAGACTTCTTATATCATATACAAATCTACTCATTTTCTTGATATATCAATACAAAAAGTATAAGCCAACAACCCAGAACGGTTTGGTCGGCTGTAATTTTCATGCTACATCAAAGGGGTGTTATTTGAATAGAAGAACGTGACTGCACTTGATCATCTTGTCATGCTTTTTTTAATTTTAGTTTAGATGGTAAGCAACCAAATATTAAAGAGAGAAAACGAAATTATTTAGGTAGCATTTGATTGAGACATGATAGCTGGAATTTTCGCTTTAGCGAGTTCCAATTAAATCAAAGAAGGTGATTAGCGTTTTTTTAGATATTAAAAAGAAATTTCTTTTTTTGTTCCTCGTTGAAATGTACATTTAGTCGGTACAAAAAAATCTTAATTATTTGTTCCACAAAATTAGAATAATATTATTATTTCTTGTTATCATGAGATGAGAGTCAAGTTTAAATTTAAAAATATTATTCATGTGTTGTCATGTTTAAATTTAAATCAGTCATTAGTGTGATGTTCTATGCTCTAATTTGTGAGCGACCATAAGGTGAAATGACCTAAAAAATATTATTAGTAGTCATCAAAATTATTGGTATAAATTTAATTCAGTTATCCTTTTTTTTTTCCCTCTTCTTGTTTGTCATTTTGTCTTGAGTTTATCAAACTAGTTTAAGTTGTCGATTTAACTAATTCAGATTGACACTTATTTATATTTATATCTAAATTGACACGGATAATTTATTAAGTGAAAACTATAATTACCAAGAGATGGGGCGGTAATACAGCTAACTAGAAGAAAAAGTTGTAGAACTGTGATTATTTAAAAGTCAAAAGTTGAAGTCTCTCTCAAAACCTATATTTACCAGCTGGCTAAGAGATGGAGCAAGTACTCATAGCCTTTAGCAAAAAATGTTATCTTCAATTGAGTACATGATGATTTTTCATTTTGCGTTGGTTGATGATATGACGTAAAATATCTCTAAAGTAGACTTCATAATAAGTTAGTAAAAAAAATCTAGGCACAAGTGGCATGTTTATATGTGATTTAACATGTAACCTGCTTAATATTCCATTAAAGATAATCACATGTTGCATAAATAACTACAAGTTTAATCATGTCACCTCTTCATTTTTCACTTTATGATTCTTATTTTATCATGCCACTTGTCATTTAGTTATAACACATGTTAATTACTTGTTTAAAGTTTAAACATACCACTTATTTTTTACCGTTCATTTATAGCCGAACATATGCGATAACACATTTTTTCAGGGTTACATGAGAAAATTTCCAAGTGTTAATCTATAGTTAACTGAAATGACTTTCAGTAATTGCTTAGTTAATCACTGGTTACTGCCACTGTAATAATACAAAATGGGGTTTGTGGAATCTGCCATTTACAGTTCTGAAAGTAGACGACTGTAGGCGCTCTTTTTGTTTGTATCAATTCGGACGTTCTAATCTGACAATTACATGTCTCGTTTCTCTTAAATGTATTCATTAATTGACTACAAATTATGGGAATGATAATTTAATTATTCAATATAATGCACGCCTGCTCTCGCAAGTCTAACATCTAGAACTTATTAGTAGAGTAATTAAAACCCCATCTGCTCCAGGTCTTGGGTTCTTAACTGTGGATATAAGAGTATTTGACTAATTTGCATTTTAGTCCTTCAGTTTATCTGTTATTTACAAAGTTCCTTCTTAAGAGTGTACTACTTTATTTTTCATCCTTTTTCTTTTCGAATATCTTTTTTTGTCAAAAAACGAAATTCATATATAGCACTTTTCCAAAATAGAATATTATCAAGCCTTGTCTCGGAGAGTTCAATGTATTTTCTTTTCTTGTAGAATTTTTTTGGCTCAAGTTTACAAATACTAGAGGTCTCCACAAAAATGTTTCTAAATATATCTAAAAGTAAAATATGACAATTTAGATTCCATCTCTTTGACTTGTCAAGTACATTTCGGATAAATATTTTAACAGAGCAGTTTTGGCTTCATGTAGAGCACAAATCATATACAACGTTGGTTTGACTCTATAGTCAGTCCGCTGCATGAAGTGAAAACTGCTCTGTTAAAATCTTTACCCTACATTTCTTCTCAATGGTCCTAATTTGTAATGCAATTTTTTTGTATAAATCTGCAAAATTTGACACCTTGAGATTTTTAAAGAAGTTTGTTTTTATTGCTTTATAGCACGAAGCCATAATTTTCAAGCCATAAATCTCAAATTCTCAATTTAGTTTGCAACCGTCTAGTTTGTGCTCCACATGTGGAACCGTATAGCAATTGAATCTGAGCTCCGTCGGTTCGTCTCAAGCGGTTTTGCATTGATTTGGATTGGAAGCGACGCTCCGTCTATAATGAATGGTGTTGCTACTGATAACATCTCGGTTATTTGAAAAGCTACAGAGATAAGAGCATCTAACTATCCATTAAAGAAACAGAGATACAGTATTTATTCAAACTACTTACTACTCCAGCAGACCAGCAGCAAGTCATTAAATTTTCTTCTTAAAAGAAGTTTGTTATAGAAAATTTTAAAACAAACTTCTCAACCCCTTGCCGCTCTGTTCTTTTAGAAAAACAAATAAAAATCGCACCACAGAAATTATTCGCACGTACTAAAGTTTGCATAAATGCATAATAGCACGATTGGTGACAGCTCGAGGACCAACTTGTGACCAAATGGCAATATCTTTTATATTGCGTAGTATATCAAAAATTTGTCACGTTAGTTATTCATATTTGAATTTGACATTATAAAATTTGCATTGATGATTTCTTTATGTTACGAGCAATATTTATTCACTGAAGAAATTCATTTGATACAAATTAGATGTGAAAAAAGAAATAAAAAAATATATGACCGATTACAACCGTCGTTAATTTTTAGATGTTTTAATCTTGTATTAATTGTTTTATTAGATTTTAAGACTTTTTATTTATGTGATTTGTTATTAAATTGAAATCAGAAATTTTAATTAATTACCGACTAAAAGAGAAATAAGAAATAATCCGCACGCATAAAGTTAATGTTTAGTAAATAATTTTGAAATACGAATAAAAACAAATCTTAATATAAATACGAAAATACCTCTACCTACCTGATCATACCGTAGGCTGACATGCTCTAAGCAGGGGTAGATTTAGTAATTTTAAGAAATGTGAGAATTGGATAAAATTGTCTAAAGACAAAGGCACAGGGATGTCAATCACAAATACAAAGTTTACAGGGGCTGTAAAGAAATTTCGAAATAAAAAGAGAGAAAAAATGTGAAGAAAGAAAGAAGACAAAAGTTATACAACGTACTACCTTTATTTTTCTACTCAGTCTCTCTCTTCACTCTCTTTCTCTCTCTCTCTCTCCTCTGCTCTTCCCCAGGAAGCCAAGCACCGGTCTTCCCCAGTAAGCCAAGCGCAGCCGAAAGAGACTCAGTACTCACCACCGCCACCGTCTTCTCCTCTGCAAGGCAACCTCAATTTCCTCGGGATCTCCCACCACTACCCATGGTGGCCGCTACCACGGCCACCGTCTCCCTTCCCTCCGGCCGTAAATCCACCTCGGATCTCCCCACTCGACCTCGCTCTCCGCTCATCCCCTCCGAAAAGGACAATGCCCCTATGTCCCACCATCGCCACCACCGCCGCTCCAATTCCACCTCCACCTCAAGCTCTACCTCCTACTCTTCCAGTTCCTCCTCCAGTTCAACCTCCCGCCGCCATCCTTCTCCACTTTTAAACGCTCCTCGACCCTCCACCCCTCCTACATTGCCCCAATCTCGCTCCCGCTCAGCAGATCGATCCCGCCCCTCAAGTGGTCCCACCATCGTACCGCCTTCTATCAATGCGGGTGCCAATCTATGTACCACTACTCGAAGCCTCTCAGTCTCCTTCCAAGGAGAGTCTTTCTTCATCCAGACGCTCCGCACCAAATCTTCCTCACCTGGTGGGACCACAGGCGCAGCTAGAAAGCCCACCCCGGAGAAGCGACGCCAGGCAGCGCTCTCTGAAAACCGGCCGGTCGACAGGTGGCCTGCATCCATGGTCCGGTCTGGTCGGCAACCCAACCCACTTGCAAAGAGCCTAGACTGTTCTCTGGAGAAGAAAGATTCAATTTTAGCTACTGTGCATTTGTTGCAGCAGTCGATGGTATTATCTGATGATCTGACAAGGCGGGCCTCATTCGACGGTGGAGATCTCTCCATTTCATCAGATACAGATAGTGTTTCTTCTGGAAGTAATTCAGGGGTTCATGAGTTTAGCTTGCCACCAAGAGCTAAGGCTACTTCAAGAGGTAAGTTTGGTGGCCTGGTTATAATTGAAGTTGCAACTTCCGTCCCAATTTACCACTCCAGTATGTATTAGGCACTCCATATGTTCAGTACTATACCAGTTAGGCCAGTAACAGACTCAAAGTTATGTTTTGCTAATGTGAGGGTTATGGGGGTAAGCACCTTATTATGTACAGGTTAAAAAAACCCAGCATATTGGTGAATTTTTTAGTACCACAATAATGTTGCCTAATTTTCAATGGCATAGCAGGACAAGCTATAGGGCTTGCCAAAGCATCGTACACCGGCAAACCTTCAGGGTTTGCATAAATTGCAAGGGTTAAATTCTTTGGGTGTGTAGGTTATAACCTAAAGGTTTTTTTAGGATTAATCGCAATTTCCAACATTTTACGAACCCAGCAAGCAAATTGACTTGTTAACTGCCCAGGAATAAGCGTGCCTGCCAGATTCTGGCAAGAAACCAACAGCAGACTTCGCCGATTCACGGAATCCAATTCGCGAATGCTAGGATCTGGTTCACCACCTGTCAGGAAATCTCTTTCTGACAGCCCCACTTCATCCCCACGTGGGTCCACAAGAGGGTCCCCAAGCCCTCTTAAAACTAGAACGGCATCTGGCACAGGATCTTCCCCTGCAAATGCACCTTCAATTATCAATTTCGCAGCCGAGGTTAGGAGGGCTAAGAAAGGGGAGAACAGAATTGAGGAGGCACACAAGTTGAGGCTGTTGGATAATAGACATCTACAATGGCGCTGTGTGAATGCACGTGCTAGAGCTGCACTCTCGGCTCAAAGATCGGCTGCTGAGGTAATGTTTAGCCTTTTAATTTTGCGAACCTTTTGCCCTCAGATTTAATGCAATTGTTGTTTGTTATTGTACTTGCGAACAGAACTTGACAATATTAATTACCTGCTAGGTAAATGATTTTTACCATCATCACTATCTAATATCCTCTGCCCATGATGTATATTTTTCTGCATACAAGAAATGGTTGGATTTGAACTGCTTGACCCATATGACCCATATGGTTGGATTTTTCTACATCCTAAACAGTTCTGGAATTTGATTATACCTGTCTGGTTGTATTCACACACAAGTACTGACATTGTACAAGTGTAGGCTGATATGAATACAGATATACTATTTTGATTTTGAGGCAGATATGATCAAATACAGATACTATCTCTATCTGGATTGAGAAAATCCTGACTATCCAATGAGCTTACTAAAACTACTACGAACTATGGAGCCACAAGAGTAAAATTGGGTTCTATAAAAATGTGGGGAATTTCTGTTGTTTAGGAGCTAAAAGTGGCTAACAACTTAGACAAGCAAATGCTTGTTAAAACAAAGAACTTCCAGAAAATTGCCAAATAAAATGCGTCCCAAGCTGAAATATCACAAGTACCGCCACGCTCTGGTCTGTCACAAGGAAAACTGTAACCAACATCCTTTTTATCTGGCATTAATTTAGAACCACATGCATCTAAAGCACCCTTTACTAAAATCAATGTAGTTGTATGTAAACCTAGAGCAATATAAACATATTGCATCCATAAAGCATTTCATACCATGAGATAGACACTTCTGATTATGTCAGATTTTATTATAAAAGCCTTATGGTAGCTGCCAATATTGCAGTATGATATACTGATTTCCGTATTAGAGGAATAGTATTATTCAACATATTACATTCTTCTTTCTGTGTGTTTAACAGCCAACCTGGGAATGTATCGAAGTCTTATTTCTACCTATGTTCATATCTAATATCTACTACTGATGCATTTTAACCACTACTCTTTATGTCCATAAGATACCAATTGGACCCACTTGCTGGTTATGCTGTTTAGAACTATTATTCTAGTTATCCAATTAGTGTTTGAATTATGTTCTCTAGTGGTAACTCCAATAGCAGTCGCTGTCAGGCTAGAATCATCTTATTCTCATAATGGTTATGGTTGGGGGGACGATAAGTGCAACATAACTATAAACTCGCAGTGTCCAAAATATATTTATAACGTACTTTTTGGTCCTTTTTTTTTTTTTTTTTTGGGGGGGGGGGGGTGTTGTGAGGTAATTATGTATATTGTAATTGTGCATGCGTAATTTATTCTATTATATCACAAGGGGTACTGTCCAGAAAGATTTTAATTTACCCAACCATCTGTGCTCTCTTCTACAAAATAGCTACCAATGGTGATTGCCTATTAATTTCAAGTCACACGTAAACCTTCTTTTTTCTTTACCTTGGTTTTGGGTTTGTTGATCAATTGAAAAATGGTTAGTCATCTTTAATTCATGAAAAAACCCTCATATATTGGATTGCTTTGTTTACCTTAGTGTGCATAATTTGATGATACACGCTATTTTTTCTCATGATTAATGTAATTTTTTTTATCATTGAATTCAGAAAAATTTGTACAATGCATGGAGATGTACATGTGAACTAAGAGATGCTGTGGCAATAAAAAGAATCAAGCTCCAACTCCTGACTCAAAGGCTTAAGCTAACATCCATCCTTAGAGGACAAGTATGCCTTACCTTTATATTTTTTCGCAATTAATTTTGTAAAATTAATTAATTAAGCACATTTTGATCGTTGATCATGAGAAATTTCATAATCTTTTCTATTGTTTTATGCATAAATTATAAGTTCCACACTTTCTCCATTATATGATGTGAATCAATTAAAACGTAGATGTTTGTTGAGTTGGTTCAGGTGTGGTCTGTACATGGATCCCAAGATTGCTAGGTTTGGGTCAATGTATGAGTTGAATTTGAGTTGATAGTAGATTTACATCTGGTAAAAATTATAGTTCTTTCAAACTTTTATCTACAGTATAACTTACAAAATAAGATTATCTTGAAATAACACTGAAAAAATAGAGTATAGCCATTTTCCAAGTTCCTAGATATTACATGACCTTCTATTTGACTATATATAATATATTCAGATAACCTATTTGGAGGAGTGGTCACTAATTGAGAAGGATCACTCCCATTCTCTAACTGATGCAACTGAAGCACTAAAAGCAAGCACTCTCCGCCTTCCTGTCGTGGGTGGTGCAAAGGTACCCTTCCACCCTGTGTTGAAAATCTATGTCAAAACTGTACCAGTCAGGCTTGTGGCCAATACATAGTTTTTTCTGAGACATGAGTGTAATGGTGGCTTTCTAAAAAGCAGGCAGACATACAAGAAGTGAAAGAAGCAGTTGGTACAGCTGTTGATGTGATGAATTCTATGGCAACCTCCATTTGCTCTATACTATCGAAGGTATGCATCCCTGTGTGTTTGAAAATTTGTCAGTGGTTGTCAAGAAAAACATTCTCTCTCTCTTCAAATACAAACACACACACCCACTTACACCTATAACTTATGCTAAAAAAATGTCTCTTAACAGGTAGAAGGGGCTGGTTCATTGGTATCAGAGCTTGCAAAAGTAGCCGCACAAGAAAAGTCTCTTTTGGACCAATCGAGAGATCTATTGTCTACGGTTGCAGCATTGCATGTGAGTATCTTAGCACCAGTATGGTAACTACAAATCATTGTGGGTATCCACTTGTACCAGGCAGTCTGTTTCAGTCTGTCCCCTATGCTATTTTTTTTTTTTTTTGAATTAATTAAAGGCCTCAGACCCCTCGGTTTTTGTTCCCACCCAAATCCACCTATCAGGTTACAAAATTGTCTCCAACACGAAGAGTTCTACCTTACTCAGCAATGAGCATGGTTGTCATGTTTCTGTGCTAGTTTGTCTTTATACTTTGAGTGAGGCTATGGTGCTATGCATAGCACCAATGGCTAGTGTACTACGGCTCAATATGGTACTTTTTAAAATCCTAACGGTCGATCCGACCGTTCAATGTGATATCCATATGAATATGTACTTGCAAACTAAATTTTATATTTTTTCGAATTTTTTTACTATTTTTTCAGATAGGTAGAAAAATCAGTGTTTTTTGAAAATTCTGGACCATCAAAATTCTACCTATCCGAAAAAATAGTAAAAAAATTCGAAAAAATATAAAATTTAGTTTGCAAGTACATATTCATATGGTTATCACATTGAACGGTCGGATCGACCGTTAGGATTTTAAAAAGTACCATATTGAGCCGTAGTACACTAGCCATTGGTGCTATGCATAGCACCATAGCCTCACTCTTATACTTTTGTTTTATGTTTTGCAACTATGTGCTGATATGTTAACAAAACAGGTCAAAAAATGTAGTCTTCAGGGGCACGTAATACAGAGGAAACGCAAGCAAGGCCAGATACTTTGTTAGAGCAATTTCGCAAATTTTTCACCTACATCTTATCATGATTTACTACTAACATCATACAAACTTTGATTAAGGTTTTCTCTAACTAGAGGCTGTTCCACGTGGAAATAAAATTGGGTTTGTGTGTGTTTCGAGTGCATGGGTCCTGTATAATTTTCTCTAATTTGTGTATCTTTTGTTGTTTTTCCTTTTGGTGTGGATTTCAGAAACGGATTTGGGTTTGAGCTGCAGTTGTTGCAGTTGCTGTAGATAGTAATACGAGAGAAAGATGAGCTTGTTTGTAAATATGTTAATCAGTTAGTAAGAGAAAAATCTGTCAATTAGATGCCGTATTCAAGTCCAGTAAACAAATTTGTTGACAAGCAATTCCACATTATTCTTATCTTATTGTGCATTAAAGAATATTTCTCCTGTTAGAGAAGATTTTGAGTTTGTTCATAATCCATCAAGGCGGATGTGCAGGAGATCTGTCGAGTGACCTTTAATTATCTCCTTTTCATGATTGCTAATGAAATGATAAGAGAACTTGTTAAGCGCTTAAAACACAATTTAACGTTTCATCTGTTTTGACAATGATTGGATTCTAGTTTTTAACAAAGAACAGTAAATAAATTTGAAAATTTGCAGTTGGATCCGGATTGAAATCCAGTACACAAACAAATTAACTAACAATTTCACTTAAATTCTTACCTTATTCTGTATTGGAGAATATTTTTCCCTTTGAGCAGTTGACCTTTAATTTTCTCCTTTTCATAACTTCTAATGAAATAAGCAAAAGTTGAAGTTTCATCTGTATTCAGTTTTAACAATGATTTAATACAGAATTTTACACTTACGAATCTATGCTTTCTGGAAACATGTTTCCCACGAGCGCGCCTGATCAGTAGTAAAATACGGGATGTGTGTAATCTCCCATAATATCATTAATTTGTTTTGAGATATTTGTTCTTTTTATATTTCTCGTATCATACAGGTGAAATCTTGTCATGTGAGGGTACCCATGCGAAAGATAATTGCAAGGTATGGGAGCAGGCGGGGGGAACCCGGGAACTCCAAATGGGGTTGTGGTGGAGAGAACGAATGGTTTGCAGCGGAATTTCCTAGTAGTTTAATCGAAATTAAATTATTCCAATCAGATATATATGGACGGCTCAGATTGAATCTGTGTCGAGAGTATGATATGTACGCCATAGTCACCCCTAGCATAATATCTACAAAACTCAGATTTGAGGGTGTTTTGGTTTTTTTTTTTTTTTTTTAATAATGGTATAATTAAAAATTTCGGACAAAATCCTGTACTAATATCTACAAAATGTATAGTAGATAATTTTAAATCTCTGATCTTAAGGTTTGTAGGCCATGCTTACCGGGCTTAACTACAATTTTAGGGCTTGATACAGTAGGAAATTAAAAGAGACCAGTTGTTGGGCTGAATGGGCTGCAATGAGCTTGCAGCAGACTTCTTTTACTAGTATATTTTGAATAAATGAGTATGGAGTGAGGCTATGGTGCTATGCATAGCACGGATAACTAGTGTACTACGGCTCAATATGGTACTTTTTAAAATCCAAACGGTCGATCCAAACCGTTCAATGTGATAACCATATGAATATGTACTTGCAAACTAAATTTTATATTTTTTCGAATTTTTTTACTATTTTTTTAGATAGGTAGAATTTTGATGGTCCAGAATTTTAAAAAAACACTGATTTTTCTACCTATCTAAAAAAATAGTAAAAAAATTCGAAAAATATAAAATTTAGTTTGCAAGTACATATTCATATGGATATCACATTGAACGGTTCGGATCGACCGTTAGGATTTTAAAAAGTACCATATTGAGCCGTAGTACACTAGCCATTGGTGCTATGCATAGCACCATAGCCTCACTCATGAGTATGTAACCCACAATTATGAATTTATGATATGTCAGTTTTTTTTTTTTTTTTCTGTAACTGAGCAACGCTGTCTGGCCCACAAAATAAAGATGTTTATTTTAATATAAGATTATGGAATGTAATCAAAGAATATGGTTTATCTTTTAATTTCTTTGTATTTTACTTTTTCCTGATCTCTCTAATCTATCGGTTTATCCTTTTTAACCAAGCATACTTGAAAAATTATGGTCTGCCACACAACTATATTAATTACCTGAGATTCACACAATTATGCTTGTAACATCTTGATGATTGAATATGAATGTTACATTTGATAGTAGAGCAGTGATCTAATTTGGGTTTGAGTGGATTTTAAATGATAAAGGTGGAAGCCGATCTAAATTCCAAGCTAACTCAAACAAATAGCTGGTATGAAGACAGTAAAAAAACATAATAAAGAACTGGTCACCAAGGTCATAGAAAAAATAATGACAATTATAGACATGAGACTGAAAACTGATTTGTTTAATTTGATGCAAACATTAATATGTTTTCAAGGATTCAATTAGGCATTGCACCTGAATCATATTTGGTCGGAAAAATAAATTTAAAAGGACAATTCTCCATCAATTCCATTGTAAAACAAGTTTCTGAAGGTCATAAAAAAATTAGTCTTCTATTATAAATAAAAAATAATCTTGTTAGTGTAATTTTTGAAACAAAAGTTTAGGTACAAAGATCTGACTCGTCTTAATATCTGCCAGTATAAAAGGTAAATGATCGATTTGGTAGAGACATGGCGTTGGATGTTCTAAAGATATATCTAACAGAATTCAATGAAAATATGCCAGCACCCAGCAGTGGCGATTTCCGATTTGGAGAGAGCCATTTAAAGCCAAATTTTACTTAGTTTAAGGAATGAAGAAAAATAAAAAAAGTCGCGTGTTGTGCCACACTGTTGGTCCAGAAAATGAGCGAAGGACGGAATGTAAAACCTGACGAAATTAAGTCAGGCTGACTTCGCAACTACGTTGGCTCAAGACTCAAGTTGAACTAAAGCGAACCGAGACAAGAGATGAAGAAATAAAACTGATGGAAGGGACCTAGATGCATAGTAAAAAACCACCTTAACTAATGCAGGGATACACAGAGAGATGCTCTTTAATTAGTACCGAAGAGAAGGATTACACATTACAGTAAGAAGTGGTACCAGCGGACTGGAGAAAAAATTGCAAAGCTAACGAACTCAGGTTGACGATTGATTGATTGAAGAAGGAATATATAAACTTGTGATTAATTATTTGGTTTCACTAAATGTAACAATTAGCCACTCCTGTAAATATGATGATAAAATCTGTATAGAATATGCAGTCTGAATTGAATAAAATTTGTATAATTTTTTTTAACTCTGCGTTTTCTTTACTTGACAGTCGCGGTCAAGGTTAAGGTTTTAAAAAAAAAATATGAGTTTTCTCTTTTTAAGAATACAAAAAAAAAATTATCATTTACCAATTATTTTGTAATTTTGAAATACTTAGTATATAACATAATATAAGCAAGATAGAGAACTACGTGAAATTTGTATCTTCATAAACCGATTTGAGCGGTTAAAGATCATGTTTTTACATGAGAATTCATATATTAATAAAAAAAATGGTATCTGATTTCACTCGAAAATTATGAGATAACATTAGGCACTTTATACAAATACACAATTTTGCTAAGTTTGAAAAAATCTAATTTATAAATATTAATAATAAGAGATTAACTTTGGTGATGGGTTACATAGTAAAGATTTTTACTCTCCATTTTGGTGCATGAGATTTGTTTTAAAAATCGCGTGGATCGCATTTCAAATTGATAAATTTTTCTGGTAAAACTATCATCCATTCATTGGATGTGTCTAATAAATCACCCAACACAATTCTTTTCTTTCCAACTCTCTCATCCGGCCCATGTGAGAAACAGACGAAAACTAAATCGCCCCACTCTCTCCACCAAATCTGAGATACGATCCATACGATTTTTAAATGTATCCAATGCACAAAAAATATTTAGAAAAGCACTGCTCTTATGTTATAAATCACCATAGCCCATATTTTTTTGGAGGAATTTCATGATACCCCTCAAAAACTTCAAAATTACGTAATTTCCCCTCTAAATTTCATAATATCATATTTACCTTTGGAAAGAGGTGGCTTAAACCTTTTTTTTTTTTTCGGATTTTGAAGTCTCCTTGAGAGAGGTTATGTTTTAGGAGAGTGCTATATTAAGTGCATCAATTGATATATTGAGAGCTGAGAGAAACTTTTTTCTCTAAATACCAATTATATCCTTTTACTCTCTTCTTTATATGTCACAATTAATACAAAAGATAATAAAGAAAAAAAAATCAATAAAGGAAACAACTAGCAACTCTCTCTCTCCCTCCATCCCTTTCTCTCTCCCATGGAGATGCTGGCACAAACAGAGGGATGGCCGGATGGTAGTGAGAAGAAAGAGGCACTGAGTCCTCCTATAAAATTAAAATGTCAGCAAAATATAAATTTAGAATCCATCAAAATTTAAATTTCAGTTCAACCAATTTAGCTAGTTATTGCCAAATAGCGTAATTTTTTTTAAAATATTAAATTTGACTAAAAGGAATTAAATGCTGTTTTAGAAATTGTAGATGCAAGTTGGTGTGGTTTGAATTTATTTTGCAATATGTTATACCTTGATGCACTTCACTTTTGTTGTACACGCATCAATACTGCTCCCTATCATTGCAGCGTGTGCTGCTCTGTATCATTAATTTAAAAATCAATTCTCATGAGTCCCAGGATTCTTTAATCTATTAGGATTTCCTTCATTTTTTTAATTATGAAATTAAGGATATCTGGCAGAGGTGCTATGCAGCTCTATGTATCTTTTTTAAAATGTATTACTTCATATTAAAATAAGTAGTTTAAAAAAAATGCCCCTTTAATAATAAAACAAGTCATTTAAAAAAATTGTTCCTCAAAGATGAAGGCTCTGTTCTCAACTTTTCTAAACAATGAAATTTTGCCAAGTATTTCAAGCAAATTGTTTTTATTGGAAACTTGAAATTTATTCCGAAGCAGCCGTCGTAGAAAAGTGCATTAGTATCAAGTTCTTTTTTTCTTTCTTGTATTCTAGTCTTATGAATCTTCTGCTTGTTTGGCCTAACCACATCCTGGCTAGCATGAAATTCTAAATTAAAATTAATATTTAGAATCCAGAAAAATATAAATTTCAGTTCATCCAATTTGCTCAAGTGCCAGGCTGCCAGCAACTCCATAAAAGAGAGGGATGGAGTGCGAGAGGGAGAGAGAGTAGGGGATGGTTGTTTCCTTTATTATTTTTTTCCTTAATTAACTTTTGTATTAATTGTGATAGATAAAGAAAGAGAGTATAAGGGTATAATAGGTATTTAGAGAGAATTTTCTCTGAGCTCTCAAAATTACAATTGATGTGCTCAATATAGCACTTCCCTATGTTTTAAGCTATCTGGATGCAAAAAAAATATTTTAAGCTACCTACCTTAAGTTATTCGTATTTATTCATAAAATGAGCATAACTATATATTATTCTCAGTTCAAACATAATTAATTTTCTCTAATTGTTTTTAGTATCTTACAGTAAATAATTGGTCATGAAGGAGCAATTGGGAGAGAACAAAATTAATTTTCAAGAAAGTAAATTTTAAAAAATACAACAAATAGTTCGAGAAAGAAATATAATTATGTCAATCAGGGCTGCTTAGGCGCTTTGTCCTGGTAGATAATTTTGTATTGATGAAAAAGTTGAATTAGTCTTCATTGGTTATAGAAACTGTTTATATATATATATATGAGGAGGGATCCAATTACACCTTTTTTGGTGACACATCATGATACCGTTTTTTATATAGGTCAATTTTGCGATTTCAAAATTCAAACAGTCGATCCGAACCGTTCAACATGATCACCATATTAAAATGTACTTGGAGATCAAATTTTACATTTTTTTTGAATTTTTTTACTATTTATTAAGATGGTTACAAAATCGTTGCTTTTCAATGGTCTGAAAACAACGATTTTTGTAACCATCTTAATAAATAGCAAAAAAATTCAAAAAAATGTAAAATTTGATCTCCAAGCACATTTTAATATATCCATCACGTTGAACAGTTTGGATCGACTATTTGGACTTTGAAAATGGTAGGTGTCAAAGTGTGTCACCAAAAAAGATGTAATCGGATCCCTCCTCTATATATATATATATATATTTTGTTATGTCTTTATTATTAAAATATTAAATTCGCAACAAGACGTGCATTTGAAAGCAGATTTTAAATTAATTTTAAATTTTAAATATATCATAAAGGCTTTCAAAAAATTAGAATCATGCACTGCAGTTTCTTGGTGATTAATATATTTTTGTGGGTTGAATGCAAGCATGCTAAATATATAACTTATACTAGTCGTGATCTTATCCTGCCTGATTTGCATGATATAATGACCTACAACCGTTCATTGAAAATTCAGAATATCGATTGGTAGAGAGAGCATGAAAGAATCATAAGAAATTATTGAAAATTCAAATCCTCTCACGATGATAGGAATTAATGTCTGGTTCATGTCAATGTGATTATTAGGAAATCTTACAATCGATTTTCTGAGGCAATTTTTTTTTTTCAATAGTATCTTATGACTTACTTTTTTTTTTTAACTATTAATCGTTCTAATATTATCCATCACATGAAATGTTGCATAGTTTTTATAATTGATATTTTCGACTAAAAAGACAAATAAGTTTTAACTGTTTGATTAATATTATGTAAAATATTGACGCAATCAAATGATAGAGGGGTAATTGTAAGGGAGGGGTGTTGAGACGGATTGATTCTCTTGCAATATGGATTTTTTTTTTTTGAGAAAAGAATAGTTTAATGTGTTAAGAATGAAGAATTGAAGGTATAAATGATAGTAGTACCTAAAATTAGTTTTCTAACACGTGCCAAAAAATATTAGCATATAACAAGTGCGGAGCCCTTTAATAGAAAAATATTGCAAAGTGTGCGAGATCAGTGGTTAAAGTTGTTCATTATAATTATTACAATTTGGTTCAAATTTCATCTACTATATTATATAATTTTACATTTTATTTTTTAGCCTCTTATTTAAATTTTCTAGCTCCTTCTAACTTGAAGTCTCATCATATATGTTCAAATAAACAGAGATGTAGTCAGAATTTTTATCAAAAATAGATAATTTTTTTTTATTAGTACGACTAGTAAGTTGTGGATTACTGTAACTTAAATAATTCAAACTGTGGACTGTTCAGGAAAGATGCGGGGCACGTCCGATGGGTATCGAACTCAAATCAATTTGGTGGCCATTCAGAGCCAATTTGAATCTGATGCACATTGAACACGCCCCACTCTCGTTCAGAGGCGGACAATTTTTTCTCAAAAAATAAGCAATTGGCCGATTATACAAAAAATAGTTATCTACGTTCAATGTGACTTCGTCATTGTAAATAAAAGTAACCTGCTTACTTCTAATCAATGTGATTCCGTCATTGCAAATAAAAATGTTTGGATGATTTGATCCTCGTGTTACTATTCACCCCCACCAAGTTGTATAATACAATCGCCACAGCGGATTCGATCTCCTATGGAGTCACGGTCATTGGATACCATGAATGGATGCATATTTTCACATGAGCATGATGGAATTGGCACGGAGTCAAACCGACAGGAGAAGGGGGCAAGCACGCGGCACGAGGCATCAGGTCCAATATGTTGCGCACATTTTTACATTTTTTATATCACAACATGTGTCAACTGTCAACTTGAGTGTATCAAGTGTCCCTGATACCATTCACTATTCACTATTTGCTGTTTGATTTTTTTTTTCTTTTCTTTTTTGTCACAAGAGCTTATTAGTTAGTTGGCTTAAGGCTTAAGCTGTGTTGGAACAGTAGATTGAGTTTATAAGGATATATTTAATAAATAACAAAGCACCTGAGGCAAAGTAAGGAACTCTGAATGACATAATCGATGACGTACTGGATGATGTTTACTGGGTCAGTAGGTAAAAGAGAACTAACTTAGCATATGATTTTTTTCATTTGTGATAATTCGTAAAGTAAAAAAGAAAAAGTAAGAGGTAGAAATAGAAGAATCGGACTCTGCTGTTTTTCTGGGAGAAAAGGAGGACTCTTCTTTTCTGAATCCAACGATTCAAAATTCGTTGAGATTTGTACATAAAAAAATTTCTTTATCGAGATACGCAAATGAAAATTTTGAATCGTTGAATTCAGAAAAGGAGGCTCCTCCTTTTCTTCAAGAAAAGCAGCGGAGTCGGACTCGAAATAGAAATAGAAAAATGTACGAATTGAAAGTTAAAAAAGTTCGTTAGCAATATATTATTTGGGCTATTGAAAAAATTTGTGAACTTTTTATTTTTATTTTTGTTATTATAAGGCCGTAGGCAAAGATTTGTGAACTTAAACAGTACATTATTGTATAGAATTAGATTATGGACGCTTTACGAACCTGGATGTGATTTGCTTGCATTGGTCAAATTATTAGGGATGGGTTTTTATAATCCCATTAAAAATTAAAAGATGAAATCACAATCGTCCATCTAACAAGAATGTGCTATTTTTTAGTTTAAAACAATTATATAAGTGTGATTATTGAAGTAATTAAACTTCAACTCTTTAAATTTTGAATTGGGAAACAACACATTTGAAATTACCCTGTTTTGTAACCCTAAGTTTTTCAACTCATTTTTCTTCTTTCTATTTCTTTTCCTTTATTTCTTTTTTCAGCAACTAAAAACTATGTATTTTTAGACACTTCTTGTGTTACATATATGAAATTTAGAGGCTAGACTTTCACATTTCTCCTAAAAAAAACTCTTTAAATTTTGAAACTTTACAGTTTGGTAGTTCATCTTTCCCACTTACAAAATTTTATATTACCAAATAAAAGGAGTGACTTTTCATAGAACTTGGGTATGTCTATATTTATTCTGAAATTATAATAATTGCAAAAAAAAAAAAAAAAAAATTAAATTGCTATTGAGATAAATGCTCAAAGTTATGTATCTTTTCTTGAAGAGATAAATATAAAAATCCAAATTAAAATGATATTTCATTTTAATAACTAACTTTTGATATAATGATTTGAGTCAATATACTATGAGTAAGATGTCACATGTTCGAAATTCGAATGAAAAATCCTTTATTTATTATTTAAAAATAAAAACTTGTATCTCATCTTTGTAATCAAACTCCATTAATATACGACTATAAATAAATATTTATTTCAAAGATGAATGTTCGATTTTTATTTTTATTTAAAAAAATATATATTCCATTTTGTAACATCTTGCAAGAATACAAAATATTGTTGTAAGGTAGTTAAAATTTGAATGGTGCTTTGTTTTTTTGTGGTGTACCACCCTTTCAGAAGTTCTCTATCTTTTGTACATGGCGTCTTGTATCGCTTTTGACATCTGTCCCTCCTTTTAGCAAAATTACCTCTGCACTTGTATGTAACACCCTCTCCATTCTTAGCAATTGGAGGACTTCAGAGTTCAATAAAATAAATTATATGTATTTACCCCAACTGTTCCTAAAAACAAAAAGAAAATTGTGTAGGCGTAAAAAGGAAAAAAAAATGTTTAGGCCTAAGAGCACTGATATAATGTCAAGCACATTTAATATGTTCATATTTCACTCCTTCATTTTACTTGCACAAGCTCTACCCTTCGGGTAATTTATGATTGAAGTTTGAGTGAGGCTATGGTACTTTGGTTAGTGTACTATGGCTAGTGTACTACGGCTCAATATGATACTTTTTAAAATCCTAACGGTCGATTCGAACCGTTCAATGTGATATTCATATGAATATGTACTTGCAAACTAAATTTTATATTTTTTCAAATTTTTTTACTATTTTTTTAGATACGTAGAATTTTGATAGTCCAGAATTTGTATAAAACACTGAAAATTCTACCTATCTAAAAAAATAGTAACAAAATTCGGAAAAATATAAAATTTAGTTTGCAAGTACATATTCATATGGATATCACATTGAACGGTTCGGATTGACCGTTAGAATTTTAAAAAATACCATATTGAGCCGTAGTACACTAGCCGTAGTACACTAGCCATAGTACACTAGCCGAAGTACCATAGCCTCACTCATAGCCTCACTCTTGAAGTTTTATGGAAGAAGCCTCTATAACTTATTATCGCATTATGTCATCTCAATGTAATTAGTGGATTGTAAATTTAAAACTTTTTTACAAAGGAAAAAGAGTGTGTCTGATGGACTCCTCTGTCGTCTGATTCGCTTTAAGATACGTGCTCGGTCGCTTTAATATTCACATGCACAAATTTTAAAGCATTTCAAACGGCTAATGGACACACTCTTCTCCCCTGTACAAAAGGCAATGTCAACATCTTTGTGGTTTGGATCATATGAAATAACCGGGGCACAATCCAATAGCCATGGAATCAAATTCAGTATGATGTCTGATCGTAGTTGTCCTATCTATATTAAGATTTGTATGTTCTTGATTCTCATAAATAATAAATCTGTCTGCAAGAATCCTAATGCAAGTTGACGATTTCGATCAAATTTGATCCTATGTCTATAATACCGGCGCCAGATTTCCATACGGAGAGAATGCAAGAGCTTTTTCGAACGGACAATATTTATTGCGCTTTCACTGCTCGCCACAAGTACATTTGTTTATTTTATAGATCAGTGAAGATGCGTGTGGGATATGTGATTGTCCTTGAAGACATACATGTGGAATGCGCCAAGCACCAGCCCTTGTGCTTTCAAGAGGCACACTTTCATGTCTCCCCCTTGTTTCCCTTCGCAGTTTGCATGTTATGAAAAAGATTCTCAATGTTTTTTTCTTCTTCTGTGCTCAAGCCAATTGAAATATAAAAAAATAAGGTAGATTAAGAAAACAACAATAGCAGCAATCAGAGGATACTATTGTATCATCATGGTTACTATTAAATTGAACTCATTCAAAATAAATATTCAAATAAATTAAATCATTAAATAATTAAATAATTAGAGCGTGTTTGGTTGACCAAAATCTCATGAGAAAGAATGGAAATTTGAACTAAATGGGATATTATAGAAAGGGAAATTTTCACATCCTATGAGCCATTATATCCGAGCGTGTTCCCAACTAGTTTATAGAAAAATCTTTCTATTTTGTTTAATTTTCATTTCTAGCGCTCATATTCAAGTTTTTAAAGTTTTGTTCATAACTTTTTATAATGTTATTCGCAAGTAATTAAATCCTAAATCTAAGTAGTTTTAACTACTAACTACTTTTTTCTTCGAGTTAAAAAATGAAAGATTCTTTTCATCCATTTTTTTTCTCTGATCATTCTCGTCCATTTTTCCGACGACACGTGATGAATTTTGCGAATCTAAAAATATGAACGTTTACTACTCGATTTTTTCTTTCAACTGAGATCCATGAAGAAATAATTTTAAGTTATTTTCAAGTCTTTTTTTTTAAAGTAAAATCCATAAGGACTTTAAATTTTCAAAATTTTAAACCTCTCAGTCTACAACCATTTAAACTTCTGATGTCTACCATTTTCAAGCGTTTAAACCTTTGATGTTGATCATATATTATCACGCGTTTAAACTTCTGTCTACAACCGTGTAAACTAGTTGTGTCAAGTATTTAAAGTAATTATGTCAAATATTTAAATAGTTTTCATGTCAGGTTTAAAAGGTTGTAGACTTGGGTTTAAAAGTTTGAGGATTTGAAGTGCTCATGAGTTTTACTTTATAAAAAAAAATAAAAACAACGACTTAAAAATAACTCAAAAATATTTCTTAATGGATCTCATTTGAAAGAGAAAATTGAGTAGAAAACGTTTGTATTTTTAGATTCGCAAAATTCGTCACGGATCGTCGGAAAAATAGATGAGAATGGTCAGAGAAAAAAAAGATGGGTGAAAGGAATCTTTTTTTTTTTGGCTTGAAAACAAAAATAGTTAGGGGTTAAAACTATCCAGATTTAGAATTTAAATGCATGTAGATAGATGTTTAAAAACTTACGAGTAACATTGTAAAAGGTAATGAACAGAGCTTTAAAATTAGACATTGGAAATGCTTGTATAGCATTGGAATTTGGAAATGAAAATTAGACATTAAATACTTAGAGGACACGCTCGGAGATTTATTTGAAGGCAATTATCATGCTCCTTATAGAATTTTTTTTCCCATTTTTTTCCCAACTATTGATTGGAAAAAAATTATCAAGTCCTAACTCAATTTTTTTTCTCAATGTGGTGTGTTGTGATTTTTTTCCCCTTGCCTCTCTTTGTATGTAGTAAATGCACTTTTTTAGTCAGTAACAATTATATTTTTGTTCATACATTTAATTGTCATTTTTTAGCCATACCTTCTTTTCAGTATTAACACGGTTGAAAAAATATTGCTCTTTACATATAAAATACATGTATTCAATTTTAGGTCCAGTTGTGGTTTATTCAAGGTTCTAAATAGCGTTTATAGCGTCATAGCGGGAAGGCTAAAAAAAACTATAGCGAATAGCGTCGCTATAGCGGAAGCTATTCCAAATAGCGTTTTTTTTTATATTCCGTATATTCAATATTTGTACTAAATATCAACATTATCTAAAATCTCATAGAACAATAAATAACACTAAAGTAATTAAGAAATTATAATATTCATATTGAACCCGTACAAAGTACAAATTGCGGTTCAAAATATCCATAGTAATATCATAAACTATCGATTTTTCCTATTAAAAATATCTTAAGTATCATGATTCATGACATAATCTATTTTTTTTTTATATTCCAATTTTAATTTCGGTTTGGACTTTTTTTCTATTCAAATTTCTATTTCAATTCCCAATCAACCAATTCAATTTCGGTTTGAGATTTTTTGGATCTTTATTTAAAACCCATATAAATTGCTTAAAAAAAACTCATATTTTATAGCGCAAATAGCGCTGTAGCGGCCGTAGCGCAAATAACACATTTTGATGTCATAGCGTAGCGTTTGGGGTCCAAAAACGCTATAGCGCGCTATTTAGAACACTGGGTTTATTGAATGAAAGAAAAAAGACATCGAGACCTTCTTTTATGGACCCTTCTACAGCCGATTTTTTATTAATACTCTAAAAAAAAAAATTTAACAAATCTACCTTCGGTTTTTTAAAATTTCAAACTATGTCCTAACCCCTCCACTGTGGAGCAGTGGGCAAAATTTTTTTTCTAGAGATATTTAGTGTGTATGGAATGAATGTTTTACATATAGACACTAACAGTAATTTAGTCTCACTGTTTTTTATGAATTTTTTTTATTTTTTTCTCTCTTTTTGGATACTCATATTCTTTGTTTTGAAAATAGAATATATGACAAAGAAAATATATATGTGTGAAGCTAGAGCTGAACCTTAGATATTGTATAGAACCCATGTACCAACAAAATATACTCTTGTTCTCTTTTATAAAATATTGGCAATTTACTTGTATTTTTAAACCATTTCGTGCCATTTTTCATAAATCATGATAAATAGTAAAAAAGTTCCAAAAATAGTAAAATTTGGTATTCTACAAGTTCATTATATATATCAATTTACAGAGCTACTTAGATCGAAGTTTGACGTTTATACGATAGGTTTTTGACTTACCGTTATTTTTCAGAGACTTCAATTGCAGTTTTGAGGTCCTCAACGGTGGTATTTTGAAATACTGAGTGCACAGGACATTTTGTAAGGTTTAGTTTAACTTTAAAATTTATATCTCCTCCTCCCAACTTTTCGAAAAGTGGTCGAACGCTCAAAACGGAGTTTCTTACATAAAGTTTTAGTTTGAGCTATTTTAGACAGATACATTTGGATTTTAAACTGAATGTACTTGATACATTTAGATTTGAAATAACTCAAATAATATTTATTTATTTACTTATATTTAATGAATTTTGGATTCGAATTGTATCAGATTTACTGTGAGACCAATATAGACCAAAATAAAACAATAAGAGTATCAAAAAAGAGAAAAAAAAAAATAGAAATCATAGAAGCAGTGAGACCGAAATCATTCTATACATACTAAACAATCTCTAAAAAAAAATCATAGCCAATGCCCCACAATGGGGCGGTTGGCCACAAAAATTGAAAAAGACAACCGCCCCACTATGGGGCGGTCGACTTTGGAAGGGGACCGCTCCATAGTGGGGCAATCAAGATATATTTTGATTTTTTTAAAAACTGAGGACAGATTTGTTAATTTTTTTCAGGATATTAATAAAAAAATCGGCTTCTACAGTTCTACCACCACCAAATTATATTTGGTAGCCCTCTCCAACATTTTATGAGAGGGGGATCAAAATCTGCTGCGATTCTTGGTATGAACAGTAACCCTGCTATTCCTCATTTTCCGAATCCAACCATTGAATAGTTTCAAGATACGTGCAGAGAACAGTTCTAAAAAAAGTTGCTTTGAGATTCGTTCTCGAAAAAAATTGAACGGTTAGATTCGGAAAAAGAGAAATAGCAGGGTACTGTTCATAAAAAGGGTGATCGCAGCAGATTTCATTCCTATTAGAGGGACGGAAGCCTGTGCCTCTCTGACTTGAAACATCCGGAACAGGAACGATAGGAACAAAATAATGTTACGAAACCATCGGAGTACCCAAGAAATTATAAAATCTCAGATATTTAGAAACCGGCTACACATGTTTTGCTATGTAATCAATTTTAAAACGACGTTAATTTTGTTTGCTTAATGAAATTTTAGTAGGTCTTTGAGCCGTTGAATTATGATTATGTGATTATTGATTTAATTCGACTATCCAATTCACATGATATATAATGCAATATTACTTCTAATTGATATTGACAGAGCTAATTTGGTTTCAAGCAGCGCATTGGTAGCATACTTTTTCATTTTGTCTTTATTAATTGGGTGCTGCGTGAAATCAAACTAGCTTTGTTAATATTACTATTCATTAATAAAACTGCCATGCTGTAAAGCCGATTTTTTTTATTAATTTCCTCAGAAAAATAGAAAATTAAAAAAAAGGACAGATTTGTTTATTTTTAAAAATGTCTAGACCATCGGGATTCCTAGCAGTCTTGAAAAAAATGAACCGCTAGGAATCCTGACTTTTTTTTTTCTGAAAAATTCTCAAAATGAAAACACTAAACTAATTTTTTGATAAAACACTAAACTAAATTCTCGAAATGATCTGTTTTTTTTTTATAGAATACCATAGATCTGAATATCAAAAACGCTAAACTAAATTTCAAAATGAAAACACTAAACAAAATTTTTTATAAAACACTAAACTAAATTATGAATATGATCTATTTTATTATAGCATACCCTAGATCTGAATATCAAAAATGCTAAATTAAATTCCAAAATGAAAATATAACAAAAAAACTCTAGATCTTAGATTTCATACGTTTACATGAACAATGTGTAGGAAAGAGTATGGTAGATGACAAGAAAATCGAAAATTAGATAAAAAAAAACTTAATCAGAAACTTAAACTCAAGTTTTGAGGCTTTTCTATTTGTTTTTTGCAATTCTGACTGTATCACTTGTTTAGTACACAATAGTGGTTCAAAATTCATATCTTCTTCTTGCAAGCTTTTAGAAAAGTGATCATATGCTGAAATCGGACACTGGAGCTCCGAAATACGCTTATTTAAAGTTTCTTCGTCATTTTCCGCCTTCTTGGTGAATATATCGTCTCTCTTGTCTTATCCCTTGCTCTAGCCTCACATATTTACAAGAGATGTCTCAGATAAATACATATACAACCTACATATGCTTTCGAAATGAGAGAAATGACTTACAAAAAATAGGTAGAGATGCATTATAACAACAAGGTACAAATCGATGATGTGGTAAAGTTTGTATTTCTATTATCACGCATGGATCATACAGCAAAACCGTGTACAGATTTTGGAGCATGTGTATACTCGTCTGAAAAAAGGATGCTCCTCATATTTTTAAATACAATGTTTTTTATTTGTTTTGTCATTTAATTAGGATTTTATACTATCCATTTGGTAATAATTATTAAAAAATTAATTAATGAACAATTTTATTGCTCAATTACTCCTCAATATTTCAAAAAAAAAAAATACCCGAAGAGTATGGGAAAAGTAAAAAATCCTGGGTGTTGTTAAAAATAAAAAAATCCTGGGCATATTTGTAATTTTCTAATTAATTGAGGATACTAATAAAAAAATTCGGCTGTAAAGAGTATGGGAAAATGTTTTCGGTGGAAAGGGGACTGAATGGGTACTGCTACGGTGCTACCGCTGTAAAGAGTGCTCGAATAAATTTAATAACGAGATCATTTAACAATCCACTTAAAAAATAGTTCATGGGCAATGCTTGAGAGATCATACGAGGGGCCATGAAATCACAAATGAAAATGATATAAATTCCTCCGTGCAGCAAAAGGTTGAGAGAATCATTGACTTTAAATCTCGCTTTCTTGAAGAATCAGCTGGAACTTGGGAGACACTTTTAGTTAGGATTTTCTCCCAATTTTGGGGGATTTCCGCATTGATAAATAACAAGAAATAGATATCTTTATTCAAACAAGACATCATGCTCGTTCGGGTGCATTGATCTGTGGAAAGGAGAAAAGAGTCGAGTTTATCTTGTATGTTTTAATCTGTGGATTGCATGGCAAAGTTATTGATTAATTTCGTATAAATTGAGATAGTGGAATATATCAAGATGAGGAATGCCTTTATTTTTTAATTTTTTAATAACATTTTTTTTATTTTACGTAAAAATAAAACAGTTAAATGTGATCTATATTATTTATTCACACATAGAAAATTATCACTTCTAGATTTAAATTTTATATAGATCAGTATGTTGAAATCGACATCTAGAATTTATTCATATTGGTATATTTTTGTAAGCTTTTTATACTAATAAAAATAAAATCGAAATGTCGTGATCTTTTACGTATGCATAGAAAAAATGATATATATCACATTTAACGTTTTTATTACAACATTTAAGGTTTAAGTTATAAATTATTGTAGCTTTAAAAATAGAGGCACAAAAAATGGAGGTATTTGAACTCTCCTCGTAAATAGGGAGATAGTCAAGATTTTTACCAGGTTGGGAAATTTTTTTTACTGATACAACTAGCGGGTTGCAGACTGTTGTGAATTAATCAAACCAATTCAGTATATGAATTGTTCAAAAGTAGACAACAATTCTATTATACATAGATCTATATCTGATTTCCAAAATTCATAAGTAATTGCCTACACCTGATTCAATGTGACTTTGTTTCTCAAAAATCAAAGAGTTTCTTGTAGTTTATCTTAGGGTTAGTTACATGCATGGTACATGTAATTTTTACGTAAATCTATTTAGTATCTTGAAAAATATTATTTAATCTATTTTTGTTAGATTAAGAACCGGAGCTAATTGTTACGAATTCTGAAGTTTGGAAAAATTATTTGTCATGAATAAAATATGGGTTTTTTTTTGTTATGAATCAAAAGTTTGAGAGACATATATAGCATTATTCCTAATATTTTAGTGAAGAGGGATTAATGACAATATGCGTTGTTATTTTAAAAACATTTTTTTTCTTATTTTATGAACTATTGATCTTGTTATCTTGTGTGAATTGAACTAAAAAAGATATGAAAATTTTTCATAGATGCAGAAAGAAGAATAAAATCAATAATTTAAATTTGTTGTTTGAATTTTAGAATTTGAAATATTAGTACAGAAGAGGGATTTTGACAACTTATTAATATCAAAATGTGGTAAAGAACTCTCTTCTATATTTATATCAGTAAAATAAATTAATATTGTCAGTTTTGATTGAAAACTTTTGTGCTTGAAAATGCCAATTCTTAAAAAAAAACATGATAAAAGGTTTATTTGACACGAACGCTCGTCCTTTTAAAAAATTTGTTAATAATCATAACATGTCATTATGTCCAAATAAAAAAGTGTAGCATTGTGCAAACATTGTAGAGAATTCTGAACAAATTTGCATTCTAAGCAGCGTTTTCAAATAATAAATATTTTTAGCCCCAGTCCCCAGTCCATTTTTGTGAAATAAAATACTTTCGTATTTTAAGAATATTTGAATTCAATTTTGAAATCGTTAATTTGAAAATTTAGCCTTTTCAGATATATATATATTATTTTGTTCCATAGCTCTAATATTTTTAAATAGATTCAGTTTTTTTATTATAGTATAACAGTAGAGTCGATGTAATGTTACGACAGAGTTATAGAGAGATGATTGGTTTTCAAAATTGAATTACTCCGTTCTGTCACCTGATTTTTCAAAGTTATACAATAAAAACAAAAAGAAAGAATGAAATCCCAGAGTTCACTTTTTAGCCGATTTTTTTATTAATCGAAAATAAAAAATATCGCAAATGAGAAACAGTTTGATGAAATTTCGATATATAGGTAGGACGGGACAATTTATCCCGTCTCGTGGGAGAGGACAATTTATCCCGTCCCGTGAGATGGGACAATTTATCCCGTCCCACAGATAAGAAGGATTTTGGATTTTCGTGCACTCGAAGTCAGATTGTTATTTCGGTGTTGTAGTATATGAGTTTGTGGAACATGATAAATTGTCCCGTCCTACTTATATATTGAAATTTCATCAAACCGTTCTCCATCTGTGATATTTTTTTATTTTCGATTAATAAAAAAATCGGCACTTTTTAGTCCACTCAGATTAATTACGGGCATTTCAGTGATTATTATAGTTAATTAAATGTTATCTATCACGAACAATACCTCAACTACAATTTACAAATTGTTAAATTAATAATAAATTTATTAATAAAATAACAGCTTAAAATTCTTAACTTGAAAATGATAGAGAGTCAGATAATTCTTAACTTGTGTGAATTAAATTTCTTCAGTATCAAATGAACCAACATAATTGTCAATAAATATTAATAAATAGGAGCCTGATAATTGTCCCTTCAAACAAATCTCCGTGCGTACCACTAAGTATTTAATATCTAACTTTTATTTTCAGCGTTCATATCTAAGAATTTAAATCTTTATTTATAACATTTTACAATGTTACTCGCAAGCTTTTAAACCTCTATTTACAAATATTTAAATTCTAAATCTAGATAATTTTAACTCCTAATTATTTTTGTCTTCAAACCAAAAAGAAAAGATTCCTTCCATCCAATTTTTTTTTTCTCTGATCATTTTCTTCTATTTTTCCGATGATCCGTGACGAATTTTGCGAATTTAAAAATACGAACGTTTTATACTCGATTTTCTCTTTCAAATTAGATCCAAGAAAAAATACTTTTGAGTAATTTTCAAGTCGTTGTTTTTTTTAACGGAAAGCCCATGAGCACTTTAAATTCTCAAGTTTTTAAACTTCAGTCTACAACTTTTTAAACCTGACATAAAAATCATTTAAATGTTTCACACAACTACTTTAAAAGATTGTAGACAAATGTTTTTTTTTATGGGAAATGTTGGAGTCAAGCAGCCAGATTCCATATATCATATACGAATGGTGTCAATTTTACATAGTTTTTGAAAAATAAAAGCATAAATATAAGAGAAGAGAAAAGAGGATTATTTAGACAGAGGTTTAAAGGCTTGTGAAGCTATATATATATATATATATATATTTTAAAAACTGAAAGTTAAGGATTGTACACATAAATTTAAATGCTTGATACGAGTACTTTAAACAGTTGTAGACAGAGGTTTAAAGGCTTGACACAAGTACTTTAAAAGGTTGTAGACGGAAGTTTAAAAGCTTGATTGCAGTGTTTTAAATGTTTGAGTGTACTACTTTAAACACGTGATACTATATGATCGACATCAGAGGTTTAAATGTTTGAACGTAGCAGTTTAAATGACAGACATCAGAGGTTTGAATGGTTGTAGACTGAGGTTTAAAAGTTTGAGAATTTAAAATGCTCATGAGCTTTACTAAAAAAATAAACGACTTGAAAATAACTCAAAAATATTTCTTATTGGATTTAATTTGAAAGAGAAAATTGTGTAGAAAACGTTCGTATTTTTAGATTCGCAAAATTTATCACGGATTGTCGGAAAAATGGACGAGAATTATCAGAGAGAAAACACAAAAATGGGTGAAATAAATCTTTCCTTTTTCGGCTTGAACACAAAAGTAGTTAAGAGTTAAACTAGCCAGATTTAACATTTAAATGCTTGTGGATAAAGATTTAAAAGCTTACGATTATCATTTTGAAAAGTTATAAACATAACTTTAAAAACTTGAATATGAGTGCTAGAAATGGAAGCTAGACAAATTAAAAGTTTTTTTGGGTTAAACTAGTTGGGGGATGCGTTCGGATATGATGATTCGGAAGCTAGAATATTTTCCTAATAAATATTTACTTAAAAAAAACTTAATTTTTATTAATACAGTTTCGGAGTTGCTATTTTTTAACATCGAATAATCAACAATGATGTATTCGTCAATTTAACAATTAGATACTTGTTCTTAATTATTACGCATTAATTTGTGATATTTAACAAGGTATAATTAATTTTTAATATTTAACAAGGTATAAATATCTAAAAGTAAACTGGATTGACCAATGTTTGAATGTACTCCTGACCTTTCCACCAAATGTAATAAAAAAATATCGTACCGGATTTTTTCTTCTGGTTCCTGCTTTTCACTTTCATTTGGTAAAAAAAGAAATAAGAGTGGTGCGGCTAGCATGATGAAATTTATGTTTCCGAAGCATTTGTAGATCTCAAAAGAAGAGGATGCTATGATAACAAAGGTCAGCTCTGAGCACAAATTACGATCTGACACGCCACTCGTATGTACTGATTCAAGTCGCTACCAGTAATTGAATGAACTCACTCTTAGGTCTCTTTTAGGTCATAGTCCTGCTAGTGCTAGGCGCTTGTCAAACTACGAATCAGAGTAGGTCCGATGCCCATCGGACCTACCTTGGTTCGATGGGTATGATGACCATTCGATCTGCATCAAGATTCGTGTGATCTGCATCAAATCCGTACAAGTCTGTATCAATTTCCGTGCGCATAGATCTTGATGCTAATTGTACGGTCCTATAGCTAATTGAACCTAAATGTAGGTCCATCGGACCTACTCCTATCTCGTCAAACTATACCATAGGTTCTCAATTTTAAAATAGCTTTAATTACTAGGTTGTTGAATAATTTATTATTGTTGATTGACTAAAAGTAAAAAAAGATACAGAACCTTTAATCGGTTATTAATTGAATGCCGTGCACTGAGAAATATTATTCTGTGTAATACTGATTTTATTAAAAACAACAATATATAAGGTGGAATGGTGGATGAAATTCTAATATGAATTATAAGATACGTTAGATCAGGAGAATATGATAACTGAGTGAAAAACTATTTTAAGTTTTGGTGATGATACTTATTTTATGTAAATCATTTTTCAAAACAAGAACGGTAGCATTTACAAGAATCACGTCTATTTCAGTAATTAAAACATTGTTCTTTGTATAAAATATTGTGTGCACAAAAAAAAAATATTTGACAACTTTTGACCCTCATTTATGCTAAAAAGATATTGTAACATTTATTTAAATAACACGACAGCAATATCGCAATTGATCACAAAAGATTAAGGATAATCTTGAAGAGATCTGCTAATTTAATCTTTTAAAAAAATAGAGCTAACTTTGAGTTAAATTACTAAGGATGCGTTTGAATGATCCAAAAATAGAGCTAACTTTGAGTTAGCTCCACTATTCTTAAATCTTGGTGATCCGAAAACAAATTAGCAAATTGGGTTAACTCAAGAATAACTCTATTCTACTAACCCATAGAAATGGTGAGTTAGCAATAATAGAGTTAGTGGTGTTAGTGATATTAATAAAATATTTGATTCCTCTCAATCAGAGTTAGTTTAAATATTAAATTAGCATTAAATAAAATATTTTATTAGTATTAAATAAATATAATATTAGATTAAATTAGTATTAAATAAAATATTAGTTCAAATATTAAATGTAATATAATATTAATTTAAAATATAGTATTAAATAATATAATATCAAATTAGATTAATATTAAATAAAATGTTAGATCAAATATCATATTGTAGTCATTAATTATTAAATGGAATATAATATTAGTTTAAATATTATATTAGTATTAAATAAATATAATATCATATTAGATTAGTATTAATATTAGATTAAATATAATATAATATTATTTTAAATATTAAATGTAATATAATATAGTTTAAATGTTAATTGTAATGTAATTATTAGTTTAAATGTTAATTGTAATATAATTATTAGCTTAAATATTAGATTAGTAATAAATATAATATTAGATTAAATTAGTATTAAATAAAATATTAGATTAATTATAATATAATATTAGTTTAAATATTAAATATAATATAATATTAATTTAAATATTAAATATAATGTAATATTATTTTAAATATTAGATTAGTATTACATAAAATATTAGATTAAATATAATATAATATTAGTTTGAATATTAAATGTAATATAATATTAGTTTAAATGTTAAATGTAATATAATATTAGTTTAACTATTAGATTAGTATTAAATAAATATAATATTAGATTAGATTATATTAGTATTAAAAAATATTAGTTTAAATATAATATAATATTAGTTTAAATATTAGATTAGGTTAATTATTATTTTATTCATTCTTTCCATCGCTATTCCAATTATACAATCCAAACGACATTTTTACTAACCCAAATAGTTCAAAGTCAGCGCTATTCTGAAACCACTCGGGTTAACACTATTATCAACTACTAACCCAAAAATTGCTATTCTTGAATTAATCCTTGCACGATCCAAACATACCTTAAGTGAATACTACTTTGGATATGGTTTTGAATTGATAAAGTTCATATAAATTATTATCTGTATTCAGATATATTTTTTTAATAGTTATTATAGAAAATATGTACTTTCCAATTTCAAATTATTACAAAATAATTATGTTGCTCACCGTATAATACGATATTTTATGTACAATTGACAGTTCATAGTTTAGCATTATTGTAATAATTTTTTCCTTACCTATCCAGCGATAAACTGATAATCATTCTAACATATTACCCGGAGATTTTTTGTTTTGTTCAGAAAATAAATTTTCTCGTTAGTGACTTTAGTCCAATGAAGATTTTGACGTAGAATTGAAGTCTTTCTACTGGGAAAAGAAGAAGAGAAGAAATCCGTTGTTTAACTTGTATTTTGTTCTTCTCAAGACAACATAGGTAAAGGGGCTCTTTTGGAATATTCCAGGAATAGCAGGCCTCTAAAGTAACTTTATTGGCTTAAACTCACAATTGAGCAGACAAACAAACAGCTCTCTTTTCTGCTAAAATAAAAACATTTCTCTTTACCCGACACTATCCGAACCCCTAGAGAAAAAGAGAGTGAGAGACAGAGAGGTAGTAAATACCACTAATAAATGGTAATAAAAAGGAGAGAAAGGAAGAAGGAAAGCAGAGCACTACTCTCATATTGGAGATCTCTGCTCTGTTTAAAGAGAGGAGAGAGAAAGGTGGTAGCTTTGAAGAGTATATGGTTGGATTCTTCCGAGTGACAGAGGTAAACTCTACATGCTCTCTCTCTTGCTTTTTTTTGTTTTGGTTGAGACTGACAACGGCAACATATAGTCATATACTGAGAAAAAAAGAGTGAGAGATTCACCAAAAAAAAAAAAGGACGAATCAGAGAGATAAGAGATGTTGGGCATGGGAGGTGCTATGATGGGCCTCTGCTGTTGCTGTGTAGTGGCTTATTAGAGGACACCAGACAAGGCTATTCAGTTTTTTTTTTTTTTTTTTGCCTTTGTTTTGTTTCAATTTACTTTACATCACTTTGTGCCCTCTCGTTCTCTCTCGGTCTCTCCCTAAAAAGAATCTAGTATCTCTTCTCTTGGCATTCAGTCTCATTACCACATACCAAGTAAGTTTGTAATTGCTCTTTTATTTCATTGTCTCTACATGAATTAGCACTATTAATAATATTTGTTTCCAAAAATTTCTTACTTGGAGTCTTTTATTTTTTTTTTTGTTTTTTGTCTAATGACTTGTGCATTAGTAATTTAAAACACCAACTCGAAGTTCTTGTCACTTTCTCCATTTATTTCGTCTCCAAGTTGGTACTTTTCCCATAGTTCTTCTCAAAATAACGGATCACAGAATACCTTTTTTTTTTTTTTTTTTCTGTAAATCAAGTGAAACAAATTTTCTTGACACTTTATTTATTTTGTCTCCAAGTTGGTATTTTTTCCAGCTTCTGGTCTCATACCACGCTAACAATATATAGTCGCCTCACATGTTTCCTTTGTCGTAAATTGTGTCTAATTAATGTTGTATATATATATATATAGGAAAATGCTAATATGCTACGCGTAGCACAGAGGGTCTCCGTGCTACTGCTCAATATTTGAGTTTTCAAAATTCTAACGGTCGATCCGAACCGTTCAACATGATCCTCATATGAATATGTACTTGCAAACCAAATTTTACATTTTTTAGAATTTTTTACTATTTTATTAGATAGGTAGAAAATCACTTGATTTGAAAATTCTGTACCTACCATTCAGATAAGTTGATTTTCTACCTATCTAAAAAAATAGTAAAAAAATTCTAAAAAAAATGTAAAATTTGGTTTGCAAGTACATATTCGTATGGAGATCATGTTGAACGGTTTGGATCGACCGTTAGGATTTTGAAAACTCAAATATTGAGCTGGAGACCCTCTATGCTACGCGTAGCACCGTAGCCAACTTCTATATATATATATATATATATGTTTCATATCTCTCTCAACATACCTCACATGTTAGTTTCGTTTCCAAGTTGCCAGTTTCTCTCAGTGCATTTTTTGTATGATCTCTTAGGAATTCAGACCCTTTGGTAAAACTGGCAAAATACTATGTCTCTCCTATCATCCTATGCATATTTCATTAGTATTCATTCATTTATTTATTTTATTCCAGGGCAAGTTTTTCACCGCAGCAACAACTTGCAAGGAATGTGCACTAGATCTTACCATCTCAAGAAAAGCTTAAGGGGAAGGAAGAGAAAAACAAATAATTTAATCAATTGAGGAGAAGGGAGTTGTACTTGTATGATGTCTGTTTAGTGTTTTTTGTGGATTTCTCTGATTTCGTACTAGGTTATGTGGGCTCTTGTACCAGTGGATTAAACAACAAGGATATTTTATACCGTGTCTCTTGGTTTATTGTCTAAGTATGGAAAATAGTAAATTAAGAACCTAAGCAACCTATAAATTGCTATATGTATTCATTTTGACCCAAATCTCCTGGAATATTTGTCAATCTACTCCGTGGGGTTTTTCTTAGAGGGGCCTGGTACTGTTATAAATATCGAGAAATACTGGGGTTGGAGGAGTTGCAATTTGAAATCGGAAGCTTTTGAAGGGCTAAAATGAAGTTTATGAAGCTTGGATCAAAACCTGACTCCTTTCAGACAGATGGAAATGATGTTAGGTGATTTAATCTATTATTACATTTTCCTTAGTATCGTTTAACTATGCTGTGGAATGGTGGAAATTTAGTGTTTTGTTATTCTTTTTGTTTTTGTTTTTCTACATGGTTTTTCTTTACTCATCTGGTTTTAGCTACGAACTTTTTCATGAAACAACTGACGTTGACCCAAGTACTAAGCTTATTTAGTAATTCATTTGGTAATTGCCTGTATATTACAGTACCTGCATTGCTGCAATTGCCACCTTACACTCAAAAAAAAAAATACAGTACCTGCATTGCTAGAAAATTTGAGACGAGTCTTTATCTGATTTTGGTTGTTCTTTGCTCTCAGTAGTTTCTGATGGAGTAGGTTGTGCGCTTTACACCCCAAATAATTGCTCTATTAGTTTAATTTTGCCTAAATTGGTTTCAACCAATTGCAGGATAGTGGCGACGGAAATGGCTACTGACATCACAATTCATGTAGGGGAAGTCAAGTTCCATCTACACAAGGTACAACTTTTTTTTACTTGAAGATTTGGGGTCTCATATCTCTCTTTTGTTATTGTCTTGTACTGGTAAGTACTATATGCTTTGTTCTGGCCTTAACCAAACAAAACTCAAAACCCATTGTCTGTTTTAAAGTTTTTGTCCTCTTAAAAGTAATCACGAATGCCATACTAAGCCAATAAGATATGGGCCGACATCTATTATTAATTGCTAGTCATACTCTCTCATCTCTTTTCCTATCTCACAATTCAATACGTCATAATGCAGTTCCCCCTTCTCTCAAAAAGTGGCCGAATCCAAAAGCTCCTTGCATCCCCTACTGACTTAGCCAACAACATCCATCTCAATGATGTCCCTGGTGGGGCCACCTCCTTTGAGATTTGTGCAAAGTTCTGTTATGGCACGACTGTGACTCTCAACCCTCATAATGTCATCTCCACTCGGTGTGCAGCTGAGTACCTTGAAATGCATGAATCAATCGAAAAAGGCAACCTGGTCTACAAAATTGATGTTTTTCTATCAAGTGTTTTCCGTAGCTGGAAAGATTCCATTATTACTCTTCAGACCATGAAAACCCTCAAATCATGGTGTGAAGATTTGAATCTAGTGGACCGTTGCATGGAGTGCATTGCGAGTAAGGCTTCTGTTGATGTGTCAAAGGTTGAGTGGTCGTACACGTACAACCGAAAGAAGCTTGCTCCAGCGGTGGTACCAAAAGATTGGTGGGTTGACGATTTAACGGAGGTTGAGTTGGATCAGTTCAAACAGATAATTGATACAATAAAAACCAAGGGGAGGGTTTCATACCAAGTGATAGGTGAGGCAGTAAAGACATACACTTACAAGCGGGTCCCTGGTTTGAGCAAGGTGTCAGTTATTCAAGGAGACGCAAAAGTGAAATCTCTTGTAGAAACTGTTACATGGTTGTTGCCAAACGAAAGAGGTTCAGTTTCTTGTAGCTTCCTCCTCAAGCTACTACGAGCTGCATGCATGTTACATTGTGCCAAAGCATGCAAAAATGAACTGGTGAAGAGAATTGGCAAGCAGTTAGAAGAGGCTTCAGTAACTGATCTCTTAATTCCTACCATAGATGGAGAGCTAACCATATATGACATAGATATGGTTCTTAACATAGTAGAAGAATTCGTGATGCAAGATAGTGACAATGGTGGTGTCGAGGAGGTGGAGAGGTCAGGCATGCTTTTCTGCAATAAGAAAGGTGTAGTGGCGAAGTTAATTGACGGTTATCTTGCTGAAGTGGCAAAAGATCCAAATATGCCTTTGTTGAAGTTTCTAGATTTGGCCGAGATGATACCAAGTGAGTCAAGACCCGTGCATGACGGGATCTACCGTGCTGTTGATATGTATCTCAAGGTGAGTCATATTCTTAATTAAATCAGGTATTTTATTAAGTTGAACATCTAAGAATGTTTTTGCAAATATTGCAATGCCAGTTTTCACCACAAAATACCAGTCTATTACGAACAGTCCATCAGATCATTGTATATACGAGGTAAGAAACTTTTTTATAAGGAGATAAGGAGCAAGATATACAACCAGCATTGAGCACATTAAATGAAAGGTACCTATATCTGTACTAACAAAAGCAAGTAAAAAGTAGTAGATAAGAATTTAATAGTGGACACTAATGGTCAATTAACTGGCATTTACACACACACAAAACCAACTGTTAAATCCATGTTAACTGTTTGAAACTCAAATAGGAGCACCAAAACATAAGCAAAGGTGAGAAGAAGAAGCTTTGCTCGCTGCTTGACTGCAAAAGGCTCTCCCCTGATGCATGTGCCCATGCTGTTCAAAACGACCGCTTGCCTCTCCGCCTTGTTGTCCAGCTCCTTTTCCACGAGCAATCTCGTACTTCTGCCTCCGCCTCTGTCTCTAGTGACAGTAACAGAGCTGACAACTCAAGTGTCGTAACTTCCTATGGAAGTTCCCGCTCTGCTGCCACCACTCTCACCACCACCACCACCACCACCACTGAGGATGATAGTTGGGATGGTGTAAATGGTGTCAATACTGTGAAGGTGAAGGCAAGTGTGACACCTAAGAAAATACTAGGAAAGATTTTGACTGTGAAAGGTAATGGGAACAGTGTGCTGGTGAGCAGTGGGTCAGATTCCTCAGGCAGTCTTGAAGGGATTGCAAAGGCTACACCGGGAAGGAAAGTCCGATAGTCGGTTTCCTAGTGAAGGTTGTTTGGTTTTAAGGTTTAGGGATAGCATTAGTGTTGTAGTTGATTCTCCTTTTTCTTATTTTTTTTGTTTCTGTGTTTTCTGAAAGATGGTGAGACAGCAAGCAGGATGGATTTTAAGAACTGGTACGCTGTGGTAGTTTACGTTGCTTGTTAGCTTGTTAAAATTAAACTAAGAACTGTTTTCATTTAAGGTATGCTATAACATTAAGTTCTTTTGATGGCGAAAAGATTGAAATTTTCGTTGCTCTTGTGGTCTGGCCTCATCGTGTTTATCCTAGAGAAACTTTTCAAGACCACTGTTTATATTCTGTATATGTGAAACCCTGTTACGCTGGCCATTACATTTTATTACCGAACAGTTAGAACTCGCTAGACAATATTTCTCCATGTCAGTCTTTTCATAGTACCGAACTGGTGATGGCATAATTCTGTATCATTCTCATTTGCACGTCTAAAATCAACACATTCATTGTTCTTGCAACTAATTTTTTAAAATAATAATTTGGATAGGATAAAAATAATAATAAATTTTTTTTTGAAGGCCTAGCAGCGGCTGCTAGGTGATGATTTATTAAATTAGAAAGAAATTACATCTTCTTGGTGAGTTGCACCTGGGGTGTGCCTACCAGTACACACTTATGAAATAATAATAATTTATTATGTTCTTTTTAATGTATCAGACCCAAGCCGACTTGTAGTGTGTCAACATCTTTTTTCATCTGAGCTGACCTGACGGGTCATCATTCAACTTAACCCATCTTGTTTTGTCTAAATTTTATTTATATATGTTTATTAATATTTGACTTTCTTTGGCTGCAGTTATTATACCATCGACTTTATCGTACCAGAGCCTAAACCGCCAGTGTGATCCATTTTCGTTATTGATGATTGAATGAACACGGAGCATGGTTAAATTCAATGACGACAGCTAGGGAACATACACATATCTATTCTTTTTATATACAATTCCATATTTATTTAATATGTTGCATTCAATTTAAAACCAAGTTTAGTAATTCGGGAGTTCAATTGGCGGCTAAGCACGTCTGTTTGAACTGATAAGTCCACCTCCCTTACCTGTCTCTATTAATTTTAATTACTTTGTCTCACCACTGAGTTTATAAGAGGACCAGCCCTATCTTTGAGATAATAATCTCTACGGAGCGATCCCTCCTGAAATTGGCAAACTTACACAATTGACAAATTTAGCACTATCAATGAACTTTTTAAGTGGAGAAATTCCAACTGCTCTTGGAAACCTAAGTAATATGAACACTTGAATTCTAGAGAGGAATACTATCTCTGGATTAATCCCTCCAACAATTGGTTTGCTAACAAAGATGAGTCTATCCCTATCTTCAAATTCTCTGAGCGGAGAAATTCCTACTACTTTTGGAAACTTGACCATGATTGAAAATTTATTCATTATGAACAATAGATTATTTGGATCAATACCTCATGAAATGAATAATCTAACAAGGTTAGTTCAAATTTTATTGAGCGACAACAACCTTTCTGGATATGTACCTGCTGATTTGTGCAAAGGGCAAGTTCTTGAGGGGGTTGCTTTGCACGGTAACAAATTTGAAGGTCCAATTCCAAGTAGTTTGAAAAATTGCAGTAGTTTAACAAAAGTTACTCTACAAAGAAATCTATTTTATGGAGACATATATCTAAACAATTCGGGGTCTACAGGAATCTAAGTTACATGGATTTGAGCGCCAATCAACTTTCAGGAAATCTTGCATTCACGTGGGCCCACTGCCAGAACTTATTATTTCTAGACATATCTTCATTCCATTATTAAGCACGTTGGGTGTCCGATCCGCCAACGGCTACGATTGAAAGATGAAATTTTGGATTTAATCTCAGCCCTCCAGTCACATTATCTGTCTTCTTTTGATTAAATACATATGTTTTATGTGTAGAAGTCTAAATTTAGTTAATACTCACCACACGTACTGCCACACAATACATTACAATTAAAATTGAGTAGAGTCTGAAATTTAGCAATATATTTTTCCGTTTTCTTATTTCTTTCTTTCCTTATTACTCCCTCTTCAATGGAGTAGACTCCACCTTCCTTTTTTTTATTTCTTTGTTTCCAAACCTCTTCTGCGTTTCTATATGGATTACAATGAATTAATTTTTTTCTAATCTTCTTATTTCTCTTACTTTGTTTCTATACATATTGCCGTGGAAAATCTAGAATATATTTTTAATTTTGTTTCTATACATATCTAATCCATGACCCTTTGAATATCACAGAAGCCCTCCAATAAAGCCAAGAAAAATTCATGGAAGCACAAAGCAGCAGGAAATTTTGTTGACATTGTTGTTCTTTTTCTATGCTTAGAAAGATTCTTTTAAAAAAAATATATTTACGAAAATTTGTCTAAACTACTTATTATCATACCCATATATCGAGTGTGGTTATGACTGGTAACAATAAATACTAGCAACTTTTGCTACTATTATTGTAAGATTGCTTCATATACTCGATAATGCGAGGGGTTATGACTCTGCGTCATTTAACTTTCAATACATGCAATTATTATTTGTTTTTTACTGTACCAAATAGAAGTATATAAATTGAGGACAAAATTTATGTGTAGGTAGTGCCTACACTTAGTGATTCTAAAATAAACAAGGTTACTGTTACAAATCATAGTAAAAAAACTATAAATAAATAAGAATAAGAGACATATGTTTGAGGAGGGGAATAAATATGAAAATGCACTTAGTGATCCTTGTAGTGTGTCCCCGTTGCAACGCACGGACATGATACTAGTCAAGTAATAAAATTGGTGGTGTCATACCACCTGAGATTGGTAGCTTGGATGGATTAGTAAAACTTCATTTGTTATCTAATTATCTATCAGGGGTTATAACGACGGAACTTGGTAGATTAAAAAGATTGATCGAACTAAATCTAAGTCACAACAATTTCATAGGAAATGTACCGAAAGAGCTGGGAATGTTGCCTGCTTCTATAAACTTTGATATATCGTCAAACAATCTGTCAAGTGTACCAGAAGATTCGGACAATTGTATTAACCTTGAATTATTAGACCTCAGCAAAAATAGGTTGACTGAAAAAATTCCATCTCATTTTGGAAACTTAATACATTTATTGGACCTCCTAGATTTAAGCTCAAATTTTTTTACTGGAGAAATACCAATAGCGATAGAGATTATCATGTTACAAAATCTCAATCTATCTCACAACAATCTAATTGGTCAGATTCCGTCTTCATTGGATGACTTGTTGAGCTTGTCAACCATGAATTTGTCATACAATCAACTGGAGGGTCCAGTGCTCGATAAAAAGTTCTTTCAGAAAGCCCCACAACAATGGTTTGTACGCAACACAAATCTTTGTGGCACTATTCAGGGTTTGCCATTGTGTGATGGATTTGTTAAAGATAAGAATGGATCAACTAGACTACGAATGGTTAAGTTGATTGCAAACTTGCGGTAGTGCACTACTAACCTCTTTCTTACTTTTGCAACTTTACCTCCTATACTCAAAAACGAGAAAAGAAAAATTAGGGCAAATTCCTAGTAAAGGCGACATTTTTTCCGTGTGGAATTTTGATGGAAGAGATGTGTATGAGGATATTATAAAGGCAACACAGAATTTTAATGAAAAATATTGCACTGGAAGCGGAGGCCATGCAAGAGTTTACAAAGTGACTTTAGCGTCAGATAACCTCACAGCGTAAAGAAAATTTACTTAGCAGGTGGTGAAACATCACTAGGCGTTGAAGCTTTCCACAGAGAAATTCACACTACCTAGATTCGACACCGCAACATTGCTAAATTATTTGGCTATTGTTCCTCACCTCAAAATAAATTTCTTATATACAAATATTATGAGAAGAGAGATTTACATAACGTTCTCAATTGTGAGGCGGTAATAGAATTGGATTGGAAAAAAATGAATGCTATATTGAAAGATGTTGCATGTGCTCTCTCACATTTGCATCATGATTGTAATCCACCAATAGTACATCGGGATGTAACTTGCAAAAACATCTTGCTTGATTCTGAGTTTACAGCATGTATCTCAGATTTTGGCACTTCTAAATTTCTCAAGTCGGAGTCTTCTAATTGGAGCATGCTTTCTGGAACCTGCGGTTACATAGCACCAGGTTATTATACACCACCTGTATTTTAGTTTCCATCAATATAATTGTATTGAAAAATAGAAATAATTGCAATTTTTTTTTCTTTACGCAGAACTAGCCTATACCATGAAGATGACTGACAAATGTGACGTATATAGCTTTGGAGTGTGTTGGAACTGCTTATAGGAAAGCACCCTGAAGATTTGATCAATCTAACTACTTCCGGCGAAGAGGTGATCATACTTCAAGATATCCTTGACAAACACATTGAACCACCAACGAGACAAGTCATAAATGATATTCTCAAATTGATTCAGGTTGAATACAAGTGCTTAAATAAGAATCCGACACTCCGTCCAACAATGGAGGAGGTGGTGAATTGTATCTGGAAGTGAATAGCTAAGTGCTTCATAAATTCTGGTAGTAGCTTCTCTGTTTCAAGATTAAATTGTTGGGGGAGATTAGAATTCATTTGTAGAATATATATGATGCTTATTTTCATATTGGGTAATTATATGTTACCCCTTGATTCCTTCTCTCATTTTTCCTCCAACTAACTAACTTCCTTTTCTAACTATAATAATCAATTCTAACTAACTAGTGGTCTCTACAAATTAATTAGTAGATTTTTTCCTTCTATTTCTTTCCTCTCTCCCTCCCTCTCCCTCTTCCACCTCCACTCCCACTTCCACCTCCGCCTCCACCCGCCTCTCCCACCTTCGCCTCTCCCTCTCCGCCTCCGCCTCCCACCTCCGCCTCTCCTTCTCCGCCTCTGCCTCCGCCTCCGCCTCACACGACGAGGATGAATACTTGCATGACGAGGGTGAATACTTGTGCAACGGATAACTCGAAAGTATGTCATCATGTATCTCATTTTAAAGAGAAAATTATGTAGAAGACGTTCGTGGTTTTAAATTTGCAAAATTCCTCACAGATTGTCAGAAATATTAGTTAGATTGAACGGAGAAAAAAAAATCACCTCTAAAAACGTGTAAAATATGGGTGTGATATGTCCAGTTTTTTTTAAAAATACTTGATACATCAGGGTGAATACTTGATGTTATTTCCACTTGCGGTGACGGTTATACGGTCCCCACGGTAGTTAGTGATGGCGGTTGTGCGGTGTCCCCCTACTTAATTACGTGTTTTCTTTTGTTTTTAGCGGACGGCAGTTGTGGTACCCTACTATCTCCGTGTAATTAATACTCTTAATGTCGTAATATTTTCATATATAATTCTTTCTCAAAGATGAGTACTTTTATTTATATGGATGAATACAACTCGTGTTAAGTGTGAATACTTTTTCGCAAATACTTATCTGAAGTCGCGGTTGTGCGGTCCTACCATACCTTCATGTACTATTTACACTTACACGACGAGGATGAATACTTGTTCAATGAGAGATGAGTACTTGCGTACGAGGTATGAATACTTGCGTAATGGACACCTCGAAAGTATGTCATCATGGATCTCATTTGAAAGAGAAAATTGTGTAGAAGACTTTCGTGGTTTTAGATTTGAAAAATTCCGCACAGATCGACAGAAATATTAGTTAGAGTGAACGTAGGAAAAAAAACCACTTCTAAAAACGTGTAAAAGATGGGTGGTAATGTTTCCTTATATAATTATTTCTCAAAGATGAGTACTTTTATTTACATGGATGAATACTACCTAGGTCAAGTGTGAATACTTTTGCGCAATATGTCCGCCGGTAATACTGTGAAGACAGTTGTGGTCCCCTACTAATTTCAGCAGTTATTAACTGTAATATTGTGGTCCCCTACTTATTTTCAGTTGGGGAAAAAATGAGAGATGAATGATGGGGAAAGCTAGGCCCTCCCTTTCATATTATGTATTTGAAAGTGTTTTTGAATTATTGATATTTACTCATTCCACGTGTGTGGTGAGAAAAAATTATCATGTACATAATATTATTATAATATCTTATAAAATGTTTGGTGTGATTTCCATTATTATTCACAATATCTCTTTTAGAAATGCTTTTCTTGTAGTACATATAGTGTCATCTCCTTAATTAATCACTAGTAATCTTTTGATGGCTAAAAGAAAAAAAAATATAAGTTTTAATGGTACTTCTCCTATTCCTTGATCGATACATTAAGGGGTGATCCAACCTTTGTCCATTTAGTCCCGTTTAGCTTTCATCATTCTTTAGTTATTTTCGTCCATTTATAACATGATTCTTATTTTCATATTTTGTATTTGAAAGTGGTTACGCTTTATTAATATTCACTTATAATTCCATGTGAGAAAAATTTATCGTGCACATAATATTATTATAATATCTTATAAAATGTTTGGTGAGATTACATAATGATTCACAACATCTCTTCTACGAAAAAACTTTTCTTGTAGTAAATTTAGTGGCATCTCCTTAATCACTGGTACTCACATCAAAGAAATTCTTAAAGGCGCATCACTTTTGTACATTAACAGCATTTATATCTCAGTAACTCAAATAAGTTAAAAAAAAGAAAGAAGATATGCCCATTTCATTCACATGAAATCAGAGTTAATTTACATATAGGAAAAAGAGTTCAAAGCTCAATCAAAAGACCCAAGTATAGTTAGCACCAAGCAAAACACAAAAGCTCGGTGCTTAACCGATCACCAAAACACCGTTATAGTAAAGGTATAAGTTAGGACTAAGCCACATATGATAGGGCTAAGGTAAAGTAAGGATCCTAAACTCGGATCTAAACAAAAGCTATGGAAATTCTTCATGGCAGACTCAAATGAGTTTTTAAATAATTATTAACTACTTTTTAGAAATTAAGATCTCTAAAGTTTCTAATTATCACATTCCTGAAAATAATTTTAAAGTTTTATTAAGAAACGCTAGCAACAAATTAAAAGGAGAAATAATTTCAGCTAATCATTTAGTCAGCATGGAGTTTATAAACAGTTTCTTAATAAAAAAATTTTACTGCATAATTTCTAAATAAGTAACTTTCTCACATCTCTGAAACTGAATTAGAAACTGTCACATCAGATTAGAAACTCTAATAGTATCAGGGATGTAGATCTAAGAATGCTTTCAAAGTTACGTCCTGGAGATGGCTGAGGAAGCTAGATAGTCTCCTTGTTGGTGTCCTTTGCTGTCATGATGCACAAGCTGCAAAGAGAAAAAAAGAGAAAAATTGATGAAATTTTAATGGTATTTTTCCTTTCTGGATCGATACAAGAGCTCCTCAGCATGGCACTTAACTGTGGTAATCCATTTTAGTCACTTTTGTCCATTTAGCTTTCATCCTTCCTTCTTTTAGGTCTTGTTGATTAATCACATAACCAAGGGATGATGGCCAGTGTAACGTACCGGAGGAAATTGAGCAGTATTTTGGTCAAGTTGGAACGAATCAGTTTGGCTTAATTGTGCTAAAATAAGTGCAATAGTTTACATTAGAAATCTTGCAATTGCAAGATCTATAGAACTAATTAAATAGATTATAAAGGTAATAAAAATAGGTATTCACACATACATTTCGTCTTCATTCTTTCACGGTTTGTGTTCAGTTCTATTTTCTTCACTAATGGGGCAATACTGAATAGATCTTAAATTAATGGTCAGATCGATCCAAGCCATAATGTATCCTATTGAGCCCCATAAGCTCAGATCTACATCAAAGCAATTACGTACATTTATACAATCTTTGGGATTTTCTCACTTTTTTTTTTTTGGATTTAGATAAACATAAGGTTTCCTTTGAAGAAGCTAGTGCGCAGCTGTCCAATAATCCGAACTTCCCAAGAAAAATAAAGTTTTTTTTTTTTCTATAAAGCAAATCACATAGAAGAGTAAAGAATGGAGAAATGAAATCTTGTATTAATTCAATCTCAAAATATTACATAGTGCAATGACCTCTATTTAAAGAGTCTAATCACAGTGGCTTAATTGTCTAACTAACCTCTAACCGAATAGCTTGTTACAATTAATGAGTAACTAACTTTCTTAACATAATAGTTGTTACATCTAATCTCTAAGGATCCAAGCCACTGGAGCTATCTAAACTATGCTTATCATTCTACAAATTAAAACAGCCCCATAAGCTCAGAGTCCAACTCTGCTGCTTTTCTGAGAGAAAAGCAGGTTCCTGCTTTTCCAGATCCAACCATTCAAGTTCGTTGAGATTTGTGCATAAAAAAGTTTTTTTATCGAGATACGTGAATAGAAAAATTTGAATGATTGGATCCGAAAAAACAGGTTTCTGCTTTTCTTTCGGAAAAGCACCTGAGTTCGATTCATAAGCTCAGATCTACATATATCCGCCTCATTGTTTAGGTCCTTTTCCATGAGCAATGTCGTACTTCTGCCTCTGCATCTGTCTCTAGTGATAGTAACAGAGCTCACAACTCAAGCAGGCAGTCCTGGGCCAGGATCGGCAAGTCATAAAGGGATTGCAAAGGCTGCACCGGCAAGGAAAATCTGATAGTCGGTTTCCTAGTGAAGGTTGTTGGTTTTAAGGTGCGCTACTGTTGTAGTTGATCCTCCTTTTTCTTGTTCTTTTGTTTCTGTGTTTTCTGAAAAATGGTGAGACAGCAAGCATGATTGATTTTAAGAACTGGTACGCTGTGGTAGTTTACGTTGCTTGTTAATTAGCTTGTTAATATTAAACTAAGAACTGTTTCATTTAAAGCATCCTATAACATTAAGTTCATTTGAAGGCGAAAATATCGAAATATTGTTTGTAAATATTTGGTAATCCCAGTGTAAATTTTCACGATCACGGTTCATATTCCGTAAATGTGAAATCCTGGCCATTACATTTTAGTACTGAACAGTTAGAACTATCTTTTAGTGAAAGACAATTTTCATGTCATTTTTTATGCAATATGCTTTTAATAATCTTGTATACAATTTAATGAAGATTAAGCCTCCTTAAGACAACCGAACATGATCTCAATAACGAAAATTAAAGTTTAATCCTAATAATACCCTTGCCGAACAACCCCTAATTGATCTGGCCTTACCTTTTCTAATCTTTGTCGAGGAGAAAGGGGATCTTATTGTAAATACAAAGTAAATGAGAATTGCATGCCTTACATTTTGTTGATTAACAGCGTTACGCAAATAAAATTCAACGGTTTAGTATTCCCATTACATGCAATAAATTAGTTATTGTGATCATTGATTTTTTTATGTATTTTACAGCTATATCAATATATGATGATTAAGGATATAACGGTAGGGAATCTGACCGGTGCCATGAAAATGCTTGGGAGTTATCCATTTCATAACATTTTAGAGATGTAATTGGATCAAGGAATAAGCAAATTGAATTCTATAACATAATCTCAGCTGTACATCTGGCCTCTTATTAAGGAAAGGCATAATTAGCCATGAGGCCCATAATTGGTAGAATCCAGGAGCAAAAGTGAGAATTTGGGCTGTAATAATATTTGGGCTATTTCTCCATTAGAGCAAAAGTGAGAATTTGCACGGAACGAGATTTCATGAGCTGGTTTCTTGTAAATTGTTTTTGCGGAATTCCTTCTTACACAAAAAGAGAATAATGTATACAAAAAAAAAATTCATGTGCAATTTGATAATTATGATTCGAATTTACTCAAATTCGATCGAACTATCATTTTTATTGAGTATTGATAATTATATAATTACATATTACAAAAGTATCAATCGACACTAGAAACAAAATTAAAAATAGTTTACCAAAATAATTACATTTGAAAAATTAGCAGAAATTTTTTAAATATTTTTAAATGAATATGTAGGATAAATATAGTAACAATTTTAAAATCAAGTTTAAAATTAATCATAAACATTACTATTTCAAATAATGAAGCAATTTTTTAATGAAAATAATTAGATCATCAGTGTAATCAACTTCAAAATAAAACTATTGATGAAACGTACTATGTTTACTGATTAATAAATAGTATATTTTTTAATTTCATGAGAAAGAAAATATTATTAATATTTCTTTTTGGGCATCAAAGTGACTCGGCATGAGCATGGTCTTCATTTGTCTCAAGGCTTGGCACCATTCATTTTAAGCATGAAGGCACTCCAATGACCAAACCTAGCCTCTATAGGAGCATTGTTGATGCGCTCCAATATGCTACCATTACACAACCCGACATCACTTATGCGATAAACAAGACATCACAATTTATGCATGCTCCTACAAATGATCATTGGAATGTTGTTAAGCATATTTTGAGGTACCTTAAGGGCACCATCATGCATGGTATCACTATCAATGTCTGTTCTTCACTAGAGCTTCATGCCTATACGGATTCGGATTGGGCGGGGTGTCCGGATGATCGCCACTCGAATTCGAGTTTTTGCGTGTTTCTAGGCTCGAATCTTTTGTCATGGGGGTCTAAAAAGCAACAAACCATGTCACTCTCGAGTACGGAGGCTGAGTATAGAAGCACGGTCATTGCTTGCATGGAATTAATTTAGCTCCAGCATCTATTTAAAGAACTTCACATTCCATTTGTGTCAAATTAAACTGACCTTATGGTGCGACAATCTTGGCGCCACTTTTCTTGCCACCAGCTCGGTCTTCATGCGCACACCAAACACATTGAGATCGATTTTCATTTTGTACGAGAAAAAGTGGCTGCCAAGGAACTGTTGGTTCGGTTTATTTGTTCAAAAAACCAAATTGCTGACATTCTTACTAAAGCCCTTCCAGCTCCCTGATTGCAGTTCCTTCGTAACAAGCTTCACATCACGGATTGTTTTGCTTGAGGGGGGTATTACAGTTATAAGGAACTATTGTTTGGATTAAGTTGACTTAGGTCATATACTACATTGTAACAGAAACCAATCTGTAACTAACTCAGATTGGTTCCATAGTTAGAGCATCTCCAATGGTAATTGTTATTAAATTGCTAATATGATGTGTCAATTGCTAATATAATTGCTGGGATGTATCAGAATTTCTAAATTAGCAAATTTGCTTTAAAAGAAAACGTTTTCTTTTTGATTTGATTGGTTAAAATTCTCTTTATGTATCTGTACCGCTCAATTTTTATTTTTTTGGCTGATGTAGTATTAATTGCAATTCTAATTAAATTTCTGGGATGGAGTGCTTTAAAAATTATGAATGTCTTTAATTGCTAAATTTAGTGACGTGGAACAAATTAATTGCTAAACATTTGCTAGAATGGAGATGCTCTTAGTCTCTATTTAAACAGCGTTGTAATCAGTTGTAAAAGAGTAATGAAAAACATTTTTCACAGAGTGTATCTTCTTATCTCTATTCTCCTTTCTCCATCTCTTAACCTGTTTTATTTAGCTTTCTAATTTTTGTCGAGAAAATGGAGGGTCTTATTTGTAAATACAAAATGAGCATTGCATGCCTTACATATTGTTGATTAACTGTGATACGCAAATAAAATTCAATGTTATGTATTCCCATTCCATGCAATAAATTCGTTATTGTGATCATTGAATTTTATTTTATTTTTACAGTATGATGATTAAGGATATAACGACAAAGAATCTGACTGTTACCATGAAAATGCTTCGGACCATTTATAACATTTTAGAGATGTAATGAGTAAGCAAATTGAAAAAACAATGTATAACATGTGCAAATTGAACTCTATAACAATGTATAAGCAAATTGAACTCTGTATACACGGGCAAAAAATAAATAATAAATAATTGAACTCTATATAACATTATCTCAGCTGTGCATCTGGCCTCTTATTGGGGAAAGGCATAATTAGGCGAGATGGACTTAGCTACTCCATAGAGTAAAACGACTTTGTACTCCACGCCATATCTTCATTTTCAAAGTTCAAATAGTCGATTCGAACCTTCCAACATGTTCTTCATATTGAAATGTACTTGGAGACCAAATTTTACATTTTTTCGAATTTTTTTACTATTTATTAAGCCACTTTGAAAATCTGAAAATCCGGGTGAACAGTAAAAACAGTAAAAATTTCTGGACCGCCGGATCAGTGATTTTCAAAGTGGCTTAATAAATAGTAAAAAAAATTCCAAAAAAATGTAAAATTTGGTCTCCAAGCACATATCAATATGGAGAACAACTTGAGCGGTTCGGATCGGTCGTTTGGATTTTCAAAATGAAAATAATGAGGCGTGGAGCACCAAGTCGTTTTACTCCATGAAGTAGCTAAGCCCAGCACTAATTAGGCATGAGGCTCATAATGGGTAGAATCCAGGAGCAAAAGTGAGAATTTGCACGGAACAAGACTTCATGAGCGGGAATCTTGTAATATGTTTTGGCGGAATTCCTTGTACACAAAAATGAAATAAAGTATGAAAAAATAATTTCATGTGCAATTTGATAACTGTGATGAGAATTTACTCAAATTTGATCGAACTATCGTTTTTATTGAGTATTGATAATTATCTAGTTACATATTACAAAAGTATCAATCGACACTAGAACCAACATTAAAAATAGTTTACCAAAATAATTACATTTGAAAAGTAACAAAAAAATTAAAAGTATTTTTGTAATTGAATATGTAGGATAAATTTAGTAACAATTTAAAAATGAGATTTAAAATTAATCATAAACATTACTATTTCAAATAATAAAGCAATTTTTAATGCTTCCATAATTTAAAATGAAAATAATTAGATCATCAGGGTAATCAACTTCAAAATAAAGTCTTGATGAAACGTACTATGTTTACTGATTAATAGTATATGCTTTTATGAGAAAGAAATATTACTAATATTTTTTTTATTAAAGAGCCCGTACATGTCAGCATCTTTTACTGGGGTAGACCCACATGGTCTCTGGATTTTGAGTGTTTGCGGAGATCGGGACTCCTGATCGACTTTGCTCTCCTCTGAAATTTTTTTTGCCCCTCTCTGGATGTTTAATTTGTAATTCGGATTAAATTTAGAGTTAGAATTAAAATAAATTTCTTGAATTATTATTGGTAATTAAAATTATAAGTTAGAGCATCAGAAATTACAAGTCAGAACATTAAAAAGTATAAGTTAAAGTATTGTTTTTATCGAGTATCTAATTAGTTAATGGGTTTAAACCCGATTAAATATTAAACCCGATTTGATATTTTTTTGCTCAAAATCCTGGGTCCGCTCATGATCTTTTAGATGTTATTTTCGAAAATTGAGCGTGCCACTATACTAAGTCCGTGATTCTTAATATTATAAATAATTAATATCATGAAATAGAGACAAGAACTGTAAATTTCAGCAGTGAGCATGTGAATTTTTTTTTTTTTTTTTTACTAAGATCTAAGTTAAAATTTCCCACGGAATTGTTAGCTTTATTTCCAAAAAGTTTACCATTGAACACTATTCTGGAATTAAAATCCCTCTTCTCTGAAAGTTCCCATTCAGTGTTGTAAATAACGGTACGCGGTCGTCGGACGGACATGGTACCGTCAAGCAATTAATCGGTATGTGGTCGATTAATCGGAATTATGCGGACAATTTAACATTTTATTAAATTTATGTATATATATATCATAATTTATTAAAAATAATTTATTTAACTCATTAAATTTATCAAATAAACTTAATTTAACTTAATTTTATTATTACAACATGACACTACGCTTATTTCTTCTTAACACATAAGAATTTTACATGTGTAAACACATTTATTTAATGAAAAAATAAATTTGAGAATTAAGCTTTTTTCAAATACTAATAACATATTATTTGAAAGAAAAGAAACATTTCAATATAAAATCACTAAATTTAATTTATGATAACAACTTAATTTTATAAATGAACACGTTGTACTAATTGAAAAAATTACATAAGTAAGTAAGAAAAATATATTGTATATAAATAATAGATGAATTAATCAATTTCAAAGTAAGTTTGAAGAAAAAATATATACAAAAAATATTAGATATATATCTAAGCACAAATAACACTACAATACAGAATTTATAAATCTTATTATCACACGCTATCACAGAACAAAAAAAAAAAAATATATTCACTGAAAAAACGGAATAAACAGGAATAAACGGACGATTAAACGGTAAAACGGTCGATTAATCGGAAAAAAACTGCCGATTAATCGTTTTCATCCGCAAACATGCATCCGTTTAGTGTATTCGTAACGGTTTGGCCGCCGTTAATGATTAAACGGCCGATTAATCGGCCGTTAAGACCGTTTTTTACAACACTGTTCCCATTAAATAATAGCCGACCTGGACGGGTCCGGATCTCCTAAAGTAACCCAATATTTTGGTTTTGGATCGAGACCGTCCGATTCGAATTCGTCGCTCGAGATCGTCTCAGAATTTGAATTTGTCGTCGGGATGAGTGCACTCACTTCGCGGATAAATTTTCTCGGATTCGAATCGGACGGTCCAGATCTAAAACCCAAAGATTGGGTTACTTGACTGGATCCGAATGCGACCTGGACTTCGGTTGGCGACATCTAAAAGCAAAAATACTATGCAACCTTTCACGCTTGTTTGGAGTTCTTTTATGTTGAATTGACAGTATTTTGTGTGTTCATTATCGGTGAAAAGGCTAAAGATTAAACGAGACCTACCTAGGTGAGAAAGTAAACCATTCTTTTCAAGAAATGCGGAGAACAGTCGTACGATTGAAATCCTATTCAAAAAACACGGTGGTTGCTCTCAAAGAAACAAAGTGTGAGAAGAGCGAGAAATTCCATTGCATGCTCCAAATTGGTAGGGTTTATATCTGGCATGTAGGTCAAACAACTAGAAACCAGTAGCAGCATCATGCACATTTTTATATGGGGCCCACAATAGGCCTACTTCTTTCTTTTTTTCTTTTTCTTTTTTTTTGCGTGTTGCCTACTTGTCTCTTGGAAGAAACGCTCTGACCACCGGCTAACCCACATAACAGGGGCCCATTTGGAATTTGGTTCTGCATAGTGGGCCCCATGCTTTCGTTTGTGTCTCAGTGTTTGGAAATCTTCGGTGACTCCGAAATTGCACCCCTGATTAATGAAATGATGTGTCATACGCTAATGTGAATTGTCCTGCTTATAGAAGGTTTTTTTTTTTGGGCTTATTTGCTGGAAGAATAAAAATAGGACTAAAACTGTTTCCATTAAAAGAAGCATTGTATAGTATTTTTTGGGGGCAATTCTTGATGTATGTAGGTTATATATGAGATTAAATTATAGTGAAACTGTTAGGTTATTCAATGAAAAATAAGAGGATTATTTTGCGTTTGATAGAGTTAGCATAGCTTATTAGTTGAATATTAAAGGAGAATGCTTAAGATATGAAAATTTATATGATTAAGTTGATACTTCGAGATACAAAGTAGAAGAAAAGTCTCGAGAGCCATTAATATTAAAAGGATCTAACAATAAAAATATAAATGTAATATATTGTCATAGACCTTGCAACTTTACGAACTAATACATGTTTTAATCTTGCAAGAGAGATGTGAAATAGATTCCTATATATTCTAATTAACAAAAATAATAAGATATACATAGATAGTAAGTTTATCTAAATTTATAAACCGAATTTTGAAAAATAAAAAATAAAAAGAATACTTCGGGGCTCACCCAAGATTGCTCAAGGTGGTCCATAATATAGCTCCGTTTTTTAAACCTCGATTACATGCGTAAATATTTTCAAAAAAATCTCATAAAATGTATTAAAATTCACAAACTGCTCCAAAAGAGGAAATAATAAATGAAAAATAATGTGCAAATAGCGAGCGCCACGTATCAGCGCAATAATATAACGAGTTCGTGGGGATTCGTTGTGTGGTGTGAGCTTAAAAAGCCATTAGTAGGGTTTTGTTGACTTCTGAGTTTGGGGCCCACTTTGAGGTTTGTGGGGTCTGCTTGTTCTCTCTTTATTGTAGTCAAGTTAACAAAAAGTTCAAAACAGAGAATAAGAGGATTAATTGTTGTTTGGAAGGGGATTATCAAGTAAAAGTATTATGTTGTGTGCTAGTACAAAATGGCCCACTACATGACTACTTGTCAGTTGATACTGTATAATTGTAATTCAGGTGAGAAACATGAAACCAGGGCTGGTATGAGATGCTTAAATAAAGAGAGGATCATGAATTTGAGAATCTGTTTGGTCCCCAAATCCAAACCTTGTTTTTAAACAACATTATTAAACAGCTGTTTTTTTGTAAAAACATTGTGGCAGCTTGAATCCTTTTATTATACATAAAAGAGAAAAAAAAAAAAACACTTTTGTCACTGATAACTTTCTAATTTCGCTACAAAATAGTTGTTATGTTGCATAACTATTTTTTGATGCATTACTGCAAAATGAAAAAAATATAATTTCATTAGTGATTGTTATTTTTCAATAAATGAAAGAACTAGTTTGTTAAGTATTTAGATTATTTTGATAAAAAAGTGTTTTCGAAATCAATTAGAAAGATGAGCCATGTCAAATAGAAAATTTAGTAGAGACATACTCCCGACATAACAAAAAGAGGAAGCATCAAATTGCATTTTCAAACTTCTTTATAACACCAATATGATTTTTTTTTTTTTTTTTTGAAAAGTAGTGGATAAATTCACCGATTGATTGAAATCAGTTCAGACCCAATCTTAGTACATAAAACACGTACCAAGAACCGAACCAGATTATATCATACATCAGTTTAGTTACAAAACATAACTGTTCTTTTTTTGTTTTTGTTTTTTGGAAATGTTCTTTTTCAATCACTAGAGTTTGTTGTGTGAAAGTCCATAAGATACATTCTCTCAATTAAGTGATGGAGCCACAGGCATCTAGATTTGTGCGGATCCTCTAAATTAACTCAAATTTTGAGTTCAAATCCTGACCGTCCGATCAAAATCTACACAAATATTAAAAGACTCCATAAATTTTCAGCATGGACTGCATTGGACTGAATTTTGATCGCGAACGGTTCAAATTCAAGCTCAAAATATGAGTTACTTTAGATGATTCAGCCAAAAATCTTCCTCCCCACGATCTATTTCTTATTATTTTTATGCTTCTGAAATTATATTTTAAAACACCAAAAAATATAGAAGTATGCTTAAACTTAAAATGATGATAGAATTACGTTCTATTGTGTAATCTTTATCTATATCACATTCAGGCTCAATTATATTTATACATATTAGCGGTCGTTATGTGATAGAGAGAGGCAAACTGTTTACATTCCCTCAATTATAAACGCATTAACGCAGAGGATTGCTCTTCTATATAAAATATAGCTCATAAGATATACCATATTGTGAAAAATCCATGATTAGTATGATACGCTCCATATAAGCCATTACAAAAACGTTTTTTTTTTTTAAATTAGTTTCCGGGACTTAAACATCTCACTACGAGCCACGTTATATTTTAGGGGAAATTTCATATATACCCCTCAAAATTTGAAATTATATATTATCCATTTTGAATTTATAATGTATCTATTTTACTCTTTAGTAAAAATTCTAAAAATATGTAACATGTTTAAAAGAAATATTTAGTCTTTTTTTTATTAAAGGGTGCGTACAATTCAGTATCTTTTAGATGTTATTCTTGAGAAAAAACTTGTGTCTCTTCAAAGAGAGACGAGGGCTCGTGCCACTATACTAAGCCTGCGGTTCTACATTTTTAGTCTTCTAATTGATCATTTTTTAGAGCAAATAGTTCATATTCTTAGTTGTGACACATAAACAAGCATATGTTTAAATGCCACTATGTATGCGTCACAAGTTGAAAAATGAACAATTTGTCTTTGAAAACCAATTAGCTAGAAGACTGAAACATTTTTTTTTAGGCAAACTACATTTTTTATTTTCCAATAAAGAATAAAATGAGCTATTTATAATTTTAAAATGAGTTTTAACAGAAAAGTCAGTAAATTAGATAAATTTGTGAGTTTTTGAAATTTAGAAGTGTAAATATAATATTAAGAATTTTAGAGGGGTAAATACATAATTTTGAAATTTTCCAGGGTTATACATGAAATTCCCCCTAAATTTTACATAAGCCTTTCACTTGTGAGATTTAATAAGATCACGACAGGGCGGATAGGCCTACCCTACCATAAGCTTGACTTTATGATTCTAATGCTAAATGCTGTACATTTCACCAAATATAGTAACTTTTTTGCATTAATGAAGTATTAATGAATCATTAATTATAATATACTCTTAAATATGAGTGCCATTTCTAGTCTAGAACGTCAATGTGTTTTATCAGTACTGTAAACAACCATCTCAGCAGTCAACTAGTCGGAGTCGGAAGGGGAAACCCGACTTTCAAATCTGGACGTCAAACCGACTTTCAAATCTGATTAGTCGGTCATCAAATTTGATAAATTAGACAGATTTGATCGAGTCATATCTCCTTCATATAATTTTGATTTTAATGATCTTTTAGCTCTAGAAAAAAAAAATATTCACATTGTAACCAGTTTCACATCACATCACGCTACAGTGTGTCGATTACGTGACGTGATTTACGTGTTGTGTGACATGACTTTTTTTCATCATTTTAGTTACGTCAAGTCACACAAATTGATACGGCAACATCATAACACATTACGTGATCAATTTTTTTTTAATTTATGTCTTAATTATAATTATATTGTAATAATTTCTTATTTTGTTGATATGTTTTATTATTATTTTTTTAACTGACTTAAAAATTAAAAATAATAATTAAACACGATGACTGTGACGCGTCTGTTATCTACTATTGTAGTCATATCACGTCACGTAAAAATAAATCTGGACCACGTGTTGTGACAATATATTAGTCACAGCACATCACGTCACGTCATGTTTTTCCAGCACTATTTAGCTCTGTGGAAACTATACATTACATTTCCATTTTTTTTTTCTGAAATTTGCTGAATTTTCTTGGTTATAATTATAGTGCATAAATCTCAACCAAATTTAAAGAATACTAAGAATTATCTCGACCACCCGAGAGACAAATTACTGCATAAAAAATTGAAACCTCTAGATATTCTTGAAATATGATCAATTTAAATTCATTGTCTGATTAGAAAAAATAAAAAAATAACAAAACTGTTACTCTTTACAATTTTGTTTTACTTTGCAAAGAGTAGGAAAACAAAATTCAACCAACATGAATAAACCTCTAAACTTTTAAAAGAGAAAAAAATTATATCAAAAAAAGTTGTCCAGATTTTTTCATACTTGGATTAAAAAATGGTGTACAATCTATTCTCATATAGATTAATAAATTTTTTATTGATGAATTATGAACATGTTTATATGTCTATTAATATGAACACAAATTATTCAAAAAAATAAATTAATCGGTCACATTACAATTAATTGTTTGATATTGACATTTTCGTCTACTAAACGCACAATTTTTTTTTACAACACTACTCTTTGAAGAATATAGAATCTGACTTTTGTAAGTATCTGGTACCAGTGCTTTTGCATCAAAAACCTGATACGCTGTAATTTCAATAAAATAAAATCGGTGGGTTTCCAAGTATTTAAAAAAAAATCTTTACGGAATATGTATACTAAACCTGCTTTAAAAACTGTTCACAATTTGATAATATTGGGATTACAAACAAATCCAATAAGAATTTCCAGAGAACAGTATATTTGCCGCGTATAACTTGGGTCGGACCAAAAAAAAAGGCCAGACCAACAAAGTCAACAAAAGTCTTTCTTTTTTATTTTTCTTTTCGCCCTTTCCAGGAGACTCGTGTACTTTTAGCACTTGAAAAATACAAAAGTCGATGAAGTAAAATACTAAATGAAAAAAAAAATAACTCAGTGAGTTGAAGTCAAAAGTAAAATAGTAAAAAGGAACAAACTTGTTGGTCAAAGTAAAAGTCTTCTTCTGAACTTTATATACATGTCAGATTTCTTTTATTCCCGACCAATTAATCTTTATGAAGATTGTTCTTCAAAGTGATATTAAGAGTGTGGACTGATATCAAAAGAATTAGTAGATAAATTGACCGGTGAGACTAGAGGTGAAAAACATGTGGTGATGTGGATAATATCCGATATGTATTCAAAAAATTAGATATGGACATGAATAAAGATAATATTTTATGTTTTAATTATCCGTATCCGAATAGTAAATATATACTTTAATATATATTATGAACAAATTATGTTATTCACCATAATAATAATTAGATAAATATTATGAACTTAAAGTATTTTTAATAATATTTTTTATATTTTTTATAAATATCCTATCCAATCCTACTCGTATATGCATCTATCTAATATCCGATCCGTATCCGTATCCGTATTTGAAAATTAAAAAAAATATGAATATGGTTTTACCACGATCCCCTCCATTTTCCCCTCTAGGTGAGACCCAATACAATCGGGTGATCAGGCTATTGCTTTTAGGTGTGTTTAGATGGTTTTGGAATAGCAAAAACTTTGAATTAGTTTTGAAATAGCAAAAAATAGATAACTACTTCCTATTTAGGTGTGAACTCTTAGGTATAACTTGAATTACCTTGTTATTTCCGCTATTTTATTAAATTTTTTGGGTTAGCGGTTGTTCCGTATCTTGAGATAATTGCTAACCTCGATATTCTGTTAATTAACCCAAACGCAGGGAAAGAAAAAAAAAGGGAGAGAAAAAAAACAGCGTATAGAAGTCACATCTTCTACACTTTGATTTAAAATAAAAATATGAAAAAAAAATAACTGAAATTATACATCAATTTAACTTTCCCTTCTCCTTTCGTCACTCATCTTCCAATTTTAATATTCTGAAGCAAGTCATCAAGTGCAATGGAAATTGATTTCACCTCTGTTTTCTGTTCTTCCCCTTGGATTACTTCTTCTGTAACAGTCTTATGAAAAATTTAAACCTGAGCAGGAAAGGTAGTTTTTTTTATTAATAACGAAAGAAACGAAGATAGCTTTAACTAGTAGTTCTGTTTGGAGGCAAAATAAGATATGTGAGTTCTCTATTAATGTTTTTGATAAAAAAAAAATGGTGGTGCTGCACTGCCACTTTATTTTCTTTATAGAAAAAAAAGGATATGGATGTGGGTTGAAAACAAAGATAATCTTAATTAATTGTCTTGCAATAAAAATATTATTTAAAAAATAATATAAGGATTTTAAGCAGAAATTGTCATTTAAAAAAAATATATAAGAATGTTAGCGGAAATTTAACACTAAAAACACTATCAGAATTTGAGTTTGTAGTAAGGGTAGAGAAATAGCTTGTTGCATGGAGATAACCATGCAACAAGTCCGAAAAACGCTTGTTGCATGAGCTACCCCATGTTAATAGTACTCATGTTTATACCCCTGTTGTAAATACTCAGTATTACCATGGACACTCATGTAAATACCTTTTTCCGGCCTTTTGCATGAGGTTCACCATGCAACAATTGCGAATGTAAAAATTTTCAGGGTTAGCGCCTGGCTGGAGTATTTGCAAGGATAGAAGTATGGATCCCATCTTGATATTTGCAAGACTAGCCTGTGAATATTTGCAAGGATAAATCATGTTGATCTCATATGATAAATTGCATGGCTATAGACCGTGGGCCCCACCTAGTTTTTTACATGGGCGACGAACATGAGCTCCACATGATTAATTGCATGAGTATGAACATGGATCTCATTTGATTAATTGTAAGATATTGTTTCAAAATACTGGAAAATCACTTCATAAATTGTAAAAAGGCATGGCAACTCAATCAGAAAATATCTTGTCGGTCCAATATTTTCTGATTCATTCAATCACAATTTGAATTTTATATAATAAGATTATAATCTTAGCCAACTTCTCGCAATTTTCAATGTGATTCTACAAAGCGGTAGCCTCGTGTACTTTTAATATAATTAAAAAGCCAAAATCAGACATTCGATAAAAAAACCCAAACGTTAATTATGTTTATTTATATATCAAAGAGCAATTTCAAAAATGCGGAGTTGGTTGGCACGGTTTAAAAAATATATCAGATATGTTTCAAATAACAAATTCAAATTGCTGAAACTGATATAGTTTTCCGGTAATGTGTTTATATATATGCAAAGTTTATAATATATTTGGATTTACTTAGAACAAAGTTAAGGTGTCAAAAAATAAAAATTTATAAGTTAATTTTGATACATTCATTTTTCATCATTTTTTTACCGCTTAAATTTTATACTAAATATATTAAAAAATTATATATTTAGTACGTAAAGCATATCGGTTTCAACGTTAAAGCATATCAGATAGATTTTGAAGCTATAACACAACATGTGACTAAACTACCCACAGCAGGCTAACCAACTCCATTATAACGCGTATTTACATTTTTTTTTTGCATATAATAATTTAACATACGTTCATAATATTAATCATTAGTTTCAAAAGGTAGAAAACCAATTTATAATATTAGATCAAATTAAGTATATTTATATAAGGAAGGATATATTACAATGTTGCATTTAATGCAAACTATAAATATTCATCTACTAATATATTAATAAGACGAAAATGTCTTCTTTTTCTAGAATAAGAAAAAAATTGCTATACTTTATAAATATAAATTTTAGCCATAATATATATATTAAGATGGTATGTAAACAAAATTTACAGGCGCTTATTATTATTTACAAAATTTTAATGGCCTAAAAAAAATGCCCTTTGACTTCAAAATTTTTGAAAATGCCCCGACCGTCTCACTGTGAGTGTTGGGCCTTGGGCATTTGAGATATGATGTTTGGTATCAGAAGTGAGGCATTTCATCTGTATATCTACATGGGGAGTTTGGTGAGAGACTTCGACAGTGACTACAGGGTGATGGGTCTAGTACTTACTTGTCCCTTGGTCCGTTTCAGACTCGCGCGGTAAATATAAATAAAACTGACATATTTAATAACTTAAATGTTTATTTTTTTGATCTAATATTCATAAAAAACATTGTGTGTAGGTTTTGAACACTGTGAGATGAGTCACACATAGCCTAGTGGTGATAGCAAAAAAGGGTTTTGATATGCCACCCAGGGAGCATCGTTCACCTAAAAGATTGTCCCTCTCTGATCGTCGCCGCTGTCGTTAGATTTTTATGTTAGGTTGTAGTTTTAGTTAAATTGGATTGTAGTATTTAATGTTTGGATTGTACAATTTTAGTTTTCTTGCTGAATTTTAGCATTTTATTTTTCTTGTTTGTTGTTTGAATGTCTACTTATTTAGTTAAACAAAAATAACATAATAATATTACAACAAATTATAAACATTACAACAAAATTATAACACATCGTTAAACATTACAACAAAATTATAAAACAACAAATTACACAACAAATTATAACAAAAAAAAAATATAACACAAAAAGTGTAACACAAATAAACAACATTTCCAAATAAAAAAAAAACAAAATTCATATGCTCCACTGTGGTCGGTCGACTCCCAGAGACAACCGCCTTAATGGGGCAATCATCTATGGGAGTTGACCGCCCCACTGTGGAGTGGTCATGACATTTTTCAAAAGAAATTATAATTAGAGAGTATATTTGTTATTTTTTTAGGACATTAAAAAAAATCGGCAGCGGAACATCCGCGTATATCAAAATTAAATGTCATAAAATTTCAAAAAATTCTAGACAAAATAATATTTCTATAGAAAGTTCGAAATCTAACGCATGGAAAACACTTGCACCTTTGTCTCACCTAACCACATTGGATGTAAAGTAATAAATGTGATTACGGCTAACAGTACGAAAAATTCAGCCAGAAAAGCAGATGCTTCATAAAATGGTGCGGCTTTTCTAATGCTTGCGCTTACTAAAGCTATGTATTAATATTTTATGCATCCAAAGGTTATTAGGTAAAGATCCGGGGTCAAACTATCCAATGTAACTTTTCACGAGTGAGGCTACAGTACTATGCATGGCGCACATTGATTCACAGTGTGAATTAATATCTTCATTTTAAAAATTTAAATAGTCAGTTTTAATCGCTCAACATGATTTTTATATAAAAATTCTAAACATGATTTTTATATAAAAATTCTATATGAGGACCAAATTTCAAAAACTTTAAATTTATTCATTATATTTTCGCTCAACATGATTTTTATATAAAATTTTTATATGAAGACCAAATTTAAATTTTTTTAAATTTATTTACTATATTTTTTATAGGTAAGAAATCATTATTTTCGAAAAGATCCTGAATTTTTAAATTAAGTACTTTTTTATCCACCAAAACAAATAGTAAGAAATTCTAAAAATAATGAAATTTTACATCCACGTACATTTTCATATGAAGATCGTATTCAATTGTTAGAATTAATTGTTTAGAATTTGAAAATACAAATATAAATTCATAATACGGATCAATGTGCGCTACACGTATTACCATAACTTAGCCTCACTCCCTTTTCATAGTGACATAAGAATATAAAAATAATAATGAGAAAACAAAAAGGATTTAATCATCACAAGTAACTCTAATAACTTTATACAAATTAGCGTGTTTAGGTAGAATTAACATCCTTTTTGTTTGGCAAAATTAGGCACACCTGTCGTACAAATATACGTCTTTTTCTTGTTCCCTAAATCCCTGTATATATAAATGTTTGGTTTCTCGCGTTATCATCACTCAATCTTTACCAACATAATAAAGAGTGTTAACTAATCATAATTGTACGTCTAGCTAAGAATTAGGATTACTTTTAGAGAGGATTAGATTAGCACACCTTAACTATTTAAAATGAAGACGCAAAGCTTTTATTTTAAAAAAAAAAAAAAATTCGAACTACACCATTATCAATGTAATTTTTCAAGAATTATACAATGCGTACTTAATTATTATAAAATACACATTTGTCAGTAAAAAATATACATTCATCAATTATAAAATGTATGTTTTCCTATTTCAGGTAAACACAATGTTAACCGCTATTACATGTTTTTGACCAAGTTAGAATGTATGTTGACAATTAATAATTACATCAACTTAATATGTTGATAATTATAAAATACATTTTTTTTTTACCAAGGACAAAAAAGAGCGCAAAAAATAGATTTTGGGTTTTTGCAGCCTTTTTCTTTTTGCTCCGACCCGATTCCCTTCAAAGACAGCAATTAACTCCGCCGCAACCTCTACTTTCTGTCACCGTTACTCCACCTTTTTCGCCTCTAAACCTTAGACAACTATCTTAAATTCTAGATCTGCCTCTAGACTCTAACTCCGTCATTCTCCATATCTCTAAACCGGTACACAGAAACCCTGAGCAGGGTTGGGAGAGGCTCCGGTCCCTGCCACCCTACTCCAAAAGAAACGAAGACGAAGAAATTGTCCTATATGCCTCATCCTTCCTATTGTTGGCCAGCTGGTGCAACGGAGAGCAAGAAGGTGAGAGAGAAAAATGGCGACCACTTGAAGTCAGCTCTTACGAAATGATATAGATGATTGTGTTATTAGATATTGTGATGTGTTGTGTTGTGATGTTAGATGATTTAGATGATGTGTTGTTTATACTTGAATGTGATGATGTTGTAGTAGATGTGAAATGATTGATGTAATTTTATTTTATTTAATAAAAATTATACTTCACAACCGCTACAAAGGTTTTTTAAAAGAAAAAAAAATTAATTATGAATCTATTTTTCGAACCTCTTAAAATGCATATTTATGCACAATACACACTCGTCTCTTACGAAATGTATACACATTTATTCAAGATTCACACTATTTTTTTTTTTTTTTGTCAACTTTCACGCTCACTATCGAAATTACTTTTAAAATACATATTCGACTTGTACATAGTATACCCTTGAAATTAAAAGACAAAATGATGATAAATTTAATTGTAGATGTAACTACATATAAATTTCTTACACCTTAGATTGAAAGCCAATTATAAATTTGTTGAGAACTAACTACATATAAATTTCTTACACCTTAGATTGAAAGCCAATTATAAATTTGTTGTGTATTTATAAATTTCTTACAAGGGTAGAGTTTTTGTCTAAAGGGTTTTGGACAAAACCTCATCCAAAGTCAGTTGTAAACCATTCGATCTGTGTTAAAATTTACACGAATGGTTTAGATTTACGGAGCCATTGAGAGTTATTAAGTTTTAAATATGTTGGTATGAATCTTAAAGCAAATCAAACAGTAAGATCCAACTTTGGATGAGATTATGTCGAAAGCCCTTTGGACAAAATCCAATTCCTTCTTACAATGTCTCTGGACCATCCAAAGAAAGTAATTTTAATAGTAAAAAAAAATATAAAATTTGGTCTCCAAGTCATTTAATACGGAGATCATATTGAACGGTTTGGATCGATTGTTTGGACTTTGAAAACAAAGATAAAGGATGTGAGACATGATTAGACATGAAAGACATAATACATTTTAACCCTCCACATTGTTAAATTGTGAACATAATTATTTTATTTGTTAAATATAACACAACTGGAAATATCAAAAACTGATTTTTTATATTTATAATTTTAGTAATATTATACAATATTTAGAAAATTTGAATTTCTTGATGTTCATACATTCTATTTCTGAGCTTTAAATTTTCATACTTTTATTGAATATTTCAAATATTTAATTCCATACACTAAATTAAAAGTTTTTATTTTTGAATTCCCCACAATATGACATCAAATTGGGAATTCGAAGGAATTAAAAAAATATAAAATTTTGGTACGTGGAAATTTAATCTTTTGTTCTTGAAGTTTTGAAGTTTAATATTTTATTTAACGTTGTACTTTAATTAAGAACCAACTTTTAGTCTAATGACAAAAGACAATACTCTTTGTGTGGGAGGTCGCATGTTCGAAATCCAACCGGAAGATCCCTTGCGAATATTAGAAGGTGTCACTTGATCCCTAATTACTAATTCTAAAAAGAAAACATTGTATTTCGTTGAAATATACTATTCTATAAAATAACATTCTAAAATACGAAGCTAAATTTTATTTAAATTTAAAATGTAAAATATTATAATTATTTTATGAAAAATAAAAATTATAATTTTATAAATATTAAAAAATGTACAAGTGAGGAAAAGGAATAGAGAAGTGAAGAAAGATGAAAATCTAAGTTACTGCGACCCAGAACCATAAGAGGTAAGAATATTTTCTTTCGACTTGTGTTAAAAAATATTATAAAAAATTTCGGTTGTGTTCTGTACGTGAAATATATTACCCAGTATAGACTGGATCCGTATCCTCTGCATTAACTCAAAAGATAATCTTTTGAGTTAATGAATTTGAACCGTTTGATTTTAAACGGAGCCAATCCGGCTCGTACTTATAACATAGGGACTCTTTAATATTAGTGCAGATCTAATTTGTACGAATTTTAAAACAAATTGGACGGTCGAGATGTATTAACTCAAAAGATTCTAATGCAGAGGATACGAATTCATAGAGACTCCACTTGTAATAATTTTTCACAAAAAAGAATAATTCTGGTTGACCACGTGCATCTCCAAATGAAGATTTTGGTCGGGTTACAATAAATAGCAATAAATGCAGAAAGCAGCATGAAATTAGAATAACATAGTGAATATAATTTCATTAGTACTGAATTAAAGAAATTTTCTAGAATCTTCTCCACATAACCGGGAATATGTTTTATATATAACCGTTGCTATCAGCTGCACTTTCACACTTGTTTGCTTTCAGAAATGATCTCTCAAATAAGCGACAACCAATTTTACAGAATAGCGACAGCTAATTATATCGTACTATTCCTAATGCTATTTCGTCTGTCGGAATATTTGGTAACAGCATGGATTAAATGTGTAAATTTCAGAAACTGTTGTTTGGCATAATGTTGGGCAAATATACTTTTAGACTTAGGTACACAATTAATGAAATGAGGATCCAAATTTATAATTTGAAATTTATTAATTCTCTGAGTCCACCTTTTGTTCATGATTCTATTATATTAAGCATATTCAAGATCTTGTTTGGTAGATCACAATTGATAATAAAATATAAAGCACACAATATTTATGATCATCCGAAGATGACATTTGTTCAAGTGGATTAATTGAGAAAAAAAAATACATTATAGAGAATATCACAATCAGTAGAAGAAAAATGCACTATAAATTTTAATTTACCAGAAATAGTTAGCTCTCCATTACACTTTTTCATGGGGGTTAACATCCACAAACCGAATATATCCATATCGTCTATATAAATCTTCACAAAATTTGTCAACCCAAAATACGCCAAAACGAACAAATAACAAAATAGGAAAGAAAACCAGATGCCATAATCCAATTCCTTGAAACATTTACCCTATTAAACTGCCGCCACATCGCCTTCTTCTCTCGCAATATTTTCTGGCGGCGGGTATATTTACTTTTTATACCCCATTAAATGACTTTTAACCATACCAAATATGTACACCGGAAGTTCAAAGATAGACCTGGTCTATTGTGATCAAACTTGCAGCCATATACCATTGAGAATACTAAACGAAATATTAGTAACACATGGAGGGAAAACAAAATTGTCTTCATCATTTATTACTGCAGTGTGGTAAAAATTACCACATGCATGTAAGAGTGAAAACTTTATAAATTCCTTCCATATGTAACTAATATAAGAGTGAAAACTTACCTGGGCCAGAAAGAATTATACACTTAAAGGCCCAGTAAATATCACCAAAAAGAAGAGCATTCACAATGGGGTCTAGTCCACAATAAATAACAATAAACCAAGTCTACTCTAAACTTATCATACCTCTCTAGGGTCAACAAAAATGGTGCACCCTGGCGTTGACTTAGTCCAATCCCCCACCTCTCCGTCACTGTACTCCTCCCCAAGTCTCTTCACACACCACAAGTCCTCGTCGCAAGACAATCTCTTCCATTTCGGTACCGCTTTCAGTACCGGGTCATTTGCCGCCAATTCGGTTGCTAGCACAGAAGCCCTTCCCCTTGCCTTGTTGTGCACATAGGCACAAAGAGACCGTACCATTCTTCCTTTCTTGCTTCCTTCTCCTCCCAAACCATACATGAACCACGCACCAAATGATTTAAATATGTTTGGTACAGCTGGTACGTTCAACCAAGGTGCCAACCGATCAACTGTTCTACTTAGAGCTGCAACACCTTTCCAGAGAGCAGGCGCGCCACGCAGCTCCAACCGAAACACGCTGTCTAGATTCCACACACTGACAACCGCCCAACTCTCTGGAGGATTCTTTAGAAATGCCTGGTTACCTGGCCACTCATAATCTTTCTCTGATACCGCCAGATATGTACCGAGCGTGAGAGGGTTTGCAAGAACCTTGTCAATGTCACGAGGGAAAAAATCAGTCAGAGCAAAGCGGGCGTTGTACAGAGCCTCAGCATCAGAGGGAGATAGTTGGATAATTGACATGTGGCGGGATGTGCGGCGGCGATGCGCATACACTGGGTGTACCAGGATGGAGGGGGTGCGGAACTTGGAGTAGCCGCACCGGCCGGTAAAGAGGCGTACCGATGCCTCATTGTCCTTCTCAGTTGCCATGTATGAATACTCGGCACCTTTTTCCTTGAACCAGTCCTCCATTTGTCGAACCAGCTGCAGACCAATACCCGTCCTCCTGATACACAAAGAGGTATATACATTAGTTCGTTATTTTAAGTAGGATAATCAAATGCCGTTAAAGATTGTCAGGAAGCTTAAGCAAGAGTTAAGTTGGAGGCGGTTTAACTTACCGGTGCGAAGGGCAGATGCGCAAACCGAGGATATAGCCCGCCTTAGTGTAAATTGGGCTACTGGTTTTGCCTCCACGGTGATTCTTCTTACCGCAAGTGACCATTTTCACTGTACCGCGCACTAGCCCGACAATCTGCTTCGTTGGACCCGTAGTCTCAGCAACCTAAATTACAAACAAGAAAGCGTATAAGCTTTGGATTAAGAACTCCATGAAAAAGTAGTACAATTACAATGGCATGAAGTATATACCAGCATGTGATGGGCAGGAGAATTGCGAATACGGGCAAGCGGGTCGCCGAGGTGATCGGTGTATAGAGACATCGCACCGCTTGGCCCCACTTCACAGACACGGTCAACCTCATCAGCTCCAAACCGGTCTGTTGATGGATCATACTCTCTTATAATTACAGTCATATTCTCCTCAATTTATGACCTTAATGTTGTTCTCTTTTCTTTAAATGTTAGAACAGCAAGTTTGAATAATAAGACAATGTCACAGATAGATAGAGAAGAGCACAGCGAAAAGAGAGAGAGATAGAGAGAGAGAGAGAGAGAGAGAGAGAGAGAGAGAGGAGAGGAGAGCGTTAAATGAAGAGATGATGATTGGGTTGTAAAGGAGGGTTCTATGAAAGGGGTATTTATAACCCAATTTCGAAAACAAAATGGGGCCTACCGAACAGTCTAATAACAGAGAAGGAGAAAGGGTAAATGCAATTTTTAGAAACAGGTAAGAGGCAATGGATAGACGTAGTGTGGAGGGTAACCGTTAAATATTTTAATAAACATCTCCAGTTGAGAAATCGAGAGACCATTTTGTGGTGCTTCTTGTGGGAATGAGTTTGTTGGTGATGATGGCATGGCACTGGAGGGTAAAACTGGGTAGAGAGGGGAAGGGGCATCTGGCGGCTGTGCTGCGTGCTCTTCTTCTTTGATTGGATTTATTACTACGGGTCCTTTTAAATTCTTACTTTTATTATGGTATTAGGCATCCTAAATAATTGGTGTTTAATTCCTTTTTGTACCCAGAGGAGAAGGAAACATGCTGTAATTCTATATCTCAAATAGAGGTAGTACGAACGAAAATGATTCATGCCAGAAATGTTATGTACCTAATTCGTTTTTTTCTTCTTCAAATCGCATGTTTTTTTAATAAAAGACGGGGATCTAGTCGTAAAATTTTCATTAATTAATTAAACACCAGTGATGTTTGCATGTACAGAATATTCAAATCGTATGTTAATTGTTCGATTTGTATATATACTATTGACCGCACAAATTACACCATTAATGTATTAATTATTAATTAAATAAGTAATGATAATGTTCTTAATATAATTTACTTCCGTAATTTGCAATATTTTTCTCAAAAAGAATAATTCGTGACACGTATAACAAAACCAACTTATTTTAATGCTGAATACTTGACATATATAACTATTTTTGGAAGAAACTTCTTTGAATAATTCTAGCATTATTTCTTTAGTTTAAATAATTCTAATATACTACTACTTCAAACAAAAAAATCTAAAGCATTATGTATGGCACGTCCAGAATTTTTTGAAAAAGGAAAACTTTTAAGCTTTGGCATTTACAAGAATATCATTGGATCATATATGATATGAAAAAAACAAGTGCTTGTGTTACGCGGATCTAAAGCATAAGCAAAGGTGGCTAAGTCACTCCTATAATTTCAAAATTTTAATTATACATATAGAAATTTAATTGAATTTTATCTTTTTTAAAAAAATTATATAATTCAGCCACTCTCAATAAATAACAAATGTTTAGTTGTATTCTAGTAGTTAAAATTCTATTTTGTATGTGAAAAATCTTGAGTTCAAATTCTACTCACCATAATTATATATTTTAATTTTCAGTCACCACAATTATGCTTGTGTACTTGCACATTTATTCATGTATAAGCAATGCAAATCCGTACTTGCACATTTATTCATGTATAAGCAATGCAAATCCATTAAAATAGAGCAAGCTCGTTGAGCGCGTGTCCGGTACACTAGCATTATGTTATAATACCACGCATGTTTGACCCAATATGCATGTGACCCATTTTAGTATGTACATGATCAAATTGCAGCGCTTACTTAATGCATACCTTTAAAGGTCTCTTTTGTTTCTTGGTATAGATAAAAGTATCGACAGGTGTCTTTCTAGAAGAGCGTTTGCATAAGCCTTTGGAATTCATTTATATCAGTAAATATGGGTAGAATTAAACTTGATAAATCCATGTGAGATATCCTAGGATAACTAACTTGATTTTCTATGATTGATCATGCCCACTTTTTTTGGTCGTAGGATGATAGCAATGTTCGTCAGAGACCGCCGAAATATTGTCTAATTATTGGACGGTATTTGAATAATCAAACATAACGGCAGTAGTATATATAACAGATTATGTTTTTTTTTTTTTAAACTTTTTAGTGTGTCTTTCATATTTTATTTTAGTAGTTTTGCATTTATGTTTCTGTGCAGAATTCGATCTGTTTGATCCTTTTAAAATTCATATACACATTCAATATAAAAAGTTTCTCCTAAAAATCTATCCGTCCATACATCTTACCAGAAGCATAGTCAAAATTATTACTAGAGATGGACAAAAATTATACTAATAAAACTAGTGAGTTGCAGACTGCTGTGAATTAACTGTTACACTCTCGCTACCGAGTCAGAGACGCGACAAGAGAGGCACCCTCGCATCCATTCTTTGTCTCGTCAACCTACGTCGCAACAAAAATAACAAATAGAAAGAATATAATGTCAGCTACAAAGCTCAATAACCGGTTATTTAACGATATGTTTCTCTATAATTAACTTAATTAAATAATCATTCAAACATACTGAATTAATTCACACAATTTCACATCAAATTATGTATGCATATTTAACCGACTATAGCACCCTGAGTTTAAGTTATCAATGAAACAAGTCAAAAATATCCATATTATTTCATTTCACACAATCATATCATTTCACAAATCAAATTCGAACCTCAGACCCGCTATCCCGTTAAATATGTCCTCATAATCCAATTATACCTAATTCAAACATTAAATTTAACTACACAAATCAAAAACACAAATTATAGAAAAGTCTGATTACCTAATAGCGATCAATTCAGAATCTAAATTGAACTGCAACGACTGTTCAGAATCAACGCAACGTAGTCAGAACAAGAATCGGACTGGACTCAATATCATATTTTTTTTATCAAAATATTTGCTTTTATTTTCTCTATTTCTTTCTCTCTTTCTCTCATATTTCTGATTTTACTCTGTTCAGAATCAACGCAACAGTCCGTTTATATATATATTTATACCCGGTTTTTAAAATTCAGGATATATAATAATTCTGACACTGTGTCTTACAATTGTGTTGTGTGGTACAAAATCAATTCACAATATTTTTTTTAGAATCAGTACACAGTAGATTTACCTGTGCAATTCTACATGCCATAATTCAGATGGGTGTTAGATTCAATTTGAATATAATTCTATAAAGTTTAATTAAAATTTATGCGGATTCATGTAAGAATATTTATATCAAAATATGTCTAAACATTGTGAGAACATTAATAAGGATGCGCTCAACATATACATTTTTCTTAGTAAAATTTAAATATAACAGGTCAGCTGAAAGACTGTCCTTAAAGATGCGAATCATTTTAGTAAAGATGAAAGTGCAAGAGACACGGATGCATCTGTCAAACGTGTCATCGTGTTTATCGTTTTAACTATTTTTATGGGCGGTATATATGCATGCATTATATATATATATAGAGAGAGAGAGAGAGAGAGAGAGATTGGCTAAGACACAAACGTTTGCACCAAGTTCTTGGTGCAAACGATTCGGTTCTCCGACTTTTGAAGTTCAAACGGTCGATCCAAACCGTTAGATATTTAAACCATATTAAAATGTGTTTGGAGACCAAATTTTATATTTTTTGAAATTTTTTTACTATTTATTAAGCCACTTTGAAAATTGCTGATCCGGATGAACAGTGCAAACAAATTATGGACCATGTGATCAGCAATTTTCAAAGTGGCTTAATAAATATTAAAAAAATTCCAAAAAATATAAAATTTGGTCTCCAAGCATATTTTAATATAGAGATCACATCTAACGGTTTAGATCGACCGTTTGGACTTTGAAAATCCGAAAACGAATCGTTTGCACCAAGGGCTTGGTGCAAACGTTTGCGTCTTAGCCACTATATATATATAAGGATGGGCAATGGTGAGGCGTGGAGTAAAACAAGTTTTTACTCCCCGCCTCATTATTTCAATTTTGAAAATCCAAACAACTGATCCGAACTGTTCAACATGATCTCCATATTGAAATGTGTTTGAAGACCAAATTTTACATTGTTTGGAATTTGTTTACTATTTATTAAGTCACTTTTAAAATCGCTGATCCAGTGGTCCATAATTTTTTACTGTTTTGCTATTGTTCACCCGGATCAGCGATTTTCAAAGTGGCTTAATAAACAGTAAAAAAAATCCAAAAAATGTAAAATTTGGTCTCCAAGCACATTTCAATATGGAGATCATGTTGAGCGGTTCGGATCGGTTGCTTGGATTTTCAAATTGGAGATATTGCGTGGAGTACAAACTTGTTTTACTCCACGTCTCACCATAGCTCATCCCTATATATATATATAGAGAGAGAGAGAGAGAGAGAATGGCTAATATATAAACATTTGTTCCTGGACTCAGGAACAAACGATTCGGTTCTCCAATTTCTAAAGTTCAAACAACAAATCCAAACCGTGAGATGTTCAATCTATATTAAAATGTGCTTGGAGACCAAATTTTACATTTTTTTGAATTTTTTTACTAATTATTAAACTGGTTTGAAAACCGTTATTTTTTAATGCTGCAGAAATTTAATAAACTGAGTCCAGGAACAAACGTTTGTATATTAGCCATTCTCTCTCTCCCTCTCTCTCTCTCTCTCTCTCTCTCTCTATATATATATATATATATATGTATGTATATAGAGCTAGGCTATGGTGAGTTGTGAAGTAAGAGGTGATTTTTACTTCACGCTCATATTTTTATTTTGAAAATCCAAACAACCGATCTGAACCGCTCAACATGATCTCCATATTGAAATGTGCTTGGAGACAAAATTTTACATTTTTTGGAATTTTTTACTATTTATTAAGCCACTTTGAAAATCGCTGATCCATTGGTCCAGAATTTTTTACTTTTTTTACTATTCACCCGGATCAGCGATTTTCAATGTGGCTTAATAAATAGTAAAAAAATTCAAAAAAAATGTAAAATTTGGTCTCCAAGCACATTTCAATATGGAGATCATGTTGAACGGTTCGGATCGATGGTTTGGATTTTCAAATGGGAATATGAGCGTGATCACAACTCACCATACTCTCTCTCTCTCTCTCTCTCTCTCTCTCTCTCTCTATAGATATATATATATATATATATATATATATATATAGAGCTGGGCTATGGTGAGTTGCGAAGTAAGATGTCATTTTTACTTCACGCTCATATTTTTATTTTGAAAATCTAAACGCCCGATCCGAACCGCTCAACATGTTCTCCATATTGAAATGTGCTTGGAGACCAAATTTTATAATTTTTGGAATTTTTTTACTATTTATTAAGCCACTTTGAAAATCGCTGATCGAATGGTCTAGAATTTTTTACTGTTTTTTACTGTTCACCCGGATCTGAGATTTTCAAAGTGGCTTAATAAATAGTAAAAAAATTCCAAAAAATATAAAATTTGATCTCCTAGCACATTTCAATATGGAGAACATGTTGAGCGGTTCGGATCGGTTGTTTAGATTTTCAAAATGGAGTATGAGCGTGAAGTAAAACGACGTTTTACTTCACAACTCACCATAGTCAATCTCTATATATATATATATAGAATTTTGCTATTGTGCTTCATGAAGTAAAACCAATATTGTACTTCACGCTCATACACCCATTTCCAAAATCCAAATCGTCGATCCGACCGTTCAAGTTGTTCTCCATATTGAAATGTGCTTGGAGACCAAATTTTACATTTTTTGGAATTTTTTTACTATTTATTAAGCCACTTTGAAAATCGCTGATCCATTGGTCCAGAATTTTTTACTGTTTTTTACTATTCACAATGGATCAGCGATTTTCAAAGTGGCTTAATAAATAGTAAAAAAATTCCAAAAAATGTAAAATTTGGTCTCCAATCACATTTCAATATGGAGAACAATTTGAACAGTCGGATCGACGATTTGGATTTTGGAAATGGGTGTATGAGCGTGAAGTAAAACGAAGTTTTACTTCGCGAAGTACAATAGCCCTACTCTATATATATATATATATATATATTGAGTTCAATAATTCTGTTTTTATTGAAATATTGCGAAATGACGACTTTTGCTATTAAAAAATATTTGTTGGATATATACATTCTTAAATATTTATTAGGAATAATATTTTCTGACAATTTCGTGCTAAAACCCTTGGTCCTCCATCTCCCCACGAATACATACATTCTTTAGTTTTTTTTATTTTCTCTAATTATTTATTTGCATAATAATGAAAATGTATGCATTACAACTTTTTTCTAGCATGTCATTATATTGTAGAAAAATTATTCTACTATATATTATTGAAGTACTTCTCACCTACTAATAGGAAAAAAAATTATAAACTCTTTTCAAAGGCGGCTCAGAAATCTCTGAAATACTTTGATTAACCAAATTTTTAATGAGAGAAGTAGAGATCTTAGAACTTGCTAGTACCTCATTAATTATAATTTAGTAACTAGACGTCTGTGGTTATGATGAGACTGGAGAGTATTGCAGATTTCTCTCTAATGCCTATAGAAAGATGAAACAAGCGATCACCGGAGTTGCCGACTTTTTTTTTAATACCCAAAAAAAAAAAAAATCAAATATAACCTCTGTTTTAAAAAAATATATATATATAACATAACCCCCACCCCCCACCCCATGGGGCAGTTCACTGTACCCATCAAACCGCCCCATGGGGGGGCGGTCCACTCGGCCAAGCAAACCGCCCCACCGGGCTATCATAACCTGTATTGTCCCTAGAAGGTCCAACCCCGGATTGACGTAGAACCTTTCTGGAATATAACTCCATTATCGGGGTACCCGTAGACTCAAAAGTATTGTAAACACATCTCCAACAATCATCATATGTTATTGGATACTTTACATAGTAAGGTCTACCACCCCCTTTCCTGTGTTAACCCGAGTAACTAAATCTATATCATACCGGTTGGGATTTACACCAATCTGTCTAAATACCTTTTGCTTAAGTTCCAGAAATGAGGTGTTTTTATTAACCTCCAAGCCGTGGGTTGAATCTTTCGTGTAATGTACTCTCTCCGCACCCTGCATGAACTTCCCGCCCACATACTGTAATCAACATTTTGAGAGCTACATTAATAAACAAACTTTTATCAGTTACAAAATAATAATAATACAAAATTAAATTATTAATAAACAATAATAATAAAAAATATATAATATTAATAAAAAAAATTTAAAAATTTAAAAATTAATAAAATAATAATAAACAGTAATAATAAAAATAAAAATAAAAATAAAAATATAAACAATAATAATAAAACAATAATATAATAAAAATAATAATAATAATATAATAATAAAAAATTACCTTAATGGAGTACAGTAAAGAGCGAGGTAGGGATCCAGAAGAGTGAGTAAATGTGAGGGAGAAAGAGAGAGAAACCGGATTTATATTGTTTTATAGTAGACTGTCTCCCCTATGGGGCGGTTTGCTTGGCCGGGTGAACCGTCCCCCCATGGGGCAGTTTGATGAGTATAATGAACCGTCTCATGGGAGGCGATTAGGTTATATTTTAAAAAAAACAGAGGTTATATTTGATATTTTTGTTTTTTTTTTTTCTGGGTATTAATGAAAAGATCGGCCGGAGTTGTGATGTGACCGGGAGGAAAGGACTGTCCTCCGCCGATTAAGGTTGGTAGCGTAGCGCTGGCCACGGCTAGCGAGGCAGCATCGAGCCCCATCCATATAGGGACACGTGTCGATCCCCTATCAGTTGAGCGGTGCTGTGCCTCCTTAGTCCTTGGCTCCTTGCCATTATTTGCCGTGCCATTTTGTTCTCTGGTAAACATTTTACTGTTTTTGGAAGTTACCATCTCCATTTTTATTAACTGGAGATAACCATTTTTGGATGAATAATTTTTTTTTTAATTTCACTTCACTAGATTTCTTTTATTCAATCCACCCTTTAGGCGATGAACTTCCAGCAATAAAATAAACAATAAAAAAAATATAAGAAAGGCTAATTCAAGTCTGAGCGCAAAAAATAAGTTGAATTTTCAATTGTGCTTAAGACCTGTACATGAAAATAAACATATTGATATATAGCCTGAGGGGAATTAATTGACAATATATATATAATAGTGTAGACTTTAAACAACTGTACCTACACCGAAAACCTAGATTAATTAACCTTAATAAAATTGATTTGAGGGCGGTGGTGTACTTTCCACCCGAACTATCATTTTCAAAATATCCAAATTAAATCTGTTTGTAATACTTTTTCCTAATGTTAGTAGCTAAGTTTGAGCTGGCGTTTGTCATTGTCGGTTGTAATCTAGAAATGAATAAGTCGGATTATGAAAATTATAAAAATGAAAATGAATTAAGTATGTAAGCAATTTGCTGTAACAAGACACCAAATTGCCCCTCCCGTTTGCAGTATTTTTGGAAATTCAATTTTTTTCAGAAAATTAGTAAGAATGTTTTATTTTATTTTTATGGCTATAGTCCGTTTTTTTTTATCTGTAACATTATAAAAATAAATATATCCAAAGCACTAGATAGAAAAAAAAATCAGAAACATAGTACAAACACATTATGGAGATGTGTTTCTCTTCGGAGAAAAACACATCCCATATTGCATTTGTACTATGTTTCGAGATTTTATTCAATATGTTGTTATGGATTTTTTTTTTTAATAATGCTACAAATTACAATTTTAATTCTTCTGGAGGTATTATTGGATAAATGCTTCAAAAGCAGAGTGGTAAAATTTTGATATCTATTAGTTACGCAATTGCTCTAAGAAAATTGAAATTGCCATTATTAAAAAAAAATTTGAAATTGCCACGGTAGACGATCTATATTTTAATTACAGAGTATCTCTATTTGTTAATGAAAATGTTCTTTATTATAAGAATCTAATTTTACATAGTACCTTTTTGACAAAAAAAAAAACAAAACACTTAGTGTTGGACAGATATACAAAAGTTGCATAAATTGGATTCTAATAGTACCGAGCTTGATGATAGTGATTTGAACAAATAATAAATGACAGAAACAGTCTGGAGCTGAGCTAGAAATAATGGAAACAAAAAAAAATTGATTTCTATGACGATTTCCTAACCTAGCTAGAAAATAAATATAAATCACCAATTCTTCATCCCCGCGTACACGTGTATTCTTTAAAAATATATTATTAGCTTTGCCATTGGACTTTATCCGATTTTGAGTAGTCTAATTGGAGTTTAAAATAAATATCACGAGCTTCGACTTGTGGAGCAAAAAATATTTATATATATATATATATAATCACCCAGTAATCATAGGAAATTAGCGTTAAAAGTAGTTCAAGTTATCAAAATAATAATCGAACAAAATCTGGTGCTTAATAACTAGTAACTACTATAGATTCTTGTAACGAATAAAGAAATTGATTTTGATTATGTGATCATGTACTCCGTACCGTAAGATAAAGAATGTATATATTTATATATCAGTGGTTCTCCATACCGCGTACACGTATTAATTGCTTTTCTTGAGAGAATATATATCAGGCAACTGATACGGTGATACGAGATACTACTTTGTGGGACTTATATTTGAATGGCTTTTTAACTAGTGTTGGAATCATTGAGAATCTACAGTAGACACCAACAAAATATAAGAGTTTGAGAATTATCTTTTAATTTAATGACAAAAAATAATGCTTTCTGAGTTTGAGAATTATCTTTTAATTTAATGACAAAAAACAATGCTTTCTGTATGACAGTGTGAGAAGTTATAAGTTCGAAATTCGGATAAAAAATTTATTACATATATTAAATAGTTGAGTGGCTTAACCACTAACTTTTACTTATAAAAAAAAATTACATATGAATTTAAAGATGATAGATGTTTAGCATTGTCTATGCACTGAGTTTTTTTTTTTTTTCTGATAAAAGTTAACAATAGCAGACCGGCTTTTATTATATTTTAAAATTCCGTAAAGTTAAAAAACAATACAAATTTCCGAGTACAATAATGAACCCCACTAAACAATACCAAATGTCTGTCCCAGCATGAAACAAATACAAAATTTTAGTACAAATTATCTAATAAGAATAGTTGTCTATCCTCTGTTAATTGTAAAGTGCAACTAGAATCCCATGATTCCACAAAAGGAGCACAAATTCAGTTTGGGTATGTTTGGTTGAATTGAGAATGGGCTATTTTTTTTAGAGTAATTAACAGAGATCAGAATGGGCTATTTTTAAAGTTAGGCTATTCGGAATAGCCTATTCAATGTTTAATTGGATTAGAATAGTTAAAATAGTGAATTCAAACTTTTTATCTTATTAGAATAGACTATTTCTAAGAATTTTGAGATTTAACTATTCTAATAAGACAAACAATAGTTATTCTTAATTTGATTATTCTAACTATTCTTGTTTTACAACCAAACATACCCTTAAATAACTCTGGAATTTGCTAAATTCACTTTTTTTTTTCTTCTTCCAAAATTGATATATAACGGTACACATTGAAATAGATGATATATTGCCTTCGATTGAAAGGATTTGACAATTGATTGATCTCTGGCAGACTGGCACCCACTTTTCACAAATTATCTTGTGTTAAATTATATATTTTTTAAAGCCTATCAGACCAAACTTTTAACCTTTACTGAAATTCTTAAACACCACATAATTCGTTTAATTGGAATTGATAAACCCCCCCTCCCCCCTAGAATTTATAAAAACAAACATAGATGCTAATACTTGATTCATTAGTATGACTCTGTTTCTAAACCTCTGCATTTGCAACTATCAAAGTTGCTGCTAATCATAACCTTATCATGTAAGTTAGAAACAACAAATTCCATGCCAATTCCTGCTAACACATGTTTCTCTTCCATCCCCCACAATTTTTTATTGCATGTATAACTTCATTAAAAGATTTAATTTACTAATATTAACCCAAAAGGTGAAATTTTCCATGTAATTCTACCTCTATATATTTAAATTTTAAATATCTTTCCATTTTCTATTATGACTATTATAATCATATTTTCACTACCATGTACATAGTAAATCTATGTTCATATGATTCAAATAAATCACCCCCAAACCCCCATTTGGTTTTATTAATTAAAGCACACTAAATTCCAATTTTATTTATTCAACAAAGTATTTAAACTAAAACTTCTTATGATCGTTGCAAAAGAAAAGTGATAAGTATTTTGTATACTGTGAATAAATATTTTAGAATTGCAATATATGTAATTACTGTGGTAAGCATAAATATATTTTGAGTGCAGATAACAGATGCAGAAATGAATTATATAATTTTCACTTTAATTAAAAATTTGTTTGGGTGGGATGGTTATGAGCCAATCACATTATCATAAGAAAATTGTTTTGCTGTATTATTGTACATCCGTACCTCAAAAAGTTAGTATTCTATACTTAAACGTTGATGGAGAAATTTTAGCGCAAAAAAAAAAAAAACATATATGTTTAATGGAAAAAAAAAATATTCTAATTGCATATATATTTTTATTATATTTCATTTAGACATTCTATAAAGAGATTGTAAATATAACGGAATAGAGGGTAACACAAAATTTAACATAATTATTACCTCCTCAATAAGATAAGAGCTTCCATTTCCTTGTTATTACCCCCTCAATAACATTATTTTTTTTGACATGAGAACCCATGATTTGACATAAGAACCCATGATTTTTTAGAGACTTGAAGATCATGTAGAATTTCATTTGCAGTAGCTACTCTTTTCTAAAATATGCTTATCCTTAAGAAAAGCGCATTGTGGATTTCCTATTATTTTATGCATAATATTACAATCTATTTAACATGGACCTTGTAAGAAATTATAGCTACAATTTAACAAACTCTTAGGTCTGAAATATTTTTATGCATAACATGATATTGTAATCTATTTGACACGGACCTTGTAAAAAATTATAGCTACATTTTAAAAAATGTGGATTCATAACATTTTTAAGTTTAGAAAATCAAACAAATAGTTGTTTTTGTATAGGTGCACAAAGTTAAGCATAGCAGTGGGAAACTGGAAGCTTCCATTCAATTAAATATCCATCTCCATAAAGAAGTTGCATCTGGCTATTATAGAACAATTAATGGGAAAAAAATTGCAACCTTCAAATGGTCAAGAACCCCAAGACTCCAATTTAATTGGAGGTTTCTGATTTCAAAAAAGATTTTAATAATGAATGAATAGGTTGGTAAAAGTAAGGACTTGGAGACGTAAAACTTGGTGAATATGCCACTAGGCAGCAAGATGAAGCCCACCTGGTTATCATGTTGCTATATATTTTAACTAAGTGAATCATTTTTAATTATTGGTATTAAACTATGCAGTATTTTAAACTAATAAAATTATTCACTATTGTATCATATAAGCGATCATTTTTGTTCCAATTAAAAATATTAAAATTTTGCTCCTTAACAATATTTTCCTGTAATTCTCTTGAAATATTAATATTGTCACCGTCACAACATATATATTTTATTACTGAAACATATATCATCAATAGAAAGTTTGTTACCTTTTTTCTCTCGAAGCATTGTTACTTGCCGACTGCCGAGTAGTTATTCAATTAATTCGAAATTATTAAATTAATCAGCGTATCCGACCCCTCCGGTGCAATTGGAGATCACTGGATTCGAGTTGAATAAATTGAAAAAGAAACTAAAAGATAACTGCTAGATTCTAGGTGCTACCTTTTATTTTAAGTTGATCTATTTATGTATTTGTTTGAAGCAAGAGAAACTTTTTTAGCTCTAAGAAAGGATAATTGTGGGAATTAAAATATCCCTAATCATACATGGCGTTAGTATGATATCAGCAATTGTCAGCAGCTATTTGTCACAATTGAAATGATATTTACTTTCGATTATGTGTACGCTTGTATTTAATGTGTTAGCTATTTATTCTTTATTTTATTATATGATGCTTTCAAATAATGCTTTGTTATCTGTTTTGGCAATCCGACAATGCTTCATCATCCATCGACCTGAGTGTACCTCCTCCTTATCTTTGTCAAGTACAAAATTACGTGTCAATTTTATTTAATTTTTTTTTGTTTAATGTGAATGATGTATAAATTTACAATATTTCTCAATTGGTATAGTTATACGCTTTGCGGAACAACGTGACATGCTCTCTTCGAACGGTGAAAATGCTCGCAATGACTATGAGCACTTCTCTTTTTTTTTTTTTGAAAAACTCTGCGGAAGCTGTAAAGTCACGAGGGGGAATCGAACTCTTCTCTTATCATAAGTTAATATAGTGCAATAATGTATAACAAAACAATATAGTGTTACCAAAATTACATCCTCTCGCTAGATAATCATTTCTATAATGAAAAGAGAATTATTAATTTTGGTTAGTTTGTAAATCTTATCTTAATCCTTAATGTTTTATAATGAAACTTGTCAGAAGTTAAGGATGTTATAAATTAGGGTTCTAAATTATATGCTTTTTCTATATATTGTTTCTTAATTACGTTCATGACCCCAAATAATTTTCGGTGATAATCATTTGTTTGTAAAATTTTGAAAATAACATACAATTGTTTAAGATAATACTCTCCGTGTAAAAGATACGTAAGATACGGGTGCTGACTATTAGAAATACATGAGTCCTTTTGTTAACTCAAAAGGAAATCAATTTAAGTTTCCCTGTGGACAAAAAATAATAGTATTATATTTAAAAGTTGTACAGTATTTGAAGAATTATACAGTAAAAATATTTTTAGTAGAGGCAGCTTTAATTATTGGCCAAGAAAGGATTAATTTCTCTAGTTTTTTTCTTTTCTTAAGATGATATGTTTTTTAAGTAAAGTGCAATGTATTTATGTTTGCATTTGGAGATGTCAGATTTGTGATGCGGCTAATGCCACGACACAGATAGATTGTCTATATTTAATTTAATGTGCTAGCTAGGTGTAGCAATTCCCACTTGTTCTTAGAAAGTTAACTTATCTAACGAAATATAATAGATTAATAGTAAACTCTTAAGAAATATGTATGTATTGCACTCTTTTCTATATACCAAGTGTTAATTTTAATTATAGTCAATTATACATTGCGACATAGTCAAATGTCATCATTTCGTAAATATACAAAAAAAAAAAAAAACTGTATAAATTATTTGAGGAAAGTTTTCTAATTTATTAACTAGTTGGCAGCTTTTAGTGCACAATTGTTTTAAAAAAATCTTGCATATATATCCTTCAGAGCAAGTATTAAACAAGGGACCAACAACATTAAGAAGCTTAGATAGTTATTACAACAGGGAAAAAAATAAGAAAAATTTATCTCTTAACCAAAAGAAGTCTACATTAGTTTGGATTTTACTATGTACGCCACCACGCAGTAAGTAGCACGAAACACACTGCCTCATTTCATTGCCCAATGACAATATAAAATTAAATTATAAATGCATCTTCAAATAGGTAGTTGGATAAGCAACGGTTTTACTATATTATCATCATCGTCATCATTAATTTTATTTTTTCTATATATTATATTTGTTTTGCTCAATTGTTACCACTCAAACAAGTAATAAGAAGAAACCAAAAATAAAATATAAATAAGATTGTGGGTTAATTAGTGATAAAATTGGTCCTATTTCATATTAATTGTTCATATCTCTGATTAGAATAAAAGACAGGTGTCCGTGAATTAGTTTTAGTTTAATAAGAGGTAGCACTTGAGGATTATTTTGACAATTTTGACTAACAATATTTCAGAAAAATTCAAATAAAATTAAAAATTAAATATTGAAAAGTAATATTATATGTATGTTATTTAACATAGTCTAACAATCAAATTTCACAAGAGATTGTTCAAATTTTAAGTTACTTGATGTAGGCCAAAATTACATGAAATATTAATATTATTAATTTTCATAAACATTATATCTAGATAATATAGATCATGTCTATATTATTGGATATGGAATTTTAACTATTTTTTATTAAGATTTTGTCAATATTGTCAAGCGATCTCCTCTTAGTTTAAAAGAGCTGTTTTATATTATCATGTGTCTTCTTATTGTTTATTTTTATTTTTTGGGCAAGTAACTTGAAATTTGGTATTTTATTTAGGAAGCTGATATGAGTACCCACGCTACAGTACCCGCACTGTACCCACACCTAAACTGCCATAACTGCTTGTGGGGACCGCAACTATTCCAAAACTGTAATTTTATTTTACAAATTTTAATAGTAATACTGTGAAGTATATAGCTCAAACAAGGCAAATATTTATACATATACAATGAACTACATATGATATATGAATTTTCCTAAAATAATTGTACCCGCACCTTGTTTTGAAAAATTCTCGTGTTGTACCCGCATTAGGGGACCACTCAAACGGCATGTGGGGACCGCAACTGTTAATTTACAAAATTTAATAATAATACTGTGAAGTATATAGCTCAAACAGGGCAAGTATTTATACCTATACAATGAACTACATATGATATATGAATTTTCCTAAATTAAATAACTGTACCCGCATTAGGGGACCACTCAAACAGCATGTGGGGACCGCAACTGTTCCAAAACTGTTAATTTACAAATTTTAATAGTAATACTGTGAAGTATATAGCTCAAACAGTGCAAGTATTTATACATATACAATGAACTACATATAATATATGAATTTTCCTAAAATAACTGTACCTGCACCTTTTCTTGAAAAATTCTCGTGTTGTACCCGCATTAGGGGACCACTCAAACGGCATGTGGGGACCGCAACTGTTCCAAAACTGTAATTTTGTTTTACAAATTTTAATAGTAACACTGTGAAGTATATAGCTCAAACAGGGCAAATATTTATATCTATACAATGAACTACATATGATACATTAATTTTTCTAAAATAACAGTGCAGGTACTGTAGCGCGTACAGTGCGGGTACTGTAGCGTGGGTACTGAAATAATTATTCTTTTATTTATGTACTTCGAAGAAAGCTATATTATACCAAAGCTAATGAAAAATGAAAAATATAGATATTTGGTAAGTTAATATTTCTAAATTAGAAAATGATCGGAAATTTAATATAAATAATTACGAGCCTAGCCAAAGAAAATGAACACACACACAAAATTCCAACTATAGAACAAAGTTATGGAGGAGCACCTTTACATTAGATAATGTATATTTGACTGACAAAAAAAAAAAAAAGAAGAATAAATCCAGGCTCACTCACTTCTTAAGGTGATGTCAGCTGATATTTTCATCTGTCTGAATTTTCTTTTGAAATTTACATCTCTTATTTATAAAAAAATAGTTAAACGATAATTTATACCCCCAAAAAAATTAACTCTAATTTATGCAAAACAAAATTACAATTTTGGTTAGACAAATTTAATATTAAACCACAATTTTTTAACATAATTTGTTAAACTTTTCTTTGAATCACCTTACATTCCCTGAACCCTTCTCAAAATTAACAAATTTCATGCAAATTGTGCATACTTTTTTATAGTTGTTCATGTCATTTTCACGTTAACACCAACCTGGAAGGATATATAAGCAAAAAAAAAAAAAAAGACACACACACACACGCACACACACAAATAAATATCAAGTTGCGGAAAAGAGATTATATATGATATATCACATTTCCTTGAATGTGGGTAGATGAGAGAGAGAGAGAGAGAGAGAGAGAGAAGCTAAAAAATAATGTGCAATGGAATTGTTTGAATTAGTTAATTCTTTGGTATGAGGGGAAGAGTTGGCAAAAGCATCATGTCATCGGATGTGCAAATTGGGAAATATTTATTGATACTTCTTTTATATTTATTAATAATATGTATTTTAAATAATACTATCACTATTAGAATAGAAAATTATCACTCTGGTAAATAGTAAAAAAATATCAATAATATTATCACACTTGTAAATATTACCAAATTAACGTCCATCTTTATTTTAAATAATGTTAATCTACCACTATTTTAATTTATTTATTTTTAATAACATTCTTTTAATAAAAGAAAGTAGCCAACAGGGGGCTTAAAAGCCTACGGCTCTACTAACTAGGGACTTGGTGGTCAAGAAAAATGCTATAGGCAGTTCCCTGGATGTATCGTTCTTCTAGAAGCTGTAGCAGCTGTTACTCAAAACTTTTAATTAAGACGTTTTTATTAACAAAATGACATTTTTGTAAGTTACCTGATTTGCACTCTCAAATTTTATAAAAAGAAAGAGAGAAAAATTTATTGACAATGAGTGAATTTCAAACCATAGCAACAGTACAAGTTAACTTATAATTTTAAAGTCCAAAAAATAAAATAAATCATGTATATATAAAAATAATAATGAAATTTAATGTAAGTTTCACTATTCATGAAATAACAAGAATTATACAACAATTTATAATAACATCGGTTGTTAAAACATCAAATGAAATGATATTAGAATTACATGAAAATTAATACATTAATCTATAAATAAACACAATTTGAAACAGTATTGTCAAAAAAAGACCCTGTAAAGATATTCTAACCCATAAATTTTATGGTAAATACTATATGAGGAGGGTTCAAATGCCTCCATTTTTTGTGCCTCTACCATGCTTCCATTTCTAAAAACTTTAATAAATCAAAATTTAAAACTTCAAAGTCAAAATAAAACCGTTGGATATAATCTACATCATTTTATCTATGCACGTGTAAAAAATTATGGCATTTCAATTTTGTTTTGGTTGTCATCGAGAGCTTGTAAAAAACGTACTAATTTGGATAATTTCTAGATGTTGATTTTCAACTTATTGATTCACATAAAAACAAAATCGAAATGTGATAATTTTTTATGAGCACATAGAAAAAATAACATAAATCATATCTAACGGTTTTATTTTGACTTTTTAAGTTTTAAATTTTGAGTTATTAAAGTTTTTAAAAATGGAGGTATGATGGAGGCACAAAAAATGAAGGCATTTGAACCCTCCTCATTGATCTTTTAATCCATCATATATTCATATGTTTTCTTGCTTGTATATGTAGCCCTTTGACTGAGATTATCCGTTTATGAATGATCAATTCATCATGCATCTAAAAGAATTATTTTAGATAACAAATTAATAGTAATATTTCAACAACAACAAAAAAACATTTTAAATTATCGTCGGCATTTAAAATTTGTGACAGCAAACCCTCATGTTTAAAATAATAAATTAAGGAGGTGATGTAACAAAACTCTTAAATTTTGTAGTTGTGAGAATCATCCTCCTTATTTTTAATTTTTTTTACAATTGCACTCTCAAACTTTCAATTTGTGACAACTAGCCCCTCTAATAGCTGTATTCAATTAACATCATTAGCTTCTATTGGTAAATGATGAAAGAACTCTGCAATCTAGGATGTTTAGATATTTTTATATTATTTAAAAAACTATATTATTTTTCTATAGTTTCTAAGAGAATATAAAAACTATCAAAACTAATATAAATATTTTTTAGTATGTATTTTTTTTTTCAATTTTAAAGCTGAAATAAATATAAATTCTGGAATTCTATATAAAATACAATGAATTCTACCAAAATTATATTGATTTCTAGAAAATAATATTTAAGTTAAACAATAAAATTTATCGTAAAAGATGCAATTTAAAAACCTATTAGTTGAACATATAATTTACCATTTTTCCTTCAAAATTAATAAACATAAAATTATTAATAATAAAGTACGTATTTTAAAGGGTATTTGGGTCATTTGTCATTCTAATCTAAAGTTAACATTATTAAATGAAATTGATGGTTGGGAACTTGGGATAGTGATTGTCAAACAGTGAAATTTTCGGGTGTAATGAGATAGGGCGGTAACACAGTTAGTTAGGAAAATATATCTTAGAACTATAATTATCCAAAGATTAAAAATTCGAGCTCCGCTTATGACTTTGCAGAGACTGCGAAGATTTCAAAAAAAGAAAATTTCGGATGCAATACTGTAATTTGTCAAAATTAGATGCCAAGTGAATGTTTAAGTGTATGTTGGCATGACCCCTAAGTCAAAACTACGGTTTTTCTGGTAGTTTTATTTTATTATGTGGCCTATGTTATTACTGTGCACCAATTTCATTTAAAGAAATTAACGAAAATGCATCTGAATTTTTGATGGAAAAATTCATATTGCTATTAATAATTATATTGGTCCCAAAGGTTGCCTCAGAATATATAAAAAGACCCCTTCTCTATTTGGACGGATGTCATTTCCATAAAAAACGTTTTTTTGTCCACTATTTTAAGGGATCAGATTTTGGAAACGTTTTCTCTCCCTACTGATTTTTACGGGATCTCATTTTTCCTGAAACATTTTTGGTCCAATAAGTTTACAAAAAAAGGAGAAGTAAAGAAAACGCAAAAGGATCTCCATCATCAGATCTGAGGAAAACCATTGAAGATTAGTATTAACGCTTCCGCCTAAAGATGTCTTCAATTCAAAACTGTAAGATTTAAATTCATTTGCTATTTTATTTTGGATTTACGGATTCTAGATTTCTTGTGTTTTTAATTGCAAAACACTTCATGATTTATTAAGTCTATCATTTTCATGTTATTCTTATTACTGTTACTATAATGATGACGATGATGATAATGATGATGATGATGAATTTAATCAACCGGAACGCGTCAAGTAGTTTGTATTATTAAAAGTGTAAATTGTTTAGACCATTATTGCGGAGTAAGATCCTTCAAATTGGGACCTACAACAGAAATTGATTTTATTGCCAGTTAGCATGATATCGTGACCATCAATTGACCAGGCATATTATTCTTTACTTAATTAGGTTAAGAAGTTGCTTATTTAAGTTCAAATAAATGACTTTGCACTACTTCAAAAAAATAATGAAGGTGATTGACTGAAAACCTTATCAAATTCATATCATCATCTAAGGTATTTTACCGTTTGAGTTTGAATTCAGCCCGTTCATCCTATATTGGCACGAATGTTAAAGCATCCCGTGAATTTTCAAACAGACTTGAATTGGTTCCGATTCAGTTTGAACGGATCGATTCAAAACTCACATATTACATTACTTTAGAAGATATGGACAAAAAAATTACAATTCAGATCATTCTATGTACATAAAATTACTAAATTTAGATCATTCTTTAACAGTGGCACAAATCTCAAAAAAGGACCCCCAATGTTAAGTAGATACCGAATTCCAATCATTCAGACTAAAATTTAATCTCAGCTCATTGAACCCTACGGTACCGCAGGATACGCACTATGAAATCTTATCCCCTTGAGAAAGGGAAGATAGTACAGTTGGCTAAAAAAAAGTCTTTAAGACTATTAGTTACTCAAATGTCGAGAGTTTGATTCACCCTCATGACTTTCAGTGTAGCATTTTTGTCCGATCTAGCTTTGAGTTTTTATTTTATTTTAGGCAAAGATTTTCCATAGCTAGCCTGGAGTTTGACTCAAAACATAACAACGATCTTTGAACGATAACACCGTGTGACACTAACAAGTAATATTGTTTGGGGTATGCAGATCAATCCATAATAAATATTATCTTTAGCTTTTTTTTTCATTTAATTTAATTCTAATGGTGGACATGTTGTCTTCTGAATCTCAAGTAATTACTTTTGACTTAGTGCTGAAAATCGAAATTAAAGTTTAATTTATCTTAAGTTAGTTTGTCGTAAGTTGTACTTGAAATGCATGTGCATTACCACAAAATCTTGGGGAAACTTTGTGCAAATGGCAGGCATGGTTTTATATTGAAAAACGAAAACTGTATTTGAAGAAAGAAAGATGTAAATTCCGTCATTTTTATTAATTATAAAATAATAATAATGCCCATCTTAACTGGGTTTTTTTAAAAATGTCCAAACTGGCCACTAAATGGCCGGTTGAGAATAAAAATGAGAACCGGCTATTAAATGGCCGCTTGAGAATTTTTCTTTTTTGTTGTTTCAGACCCTATAAATACCCATCTTTCTCTTTCCTCTCTCTCACAACTCACTCAACTCACAGAAGAGAAAGAGAGAAAGAAAAGACAATTTTTTAGGCGATTTGAGACGATTTCAGAGGCAATTTTCAAGTAATTTATTTATATTTATATTTATTTTTTATTTATTGAATTTAAACTTATTTATTTTTTTATATTTTAATTTTTTTCAGCAACCTATATATTTAAATTAGTAACCTCACAATTATTTACCATTTACCAAAATGTAGTTTGTTGGCCATGGCCATGATTTCATTACACTGTGGAGGAAAGTTTCTTACTAATACATATGGAGTTTGTTACTCCAAAGAGCTAGTTAATTCATTCATGGTTCCCGATGATGTCTCACCTTGGGACTTGAAAACCATGATTTATGAATGCACCGGTTATAACCCAGAAAAGTGGAACTTAGAATTGGCAACCCGAGTGAATGATGGAACACCCTCGACCTATACCAGAGTGGAGAGGCCTGTACGGGCAGTTAAAGGCCATTGAAAATTTTATAATAGAAATCTACGTCAAGAGAGTTCCGATAGAATTAGAGGTTGAAAGTTCTGGCCAAAATTCAGTTGCGCCAAATTATACAACACAACTAGAACCATACCCTCCCATAGTTCATTTATTCGTACCTAACCCAAAAATATACAGTCACTTCACTCCACCAGCACCCCAACCACAACCCCATACAAGATCCCCACTTAGACCCATGCATGTGGCGCCTTTACCATTACCGCCACCATCACCTCACCCAAGACCGGCACTAGTAGATGACGAAATTGGATCGAATTTTGAAAATATTAACGAAATTTCAGAGGAAGATCTGCAAACTGGGATGAATTTGAGTGAGCAAACTGGGACTCGGATCACCTGGAGGGTTGTGCTGAAGATGGCCCAGTGCCCATTCACAGAGAATACGGGAATATGTTGCTTAGTGGCTGAACTGATACACACCTGTTCGCAAACATGAATGATATATCTTCTTTTCAAGAAGCAGATGTTGCTTACTATGGGAGACGGATTGAGTACAAAGGTAAGCTGGCGCCAGAACAATTTTTTCAAAGCAAAGAAGAGCTGATTAAGAAGATTAGAGAGCACCATATTGATAAGAATCAGAAGATTAGAATGAAGAAAAGTGACAGGGATCGAATTCTGGTGGTGTGTAAGACTCCGGGTTGTGATTATGAGCTTAAAGGAAAATCAATGGGTTTTGGAGATGCATGGGTTATAACGAGGCAAGACAAGCCTCACACATGCAAGTCTGAGTACACAATGACCAACCATGAATGTCTCACGACATCAATTATTACCGATATTATTGAGACCTCCATTAAAAATGACCCATGTATGAGCATCCAAGGAGTGGCAAATTGTGTGAGAGTTTTGTATGGCAATGTAATCTCGAAATACAATCGACTGTGGAAGGGTCGTGATCTTGTAATAGCCCGACAATTTGGGAGGTGGGAGAATTCATACAGCTTGCTGAAACCACTGCTTATGGGAATTTGCGACAAGAATAATGGCTCTAAGTACCAATTTCTGACTTGTCATATACGAGATAAACACGGAGAAATTATGGAAGATGTTGTTGAATTTAGGGCCGTAGCCTGGGCTTTTGGTCTATGCATTACAACGTTCCAGTACTTGAGACCAGTGATCAACATAGATGCATGCTTTTTCTCTGGGCAGTATGAGGGTAGGCTTTTGATAGCTTGCGACTATGATGCCGAGAACCAATTGCTACCTATTGCATTTGCAATTGTGCAGAAGGAGGATAATGAGAATTGGGATTTTTTTTGTCTGTGTTATATCGGACCAGCACAAGGGGATCAAATATGCACGACAGCAGAATACGGACGGTCTTCAGACCTTTTTTAGCACAGGTTTTGTATGCAGCATGTTGCTGACAACCTGGTCCTGAATTATGGAAATGACAAGTGGTTCGGATGGAGGTTCAAACAAGGAGCCAGGAAGAATAAGCCAAGAAGGTTGAAAGAGATGTTCGAAGAGTTTGTTGTGGTATGTCTAATTTATAATATTTCGTTTAATTATTTTATAAGACTATGAGGAAAATAAAGTAACACCTCTTTGTTTTGTGCAGCTAAATCCAAGGTGTAAGCATTTTTAAAGAATGTGGGCAAAGTACGTCCCAATGATGTGATGGAGCCATCCACTTGTGATAAGATTTTCCAAACTTATGATGGTGGATACTGATTTGGGATCATGACAACCTATGTTACTCGGATACCTCAAAATAGTCAGCGTATTCGTATCGGACACGTATCGGACACCGATACGCCTCCGATATGGCCCAGATACGTATCTGATACGCCAGCTGGCATATCGGAGTACGTGGCGTATCCTAATTAGTAAATACGGTCAAGATACGGTGTTGATTTTCTGAGGATACGTTTTTTAGTGAGATACGGGCGGGATATGTGAATTTAAGTCTGCCTCTCACCCTCTCCTCTCCGAACTGAAAAGAAGAAAAGTAGAAAACAAAACGCACTGAGTCAGCTCCCATCCAAACCCCTCTCTGACGGCTCTCCGCCTCTCCGCCTGCCGCTCTCTCCGCCTCTCCGCATCTCCACTCTCTCCACCTCTCCACTAGCCTTTCGGCTCGCTTCTCAGCTCGCCTCTCCGCTCTCTCCCCTCTCCGCTCGCCTCTGCCCTCTCCATCTCTCTGCTCCTTAACTGGTACGGTACTGTTCTGACTTCACTTACTGTTCTGACTGGTATGGTACTGTTCTGCTGGTGCTTGGCTTGGCTTTGGTTCTTGAGTTTGCACTAAAAATTTCAAACCGAACAGTCCAATTAATACCACAATTCACAAGTCACAACTAGGTTTTTCCTTCAACCCCATTTCAAGAGTAGCCACAAGGCATCAACTCTGTTTGTACAATCAATTCATAAAGATTTTTCGATCAACTTAATTAATCCATTTCAAATACAGAAAAATGTTTAAAAATTTATACTACAACATAACAAGAATCTACAATAGATCATGTTGAAACTTGAGCATTATTTAATCACTGTTGTACCAACAATTTACAAACCAGACCTAACTATATACCAAAATTGTATGAACTAGTGAACTACACCATGGTCAAAGCCAAATTTTGATAGTGGCATAGTTACAGATTTTTGGCTTTAAAGCACCATGGTTATATTACGACACAACATTAATTTTTTTACTTGTTATAATACAAGTATGGAATTAATAATATAATTAAAATAATAAAAAATAATATATATAATAGCCGTATCGTATCCTTTGTTTTTGAAAATTACCGTATCGCCGTATCCGTATCGTATCGGATACGATACCCATACCCGTATCCATGCAACATAGATGACAACAAACGGCTCTGAGTCGCTCAACAATGTCTTTTGGGTGAGCCGTAGAATGCATGTGGCTTCCATAGTAGAGGATACGTTCTATAAGTGCAACAAATGGTTTGTTGAGCGGCGAAAGCGAGCAATGGACTTAAGAGATGCAAATCTGTTATTTTCCGACCGAGTTTTGCAAAAGATCAAAAAACGGTGGACCAAAGCTGCAGAAATGCATTTGGTCCCTTATACGCACGGTGAACAGTACCAAGTTTCATCCCCAAATGAGTACGTTCCAGTCACCCGCGGCGACAATTGAAGTATGGACATTATTCACAGGGAGTTTCAGTATATTGTGACATGCGGGCTCGGCAACAAAATGGAATGTACATGTAGAGGTATCCAATTAACATCTATTCTGTGCGCTTATGTCTTAGCAGTTTGTCATGAACGAAACTGGAGCGAGGACCAATTTGTTGCAGAATGGTATACTGTGAACTATCTTGAAAGTACCTGGAGTAGCGTGTTTGCTCCATATTGCTATATGGAAGAATGACATACTTGTAATTCTCCTATCATATTTCCTAGCAAGGCCTAGATTAGGGATGGGAGGAGAAAACACACCCGTCATGTAATAACCATGGATGAAATCCAAGGTAGGAGAAGGGGGCATCAGGTTCGCCGTTCCACTACCGCCAAGAATCGAAGAGGTATGTAACATTCATCAAAAATTATATTTCTTTTCAATTTTGACCAACTTACTAAGTAACAATGCAATATAGAGGCTAGAAACGTAGCAAATGCAACAGAAAATGAGCGAGTTATCGCAGAGGCAACTGGGTCACAAGGGTCATAGCGAAGCAAAGCTACAAGCCGTTTAGATGCATCTGTTATGTTTGCAGAAGCGCAGTTGCCATAGGAGGAGAGGCTTGGGGTGCAAGGAGAGCCATCTGGAAGCCAACTAGGGAGGTCTACTGGTAGGCGTACAAGGGCATCTATAAGCCAAGTAGGGGCATCTGGAAACCAAGCAGAGCCATCTGGTAGACCATCTTATGCAACTGGTCAGTTTCTCGGATTTAATTTTAGACATAGTAGTAATAGGTGATTTAAATTTTTCTCATTTGATGCATGTTGTGGACTTTATTAAGACTAAGTTATGAGTTAGTTTAATGTAAATTTTTATGACTTTACTTTTTTTTTTTACCATATTCAAAAATTAATTATGGGATTTCTACTAAACCACAAATTTAGTTCTTTTAATGAAAATGTAGAGAAACATCAAGTTTATATACAGTCAATACATTAAGTTTAAATAAACTCTGAATTGATGAAATAAAGTATACAAAATAGATACTAAAGAAACTCAAAAATTTTACAACCTTACTTTTACAACCCTAATTCATCCAACTAAAATGCCTCCAGCTCAAATGCATCCAAATTTTAAATCCTAAAAATACTACTTCTTAGAACGAGTTTTGAAAGTACATGGAACAAACTCCTTGTCCGATATTGCCGAATTTGGATCAGTCACAACAGACGAAGTGCTAGCCTTACCAGTATAAGTACACGAAACAAACTCATCGTTCGATGTTGGAGGCTCTGGATCAACCTTTATTTTTCAAACCAGAGCCGTGGGGTTTTTCACAAAGTTATCGTCTAAAATTTCATATAGGCCGTCTAAGAAATTTCTCTATCATACATACTTGACAGTTCTTTTTATTACGGCATACTTGACAGTTGTTCTTTTTTCCCTCATTTTTACCTCAATCACTAATTGACTCTCCTCTCGTTAGGCCACGATAGGATGATCTACCTCGGTTGCTACTGTTCATCCTTTTGGCCTCTAGAAAATTGGCTCCGAAATCGCCTCAAATCGCCTTAGAAATTGCTTTTTCTTTTCCTCTTCCTCTTCCTCTCTTCTGTGAGTTGAGTGAGTTGTGAGAGGGAGGAGAGAGAAAGATGGATATTTATAGGGTCTGAAACAACAACAACAAAAAAAATTTAACTGATCATTTAATGGCCGGTTCTCATTTAAAAAAACAGCTAGGTATTATTATTATTTTATAATTAATAATGGATATTAATAAAAATGTCGGATGCAAATTGATTCTTTTAAACGTTCTAGAAGAGTATATTTGTCTATTGCTTCCTTATAAAAGAAAAAAAGAAATCTCTAGAAGCATTTGTTATCTTTAAAAATAAGCAAAACCTTCTAGAAGGATTTCTTTTCTTGGAAGGACGCACATTGCTCGGAAATTTTATTTGCAAATCTGAAATAAAATGCTGGACTAAATCCCAGTTGTACTTAATTAATCTCTCATGTGCAGCACAGTAAAATGTGATTTCCGGTTGCAATTATATATTATTAGCACTTGATTTCAAAATTACCGTATAATAGCTGTACAACTACAAGTTGTGCATATACAAGGACTTGTACTAAAAAATGTACAAGTTAATTTTATTACACATACTCGCCAAAATTGGTAATTCATATTTATAACCTCTGCATCTTGGGTTTGATTAAGGAGAATTTATTACAGGAATTCTGGAGATGAGAAATTAATTTTGTGCATATTTTATTTTTTGAATTAATAGAGGCATAGCAATGTATTCTTTTTTAATGATACTTATTAGCAAGGTTTTAAATAGCGTTTATAGCGTCGTAGCGGGAAGGCTAAAAAAAAGCTATAGCGAATAGCCCTTTTTTTTTTACATTTCGTATATTCAATATTTGTACTAAATATTAACATTATCTAAAGTCTCATAGAACAATAAATAACACCAAAGTAACTAAGAAATTATAATATTCATATTGAACCCATACAAAGTCCAAATTGCGGTTCAAAATATCCATAGTAATATCATAAACTATCGATTTTTCCTATTAAAAATATCTTAAGCATCATGATTCATGACATAATATATTTTTTATTCTATTCAAATTTTAATTTCGGTTTGGACTTTTTTTCTATTCAAATTTCTATTTCTATTCCCAATTTCAAATTGATTTATCTGTAGCAAGTAGCAACAAATTCAATTTCGGTTTGAGATTTTTTTTATCTTTATTTAAAACCCATATAAATTGCTTAAAAAAAAAACCCATATTGTATAGCGCAAATAGCGGACCGCTATAGCGCTGTAGCGGCTGCTATTAGCGCAAATAGCGCATTTTGATGTCATAGCGTAGCGTTTGGGGTCCAAAAATGCTATAGCGCGCTATTTAGAACACTGCTTATTAGCATATATGTTGAATTGTAGATTAACAGAGCCTAACAGATTCCTAAATGTACTTATAATTAGAAATTAAGGCCGTATTATCTTAGGCCCAAATCCAGTAACAGCCTTGTAGCACACTAACAATAAATACAAACGATTTGCTGCAATCACAAAAGTAATTAAGCAATCATTTGGTTCGTTTGTGTACTTTTTGAAAATAATAGCGACCCAAAAATTTAATACCAGCAAGGTTTTACAAGAACTCTAAATATACTCCCAAAATTAGATGCATCCCATAAGGTGGTGATCTTATTATAATTCAAATATTGTTTGAAGCTAAATTTTCATACAAAATGCAAATCTGCTTCATGCCTTGTGAGTTGTTTTGCCTTGTGAGTTGTGTCCCATCTGTAGCCGACATTTTTATTAGAGAGATGCTTCTATGGACATAAGGACCTATTTGTAAAATGGACATATTTTCATTTTCAAAGTTCAAACAGTCGATCCGACCGTTCAACATTATCTCCATATTAAAATGTACTTGGAGGTCAAATTTTACATTTTTTTTGAATTTTTTTACTATTTATTAAGTATTTTACAAAAACTAGTCAAATTCAGACCATTGAATTTTGTAAAATACTTAATAAATAGTAAAAAAATTCAAAAAAATGTAAAATTTGACCTCCAAGTACATTTTAATATGGAGATAATGTTGAACGGTCAGATCGACTGTTTGAACTTTGAAAATGAAAATATGTTCCTTTTACAAATAGGTCCTTATGTCCATAGAAGAATTTGCCTTTTTATTAATATCCAAAGTTAATTACAAATTAATAAATATACCCACGTCAGCTGGGTATTTCAAAAATGTCCAAACTAGTCATTTAATGGCCGATCCACTTTTTTTATCAACCGGCTATTAAATGGCCGGTTCACATTTTTTTTTCAGACCCTATAAATACTCATCTTTCTCTCTCCTCCCTCTCATAACTCACTCAACTCATAGAAGAGAAAAAGAGGAACAGAAAGAGAGAAAGAGAAAGCAATTTTTGAGGTGATTTGAGGCGATTTTCCAGGGGCCAAAATGATGAACAATAGCAACCAAAGTAGGTCGTCCTATCGTGGACTAGCGAGGGGAGAGTCAATTAGTGATTGAAGTAAATATGAGAGAAAAAATAACTGTCAAGTATGCCGTGATAAAAAAAAACCTGTCAAGTATGCATGATGGAGGAATTTCTTAGACGACCTATTCGGTATGAAATTTTAGACAATTACTTTATGAAAAACCCCTACGGCTCTAGTTTGAAAAAAAAAGGTTGATCCAGAGCCTCTAAAATCGGACAATGAGTTTGTTCCATGTACTTATATTGGTAAGGTTACCACTTCGTCTGTTGTGACTGATTTAGATTCGGCTGATACGTCCTATCCCGGGGAAGTAGGCCGTATGGGGGTTCAAGTGATCTTGGGCTCGTCCCGTCTCGTGTCAACGGGCCGAGATTGTGGACTTGGTGGAGGTGTGAAGGTATTAGTGCTCTATCCTCTATAATACCTTGCGTGTGGAATTGTGCGACCCTGAATTCAAGAAACTATTTGCCTTAAATAAGTCGCTCTTCCAACCGCTAACCGCATTGTCAGAGCGGTTAGGGGGAGTTCGCATAGAAGCGGTGAAGCTCGCACAGACGGCAGTGACATCCGCATAAACAGCGGTGACTAGAACCCGAGCTTGACGTCGGGCTTAATCGGGCTTGGCCCAATTAGGCTTTGTTTCTATTTTGGGGCTTTGACTGGGCAAAGCTTTTAGTTGGGCCTTGGACCCAACTTTTCTAGGCCTCAGGCCGGCCTGAAATGGAGCCTCGGGCTTTATTATCCTCGGCCTTTGTTGTTTTTAGCTTAGGTCCAGCTAATGGCTGGGCTGAGTTCGAGCTTTCTTCTTCGGGCTGTGCTTGACTTTTGTGGCCTTTCTTATTTTTCCCTCGGGTTGGCCCGTAGCAGGGTCCGAATCCCGAGTATTCATAGGCCAACATTAAGTTAGTCAAGGGCCCTTGATACATGGGCCTATCATTAGCCCTCGAAGCCGAAATGCATCAGTTATGATGCTTTCGGTTTGATAACCTTGGTTTCGAGGATCGCATTTTTCTTTTGGTTTTCACATTGCTCACATCGAGCGCCTTTGTACTAGGATCGTTTTATGCTAGCTTGTTCTTGAGACTGCCTAAGCTGAATTCCTTTGTTTTACTGAGTTTGCTTTTTTGTAATTCGCTCTCGGGGTCAAGAGGGCGTTCTAGCCCCCGAGCTAAACAGACCTGTCGTCCTTTTTGAGTGATATGAATTTTCTAGTTTTCGACTCGCATATTTTTACATTTTACTTTCATTTGCTATTGTACTTGAGCTACTTTATTTTACTTTGTGGAAAACCCCTACGGCTCTAGTTTGAAAAAAAGGTTGATCCAGAGCCTCTAAAATCAGACGATGAGTTTGTTCCATGTACTTATATTGGTAAGGCTACTACTTTGTCTGTTGTGACTGATTCAGATCCGAGAATATCAGACGAGGAGTTTATTTCATGTACTTTCAAGGCTCGTTCTAAGAAGTAGTATTATTTTAGTTGGATGAATTAGGGTTGTAAAATTAGGGATGTAAAATTTTTGAGTTAATGTATTGACATGTATGTAAACTTGATGTTTCTCTACATTTTAATATGATAAAAAATAGTAAAGTTATAAAAACGTATATTCAACTAACTCATAACTTAGTCTTAATAAAGTGTACACAAATAAAAGCCAATTTAATTGTTCTAAAATCAACATCTAAATAAACAAATTCACAACATGCATCAAATGAGAAGAATTTAAATCACTTATTACTACTAGATGGCTCTGCTTGGCGACCAGATGCCCCTACTTGGCTTCCAGATACCCTTGTAAGCCTACTAGTTGACCTCCTTGGTTGGCTTCTAGATGACTCTCATTGCACCCCAACCGCATCTCCTCCTATGGCAACTGCCTCTCCCATTACTTCTACAAACATAGCAAATGCGGCTAAACAACTTGTAGCTGTGCTTCGCTGTGACCCTTGTGACCCATATGCCTCTGCGATAACTCGCTCATTTTCTACCACATTTGTTGCATTTCTGGCCTCTGCATTGCATTTGTTACTTAGTAAGTTGGTCTAAATTGAAAAGAAATATAATTTTTGATGAATGTTACATATCTCTTCGATTCCTGTCGGTAGTGGAACGGCGAGCCTGATGCCCCTTCGCCTACCTTGCAATTTATCCATAGTCATTACATAACGGGTGTGTTTTCTCCTCCCTAATCCAGGCCTTGCTAGGAAGTTCTAGGTTCATTACAAGTAGGCCATTCTTCCATATTGCCAAAAGAAACAAACACCCCACTCTAAATACTTTCAAGATAGTTCACAGTATACCAGTCTGCAACAAATTGGTCCTCGCTCCAGTTTCGTTCACGAAAAACCGCTAAGACATTACCGCACATAATGGATGTTAATTGGATACCTCTGCATGTACATTCCATTTTGTTGTCGGGCCCGCGTGTCACAATATACTGGAACTCCTTGTGAATAATGTTCATACTTCCATTGCCGCCGCGGGTGACTGGAACGTACTCATTTAGGGATGAAACTTGGTACTGACCTTCGCTGTGCGTATAAGGGACCAAATGCATTTCTGCAGCTTTGGTCCACCGTTTTCTGATCTTTTGCAAAACCCGGTCGGAAAATATCTAGTTTGCATCTCTTAAGCCCATTGCTTGCTTCCGCTGCTCAACAAACCATTTGTTGCACTTGTAGAATGTATCCTCCATTATGGCACCCACGGGCATTCTACGGCTAACCCGGAAGACATTGTTGAATGACTCGGAGCTGTTTGTTATCATGATACCAAATCAGTATCCTCCATCACAGGTTTGGAAAATCTTCTCATAATTGGACGGCTCCATCACATCATTAGGACGTACTTTGCCCACTTTCTTTAAAAATGCATTGCACTTTGGATTTAGCTGCACAAAAACAAATAGGTGTTACTTCATTTTCAGAATAGTCTTATAAAATAATTAAACGAAATGTTATAAATTAGACATACCACAACAAACTCTTCGAACATCTCTTTCAACCTTCTTAGCTTCTTCTTCATGGCTCCTTGTCTGAATCTCCATCTGAACCACTTGTCCTTTCCCCAATTCTGGACCAGGTTGTCAGCAACATGCTGCATACAAAACCTGTGCACGAAATGGTCTGGAGACCATCCGTATTCTGCTGTCAGTTGCCTTTAACCGACCGTACAAGGCTCTCCATGCAACATCACTTAGTACTTTCACTAAGATATAGGTCGGGGGTATTCCATGGTTCACTCGGGTTGTCAATTCTAAGTTCCACTTTTCAGGGTTATAACTAGTGCATTCGTAAATCTTGTTTTTCAAGTCACAAAGTGAGATATCATCGAGAACCATAATTGAATTAACTGGCTCTTTGGAGTAATAAGCCTCATATGTATTAGTAAGAAATTTCTCACCACGGTGTAATGAAATCATGCCCATGGCAAACAAACTACATTTTGGTAAATAGTAAACAATTGTCAGGTTACTAATTTAAATGTATAGGTTACTGAAAAATAATTAAAATATAATAAAAAATAAATTTAAATTAAATAAAAAAATTACCTTAAAATCTCCTGAGAAATCGCCTCAAATTGTCTAAAAAATCGTCTTCTCTTTCTCTTCTGTGAGTTGAGTGAGTTGTGAGAGGGAGGAGAGAGAAAGATGGGTATTTATAGGGTCTGAAACAGCAAGCAAAAAAAAAATATGAACCGGACATTTAATGGCCGGTTCATAAAAAAATGGATTGGCCATTAAATAGCCAGTTTTAGCATTTTTAAAAATACCCGGCTGACGTGGGTATATTTATTAATTTTTAATTAATTTTGGATATTAATAAAAATGTCGGCATCTGTAGTATACTCCTAAATTTTTACTATTTCGGCAAGGACCAAGGATGCTTCCAAATATTAATTTGTTTTACTATTTAATGAAGACAAAATATGATTCAGTCAAAGTCTCAAACAGTAAAAAATAGACCAAATATATCTCCTGGGACAAAGATTGCGCCGTCGCTGAACAGTTGGCAACAGTGTAGCTCTGATTTGCTGTCTCTCTTTTTAACTATTTTTGCTTTTTTGCTGAGGAGCTTTTACTGTTTTACTGACCTATTATATTGCTTTTTGCTGAGAATCTCTGTTACTGTGTTCATTTCCATTTTTTTTTCTGACAAGGGGATGCCTGCTAAATAAAAAAAATGAAGTAAGATTTAGTAAGATGAAGAGTTTAATTTTCTCAGGGCACTAAAATAATAGTTTGTGCAATGAAATCAATTATTAATATATGGTTAGTTGGTTACCAAAGAAACATAATTACTGTAGTACTGGTATCACATATTCGTAATATCAGAAACTACCACAACCTTTTCTTCACGTGAGAAAAGGGATAACTAAGCCCAGAAATATTTTTTGAGGAGCATAACATGGCAGGGGAGGAGAGAGAGAAAGAGAAACAGTGTAGACATGAGACAAGGAAAGAAGGGACGATACTAGAGATTTTGTCAGTAGCTTGATTAGGATATGTCCTTGTACTCTCTCTTTTCCTCTCTCTCCTCATAAATCACACAAGCCTCGGTCCTCAGAGGCTCAGACAGAGCAAGAGAGAGAGAAACAGTAGCCATTAATTCAGAAACAAAAGGAGCAGTCATGTCAAACTTATCTGCATTTCAGGCCGGCCAATGGTGAGCTACGCTCTGACATGAGCCAGGCCCACCAAATCTAGAGAAGAGATCTCAAGATTGCCTAACGGGTAAAGGCTTTTCCGGCCCAAAAAACAAATTCCAATTAATATCGCCTCCATTTTTTTTCTTTTGGGGCCAGCTCAAACCTCCAATCCATTCCTAATAAAAAAAATATCAATATCGACTCCAGTATGATAATTGCTTAGGAATTAGATATAATAATATTAAATAACAAAGACAAAAGTTACGCATGTACTCAAAATATCTTAATGATAATTCCAGCATACATCCAACTATTATGAAGCATGATGTATTAAAAATACTTTAAATCACTCAAATCATCACTATTTCACCGTACAACTTAAAATTAATTTGAAAATTTTAAAGTGAAGTAAAAACTTACTACATAGTAGTACATAGTAGAGATAGTGACAGCGCTATTTTAGCTTCATGCAGCACGCGGATAATAACATCAAAATAAAAACACATATGCCTCATAAGCTGCATAAAATCAAAACAGCACTGTAAATACTTTTATCCGGTCCGAACTGGAGGATTCTTTTCCGTTCTGGTGCCTTCTATATTTTGCTTAATTTGGTATACATACTTCCGTTTGGGTCAAAAGTAGCATAAATCTTTTCTGTTTTCGGAAAGCATCCACTAGGGTCACACAGGAATAGAGACATAGTGTCCCCACCGTCATACAGTGACTACGGAGTAACCAAGAACATGTATTTTTTTTTTTTTAAGAAAAAACCTACGTATGAGTGGTCCCCTATCAGTTTTATTCAGTTCAAATTTTTTTTTTTTGAGTGGAATATTCAGTTCAATTAGTCCGAACTTAATTGTATCAACAATCTGAGGTGAATACATCACACCAATCTTAGACATTGGATTTCGAATCAGGACAAAACCCATATCAGGACAAAACCAAATGAAGCCCAGAGCAGGACTAAATCAAATGCAATCAATCAGGAATTCAGGTTGAACAAGAAACATACAAACATATATATTGAAAAAAAAAAAGGTGTTAAAGATTAAAATTCTTTGGTCAAAAGCAAAGATTCTGAGCTTTTTATAAATATGTTGATGTATGTTTGTCCTGATTCAACAAATTGGGTGCTGCTGCGTGGAAAACAGCTCACAAGCACTTACCAGTGAGGCAGTGACTACTAACACATCAGAAATGCACTGATCAAGAAAGGGCTCAAGAAATGTGGTGCCAGTGAGTCCAATGCAGTTAAGGGTCAAATTTTTTATTATTAGAAATTTGAAAATCAAATAACAGAAAAGCTGAATTGATTTTTTCCATGTAATAGATGAGACCAAATCAAATGGTTTAGACTCAGTATTTCCCATAAGTTATACTGTGTCTTCGTTATATAAAATCTAAAAACTATTGAAATCGAACTATTAATTCAGTTCTAATAAAACTATAAAATATGCATGTCCTCTTCTCTTCTTTCTTTTATCTTCCACCTGTATCTTCATTAGAAGGGAGGACAATATATATGATGGCCTCATTTATTTTCCACAGAGCATGACCTTTTTCTTATACAAGTCAATGAGATACAATCACTGATTCGGTCACATTGGGCTCTATTGCGGTGGATCGTGCTAATAGTTCGGTTTCATCTATTTATCAGAAAAAAAAATCAATTATTTTTCGATAACTTGATTTTTTTTTCAATTTCTAAAAATTAAAAAAATGGTTAAGGGTACTTATTTGGATATGCACTGTTGAGTTGAAATGAATGGCGCAAGCTACAATGCAGTACAATATCTGTCCGTCCACAGAAGCCACTTGGGTTTTCCTTATTTGGCCACTTGTTATCATTTTATCTAGAGAGGTCTAAATGTCGTCATTTATGGCTGTGTAAGATGAACAGAACCAAGCCAAGTGCATTTTTCGATGTTCTTATCGAACCACCATGTGACCATGGACAAGTATCCTCTCCATTACTGTAAAAGATACCCTTCACTTCACGGTTTGGGTATTGGCTGTCTAGAACACAAAATCAGTCTTTGTCGTTTTTTCTTTCTGTTAAAAGCGGCTATTTAGTCTTTATGGCATTTGCTTCGGTGCACACAAGGACCTATTTGTAAAATGAGTTCTATTTTCATTTTCAAAGTTCAAACGGTCGATCCGACCGTTCAACATTATCTCCATTTTAAAATATACTTGGAGGTCAAATTTTACATTTTTTTGAATTTTTTTACTATTTATTAAGTATTTTACAAAAACTAGTCAAATTCAGACCATTGAATTTGTAAAATACTTAATAAATAGTAAAAAAATTCAAAAAAATGTAAAATTTGACCTCCAAGTACATTTTAATATGGAGATAATGTTGAACGGTCGGATTGACTGTTTGAACTTTGAAAATAAAAATAAGACTCATTTTACAAATAGGTCCTTGTGTGCACCGAAGCATCCCTCTTGGTTGTACTTAATTTGATGTGTTGAAACATTTCCCCTCTTCCAGCTTCAGAAAGCACTAAATTTTATAACTTTAACATGCTAGTATTGCTATGCGGAAAGTTTAAAATCCGAATTGATATGCGGAAAAAACATGTATCTTAATGTGGCGCCAAAACAAAAACATTAATTATATTGGATTTGTTGAATTTGTTTGTCTCCTGGTAATGTGGTTTTTTATTATCTCATGCAACTGACAAATTTGGTGGACTAGAAATGACATTGCTGGAGCTCAGAGTTGCAGCATGTTTTTATGATGTACAAAGTTTTTGTCTAACTTTCACACAAATATCAAAGTGTAGATGGGTACCAGTAAACTGTAGAAGTGTATTTTTTTTTTTTTTGACGGGATAGGTTGTGATAAGTGATGACAGATGTGGACAAAAATATTAACCGTTCAATTTCCATGAAGATAATAAAGTACAAATTTGAAAATTACAAATTTTATACAAAATGATATAAATTTAATATATAATATTTTTTTCATATAAAAAATAAATATAGTAATGCTAAAATTTTAAGTTTAAATTAGAGACTGCATTATTAATATATTGGTAATCACTAATTAGGGACTAAATCATTAACATATTGATCTAAATTACTAACAAACTCTAAATTAGAGATTACGTCACTAATAGATTGGTGGATGCTATTAGAAAAGAATTCAGAGTAGGTCCGATGCCCATCGGACCTACTTTGGTTCGATGGGTGTGATGACTATCCGATCTGCATCAAGATTTGTGTGCTTCGTATCACAATCCATGCAAGTCTGTATCAATTTCCGTGTGCATAGATCTTGATGCTAATCGTACGGTGCTAGAGCTAATTGAACTTAAATGTAGGTCTGATGCCCATCGGACCTACTTCTATCTCATTAGAAAAAAAATCAATCGCTGACTTACAGTAAAAAAAAGATTAGGGTTAATTGAAAAAATAAATTTTAGAATGCAAACTATCATCTGCGTCGCTGATCTCCCGCTTTGCTTCGCTCTTCTTTCGCTTGAATCTCTGCACTTTTTCTTTCTTTTCGTTGCTTCAAACTTTGTGTTTGGTTGTTCTTTTGCAAATCGACGATCCGAGTTCACACGGGTAAAGGTCGCTAGTTAGGTAGCCATTTGGAAATAAAAAAAATAGAATTATCTGTGACTTGCAGGGGGCTGTGAAAAACCTATATAAAATTGGTTGCTTTGGAAAATTTGAGCTTCATAGGGTTTTATCAGGATAAAACAACAACCCAATACCATATGTGTTAAAAAAATTCACAATCCAGAGTAGGACATATGTCCAACCCTGAACTATAATGGTTTCGTCACTGAATCATGAAGTTGTAATATCTATTACAGCGGAAGTTGTAATAGATATTACAGCGGAAGTTGAAAGGTTGGACGTCCAATTTCTTATCTTATGGGGATCGAGTAACACTGGTCAAGGCAGTATTATCAGCTATGCCCTTGCATTTTATGCAGGCTCTTAGGATACCGGTGGTAGTCATTAAGCACATTGATAAAATGAGACAAAACTACCTTTGGAATGGTAAGGACCCTTGTAAGGGTATCAACTGTTTAGTTAATTGGGAAACTGTGTGTGCACTGAAAGAAAATATCAAAACGAGGCACTCCTGACTAAGTGGATCTGGATAATCAATCAGCGGTCGAACGGTCTTTGGGCATCCACTCTCAAAAGACTATACAGAGTGGAGACAACCGCACAACTAGTATCAGTCCAAGATCAACCTTTCTTTATGAAAGATCTGGTCAGTTTAATCCCTTTCTTCAACGTTCGGTCGAAAGGGATAACGACCTCAAACGGCGTTGGTCTGACACAAGCATTTTCTCGTGTGCTTCGGCGTACATGTTTTTGCACCACACGGACGTTATCTCACCCCACTACAAGTCCATGTGGAAGATTAAGGTTCCCATAAAAGTCAGAATATTCCTATAGATAATGATTGATAATAATATCTTGACCCAACAAGTACTGATTTACAGAGGATGTTAGATTCAGACAGGTTGCCAACTATGTGGGGGCAACGATGTGGAAACTAGATACCACCTACTATGGAGACGCGGCTTCTCAAGTAGGTTCTGGAGAGGTATCCTTGCTCATTTCAACTTCCGCTTCTCATATGGGGGCATTGAGGATATTGTCGATCTATGGATCTGAGGAAAAGCGAACATCCACCTGCGACGGATTCCGCTTTGGAATGGCCTGTGGTCGACAGACAGTTGGACTCTATGGAGAGAGAGAAATAGAAAATTTTTCTCTAACAAGAAACAATTAGTGCAACACCTAATAGAGGACACGGTTAGGGATATCAATCTATGGGCACATGAGAGTTGAATAAAGGATGATCTCTCAGTGGTCTGTTTGTTAGACTACTAAAAGTATTATCACGCATGTAAATATTAACTGTGGAGTTGTTTAGTATTAGAAACTTTTGTAAATAGATAAATATAATGCACGGCAATATCTCCAAATATCATGTATATCCTGCTTACCCATACAAAATAATGATTGAATAGAATAAAATATCTCTCCGACGTACTAATTTTCTAAAAAAAATGTCACACAGTGCCACAATAGCATATTCATAATTTTACAGATAAATTAACATAAATTAAAATTGGAACATGTCCAATTAAAAATTAAAAATATAAAAAAAAGAATACCAGTGAAATTGCAGCATGTCCAAGTAAGCAGCAACATCCACCTTTCGACGATCCTTGTGTATATTATTTCTTAACTGCTACAAGTTTTAATTTAACAAATGCAACAAGATTCAAAGATAAAAATAATTAAAACCAAACCTACAATACCAAATCAATATTACAAATACAAATTGAGGATTCAAATTAAAAATACTAAATTAAAATTACAGTCCAGTCCCAAATATACTTAAAAAGTAGTTCAAATTATAATAGCACTACATTAATACATTAAATGTCATTCAACATTACTCGACCAACTACCCATTTTTTGACCACCAAATTACTGTCACCTAACCATAATTGAGCAACAGATACCTTGTTTAGATCTTCCATAAAATTGGGCTTCAAAATAGGCCATTCATGGCAGAGGATCGGAGCAACGACGAAAGACATGCAGGCATGGGCACGCACACAACCGAGCATAAACCTTCTATTCCAAGCCTAAAATCAATTATCTTCTATAATGGAATCTTCTTCAGTTTTAATTCGATTTACGCGCAATGCTTACGTTGAATTTAGGTTTACTGGGAAGATAAGAAAATATTAATAAAATATTCAATTACCAAATCCAGAATTTAATATGCAATATATCATTCTTCTTAAGAAGCTCCCCAAAGAACTTGAAGACAGCATATTTTTTCAAAATATTCTTAAATAGCAGCGCTTCATTAATTTTAATATGAAATTTACTATTTTTCTTGGGAATTACAAGACAATAAACATACTTCAGGAACACATTTATGAAAGACCTTGTAATTGGTGTAGCATATTCTTGATTTTAGACATTTACACTTCATATGTACATCTTATTTTCAATGTTTGATACTCATTGCTCTTTGTTAATACCAAAAACTAACTTGTAAACACAACTAGGGAGAAATCATGAAAGTTGCTTGAGTTATTTCTCCCAAGTACTATAAGTAATGCATCAACGGTTAGATTGACTTTTTTTTTATTTGAAATCATGAGTTGGGGGTCAAAGCCCTATATATAATTGAATTTTCTCACTTTATGAGTTTTGAACCCATGACCTTCCATATAGGAGCCATGTGCCTTTGCCTCATACCAAAGACAGGTTCTCTAGACTGGCCTTTATTTCATTGCAATATTTGATTGTACTATATATTCACAAACTATGATTCCTTTTATGATTCAACATTGCCAGCTGCGTTTTTCTCTTGATGGCTGCTTCATGTTTTTTTCCTAGATAAAAGGAAAAAAAATGAACAGCAATTTTAGCTATTTTTTAGGTGACGAAAGGATTGATGATGGATCATGGATTCCATTACTACCGTAAGAAGTTCAAAAAGGTTTATTGCCTGTAAAGTAAAATTAAGTCTAATTATGTCCACTTTAACAAGCCCAATATATAAGTCCAACTATGAGCCCAATATATACTTGTGTAGATTAATTTTTGCCTTATAAACGGGCTTGGAAAGCTAAAAGCATGAATGATTGACTTTTATAATCAATATTAGGTAGCAAGATGCAAAATTTCAAATGTAATATGTATATACAGAGATTATCTCTGGATTTTATGGAATTGATTTTCCAAATGTTACCAAAATTTCAAGAGCAGTATATTTTAGGGAAAGAGGTCATATACGCAAGCAATAGGGGAGCAAGTGGTCCTATACTCTTAGAATATGAGTTCTTACTGTGACTTTCTTCAGTCTAAACCTCACTATCTATGAGTTTATGTCAAATAGAAAGACAGAATAAGGCTAGTTAAATAGGTAAGTTGGGGCGCCGCTAGAAAAGAAACTAGATTCTAAGGAAACATGATATGAATATGCTTAAGTAGGTCATAGGGCATAGGTATCAAACAAAGGAGAACTCTGAGATAGATGACTTGTAGTAAGGAATAGAGCCAACTTTACATTAGATTCGCATCGGCTGAAGTGTTTCAAATATATATTCCTGAGTAGAACTAGGGTGTTTCTAAGTTTATTAAATTTCTTTGTGAATTCAATTTTAAAACCTATCGGATTGATTTTAAATGACGAATTCGAACCGAACTGTTGAAACCCGTTTAACTTACGAGTGATGCATCTACATGCAAAAAATTAAAACTTTCAAAGTAATTTTGTATAGAGTCAAGTGGTCAAAATTAGAAGGATTATAAATTAATTTTAATGCATTCATTTTTTAAACGATTTTTGACCACTTGACTCTATACAAAATTAATTCGAAAATTTAATTTTTTTGCATGTTGACGCATCATTCGTAAGGTAGACTGGTTTCAACGGTTCGGATTCGTTATTTGAAGTTAATCCAATAGATTTTGAGAGTTGAATTCACAAAGAAACTTAGTGAATTTAGGAACATCCTAGTTCTACTCTATATTCATATATAGAGTTAGGCTATGGTACTTCGCGAAGTAAAGTGAGTGTTTTACTTCACATCGATATATTCAATTTCACAGTTCAAATCGTCAATCCGGACCGTTCAAGTTGATCTCCATATTAAATTGTGCTTGGAGGCCAAATTTTACAATTTTTACAATTTTTTTACAATTTTTTTGGAATTATTTAAAATCACTATTTTTCAAAAAATCGTGGACCATACAAAATCAGTGATTTTAAAAAATTCCAAAAAAATAGTAAAAAAATTCTACAAATTGTAAAATTTGATCTCCAAGCACAATTTAATATGGAGATCAACTTGAACAGTTCAGATCAACATTTTATATTGTAAAATTGAAGATATTGACGTGAAGTAAAACACTCGCTTTACTTCGCGAAATACCATAGCCTAACTCTTCATATATATATAGGGTTTAGGGTTTAGGGTTTTGAAAATAAAAATAAGGATGTGGAGCATGATTGGAGCACAAAACCAATGAGCACAAAGTAAAACATTATCTTTAATTCTCAAAGCAAATTAGCCCATATATATATATATATTCGAATGCAGATTGTGTGTATATTGTGAATAATGTTACAAGTTGGTTATTCCTTCTAGTTCAATTATCGTGTTGAAGTCTCTTGTAATTCCTTTCTAATTCTCTATTTTGGGAACCGCTGAGTCATGGCTTATTGTCAAGGGATTGAGGATTATAATTTAATTTATACTAACAAGGTGATATTCGATATACGGATTAAGAATATGACTGTTAAGGAGGTTAAAGTCCAGATATGATTAAGATTTAAAAAAGGGTAAATATTTTGAGAGAACAATTTTTTATTCATACAACGCACGAGTTATATGCAACACTGTTTTAACTTTATTGTTCCTGCGCTGTATGAATAAAAATCTGCAGTGTCAAAATCTTCACCCTTTAAAAAGGACAAGTTCAATTCTCGTTAAGAAAGTAATTAATGCATGGCATGATTAATACAAAAAAAGTTGAGTGAGGCTATGGTGCTATGCATAGCACGGATGGCTAGTGTACTACGGCTCAATATGGTACTTTTTAAAATCCTAACGGTCGATCCGACCGTTCAATGTGATAACCATATCAATATGTACTTGCAAACTAAATTTTATATTTTTTTTGAATTTTTTTACTATTTTTTCAGATAGGTAGAATTTTGATGGTCCAGAATTTTCAAAAAACACTGATTTTTCTACCTATCTGAAAAAATAGTAAAAAAATTCGAAAAAATATAAAATTTAGTTTGCAAGTACATATTCATATGGATATCACATTGAACGGTCGGATCGACCGTTAGGATTTTAAAAAGTACCATATTGAGCCGTAGTACACTAGCCATCCGTGCTATGCATAGCACCATAGCCTCACTCAAAAAAGTTTGTCTTACTGCAATAATTCTCGAATAAAATAATACGAGGGGTCAAACACAAAATTGCAGACCTTTTTACGCCGGCTGGATCCCCTCCTATCAAGCATGACAAATCAGAAAGTTTAATCTGTTATACTTTCCTTTTTCTCAAAAATATCTGTTATACTTTCCACTTCCAGATCTCACAGATCACTAAATTAGTCATGATGTAATTTATGCCATCTATTGAATCATAAGTTTAGATTTACCATATAACTTGAATATACACTACATTACTTTTTTTTCAAAGAGATCTATTGCATTATTAGAGAATGGGGATGATATTGACACAATAATTTTTTTATTAACACAACAAATTCAGATTTTTACTTGTATGGACCAAGGTTCTAAATAGCGTTTATAGCGTCGTAGCGGGAAGGCTAAAAAAAAAGCTATAGCGAATAGCATCGCTATAGCGGAAGCTATTCCAAATAGCGTTTTTTTTTTTTACATTTCGTATATTCAATATTTGTACTAAATATCAACATTATCTAAAGTCTCATAGAACAATAAATAACACCAAAGTAATTAAAAAATTATAATATTCATATTGAACCCGTACAAAGTCCAAATTGCGGTTCAAAATATCCATAGTAATATCATAAACTATCGATTTTTCCTATTAAAAATATCTTAAGCATCATGATTCATGACATAATCTATTTTTTTTCTATTCAATTTTAATTTCGGTTTGGACTTTTTTTCTATTCAAATTTCAATTTCTATTCCCAATTTCAAATTGATTTATCTGTAGCAAGTAGCAACAAATTCAATTTCGGTTTGAGATTTTTTTTATCTTTATTTAAAACCCATATAAATTGCTTAAAAAAAAAAAACCCATATTGTATAGCACAAATAGCGGACCGCTAAGCGATGTAGTGGCCGCTATAGCGGCCGTAGCGCAAATAGCGCATTTTGATGTCATGGCGTAGCGTTTGGGGTCCAAAAACGCTATAGCGCGCTATTTAGAACACTGGTATGGACAAATATGTCCCTACTTCAATTCTCTCTAGATGCCATATCTTTTTTAGAATAAACTTTTTTTGTATTAAAGATCACTGATTATTTATTTTATTCTATAACTAAACGTCTAGTACTCTATAAAATCTTTAAGAGAATGTTTCATTTTTCAAATTTGAGAAGTATAACAACAAAAATTTAAGCAATCAATTTTTGTAATAAAAAAGAATAGATTTAAATAAGTTTTTTTAGTGACTTTAGTCGACTTAATCGAATTTGTAACATTAAATACTTCATTTCTTGCATCACATGGTGTTTTATTTTTCTCACTTTTATTAATTATGATTTATGCATTAGGTAGTATGTACAAAATTTCCATTGTTGAGTTCAGAAAAAAAAATGGTACAAACTACATTCATGATATATTAACATGATTCAACAAAAAAGATACTAGAAACTCTACTAATTGAAATTACACTTCGCACTGACACAAAGTATTATCTAACAGAGTTGTTTGATGGAATAATTTTGCCATTTGTAAAAAATGAGCTTTTTAATTTATTATTTTCAATTCTTTGAAATTGAAATGTTTTAGGGATAAGTTTCAGTTATTAAAATAAAACAAATAACAAATAGCCATTAATATAAAGAAATAAACATGTATTTTATTGGTTGACAATCTGTATACAATTTGGCCCTTCTTTACTATTTATTTCCACAATTTCTTACATTAATAATTGTTTATCTTTATTTCCTCACATTCTTAGTTTATTAAAATAAATTTGTATTTTATGTGATTTTTTATTTGGATTTAAATTAATCTAAATATTTTCGTTTCTGATATCAATTTATTATTTGTCTTGATTTTTAGAGACAAAATTAAAATCTATTAATAAATTACATGACAACAGAGAATATATGACCATATTAAAAATAACATTAATAGTTTAAAAAATATATATCTAAACATAAATGCTTCACGTTTATATAAACGAATACGCCAAATTAATTAAATTGTATTAATACTATAAATAATTAATTTTTTACCTCAACATAAATTAAGAGTCCATCCTACTACTTCTCTTAACATTATTTTGAATATAAGCTCCATTGTTGAATTGAGAAAATCATAAATTATAAATTTTCTTACTATGTTATTAAAGCATAAGATTTGCTTAGCAGTAATAATTTTATGCTTTTATTGCAGCTTTTTAAGTGGTGTGTTATTTTGAATTTGTATATGCGGTTATTTAAAATAAACAAAGCAATTTGAATTTGTTAACCAAAAAAATGATATATCATGTAGTAAATTTTACTTTTATATTTCTCATACCAACTAAATATATTGGAACAAAAAAGGACCGAAATATATATTTAATGAAAGTTAAAATCATTAATGTACAATACAACCAGAGATGTATGGGTTAATATTCCTTTTTAATTTGTTGTTATTTCAAATTAAATGAAGATTTAAAAATGAAAAATATATAATAACTAATAAATGGTCCTCATGCTAGAAGATTCCATAATCACCGAGATAAAAAATAGCATTTGAAAGAAATATATACGGAGGGAAAAATTGTCTATAAAATTTGAAAATCACAAGGAATGAATTTTCTCCCAAGTAAATTTCGCTCCGTTTTGCCCACCAATTCTCTCACATCACATGTGAATTTTTACAATTTTGACCATTGTTCTAAATAGCGCGCTATAGCGTTTTTGGACCCCAAACGCTACGCTATGACATCAAAATGCGCTATTTGCGCTACGGCCGCTATAGCGGCCGCTACAGCGCTATAGCGGTCCGCTATTTGCGCTATACAATATGGGTTTTTTTTTTAAAGCAATTTATATGGATTTTAAATAAAGGTAAAAAAAATCTCAAATCGAAATTGAATTTGTTGCTACTTGCTACAGATAAATCAATTTGAAATTGGGAATATAAATTGAAATTTGAATAGAAAAAAAGTCCAAACCGAAATTAAAATTTGAATAGAAAAAAAAAATAGATTATGTCATGAAACATGATGCTTAAGATATTTTTAATAGGAAAAATCGATAGTTTATGATATTACTATGGATATTTTGAACCGCAATTTGGACTTTGTACGGGTTCAATATGAATATTATAATTTCTTAATTACTTTGGTGTTATTTATTGTTCTATGAGACTTTAGATAATGTTGATATTTAGTACAAATATTGAATATACGAAATGTAAAAAAAAAACGCTATTTGGAATAGCTTCCGCTATAGCGACGCTATTCGCTATAGCTTTTTTTTTAGCCTTCCCGCTACGACGCTATAAACGCTATTTAGAACCTTGAGTTTTTTTAACTAACTTGTATAATCACCTTTGTTTAAAGAGTAGAGTAAAATACATCATTGGTTTCTTGTTTAACACAATGTTATCAAAACTTGACTGAATCGGCTGGTTCAACCGGAATAAACCGGAGGGCAATCTGGTCCTAATGACATTGGTTGACATTTAATTCGACTCTCTATTAATTAGCATTATCTCTTTGTTCTCGTTGGGCATGCACTTCATTTATTTTGACAAATAATTCCCTTTCTTTGATTTAATTAAAAGTTGACAATTGATTTCAATTGGCTTACATCGCAATCTTGAAAATGTTTACATGTTAAAATTAGCCCTTTTTAAAAAACATAGTGGATGCAAAAACAATCATAATTTCAAAATTTTAATTTTTTTTTGAGAGACTTGGTAGCCTCTAACAAGGATCAAAATTTTAATAATCACAGACCTTTTTGTTCCGGAATAATTCGTCTGTTATTCTCATTGGTCAAAACTGATACCAAAGATTTTATGATAGAGAGCGTTATAATAAATAAATCAAGCTAAGATATAATTTCGCAAAATATCTCACTTAACAGTTGCTGCAGATGTGGGACCATATATAGGAAATATGATTATTTTGTTTTAAGAAAGGTAAGGCAGCTACTCTCCAAAGGTATCATTCTTTTGGTATATCCCTTTTTGATGTTATTACAATTTTTTTTAATATAGTATTCTCATTGATTTGATTGAGTTTTGTGTGCGCTATTTTTATTTATTTAGGAGAGAAGCTCATGTCTTTTTCTTTTTTTTTATTGAATTCCAACTTGATATTGATTGCTAAATTTATAATCTCATACACGAAGCACATTATCTTGACCACTTGTGCTAGACATGAGTCTCTTAAATTATATTGTATGTGTATTTTTCAAATGAGGAGGGTTCAAATGCCTCCATTTTTTGTGCCTCCACCATGCCTCTATTTTTAAAACGTTAATAACTCAAAATTTAAATCATAAATGCCAAAATAAAACCATTAGATGTGATATATATTATTTTCTCTATGTGCTCATAAAAAATTATCAAATTTCGGTTTTGTTTTTATGTGAATCAATAAGTTGAAAAATCAACGTTTATAAATTATCCACATTAGTACGTTTTTACAAGCTCTTGATGACAACCAAAGCAAAGTTGAAATGTCATAATATTTTACACGTGCATAGATAAAATGATGTAGATCATATCTAATGGTTTTATTTTGACATTTAAGTTTTAAATTTTGAGTTATTAAAGTTTTTAAAAATGGAGGCATGATGAAGCACAAAAAATGGAGGCATTTGAACCCTCCTTTTTTCAAATAACTATATATTTTCTAACTAGTTATAAATTTAACACAGATGGTTTGAATAATTAAAATATAATATAAATTTTATAACTACTTTTTTTCAAAATAAAACCATCTGTGTTAAAGTTATTCAAAAATTCATCATGTTCTATTGGTAGTAATTTGAACTAATATATTTAGTGGTAAAATAAGAACAAGTTTTTCAAAAATTCATCAAGTTCTATTTTCAGTGAGCACAATATGATGGGAAATTTTAAATAATTTCTTTTTTTCAAAATGAATTTAAGGTTAGTCCTTGTATACAGTCATTTTCAGTACCAATTTTTTTTTATAGAAATATTAAATTTATCATGAAAAAAGGTCGTTTTTCAAACATACTATTTTTTGAGAATTTTTTTTTTTTTTGACATTTTTGTCAAATGATATTTATTTTGATGACATTTGGCATTATAATGCTTTGAATGAGTCCGCAGAATTAATTCTCTTTTGATATATACCAATCTTTGCTGGTCATATAACCATTCTCTGCTTTGACCTGATTTGAAATTACAATTAGTATTCTTATCTAATTTTGTATTGGTACCAATTTAGTTGGAATAAGAGAATTGCTATCGGTGGTAGTGTTTTTTTATTGTTTCTGGAAACTTTAAAACTTCAAAAATAATAAGGTCAGACCTTTTCTTTGTAAGTAACTAAAAAAAAAAAAGGAAAGCTAATATTTTTCCGGAATTAAAACATCTGCCAACAAGTCTTACTTTGATATCTATCGTCTAATAATTTTAGTATGATTTGCAAAATTAATTAAGTAACCCCAACTTTTAAACATAATATATAGTTATACCATTGGCCAAAGAATTTCTTAAAATGGTTGTGTTGTTTCATTGAAGCTTACAGAATTTGAACCACTTAGAATAACGTACTTGATATGAGTAAATTTTATCAATAATAACTAAACTTTCCTCCTTGTCAAAATAAAAATTGCATTAAACTGTAGGATGTTTCTGATAATCCATTGAAATTTAATTTGCTTCCTTTTATTGAAAAAAATTCTAATTTTCTTCATACAAACTATGGAATATAACTTGTTGTAATATAGTTAGTTTGTCGTCTTTTTCGTTCAAAAACTAAAGAGCGTCGTAATTTTATTATTACGTTTCTTAAAAAATCACATCAACATCAGCAAAATGTATATTCATTTCGATTTTCAACATAAAAAATTTCAAACTTACACTAAATATTCTCATTAGAGGTCGCATGTTCGAAATCTGGATGCAAGAATTGAAATAGTTGGGTCGCTTGACCTCCAAGCTTTACTAAAAAATCTGTTAGTTATTTTTTGAAGTAATCTAATTTGAATGAACTGAAAGTATGTCATTATAATAGATAAACAAATTTGCTAATCATTTTTCAAACCAGACAAGGTTTAGCTACCTCCTGAGAAATTTATTATATAATCTCTTTTTATTTTTTGAAGAACCTGACGGTGGCTGTCAGGAAAATTTATTGTATAATCTCAAAAAGGAGTTTCTTAGTTCATGATTGATCCAACAAACTCGGCCAAAGTGCTCTCACTTTGAAAGGGAAAAGAAAATCTCTGAAATTATATTGCTTCGGTTAGTTTCTTGACATCAATTAAAGGATAATATTTTTTTTATAAAAAAATTGAAGAATAATATTCAGTCAGAATTAATCTGTAATATAGAAGTAAATTTGGAAGGATTTAAATGATCATCTTGAGCATTATTGACACTTTTATCATACAGGGACATTTCTGACATGTTATTATTGTGGGATATTGAACTTAATATTTTGGTAGGAAGAATGAATAACATGAGTTCAAAATAGAAGATAATCTGGGTTGAAGTTTTTCAAAAGTAGATTAAAATTGTTGAGAATACTTGAGTTCTATATATGGTATGATATTAGGGGTGAAAACGGAGCGGATACTGGTAAAACCATATCCATATCCCTTTTTAATTTTTCAGATACGGATACGGATCGGATATCAGCCGAATGCAGATACGGATACGGATCAGATCGGATATTTATTAAAATAATATTAAAAAATACCAAAGTTCATAATATTTATCTAATTTTAATGGTGAATAACAATATTTTTTCATAATATATATTAAAATATATGATATATATCTACTATTCGGATACGGATAATTGAAACGTAAAACCATATCAGTATCCATATCCACACGGATATTCGGATATCCATATCTAATTTTTCGAATACGGATCGAATACGGATCGGATATTATCCATACCGTTTTCACCCCTATATGATATACTTAGTCATGAGGCATTTTTTATAAGGGACTATGTAATGATGTTAGAAAACGATTGTAAAAGGGGATAAGTTGTAAGAAAAAGAGAGAGATAAAATAGTAAAAAATAATTTTATGAAGAATGAAAGCAAATAAAAGACAATTTTAGAATTTTAGAGCAATACTTTGTTTCCTTCTTTCATCTAACTCTTAACAAATGTATGAGGAGAGCTAACTTAGAAATTTCAGAATTTTAGAAGAAATAATTTGTTTCTCTTCTCAATCTAAATTAAAGAAAAAATATTCTTTACTTCAAATAAATTGGTCAGAAGAGCATAAGTGGTATCCTTAATCGACAATAACCGGATTAATATTATTTTTTGAAAACTAACAATTGACAGGCTTACCCATTAATTAACCAAATCTAACTGTAATATTCCAGCCGCTTAACATATAGAATAGGCCAATTATTTTCTATAATAAGATACATAGAAAAAGCCAATATGCGAAGTATTTTATACAGGCAAAGATAACTATTATATTCTCTCAGGTGGTTTCCCAGTGATGTTGATGCTCATATTTATGACACTAAATTGTATTATTTTATGCAAATGATAATTCCTTGATTAAAAAGTTGAGGATGAGCAAAATAATGGCGTATTAGAAAACTGAGAAAAAGATGGTTTATTGAGTTGTTTAATTGCGTCATCTGTCATGATTTATTCAATGATTGCGGCTATTATTAAAGTAGATTAATAATATCTTTTGCTTCTCGCAGTTGTCGCCATTTATATAAATCAAAATTTTAAATGATTGCATAGAATTGTTATCCTCCTCCCACTGATAGTTAGAAGATTACATTTAGTCAATGGTGTCAATATAAGTTCCATAAATTTTTACATAGTAAATGTAGAAAAATGACTAATAAGTATTTTAAATTTCTAACTCTTTTTCTTTTTATGACCTAGAATCCTTACATTTTTAATATAAATTTGTTATTTTACATGTAGATTAAGGTGATTCTTAGCCCAAATAGATGATAAAATATTTCTCCTTGTGAAGTTAAATCCATGCATTGTTATCTCCAGTCTAAATTATAAACATTGTTCTTGCTAGAAAATATTTTTCAATACTATTGTTTTTAATATGATGATGATAAAAAACATACCAAATTACAATTGTAATGCAAGCAAAATTGGGCAAAGTTTGTGAAATATTGCCTTAGTTTTTAGGTGTTTTTCAAAGATATTTGTTAATGAAAAACAAATATTGATGTGACCAAAGATAGTACCTATTGCTCAATGCAATATTACCGCAATTTAATTTAAATGAGCTACTTGAGTTAGGGTGCACTAATAGACATGTAAAAAATATTGACCTAATATTTTATTGAACGTGTACAAAAGTTTGGAATTTAGTTTCATACTCTGTGGTCCTGTTAATATGAAAAAAGAAATCAAATAAATAATATCTCCTCACGATCCATATTGTGGTCCAAAATCTAACGGTTTTTGGGAATTATTATTTTTTCTTTCTATTTCAATTTCTTTTAGTATGTGGGGAATATTCCAGTCAACTACATTTGTGAAATTAAAATTCAGTCAATAAACTAAAGTTCTTCCTGATACACATTGTAAAATGGTTTTAGAGCAGATGATGCAAAAATGGTTTTAGAGGTGAAGTTAAAACATCATCTTGTAATCCATCAAACTTCAAAATTCCCACATAAGTTTTTAATCCATTATCTTTTAGGGCTTTGGTTGTGGACTAAAGCTAAGGAGGCCTAAATTGATTATTCTAACTTAGGCTGGTCTAAATTATTCATGTTTGGTTGAGGTCTAAAGTTAGATCATAGTTTAAGGTATTCCTTGTTTGGTTAGAGTTGGTTGAGGACTAAAGTTTTGGAAACCTAAGTTAGTTAATTATTAATAATAAGATACTAATTCATTTGTTCCATAAAAATTATAAACTTGCAATAAATAATCAAAAATGAGATTTTCATTTGTCGATGTAATAACAAAGAAATTTTAATTGACTAATTCATCAATTATTTTAGTTTAAATTTTGGTTTCTTTGTTAATATATGTTACACCGATTTTATATTTAGTAGTTGCGTATCATTTGGACCATGTTGGAAATTTAAACAGAAACAATAAAATAAATCCGGCTACTATATAACACCACACACTTGCATATAATTTCAATGATTAATTGATGTACTATATTTAGTGCACCTGGTGCTCAATATTAATTTGGAAGGGTTTCAGTAACAAGGGATTGGGATCACCATATTACAGAATTATCATTTTGGCAGGGTTTCAAAAAAGATAAACAGGGGCCAATTCAAAGAAGTTTGTAAATTTCATGTGTAATTTTTGCTAATTAAAAAAAAAATAGTTTGTCTCCTCTATCAATGAAGTATTTTTTTTTAATAAAAGCAACAAATATGTTTTGCTATAAACATATATTGTTGGATATCATTGTTATCAAATTCAGCTCCCGTTATAGTAAATTTCTGATTTTGTCCTTAAAAATAGGTGTAATTTTCGGAAAACAAGTGAAGTACCAAATAGTAAAGGCATTTGCTTCGGTGGACATAAGGACCTATTTGTAAAATGAGTCCTATTTTCATTTTCAAAGTTCAAACAGTCGATCCGACCATTCAACATTATCTCCATATTAAAATGTACTTGGAAGTCAAATTTTACATTTTTTTGAATTTTTTTACTATTTATTAAGTATTTTACAAAAACTAGTCAAATTCAGACCATTGAATTTGTAAAATACTTAATAAATAGTAAACAAATTCAAAAAAATGTAAAATTTGACCTCCAAGTACATTTTAATATGGAGATAATGTTGAACGGTCTGATTGACGGTTTGAACTTTGAAAATGAAAATAGTACTCATTTTACAAATAGGTCCTTATGTCCACCGAAGCATCCCTCAATAGTAAATTATGAGAGTACAATTTTTGCATTCTTAAGGGGAGTTTCCTGACATTGTATAAAATATGTATCAAAGTTTCCGTAAAATATGAGTACAGGCGATAAATTAATCTTAAAAAGACTAAGAAATTATTCAAAATTCCAACTAGACAAATATGCACATATAGGTCGGCATTTTTAATGTAGATTGACACAGTTATAAACCCTTTTTTCTTTTCACTGTTTCTGAATTTTTAAAATTGTTTATTTTTATTATTCCTCCTACAAGTTGATGGCCTGATTAGTAGCAACTCTTTTGGCACAACACTTAAATTAGTAGCCTTTATTTATTAATTAAAATTTGCCAATATTTATATAAAATCTTGATTTCATTGTTTTATCTATGTTGCTGGAGACATTCCTGACTATGTTAATTAAACTGTGCTCATGCCCATTAAACAATTGCATGTCTTTTCAGGTTCATTTCGAAAATAAATGAAATGGACGCATAGAAAATTAGTAAAGCCGGCCAGAATGAAATTGTATATATACAGTTGCATATATCTATTGTGATATATATATATGCTGTGTTTGTTTGTTATGCTATTATACTAATTTCTTATATATGCTTATTGATCTTCCATTTATTTTTTTCTCGGTTCGGTAATATATACTTATATGTCAGAGATGTTTTTAATAGGTTTAATTTAAGAGCAGCACCTCCCAGACCTATGAACAAAGAAATGCTAAAAGGAAAGTAAAATCGTGATTTTGGCGTTTTAATTATTTATAAGAAAAGATTCAATCATTCGAAGGTCGTTTAGAACCAGTTACTGCAAACACCTTTCTGGTATGTTTTTCATTACAAATTTTAGGCACTACACTACCTTTGAATTTATAAACCAAATCTATTTCCGATTGAAATTAATTTGAATCGATCCAGATCTTTAAAGTGAGAGACATATAACATATCATCACCGTCAGGTCGTAACCTCAATGTTCGTTTGTGATTCTAAATTTTATGTCACCTTGCTCTTAAATGCAGTTCCTAAAAGAGTTGCACGCAAAGATGGATTGGTGTATTTGCACATAGGATAATAATAGATGTATTTTAAACTTTAACATGTATCATATTGCATATTTGCAATAGAATGATAAACAGTACATAGACGTGTAAATAAAACTCAAATTTGATTGGATGCAACCCGTTTACATTGAATCAAAATTTTACTCCTTAAGGTGGTGTTTGGTTGTGGACTAAAGTTAAGGTGGCCTAAGTTGTTATTTCATGTTAGACCGGCCTAAATTATTCGTGTTTGGTTGAGGTATAAAGTTAAACCATGGCTTAAGTTATTCCTTGTTTGGTTAGAGTTGGTGGAGGACTAAAGTTTTGGAAGACTAAGTTAGTTAATTATTAATCATAGGATACTAATTATGTAATATTAATATATTAAGAACAACTATAATGTATTATAATATTATTATAATAATTATTTAATATATTAACAATATAAGATATTAATATATAATTATATATTAATAATAATTATTTACTATATTAACAATATAAGATAATAATTATATAATTATATATTAATAATAAGATACTAATTATATATTAATAATAAGATACTAATTATATATATTAATATATTAATAATAACTATAATATTATAATAATTATTTAATATATTAAAAATATAACATATTAATTATAGAATTAAATATTAATAATAATTATTAAAAAAAAGATACTAATTATATAATATTAATATATAAATAATAAATAAATATATTATAATATTATTATAATATTTATTTAATATATTAAAAATATACATATTAATTATATAATTATATATAAATAATAATTAATGATAAAAAGATACTAATTATATAATATTAATATATTAATAATAAATATAATATATTCTAATATATTATTATAATTATTATTTAATATAATAAAAATATAAGATATTAATTATATAATTATATATTAATAATTATTATTAGTAATAAGATACTAATTATATAATATTAATATATTAATAGTAACTATAATATATATAATATTATTATAATAATTTATTTAATATATTAAAAATATAACATAATAATTATATAATTATATATTAATAATAATTATTGATAAAAAGATACTAATTATATAATATTAATATATTAATAATAAATATAATATATTATAATATTATTATAATAATTATTAAATATAATAATATATAAGATATTAATTATATAATTATATATTGATAATAATTATTGATTAAAAGATACTAATTATATAATATTAATATATTCATAATAACTATAATATATTATAATATTATTATAATAATTATTTAATATAATAAAATATAAGATATTAATTATTTAATTATTATTACTAATAAGTTACTAATTATATAATATTAATATATTAATAGTAACTATAATATATATAATATTATTATAATAATTATTTGAAATATTAAAAATATAACATATTATATAATTATATATTAATAATAATTATTGATTATAAGATACTAATTATATAATATTAATATATTTATAATAAATATAATATATTATAATAATTATTTAATATAATAAAAATATAAGATATTAATTATATAATTATATATTAATAATTATTATTAGTAATAAGATACTAATTATATAATATTAATATATTAATAGTAACTATAATATATATAATATTCTTATAATAATTATTTAATATATTAAAAATATAACATATTAATTATATAATTATATATTAATAATAATTATTGATAAAAAAATACTAATTATATAATATTAATATATTAATAATAAATATAATATATTATAATATTATTATAATTATTATTAAATATAATAAAATATAAGATATGAATTATATAATTATATATTAATAATAATTATTGATTAAAAGATACTAATTATATAATATTAATATATTCATAATAACTATAATATATTATAATATTATTATAATAATTATTTAATATAATAAAATATAAGATATTAATTATATAATTATTATTAGTAATAAGTTAATAATTATATAATATTTATATATTAATAGTAACTATAATGTATATAATATTATTATAATAATTATTTGATATATTAACAATATAACATATTAATTATATAATTATATATTAATAATAATTATATATAAAAAGATACTAATTATATAATTTTATTATTATTATTATTTAATATATTAACAATATAAGATATTAATTATATAATTATATACTAATAATAATTAATAATAATAATATACTAATTATATACTAATAAGATATTATTATAATCATTCGAGTTAGGCCACGACGTGGACTAAAATTAAACCACCATGCGAGGTGGTTTAGTTTAGGCCGGCCTAAAGATTAGCTTATGTCATGTTAGACCGGCTCAATTAAGTCGCGTTTGGTGGAATAAAGAGGCCTAAACTCCTTATTCCACCCTTTAGACCACAACCAAACATGACCTAACAGGTTGGGTCTACGGTCTACCCGGCCGGCCGGCCCATTGACTACTATTTACTTTTCGTTAATTTAAAGTATCAACATACACATAAATCTACAGAAAAACTAACAACTAACCATGAATAACAATGAAATCACACAATGTGCCAAATTTCAATGCAACATCCAGTTTCCACTTTGGTCCCTCAAAATTACAAATTTAATTCCATCTTGGTTTCGAACCATTTAGATGATTAGATCTGATATGAGTTTGGACCAGATAATAAATTTCTATTAAAATGCGCGAGTAGAAACCTTACATATATAATTTGATACACAAGCAAATTAATTAATTGGGTAATTTTGGCGATATCTTTCAAAAAATACTCGGCCTATAGTTTCTGTTCCTGTCCGCATACGCCACAGAAAATCAATTTGTGTTTGACCAGCTTATTCTGGAGCAAGTTGAGGAATTTTTTTTATAAACCATAATTAAAAAATATATTTTTACGAAACCAACATGATTATTTATTTATTTTTTTACAAAAACAATAAGAACCAAAATATCATTTCGGTCCGAATTTTTTTTTTATTCCGGACCGCAATGGGCATTTCGGTCCGGTCCCCTTTTTATATTTTCTGTGGCTGGCTCATATGAAAACTTGTGAAACCAGTACCACAGAAAATCTAAAAAGGGGACCGAACCGAAATGTCATTTCGGTTCTTATGGTTTTTGTAAAAAAAAAAAGTAATCATGTTGGTTTCGTAAAAACCAAAATTTTAATTATGGTTTATAAAAAAAATTCCAAGTTGAGTTGATATCCCAGCTTAAACAGAACTACAGAAGTGAAAGAAAAACAAAAGGATAATAAAAAAAAGGTGGTGGTCTTTCTCTAATTTTTGCTTTAGCGTACCACGAGTACAAAGTACTTGAAAAACATTACAACATTATTAACCGATACAGCTACTTAACTTAAAAGATAACAGCTACCATTCAGGGTATACAAATTAACGAAGCTCTGACTCGAGCGTATCGTTTCATTTATTTAAATTTTACTTCTCCATTACAATAATTTAACCCTTACATAATATTTAGTTACGCGAGACATGCATGGAGCCATCACTTCTTGCAGACAACTCCTGGGCCATCCATGCCACTAGCACACTTGACATCAGCCAAATCAGAAATTAGCTTCACAGCCCCTCCGACTCGACCGAATCGTGCAACGGCACAGTCGGTGGAGAACAAACCAGAGGTTGAGTAGTTGCTTTCACCACCCAAGATTGGCATCTTTGTCCTGACATCAAATCTATTCACATAATCTGGCCTATAGGTTTGGCCAACCACACCTTGCACGTCGCTTGTGAGTACATCGAACTTGAATGCCAGGTCTAGGTGGGCTAGAGAGTCATCCGATGTTACACCGTAGTGGTGAATCCGAGAATCCTCTTTGGTGATGGGAACAGCATTTGCGATGATCTTGAACCTTCCCTTGAGCTCTACCATTACAGTGTTAACGGCTTTCGTGCGAGTGATTTTCAGTGCGGGCACATAAAGAGATTTCCACTCTGCATTATCGCCTTCTGGCAGGTGTACGTACTCTTCATCAAAGGAGATCTCAAGATGGTCACTTTCATCATCCCATGTGGCAGTCTTCCTTGCCCCAATGTAGAGACGGTGTTCGCCAAAGAGGACTGCGATTGCTTGAATCCAAGTAAAGTCACGGGTCATGGAAGGACTTCGCTTGCCGATGAAGTGTGCGTTGATGTGTAGATCAGAGTCTGAAACGATGCAGAAATCACGATCCTTATGGCCATGAAAGTAGAAAGAGTTGCCATCACCACCAATGAAACGCGGATCACCACATGCACCAGGCTTGTCGCACACTACAATTTTGTTAGAAAAAATTAAGATATCATTAATTGCTAGCTCAAATAATGCTCAGTATATGTAAGTGTTAGTAGCATAGTAACAACATTGGCGTTATTAAATAAAATATTTTTTTGGGATTTCCGAACCGAACGGTGAATTATTCGGTTGACTGAATTTTTATCGAATTATTCACAAATAAAATGAATTTTATGAATTATTCGCGAATTTTTTTTTTTTTTTTTTTTTTGCTCCCTCGTGGGACGGAATTATATCCGAATTATTTTCGAAAAACGAACTTTTTATCCTGCTAAACTGAACCCGATTAATTCATTTGTCACTATGGTTAGTAGCAAACTCGAGCATGTGATCACAAAACCATTTTCTTTTATATGCATAGTATGCACTAACCACTATGCGCAGTACGTACCGCTTGTGTTCTAAACAACAAATTGTTTCGCATTTGTTAGCATCGCTCCAATTACACACAGAGGTGCATGTACACTAATTAATATGATATGCACTAAGTAATGGACAATAACCAATCAATGTTACCATCATCATTCTTCTTCTTATTTCTTTTCTCTGTTGTTTTGCATGCATATATGTACGTACCACAGATAGGCTTGCATGTAGATTTGCAGTCCATGGTGCATGATTGAGGGCATCTTGATGGGCAGAAAGCTTGAATACCTCTGCAGAAAATGGCTACATCTTGGCCAGTTGAGCACTGTGCCGTCTTTGGTGTTTGTGGCGGTGGGGGGCTCTCCTTGGGGCGGTGGTGGAGGGCTCTGGCTGGGCGATGGCGGGGAGCTCTGGCTGGGAGGGGGCGGGGAGCTCTGGCTGGGCGGTGGCGGCGGGCTCAGGACGGACGGTGGCGGGGAGCTCTGGCTGGGAGGTGGCGGGGAGCTCTGGCTGGGAGGGGGCGGGGAGCTCTGGCTGGGCGGTGGCGGCGGGCTCTGGCTGGGAGGTGGCGGGGAGCTCTGGCTGGGAGGGGGCGGGGAGCTCAGGACGGGCGGTGGCGGGGAACTCTGGGTGGGCGGTGGCGGGGAACTCTGGGTGGGCGGTGGCGGCGGACTCTTCCTTGGCGGCGGAGGCGGGCTTTGCCTAGGTGGTGGTGGTGGAGGAGATGATGACTCTGGATCATCATCTAAAGCAACGGTATAGAGAAATGCAGTAAGTAGCAGTACTAAGTGTGACTTTACCATTGCGGTTTTGGACCTTGCAATAGTGTCTAACTTGATTGATACCTTATTAATGATTAGGATATGCTGGATGGTATACTGGTAATTTGGTATGATCAATTGGTCATTGATCAAGGAAAAAGCCTTCTATTTATAGTAGTTAATTAGACTATTCCGAAGTGGGTATTTTGCTTATGAATTAATGCACGTGGACCTGATTCAAAGAGAAGAAAATCGGAAAATGGTAGCAAGCATTTTTCTCATCACTGAATGAGTTTCTATTTTTTTTTTTTTCCTACTCTTTTCAACAAACTAAATAACTAATGCATGCACCATAAACATATATACTCACCACAAACAGGTAGGCAAGATTTCCCGCAATCCAACGAACATGATTGTAGGACATCTATTTGGGCAAACACCTTCGACACCTCTGCAAACGTTGGCTACCTTCGGGCCACCGTTCGGGCACTTCACCTCCTTCGGTTTCTTTGGACCGTTTGGCTGCGCAAAGGTTGTTACAGCCGCTGTAAGTAGGAAAGTTGCGACCAAGATAATCAAGTGCAACCGTGCCATTGCAGCAGCTTTACGGCCACGATCGGAACTTTGAGCTAGCTAGCTAGCTTATTTCGTTGAGTTTAACCGTAATTAGGGTTTCGGTTTGGATTGTTTGATCATGTATCGAAATGCCCATATTTATAGCTAGTAGAGATATACTGCAGTTTAATTAGTTGACCTGGCAAACGTAACATGCTCGTGTACTTTACATTTTGCAGTTTAAAGTATCGTGTATTGGCATTTCATTGTTAGCTAAAGCTTAATTGAATTAAGAATTTGCACATGGTTTGCCTTTTTCACTCCTCCACGCTTCCAATTAATTGCATGTACGCATCCTCTAAATGTGTTTTATATGGATTATGCGAGGAGTAATTACTAATAATTAATATCAGTCAACTACCTTAGACATACTAATTTGGTTTAGAGCAATGATATGGTGCATATATAACCACAGTTTTTGTTCATACCAATGATAGATATGAGTAATTCATGGAGTTGTATTTTGTTCTTAATTTACAGAGTAAAGAGTAAATGCATAGAATGTACTGCCAAGGTTTAATTTTACTCCAGATTTAATTTCACTTGGATGGAGGGCTGGAGGCGCTACTAATTAGTAGCTAGTAGCCAGCTTAAATATTAAATTCCGGCGATAATCACTTTTTTAAGACAGAAACTGGAAAGAAAAAATAAATTTTATATACACACACACACACCATAACATGGAACCAAGGTCCTTGTTGAACCTTGGTATTTCACAAATTGAATAAAATAAATAAATTTTCTTCTTTATTTCCTTTTTTGCATCTCCTCTAGAAAACAAATTACTCAAAAAAGTAGTTTTTTTTTTTACAATAAAAAATATAACTCTTCTTTTGAAATTTTTTATTTTTTTACTTACCATAGTTTTGTCCTCCTATTTTACTTGGTAGTTATGAAATTTATATTATATTTTAATTATTCAAACTATCTGTGTCAATAGTTACGAAAGTAACAAATTCTTTTTTTTTTTGCTTGGTAAAGATTGATTGTTATTCTATGTATGGTCGGAATTTTTAAATTCTTACTTTGGGAAGGGTCGGAATTTAATCCCTACTCATGATATGACTGCGGATTTTAAAATTCATACCCCCTAAATCTAGGAGTGAAAACGGGTCGGATATTATTCAAATCAGTATTTGAAAATTAGATAGATATCTGAATATCCGTGTGGATAGTGGTACGGATATTGTTTTGAATTTTAATTATCCGTATTTAAATAGTGGATATATACCATATAATTTATATATATTAGAAAATGTTTATGTATATATAAACAAATATTCGATATCCTATCCGTATATGTATGTATCTATCTAATATCCGATTTGTTTTCACCCCTACCTAAATCTTAAACTTTTTTTTATATAAATTTTTAGATACTTTTAGAATTTTACTTTTCTCAAATAAAAAAAATTGGGACAACTGAGAAACTAAAATCAAACTTACTTCTTGTATGCATGAGTTATATATCCAATATGCCACCCCATCTATTTTTTTTTAATCAGTTTCACGCATATTATTTTATTTTGTATTGTTGTCCCTCTCTACAAATGTGCACAAACTAATTAATAAACGATTTAAATTGAATCAATATCAAATGTTTCTGAATTTTATTGAACTGGTAAAAAGTTTGAGATTGATTGAACCAAGTGCATCAATTAAGGAATTTCTATTGAACAAAACAATCTTGGTTCAACAAAATTAAATACATTAGTTAAGGATTAAAATTAAATCTTGCATGCATAACAAGTATACAATTAATGTTTCTTTCAAAAAGCCAAGTATGTGTGTATATATATATATAGAGAGAGAGAGAGGCTGGCTAAGATCAAAGTGGTATGACCAAGGCTTTGGTGCTACTAATTAGTTTTTATAATTTTAAATTTAAATAGTTAATCTGAAGTGCTCACCGTGTTCTCCATATTAAAATGTGCTTGGAGACCAAATTTTACATTTTTTTTGAATTTTTTTTCCTATTTTTTATGGAATTTTGAAAATCATTGTTTTTCATAATAAAAAATAAAATTATAAAATCTGAAAAACAGTGATTTTCAAAAATCCATAAAAAATAGTAAAAAAATTCAAAAAAATATAAAATTTAGTCTCCAAGCACATTTTCGTATGGAGAATACGTTGAGTACTTCAGATTGACTATTTGAACTTTGAAAATTACAAAAATTAATTGGTAGCACTAAGACCTTGATCATACCACTCTGATCTTAGCCAACCTATATATATAAACGTTTGCACCAGCAAGGCTTTGGTGCAAACAAATGGTTTTTGGATTTTCAAAGTTCGAACAGTCGATCCAAACCGTTAGATATTTAATCTATATTAAAATCTGCTTGGAGACCAAATTTTACATTTTTTGGAATTTTTTTGCTATTTATTAAGCCACTTTGAAAATTGCTGATCACATGGTCCAGAATTTGATTGCACTGTTTTTACTGTTCACTCGGATCAGCAATTTTCAAAGTGGCTTAATAAATAGTAAAAAAATTCCAAAAAATATAAATTTTGGTCTCCAAGCACATTTTAATATGGATTAAATATCTAACGGTTTGGATCGACCGTTTGAACTTTAAAAGTCGGAGAACCGAATCGTTTGCACCAAGGGCTTGGTGCAAACGTTTTGAGCTTAGCCACTCTCTCTCTCTCTCTCTCTATATATATATGCTATGTTATTCCAGTTTCACACATATTTATCTTTTTCTTGTTCTTTTTCTTTATACCGTTGTCACTCACTACCAAATGTTTACAAACTAATTTATAAAATGATCTAACAAGATCGATCTTAAAGTTTAAAAATCAATTGAACTAGTAAAATGTTTGAGAATGGATTAAACCACTTGTATTAATTAGGAAATTTATTAAACAAAGAAATGAAAAGCTCAATAGTTAATTGTCTTTTATATGGAAGGTAATATGTCAAAGTTCAGTATCCATACTGGAGTTTAATTTAAGTCTCATCTCATACAAAAAAAAAAAAAAAGAAATGGAAAAAGCTCAAGAGTTTAGTTAAATTAAATACAACAATTGAGGGGTAACATAAATCTTACATATTCTAGCTATTTTCTTATCAGTTTCGTACATGTTTTCTTTTTTTATTTTAAGTTTTGTTTGTTGTCACTCAGTGCACAATCGTTGGCTTCTAGAAAATTAATTTATTACGTGTATTAAAAAAAATTATTTGCATAACTCTATTAATTGTTCCCTTCGAGAGACCAACATATTATATATGGGCTCAAAGCTCTTTATAATCACAATTTTAGTATAAATAGTGAAAATTTTCCTCTTTCTATCGAAAAATGAATGCTCAATTTTAGTAAAAGACATTTAAAAAAATAAATATTGAAGTTAACAAAAATCTTTTAGACTGAGGCTATGCTACTTTGCAAAGTGCACATTGATCCATATTAGGGATCCATATTTTTATATTCAAAGTTTAAAGAGTTGATTCGAACCGTCAACATGATTCATATAAAAATGTACTTGGAGATCAAATTTTATATTTTTATAGATTCTTTTTTGTTTACTATTTTTAAAATAAGTAGAAAATCACCTGATATAAAATTTCTCGACAAATCCAAAAATAATAATTTCCAATCTATCTAAAATAATAGTAAAAAAGTTCTAAAAAAAATCGGTCTTCAACTACATTATTACATGAAGATCATGTTTAGCGGTTCAGATTGACTATTTGAACTTTGAAATGAAAGATATGAATTCATAACATGAGTCCATCCCCCACTTTGCAAACTAATTAACATAGCCTCACTTATCAAATCCTTATATTAAAGGGGGAAAAAACGCAAACTACTGGGACGAAAAAATTAGTAACTTAAGCTACAGACTATTGATGGAATTTGATTATTTATGGATGCTTAGCTAATTTTAGATAATATATGTCAGTAGAATTAGGGTGTTTAAATTAAGTTCACTAAACTACTTTGTGAACTCAACTCTAAAATTTATCGTATTGCTTTTAAATGACGAACCCAAACCGTTGAAACTCGTCTACCTTGCAAGTGATGCATCTACATACAAAATTTTTAAACTTTTCGAATTAATTTAGTATAGAGTCAAATGGTAAAAAAATATTCAAAAAATGAATGCATTAAAATTAATTTATGAACCTTCTAATTGTGATCGCTTGACTTTATACTAAATTAATTCGAAAGTTTAAATTTTTTGCATGTAGATGCATCACTTGTAAGCTAGATGAGTTTTAACTGTTCGGATTCGTTATCTAAAATCAATCCGATAAATTTTAGAGTTGAGTTCACAAAGAAACTTGATGAACTTAAAAACACCCAATTCTACTCTAATATATGCTGCTAGCTGATTTATTGACTTTCCTGAACAAAATAATTAAAGAGTCATGGGTTCATTCTAAGGAAAGCAGATTTGTCTGATTAAGTATCATCCCTTGCTTAAGAATGATAAAGCAGCTAACGCCTGCTGCCTTCTATATAATAAACAAGTATCTTATATTTGTTGACTTAGTTAATTACAATGAGAACTATATATATCTAAAGTATTTATTGAAACAGGTGGTATCCTGGGAAACTTAGCTCGGCTGATTTATTGGTAAAGTCAGCTTCTTCTATCAGAACAATTACCTTTTGACCACATAATTATGACCAATAAACTGATTTATTGTTAAACATACTTTAACTAGCGAGATAATAATTATTTTTCTTACACAAATAATTTTAATCTCATGCGGGCACCGACAAAGGCAGAACTACAAAATTTGAATTGAGACTGGACCATAAAATATATAATATGTTGTAATGGAATTTGAATTCAAATCTGCACAAACACGCATTTAATTTATTATGAGGGCGTAATATTTTATAAGGGCGCAACTGAATCATTAGAAATCTTTTACAAAATTAAATTTAATATATATGATTAAAAAAATTAAAATCACAGGAGTCACTACTACAAAAAACGCTAATCATACACGGTACATCATACACGGATGGGAGAAATTTCCATTAAATTAATCTGTGTGTTAAGCAAGAAGGCACGCATTCAAAAATGAGCTCCAACATTCATACAGATTAATTAAAATAGAACTGTGTATAAATGTGCTCCAACATTCATACACGGTTTTTTTTATTAAGCAATTGTGTACGACAAGAAACAATTATATACGGTTCTATTTTAATTAACCTGTGTGTGATTGAACTCCAATAATTGTACACGGTTTCTTTATACCAACCGTGTATGAATGCACTTCGCAGAATTTTTTGAAAAAAATCATTCTTGTAATCATACACGGTTTTCTTTCTATCAACGAATGGTGTATAAATTTTTCACAGGATTTTTTGGAAAAAAATTATTTGTAATCATACATGGTTTTATTGTATGATTCTTGTGTGATGAACCAAACACAAAAAATTTCATGTTATCAATTCGTGCATTCCTATTAAGTACATAATATTTATATAAAATATGCAGCGAAGACATGGACCCATCACTTCTTGCAGATTACCTCAGGACCATCCATGCCACTAGCACATTTGACATCAGCCAGATCAGAAATCAGCTCCGCTGCCTCGCCGACACGACCGAATCGTGCAACGGCACAGTCGGTGGAGAACATACCAGAGGAATTGTGTACGTACGTAGGTTTTTATCATAAGGTTAGCTGACAAGTTGTCCGTTAAAAGATAATTTATACAGAGGTTGCCTTTGATCACTAAATCAAAGTGCTGGTCGTCCCCTAATTTTGCTTTAGCGTACGCGCGTATACCCCGAGTACAATGTAGTTGACAAACATTACAATATTATTATTAAATATTAACTAATACAGCTACTTAACGATAAAAGATATCAGCTACGTACGTACCATGCAGGTACAAATAATTATAACCAAGCTGATCTGATCAAGCTTATTGTTTCATCTATTCAAATTTTATTCACCATTACAATATTTTAATTATTCATATGCCACCGATTTTCATTAAAGAAAATCACAAGGTTCTGTGACAATGGTACCAAGCCGGTACCATCTCACATAAGTTTCTACATCAACTCTAAAATTATTAAAATATTTTAATTAGCACTTACATAATTTTAATTTAAAGAATAATTATTTCAGTACCCACGCTACAGTACCCGCACTGTTATTTTAGGAAAATTCATACATCATATGTAGTTCCTTGTATAGGTATAAATACTTGCCCTGTTTGAGCTATATATTTCACAGTGTTACTATTAAAATTTGTAAAACAAAATTACAATTTTGGAACAGTTGCGGTCCCCACATGCCGTTTGAGTGGTCCCCTAATGCGGGTACAACACGAGCATTTTTCAAGAAAAGATGTGGGTACAGTTATTTTAGGAAAATTCATATATCATATGTAGTTCATTGTATATGTATAAATACTTGCCCTGTTTGAGCTATATACTTCACAGTGTTACTATTAAAATTGAAAAAAAAAAACAAAATTACAGTTTTGGAACAGTTACGGTTCCCACATGCCATTTGAGTGGTCCCCTAATGCGGGTACAACACGAGAATTTTTGAAAAAAAAGGTGCGGGTACAGTTATTTTAGGAAAATTCATATATCAGGTGTAGTTCATTGTATAGGTATAAATACTTGCCTTGTTTGAGCTATATACTTCATAGTATTACTATTAAAATTTTATAAAAAAAACAAAATTACAGTTTTGGAACAGTTGCGGTCCCCACATGCCGTTTGAGTGGTCCCCTAATGCGGGTACAACACGAGAATTTTTGAAAAAAAAAAAAAGGTGCGGGTACAATTATTTTAGGAAAATTCATATATCAGATGTAGTTCATTGTATAGGTATAAATACTTACCCTGTTTGAGCTATATACTTCACAGTATTACTATTAAAATTTAAAAAAATAACAAAATTACAGTTTTGGAACAGTTGCAGTCCCCACATGCCATTTGAGTGGTTCCCTAATGCGGGTACAACACGAGAATTTTTCAAAAAAAGGTGCGGGTACAGTTATTTTAGAAAAATTCATATATCAGATGTAGTTCATTGTATAGGTATAAATACTTGCCCTGTTTGAGCTATATATTTCACAGTATTACTATTAAAATTTGTAAAACAAAATTACAGTTTTTGAATAGTTGCGGTCCCCACAAGCAGTTATGACAATTTAGGTGTGGGTACAGTGCGGATACTGTAGCGTGGGTACTCATATCAACTTCCTAATTTAAAACATCGAGACATTGATCCATCACTTCTTGCAGACAACTCCAGGGCCATCCATGCCACTAGCACACTTGACATCAGCCGGATCAGAAATCAGCTCCACTGCCCCTCCGACATGACCAAATCGTGCAACGGCACAGTCGGTGGAGAACAAACCAGAGGTCGAGTAGTTGCTTTCACCACCCAAGATCGGCATCTTTGTCCTGACATCAAATCTATTCACATAATCTGGCCTATAGGTTTGGCCAACCACACCTTGCACGTCGCTTGTGAGTATGTCGAACTTGAATGCCAGGTCTAGGTGGGCTAGACAGTCATCTGATGTTACGCCGGCCGTAGTTGTGAATCCGAGAATCCTCTTTGGTGATGGGAATAGCATTTGCGATAATCTTGAACCTTCCCTTGAGCTCTACCATCACAGTGTTAACGGCTTTTGTGCGAGTGATTTTCAGTGTGGGCACTTAAAGAGACTTCCACTCTGCATTGTCACCTTCTGGCAGGTGTACATATTCGCCATCAAAGGAGATCTCAAGGTGGTCGCTTTCATCATCCCATGTCACAGTCTTCCTTGCCCCGATGTAGAGACGGTGTTCGCCAAAGAGGACTGCAATTGCTTGAATCCAAGTAAAGTCACGGGTCATGGAGGGACTTCGTTTGCCGATGAAGTGTGCGTTGATGTGTAGATCAGAGTCTGAAACAATGCAGAAATCACGATCCTTACGGCCATGAAAGTAGAAAGAGTTGCCATCACCACCGATGAAACGCGGATCACCGCATGCACCAGGCTTGTCGCACACTACAATTTTGTTAGAAACAATTAATATATCATTAATTGCTAGCTCAAATAATGCTCAGTATATGTAAGCAGTTACTGGCAAACTTGAGCATGTGATCACAAAACCATTTTCTTTTCCATGTATAGTATGCACTATGCCACTGCAGTACGTACCACTTGTGTTCTAACTTCTAAACTCTAACTTGTTTCACATTTGCTAGCATCCCTCAAACTACACATCAGAGGTGCATGTATTGTACACTAATTAATATGACATTCACTAAGTACTGGACAATAACCAATCAATGTTAATATGCATGTTATCATTATTCTTGTTATTTATTTTTTTCTGTTGTCTTGCATGAATATATATACGTACCACAGATAGGCTTGCATGTTGACTTGCAGTCCATGGTACATGATTGAGGGCATCTTGATGGGCAGAAAGCTTGAACACCTCTGCAGTAAATGGCTACATCTTTGCCAGTTAAGCACTGTACCTTCTTTGGTGTTTGTGGCGGTGGGGGGCTCTGCTTGGGCAGTGGTGGGGGGCTCTGCATTGGGTGGTGGAGGGGGAGGTGATGGATCTGTTAAAGCAACGGTAAGGATAAATGCAGTGAGCAGCAGAACCAAATTTGACTTTAATTAGGATATGTTGGATGGTATATATGTTCAATTATTGGTCATTGATGCCTTCTATTTATAGTAGCTAGACTATTCCAAAATTTATATTTTTGTTAACTTTATGAATTAATGCACATGGACCTGCTAGTTTAAGGTATTATGCAATTCTCGTGAATTCCCCTATTCAAAGAGACGAAAATGGTAGCAAGCTTTCACTTATCTTCTTTTTTTCATTTCTTTTCAACAAACTAAATCTTGCACTACAAATACACATACACACACACTCACCACAAACAGGTTGGCAAGTTTGCGCGCAATCCATTGAACATGATCGAGGACAACTATTTGGGCAATCCGCTCGGGCACCTCTGCAAATGATGGCTACCCTCCGGCCGCCGTTCGGGCACTTCACCTCCTTCGGCTTCTTTGGACCGTTGGACTGGGCAAAAGTTGTTACGGCCGCTGTAAGGAGGAAAGTTGCGACCAAGATAATCAAGTGCAATCGTGCCATTACGGCTTTAAGGCCTCGGAACTTTGTGCTAGCTAGCTAGCTTATTTCGTTGAATTTAACCCTAATTAGGGTTTCAGTTTGGATGGTTTGATCATGTATCGAAGTGCCCATATTTATAGTCGATCCCATTCTGCAGTTTAGACGTAACTTGCTCGTGTACTTTTACATTTTTGCAGTTTAAAGTATCGTGCAGTGGTATTGCATTAACTAAAGCTCAACAGAATTAAGGATTTGCACATGGTTTGCCTTTTTCACTACTCCATGCTTCCAATTAATTGCATGTGCATCGTCTAAATGTGTTTTATATGCATGCATTATGCGAAGAGTAATTACTACTTTTTACATCAGTCAACAACCTTAAACATATATACTAATTTGGATGAGACAAATGATATGGATATATATGTGGGTAATTTATGGGGTTATGTTTTGTACATGCAGAGTAACAAGTAAATGCATGGCCATTTCACTTGAAATATGGCTGCATGTGCTAGAATGCGACGTCCAGGTCTAATTTCACCCTTTTTGGCACAAAGTCCAGATTTAATCTCACTTGGACATATAGACGCTACTAATTCGTACCTTCTAGCTTCAATATTAAAATTTGGGCCATTACCATATTTTTCAGACAGAAACGGGAAAGAAAAAAAAAATAGTTTTTGAATAGAAAAAAGCTTAATTCTTTTTTTGATGGTTGAAAAAAAAAAAAACTTAACTCTTATCTCACGATAAAAAAAGGCTCAAGAGTTTAGTTAAACTAAATACAACAATTGAGGGGTAACATAAATCTTACATCTAGCTATTTTCTTATCAGTTTCGTACATATTTTTCTTTCTTTATTTGTAAGTTTTGTTTGTTGTCCCTCACCTATCCAATGTGCACAATCGTTGGCCTCTAGAAAATGTATTACTCATATATATTAGAATATTTGTATATCTGCAAGCGCTCAAAGTTTTTTAGAATTGCAAGTCTAGTATATATATTGATAAGAAATGAAGATATACATGCTTAATTTTCGCAGAAAAAATATTTGAAAAAAAAAATAGATATCGAAGTTTACATAAATCCTTATATCATAGAAAAAGAACCCAAAACAGCAAACTGCAGGACGAATTATATAACTTAAGATAATAGAGTATTCATGGAATTTTATTATTTATCAAGGTTCTAAATAGCATTTATAGCGTCGTAGCGGGAAGGCTAAAAAAAAAGCTATAGCGAATAGCGTCGCTATAGCGGAAGCTATTCCAAATAGCATTTTTTTTTTTACATTTCGTATATTCAATATTTGTACTAAATATCAACATTATCTAAAGTCTCATAGAACAATAAATAACACCAAAGTAATTAAGAAATTATAATATTCATATTGAACCCGTACAAAGTCCAAATTACGGTTCAAAATATCCATAGTAATATCATAAACTATCGATTTTTCCTATTAAAAATATCTTAAACATCATGATTCATGACATAATCTATTTTTTTTTCTATTCAAATTTCTATTTCTATTTCCAATTTCAATTTGATTTATCTGTAGCAAGTAGCAACAAATTCAATTTCGATTTGAGATTTTTTTTATCTTTATTTAAAACCCATATAAATTGCTTAAAAAAAAAACCCATATTGTATAGCGCAAATAGCATACCGCTATAGCGCTGTAGCGGCCGCTATAGCGGCCGTAGCGCAAATAGCGCATTTTGATGTCATAGCGTAGCGTTTGGGGTCCAAAAATGCTATAGCGCGCTATTTAGAACACTGTTATTTATGGATGCTTGGCTAATTTAAAGTTATGTGCTGCTGATTGAGTTTAATTTTCTGAACAAAATATAAGAGTCATGGCTTAATTCATTCTAAGGAAATTAAAGCAGTTTTGTCTGATTAAGTATCATATATACCTTAGCTTAAGAATGATAAAGCAGCTTAACGCCTAGATGCTGCCTTCTATATAAAGTGTCTTATATTTGTTGACTTAATTAGTAAATATTATTACATAGAGAACTATCTAAAACATTTATTGAAATCAAAATTGTACAAGTGGCCAAGTGGGGAACTTAATTGCTCGGCTGATTTATTGATATTGTCAGTTTCTGCTATCATGACCAATTTTCTAACCACATAATTAATAAACTGATTTAGGCGACATAATGATTAATTTTCTGACGAATACAATTTCAATTTCAGACGAACGCGGGTTGGTTGGTTGAGGAAATCGTTTTGATTGTTATTGTACGAGAAATTTGGATAGTTTGTTCAATTGAGATTGAAATAGTATGCGTCAGAATATTAATCATTATGTCGCCAGTTAAAATTGTTTACCATATACAAATCAGGTTCCGACTCTATCCCCGGAGAGAGAGAGAGCCGCCCGTATGTAGAAAACTAGAAATAATAATGTGCCCAGTTTTAAATTCGGGAATTAAATATTAATCCTTTTTTCATGCGCAATCAAGAGTCTAGTGAATTGTAATGTTTTTATAAATATTTTATATTTTTTTGAATTTTTTTACTATTTATTAAGATGAGTACAAAATTCAATGGTCAGAATTTAACTAGTTTTTGTACCATCTTAATAAATAGTAAAAAAAATTCAAAAAAATATAAAATTTGATTTGAATGCACATTTTATTGTGGAGATCATGTTGAACGGTTTGGATCGACGATTTAGACTTTCAAAATGTAGAAAATAGTTGTGGTAACTTTGTTGTAACTCAAAATTGTGGTAACTAGATCCCTCCTCTATATGCATCTTTACAATAACGTATTTTAAATTTGCAATACATAAATAAAATGTACGATATTCCGTCTCTTGATCAAAACAAATAAAAATACATAATAATCCAAAAAACATGAAAAATGAGGCTGGTTTAAACTCTAATCATATATTAAATAATAAATAAAATTAGCTATATGTGAGAAAACAAATAAAAGTACTTTTGTTTAAACTATCTAAGAAGACAATTTTATTTATTTGTGAGATGGAATTGCTACTGATCCCCGACATGGATGTACCCAATCTGAAGTGTGACCGCTTATAGGGGTGTCAATGGCACTCTTTTATCCGTTTATTCGACCTGTACTGTATCTAATAAGACGGGTATAGGTAAGTTTTTTTTTTTGTAAACTTATTATCGGGTATAGGTATAGGTAAAGGGTTTTTTCGTTATCTAAACGGGTAAAGTATGGGTAAAGCCTATTTCGTACCTCGTTACCCGATCGGGTAATTATAAAAAAATTATATATATTATATATGTTAATAAGCATTGAAAAGAGTGCTTTAATTGTTTTACTTGTGCTTAGCATGATTAAATTTTATTTTTCCAACAAAGTACTATGCATGTGTGAAATAAATATATATGTTTTAATGTTTTATTTAATAAATAGTAAAAATAATTATTATATTAGTATTACCCGTTATTTACCCGCTACCGTTTTGTTATCTGACAACTATAATGGGTAAGAGTAGAGGTACGAATAAGATGATTAGTTTGTAGCGGTTAAGGGTAAGATATAGGTACGAATAATTTGTAACGGGTACGGATATGAAAATGCTTCCACACGATCCTTACCGTACCCGTTGGCACCCCTAACCGCTTATCATTATTATTATTATTATCTTAAGACGGACCAAATCAGAGCCATTGAATGGGCCAAAACCTTGGGTAATCTGGCCCCGACAGCCCAGAGAGCTACTGGTCCTTGTGCTTTATTTTTATCATTTAAGAATGAATCAGAACCATTAATCGAGTAATATGCTGCTTTTGAGACATGAGATAGGGGTGTTCTTCGGATCCAGTTTAATTAGTTTTAAACCGAATCGAGAAAGTTTGGTTTAAATAGTTCAGTTTTTCCGTTAAATGATCGATTTGTTTCATTTTTTCTAAATCGGATAATTGTTTGGTTCAGTTCAGTTTAGAAATTTTTAAAATCGGTTAGACCGAAACTGACTTAAAAGAGAAGTATAATTCCTTTGAGCCTATAAAATAATTATGAATGTTTTCTTTCTCCTTTGAGTCTATACAAAATTAATTATGAATGTTTTCTTTCTCTTATGGAGTATGAAAGTCACTAAATCATAATTCAATATTGTGTATTGAAATAAACAATTCTATGGAGCCTATAAAAAAATTCACAGAATTAATAAAAACTGTTTATTCTTTTATTAATCTTTTATTTCGGTTCAACCGAACAAACTCAAATTTAGTTCAGTTTGCTTGGTTTGGTTTTAATTCGGTTGATAAGTTTATTTTGATCGGTTCGGATGTGATTTTGAAAACAGAATAAATTTCTGATTTGTCTATTTTATTTCGGTTTTAATCGAACCGAACATCCCTAGAGGCATTTATTCACTCCTAATAAAAAATAATTTGTACAAATATTTTTGCGAAAATGTATCTTTACTAAAAAATAATAGTAAAAATATGCTTTATTTTTAATATAATAAAAAAATTACACCTACATTTTGGAATATTGTCCCACCTCTGCCCTTATCCAAACCCGGAGAACCCAACTTAATTGAAAGAATAAGCTCAATGCTTCATGATTATTCTAGACATGCATAGATAATAAGGAACGAATGTAAATTGATCACGACGCCATTTTGTTTTGCTAAGATCGGTAGTTATATGTTTTTTTTTATTTATGACAATATAATCAATTTATTTGGCTTGGTCTTCAAATTATTTATTGGATATTTCTTTCTATTGACCCCCACATTTTTTAAAACAACATGTTCATATTACGATAAAAGTCATATGTATAATTTGAAGCTTGAGATATCTTCTATAGAAAAAGTTTTTTTTTTATTAAAATCTATATAGAAATGTTTGAGGCACATGATCTTTGATATGAGAGATCATTGATTTGAAACTCTAATGAAAAAAAAATCTTTTGTTGTAAAAAAAATAATATTAAATAGTTAAGTAGCTTGATCTCCAAGTCTCCAACCATCACAAATCAAACCATCCAAATTAAAAGCACGAAGTAAAATCTAATCCATCCATCACAAATCAAACCATCCAAATTAAAAGCAGGAAGTAAAATCTAATCCATCCATCACAAATCAAACCATCCAAATTTTATAATACATCTATGTGATCATGAATAGCAACAAATGCAGATCCAATTAGTTCCTAATAAGGGATTTGAGTCGGTACTAGCTGACATTCTAAAATTTATCAGTACAATCCACGAATTAACGAATTCATATCCTCTGCATTAACTCAAAAGATAATCTTTTGAGTTAATGAATCTCGACTGTTCAATGTGTTTCTATATTCGTGCAAACTAGATCTGCACTAATATTAAAGGACCCCTATGTTATAGACACGAGCCAGATTGACTCTGTTTAAAATCAAACGGTTAAAATTCATTAACTCAAAATATTCCCTTTTGAGTTAATGCAGAGGATACGGATCCCGAATTAACGTGCATAATCTTCCCTTTTTTGTGCTATTTGTTCCGACAAGGCGACAAAGCGGCCAAAACCACGCCGGCCCCTTAAACCATATCCATTTCATACGCACATGATCAAGATCACATGGATATATTACTAATATGGAAAAGATATATCAGCATGGTTGTTAACTAGAAGTTGCATGTATATATATACTTGTGCATACATATACACTGAGAAAGATTAATTCCAAGCTAATTAATTATAAGATACGCACATGCATGAAAAGGGCCGTTTTTGTTTCTGACAGGGATTGTTACAAATCTCAGTAGTTGATAGGCCAATGAAACATTGGTTGGTGTGCACTGACAAAGGGAGGCAAAGAATCAGATTCCATGTCCTCATTAATTAATTTCTCATTTTTTTCTAGCGGTTAACTATGATTAGAACCCCTCGCCACGATCGTAACCAACGATACTTTTTTTTTATCTCTAATTCTTTTATTAGGACATTATGTTGATATAGGGCTCGTAATTTATATGCAATTAAACATTTATTCCTAAAAAATTTAAGGTGGATAGAATAAATCTGGTCGCTTGAACTACTACATTACGTATTTACGTTTCACATGTCCTTATTTTTTTTTTAAGCATATGTTTTTCAAAACCCCCCTGATCTTACAAATATTGGCATTTTTATTACTCCTCACGGAAAATATGTATTATCAAAGGGTTCAATTTCGTGCTCCATTAGATATATGGTTCTAACATTATGACAAATGCATATAGGAGCTAATAACTGAAAATAAAAAAAGAAATGTGTAAATGAGTTTTTCAATAAAAAAAAGAGTAACTTCTAATGAACAGATATACTTTTTATGAGCAAATTTTCCGTTTTCTTATTATTAAAAGGCTCCGGTACACTCTAACATTTTTTAGAGGTTATTCTCGAGAATTGAACATGTGTCCTCTTGAAAGAGAGACGAGGGCTCGTGCCACTGCATCAAGCCCGCGGTTCTAATTTTTATGAGCTAATTAATAAGATAGTCATGTTAATCTAAAAATATTTACGATAGACAAATTATTTGAAAATATATTTAATTGAGATAAAGTAGGTATAATATTGACTCAACAAATTTAAATATTGAAAAATAAGAAAAAATATGCTACAATTTTATATAAAAGAATTGGGTAATCGGAAATTTATATGATATACATACATTAGAATTAGAACCCGATAATATTATAACTTTGTTTTAATTATTCTTTAGGGCTGATTTGCAAACCTTGAAAATTGAAAGGCGCAAAATGTAGAAATGTAAACTTTTTTTTAGGAAAAAATGAGGGTCAATGCCCCATTTATATATTGATTCAAAATTAAAAGAAAAAAGTACAAAGGAAAAGACCAAAACGGGGCACCAAGGCCACGCGTCCCATAATGGGTGAAACACCTCATTCCCATTAACCCTTTAAAAAAAATGGATTTCTCTCATTCTTTGTCTTTACCGATGGAGGAAGGAAAATAAAAATGGAAAAGAAACCAAATAGAAGAGAAGAAAAATAAAACGGAAACAGAGTGAAACAGAAATAGAGAAGAAAATAAGAGAAAATAGTGGAAGAAGAGAGAAAAACAAAAAAAAAAATAGATTTAGAATATATTTAATTGGACTTTAGTAGAAAATGTGGCTATCCGACTAATTATAAAAGAGACGGATGATACGGGATTTTTTTCAAGTAGCAGATTGCTTACGAGCTCATATTTCAGCCTACATTAACAGGTTCGGAGTTAGTGGACTTGTTTCATGCATAGTGACAATGTTCGCGTATAATACCCGAATTATATCCGAATAATTCGTTTTTTTGGTGATGCCGAACCGAACGCCGAATTATTCGGTTGACCGAACTTTGACCGAATTATACCCGAATAATTCGCAAATTTTACGAACTTTTTCCCGAATTTTACGAATTATTCGCGAATTTTTCCCAGAAATTTTTTTTTTTGGTTTTTTTTTTTTTTTGCTTTCTTGTAGGACTGAGATCTCTGATCCGGATTATTCCGAATCATTCCCGAATTATACCCGAATTATTCCCGAATCACGAATTTTTGACCTCGCCGAACCTTTCCCGAACAATTAATTTGTCACTATGGTTTCATGTGCATAATTCAATCAAATTATAATTGGATTATATATAATATTGTTGACCTATCATGTCGTCCGGTTTGTCGTTTAAAATTATCTCTTATTTTGAATTATGATTTAAAGTCACGAATGAATTGTGTGCTAAGTTCTACAAGGTCGAGAATCATAACTAGACTTTGGTCCAGATCCTATATGCAATGGCCCTCAATGTGTTCCCGGTACTGGTTGGGATGAGGGACTGTGTTCTACAGTCACATGACGTATCGGGATATTGTGTTCTACGGTTGCATGACAGTGACCAGTTATTGGTGAAAATTATGGTGAATATTATTTAGCGTCTATTGTGTGTGTGTCGTTATTGTACGGGATAATGACAAATTTGATTAATCGGTTGGAAATGACGAATTCCGAATCTATTTGAATGTGAAATATTATCTGACTATTAACCAAACCTTAATAAATGGTATAAGCCTAGACACAAATGTATGTGTTACCAGATCTAATAATATTAATTTAAGTCAAGTATATATGTTGAGTTTCATTTGAAATTCTGTATGTTGATATTCGATTGAATATTGTGATTGAGCATGTGCATTCATATATATAAATTGAATTGTGAAAATCAAGTTGCGAGGATTTAAATTCTGGATATGAATTGATTGTAAGTTCAATAGCCTGATTTTGACAATTTCGCACTGAGAGGTAATATTATTATTATTTCTCACCTCCATCTTTTTGGAATTTTCATATTTATTATACAAATATCGAGAGATACTTCTAAATTTCATCTGAAAGCATGACCAAATAAAAGGGAGGATTTGGATTATTTGAAACTGACAGGATGCGGGAGGTATTTCACTGACATTGTTTGTCATGTTATGTCAGATAAATTTTGTAAGAAATAATGCGATGTGGTTAAAATATAATGGTGTTATTTGTAATTCATATAAAAGATCCATTATTATACATATTTATCTTGATAAATATACATGGTAGGTTGTTGTATTATATTTGAGGTGTGACGATGATTCTGGATTTTATACCGAAATTGTACGAGTTTAGCAAATCGTAGTATGAAACATTCTTACATGGATTGTATTATTGTTCACTAAATTTATACACATACAAGAAAATTAATTAACAAAAAGAAAATTTTAGATGCTTGTTTGTATACCAAAAAAGAAAATAAGAATGTATTTATAGGTGCTATTATGGCACAATTACCATTGTCATAATTCCTTAATATACTATTTGGAGCTGCGGAGCTAATTAACTAATGAGTTTGCCTTCTTCAAATTAAGTTAAATAGATGTACGACAAATATTTTAATTTTAGGTGATATTGAATTTATCCATCTTATAGTCCAGCTAAATCGATCTCCTAGAAGAAATTAAAAAAAAAAAAAACTAAAAGCCAGAGACCTCTTGACCCGGAATAGTGGAATAGAAGTCCATTCCAGTTGAAAGAGGAATTTGTATCGTCTGTATTAACTCAGATTTTGAGTTAATTAAAATAAATCCGGATCGTACAATTCGTGTTTGCACAACTTTTAAAGGGGGTCCGTGCGTGTCATTTCGAGCCGGATTGATCTGGATTCTGACTGGACGATTCATGGTGTCCGTGCGTTTCACTTCGAGTCGGATTGATCCGGATTTTAATTGTACGGTTGAAATGCATTAATTCAAAATCTGAGTTAATGCAGAGGATACGGATGTGTGTTTGTGGAATTGTGACACGGAATTAATAGTGCCTTCAATAGTCTCTTGGATATACCACAAAATATATGGCATAGCAGGAAGGATACTTGAAAGAAGAAAAGAGAATATATAGTTTGGCAAAAATTCGGTTTAATTACGCACTTTAGTTTCTTATGATGGGCTTGTATTTTTGTATATCCACGCGTATACTAATTAACCAAAGCCTAGCATGAAAAGATGTAACAAATTCAGGACGATATTTTAACAGAAAATTCCAATTAAGGGACCAAACCACAAACAGTACTAAATTTTGAAGGACCACTCATCCGTAAATTAAATTAATTATTATTTTCCTAACTGACATGTATTTTATTCCAATCTGCAATGATTATAAAACCAGACCTCAAATAATGTAACAACATCACCACTCCCACGTTCTACCAATTGACATATACACCTCTCTCTCCTCTTACTAAACACTCGTCTTATCTACCCTTTAATATTTACCATATCCATCTCTCAATCATAGCTTATGAACCTCAATAATCCATTAATGCTTTTTGGACTCTTAGACTTCGATTAATTGTGTCACATAACAACAAAAGTACCAGACAAAATCATCAGAAAATTATATGTCTCCCTTTCAACCAAATCGAGTTTCTCATTTTTAATAGTTATTTAATTGCATGATTGGCCAAGTTCATTCTTGCGCTGAGTTGTAACCTTCCACAACTGGATTTTTAGCTGTTTAATTTTCCACCAACCATTAAAAATATAAAAAATACTGGTCAAAAATCAAATAATATAACCAATATTAATTCTCCTTGTAAACCGCTATATTGTATGTAACTTCGTATATATACTCCTTCCTTAGCACTGCTCACATAAGCCATTCAAAGAAAATACTACTCATATAAGAATCCCTAACCTAGAGACTTGATCTCCATTAAAGAGCTCTAGTCACCAAAATGGAGAACGAAGGCACGGTCGCTGAGGCAGCCTGGGGGTCATTTGATCCATCAGTCTCGTTAGAGGATTCTGAAATAATGGCTCAATTGCTCGCGCCCCAATATTTCTCAAGCGAAGCGGAGCAAAGGACGACTATGTTTTGGCCGAGCCACGACTCCGATTCCAATTATGATTCATCCAATGTTAGCAATAACTATAGCTCAAACTATTGGCCTCAGCTAAGTGTTGCTGCCGGGTCGAGTTCTAGTGCTAGTGCTAGTAGTTTTTTTAATTTGAGTTCTAGTTACGAAGGTTACTATTTGAACGATCCGCATGCTATGCCATTGATCAATGAGGATGCAATTGTGAATTCCTCCCTCGAAATCGGTTTAGGTAATAACTTTGAGAAACAAATGATTTCTTTGAACGAGGAGCCGAGCAGTGAAGAGAAGGCAATAGAGAACAAGAGAATGCTAAGCTCGGGTGAAGATGACAAGGACGAGACTTCAACTGTTTTTTCCAAGAAGAAAACTCGCTCATCTATGCCGGTACGCATAAGAGTGCAACTTTTATTCATGTCCTCAATAGAATGGAAATTGTTATTTGTTGTACTACCTAATACCTATGCTAAATAGTTACAAGTGTCCCTGAAACAATTTTTTAGACTACCATGAACTAGCACGTAATTCCAAAAGTGTATAGCCTGATAATTAATAATCATAAAGACCATCATTCTTGCCATTTGAAGCTCAAACCATGTGTTAATTTAAATTATTATTTTCTTTCTTAGACATCAAAGAGAGCTAAGAACTCACAATCAAAGAGGGCCCAAAAGAAAGGAATCAACAGCAATGACGAGGAAGGCGATGGTGAATTAAATGCTAATAGCTCAAGCACATATAGCTCAGAGGATGATTCAAATGAATCACAAGAGATTAATGGAGGCAGCAGGGCATCAAATTCGAAGAAATCTGCTACTAGTCAGAAAGGAAAACCTAGAGCAGGCCGGGGTTCAGCTACCGATCCTCAGAGCCTTTACGCAAGGGTAATTAGTTTTTCTTGAATTACAATGCAAGTGTTTTTGTTAAAATTATGAAAATATACAACTGCTTTGAAACTATATTAATAATTAGTAATGATTTCCGGTCGTATTGCCCTTTTGTTCTTGTTCTGATTTTTCTTTTCTTGGATTAATTTTCCAACAGAAAAGAAGAGAAAGGATCAATGAGAGGTTGAAGATACTGCAGAAATTGGTTCCAAATGGAACTAAGGTGATTTTTCTTTTTTTGCTGTGAACTCGCCAATGTTTTCTGGTAATTGCATGATTTATTGCTGATCTTTGATTATGCTAATGCATGGGAAAATTAAACAAATGTCACAGGTTGACATCAGCACAATGCTTGAGGAAGCTGTTCAATATGTCAAGTTCTTGCAGCTCCAAATTAAGGTAGGTCATTTTCTTCCTCAAAAAATAATCTTTGAATTAATAAGCCCCAATGCTATATTTGGTTGCATTAAATAATTAATGGTGCCATCAGGGAAACGGAAATAGTAAAAAACATAAACAATATTTGTTCACATAAATAATGAACGAAAAAAAGAAATAGTTGAAACATTAAATTTTTTATTCATTCAATTTGTTAACAAATATTTAAAATTGCAGCTCTTGAGCTCAGATGACCTATGGATGTATGCACCAATTGCGTATAATGGTATCAACATTGGGCTTGATCTCAAAATCTCGCCCCCAGGACTGTAATTTATTTTGGAATATATAGGCGAGTTGAATTCAACTAAGAGAACTACGGCCTTGCTCATCTTATTTGTTATTTCATAGCTTCATATTTTTCTTTTCCATATTTTCATTTTTTTTCATTACAGAAACAGAAAGTGTATCCTAGCTAATAAAGGAATACAAGATACTTATTTACGAAATAGAAATTTTGTTTTCTTTTTTTGTAATGTTCCATATATTTATAAATAGATAATTACGATCGATCGATGGAGCTCAAAACTGTGAGAGCTTGTAAATGAGGTAAACTGTAATGCGAAGTAATCTCATATACTTCTTACACTTTTATTACCTTGTGTATTGTTTCTTATTATTGAGCTTAAAATCCTTCATGCTAGCAACTTGAAAGGAACCTGGTGTGACATTTATTCTGCTCAGGAGCGGTGCCTAAAAATAGAATAGGGTGGAGCAAAATTCGCAGAAGAACATAATTGTATAATTATTTTAAACACAAGTGTATTTTTTGTTTTTTTCTGAAAAAAAAAAAACATGATAAAGAAGTATATTTTGAAATAGAAAAATATTGGGTCAGAGATAGACAAGTGTTCTCCCCTGAAATAATGTGGCTCGGCCACTTATCCTGCCAAGTCAAATAAGTTACAGTTATTGTTCGGCTTTAGATTTATTTTTAGTCATCTGATATCTTGTTAAATTGATTAGTATTGTTAACCAAAAATTAACATCATTTTGTTGTAATATCATTTTGTCGTCTAAATCGACATTGATTTTGTTGTGTTTCAACAAAAATAAATAAAATGACGTATCATCCAGTTGTGGAGAGAGAAATATATGTCAATGAAAATCGACATGTATTATATTTAGATGGACATGGAAGACAATTTTGCCGAAATATCTTACTTTAAGGCATTTTTTTTTAAATGAGAGGTCAATTAACTTCATTCATCTCCATATAGCTATGTAGCATTACTTGTGTGTGTTTGCAGAGGAAAAGAAGAGAGATAAAGTAGAAGTAGGATGTTGTTAAGCTTATTAAGCTTCTTGGGGAGTGTTTAAAAATAATAAAAAATAAATGTATTAAAATTAAATTATAAATTTATTAACCTTATGACTTTATACTAAATTATAAATTTTGCATATAAACACATTACTCATGAAAAGTAAATTGATTTTTGACAATTTGAATTTATTATTTAAAGTCAATTCAATACGTTTTAAAATTAAATTCATCAACAACAAAAAAAAAAAAAATTGACTGAGTATAAGATTAATCTAGTTCTACTCTTACTCTGTATGTATGTTACATAGATTGGCACATATTACTTAGATTTCGATAGGCCGAAGGTCCAGCTTTTGCTTGTAATGTAAGTTCCCTCGAATTTACCTCTTCCAGGGTGCGCACCAAGTTCCTTGAGATACATATTGAAGGTTCGTAGTTATAACTGCAGGCTCCCTCTTATCTAACTCTAGGCCCAACCCAGTGATGGCTAAGAGCTAAAGGCGAGAGCCTAAGGCCTATGAAGCAATTGTTTTATATACCATTATAATAACAACTAAAGTTAAAAATTGAAATTCGTGTAGCCATGTAGGAATAAATTAGCCACTAGTAGTGTCACAGCTAAAAATTAATTTCTTTTTTCAGTCTTTTTACCCATCAAACGTAAAACTATTTGAATCATATCCGTGAAACATCTTAGGGAGTTCTCAAAATAAATAAAGGCCCTCATCCACTACCTAGTTTTCACCTAAAATGTTAAATAAAATAAAGAACTGTACAATTACACGAGAGCCTTAAAATTTGAAGTTGGAACCCCTCCGGTGTGTGGCATGTCACATCACATAACCCAAAACTTTTGCAATTATTCCTCCTATTGCACTTCAATATACCACATTATTGGCCGTGTACTAAGGATCAACCAAAATTCAAATTTTGGAATTTGGCAGTTGTGGATCTGAGCCAATCCGCACTTCCTCTAAGCATGATTTTCATCTTGTGAATGGATCGGGACTTCTGCTTGATTGTCAAGGGGCATGTATTGCGCCATAATAGCTCTTATCTCTGAGTCCATGTATGACTGGAGCAAAATAATAGTTAAGATATTAAGGTTCTGATAATCACATCATACTAGGCCAATATAGAAGAAAAAGCCAGTTTTCTGGGATATGAAACTTGCTTAATATGTACAAGTCCGGTAACCAATAATTTCAAATCTCATGATGAGTCAGCAACTCTTTCCACAATTTCCTTGGTCCATTAGTGCTGGTCCATATTTTGAAATTGGCTTTAAACAAAGGTCCCAAACACCAGTCAGACGATCCTAGTATATAAAACATGGATAGAACTACATTTTTCTGTTTTTTAAGCATCATCTACGAATAAGAAACAATAGAAACTACTTTAGTGCTCAATATACCTTTCTTGAACAATATGCCTAGGATTTTTATCACACTTGTCCAATCCATTAAATAGGATAATTTTCATAGTACTTTTGAAAACTAAGGCTTGACAGTGTTGTTAAATTAATCAATCAGAGGTTGAGAAAGTTACATTGGTAGGATTAAATAAAAGGGTTATAATGCGTATGGGGGATCAAATAGACAGTGCACAAGAAGAGCATTTTATTCCAAAACAAACTGTAAACTCAAGAGTTAAAGTACAAAAATAATTGCATGTAAAAAAGGGGGGCAACCTTCAAAACACAAAAAGTTACTGCACATAAAAGGATGACATGCAATAAAATTATAAGCAAACATACCCTTAGTCGGTACTTGTAAATAGCGTAGCCACCAACAGCAACAACAGCCAATACGGCAAGCACCACAACAATCGCAAACCATGCACCTCTCACCTGGCTAGAACTCTTACCTATCGGTTATATAAATAAAATAATAAACAAAATGTAAGTGAATTCCAATAATATATATGTACGTATGATTCATAAATACTTCCCTCTAAAGAAGAAACATAGAAACTTGGAAAAAGGAAAAGTGCAGACCATCAGTACTGTACCAAAAAAAGGGAGTAATTATGATTATCCCTTGGAAGGAAAAAAAACTCACTTATGCAAGCATCTTGCTCTCTCATGTACAAGAGGTCTCCGCTGCACGTGCAGTCGTAGCTACCATATGTGTTTTTGCAGCTACATTCTGGGCATTGGCATGCTTTCTTCTCCTTGCATTCGTCAACATCTGTAGTTATGAAATTATAAAATTAAAATACAATATCAAAAGGGAAAAAAAAAAGTATATAGAAGCACAATATGTTACCTTCACAAGTCTTGGTGCCATCCCCTTTGAATCCAGAGGGACACTGGCATTTGTTATCTCCAGACTCCTGAAAAATAAAAATTACAGAAGTCAATGGAGCTATACGCATACCTTCTTATCTGGATGCTTGCAATAACACCCTCAACCGCCCCGAATTCGTTCCTCTGAGTTAACTCAGATTTTGAGTTAAGATCTGGACTGGATGATTGAGAACCACACTAATATTAAACCGAAATTTTTATTAATCGAAAAAAAATAAAAAAATATCGCAAAACGGCAGAACTTCTATGAAAATTTCATATCTAGGTAGGCCGGAAATATTCTTACCGTCCCATGGGACGGGATAGACCTCCCCGTCCGGATTAACTATTTTCGCTAACTCATCTGATCCGATAATCCTAAATCAGGGACGGTAAGAACCATCCCGTCCGACCTCCAAAAAAAAAAAAAAAAACAGGGACGGGTTGGATCGTCCCGTCCCTGGAAATAATTTAATTAAACCCAGTGTCAGGTCGGAAAGGTTTAATTGGTACCAATTGGTGAACTTTTGCAGTACCAATTAAACCCAATTGGTGAACTTTTGCAAAAAAATTTAATTAAACCAAAAGATAAGATTTGACTTGACAGCAGCAGTACCAATGAACTTTTGCCGAAATTTTTATTCAACACTGGCACTTGAGTGAATGGTGATGGACAAATAATAACAAACGGCTAGCAAAGTAATCATTCCAGGGACGGGACGATCCAACCCGTCCCTGTTTTTTTTTTTTTTTTTTTTTTTGGAGGTTGGACGGGATGGTTCTTACCGTCCCTGATTTAGAATTATCGGATCAGATGAGTTAGCGAAAATGGTTAATCCGGACGGGGAGGTCCATCCCGTCCCATGGGACGGTAAGAATATTCCCGGCCTACCTAGATTTAGAATTCCTGCAAAAGTTCTGCCGTTTCGCGATATTTTTTTTATTTTTTTTCGATTAATAAAAATTTCGGAATATTAAAGGGCCCCATGTGTTATAGGCGTGAGCCCCGGAATGACCCAAATTCTGATCGCACGGTCCGGAAATTAAAACGGTACATTAATGCAGAGGATGTGGATTCCAACCACCCCAAACAACCCCCCCCCCCCCCCCCCCCCCCCCCCACCCCCCGCTGCAGTCTAGGCAGCAGACCTCTTAAGAACTCCATTTGGGACCTCTATGCACTTATACACACACATACATAAAAGAAAAATAAATTTTCATATGAGAGGTAGAATTTGCAAATATTTGCTCCATGCGAAGGTTAAGATTCCTTAAAAATAGAGAAAGAGGCCAACTTTTTAGTGGATTCTTGAAGGGCCAAAGCACAAAAACAAGTCTTCTGAGGGCACCATTGGAAAAGAATCATGATTGAATAAAAGCAAAAGTCAAACAAAGTAACCAACCTGACAAGCAGAGAATAATTTGCCATCATGACTACGATACCAACAACCTCCATTGTTTATCCTACACCTTCCTGGTCCAGTAGCTAAACAAAAAAAATAATAATAATAAAAAAAATAACAGAAGAAGAGCACAAATGGTAGAGAGCATTCAACAGTTTCACTCATTAGTGTAAATTAGCTTTTAGTTTATAGCATGCGTTCAGGTCTGTGTACAAGCACATACCAGCAGAAGAAAAGAAGAAAAGAAAACAGTACCTTGACAAGAGCTATAACCGTCTCCTTTGAATTGTACACCATCAAATACAGGGCATGCACAAACTCTACCTCGAAAAGTGTCCTATGAGATAACACAATGACATTTCAAAACACCATGAACCGCACAATACATCAATTTATGTTTCAATACTTGCTTGTTATCCATTGTTATTGTGACAATAATACCTTGCATGCTGTGACATTAGCAACTTTATCCTGCCAGCAACCGCCGTTATCTTTCAAGCATTCATTTGTCTCAATACCTATATAAAAATTAAACAAATACAAGTTGTGTAACCATTTGATTAAAAAGTCTCAAACGAAGTAATAAATATACTAAATTACAAAAGATGATAGTGAGTACCATCGTCCAAACAAACAGCTGGTTCAGTGGTTTCTTCAAAACCAGCACAAATAGCCTTCAGTACAGCTTTCCTTTCTAGCTTTCCTGCAATTACTCTCAAAACAGTCAGGACATAAAAATATAACAACTTGCTAATTGCACTAATTATCACTATGGCAACTTACCACGGTACTGTCTGTTATTAACCACAAGTGTAGGTAATATGGTGACATCTCCCCTAGAGCCTGTCCCAATCTATTGAAACAAAATTTAAAACTTAGCAATATATTAAATCAAAGTACAAGTAAATTCGCATCTGAGATGTATTATTTAAACCTGAGCATTTTGCTCCGTTTTCAAAACTGCATTGTCAGAGTCAGCATCAGGATCTCCCATGCACTTCTCAATGTTCTTCAAATCTAACCCTGAACATGTATACATAAAACATTTAAGATAAAACAATTTTATGTGTACTTCTGTAAAACTTCAAAATTGTCACATACGTAAATCATGCCATCCAAAACTAACCAAACATATGTGAATCATGTATGATATATTAAAAATATTTTCTGAGACCCTCCCTTGCCTTTTTTTCTTTGTAAAAAACCCAAACTATATAACAGCAGCGACAAATAAACAGTAGATTAAGAAATAGGAGCAGAGGTTACAAATTGATACTTACCATGTTTTCTGTGGTAACATGCAAAAGAGTTCTCATTTTTAAGAGCATAATGCTATTTTGCAGGACAAGCATGGAATCACAGTGGAAGGTAATAAAAATATCATATTCCCTTGAGAACTAAAAAAAATTCAGAAACCAACAAACCTAGAGACTTGATAACTTCATCGGCACACTCCTTGTTATACTTCTTCTCCTTCATGGGGCATCTAATATGGAAATCTGTGGCATAGTCCCACCATACCCACGGACGCTTACTCTCTTTTGCAATTTTAAAAACACACAACTGCCTCAGATTCTCAACCACCACATCCTTCCCTTCATAACCTGTGCTGAAATCTTGTTCTGGATCTGGTGCACAGTACCTCCCGTGGTTTATACATTGACTCTTGCATTGTTTGCTCAGAATAAAAGCCTTGGGACAGTACCAGGTTATGTAGTGTGGTGTGAACTGACTGTACCCCCCCTATTAATGTGAAAAAGATGAAAAATCTCAGATTTAATACTCTTATTTTTAAAAACATATTTTCTTTAATATTCTTTAGCTATAAAAAAATACTGTCTACAAGTGTTGTTTTGGGTTGAGATTTGGAGCATTAGTAGGTATAAATCATATCCACAAAAGATTATTCGACGACATTATTGGAAATAAATCAAGAACCAACATTTTCACTTTCAACTAGCCATATCACCTAAAGATGAGCCAAAAAAATTAAAAACCAACTTTTAGGCCAACAATCTAGCTGTATCATCTACAGATGAGCTGATCTGTTGTAAAAGTTGACTCCATAATCCCAACCCAGAAGCAAGTGAAAACCGCAATACAGACCACCAAACTGCCTTACATCACCTGTTCAAGCAGCTGAGCGGAACCCCTGAAATCCTTCAAAAAGTTCATCAGCACATCACACTTGGCGCCACACTCATCATTACTATTCGTCCATAACTCATATTCCACCCGATCATCAGGATGTGGGACAGACTCACGCCAGTCAAGATTAACATTAATCATATCCCCATTCTTCACCGCCTTTTTCAATATCTCACCAAATTTCTGGGTGATCAGAGCCGACGGGATGGTGATGTTTTGGATGTACTTGGCTGCCTCATCATCTTCTCTTGGGAGATCCATTGTAATTAACGGCTCATCCTTATCGTCAGCTACTAGAACAGCCGAGGCGCCAGCGGCTTGAGCATTCCATACCTTTTTTGCAAAGAGGCATTCTGTTGAAATAATAAATAAGTCAGTGGTTGGAGTCCAAACATATAGAACCAATCAGGTTGTCTTCTAAACCCATATAGAAGAATTAGCATAAGAGTACCAGTAACTTTCTGGGTTTGGAGTTGGTGACTAAAGTTCAGATTATAACATTGGTACCACTTATTCCAAAGCTCATTCTGTTAGGAATGATTCAAAGCAATGGTACATACTGGCCTGTCATAGCATTGACACAACTTAGATTTTACAAAGTAGAGATAGGACAACTTTTGGAGTAGAACCAGGGTGTTCTTAAAGTTCACCGAGCCCCTTTGTGAACTTAAATCTAAAACCTATTGGATTGCCTTCAAATGACAAATCAAAACCATTGAAACTGATCTACCTTATGAGTGATGTGTCTACATGTAAATAATTTATATTTTTGAATTAATGTTGTAGAGAGTCAAGTGGTCAGAAAATATTCAGAAAATGAATGCATTAAAATTAATTTATAAACCTTCTAATTTTGACTGCTTGACTCTATACTAAATTAATTCTAAAATTTAAAATTTTCGCATGTAGATGCATCACTCGTAAGGTAGATCGGTTTCAACCGTTTGGATTCGTCGTTTGAAACCAATCCGATAGATTTTAGATTTAAGTTAACAAAGGGACTTGATGAACTTAAAACACCTATTTGGCTTTGTTCGACTCCAACTTTTGTTCACTAATTTACCTCGTATGAGGCAACAGTGCACCAGCCTGTCATACCGTAGGACTAATATGATTATACTACTGATTCTAAGTTTATTTTCGTGATTTAGTAATGATCTGGGAAGCTGCTAAAACTAATGAGAAGGAATAATTAAACAAACTAATCCAATACAATCAACAAATTCTTACCACCACGATCGATCAGGAGGAAATTGGGAAGCGCACCGGCCTTGGAGCGAAACGACTCAGTAAACTCGTCGCAACCGTGCGAGTTACTCTTTGGATACACCACAGTACCAGCCATGCTACCTCCGTACTGTGGTATCCCAAAGTTACCAATGGCGCTGTCGTGCTTGCCCCTCATCTCTTGTGGCGCAATCACCATTAAACTGTTCTTCTCGACCACGAACCTTGCCTCCGCGGAGAGGCAGAGAAGAAGGATCAGAAACCCTAGGTTTAGAGACTTCGATCTCGCCATTTGAGGACCTGAATAGATTAATTGGCAGGATGATTTGCGGAGAGATCGGGTTTAAGGTCTAGATCGACCGGAGAAGATGAGAGTGAGAGCGAGATATAAAGAGAAAGGCTTTAACGGTTTTTTTAAATATTTTAATTAAGAAGATTCAAAGATTTGTTGTGGGAATCTTTTTCGTCTTCCTCGTGGAACACTAATTGACTTCAGACTTCAGAGTTCACTTCAGAGTCACTCCGAGGATTTTTTTTTTTAAATAGAATTCCTCTAAAATCTTTTAACCAGACCAGCCTCCAGCAGTTGGATTTTCGGAATATAGCCTCCACCGATCCCTAGGACCGGTGGAGCAAAAAAAAACACAGACTACACCGGTCCTAGGGACCGGTGGAGCCCTTTATGCGCCAGCCACAGTGTGTCGCCACAGAAAATCCCAAGCACACTGCTCCACCGATCCCTAGGACCGGTGGAGGCTTTGATTTCAAAATATTCGAAAGTTAGTAACACTGGAAAAAGGGGGCGGGTCAATTAAAAAGAGGTAAATAATAGGAAAGAGCTTGTGTCAGAAATGCTTTTTTCTATAAGATTATGATGGTCTGAATTCGGATATTATCCTCCTTTACACGACATGGCATTGGGAAGAGTTCACAACTTATAAAAGTATGTACTTGCATTTTTATCATTTCAGACATCAGATAACAAGGGCTTTCAGTTGTCACAAAACAAAAGGCTCGTCCAATCCCCCCATCTGAAAATTTTGTTGTCCCCACGCGTCAGAGACTGTGGATCGTCTTTTTTCCCCATCTGAAAACCAACGTTTGGGAGAACCAGCGTGTCGCCACAGAGGTTGGATTTTCAGATTTTTGCAGCTACACCGATCCTGTGGATCGGTGCAGGTCTTTTTTTATGATTTTTTGCAGCTACACCGATCCACAGGATCGGTGCAGGCCTTTTTCGGTGTGATCTTTCGTGAGGTCGCTGTGGCTGGCGCATAAAGGGCTCCACCGGTCCCTAGGACCGGTGCAGTCTGTGTTTTTTTTGCTCCACCGGTCCTAGGGATCGGTGGAGGCTATATTGCGAAAATCCAACATCTGAAGGCTGGTCTGGTTAAAAGATTTTAGAAGAATTCTATATAAAAAAAAAAAATCCACTCCGAGTCCGATCAAAATGAATCAAAAAATTCCACATGGTAAAGTGTACGGTGTGGGGTTCCGTCGGGGTTTATAGTTTTGTCGAAATATCTTGCGTTAGTCTGGTCAATGCTTTTCGTACGAAGTCAAAAGGTCGCCCAACGAACAGTCGTTAGTCATTCCATAAATTTGTACAAGATTTTACACTTGCTGTATAAAAATTAGTTAATGTGCATTGAAATTCATGCTAACAACAGGTATATACCGTGATGTTGCGATTGCTAACGACTAATGAAAAAATGGAATGGTAAAACTTGGTGACTAGTTCAAAATAGACCTGGTAACGAGCCACAAAAAAGCTAGATGTAGTTTGTTGCTTGCACAAGCGAGCTAACATTAGAATTCGAAGTAAAAAAAAAAGTGATATGTGGTTCACTTATTAGCTCATTGAACTAGATCAAGTTGGCTCGTGGAACTTATTATTTTTTTGAGTCAAAATTCACATATAAGAGAGAATACTACGGATGAGAGAGGAGCAGATGGAGGGGATCTGTATCCTCTGTATTAACTCAAAAGGAATCTCTTGAGTTAATGAATTTGAACTATCTGATTTTAAACGGAGTCAATCCAGCTCGCGTCTATAATATAGGGAGCTCTTTAATATTAGTGCAGATCTACTTTACATAAATCTTAAAACAGATTAGATAGTCAAGAAGATTCTTTTTTGAGTTAATGCGGAGGATATGAATTCAGATGGAGGGGCAGAAGGAATGGAGTCGAAAAGAGAAAAAGAGGACACAGGATCGCAAGAGAAGGTTACGAGAGAAAGAAGAGAGAAAAATGATAAATTATCTTCTCTGTTCTAGAATACTATATTTTCCCTCCAAAATTAAAAATGAAACATAGATAAAGTGAATGTAATATGTCATCCCTTCCATTTTTTTCCTCTTTCCTCTAATTATTTTTTTCTTTTTTTTGGTGATGATTTTAACACAACTATATTTTTTATTAACACAACAGTTTCAAAATTTTCAATTGTGTAGACAACTTTATTCCTGCTTTATTGTTGCTATAGCTTGTCTTATTTAATTATGCAACCAACACTTTCTTCATTTTAATAATTATGATTCACTTTATTTCTAAAATCAAAACATCTCCCTCTAAATGCATTTCTTTCCTAAAAAACGGAACACAAAAATTAAAACTCATAAAATTGTAGATTTTATTAATTGAAATGATCAGATTTAAAGATAAATTTTTCTAAGTATTTAGTTAAATTATAAAATTTATAATTAACAAAAAATACTGTCAAAATAATTTTCAATTAATTGAGTAACATAATTAAAAGTACGAAGTAATTACATCTAAAAAAAATTAAGTGACAACTTGGACATATTATTTCAAAATTTGACTAGGTATTTCTTCTTTTTTCACTGTATAGTATACAATTAGAAGATAACATGAATGAAGGATAACAAATTTAGAAGTTTATATTTAAGAAGCTTGTTAATTAAAACAAGAAACAAATGATAGTTTGATTGAGAAATAAATAAGGGATAAAATTGTCTATTTATTAAAATATTTAAAACTTGTTGTGTTAATAATACTTTTTGTGGTGTGAATATCAGCACCCCTTTTTTCTCTCATGTCCTTCCGACATTGATAAAAAAGGAAAACAGACTTGGACATAAAAGGAAAAGAAAAGAAAGAAATTGAAGAGATGAATAAATTGATTACCATCAAAATTAGATGGAAAATACTTCAGTAAAGTAAACGCGCAAAATTTTCCTGTACTGTAGCAAAGATTAGTCGACTGATTATTCCCATTCTCTTTTATTTTCTCCAATCGTCCTTTGATATTAGAATGCAAAGGCAAAAAGTGACATTGTTGGGATTTTTTCCTTTTATTTTTATTCCTCTCCAATCACCATATTTTCACCATATTTTGAAAACAAATGCAGCATGAATTTAAATAACAATCCAAAAGCAATGACAATTCCAAATTTGTCGAGTGAGTGTCAATACTCTTACATTTGAAGTTTAATCCAAGTCCATTTTTATTATGTCTACAGTAGTAGTGATGGTTACTCTCCTCCATCTAATAGAATCTAAGTTTGACGATTTTAAAAATAATATTAAATAGAGATTGAATCAGAATTTTCGTCAGGAGGTAAAAAAAACAACAAATTGAATTTAAATAACTAATTGGGTTTAAACTCATTAACTAATTGTGTACTCGATAAAAAACAATGTCTTAACTTATGTTTTCCAATGCTCTAACTTATAATTCTAATTACTAATTATAATTCAAGAAATTTATTTTTATTTTATTTTTAAAGTCAACATGAACTACAAATCAGAAATTCAGAGGGGGGCAAAAAAAATTTCAGGAGAAGAGGACAAAGTCGGTCGGAACCAATAAATCTCCATCAATAATCAAAATCTAAGGTCCGCCCCTAATACTAACCCCCCCTCTCTCTTCCGCCATTTTTAGACCTCACCTCCAACTCCAACACAACAATATTAATTTTCTCTCTCATCTCTACCGATTCGAGTGGAAAGGAGAATGAGAGAAGGGATCGAAGCGGAGCCAATGTGAGCGCGGTATCGTCAGAGCTCGGAGTGTAGAGTTTTCCATCTTAATCAGAGCGTAGCGATGAGCAGATCCAGTCGTTAGAGTGCGGTCACTAGGACGAGAGCTATTTGTTTTTTCTAAATTAAAAATTGACTTACATTACTGAAATTAAGAAAAGAAACGGTTAGCGTGAATTTAGAAAGTAAATGAAATTTCAATATACATGTTCTAAAAAAAGTCTTCTAATTTCTAAATTAGAAATCGACGTGCATTACTGAATTTTTAAAAATTGACAGTGCGGATTTAAAAAATAAAAATAAATACTAATATAAAATAGATGCTCTTTAGTTTTCTGATTTTTACATAATAGTCTATAAGAAGTTTTGAATTGCAAAGTTTTCATAATAGATAAAGTTTATAACATTTTGACGTACATAATCTTAGATGGTGTTAAATATTTTGTGAAATATTTGTGTTTTGTCTGCAGGATCTAGTATTAAACATATACTGTGGGTATCTTCTAAAAATTATAAAATTAAAATACTAGATCAAATAATTATGATTTTTTTTTTTTAAGAAAATGGATGTTATTCTACCGATTTCATTGAAACTGATACTGTGAAATAAGTACCTAAAAATGGATACTATTAATAGTTCATCCTACCATATTGCTACTAGAATTATTATAAATTTCATCACTATCACACAACAAAGAGTAGCCAGTATGCCTATATGCTAAAAACTAAAACAGAAGTTGAGTAAAAGCACAAGAGACTCTGAATTTAAACAATATCCTAATCAACAAACTCTTCATCCGAGTCTCTTCCACATGTTGGACTGTGGAGGGGCAGGGATCCAACCCTAAAATGGTCCCTGGCAATCAGGGCATCCTCCTGATACTCCTCTGCCTCTACCATGGGCAATAGGAGTTCAACTGCTTGAGAAAGGACCTCCTCTTGCTCTTCCCTTTCCTCCTCCTCCAACTGGTCTGGCATCTCCTTAATATCAGAATGCAAGATTAGAGTCAATTTGAAAAAAGACCCCTCATTTGTTGCTTTGCACCAGAAAGAAGCTAAAGAAATAATCTTAGTTCCTAAAATCTTAATATTAATGGGGTGTTCGGCAGCCCTCCTTAAGGGGGTGGGGATTAAAAAATAATCCTTGCTAAAGAGCACTAGTTCGGTAAGATAGTAGAATTAAAAGTGGTGACTTAGTACAATAAATATATATTGTAACATGCAAAGACTTAAATACCCTTCTTCTCCACATTTTTCTTTTCATCTAATATAATTATCCCAAATGATACACATTTAAAATGTGTAAATAATTTAAATCATTTAAAGCTAATAGTTAATACTGAGAAAGATGATAATAATAATTAATACAAATAGAGAAAAATGATGATAATAGTTAATATAATAAATAAAGATGACGATAAAAATTCATACAATTAAAAAGCATAATAATAATAAAGATTCATATCACATAAATTTAAAAAGAAATTCGGTGTATTGATCACAAATTACAATTTGGAACAATCATTGTAATTTATTGTAATCCATCGAGGATTAATTTCAGTTAGTAACAATTGTAATTCATTGTAATCCATGCTTATAAATAGGAGTCTGTATCAAAGACAATCAAGAAATACAATGCAATAGATTCAGTTCACAAATCTTTTTTTCTCAATACTGTATCGTATCACAATATTTTAGATGGTATCAGAGTAGTTTTTCTTCCCAATTTCATTACCAGTAAAGTTCTAATTGAACGATTACCATCTCTCACTATTTATCATGGCAGAAACACCAAACAAAAGAGTACCTAAAGGAGGTGAGGGTACAAATCGTCCGAAAATAATTTAGAAAAGGCTCTAAGGAGCTCCTTAAGGAGTTTAATTCTTAAGGAAGGGGTTGAGTTGGATTAAGATTTGGTTTAAAGGAGTTACTTTAATCCTTAGTGCTCCTTAGTCACTAAGGAGTTACTTTAATTCTTTAAGGCTTAATCTCTCCAGCCGAACAGGTACAATAGGATTAATTAGTCTCTTGAAATAAAACTTTGTTTCCTTCTAACTAGAAAGATCAAAGTACTGCCTCTCTAACAAGCTCTACTAATCTTATCTTTTAGGGTACGTTTGGGTTGTCTGAGAATAGGGCTATTCTTAGAATAGCAGTGCTGTTCTAATTCAAGGACAACCAAACAATCTCACACACTATTCGGAACAAGCAGAACAGCGCTGTTCCGCTATCCCAACAAAAAGTCGGAATAGCGACTGAACCCCTCTTCACCCGGAAAAAAAAAAATTTCGTTATTTTTGCTCACCTCTACCGTTAGGAAGAGAGAGAAGAAATGAAGATGGAGGCGACGATAAAAACTCATATCTCCGTCGATATAGCCAACGATTGAGAGAAAAGCTACCGGTTTCGACCTCTCCACCTCACAACGAACAAATAGACACTCGAAACTCCTCTCCTCTCGTCTCCTGTCTCTGGCTGCTCCTCCTCACCGTGGCCGTCACTGATTTGGTACCGATCAACTCTCGTCAATGGCTAATTAGAGCAATTTCGGGTAAGAAACTGAACTCTCTGAGCAATTTGGCTGCTGATATAGCTGGCCATTTGCTCTAGCTGTTTTCTTGATAATGATAGACCGATTATTTTGGTAATTTTTCTCTAGCTGTATTCCAGTGTCAATTGGCGATTTGCTCCAATTAACGATTTGCTCTAGCTGTATTCCAGTGTCAAATGGCGATTTTATTATTTTGGTAATTTTGCAGTTTTGGTATTCTGACAGCCTATTTTGTGAATTTTGCACAGGCCAATCTACAAGGCCAAAATTTGTGTTCTTGGTGTCTAAATTCCCAGGAGAGTGTAAGCTTTTACCCTAGCAAATTTCAAATTTTTTTGAGACCTCTAGCTATGTCAGATGTTTGATTTTGTGAGTGGCAGCCCGTGTACCAACTTGGTACAGTACCAGTTTTTTTTTTCTGAATCAGAATTTTAAAATGCTCTCAAAAATTGTACAAAAATCAGAAAAGTATGACATTTGTTTCTATTTGTCCATGAAAATGTCCTTTATTAGCTCACAAAACAGTTTGATCAAATTCAAAGTGTAGATATGGTTATAATTTTGGTTTGCATAGAGTGATGTTTTGGAGCTGTTTGGTACCAACAGTTTCCCACTTTGTTTTCTCTTATTTGGTTGCCTGGTACATCAATTCTGTTTGGTACCTAGCTCCTGTGGTTTATAATACTGTACCTAGCTTCTGTTTGGTATGATTTCATATGATATGATTCTTAAAATACTGTACCTAGCTTCTGTGGTTTATAATACTGTACCTAGCTTCTGTGTGGTTTATAATACTGTACCTTGCTTCTCCATGAAAAACTTGAGAGATGAAGTAGAAATTGAGTTAGCGATTCACAGCATCTTTAAGCCAATTTACCCCTAAAAATAAGAAAACATCTGTAAACCCAGCCAAATAAGAATGAATTGCTGCAACTGCACTTGATGTTAAAGTGTCTTGTTGGAAAATATTTAGGATTTTTGTCTTAAAGTGCCTACAATGAGTTCTCTTTCTAGAGTACAGAATGCTTTGCATTCAATAATAAAAGGCTTTTACTTTAGGAAAAAAAAACAACAAAGCTAATTAAGTATCTAGGATGGCTTCAACTCACTCAAAGCTAATTAAGTATCTAGCTCCTGTGGTTTATAATGCTGTCAATCGCTAACTCAATTTCTACTTCATCTCTTAGGCTTTTAATAATTTCATATGTTATGATTCTTAGGTTGTTTTGGTCAATTCAGATTTTAAAGTTTTTTATTCATACCTTCTTTAATTGTAGGGACACAATTTAATTGATCACTACAGGAGACATAGGCAAGCAAAGTCCCACCACTGCTTTAGACCCAATTGACTCTCGTCAAGCCATAATTTGAGCAAATTTCGGATAATTTAATGAATTCATTATTATTTCTTCGTGATGATTGACTCTGACTACTTGATTGATGGTAATTTAATTAAGGCCTTGTAATTTGATCACTAGATCTATTGTCTTGTAATTTGATACCTAAGTTTGGTACAAGCATGTTGATCATTTGCCCACTTTTAATAATCTCCCTAGCTTCATGAATCGAATCCATAAGGCTATCGGGACAACCTCCAAAGCAAAGGGGAAGAAAGGGAGTTCCCAAATGGAAGTTGAGATTGGAATTTCAAAGAGAGCCGATTTTTCTGGAATTGAAGGAGATTTTTCTGCCCAGGATAATGAAGTTGGAGCTGATTTGAGGGAGAGGATAAAAAATATTTTGTGGGATAATAGGTGAAATAGATTTATTGATGAATTAATCATTTCACTTTTATTGTACTTTAATTATCTGTTATTTAGGTATTGTGTTGTAGTTTATTAACTATTTCAGATTTATTTGAACTATTTTTGTTGTCATGGTTTAATTAATCATTTCACTTTTTTGTATTGTATTGTAGCTTATATTACATTTAATCTAATATTTTATTTAATACTAATCTAATATTTAAAATAATATTATATTACATTTAATATTTAAACTAATATTATATTACATTTAATCTAATATTTTATTTAATACTAATCTAATATTTAAAATAATATTATATTACATTTAATATTTAAACTAATATTATATTACATTTAATCTAATATTTTATTTAATACTAATCTAATTTTTAAAATAATATTATATTACATTTAATATTCAAACTAATATTATATTACATTTAATATTTAAACTAATAATATATTACATCTAATATTTAAAATAATATTATATTACATCTAATATTTAAACTAATATTATATTACATTTAATCTAATATTTTATTTAATACTAATCTAATATTTAAATTAATATTCTATTATATTTAATATTTAAACTAATATTATATTACATTTAATCTAATATTTTATTTAATACTAATCTAATATTTAAATTAATATTATATTACATTTAATATTTAAATTAATATTATATTGTATTATATTTAATCTAACACATAAATTATTACTTTATTCATTCCCTCCAAACTCTATTCCAAATATGCAATCCAAACAACTTTTTCACTATTCTGAATAGCTTGAGTTAACACTGTTCTTAAACAGTAGCTATTCTTATTTACTATTCTAAACAGTAGCTATTCTAGCTATTCTAGAGTTCATCCAAACGTACCCTAAAGGAATACAAATACCAATGTACCATAAATCCTCAATGGACTGACAATCAAAACTAAAACAATGAAAGTTAGAAATCTATTTTCAAATTTGTCTTATATATATACGAGTAACAAACAAATGGTCAGTTGATAATTATGAAATTTTTATTGTTAATTTATTGGAATTTAAATAACTTAAAGTCGAACCGGGCCGTCGGACCGGGACTGCTAAAAATATAAAAGACGATTTAAGTGTTAAATTTGAAGCAAAATGACAAGGACCGTGCAAATAGGACCTAACATTTTAATTAGAGGATAAGTTCAATCTCGGAGACTCGGATAGTTGGACACAAACGCCACCTTTATTCACCACATTGCCATCTCTGACCTCCTTTTAACGAAATGACGAATCAGACGGACCGCCCGAAGCCGTCCTAAGGGCATTTTGGGTAAAGATATTAACAGAGCTGGTTTTACGTAATGCAGAGCACTAACCATATCCAAAACTTCTCTGTTAATCTTTACCCAGCATTTTCATCTGTACAATTGTGACATTTTCTACAACATCGATTATTTTAGTATTTTTAATTAATTTCAAATCATTCAAATTCAGACAAGAACTGTAATTTAAATTATAATTTATAATTTTTTCAAATTACAAATTAATTATAAATTGATGTGGTATATTTGAACATGTTATTAAATTAATAATTATCTTATAGTATAATTAAATTGTGAAGTATTTGCAATTATTAAGTAGGGTCATGATGCTCGAAGTATATATCCATCCATGACTGTCCCAAATTTACGTCGTTACTCCGGCAGTGGCGACGGTGGAATTCGCATTATCTGGGTTAACTCAAATTTGGAGTTTAGATCTGGACCGTTCCGTTTAAATCCGCACGAATATTAAAGGGCATGGTGCACTACAGGTGTGGGCCGGATTGGTCTGGATTCTGATTGGACGGTTAGGAGTTTAATTCAAAATTTGCGTTAGTGCAGAGGATTTGGACCCCGGTCGTGGTTCGTATCCTCTGAGGCACATACCATACATCTGAACCGTTCATTAAGCAGATAGAGCATATCATACACGAATCACAAATCAATCAAACGGTTTAGAATAAGGCGGTTGTATACCTGAGAGCTGGCGAACTTCATTCAGCTCTCTCACCTGGCCTGCCTCAGTTCCGACTTTCCAAGTTCCAGCCCTTTTCCCAAGCAAAAGAGAAAAACCAACAACAGATTACTCAGAAGACGCCATTACGGTTCTCCCAGCAGATCGCCATGTCTTACTCCTCACGCCAAGCACGCCCCTCGCATCGCAACCAGATGCGTTACGTTCCCAAAACCTCTTCAGATACCAACCCTCCGCCGCCACTCACAACCGCCCTCCGATCATCCGCCCCCGCTCCCGCTCCCGCTCCTGCTGTCTCTTCTTCGCGTCCGGATACGAATGCATCCGACGAGAACTTCGTGGTGTATCTGCCCCATGACGAGGCCGTCGCGTCCGGACTCGGGCCCGAGGCGGGTGGGCTGGATGCCGTCGAGTCACAAGCGGTCGTTGATTTGCTCAACGATGAGCTCACGAGATTGCTGAAGTTAAAATTAAGGGATTTCTGGAAAGAAGGTATTTCTTGTGTTTATTAATTGGTAAATGTTTTCTTTTGTACCTCCAAATGTAAGGAGGCTGAAGTAATTGGGTAATTTGATGAAACGTAATGGCAAATAGGTACTTGTGGATTATAATTGGGATGATCAATGGTTCATTAGTCTGAATTAAGAAATAAAAAGTAGCTGTAAAACCATACCACAACTTTTTTAGGAGAATTGTTCTGACTACTACAACTCATTTTACTTAATCTTTTATAAATAGTTATCATAATTCTCCGCTACTCTTGGAGAAGGGAAAAAGCAACAGTAGGTCATCCATTTTTAAAGAAGAGTAACTGATCCAAATGAAACAATTGCATTGCCTTTTTGTTGTATTACCTGATTAGTGCTTAGTGGGTAATTTTGTTTTGATAATTTTTTTAAGCAATGAACTAGAAGAAATAAATGACCATGCAAAGTTAGATATTTCAATTTCTAAATTTTTTATATAAGCTTATGACTTAAACATTGAGAATAAATAAGATCTTGTGAAGTATTATTCTCCTGCCCTCATTGATTATGTTCTGCTTTTTCAACCCAGTGGCAAGGAATTCATCATTGCATGCATTTCTGGACAGTTACCTAAAATCTCGATACAGGTGGTATGATCTGCCACATCGGGGCCCGAAACAGACAGTTGCTGGTGTAGTAGTTGGCGAAACAAATATATGCCGGCGTGTCTTTATGGTGCTTTATCGGATGTAATATACTTGTTGTTAATTTAAGCATTGAACCAGTAAGATGGGGGATATTTTATGCACCAGTAAAAGCATGAAAAACAACTATTACACCCTTACGTTCCCCATTTACGACAAAAATTCTTGCAACTTGCACTAACATACATTATTAATGAAGAAAAGAGGGATGATTTGAATGTTATATGTTTAGTACCTTTCCCTTATTTCTTGTTCTTTTTTTGGTTTAGATCTTCTAACAAAGACCCTGGTGTGGTTTCTAGTGCCTCTCTTAGCATGAAGGAGCACACAGGTAATAAGGGTGGCGATGGCTAAAATGTTTTTTTGTACCAACTGGTTCAGACTGGTTTGGCATTGCCACACTCATTCCAGAGATATAAAATTTCTTGTTTATAGCCTTATTGCAGGAAAAGAAGTTACTTGACTTGCCTAAGCTGTTAGATATATGTGCAATATATGGCCACGATAATGCTGAGTTGACTAGTTCTTTGGTATGCAAAACTTTTTTTCCCCCCTTTTCTTTCCATAACCTAGAGAATGCTTTTGTTTTTTTTGTTTTTGGAAATCTCCACATCATTTTTTTATTCTTATTTAGGACATGTATAAATGAAAGAGCATTATTTGCAATTTACTTGGATTTCTACTTTTGCTTCTAATCTATACATGCAAGAGGCTCTGATTGTCCGATTGATCAAATGGTGACTATGCAAGGTATAAATTTTTATTGTTATTTTTAGGTGATGAATGCTATTAAAGCCCAGAAAACATCTTCTGCTGACATTAGTTCTGTTGCATCTCAATTTCTGAGCATTGTTCACACAATGCATGATCGATGCATAACATCATTAGAGGTTGGTTTTGATCTCATTTATATGCTATCTTTCTTTCCCTAGAAATTTCATTTATTTTATTTTTATCCAGAAGTATGTGTCTTTTGTTTAATAATATCATGCACATATGGTTTGTTTTGTGCAGATGCTGTCGTCTTCAAAGAGTCAAGATAATAATGGATTCAACCAACTTCATAAAGATTTCTTAGAGGCAAGTATTGCTTGCTTAATTAAGGATATTCTTATTATATCACCACCTTTAAGGTTGTATTTTCTTGAATTTTGTAATAGAACAAATATTATTACAGGTACTTGATTTTATTAATGATGCGATTATAACTCTGGATGCTTTTGTGGAGGCTTATAAACCTGCCTCTTTATCATTCTGTGCTTCTTTTGAAATGAGGTAGATTGGAAAACGTTTCATTCACTTTTTCCATTATCATTTTTCATATAAACAATAACCCGGAGTTACCATGCAAAGTTGTAACTAAGCATGAACTACAATGGATACTGCTGGAGAAGTATTAAAAATCCACATAAAAAATTCTGATATCCCAAATAGAAAGAAATACGGAGAACGGTTGAAAACCAATTCCATGCATGGCATGATGGATCAATACTGTTCTAGATACTTTGATTTTGTTTTCGGACCATTATCTATTGAATTGTTTATCATATGATTTTTCAGTTATGGAATGGATGAGTTGCTAAATACACTTGCAAGATTACATGACTCTTTGCTACCATCTTTGCTCCAAAGTTTCAAAATCATATCCAGTTCAACTTCTGGTGAAGACTTTCTTTTAAGCATCAAAATCTTATCTAAACGAATAGTGAAGTTTGGCTGGGTTTTGCTAGACTACTGCTACTTGAACGACCTTCTACCGCAAGATGAGTTGCATGTAATGCAGCTATGTTACCAGCCAAGCTTGAGGACCCGTTAATAAGGGGGGAGATACTTTTGCAAAAGCTGAAAGAAATAAATGGAGAGGCCAGTTATGCTTTTCATGAGAACCTTTATTGCAAGACATTTCTTCAGAGTCTTCAGAAAGATTTTAATCTGTTGACTCGAGTCAATAGTCTTTATAGTAATGGTAAGTATGATTAGTTCATCACTCTTATTTCAGGCAATTAATAGAGTTGTTTTCTAATGCTTCTTGCATACACTGCAAAAAATAGGAGGAACTGCAAAACTTATGTAACTGTCCTTCCCATTTCTTTGGATGATTTCAAAACACTCCTCCCTGCCTTTCCCCACTACATAGATGATTGAATGAGGATAGTATTTTGGGTTTTATAAGGAATCTGCAAGAAGAGGTGCATTGGTTTTATTTCCAGCGTCTATAGTTGTTAACAACATAATTATAACTATAACACATTTTTTTAAATTTATATTATTCAGAAGGCACAATATATAAATAAATAATCATCTTGTCGTATTTACAGGGTGGTTTTACTTGGAGGCAGCTCATTTGCAATATTTATCGCAACTCACTGGGTCATCACACACTTTCACGCCTCAAACAAAAGTACTTCCAGAAATATCCTCCATCTCTTCACTCAGTATCGAGCCAGAAAAGGCTGAAGAAGCTGTCATGCTGGAATCCAAGATCAGCCAGATAAAAGATTTGTTCCCTGACTATGGCAAGGGCTTTCTCGCTGCTTGCCTGGAAATTTATGATTATAACCCTGAGCTTGTTATTCAACATATTTTAGAAGGCACTCTACACAAGGATCTCTCATCCCTGGATACCTCTCTAGAAGAGATTCATCCAAGAAACACTACCCCTAGTACCAGCAGAAAGGACAAGGGGAAGGCAGTGCTGGTACAAGAGACTGACTCTCGAGGCAGTGTACTGGCAATATCAGATTTGAAAAAGAAGGGTATAATAATTGAAAATAGCTCTTCTTCATCCAGTTCAGTGGGTAAGGCACCTATGCAGGGGAGGTTCACCAGGAAATCTGATGATGTGGTCCCTGATGCAGCAGTCCTGGATTCAGAAAAAGATAAAATGCAAATAAAATCGGCTGTACTAGCTGCTGAAAATGAATATGGAAATGAAAAGGAATATGACGACGAGTATGATGATTCTTTTGATGAGCTGGGGTTGAGCATAGTAGAGTCGAGCTATGAGGAGACGGAAAAAATTAATAACGTGGCAAGTTCTGATAGTAGTTCTGGTTCCAGCTCAGCTGCTAGGGGGAGCTCCAATAAGAAGCCACAGTATTATGTTAAGGATGGGAAAAATTACAGTTATAAGGTAGCCGGTTCGGTGGCAGTTGGTAATGCCAAAGAGGCTGCTCTTGTGAACCAAGTGCAGAAAGAAACAATTCATGGTCTGGGGCGAGGTGGTAATTTACCACTTGGTGCAGTAAAGGAATTGGCGGGCAGCCAAGTGGAGGGTGATGATTTGGGGACGGATACAGCTGCTGATGGTTTTGGGAGGGGAAGGGGACGGGGAGGTGGGGGAAGAAGAGGAGGGGGTAGGAATCATTATAGGAAGGATCAGGCAATGAAGAAGCATTTTTCAGGGTTGGGCGCGCATTAGTTGGACTCTACATGTTTTCTCCGGGCTTTCTTTCACAGCTATACAAAGGAATTTTGCATTTTTGCAGGACCTTTCATGTTATCTCCGGGCCTTCCGTTTACAGCTATACTCCGAATTTTGCATTTTTCGAGTTGCCTATCTCAAGTACCAAATTTGGGAGTTTTTCGGCTGTTGAAGAGTGTTTCAGTGATTTCTATGTGATGAGAGGGGTTTGGATGAGAAGCTGAGAAGAGATGTGCTAGAAGAGGATATCAAAGAGGGAAGGTGCTCTCATCATGGGGCTTGATAGTGAAAATTTATAATAGATATTGTGATTAGTTCATGTTGATAGAGTATTGTTGTTTTTAAGAGAACCATTGATGACTAAAGTATAGAGCTGAATTATTGTAATTTCTTCATCGGTTCTGTTTTCTTTTCTGTTTGTCCCTTAATAATATTTTCATCATAATCTCTTTATAATACATGTAACTCTGAGACATTGGCTCTACCCAAGAAACAAATTTGACCCAATGAACCCGAAAATGCTTGTAGCTTTGCTAAAAGTGATGGCCAAATGCACGAGCTTTACATAGAATATGAAACGGTCTGATTTCATCTTTGTAAAACAGTGAGCTCCATTTCATCAAAAGCATCAGTGAGACGTGAGCTTCATAACGATTTTTACTTTCCATCAATTTTTTAACTTCTGAAATCTAAATGTTGCTTCGAACCGTTAATCTTGTTTATTTTGATGAGTGATTTATTTATTATAAAATGTTTAAAGTTATACAAGATTAAGTCGTAAAACAATTAACAAATATAGTTAATCAGAATAGCTAATATAATGCCTTTCTTTGTACATTCTCTCGGTCCCATCTCCATCTTTCTCTTTTTTATGTTTCTATTTATGAAAGTTAATGATATTTTAGTGAAGAGTAATCTAGTCTAGTGACAAACACATTGCTCTCTATATGGAAAGTTGCAAATAAGAAACACAGTGCCTACATGGCTACATTCGAGATGTATTTTTTTTTTTTTGTTGAAAAAACAAAAAACACATCTCGAATGTAGCCATGTAGGCACTGTGTTTCTTCGGCCTATCTCATGTTCGAAAAAATATATATAGATCTGCCTTAGACAACTTTGCTGATACTGATTATAACAGAACCCTTTCTTCGGCCTATTTTGCAACGCATATGTATTTGTGTTTATATTGTTTGGTAGGCTTTTCATGGAACTAATTAAATGAGACAAGGGAAGATGAGAGCTTCCTAACATAGAGATGCAACAAGCTGAAAAATGAGAGGTCAGCTGGATAATTGTTTCAATCAGAAAGGCCTATTGTTTCAATCAGAATTCAGAACTGGATTATTATGTCTATTTTTAATGGGCTTATGTGTATAGATTTTGGAATTTTATGTATCTTATATGCTTTACAAGACTTTTGGCCTATTCCTATCAGAAGTATTAACGCCTTTTTTAAGATGAAGTTCTAAATAATTTTTTTTTAAAAAAAATTGGTAGTACGATATGTATGATGAATCCCGAACATACAACGTGCTTTTCCAACGAATTTACGTGTCATTTTTCTTTTATTGACAGCCTTCCTATTTTCTACGGCAGCAGTGTGCAATCATTAACAGCCTTCCTTTTAGCCCGTAATATCGCTACTCTGACGAACCGCCAAAACAACCATGATCACGGTCTTGTTGTCTCCGTATATATTCCATTGCATAAATAAGGAGCGATCCAATTACATTTTTTTTGGTGACACATTATGACACTGTTTTTTTTATAGATTAATTTTGTGATTTCAAAATTCAAACAATCGATCCGAACCGTTCAACATGATCACCATATCAAAATGTGCTTGGAGATCAAATTTTACATTTTTTTGAATTTTTTTACTATTTATTAAGATGGTTACAAAATTGTTGTTTTTCAATGGTTTGAAAACAACGATTTTGTAACCATCTTAATAAATAGTAAAAAAAATTCAAAAAAATGTAAAATTTGATCTCCAAGCACATTTCAATATATCCATCATGTTGAATAGTTTGGATCGACTATTTGGACTTGAAAATGATAGGTGTCAAAGTGTGTCACCAAAAAAGGTGTAATTGGATCCCTCCTCTGCATAAATTGTCATAGTTGAGTATAAGTACCAATCTAGATCGATAAGGCGTCAAAGTGTTTTACATAAGACTAAGACAACACAATTCACGAGTTGACAAAAATAGTGTATAGATAATTGAAGTGCGACTAAACAGTAGTAGAGGTTCTATTAATAAAAGTGTCATTCCAAATCAGTGCAGCCTAGACGACTAATTTTACAGATTTTACTTGCGACTAACAAATACATCTCTCTGATTATGTCTAAATGTACTCTTAAAATTTCCTGAAATTTTAAATTTCCCTGCTTTATGAATTATGAACAGCTCATTTGCACATTTCATTTTAATCCAATCACTAATTGCTTTTCATATATTCTACGCGCTTCCAACTACAAAGAAGTTTCTTAGGTCTGATGTTACTTCTATTAATTTTGGTAATACGAGTAAATATATAATCCAGATTGTTTTTCATCTCTAATGGCTTGCAACAAGCCGAGTTCAACATTAACATGGAATCACTATTGTCATGTAAGCGGTAAGCCTATTACACGTTGAGAAACCATGTAAATTACTGAAATTTCAACTGAAGAAAACATCATTATTCTATACCTTAATTATAAATAATAACAATTTACTTATTCTTTGTACAAAAATGAACCAGAAACACCAAACAAACTATCATTACATTAATCTATTTACTCCTTGTAAAAAAGGCAAATTTAAATTAACCACAGCATTTCCTATTGTTTTCTCTAAGAGGAAAAACTATCATCGTCAAAACCACTCTCTCTCCTTCTATCGTATCTATTCAATGCTGGTAGAGACGCACTCGCTGAAATTCGAAAAGACCTGGCAGACCCCACAAATGTTCTCGCTTCAATCCTCCCGACCTCCTTGCACACATTATCTAGTATCAGTAAAAAATCCCGTACCACCATAAAAATTCTCAAGGGATGTGCCTCTTCTTTGGCAGTATCACCATGAAAATACTCAGTCGTCTCCTTGACCCGCTTCATGACCCGTCTCTCCTCCTCTCTGACTCTTTTTATCTCTCCCTCTGCCACTCTCAGAAAATTCTTAAAAGATTCAAAAAATTTATTTCCCTCTGTTCCCTGCCTCTCTACTTGTATCACTGACTTGGTCCTTTCCAGGCCAGTTTCTAACTTTGAAATGTAACCGTTTAGCACGTCAGAATCCATTCCTGCTGCCTTTTTCACATTACTGAGTTCATTACTTAACCCTGAGACAACTCTGAGACCTTGTTTCCGAAATTGTTCTTCCCGAGGGTAGTTCTGCACATTCTGCAGTTTCTGTTCTCCATTTGTTTCTTCGGAACGAACTATCTCTTGTACAACAAAATGTAGTAGTGTGGTTTTGCCGTCAGTTCCCTTTACATCAGCAAGTTTAAGGAGGGTGTCAAGTTTGAAAGCCGTTGCTTCTCCGCGGTTCGTACCAACATTCATGCGGTTTCCGGTACGAAGAATTGCTTCTAGAACTTTCAGAAACATTTTGCTGTTCCTCAAATCCTCACAAGCAGCCTAACAGGGAATAAAGGTTAGCTTATATTATTTTGGCTTTCTCTACTGGACAAGGTTGGGACTGGTACACTTTGCACAGAAACAGAAAGGGTGTTGTGTGGTAACAGGTACGGCGATTCTTAATTTTTTTTTTCCTTCCAAATTTAACAGTACAATATGTCCTTTTTATATGCTTATTTTTGTAATTATCATGCACTAAATTTAACATTGGAAATTCCCAAAACATTTTTTTCTTTTCCACAAATAAGAATATATAAGCTAAAAAATATACACCATCCAAATTTTAAGTTTGTACATAATATACACAAAAAATGTAAAACTAAAGGATCTATGATTAGTATATGCAAGTCATAAAAGGTTTGAGATTTTTTATGCATGGATACACAGTAATATGCATATCATTGACCAGACCATGAGTCAAAACTATTTGACATAAAACTACAAGCCTCTGATGCCATACTGGTGCGAGTATCCCACGGGTACTGGTACCGAATATATATCCAGCAAGGTAACTATTGCCTTTATGAAGTACTGGAGTCACATTGGGGTTGAATCTGTGACAAATTTTTGATCCAAATGGCCCAAGCTTCGTGTTAGGATTCTCACTTAAACTGAGGAAGAGGGGTGACAAAAATACTAGTCTGCTACGACGTGACATGTACCATATACCCAAATTATGCCCCACATGGAATACAATTAAAACCGAAAATAAAAAAATAACAGACCGATATGGTAGCAGACAAGTATCCTTTGGTACAGCTGGCAACAATCAGTCTAGGACTTGGCTCATACTGACAATGATCTGGAACTCCAATTAGATAATTTTTGCAAGATTAAAAAAAATATTACCTCAAGAGTTTGAAATGAGCTTTTGAGATAATTAATCTCTGTTTCAAAATTGGCCCGGTAGAGCATCGCATCAACCCTTTTGAAGGCAAAAGGAATATCAAGCACAGCCTTCAGAAACCGCTCAGCTGAACCGAGTTTAGACAAGTCACCAGAAAAGTTCCTCAGTTTTAATTCTTCCTCTTTAGTTGGTGCCATCTTCACTAGAGTTTCTAGAAGCTCTGTCCCCAAGCACTCAGGATTCCCTGTTTAAACAAGAAGTATATTTTCAGGACAAAAAATAAATTTACTACAGAGCCTTTTTTTTATGTCAAAGTTCTTACTGAAGATTCCAATTAAATCCCCACATTCTATAGGAATTAAAAAGATAGCCTTTTTTCCAACAACTAAAGCAAAAGAAAAGAAGTGCAAAAGAGAGAAAAACAGAAGCCCAAACTCGTAATGTGCCTATAAGTTTCATGTTAAAATTTAAGGCAATAAATAGGAACGTAGCACTTAATTGTTCTTTATAGCCATGATTGATAGATAATTTGTCTTTTCCACAGTTCTCATATGAAATTGAGTGAACACGGAAATAGTGAATGTACGCTGACTTGCAAGTGGACTTGTGTGCAAGTAAGATAGTATATGAGTGCTGTTAAACAAGTTACAGACAGTCAAGTGCAGTTGCATTTTTTAAATTAGTTTCAGGTAAACAAAATGCATAGGCACAATACTCTCTTTCTTACACCAAGTCTCGTAATAAATACTTCAGTAGTTTCAATCACACGTTAATTGCAGGTTTATACAACTAATTGGCAAAAATTAAATGTAATTTTTTCTCCTCTGGCACTTAAGATTATTTCAGTGGGGTTACTATAATTACATATGAAAATAGAGATCTATAATTAATTAGTGTTTCTACAATGTGGATAATCATGGCTGCCGAATAAAACTTGCCTAATTAAAGTTTCTAGCTTTCAATACATGGGACAAAGCAATTTCCCAAGGAAAATCATATGCATTTGGATCGTCAAAGGAACAGTGCAAGAATAGTGTCATTTGGGCTAGTGTAAGAATAGTGTCATTCGTATGAAAAGTGCAAACGCACTGAAATACGTATGGAAAGTGCTAAATTTTGTTCTGAATACGTATGAAAAGTGCTAATTCTTACACATTTGGAATGAGACTATTCTTGCACTATTCTTAACTTTTGGAAAAGTGCTAATTTTGTGGTATTCAGAATAATAAAGAAGTTGTTTGGATTGTATGATACAGAAATACAGAATAGCACTAACCCAAAGATTGCTAATCATACTATTCCTTGATTTGGTTGGGTTAACAGGATAGTCATTAAACTGAACTATTTTGTTTTGCACAGCGACAAGTTGTTTGAATCGCACCCCAATTTAGAATAATGTTATTATTCCTGACTTAGTGCTATTCGGATGCATCCAAATGAACACAAAACAAAAGTCAAATTTGTGTGAAAACAACCTCCTACCAAAAATCACTCTAATGAATCTATAATTGACCATCAAGAAATGAAATGCTCACTATAGAAACAGTACCATATCTCAATCGCTTACAAAGCAACACCTTGAAAATGCAAGTGCCACTTGAAATGGAAACCCCAACCAAAAAGTTGTGATTCAAAAAGAGGAATAACAAAAGGGACTTAAACTAAAACACATACCGTCCAATAAAGCTTCTGTTACCTCCTCCAGCGTCACATTTAAAGCCCTCAACAGAATTGCAATATTTTGTGATTTTTTTGGGTCCAATACTCTTTCTTCTTGCTTATATGGTGCAACTGCAGCTCTTTTATTTGCTTCTTTAGGTGCAGCTATGGTTTTGTTGTTCACAAACAGAGCCTCAATCATATCCTCATTTAACCTACCAAATCCAATGCATAAGTCACGAAAAAAGACGGAATTAATTAATGTAAGACCAATTGCACAATTATACTTACACCACCCACACTTTCTCAGGATTGCATTTTGGCACCTCCACTTTTCGCCAGTTTATAATAAAATTAAAGCTTGTGTCTTTGTTTTGTTAATTACCTTAATAGAGGAGAAAATAAGAGGAAATATTTTGATGGACCAAAAATTCAAGAGCATTAGCAAATAACAAACTGATAAAAAATCAGAAACAAACATGTTGAGTATCAAAAACTAAACCAACCGCAATCCATAATTTTGTTAAATTGCATACGTATAAGAACCACAAGCTAATCCTAATTGAGTAAGAACCTTTATATAAGAACAATAAAAATAAGAATACTCAAGTTCTTACTGGAATGAGCTCGATTTCAGCTGATCCCAGACCATCGCTCGGTCAGAGCTTGACTTGACCTTGTCCCAGTGAAGCGGCTTCAATTTTGGCTTCTCTTCACCTTCCATTAAACACTCTTCATTTGGGTTACAACCACTGGTGCTTTCAACAGAGGAACTGCCATTCCCATTATTAGTTTCAGCATTAAAAGAACTCGGCATGTCTATCCGTGCTCCATCGGCTGGCAGAGGCTTCATTAACCGCCGCCTCGGTGTAAAATTAGAGGCTTCGGAAGCTGCCTCCTTCCTGTCTTCAACATTCTTAAAAGCAACAGGGGGTGGTGGTGGGGGCGGCGGTGGCGGTGTCACTTTGGCTGTTTTATCCATCCTAGCAGAAGTTTGTAGAAGCGGAGCCCGAGGTGGCGGGGGAGGGGGAGGTGGAGCCGGTGCAGTAGTGATCATCTGTTTGACATCAGGCATAGAACTAGTAGAAAACCTAGTCCTTGGTGGGGTCCGCCGAGACCGTGCAGCTGGAGGCAGTGGCACTGCTGCCACCGGCCCAGTGGTGGAATCCATAGCAACCTCCTTTTCAGCAGCTCCCATACTGGGAAAGCTGCGGCGAGAGTCGGTCGCAGCCGGGCTGCTCCCGCCACTCCAAGGTGACTCGTTTACCGAGCGCTGACGTGGGGTATAGTAGAATGAGGTGTCTTCATCAGAGGATGCTGTGCTCGACTTTACCCTTGGCAGAGTGCCCGCCGAAAAGCGCCTCAGCGGCGGTAGCGGCCGCAATTCAGGACTCGGCACGTGTACATCCAAAACCCTCTCTGCTCTCTCCTTACTTAGCTTCCTATAAGGTGACCCGTTCAACCCATTCAGGTCGCCGTTATCCCCACCTCTCCTGTGGGAGCCCGGCTCGACTGTGCCTAAATACAGCAACTCTGATGCCGTTTCCTGCTGTGTCGACCTCAGCCTCCCAACCCGAGCCCCCTCGTTACCAATTAGCTTTCTCGATTCTGCCTCTCTGTTATTTTTCCTTTTGTAGACAGCGAAGCATGATAGAGAGACCAGCAACAATGCGACGATTGAAACTGTAGTGGCAATGGCGGCTGTTTTGGCGACACTGACACTGCCTTTGCTATTCGAGGGGTGAGTGGCAGATTGGGAGGATACATCAACAGCGGTGGTGGGCGTGGGGAGAGTGGCGGGTTGGGAAGGAGGCGAAGGAGGAAAGAATAAGTCCGGTGAAGTGGGTACTGATGGGTCGGAGAACTCCGGCGAAGGTGGCGGCGGGGTCCACTGAATGGGGAACAACGGCTCGTGGAGTAGCCGCTCGCGCTTTGCAAATGATGGCAAACTGAGTAGTAATAGGAGAAGGGATAGAGATTGGAGGTACTTTGCGAGGCGATTAGCGCCATTTTTCTTGAATGGTTCTCTCATGGTTGCAATGAGAGAGGGAGAGAGGGGAAAGAGGAAGGATCTGAGAGGAGGGAAGTGCTCACTGAAAAAGTGACGTCAGAGAAAGAGCCGCCATTTCATTTTTCTTCTTTGCGAATTCTATACAACGTTCCGTTACACGTGGCAGCGAATCCGCTTTTCTGTCCTGTTTTATATCTTTTTCTTTTTCTTTTCGAAAGTCTTTCTCATCACCTTTGAAATCTACAAATATTTACGTTCGGTGTTGTGGTTGGAAAGATGGCCCTTTAAATGTGCCAAGTTGGCTCGAAAGTAATTATTTGTAAATTTAAAATTGTAAAGAGAGCATAAATCGTTTCTTTTCTGGCTACTTTCCTGTCATTCTCTTCTGATCCGGTGTTAAAATACTTTGCTTCTCTTCTTGGGTAGAAATCCAAGTCTTCTCAATTTAATAGCTAGCTATCCTGGGTGTAAATTAATACTGGAGTGATATATAGAAAACTCAACATAGATTATAGATGTGCTACTTGCCTACTTTTGTAGTTTTTCCATGTAGCCCTCACAAAATTACTATTTTAATAACTAAACAATATTAGTACGGCTTGGCACACGTGTTGGTTACATGCTGTAACTATTTGTCTTGATCACGGAAAACATCACGTTTAGTCACAACATGTTTTTTTTCTAACATTAATTATTCGTTTTAATAATTTAAAGAATCGCGTTCCACATTTTTTGAAAACTTTTTGGATTTTTTTCATAATCAAATTTAAATTACGAAATAAATAGTCGAATATTACTAACATGACTGGTTACGGCATGAATTTGTCACAATGTGACTTACGTGTCAAGACCATCCTTCGATATGTTAGTCACGACGCGACACGGGACAAAATTCACGGCGTATTAGTTATGACACAAGACGGTTTTTCCACTCTAAATAAGCAACTCTTCACAATATTTCTCATCATTTGATATTGTTCAATTTCATAAAGTAGCAATTATAAATGTAGCATTGCAAATATATTCTAGCTGAGTTCAATAGCGAACTAAACACGAATTAATTAAAGTTTTGTATGTTTTGAGACTCTCTTTTTTTAATTGTGTTAGTGGGCGTAACAATAATGGAAGGTGTGCTTATAATCATATCATCTTTGAGTTCTTAAGTAAATTATAATCTAAAATCAATTATCTGAAATTAAAATTTTGTAAACTCAACTTTAATACAGACGCACAAAAAACGTAATGATGTGTTTCCTCGTTTTAGGAAGTGACAAATTTTCTAAGACGATTTTGAGACATCTTGTTGTAATAAATGCCTTGTATAAAAATAAAAACAATGAATGTTGACAATCATGAAAACATATTGAAGCTATAAATAAATACGAATTAATAAATAAAAAAATGTTACTAAAATGATCAATGAGAAACTAAAAGCACAGTGTGTGTCTTAACGGTATATATTTTACAACCACTAAAAACATTATACGAAAATACATTTGATCATAAGGGTACTTCTGCAAATCCCACTAAATAATTTAATAATTAAGATAAAGTAGGACATGATCGTGGAGCAATGTGGGGATTATCAATTGAATAGGCCCCGCAGCGTAAAAGTAGTACATGCGTTAAAGGTTCGAACTCAATTTCCTTCTTGTGGGTTTCTTCTTTTTTGGACCCTTGCGCGAATTTTATATTTCGCACGTCAAGCACCTCTTTAGGCTGCATCACGTGTTGTAAAGTCGTGCGAACTGAGAAATAGAACATACCACACGCAGATTTACTGGTTTGCCACAGCAAGGGGTCCTTACTTGCGTCTGTTGTCCCTTCGGAACAGCTTTACTAATGTGATTTCTGTTATGTTATGTCAGGTCCGTAGTAATGTTCTTTTTTTTTTTTTAATTAACTCTTAGAAAAACACATTAAAATATCATGTTAACGCTCTATTAATTTAAGCATTCAATTCGGCAAGCCTATATTAATTGCGTAAAAATATATGTTATTAAAACTAAAAAAATAAATTCAGTACTCTTAAAATAATAGTTTCGAGCCATCATGAAAACAAAACATGTACAACGGTTATTTTGAAATCTCAATGAATAATACATAGAAAGTAACTATGATAGTATTAGTATTTTTTTATAACTCTTCATATAGTACTATTCTAACGTTGTTCCATAAGTTATTAAATGAATTCTTAAAGAATCATGAAACATATACTATAATTCAACATTTTGTATACTTATTGCAAAAAAGATGATGAAAAATATCGAGAAATACAAAAGAGAGGAGACATACTAAAAAAATTATTAATTTACAATGGATGAGATGAGTACTGGAAAAGAGTAGAAGGGGGCAAATCATAAGTACATTATTTTTTTCTTGATACAAATTAGAAGTGAGCACTTCAAAAAAAAAAATCGCTATTAGCAATAATGTAATTTCTTTCTAGAAACTTTTGTATTGATCAGGATGAGTCTCTTATATCCTAAAAATTCTAACAAAACAAGCAATATAATAAAATGGTGATATACAATATAAGAAATGAAATTTTCTAAAAATTTATATTTTCAACACATAGTAAAAAATTGGAAGCTGGACAGATTAAAGAGTCACTTGGTAGCCTCTACCAAAATTTAGAAAAAGAGTGATTGGATGGTTGAAGCAGTGATTAGATACGATGCCATAAGCAAAAAAAAACAAGGAATCTAAATATTTTCACTTATAAAAATCATGTTGTTATTTGATTTTCTTAATATTATATATTAAGTGTCAGCCTAGTTCATTGTAATTCCAGTCCCAAAACATTATTAGAATTAAAAGTTTCTAGTATTTGCAAATTTGTATATCACTGCTAAATATATTGAGTTCAAAATTCATTAAGAACAACATAATATTATGTAATATTGAACTAATCAACCACGAAATGCTATAATTATTTTTTCCAACTACCATCTTCAAATCAGAAATTGATAATGATTAAAAGAGAGCAAATTAAACATCCAACAATTGCCCCTAACATTGCGACTGAGGTACAACAGAACTGTAGGATTGCTTGAGAAGGGAGCTGCTCTCATTACTCGCAAAGGACCAGATGCTCGTATTTAATAGGGGACACTGAAGCATAATTATTCGCATTCCACTGATGTTTACATCAATAAAGTCCAACGGGAGAAAATCAATTTCACATGAAAGCCTTGTTTTGTGACAAGGTACCGGTGCCTTGTATCCTAGGACAAAACAACAAACTTTAACTTAAATGTTTAATATCTAATATATTTGAACTCAAATATTTAATATGAAACAATAAAATTGAAATTGATGCAAAAGTAGCACACTAGAACTTCGCATCCTCTACAATGGTGCACAAAATTGGTTGGTATGTCGCTATACCGTCAAAATTTTAATAGAAATCACCAACTTGGCATTATTAGCAAATGATGGATGTAACCCGCTACACAGGCGTTTATAGATTCAGTGCAACACAAAAAAAAAACCACCCTTGATCTGTCGGTGGATCAGGTATTGTCTATTGGGAATCAGAGTAGGTCCGATGCCCATCGGACCTACCTCGGTTTGATGGGTGTGATGACCATTTGATCTGCATCAAGATTCGTGTATATGCATCAAAATCCGTACAAGTATGTATCAATTTCCGTGCGCATAGTCTTGATGCTAATCGTACAGTCCTAGAGCTAATTGAACCTAAATGTAGGTCCGATGCCCATCGGACCTACTCCTATCTCTGTCTATTGAGGTCGTTTTCACTGCCCGGCTGCCCGGTAAGGAAATTTTCGTATATTTTGGCGTGTTCTGATCATTTGTCTCTGTGACACCAGAAATATCGTTTGGTGTGTGTTCTCTCCACCGTTCACGGAGTTGTTTTGTTTCATTCTTTATGCTGTTTACAAAAAAAAATTCAATAATTTTATGTAATGTTTGTGACAATTGTTATAATTGTTTAAAGAAAATATTCAAATTTTGTAGACGCTGTTATATATGTCAAATTTAATCAAATTTGTTTATTTTGATAACAAAATGTTGGAGTTTTTCAATTTGATGGATGGCCAGACAATTTTAAATTGAATTAAGTTGAATCACAACATATTAAAATACGGGGATGGATCTACAATTCTAAAATAATTAATTAAATTATTAAAACTATAAATAAGAAGTATCGTGAAAATTTTATGAAAAGGAGAAATAATTTTCTAGGACTGACAGGTTAGGTATGGTTCGCCCACTAATGGAAATGACACACGCACGGATGAAACGTGTTTGGTATTTTTAAATTTGTATAGATTATGTTCTAATATTTATGCACAAATTCGTATTTTTTTTTTAATATACAACATAAAGATACGTGACGTATTTTATTGGTTTGTCTCGGAGTGTTAATAATACCGTTTTATTATATGCAACTTTTAAAAAAATTAAGTTTTTAAAAGTAGCATGCATATGAAAAAAGAAAAAATTCTAGCAGAAACACATACCTAATATGTGCTTTTACTTCATCAGAGAAACATTGTTTTAGAAAACAATATCGATGTTTAATTTTTGAAACGCGGAGCTAGTCTGCCCTTCACTGACCCAATCAGCGTCTACTTCAGTTTGAAATTTAGAATAATGATGTTTTATTTCTTTGGCAACGATGATTTATTTATTTTATTTAAGCAAAACACTTATTATTAGTAAATCAGTGTAATCAGTGTCTTACTTCATCGTAAAATAAAAGAAAATCCATGTTTTATTTTTTGGACATCAGTGATTTATTTCTTTTATTTAAGCAGAATTTTACTTTAAAGCATTGGTGTATTAGAAAATAAATATCAATATCAATAAAATAAAATATCAATTTTCTGATGATAAATATTCTGCTTAAATGAAAGAAATAAAACATTGAATTTATGATAAAATCGACCTTTTGCATCTGCCTCCTGTTATTGGAATTTTAACTTTATTGAATTCTACAAATAAACAAATTTCTATAATAATGGTTGCAAGCGGTGAGAAATTTAGAGTGGTGCCCGCGTGAAGATCTGCGGGCCAATGCTTCGAACCATGCCCGCTGTACACTTAGCACACATCATTGTACTATGCATCACTGTTGTCTATCAGCAATTAATATATCTTATGATTTGCTCTAAATCAGATCAACTTCCAAGCACAGTGACAAGGTTCGCGTATAATATCTGAATTATATCTGAATAATTCGTTTTTTTGGTGATGCCGAACCGAACGCCGAATTATTCGGTTGACCGAACTTTGACCGAATTATACCCGAATAATTCGCGAATTTTACGAACTTTTCACGAATTTTACGAATTATTCGCGAATTTTTTTGCTTCCTTGTAAGACTGAGATTTCTAATCCGTATTATTCCGAATCATTCCCGAATTATACCTGAATTATTTCCGAATCACGAATTTTTGACCTTGCCGAATCTTTTCCGAACAATTAAGTTGTCACTATGCTTCAAGTATTATTTTTGGGAAAGGATGGAACTGGAAAAAAATCCAGTGTTTTTATTTAGTTTTGTTTTTTTTTTTTTGGGAAAAGAGAGAAAACTGGTGTTGCCGTGGTGAGTTGGGACCGTACCAGGCTACCAGCATTAATAAGGAATCCAGCTTTTTTTATTCCTGTACATTTATTCTCATAAAACAATGGATCTGTCTCCTCTTTAATTGTACGGAATTGAAGAGAAAATTCTATGGCAATTAGCCACCACCAACCTTCAAAAAAAGACAAAAAAAAAGAAGAAGAGAAAATTCTAAATAGATTTGAATGATGGATTTTAAAGAGTTAAGTTTTTTTTTTTTTAAGTAAAGAAGACGATAGAATAAGTGAGAATGGCTGAGATTTTGTGGATATTATTCTCTTGAGCTGTTTGAATAACATATTTATTTTCTATTTGTTTCCACACTCTCTTTCCAAATAACTTCTCAAGCAATATAAAATGAGCCTCGATTTTTTTTTCCTGGGAAAGGAATACTGTTGAGCAGGGACGAACCTACATTGAGTCATTTTGGATTTTGAGTTTTTATAGAGATTTATAGGTTTGGACTAACTTTGTCTCTCTCCCCTCTCTTAGTATTTTATTTGCTCCCTCTCAAGTTCTGATTTGTAAATTTTGTTAAATTTAAAGTTAAAATTATGATAATTTTTTTGAATTCTGATTGATAATTAGAATTAAAAGTTAAAATATTGAAAATTAAAAATCAGAGCATTGAAAATCATAAATTAAATCATTGTTTTTTATTATCACATGATTTGAATCGCTTTGTAGCGAACACATTTTCTTGGAAATAAATCTGCTGTGATTCTTTGGAATCGCAGGGACCCTGCTTTTTCAAATCCAACTGTTTATCTATTTTGAGATTCGTGCATAGCAACTAACTTTCTTTTGAGATTCGTGCATTTCAAAAAATTAATGGTTGGATTTGGAAAAGCAAGGTCCCTGCGATTCCAAAGAATCGCAGCAGATTTATTTTCCATTTTCTTTGGGTTTTTTTTTTCATGTTTATTGTTAGTGTAATAAACTAATAATCTAGAAGTCAATAAAACGATAAATATATCATATATATTTTGTTCATGAATTGAATGATTAATCATTTTGTGTTTAATCATTTTGTTACCTTGAGTATTATTGAATTTATGAATCATTTCGAGTTCATGACTGGAATTGTGAAACTTCATAATATAGATGATAATACTCTTAAAAGTCTCTAACCAAGGTAATTAGCAGGAACACTAATTACCGCGATAAGGTTAGTGTGTGGATTAAATGATGGTTAAGTTTTACAAACCATAGACAAAGAGTTGTCATTTTAATCACACAGATACATGTTAGAGAACATGATATTTGACAGACCCCAAATGAAACATTAAATGGAATTGTGTTTGTGTCATTAATGTTTTCATTTTAGTGTTAAGTTCTAAAGTATGAGATATTCATTTTTCCTACATAAGAGATGTATATGTGTGATTGCTATCTAACGCTATCCGTAAAAAGTAGCTATAAGGGTAGTTCTTCGGTATACATAACTTATGCGGAGGAAAAGATAGTTTATCAAAAGTATTATTGTCCCTCGTATCTCAATACGAGCTATAACATCACTGGGCCCCTTGATAGAATATGATTATCTGGATCTAGTATGATTACAAGAGTAAGCATATTTGATAATCTATTCAGGATCAAGAAAAGATTAAGTTTGCAAGGATGACACACACCTACCTTGAAACTAATCTGATAGTTATGAGACAAAAGAATTAACACGAAGTAAATCGTTTACTGTATCATGATATTGTACGGTACAGCATCATCTGTGTAATTGGTGTCATAATGTATTTGCCAGGTGCCACCTATGATAAATAGAGGTTAAAATAGTTTTAATTCTATTTGCCAACATAACACAGATTCTATTGGGTCACACCATATAGGAACTAGTCGGAGAATCTTGTTGATTAATTATAATGATTATAATTAATAATAAGATGGATAAAATTAATTATATATGATATAATTAAATTATAGATGTCATTTAAATGACAAGCAAAAACATTGGTTAATTAATGAACGTGTTTGACACGTTGCATAAAAGTTACCGAATGAACGATCGGGAAAATATATATTTGATTTGGACTTGAATATTTAATTATTGGATTTATATTTTGGGCTTGAAACCCATTAAGAATAAATCACTAATTAAATATTAAAGGCCCAAATCAAAAAACCCAAATCAAAGCCCAAAATTAATTAAGTATTAATGGGCTAATGGCAAAATAGTAATAATTTTTTGCCAACTTAATTTTGGCCGTTGATTTGCCGACTCAAATTTTTGAAAGTATATATAATACCATTCATTCATATGGCGGTGAAAAAAAAGGTTATAAATATATGATCAAAGTTTGAGAGAAATTGATTCAATTCCTGAATACCGATTCGATCAGATCGAACGATAATTCTCTCTTTCCTCAGATTCGTTCTAATCAGAGTTTACGGGTTTTAGAAATAATATTTTACGAGAGTCGTAATTATTATTTGCTTTTTCTCATGAATAGTGTTTTTGTCAGATTTCGCGGTTTACGGTATTTCTGGTAAAAGAAATAAACCGCTCTCTCGATTAGTTCCTGGTGGATAACCGATAGAGGCACTATATTTTTGGTGCTTGCTTAACCGAGTCAGACAGCCGGGTCAGACAGTCGGGTCAGACTGCATTCCAATTTGAATTTGGAAGCAAGGTAAAGAAATGTTATATTAATCTATTTAATTGTTAAATAGATTTAATCTTTTAGAAATCAATCAAAGGAGTAGATCTATAAACTGATTAAAATACAAGTAAATACGGTTTTACTACTTTGGGTCTATACAGGATTAATCTGGTATGTAACTCTCGGTTATTATCCGACATACTACTTAATCTATGATCTGAATGAGTAAAGTTTTACTTACGGTTTTTAATCTAAGAAAAGGATTGAACAGGTATGTAACTCTCGGTAGATTATCCGACATACCACTTCAATCCTTTTGGCTTGAGTTAGAAGTAAAAATTTTGTTTTACGGTCTTTCCGCAGCTTAAGCCTAATGGCTTTGGGTAGCCTCAAAACCCAACATTTATGTGTTCCATAATAAATCGCATTCTAAAATTTCATGCTCATTAAATGCTATGCATATGGAATAAAATGCTAGATTTGTCGAGGTTCACATTAATATCTATATAATGTAAGTCACATCTTCTGCTGTGGCTGAACTGCAGGGGCGGATTCAGGATTTTCGTCGGGGGGCAAAAAAATATCGAATCGGGTTTAAATCCATTAACCAATTGAGTACTCGATAAAAAGTTAAAAACAATGCTTTAACTTATACTTTCCAATGCTTTGACTGGTAATTTCTGATGTTTTGACTTATAATTCTAATTACCAATCAAAATTCAACAAATTTATTTTAATTTTAACCCGAATTACAAATCAAACGTCCAGCGGGGGGAAACAAAATTTCACGAGGGGCAAAGTCGGTCGGAACCGATAAATCTCCACTAAAACTCAAAATCTAGGGCTGGATACACCTGGGTCCGCCCCTGCTGAACTGTATAATGTAGATTTGGCAACAACTATATTTGTTGAGGTTCGTATAAAAACTACCAATAAATCAGCACAGTATCAAACAAAATGAGTCTGTAATGCGTCTCCTGTTACATTTTTAATAGGAGCTTTATTATCTCCATTTTTATATTAAGTACTTAAATGTCTTGATTCGTCAACGACTATAGTTAAAAAATAAAATTTCAGATTGAATATCAATTTTCCAATTAAATAATTTGTTTTTATTTTATTCTCTCCATTAATTTTTACTGTAATTTCCCTAATCCTTATCAAACAAAGAGAGTCTGTAATGCGTTTGCTGTTACATTTTTAATAAGAGCTTTATTATCTCCATTCTTATATTAAGTACTTAGATGTCCTGATTCGTCAACAGCTATAATTAAAAGATAAAATTTTGGATTGAATATCAATTCTCCAATTAAATAATTTGTTTTTATTTTATTCTCTCCATCAACTTTTATTGTGATTTCCCTAATCCTTCATTTCTTCATTTCTCCAAAAACAAATTTGCAGTAAAGCGGCGCAACCTCTCTAGGAAGCTTCGTTGTTCCTTCGAAGACAATCCAGAGGGATAAAAAAAGATGGCAATTTTGAGAGTCGACTCCGTGATCCAGCTGCTCCACCCCACCTCCTCCACCCCCTTTGTCTACCCAGTTCACTGTTCTTATCTCCAATCGAGTGGATGACTCTATTTAAGAGTTTCGTCGCTCGTCGTCTCGCCCGTCCGTCTCGATTCTCCTGGTTCGACTAAGGGTATTGTGAATTCGTTTCATCCCGTTGTATCTACTACAACTATATGTGAATAAGGTACGTGTTTTATGGTTGTGGTTGATGAGGATAATGCAAATAGTTGTTTCCTTCCTCTTCTCTTTCTTCTTTCTCTTCTCCTTCTTCTTCCTCCTCTCTGAGTGGTGACTATCCTGGTTCGGTTGATTCAGTTTGATGTAGTGCCTTCTCGGTTGACCGGTGACTGTCCCGGTCCGGTTTGATTCAGTGCCATTTTCTTCCTCCTCACTGAATGGTGACTGTCCCGATCCGGTTTGATTCAGTGCCTCTCGATTGCGCATTCCTCAGGGTAGCGTCGATTTTGGAAAGAAAGAGACATTTCGTCCTTAAGGAAGGATTTGATGCAACTCAAAAATTACTGATGTGTCTACATTCCCAATGAAGAAAATCAAGGCCCACCCACTTGCTAATTGAGCGCAAATAGAACAATTTGCATTCTCTGGCTTTGCATATCTGTTATTTCTGACATATCAAATTAGATGATTTTACAAGTAGCTCAATGTATGGGTTTTTATGTTTTTTATTTTAAACAAAGGAAACCTATGTAATAGCTAACTACTTTGTAAATCATTGGATCAATGCAATCGACTATGGGCTTTCAACCAAAAAAACAATTTTTTTAGTTAAAAGAATAAAGATATATATAATCCCATCGAATAAAGATAGAATATATATATATATATATATATATATAGAGATAGGCTACCATGCTTTGCAAATTAAAGCACCTCTTGTGCTTTGCGCTCATTTTCGGGTTTTCAAAATTCAAAATGTCTATCCGACCGTTCAAGTTGTTCTTCATATTGAAATGTGCTTGGAGACCAAATTTTACATTTTTTGGAATTTTTTTACTATTTATTAAGCCACTTTTAAAATCGCTGATCCAATGGTCACACTAGCAAAACAGTAAAATTTTCTGGACCAATGGATCAGCGATTTTAAAAGTGGCTTAATAAATAGTAAAAAAATTCCAAAAAATGTAAAATTTGGTCTCCAAGCACATTTCAATATGGAGAACAACTTGAACGGTCGGATAGACATTTTGAATTTTGAAAACCCGAAAATGAGCGCAAAGCACAAGAGGTGCTTTAATTTGCAAAGCATGGTAGCCTATCTCTATATATATATATATATATATATATATATATATATATAGAGTGATGCTACAATACTTTGGGAAGTAAATAGGATGTTTTACTTCCCGCTCATATCTTCATTTTCAAAGTTCAAACAGTTGATCTGAATTTCTCAACATGATCTTTATATTAATGAAAAAAAATTACTATTTTTTTAGAATTTTTGAAAATCAGTATTTTTGTGAATTATTTATTTATTTTTATTTAATGAAAAGCTGTGATTTTCAAAAATTCTAAAAAAATAGTAAAAAATTTCTAAAAAATGTAAAATTTGGTCTCCAAGCACATATCAATATGAATATCATGTTGAGAAGTTCGAATCGACTGTTTGAACTTTAAAAATAGAGATATAAGAGGGAAGTAAAACACTCTCTTTACTTTCCAAAGCATGATAACCTATATATATATATATATAGAGAGAGAGATAGAGAGAGAGAGAGATCGACTATGGTGAGTTGTGAAGTAAAACGTCGTTTTACTTCACGCTCATATTCCATTTTGAAAATCTAAACAACCGATCCGAACCGCTCAACATGTTCTCCAGATTGAAATGTGCTTGGAGACCAAATTTTACATTTTTTGGAATTTTTTTACTATTTATTAAGCTACTTTGAAAATCTCAGATCCGAGTGAATAGTAAAAACAGTAAAAAATTCTGGACCATTCGATCAGCAATTTTCAAAGTGGCTTAATAAATAGTAAAAAAATTCCAAAAAATATAATTTTTGGTCTCCAAGCACATTTCAATATGGAGAACATGTTGAGCGGTTCGGATCGGTTGTTTAGATTTTCAAAATAAAAATACGAGTGTGAAGTAAAAATGACATTTTACTTCGCAACTCACCATAGCCCAGCTCTCTCTCTCTCTCTCTCTCTCTCTCTCTCTCTATATATATATATATATATATATAGAGAGGAGGGATCCAATTACACCTTTTTTGGTGACACACTTTGACACCTACCATTTTTAAAGTCCAAATAGTCGATTTAAACCGTTCAACATGATGGATATATTAAAATGTACTTGGAGATCAAATTTTATATTTTTTTGAATTTTTTTGCTATTTAATATTTATTAAGATGGTTACAAAAATCGTTGTTTTTAGACCTTTGAAAAACAGCGATTTTGTAACCATCTTAATAAATAGTAAAAAAATTCAAAAAAAATGTAAAATTTGATCTCTAAGCACATTTTAATATGGTGATCATGTTGAACGGTTCGGATCGGCTATTTGGATTTTGAAATCGCAAAATTGACCTATATAAAAAACGGTGTCATGATGTGTCACCAAAAAAGGTGTAATTGGATCCCTCCTCATATATATATATATATATGAGTAGAACTAGGGTGTTCCTAAGCTCACCAAGCCTCTCGTGAACTCGACTCTAAAATCTATCGAATTGACTTCAAACGACATTTCCAAACCGTTAGATGTTCAATCTATATTAAAATGTGCTTGGAGACCAAATTTTACATTTTTTTAAATTTTTTTACTATTTATTAAGCCGGTTTGAAAACCGCTGTTTTCCAATGGTGCAGAATTTTAATAAAAACAGCGGTTTTCAAACCGGCTTAATAAATAGTAAAAAAATTCCAAAAAATGTAAAATTTGGTCTCCAAGCACATTTTAATATAGATTGAACATCTAACGGTTTGGAAATATCGTTTGAAGTCAATTCGATAGGTTTTAGAGTCGAGTTCACGAGAGGCTTGGTGAGCTTAGGAACACCCTAGTTCTACTATATATATATAGAGAGAGAGAGAGAGAGAGAGAGATATCTGGCAGCCCCTGCCAGGTTTTCAAAAGAGAGAGAGAGAGAGACGGGCAATGGTGAGTTGCGAAGTAAGGATTTTGTTTTACTTCATTTTCATACTTTCTATATTGAAACTTCAAAGAGACGATCCGAACTGCTCAACATGACTTACATATTGAACTGTGCTATGAGACCAAATTTTTTTCACTGGCCTACTTATTTTTTTCTTATTGAATATTGAATAATTATTCTTTTCATTTGTCTACTTATTTCTTTTAAATGTCAATTTGTATAAATTTTTCTCTTTCTCATAATATGTTCCTGTTGTAATGCACTATCATAGTATCATAGTGCTAGTAAATCACTATGAATTTTGATTAAAAAAAACAATTCAATACATTCAAGTGTTGGTAATTTCTCAATCAGTAAAAATAATTTGCGTTCGTGGCTGTTCAACTAATACATATTCCTTTGATTTTTTGAGGTGAACTAATACATATTCAACTGGGTATTCGATTCAAGTGGGTCGAATAAAATCGGTGTGAGGTTGAATAATGATTAAATTTCTATAAATTAAAATATCTTTGAGCAAACAAACGGAGGTTATGATTTCGATGCACGCTTATTCCAGGGGGGGCACATAGTAGTGCTCTAGTTATGATGATGATCTTTTCTTTTTTTTTGAAAAACTGATAGAGGCTATCAGTGGTACAGCTTAAAGATGATGATCTTTTCTTAGCATGAGTAATTATAGGATACGGATGGCCTGTAAGGCTGTGAGCCTGTGACAATTGACTGCTCAACTCAAGGCCTACACTGCCTACTACGAGTGCTATTATGTATTTTTTTAAATAATAATTTTTTTATCAGCGTATTTTTCTGAAAATATATTAATTATTATCAGTGTAGCCTACACTGACTACTACAAAGTGCTGATTAATTTATTATGACAATATATAGTTAATTTTCACAAAGTTTCATATATACATGTATATTTTTTTTTATAAAATACGCGATGGTTTCATTTTATATTCGGATTATTTGTTTAACATCCAATATGTACTCGTATCCAAGACAATTTTTATCTGAATTCGTATTAAAAAATTCAAAACATATACAAATGTCATTTAGCTATTATCCAGGTGTCCGATGCTCTTACCTTCCAAGTCTGTGCCCATTAAACTGTGAAAAATTATTGGGGTTAAACATTGATTATCGAATTCATATTCACTGAATTCACATGCTAGTTCGAAAAATGAAGTAGAAACCCAAAACTTGAGCAGCAAGCCATTAATAAAGCCTAGAAAAAGAAACCCATTTCGGCCCAGAAACTGAAGGCATTTTAAATAAATACCTGTAACATATGTAATCAATCACCCGTGACTTACAGATTTGCCCAAAACAGCAAGTCCAAGGCCTGACTTCTACAGTGTGGCCCAAACATATTGTACTTGTGGAAAATTTAAGAACATGCAAACTTTTTCATATTTTAATTACATCCCTCCATTTTCTCATACCAATACGGCGATACTTAGGTAGGGGTGGCAACAAGCTTAGCCCAGCTCGTAATCAGCTTGCCACAATCGAGCGAGTTGACTGAGTTGAGATTAAGAGGCTGAGTTAGAATATTAGTTCATAATCGGACTGAGTCAACAACGAGCTGGACCGAGCTGGCTCGTTTAGCTCGCTAGGCTTTATCTATGCTACTATCATACAAAAAAAAAAAAATAGATAATGAAGCCCATCAAAGAAAGTATTATATATTTATTTTCAAGTGCAATTAATAGAATGAAACAGGTCCATCAAATGAAGCATCAAATATAGTAATTAGTAGAATGATAAAATAACATGAATATTAAATGAAAAACAACAAATCGTAAACCCTAACCTTTCATCCAACGGATCAGATCAAATCATAAAATCTATCTAACGAGCGATATAGGTCCAGTTCAAACTCGTTTAATCTTGACCAAGCAAGTAACGAGCTGGCTTGTTAACAACTCAAATCAGTAACAAACGAGCTGTTAGCGATCGAGTCACGGACTGATCCTAATCGATCCACGAGCTACTAACTTTTTTGCTTGTCCTATACCTAGGTGAGCTGTGAGCATTTAAGAGGTAGCAACTCAATGCTAAGATTGGAAAGTAAAAAATTCTTTTCTTATTTTAATATAATATGTGCAACGAATCCCGCATAGATCTGCACTGTTCATCTGCTAAGATTCGTGCTAACAGCAAATCCCCTGGAAAATAGTTAAGATGCTGAAATGAGACTTGTCGACAAAAACAAATTCACATCGATTGATTGTACATAATAATTCAAACTCTGCAATAAATCAACAGACATGAAAATTCCCAAGAATTACAGTGCAGTAGTACGGCTTTTAGAGGTATCTCGTTGACAACAATCAAGATTCTTTTGATCTTGTTCGATCCAGATAATTAACTAGAATAATTATTGGTACGAATTAAAAAAAAAAATGGTACAGAGACTTGAACAATGAACACTGCCTTTTCTTTTCCAAATACCAATATGGCATGGAGAGGAGACGAGACGAGACGAGAGGACCCCGTGACTTGACCTATTGACTCTTAGTTCATGGAACTATGGAAATTCTCTGAGATTGGAATAAGAATAGGAATCATAAAGGTTTATCCTTGCAAATTGTGTATATAAAAGATGAGTAGGGTTAAAATGCTTCTTTGTTTTTGTGTCTTAATCACGTTTTATATTTTTGTTTTCAAAATTCAAATAGCAAATCCGAACCAATGAACATGATCTCAATGTTAAAATGTGTTTGGAGATCAAATTTTATATTTTGGAACTTTTACTATTTTTGTAGATACAAAATTACTGTTTTTGTGGACTATCTAAAATAGTGATTTTGTACCTGTCTAAAAAATTAGCAATTTATAAAAAAAAAAAATTGGTTTCCAAACACATTTTAATATGGAGATTATATTGAGCGGTTCGAATTGACTGTTTGAAATTTGAAAACAAAGATAAAAATGTGAGGCATAATTGAGATACCAAAACAACATGACATTTTTAACCCAACTCATAATAGATATACAAAACCCTAAAATTTGGATATACAAAACCCAACGTGACATTTTCATCAGTGCGACAGATTGTTTTGTTTTTTTATTTTGGTGATTTGGATAGAACTATGGAAGCAAATCAGTAAAAGAAAGATAATTTGATTTTCATATCGTCACTGTATCACAACTCAGAAGAAAAGACAGAGAGAACAGTTTGCTTTTGTATTGTTCAGCTTTGATCCCAGATCGATCAGAAGTGTGCCTAAACTGTCATTGACTGAACTAGGAAACCATTCACAGACCTTTCTTTATGCACTTTGCATGGTTGCTCAAACTTATGGCCTGTTAATTCTGCTATAGCCAGAAACCGAAAGGTCAGTTCTTGTCATATGGTTTGGCGTAAAAAATGGATAAAAAAATGATTTTTTTTAATTAAAAAAAGAAGATTTTTTTTATCTTATCGGATAAAAATATTAGTAGTTATTTTGCATATGTTATTCTATAAGATATTTGGTAAATATAAAATTATGGCATTTGCTTCGGTGGGCATAAGGATCTATTTGTAAAATAAACATATTTTCATTTTCAAAGTTCAAACAGTCGATCCGACCGTTCAACATTATCTCCATATTAAAATGTACTTGGAGGTCAAATTTTACATTTTTTTGAATTTTTTTACTATTTATTAAAATGGTTACAAAATCGCTGTTTTTCAATGGTCTGAAAACAACGATTTTGTAACCATCTTAATAAATAGTACAAAAATTCAAAAAAATGTAAAATTTGACCTCCAAGTACATTTTAATATGGAGATAATGTTGAACGGTCGGATCGACTGTTTGAACTTTGAAAATAAAAATATGTTCATTTTACAAATAGGTCCTTATGTCCACCGAAGCATCCCTCTAAAATTATGTATGATAATTTGTATTTATATTTTTAACTACATAATATTATTATCATGAGATTGGTTTATATATAATATTATATATATAAATTATTTAATTACTAATTAATGACGAGATTGATTTGTATAATACTTTACATAGTTTTATTTAATTACTACTTCAATTCTCTTAAAAGAACAGATCAACAATAATATTTTTATATTTTATGATATTATACACATGATGTACTTAAAGTATTATGTATATTTATTTATTTGCAATACTTTTAGTTTAGATTGTATTAAATAAACATTTATCCGATAATTGTTTCATTATTCGTTCATTACTCATTAATCTTAAACGAGTAATAGTAGAATACACGTAAGATTAATACTTGACAGATAAGAATAGAATGCGGACAAAATTAATATAAATGGATATGAATACAAAAAATAACTTCATCCGATTGTTATTGAGCCATTAAGTCGTCTGATCAATATAATCTGATATCTTGTCTTGTCGCATGAGTGATGGCCATGGATCTTTCAACTTTAGGGAAGTTGCGGAAAAAGTGTTTCCTTGCATTTCACAATGCTAATTCTTAAACTAACGCCTTGGAGCATCTGATCTCTACAATTTAAATGAGTTTTTAAATTTTTAGAAACTAAATTTTTTAAAGTTTCTAAAATTTCACATTTCTGAAATTAATTTTAAATTTTTTGTTAAACCACATCAATAATAAATTAAAAAAGAGAAATAATTTGAACCAATCATTTAACCAGCGTGGAGTTTTATAAACAGTTTCTTAATAAAAAACTTTTCTGCATAGTTTATAAATAAAAAACTCTCACATATCTTTAAAATTGGATTAAAAACTGCTACATTGGATTAGAAACTCTAACAATATAAGAGATGTAGATGTTCTTAGAAACCAAATTTGAAAAATTATAAACCAGTTAATCCGCTTTTCTCAAAAACGGGCTCAAATTCTACAGAAATCTTGAGAAACATACAATTCTGTGCCGCTTTTTGACAAAAAGGGCTTGGGTTTAGAACTTGGTCCTTTTTTTTTAAATACCAAAAAGGGAAGGACTCTGAGCGCTTCCTTTTCTCGAGAAAAAATAACTCCTTAATTTGCAATAATTTGATCTTCATTATGAATTTGGATAGTTAGCATTCTCAAGCAGAAAAAAGAAGTCCCAACTTGAATTATTGTTAATTCAATTGTCAAGTTTGGGCATTTGTAGAAATATTTTGGGTATCCTGTAATTCTGAGTCCATTAGCAGTACAGTTAATTTAACATTAATTTAGAATAATTATATGTTCATTAGTTACCACATGAATTGCATATTCAGTCACCTCTGAGCTTTGGATGCTTATATAAGTTCACACTCCAAAATACAAACGGGTTATTGGAGCAAAACCCAACAACCTCTGTTTGATTCGATTGCTGAGATATCAGTACAGAGAGTTAAAAGTTGGGGTCAATTTCTGTGTACCTTTTTCCAGGAGATTGATTCTAAAGTTGACAAAGACAAGGAAAGCTGGTATTACTAATGAAAGCCGAACAGAGCTGGGGCAATGGGGTCACTACTTAATGGCCTTTTCAGCACTTCTTAATCCACAATTAAAGCTGGTTTTTGGGGATAAACTAGGGCCCATAGACAACACAATGTTGATCGAGTATTTTCTACAAATGTTGATTATCTACTCCATTTGAAACAAAATGGAGGCCACCTTGCATCCGCTCTAATTATACATTTTTTGTCTTTCTAACAAAGATTAGTATTGATGCAAAAAAAAAAAAAAAAAACAAAGATCAGTACTATCAAGCTTTCTTATGGGTTTCGGCGCGAAAGTGAACAGTCACAATTTATTTCTCACTAATATTTCATATTCAAAATTCAAATAACTAATGTAAGCCACTCAAATGAGATCGATCTTCATCATAAGTTATGCTTGCATATCAGAATTTTAAAATATGTTTAGTTAATTTCTTTGTAAGATCAAGAGGTGAAAATAAAACATAAATCATAATAACTAAAATTTAGGGCTTTCATATTCTTCGACACCTAAAAACTTTGTACAAAACGAACAGTAAATTGACAAAGTCTCATCTTATACATTCCACTTGTGATGAAAAATTTAATTATTAGCAGATTCCATTAGTTCTCTGAACTTGAGACTTTGAATTATTAATGCAAAATAATAAATATTAGGACGAATTATGGTGCCAAACTTATCTATCACTTATTTTTCCAAATTCATTTTTATGGTATTTGAAAATCATTTTAACTGACAGCACAAAAACTAAAATATTAGTCATGATTGAATTTGCAAAAAAGACTATTGATAATGTAGGAAGTTTTGAACAGGTTTTGCCTCTTTCAACATTTGCAAAAGTAGACCTATAGTAATAGTAATGGAGACATTACATAAAAATTAAGTTCCACTAGTTAAAAAATTGCCATGCATCCGATTTTTTTTTTTTTAAGAGAGATGAGAAAAAAAAAATCATCTCTTAAATAAGCTTTCCTGAAGTAGAATATTCCCATTAAACAATAGCATCCCCATAAATTAATCTCTCACCTTTCTAGAGTGAATATGTACCGGAATAAATAGAATGAGATCTAGCCGAGTAAAAAAAAAAAATTCGGACTTAATTTAACCATTTTAAAAATCTGTGCAAACTCATATTGAACGGTAATTCAGATCTAATCTGACAGGATCATGTACCTTGCCTAATTCGAAATTGCCTTTCTAAATCAAGGTACTCACACTAACAAAAAAAAAAAACTAGAATTCAGACATAAACTGTTGCATCTCCTCAGTCAATACTTTAAAAAGCTTTCTCAGTCAAATATATTTATTGCATGGCATCTTTCACATTAATTAAATCATAAGCCTGATTATTTTTTTGAGGGAAGCACAATGTTTCTAATTATTGATTGACCCTTTTTATTTTAAGTATACGAACTGTAAATAAAAATTAAGATAATTCAAGTAGACTTGTGATCAACAATCATGCAGTGGTAAAATAATGCAAGTCAAATGATTGAAGTAATCGAGATGAACAGATTAATTAAGAGCAAAAACACAACCGCATGAGACAACTCCCCCAAATTAGGAAGTAAATCTGCTGTTATTCTCAAGGAATAACAGGAACCTATTATTCCGATCTCAATTGTTGGTTTTCGTTGAAATTCGTGCATAAAAAATTTACTTCTTTAAGATTCGCACATGAAAGAGTTTGAACGGTTGAGATCAGAATAACAGCAGATTTATTTCCCCCAAATTATTTCATGCGAGCATCTTAACTAGTGTGTGTCTGTGTTCTCTACGAACGTACATTTCAAGGGTCGCTTCTCTTCAGCTTCTAGAAGCTATTTAGTATGTGGCTAGGTGCTGACTGCTCGTGATTGCTTTGTTTTTGCTATTTGGTTGCATCTTTGTATACTAATTTCTCAATTGAGACTTGGAGGAGAGTTCATGAATAGATTAAGATACCATAAATGATTGATTATAAACTTGCAACATGAGTAATATATAGCATAGCAGCGATGCTTGCAATGAGTACAGGTAGAAATAAATAGAAGATAAAAATCAACGCACATATCTTAGTCTAGGTAAATCATGCTACTACCTACTCTTTGTATAAAAATGACTGAGCGATGTAATTGTTTCGCTAAAATACATCAAATAATTATTCGTCTAAATTCATCAATTTAGTTTGTCAAATAATATGAGAACCGGTCTTTATTTTAGTGGCAAAGACAGAGACAGGTTTTGCTTAAAGAAATTGACCGGGTCAATTGACTCCCAATTCTTTTTTTAAATTTTGTGTGTGTGTGTGTATGATTTTCTATAGTTTAGAGTAAATAACAGTAAAATTGAACTCCATTCTTCACAGGAAAATTTTATATAATTGACCTTCATATGTATTTGATTCTCATAATTCGAAAGTCTAACTCTATCATGCAAAGACAATACGAGGTCGCGGGTTTTAAATCCGAATAAAGAATTCTTATGAATATTAAATAGTTGGATTAGTTGACCTCCAAACTTAACAAAAAATTTGTCAAACAACATTCATATGCTACTGTTTTTACTGCATGAGAAATTGTTCTCTGTCCATTCAATTTGTGTAGGAATTAAGTATATTGATTTTCAAAAATAGAAAGGCAAACACTTTTCCAGGTTTCCGAAAATAACATGTATGACAAAACTAGCAAAATAATTTAATTTCATAATTTAGATTCTACAACATTCGATTGATGCCATAGGCAAAGAGACAAGTCACCAAAGGCTAAACTAGTCTATTCGTATGTCTGGTTACCTCACTCTGTACTGTTAGCAAATGCAAAAAATTGGCATTAATGCCAGAAACAGACTCAAGCCCATTCCTAAACAGAGTAATACTAAGGATTTTTAATGGCTCCAACTACTTTTTGAACCGGACCCCACTTAACGATTCACGAATTACAGGGTTGGTAATCGAAAATTAGAATTTGGTACCAAGTAAACGGTATGTGACACTGTGTACTAAAAATGCTCTTCTGAAAATTAGAATTTTCTGACAGCGGAATAGAATTGTAGCACTTATTTGAATTCAGGGTCTGAAATTTAGTAACACAATGAAGCATAATATATACCCATTTTTTCAGGGTTTAAATGAGATATTGCCAAAAAAATACCGAGGGCTATGGTACAGAGACTATACCTAGGGATCGATACCTAGTCTTTTCTTTTTACTCAAGTTAAATATAAATATATTATTTTTAACTTAATAAGATTCTTCTAAGATTCTCCATTCTTTTTTCTATTATTTTATGCTCCTTTTCTTTGTCTTTCATTTAAATATCTAATAATATAAATGAAAATACATTATTTATTATTTTTTGAAAGTTAGATCCTTTTTACCTTTATTTATTTGATACTTTGTCTGAACCGAAACTAAAAAGTTTCAATAAATTCAACCAGGAAAAGAAAAAAAGAATTCTTATTTCAATACAAGACGACACAAGAAAATAGTGCAAAACATTTTTTTCTTGTGCCAATTTCATAGGTTCTCTGTTGATTCTATCCCTATGAGATAGAAGAAGAAAAATCGAAATAAAATCAAGAATTCAATAAAAAAAAAAAACAGAAAAAAAATAAGTAGAAGATAAAAATGATTCAAAATGAATAAATTGAAACTAAAAAAGGATTCCTCTTTCAGACTCTAGTGAAGTGTGATCGGAAATTTTCGTTATTCCTTTTTTTCTTTTCTTTTCTTTTCAATATCGCACTCTAGTGAAGTTTGATCGGAAATTTTCGTTATTCAGTGCGAGTGTGCTTTAAGTATTAAAACTCCCGCAACAAAACCTTGAGAAATCAATATGAATACTCCACTTTGGAAATTCAGTCAGCCTTTTTTGCAATATCTGTCAAAATCAAATTGAAAAAAGGAACTCAATGCCAAATTTTGACGATTTGACAAGATCTTTTATTATAACAGTCATTCCAACAAAGGCATGAAACTCTCGTACCTATAAGATAAGGGCGGATTGACGTCAAACATATGGGTCAATTAACCCCATTAATTTTTAATTTTTTTATATGTAATTTTCTACTTACTTTTGAATAAATTGCTATAAATAATGTAAATCGACCTCATCCGCAGTATGAAAATTTTATATAATTAACTCTTATTATTTATATTTGATCTCCATAGTTTGAAAGTATAATTTTGCCTCTTATATGATGGAACTAAAAATGTCGGTAGCAAAGGCCAAAAAGTTAAAAAAAATGAGAAATCAGAGGCATAATTAAAAAGTTTAAATTGCGAGTCTCTAATGTAAAGTGTAATTTATGTGGCAATTGATATTTAAACTTTTCAGTCTTCACAATTACAAATTGATATTCTAACCACTAAACTACAAACACATATTTAACATTTTACAAGCAGAACTGAACCATATAAAAACTTTTAAGACGATAAAATTCAATATACATAATCACACTCGCACTTCAAAAATCTATTGGATTAGCTTCAAATGTCGAATCTAAAAGGTTGAAATCGGTCTACTTCATGAGTGATACATGTACATGGAAAATTTTGAAACTTTTGAATTCATTTAATTAGTACAAAGTCAAGCGGTCAAAAAAATGATAAAAAATGAATGCATAAAATAACTTATCGAAAAGTTTATTTTTATTTTACCATTTGACTTTGTACTAAATAAATTAATAACTTTCAAAATTTTGTTTGTACACGTAATTAATAGATGATCACATAGATTGTATTGGAGATAATAGTGAGTGTAAATTGTAGGAGTTGATTAGTATTGTAATAGCGGAAGTTTGAAGATGATTAGTGAAGTTGTTTAGAATTAATCATAATCAAACCTATAAATAGACGTCATGTCAATGTAATCAAACACACAAGATCAATACAAATTCTCTTTTATGAAATGTTATATGATATCGGAGCTTCATGAATAATGTGGGAATAAGACCAACGCTATTTCAAAACTTATGCTCCATATTTCTTCTTATTCTAGCTCATAAAAAATCTTTTATTCCAAAAATAAGTCTCTACTATTCTCTATTCTAGCCTAAATTCTCTCTATTCCTCAGATCTACTACTACATAAAATAATCCCTATTTTCTATCCTATTCCTCTCTCTATTTTTAGAACCATTCCTAATCTGAAATCATATCTTACTCTACTTATTCCTCTCCATATTTCCTCTATCCTCTATTCTCCTAAACAACTGCACTAATCATCTCCTACCTACTACTATTACAATACTAATTAACTCTTACAATTTACACTCACTATTATCTCCAATACAATTATGTGATCCTCTATTAGCACGTATCACTAATGAATAAGATGAGTTTCAACAATTTGGATTCATTGTTTTGAAGCCAATTAACTTGATAGATTTTAAATTTGTGCTCGCTGAATTCTCTTGATAAGCACAACATGCACATGCTAGCGTTGCTCATGTAATTTTCATAAATATATTAGTCTCCATGCTCAATTCCCCCAACAAATTTATATTGTATGAACAAAACACCGTCGAAGAAACCTCTACCTCATTTATTCAATTAAGCCTGAATCTGATCCTTCATACATTAATTGGCTCGCTCCCAATCTAAGCACGCACAGTCTAGCTCACTATCAAAAGTAGCACATGCAATATCCTCAATTGGCCAGATAGAATCCAAATCTAATGAAAAATCTCTCAACATGAAACTATGAGTGAGGCTATGGTGCTATGCATAGCACCAATGGCTAGTGTACTACGGCTCAATATGGTACTTTTTAAAATCCTAACGGTCGATCCGACCGTTCAATGTGATATCCATATGAATATGTATTTGCAAACTAAATTTTATATTTTTTTGAATTTTTTTACTATTTTTTCAGATAGGTAGAAAAATCAGTGTTTTTTGAAAATTCTGGACCATCAAAATTCTACCTATCTGAAAAAATAGTAAAAAAATTCGAAAAAATATAAAATTTAGTTTGCAAGTACATATTCATATGGTTATCACATTGAACGGTCGGATCGACCGTTAAGATTTTAAAAAGTACCATATTGAGCCGTAGTACACTAGCCATCCGTGCTATGCATAGCACCATAGCCTCACTCTGAAACTATTGTGCACCATGCGTGCAAGTAGATACATTTATGTGCATAAATAGTTAATTTAAATAGGAAATGGTGCAATTTTCTAAATAATAGCTAGTTACCAATGCACAACCACGGGGTTTTGGCATGCAATTAATTTGTTGACCATGTTTCGATATGTATTTTGTGTGGAAAGGTAATGAATAATGTGTCTTTTTTTTAGAAAGAGGGGAAGGAAGGAGGAGGGAGAGAGCAGGGTAAATGGCTAATTTTCTTTGTACTTCAATTAGGGGTTACAAAATTTGAATAGTTGTAAATAGAGTTTATTTCATCTTTCTTAATTCCTCTCCTCTCCTCTCTCTCTCTCTCTCTCAAAATTTAACGTTCTCGTACAAGTAAACAGGATCTGATCACCCCTCGTCTCCTAGAGATCATTATTTTGTTATGTAAAATAACCTTCTATGTTTTCATTTTTTTCCGTTCCTTGTTTTTTTTTTCTTTTTTAGTACTGAAGAAAGCTTACAAGTTGTTTGTTGGAAAATTTTAATGCTCTAATAGGGTAGTTAAGAATAATTCGTTTCTACTCTCTTGTTTGGTTTAATTTGCTTAATTTCTTTGTCACATCTAAGTTACATATCACCTCTCTATTTATATTTATTTAGAAATATTCTAGACTCATGATAACTTGTAACACCGTGAACTTTTAAAATTCAGATTTAATTAAAATGATAAGTGGTAAATCGAATAATATATATATACGTATATACGAATTTAGTGACGTGGATGGTGAACAATAATTATACGATAATTTGTGTTAAGAGAGAAGAGCAAAATGTGTAAGGATTCAATTATATCGAATATGGGACAAGTGTGAGGTTTTATTTACAAAATTGCAAATTTACAAGTGGGGCCCTTTGTCATTCCCTCCTTTCTCCTTCTCTTTTCTTCTTTCTTTTCCTGCCTTCTCCTTTTCTTTCCTGGTTCCGCCAAAGAGAGCAAGAACGAGAGAGTGAGAGAGAGACCCCCGGTGACCATTTCGCCCAAAAATCGAGATTCCGAGAGAGAAGCTTGAATCTCGCACCCTCACCCGATTGGTTGGTAAATCCCCTCTCTATTTCTCTCTCATTTCGAGTTTTCGTATTTCTAGGGTTTCGGTGAAAACCCGTAGAATTGCACCAAATTGATTGTACTATGCCTTTGTTGTTTCTAAAGTGTTTATTTGTCAATTTCGTGTTCCAAATTGTAACCAAATTTCTGATTTATGGATTTCCCCGAAATCAATTTGAGTTTTGGTACCGTTCTCTTGAATTGAATCAAACCTGACCCGAATCGTGTTTGTGAGTGAGTCGGTGCCCTAATGACTAAGTTAATCGATAACCAAACCGAATTGTGACTATTTATGTCTTAAACCCTAGAATTAGTGAATACGTAAAGTTAAGGGTTTAATCTGCAAAAGTGTCTGAATTTGAGTGAATTGACCTGTGAATAGATCCGCACGAGCACGCGTAGTGGAATAGACGAGCTTATTGAGTCGCAAGATCACGGACCCTCTAAGTGCCCTACATAACCAGGTGCGGGGGTTCACGGGATCTGTTTTGGGATTTATTTCGTAGAACTAAATAACGGTGCATATAACTTATATATATTGATGACTTGATTGAATATACGTTGCATATCATCATGTTGAATATCTGATTGAAAGCATTAGTTGTCGCATTTGCATGAATTGCATAGTAATATAATTGAATTGTTATATCTGTGATGATTCTCATGTTGGTATGGTTTATCGATTTCTGTTCTATCGTGTTGGATAAGTGAATGGAACCACAGTACTGAATTGAATTGAATGATTGAAGTGAACAGTGAATTGTAAAGTCTAATTAGCTACTAGACTTTACTCCAGGACCCTTATGCGCATCTGGTGAATGGCCCTAGTGAACCCAGTACCGGTTGGGTAAGGGATAAGTGGAGTGTGATTGTAGGTAGTGAAATTGTGGTTCAGTGGTTCAGTGATTTAAGTGATTCAGTGAAAAGTTTATTTGTTCTCATTTAACAAAGTGATATTCTGTTGCATAGTCGCGAGATATGCTAGTGATTATTCGAATTGATTTTTGTGATGTGATTGTATAACTTGAAACCAGGTAAGAGAATTGTTAAGCCAGATAGGATAGATTGTTGATATCTATCGTTGTTAACCGGACTGTGTAAAGTTACTAGTTAAGCCCCAAGAATTCTGGAAATCCTTTGATTACTTTTGAATGAAATAATAGTTGGAATTCGTTTGAATCTGTGTGTGAGCATATGCATGTTATCATGACTGATTGATTAACTGAATAATTAGATGCGGTAATTGTTTAGTTCTAGTAATGGGTTTCTTACAAATCCAGTAGCCCTATAAATTCCGCACTGAGAAAACGGATGACAAGTTTTCTCACCCCCATCCCCTCGGGGAATTTTTCTTCTTTTTAAATAAATGTGTGCAGGTAAACGCGAGTGAAAAGGGGCACTCGGGCGCGACAAGTGAGGCCTAAGCCGCATAGATAGGGTATGCCCTGTAGATTTAACCATCCCGGTATTTTGTGGTGTAACCAAATTAAACCGGCCCTGTTATTTATAAATTTGATAAGACATGTTGTTTTTGCGAAATATTTATGAACATGTTGCTTGATTGTTTCCGTTTATTTCGATTTTAGATTTGCATGGTTTGAATGTCTTAAATATATGTGAAGTAGTGTTTAAATTGCTAGTGAAATGGGGTTAGATTGTTTACATAATAATGGGATTGATCGGGTTTGAAAACGGGGTTGAAATGGCATGAAATGGGCAAAGGTATGAATTCTGTAGGCTTATTGCGGGCCGCAATAACCTTATTGCGGGCCGCAATAAAGGAGACAGAGCCGGGAAATGGCTCTGGATGAATCTGTGTATATCATTACGGGCCGCAATTAATTTATTGCGGGCCGCAATAAAGGAGACAGAGCCGGAAAACTCAGCTGAGAAATTCGTATATGGATTGCGGGCCGCAACCATTTCCTTGCGGGCCGCAACAAAAGTGGGGTTTTGAGTCAGAGGAATTATTGCGGGCCGTAAGAGGGGTGGTTGCGGGCCGCAACAGCTTGAGTCAGAAATTAGAGTAGAGGTTGCGGGCCGCAATGGGTGTTCTGAATTCACTGTTTTGAGTATAAATGGGCCAAATTGAATCGGATTTGAACCAAATTTGTTTTAAATCAAATCATATGATATGTGTATAAACTTTAAAGTGTTTGGTTGAGTAGATTATATCGTACATGCCTTGTGAATATACGGGCAACTGTATATTCACGGCGAGAACTGCGCGACCCCCTGTTCCGGGGTGTGACATAACTCAAACAAAATGTTTAAGTATTTTTACATCCTATATTATCATTCTTGTTTTAGATATTTATCAATAACACTCTAAACTAAGATATTTAACAAACTCTTTCGAATATTCTTGTCCTAAATACTTTCGTACATGTTTCTAGACTTTAAAATATTTCGTTATAATCTCATATATGCTTTTTATGTGAGCCACTAATTAGAATATTCATACTCTTCTCTTTTTGTCTTTTTTTTTTGTATTCTCATAAATTTACATTATTTTAAATTTTGAAAAAAAATAAAATAATAGTTCAGCATTGACCGAACATTCTATGGATTCGGTATTGTTTCATTTTGTTACTATTTGGTAATGACTCCGATACCAGATGAATTTTTTTTTAATTATATACAATATATCTTATCTCTAGATATATAGCCGTTTTTCTTGCTCTGCAATGTTATTAGTGATATTTTCTATCTTGTGGGATTTTCATGTCATTTATTATTTACAAGACCCAATTTTAATTTTGAGTTTTGCAGTGCAAGTTGAAACTAAATCTCCATGTAACAGAGATCGAGACAGAGAAAAGAGAAGGAAAACAGAGTAGGTATTAATGAGATAAAGGTTTGAGATAATCAAAATTAATTAAGCACATGAAGCTGTCAGCTAACCTATTATTAGTTAACCATATAAGTTCTGCCTTCTAATGTAGAATTGTCAGCTATCTAATATAAGATGCAGTGTTTATATCAAAAAGTAGGTATGATATTTGTTAATTGGTAAATCTCAATCCTCAGGTTCATGTATCTGTTTTCTTAAATAAATCGTTGTTGGCCTCCATTGCCAGATATAAACTGTTGTTGCCATAAAAAAGAGATCATATATATACTTGGTATCTTATATACAAAATTAGTAAAGTCACAAAAAGTTGGGTTCGGAGGTTCATGTGCAAAGTGTTTGCTCTTATTACTTGAAGAGTTAAAAACAAGTTTATGCCTTTTTTAATAAGGACTTGGCATTATTTTTTACCCAAAAAAAGTTCATGCTCTTTTCGCCTGTAAAATCCTGAAAGCAAATAGAATGCCATGCTTTGTATATTTTCACTTTCGTAAGGGATAAAGGATTTAGTTATGAAAATTTTGATTTTTTCCTCAGTATAAAATAAAATCCAAAAATCAGCTGTCCTAAAATTGCTAGTGTAACATTAATTTGAAAACATCAAGAAAAAAAAAACATTAATTTGAAACTGGAAAGTACCAAGTTTAGGGTTAAGCTCCTCTCCAACTGTACATATTTTATTAGAGAGTTCCAAATGATTTAGACCGTTTATGTCAGATTGAACGGTCCAAATCAAGTCTGAGACTTCGGAATTAAATCTGTATAATTGAAGAGGAGATCAACTCCGATGATTATCTTTGAGGACCTTTGCTGAATGAAGAAAGACTTAGATAATTGAGTGAAATGAGTTCAAAAAATTATAATTTAATTTAAACTATCTGATCATATTATGATCGAATGACTGATCACATAATAATGAAACACCTACTATTGTTAATTTTATAACATCATATGTGCAACTATATATTGGCCATTCTAAGTTTATCCGGTTAACAAAATATTTTGACTATCACCAATTAGATCCAAAAAGATTTGCAAATGTCAATTACTAATATAGCTTGTCGTGTAAAAAATTCTGCGGATTTTCGACCTAAAAGAAGAAGAAAAATGCACCACCGAACTAAATAATGATACAAACCACACAAAATAGTAGAAGTAAACATAGTTCGTAATATACACTTCTTAAAGTCTGGTGAATTATTCAAGTAGTTCCAACATTCTTGATTCAGGAATCAGGATCTTTAGATGCGGTTGAGATTCATATATGGCTAATATCCAACGACAGTGATCTGGTGACCTTTTCCGAAAACGTTTTTGTCGAACCAATATTGTAGTACTATGTGTAGTAAGTCACCGTATAGGGTCTGATGATACAAAAACGACACGTGTCGGTGTCAACCGTTTTGCTAAGAGTTCGCATAATATTATCCGTGTTTCTCTGCAGAGCATGGGGCGGGGATGCCACGAGAGCGAATTGCTAACTGACGCGTGGTGATGCGGCGATTATACATACCATCAGATAATATGCTATCTTGATTTTCCTTTGCGTAGCGTATTCCCCGTCCATTCAATTTGGATACACAAACTGACAAACCTACCAGCGCGTGATTAAATTTCCACTTGTCCACAGAAGATCAAACCCAGACGAGTCTACTTTTGTGGGGCCTACCTCCTGTAGAATGTAGGCGTCCTTGCGGGGAATTTTTTATTGGTAGAAATTAATGAAAAAGAAGTGAGGGAAATAGAAAGAGTACATTAGTTGTAATATTAGTAGAAAGTCCGGTAAAATTCTTACCGGTCTAAAAAATCAAAAAGTTTGGACCGGTAGGAATTCTACCGGTCTAAACTTAATTTGTCTTTTTTTTAAATCTGATTTATAGATGGAGGGAATTCTGATATTATATTTTTAGTAAAATATGAAAAAAAATTCAAAAAATAGATATAATTTTTCTATTATATCTAAATTTTAAGATACTCTATCTATTTTTATAAAACAAATTATATTTTACTAGAAAAAGTGAAAGGAAAAAAAACTTTTAGACCGGTAAGAATTTTACCGGTCTTTCTACCAATATCACAACTCATGTACTCTTTCTATTTCTCTCGCTTCTTTTTCATTAATTTCTACCAATAAAAAATTCCCGTCCTGGCGTGGAGCCAGCAGAATTCGCATCCTCTGAGTTAACTCAAATTTTGAATTTAGATCTGAACCATCCGATTTAAATCAGCACGAATATCAATGATTCCGTGCATTACAGAAATGTACCTTTTGTCCGAATTCTGGTCGGACGGTCCTGATCTAAAGTCAAACTATCTCTCTGATTTTGATCAGATGGTCACCGGATTTTTTTTCTAACAATAGTTATGAAATGTCATATTATGGTTCAGTTGTCTAAAATTTGATCGGACGGTCCGCGTAATTTTAAGAAAACATTTATGAATTAATATATTTTTATAGAGATCATTTTATGTTGTACAGATTGTGAAAAAAAAAATACGTATAACGCTTTGAAATGTGTTTTTAGAATATTGCACGTCAGGAAAATAAATGCTTTGAAATTTTAAATACATTCCATCAAATTCTATTCTTTGAATTTATTAAATCTACAGAAAAATAAAAATCTTTTATCCTTGTTATAGATTGGGAAAAATGCCTCTTGCAGTTTAATATTTCTCGTGACAAAAATACATTTCGCGTCTATATTTTTTCCTCTTAAATAACCGAGAAAAATATTTTCTAAGTACCCGTCATTTTAATATCCAACATTAAATAAAAATTAATAAATATACCCAACTTAGCTGGATTTTGTTAAAAATGTCCAAAATGGTCATTAAATGGCCGGTTCTCCAAATTTTTTTTTAGAGATTATGAAGAGTAAGATGCTGAAATCTAACAATAAAAATTCGATTTTTTTTTAATATTTGTTAGATTACTTCTTTTGATGTATAATTAACATATTTATACTAAAATATGCTAAATTACTTGAAATTATGTTAAATTACGCTGAATTACACTAAATTAAGTTAAATTACGCTAAATTATATTAAATTACACTAATTGTAATGAAATAAGGTAAATTATGCTAAATTACATATGAATAGGAAAGATATCTTCACTGAAAAAGACGAAAAATGACGACAAAACTTCAAACGGCGCTCGAGTGTCCGATTTCATCAAATGACCACTTTTCAGAAAGCTTGCAAAAATACGCATGCGTCAGTGATTGCTATGCTGTTTTGTAGAATTCAAAATTGCCAAAAAACAAAGGGAAGAGCCTCAAAACTTAAGTTGAAGTTTCTGATTAGGATTTTTATTTCTATTATTCGATCTAAGTAGCTTAGTAAATAAGTTACATAATGAATTTGTAGAATACCAATTTTTACTATTTTTGAATTTTTTTTACTATTTTTTATGATTTATGAAAGATGGCACAAAATCAGCCTAATTAGCGTAGTTTAGCGTAATTTAGCGTATTTCATTATAATTAGATAAATTTGCGTAGTTTAGCGTAATTTACCATAATTTAGTGTAATTGACCATAATTTAACATAATTTCAAGTAATTTAGCGTATTTTAGTATAATGATGCTAATTATACATCAAAAGAAGTAATCTAACAAATATTAACAAATATTGAATTTTTATTGTTAGATTTCAGCATCTTGCTCTTCATAATCTCTAAAAAAAATAAAAATGGAGAACCGGCCATTTAATGGCCGGTTTGGACATTTTTAACAAAATCTAGCTAAGCTGGATATATTTATTAATTTCTATTTAATGTTGGATATTAATAAAAATGACGGTCTAAGTACATATGAAGCCGGTATCAGGAAAATAAAAGTTTGTTAAGGCGATGTTATAAAAAAAGAGGTTCATAATTGAAGTATTTTTTTTATTTTACGTTAGCGTGTTTTAATAAATTATTTGTACATATTATATATTGTCATATGATTTATGCATAATTACATAAAAAGTATGAGGCAAATTTGAATAACTTATTTTAAGCTAATTTTTATATGAGGAGGGATCCAATTACATCTTTTTTGGTGACACATCATGACACCGTTTTTTTTATAGGTTAATTTTGCGATTTCAAAATCCAAACAGTCGATCCGAACCGTTCAACATGATCACCATATTAAAATGTGCTTGGAGATCAAATTTTATATATTTTTTGAATTTTGTTACTATTTATTAAGATGGTTATAAAATCGTTGTTTTTCAATGGTCTGAAAACAACGATTTTGTAACCATCTTAATAAATAGTAAAAAAATTCAAAAAAATGTAAAATTTGATCTCCAAGCACATTTTAATATATCCATCATGTTGAACAGTTTGGATCGATAATTTGAACTTTGAAAATAGTAAGTGTCAAAGTGTGTCACAAAAAAAAGTGTAATTTGATCCCTTATGTTTTTATATATGACCTATACAATCCTTATTATTATTACAAGATTAATTCATTGGAAAATGTGACTGAGAAAATATCTCCAACACGCCGCGACAAAAACCTCGAATCTAAAATTGTATATGCGTAAATTAAACTAAAAGATTATGTTACACATCTACACTATACAGCGGAAATTATTATGTAATGGATTAGAAAGCTTATGTATTATTAATAATAAAAAGTAAATATTGTGCTTTCAGAAAAAAAAAAAGCACATTTTTCCAATCTGATCTTTTATTTTATCACAGCTCAAATTGAGTAAATATAACTTCTAAATATTTAGTTGTGGATTAAAGTTATGATAGCATAAGTTGCTTATTTCAAGTTATGACGGTATAAGATATTTTTGTTTGGTTGTGGGTTAACTTGTCATAGGTTAAACTTGAATAGGTGGGTTAATTTAAGAAGAGAGATGCGGCATAAATTATGCAACATAAATAGGTGGATTAATTTATAACGTCACAAGTGATTTCTTATGCCACAACCAAACATGTTTGATAGTAAAATCTTACAATTTTTTTTTAAATTAACATTTTGTCTAGTGGCAAAAGTAATGTCCTTCATGTGAGATGTAGCAGATTTAAAAATTAAGATTTCTTATAGATATTAAATAGTTGGGTGGCTTGACATCTAAATTTTACTAAAAAAAATCAATTTTAACTATAAAGATAGGATATATTAAAATTTAACTTGACATATAAATGTTCTATAGCTTTGCAACATTTACACTTGCATTAACGGTGACTCACGTATGAAATAATGGACATATTAAAATCGTTTAGAGGAGCAAGTAGAGCTTTTAGAAATGAGATTATTGCCATGATCTAAAGTTGTATTGGGATCATGATAATAACAATACAGTTATGGGAATTAGAGGCTTAAGATATTTATACAGGGCAATCTTTGTATTTTTTTTTTAACATTGGAAAGATTTCGATATTTGTATGTTCAATTTGTTTTTGAAGATGCATCTTAAGATTAAAGCTTTTTATGGAGGTTGAACTTAAAAGGAATTTTTTTTAATTCAGGATCAATTGTGAAAAAGTTGGAGAGGTTTAATATTATGCAGGGGGCAGAAAAGGTTGTCCAAAGTGAGCTAAGTTTATTTATAAATATATATATTAATAATTTTGTCCTTTATATTTTAGAATTTTTACAATTGTTTATACTTTTCAATTTCCTAATGAAATAATATAACACTACAAGTCTACAATAGTTTATTCAGTCTTCTCAATCTCAATATTTTAATTCCTCGCATGCATGTTTTATGATCACATCGAATTTATTGATCACGTGCTTTTTCATTGTCAAATTACTAATCTATTTTGGCGAAAATTCAATTTGTATAAATTTAAGGGTCCGTCCGTTAATGTTCCATCCTGCCAAGTCTGATAAATTTTAGCAGTATAATGGGTAAAAAAGGTCCTAGGCAATTTTTAATCTAAAATGTTTTTAATAGAGAAACTCGCCTCTTTAATACTTTAAAGTTTTCTTCTTAGTAATTTTCTTATGTGTGCTTAAAAATATACAATCTTTCTAATCCGAAGCATTTAATTTAGTCCAACTCGACCCCAAAAATAATACTTCTCTTCACTTCATTTGACTAGACTCTAGAGCACATTAATGTTACTCAATCAATGCGGACGTTTTATATATACTGTCTAAAATAGCAGCAAGTCTAAAGTTCATGAAAATAATTCTCAAACTACTTATATTTTAAAAAATAATAATTTCGTAATATTTGTAATATTAAATAAATAATGAGTTACCTATACAATTAGATTAATTTAAAATACTAAGAATATTATTCATAAATCTTATTACTGTGTTAAAACATATTAAAATGACAAAGAAAAAAACTTTCAATCGTCTCTTGTATAAAAATTCATGCGCCATCGATCCCTTTAATTTGCTCCGAAATTCATACTAAATCAATTTCTAAAACCCCATTTTGCATTGATCAGCTCATTAATTTGATTTAAATTTTGTGCTAACTCAATCTCAAATGTATTTTTGTTCATCTCTTTGTGCTGAGTATAGGCGCTCGCTCGGGAACACTTACCAATTAGAATATTAAAATCAACGAAGCTCTTTCCAAATATCGGGTCATGAACCTGGCCCTGCAATTTGACATTTTAATTTTTTATTCACATCAAAAAAAAAATATTATGATTATCAAATCCAGTCAAAGAGCATATGAAGACACTGCAACAACTGTAAAAATGGGTGAATCCTTTTCTAGAAATTCTGAATGGTTATATTTAACAATTAGACCTACATGCTATACTGAATCTCGAAAACAAAACAAAAAAAGGGTAAAACAAAGGGAATTTCGAAACAACACAGCCGCAGTTAACGTGCAATTTTTATGCCGAATTAGACATTCAATGTGTCTATCAGACATGTTGTGTCATACAAAAATGTTCTACGATTTACAAGTATTATGTTAACTGATTTAATTGAATTGAACAGATAAACATCTCTAATCGTATCTAACAAAATAGGTGTCCAACATATACTTCTAACAACACAACACATGACACGTTCAAATGACAAGTATCGTGTCTCGTCACGTGCTGGATCGTGTCTTGATTATGTAACAAGTGTTATTATAAATTTAATAGAGTCCACGGTAGAAAATAACCAAATGTGTAATTAGGTTGAAACAGAGAGAGCGTGGGATTGGCTAGGACCCAAATCAGGTCTCTTCAAGGGACTTTCGGAGAGTGAGCCTTTTTGTACCGAGAACACAAAAAGACCCCTCCTATAAAAAGCACGGTACAGAGGAACAGCTCACCATCATTTCCCACATGGTCAGCCTTTAGTGGTGCCTTTGTCTCACTTATCTCTCCCGGCTCTTATATCCTCTGTTATTATTGTCAGTGCACAGGTATACAATGTGAATAATTACTGCTTTCTCCTTCCCTTGACATCACATTTTATTTATTTTGTTATAATAACTCCAATGAGAAATTAGTAATAATTGATCTCATTGTTTTGCTTTAGATGTTGAATATAGTAACAATATTATATGCTAAAAATAGATAAATTTTTATTCAAGTTCTTCTGTTATTATGTGAAAAAATTACTCAACTCCTTTCATTACTGTATATCGTGCTATATATTTTATCACGCAATGCACGTACAATTTTTTTGAGTGAACAACCTTTACAAAATAATTAAAAAAATCATATGAAAACAGCACATTCATGCTAAAATTATTGGTATTACTACTTACAATAATTAATAATCAGGTTAAATTAATAATTAGTGAGACTATAGTCCTATTCATAGCACAAATTGATACGTGTTATCAATCAATATCTATGTTTTCAAATTTCAAATAGTCAATCTGAACCGTTCAACATGATTCTATATGAAAATATCCTTCAAACTAAATTTTATATTTTTTTATAATTTAATTACTGTTTTTTAGATATGTAGAAAATCACTTGATCTAAAAAATTTGAATGGTCTAGAATTTTTTAGATCAAGTGATTTTCTACCTATCTACAAAATAGTAAAGAAATTTATAAAAAATATAAAATGTAATCAATATCTACATTTTTATATGAAAATCATGTTAAACAGTTCAGATCCATTGAATCCTGAAAATGAAGATAATAATTTATAGTACGTATCAATATGCAATATACATAGTACCGTACCGTAGCCTTACTCATTAGTAATTACACTCTTAATTACTTGCCCAAATAGCATGCAACACATAAATTGCATAGTTTTACAATTAATATTAAATAACAGAGGACACCAACCCTCTCCCCTCTCCATCTCTTGTGTATTAGTGTGTAACCGCTGTATTAATCAGCTAAATCTCAGGAGAATAACACACCCCCAATCCCTCTTCGCTTCCTTTCTCGACCAACACAACACAAGAAGCCACAACACAAGTAGCGCGATTTTAATTCTCTCGGAAATGGATTTTCTCCTTTCCCCTGTTACGCACACCTACCTTACTTAAACTACAAAATAAATATATAAACGAGGAAACAATAAAAAGAACACAATCGCCTCACTATTTTTTTTCTTCTTCTCTTTTCCCTCTCTAATGGCGGATGCCCATTTTTCTTCTTCTCTCATCTGCCAAGAAGACGGAACCTCTCTAGAAAAAGAGGAGAGATTAGAATGGGACATGGACAATCTGAGCTCGTTTGGTGATTATTTTGATTTATCCGAATCGGATGATGAGTATATTGGCTTGTTGGTATCGAAAGAGAGCCGCTTTGAGAGCAGAAACCAAGAGGAATCGTCTGAGAATCAGCTAGTACCAGCACGTACCGATGCTGTTGTATGGATTCTCAAAGTGGGTTTCTGATCAGGTTCCTCTCATTTTCAAATTTTCATTGTTTACTGGTTGTCAATTTTGATTTGGGTTTTGTAACTTTGTTCATGCAGACTAATAAGCGTTTAGGTTTCGGTCTCAAGACTGCTTATACCGCTGTGGTGTATCTTGATCGGTTTTTCCTTCACAGAATAATCGATGTAAGGAAAAGATTACATCGTTTTCCTTTGTTTTTGTTTTTGTTTTTTACAATTATATTATATTATATTTTTTCTTTGCAGAGAGGCAAAGCTTGGGCTGTGCGGCTGCTAAGCATTGCATGTCTTTCTCTAGCCGCAAAAATGGAGGAAAACAAAGCCATCACCCTCACTGATTTTCAATTCGAAGATTACCTATTCAAATGCGACACAATACAGAGAATGGAGCTTCTTGTTCTAGCTACATTGCAATGGCGCATGATTGTGATTACTCCTTTTGCTTATCTCAGCTATTTTGCATCAAAATTGCATGAAGATGGCACAAATGAGTTGATCAAAAGGGCTATTGGGTTTATCTTTTCATCTATTAAAGGTCAAAACTTTAAATTATTTGAGATTGGTTTGAATTGAAGATTTTATTGTTGATGCTAAAATTTTGTGTTTTGATATTTTCAGTGATTAGTTCAGTCGATCATCGACCGTCAGTTATTGCTTGTGCATCTATTTTAGCCTCGTCAAATGAGAAGTTATCGCGGCAATTAGTCAGATCGAAGCTCTCGTCCTTATCTTCATTGGAGCTATTAGATAATGTAAGTCCCAATAGTACTGAATTGTTATCTTTCTATTGCTATTGCTTTTTTTTTGGATAGGTATGGACAACATAGGAATAAAATTGTAAATGAAGTGCTATTATTCTCTTGTCAGGAGCATGTGTCTTCCTGCTATTCCATGATGATTCAAGAAGCAAATAAGGAGAAAATTAATTACTCATCAAACAATATTTCTTCCTCTGGTATAAGTTCAATCAGTACCAGCAATATCTCCTTAGAGAATCCATGCATTAAGAGAAGAAGGCTTCAATTTCCTAATGATGAGTAAAGAAAATTTTGATCTTTGATTCCCATAGTTATAGTTTTGTTTTTGTTTATTGTTTCTCCATTTTGAGTAATGTAATTGTGAGGAAGTTTGGTTTGAGAGGTCTTTCTTAAATGTAGAAAGGAGGTTTTTGGGTAGAAGTTATAAAGGGGAAAAGTAAGAAGCAAAGGCTGACAATGGTCAATTGGATGGTGGTGATTCTTTGAGATTTGTGAATAAGGTGATAAAAAAGATTGGTACTTTTCCTTAGGTTAAGTTAAAAAAAAACAGGAAAAAAAAAGGTGTCAAGTATTTGTTGTTATCTTATTTAGATTTTGTAAAAATGGGGCTCAATTGGTAGACCCATTTGTCTAAGGTTTTGGTTGGTACAGTACCGAGTGCTCTATCCTTTTGGGTATGGATGAGTGCTTTTGCTGGTCCATGTAAGGACTGAAGCAATGAGATGAGTCATCAATTGCGTGCAAATGGAGTTGCTGCATCTAGGGACTCGGGTTAGTGTGTGTATGCGGTGGAGGTTGATTTTGATTGAAAGACGAGAGAGGATGTGTAATCTCTTATTGCATTAAAGATTTTTGAAATAGATGATCTGGTATATTTTGTTGTTCCCTATTGGAACTCATCCATTCCTTGTTTTTGCTTGTAAGAAACTTTTGGATGAAACCTAAATAAAAAAGTATGATGTACATACTTTATTGACATAGAAAATCATCATAGAGAATAAAAGAAATGTGCGATAAAGAAGGTTAATTTGAATTGTAGGTATCAAGCAAATTGTATCAAGATGATTTTGGTTTATAATTTATTGGTACCAAGCACAAAAATTTCTTATCTTTAAAACTATGAAAAGAATAACTTCAAAACTTTTCATCAATCAGAGCCACAAACAATTTAGAATTGCATTTGTTGATTGCTTGATTACACAAAATTATTTATCCAAAAATAATTTCCTAATATAATTTCTTGCTTAAATTCCAAAATTAATTGAGATTGTTATGAGATTATGTAGATGTACATAGACTTAGAGGATGGCACCTTTAATTTGTGTCTTCTCAAATCAGATTGCCTATTTTGCTATGGCAAGACAATGTACTCACTGTTCTCAAATAGGAATAAATATTTGGTTCTTTAAATGCATTGACTTTATATGTGTGGTGCTTTCTCAAAGAGAAAATATCTTGTCTTTTTTATTTTTCGATCCTCTGCTCCCCAATATGTCTCCAAATTTTAAATGATCAAGTGTTTGGATAGCATAACATGTATAAGCATCTATTGTATATGTATTAGTACGTAACAAATGTATGAACAATGGAAAGCATAGATATAAAAATTCAATACAATTCACTAATGGTAGGTGAAGGCGTGGATCTACACAGTGGACGTGGCACTGATAAAACAATTAAAATGACTATTTGTTATTATCATAGTGTGCAGAAGAACTACTATTTGTTATTATCATAGATCGATGATAAAACAATTAAAATGACGGATTTGAACCCGGGTTTGGATAAAATTTGTCCAGTCATTTGGACAAAACCCAATTTTTTTGAAGAATTAGACTTTAAGTTAATTATATTACCGTTCTCTTTCTCAAAAGAAGCATTACAAAAATATGCGCATTTTCACTTGTACACTTAGAAAACCACAAACAATATCACATCTATGGTATACCCTTTGTTTCTTGGGGTTTTAGGGAAAAATTAATACAGTCTGAATAGCAGAATAGGATCCTTCCAGTTATATTCAATTAAATTAAAAATTTCTTTTGCAACTTAATAACAGGATTTCCTTTGTTACTAGGCTACAAAAGTGCATTGAAATATAAAGATCACAACATAACGACCTATTCTGATTTTCAAACAAGAAAGCAACCATAAGATCTATACATATACAGCATTAATTTCATCTAATGTATCACGTAAAAAGTTGGCATGCGTATAGCATTATCTTGAATTAAATAGGTCAGGTAGATTGACCCTTTGTGAGAGAATCTTGATCTCAAATAGCTTACAAAAATAAATGTTCTAGTAGATGCCATTTACTGGTTAGCTAACGGTACTATATAATCTTATCTTGCAAATGATGATTATATACATTAGCCAAACTGAACCATTATTATAAAGATTGTGTATTATCTTCACCGTTGTTAACTAAGTTTTGTCATCCCGTGAGCACTCTTGTTAATCACTTAACCCTCCTCCAGTGCAGCTGCAAATGGAGATATCCCTGGGGAGGACTAGTATGGACAAGATATATTTTTTTCATAAAAGGTCAGATATATCAAAAAAAAAAAAATACTAATACCTTATACCATAACTTATTTTATACCTGACCTCGAAAGAGAAAAATAATTTGTGTGCAATAAAACTCTATTTCTCCAAGCATTATATGTTATATAGAATTGAGATGTAATTACAATGTTAGTTCAGTCCTCAAACTTTATGTCATCCTAAATATTTCAAATTTGCCTTCTTTATATTATTTTCGTCCAATGGAGAACATCGATTTAAAACGTGGTAAATTATAAAATGGAGATATATGTGATTTTTTTTACTTTCAAGAAAAACCGTTGTTAGTTTTGCATATTGTTTTTGTCAAGAAAAAAGCAAGAGCTCAAAGTTATGAATTGGAGAGGAAGTGAATGTGATATACAATTAGTGGAAGTCTGTCATAAAGTATGTATGACTCATGACTCAGAACTCGGGAGGCGCACCAACATAATAACAGACCCGTAAAATAAAAAATCGGCCCAACAAAAAAAATATAATGCTCTCTGTCAGTTATTTAATCCAGTTACCCAGCTGTGACCGAGTTTCTTTAAGCTATTCTCGGCTGGTGCTGTCATGCCTGGCATAGTGGCATGTGAAGTGTGCTCCGTTTTTCACTACCTTCAAGGTGGTGTCTTTAGCGCTTAAGGGCATTTCTCAAAAGAAAAAAAAAAAGAACAGAAAAGGTATATAGAAGTCTTCAGTAAAACCGAATGTTATGTTACGAAGTAGGTGCTTCCATATATGTAGCAAACCACACACTGCGGATTTCATTCAACGTAGCGTAGTGTCAAATGAATTATTCAAGTTCTGTTTGGTGATGTAAAAAATTTGTGATTCGTGAATAATTTGAATATAATTCGGAAATGATTCGGAATTATTTAAATCATAGATCTCAGTCCAATAATAAAGCAAAAAAGAACCCAAAAAAAGTTTGTGAAAATTTCGGAAAATTCGGTAAAAATTCGCGAATTGTTCACCATCACAAAAAAAATCCGAATTATTTGTGAATCTTGTGACTGTGCTCCGTAGTACGTACAGTCACGAGCGAAACTAGAAATTCATGATAAATTTAAGATGAACAATATGTTGCTGGTAGGAATTGAATCCAAGCTCTCCACAACCACAAAATAAGCTCTAACTACTAAGCTACAAGTAAACATGTGATATTTTATGAGAGGGTTGTGTTATATAAAATGTTCTAAACAAATAAAATTTAATAAAGAGTGAGGCTATGGTACTATGCATAGCACAGATTGGTCCGTGCTACGGCTCAATATTTGAGTTTTCAAAATCCTAACGGTCGATCCGAACCGTTCAACATGATTATAAAATGAATATGTACTTGCAATCCAAATTTTATATTTTTTTTGAATTTTTTTACTATTTTTTTAGATAGGTAGAAAATCACTGTTTTTGGATGGTCCAGAATTTTCAGATCAAGTGATTTTCTACCTATCTAAAAAAATAGTAAAAAAATTCGAAAAAAATATAAAATTTGGTTTGCAAGTACATATTCATTTTATAATCATGTTGAACGGTTCGGATCGACCGTTAGGAATTCTGAAAACTCAAATATTGAGCCGTAGCACAGATCCAACCGTGCTATGCATAGTACCATAGCCTCACTCTTTAATAAAATTCAAATATACATAACTAAAATTTTAACATCATAGGGTGACTTAGCACCAGTACGGATGAATGTAGATCCACCCCTGCATACTGTGCAGGAATAAAATAAAGTAAAAAAAACTAACACATCTTAGCACACTCATATTTGGTGATCTAATATGTTGTGTACAAGAAAAAACAGAGTAAAAAGAGATGGATTAAGTCTAAGAATTAATATTTCTAGATGTTCCTGATGAGTCAATTCTATTAGATGGACAGGGGTTCCTGCTCACGAAAGGACTCGGCCAAGGGTGCGCAATGAGCCCTCATCTTTCTATACTCACGCTATCCAACATCCTTCCAGTGATTAATTGACAAAAATGTGGGGCAATTACACTCTTGGAAGTCACACATGTAGTCTCGCGGCTCATGCCAGAATGAGCTGACTCAAGTCTGATTTGAACGCACACATTAAGAGCTTGTTCGTGCAGTAATCCGTACATAAAGATTTCCATGCATTTATTACTGTGACTCACATAGATCATATTTAAAAAGAACAAGTCTCACATATATCATGAGCTGGAAAAGAATATCATCATCTCAAGATGTGGTGGTCACCCAAAAGGGACAATAAAAGAGTGGAAAGGAGTTTCATCTTCACTGGAAAACAAGTCGAGTTGAGTCAAGCTTGAATTTATTCATGATGAGAAAAATCAGAATCAAACGAACAAATTACAAAAAAATTTCAAGTTATTTTCGAATGAGTCACGAACTACGAATTATTTTTGCCAGTCCTATATATAATTAAGGGAAAGAAGGCAGATCACCAGCGTTATTGAGAATCCACCAGCAGCTTAGTAGTTCAAATGCAATTATCAAGAGGCTTCTAAGCGAGTTTGCACTAATGTCTGATTGAGAACGAGCATGTAATGATCCAATACGAATCCTTTCACATTCCTCATCCTTTCTGCTGAAATTTTTATTAATATCCTTAAAAAAAAATAGCAAATCTATCCTGTGTGAATTTTTTTTTTATTAATACCCTAAACCCTAAATCCTAAACTCTGTGTGAAAAAAATTTAAAAAACGCTCTGACCGCTCCATGATTGGACAATCAGCTCTCACTACCAAACCGCCCCACATTTGGGCGGTCACCTCTTAACACCAGACCACCCCACGTTTGGGCGATTTGGTGTTTAACATTTTTTTTTAAATGCTATATTTTTTTATAATGCTGCATTATAAAATGCTGTATTTTTTATGTTTAATTTTTTTATAATTTTTTAATTTACAGTTCTATTTTTTTATAATTTTTTAATTTACAGTTCTATTTTTTTATAATAATTTATGGTTATAATTTATTATAATTGACGATTATATTTTTATTTGTTGTAATATTTTATTGTAGTTTTATTTGTTATAATTTTTATAATAATTTATAGTTATATTTTTATAATTGACGATTATAATTTTATTTGTTGTAATGTTTTATAATATGTTATATATTTATTGTAGTTTTATTTGTTATAATTTTGTTTAATGTTATAAATTGGTCTTATTCGACTAGATAAACAATAAAACTAAATAATCTAAATGGTAAGTCTACAACATAAAATCGAAACAATCCAAACATGAAATACTACAAATCCATCTAACTAAAAAAAATAAAAAACCTAACGACGAGGGCGGCAACGACGACCGGAGAGATCCAACCTAGCAGGTGGATGGCGGTCCCTAGGCGGCAGCTGACGCCTCAAGTGAACCTCCTCCTCCTCCTCATCATCCTGGAGATCGTCCACATCCATCTCCGACGCTGCACCGGCTGCCCATGGATCATTCTCCTGCAAAAATAACTGTGTACGACGGACCCATAGGAGATCCTCCCAGATCAACGGCTGTGTACGCATCTCCCATGGATCGGCCTCCCAGGTAGAATGATACGTGGCCAAAGGCGGTGTGCCAAATATAGCAGAGGCAAAGGCATCTGCAGCCTGCATCCCACTCCTACTAGCCTCGTTGTCGTGCTCTCTAGTCTCTGCGTATCGTGGTCTATGGAGGCTCTGTACCTCATACCCGGTATCATCTCCAGTAAGGTCAGTCATAGTGAACTTGGGATTGGCCTGCTAGGTAGGAGCTCCATCCTGCATGTAAACAATGTTAGTTTTGCTACATACAAATAACTAGTAAGTTAATTAAATAATAAAGAATATCACTGACCTCGCCAATCTGTACTGGAACTCCATACTTGTTGTAGTAAGCGTTCCATGCGTTGTTATTCAACACCCAGTTGTGGAACGCCCAACCTGAGTTATCCTCTGCAAAATTGAAGATAACTTAATAATAATAGATTTTCAAAGAGAAATGATTGTGTATGACACCTTCATATTAACTTGTAATCACCTGCAGGAGGTGGCGTCATCTCATCATTATAGATAGATGCTTATAAATCAATCGCGTCGGGAAAATTAACAACCCACACACGATATTTAATAATTCAATTTCTACGACTCGGTATGACGTAACCAAACCAAGAACCCTAAACCCTAACTCTAAATCGCCTCAATCGCACAACAAAGCAACATTTCAACAAGGAGGAGCTCGGCTCCAATGCCATCACAAGGCACAAAACATAAATAAAATGAGTTGTGTCGGGTTACCCGGAAATAATCGATTTGTGCTTCGTATAGGGAGGAGTTCGGCTCTAATGCCTCGCCCCGCCTGGCTTCGTCTCGCCTCACCTCTCCAATGCCTTGCCTTTCTATTAATCGGCCGATATCGGGTTTGGTAGCGAGAAAGGGTTTGGGCGAAAGGGGAAGGAGAAGGGGAGGGGGACGGGAGAGGGAGGGGTTTGGTAGCAAAAAGGTAAGGAGACAGGGGAGGTCTCGGATGGCTAGCAAAGGTTTGGGGTTTGAGAGAGGGGGCAGTTCTGTTTGGAAGAAAGGGGGACGACCTGGTTATTAAAAAAAAACACCAAACCACCCAAACGTGGGGCGGTTGGTAATGAGAGCTGACCGCCTAAACATGGGGCGATCAGGGTGGTTTTGAAATTCTTTTCATACAGAGGGCATATTTGCTATTTTTTTAGGGTATTAATAAATTTTTGGTCCTTTCTGTCCTCTACAAACATAAGCGCATGCCATTATCAGAGCAGCAAAAGCGGTGCAATAGAACAACCTCCCAGTTCGCATGTTTATTGCTAGGTGTAAACGATCAGATACGGATCGGATAGTGATCAAACCGTATCCTTATCCGTTATAATTTTTCGAATACGGATACGAATACAGATAGTCTCGGATACGGATACAGATTGGATATTAAACGGATATGGATACGGATCGGATATCGGATGGATACAAATATGGATACGTATATAATTAGGATAATTAAAAATAAATTAGTAATGTACATTCTAGTAAAGAATAACATCTAAATATTATTTTTTTCATTCATAAATTAGATCTAATATTTTTCATAATAAGTTTGTTGATCACAAAAATATATCATGTTACTAAAATATTAGTCACTAATCATGTCATAGTTTAATAAATCAATTTAAGAACATAAGTACCTTTGTTGTGGTTTAGGGATGCAAACGATCGAATACGGATAGTTAAAAATCTTACCATATCCTTATCCGTTGTAACTTTTCAGATACGGATACGGATACAGATAGTCTCAGATACATATACGGATTGGATAATTTAAGTAATTTTCCGCCTTGCTACGATCGCCGTAGACTTGTACGAGTTGAAGGGAACTCCTTTGAGTTCTTTTCCTTACGCCGTGACTCAAAATCTCGTGCTAAAGAGCGTGGAGGTTCGAAGATTCAGATCCGGACGAAATCGGATAATATCCGATCCGTTTACACCCCTATTTATTGCAGATTCAAAGTAACGTTCAGATAGCCCCCAAAAAAAAATACACCCAACAGACTTAGAAAAATAACAAACAATACCTTCTCTCTTTCAATTATTTTGACCGGTCTAAGTTTACCCTGTCTCGGCTCTGTAGCATCTGTAAATTGTTAAATGATAGCTGTATGCGATGAAAGTACTAGTTACCGAGGGGGAAACCAAAGATGCTACTAAACATACATTTATTTACTCCAGCTTAGTCCAGTTGCAGTCCAGTAGAGTGCACCAGTACATAATTATAACGTGAACATTCTTAGTCTGGATTCAATACATAAACAATTACCCAGCATTGAATCAACTAAAATGGAACAGACATACTTTCCAATGTTTTTCTCAGACTGGATCAACTTTCCAGCTGTTTGATTAAGGATTGAACTAGTCCACATTATACAAATTCAAAAGACAGATTATGAAATAGGAAATTTACCCCCATTTCGTGACTACACCTAAACATCGCTACATACAGATTTACAAATTAAAGCAAGGAACAGAAAACTAGAAAAAAAAAAATCAAAGGAAAATTGAACTAATTAGCTAGCAAAACAGAGATATTCTACCCGTGAAATCTCCCCAGACCAACAGCTGATGGGTCATGACCATTTCAGTGGTAAGTACAAATATATAGAACTAATTTATTTTGTAAGCCATTTAAACATTAAATCAGTCGGATCCTCTGGCAAATCAGTTGTGACTACCTGCCTAGGTTGTGAGTGCACTTTGCTGCATTTTTTAGCTGAGCCAACTGGGATGAGCTTGACCATTGCAGCAATGGGCATACTAAGGAACCCCAGGAAAATGCACACAAACCAATGAGAAGATGAGAGAGGGATTGTATTTGCAAAATCACCAAGGAATTGCACAATTATAAATTGAAATATTATTGTGCTGGAAATAACGGCCACAAATACGTAATTGTCCAAAATGCCCTGGAACACGTTAATCTTCTCCATCTCTCTTGAGCTTATCTCATTAAACACCTATAATAAAAAGTAAAACATTAAAGGAATAAGAGGGAACAATATGATGCATCCCTATATCATCAGAGAAGTAAGATAGTATATAATTTCTCGGAAATCATTGTGAACATCTTGTATGCATAAGACAAGCAAGCCTACCAGATTTTCACAAATAAGAAAATAACCAATGCACGGTAAAATCTGATTCAGATATAAACACTAATACAAGAGGCACAGCTGGCATTGTTAAGCTAAACATGAAAGTTAAGAGTATAGAAAAATTATTTTCATGTTAATGAATTTCTTTCTGACGCACTCATTTACTTCTCATAGCCTTCATAAAATGCTCAAGTAGAAGATCATTGCTCAAAATATGGTTATTGGGCTGTACATTTTTCAGTACTTGTAATGTAACATGAGAGGAAATTTACCTGGCAGAAGACGAAGGAGTTGAAGATCAGAGTGTTGAGTGCCACATCAGCTGTGGGGCCCTCTAGGCCGAACAATGACTTTCCATCAGCCTGGAGATACCAAATCACAATGAACTGATAAAACGCCTGACCGAAAATGTTTCGCCACATCACATTACTGATGAAGTTGCCACCCCTGCCAACTGGGACATGCTTCATCAGGTCATTGTGTGGTGGTTCAGTCGCCAATGCGAGAGCACCAAGTGTGTCCATGATCATGTTAACCCAAAGTAATTGTACAGCAGTTAGAGGCGCACTCCCTACGAAGAACAGAAAGATTAAAAAGGATTAAGGTATATATGGGAGGGCATACATTACAAAATTTTAGAGATAGTGCGCAAAAAAATAAAAGCTTATTTTAGACAGCAATATTCCATATGGAATTTTTTGTTATTATCCAAATGGAAAAATGTAAATAATTAGTATTTCACCTTAATACTCTCATCATGAAACCATTACTTCCATAAAGTGATAAGAAAATCTATTCTAAACAGATTTCTAGATTTAGAACCAATAGAAACTTACTGAGCTCATTAAAGTGTCCCTTTTGGGTAATTACATTTTATTGGTCAAACAGATCATACTAAATAACTAAACAGTTCACAATTTCCTCCACCAAAATAAAATAAAATAGTCCACATAATTTTGTTCTGTTATTTTAACCTTAATAAGTACTGTTTTGGTAATTCAGGATAAATGTACAAAAAATTGGAGGAACTCATTCACACGAGATTTTGTCTTTAACTTTACATGGATAAAATCTCATTCTACCAACTAAGAAATTTTTTGTCTGCTCAAATATATCCATAAAGAGCAATTTGGTAATTTCAGCATTGGTACTTCATAATTAGATGGGTTCATCAAAGGAAAGCATTGTTAGCAGAAACAAGGGTTGGTGTTTTACCAGTAATGCAAGCTGAAGTGAAATTAACAATTAGTGCAACGACATTGACAGTCAATTGGAACTGCACGAATTTCTGGATGTTGATGTACACCGATCGGCCCCACTTTGCAACTGTCACTATGGTTGAGAAGTTATCGTCTAAAATAATGACATCAGCGCTCTCTTTTGCCACCTGTGTAAACATTTGAAAGCAAAGAAAATTATGCAAAACTGCATGGTGACCTGATTATATTTCTACCTGAATCACATATCCCGAGATAAAAAAAGGGTTTACAGATGACAAGCAGTACTTAATTGAATTGAATTCTAGGGTAAGTTTAGCTTAAATAATGTCTAAACCATATTATAGATTATCGGTAGTTTGGTAATTGAATATACTCAAAATATGATATTCTGAGAACTCATTAGACAAAAAAAGGCATCTTCCAGAAACACATGAAGTCAAATTATATATTGGTACCTCTGTCCCTGCAATACCCATGGCAAGCCCAATATCGGCCTCGTGGAGAGCTGGTGCATCATTTGTACCATCACCGGTCACGGCCACAACCTCATTAAGATTGGTACGAAGATGCTTGACTAACATGTGCTTGTCTAATGGCGAGGACCTAGCCATAACCTATCATGTCATGAGATATACTTGTTTAGAGCAAGGTTTTAATTATGTTCAGTGAAAATACATGCCAAATAAAAACTGCATTGAGCATGATACTCGCCAAAGAAAAGATTGCCAATGTGCTAATTTTGTTATAAAAAAACATTTTGCCAAAGTTCTGCCAAACTCTAAATATGGCAAGTATACTTGTTTAGAGCAAGGGATTGACTACGGTTAGTGAAAATACATGAGATATACTTGATCAAAACTAGCAAATTAAGCAAAAGAAGGTACATTGATTCATATGCACAAGTACCAAAACACATTTGTGGGCTATTTGCAATTTACACCAGGTCATTATATAATATATATATTAGAAATATATGAATTACTAAGTCACCCTGGTAGTTCATATATATAATAGAAATATAACTTCATTACCACATCAAAAAATTTGCAAACTAGAAACCCATCATAATCTTCTTGTCTTGAATTAATTTAAGGCAGTATTAAGAAGAAAGAAACAATTGGGCCAGAGCAAAGTACTTCTAACAATTAAAAAGAAACTGCAATTTCTTTTATAAATAAGAACTAAGAAATACCTGAAGCCTCGGGATTAGTGCTGTCATCTCCTCTTCACTCTTAGTCCTGAACTCTGGGCCCTCAATTGCAAGCCCGTCATCAGTCAAAATACCACATTCTCTTGCAATCGCCTTCGCAGTATTAATATTATCTCCTGTTACCATTCTCACAATAATGCCAGCTGACCGACAAGTGGCAACTGACTCCTTAACACCGGGCCGTACAGGATCCTTAATACCAACAATACCGATACAAGTGAACCCATTTACTGCTATCGGTTGATCAGCCAAGAAACCACCTTCTAATTCCATGTAGCCCAGACAGAGAGTTCTCAGTGCCTCATTGGCATAAGTCTCAATTGTTCTCGTAAGTTGGCCCATGGTAGCTTCATCAAGTGGAACAACATTCCCATCACGGTTCAAAAATTTATCGCAGGAGGCTAGAATAATCTCTGAAGCACCTTTGGTGTGGGCCCGGTAACCTCCCTCGTTTAATTGTAACACTACCCCCATTCTCTTTTTATTAGAGTTAAAGGGTTCAACTTTGATTAATGTCCCCTCCTGACGCACCTTCTTGAAATCTCCACCAAGAGATAAACCGAACTCTAGTATAGCGGTCTCAGTTGGTGTACCGAGTATTTCGAGTTTACCATCTTGGCTCACCACAACTTCTCCACCAGTGTTGGTAAAAATCGACTGCAATAGTAATTTTAGTACCTTGTCAGGAAAACTAGAGCGGATGCTAACAACTTCCTTGGAATCACTAACATCTTTGCTCTCACCACAAATGCATGCCTTAACAACAGTCATATGGTTGGTGGTTAATGTACCAGTTTTGTCACTACAAATAGTAGTAGCGGATCCCATCGTCTCACATGCTGCCAGGTGGCGCACCAGGGCTTTCTCATTCATCATTTTCTTCATAGCAAAAGCAAGACTTAGAGTTACAGCAAGCGGCAACCCCTCCGGCACCGCAACCACAACAATTGTAACTGCAATTGCGAAGAATTCTAGAAGTTCAAGCGCATCATCGCCTGACCACCAGAAATAGGAACCATCTAAAATCTTGCGCCTGACTAAACTTTCGGCTAAAACAGCAAATGTCACAACAGCAAAAAACAAACCAATTTTGCCAATAATAGTCGCAACCCCATTGAGTTTGACCTGTAAAGGTGTTTCATCATCACCACCTTCACTGAGGGTGGCCATAAGCTTCCCCCATTGCGTTCTCATGCCAACTGTTGCGATCAGCATCTTGCATGAACCATCTTGCACCTTTGTGCCCGATAATAGAAAAGGGTTCTCCTTGTTGACCATGACTGGTTCACTCTCACCCGTTAAGCTCGATTCATTGATCAAAACTGAGAACCCATCTATGAACAGGCCATCAGCTGGCACCTGATCACCAATAGCCAGGTGGACAATATCACCGACTAACAAATCATAGATGGACAACTTTTGGCGGTACCCGCCACGTGTCACTTGGATAGAAATTTTCTTCTTCTCTTTATCTAAATCTTTGAACTGGAGGGATTGCCTGTAGTCTGATGTGGCGGTGACGAGCACCACCAATAAAATACTCGCAACAATGCCAAGGCCATCATGGGCCCCCTTTGGCCAGCCCTCGGTAGCTACACCAACTATTAAAGAAAAAAATGCACACATGCCCAGAATCATGAGTGTCATGTCTTGGAGAGCTTCCCAAACGAACACCCAGAAGCTACGTGGCTGGATCTCCGCAAAACGGTTTATGCCGAAGATTGATTGGCGACGAGAAAGGGACTCTTCAGAGCAAGGGACACCCTCAGATGCAGAAGTGGCGAGTTTGGTGGCAAGGCCGAGGACATCACCGTGGGTGCGTAGCCTTTTTAAGTCATGGCCTTCAACAATAGAGCTGAGTTCGTCAGCACAGACCTCAAAGCCAGCAGCTTTTACCTCAGTTGGTACAGTGTATTCAGTGTGCACGAGACCTGGATAAGAAGAGAATGAATGTAAATGGATTAACCGGTATGTGTCATTCATGGTACATAACTACACATAGCTGGGAGCAGGGCAGGTGAGTATACTAAGGCACAAATGAGCAATATGCAATGTATAGGTAGCATAATAGTACACAAAAAGATGTGATTGGTCTTATACCAAAATCTGATATTGAAATCCATGTCCGCGACACCCCCCCCCCCCCCCCCCCCCAACCCATGTCCTGTATCCAGCAGTTTGTCCAACACACCACTTTCCCCTCCTCCGGCCACACAGGCACAAAAAAAAAGGAAAGAAAGGTAAAAGGAAAAAAGTAAGAGGACATAGTGCTCTTCATCAGTAAGGTCCAGGGACAAAGTAGTACCGTCCCAGTAAAGTCGTAATGTACCGCCCGTTAATTTCAAGTAAGTAAGAAGAATCTAATATGGGTTGCCATGTGGCTTTACCTTGAATAAATTGTAGAGCAGCTTTGGAAACAAGTACAGCAACACGCAGTTTCTCCTGAGAACAAAAACTTTGAACATCAGTTCGAAAGCATTATAGCAATTTCCATTTCTAAGGGTCCCTGTCTTGTTTCCTTTTTTCGCGTTCTTTTGTCTTTCTCTCCTAAATCTTATACTTCGTTTTTTTTTTAAATAAACTTTAGTAGGACTACACATAACTAGTTCAGAAAAAGAGTACTAACATACAACAAACTTGTCTATTTGAATCAAATTATTGGGCTGACAATATAATAGATAAGAAAAAAAAAACGGAACCATGACAGATTTCCCTTTGATTTTCAAAAAGAAGAAGACGGACAGCCTATGATATGCCAAGTTAGTTGGACAAACTTGATCGAAGATCAGAGGAAAACCATTATATCATTTAGTGATTTCAAATTCTATATGTAAAGAATTTGATTTCCAATTCGCCAAATTCCAATATGTTCAATAACAGACGCCAAAGCGAATAGAACCACCGATGGTAAAAAAATGATGTTAATTAGAAAAAGACCTGATTAGATCGCTTCATGGCCGCAGCCTCAGATCTCTTAGACAAATTAGCAGTGAATCTGAACCTTCTCTTAGGATTCTTCACCACGCCACACAGTTTTCTCCACCGCTGGAGCGACTCGTCCGACGAGTTCTTCGCCATCACTCCCCCAAAATTCTCCTTCAAATAATTCTCCATAGTCGCTCAGAATTACTCGGAGTTCGTCGATCTATCTTCCCTGGAAGAATCCCCTATGTATAGACGAACTCCTTCAGAAAGCGCGAGGAATTTAAACGAAGGAAAAGTACAGAGAAGTTTCCATTACAAGAAGCGGGAAATTTGGATGAAAATTGTGAATGTTATGGGAAAGAGACGGGAAATTCGTTGAAGCTTCGAGTCGCGCTTTATATAAGGTCGTTAGAACGACTCCTTGTCTCCAAGAATTTGACTAGAAATATGGTCAAAGTTGGATAGGTGATTTAGGTTGTTAAAGATTTTCTGTGACGGTATAGGAACATAAACCATGCTGCGAGTTTATGCCAACCATTGTTTTATACTGACTGCTTAATTGATTGAACCTGTCAGTGACATGCCACACCACCAGAGAGTATGAGATGCCGTTAGCTTAGCATCAATCTAAGAAAGCCTATATATAGCTCGAGTTATTGTGATTAGAGGTTGAGATAAATGGATAGATTTTTGGTACTTAATTATTTGGGTAAATTTATCACTTTTAGGTGTGCCAATGCACAACCACGAAAATATTTGCATAGGCCGTTAAAAAAAATGAGAAATATGTTGCCTCCCTTCCATGAAAGTTCACTTCCATATGAGTCCTTTCCCAATTTTATATCCGAATTACTGCATTTCGCTTCTTTCGGTTATGCTCATGCATGCCTACTAAATTAATGTATATCATAATACGTTTCCAAAACAAATAAAAGCATTTTTTTTAACAATAATATTTCCATTAAACCTGACATTTTTTTTTTACTTTTTTCAATATATTTTTTGAGGAATTGAATTCGAGACCAGTGATAGAGGCAGAACATTATTTCAGTGGTGTATTCAAATCTCTTATAATTCATATTTTTTTCAATATTTTTTTAACTTACTCATATTTTATCTTCTATTAGGATTTATAATATCTTAGTATATTTTTATTAACAATATGATAATAAATTGTGATTACATTGGCAAGTCCGATCAAAACAAAAATGGCTTGAAGAGGGAGATAATAATACTAAGTATTTTCATACAATTGCTACACATAGATCTAAGAAAAATAAAATACTTTCGTTAGTAATAGATGGGCACCTGAATAACAATAAATCTGTCATTAAAAAACACATCTCTGACTTTTATAAAAACCTCTTGGGTGAGGCTGGTCTCAAATGTGCTTCTTTGGACCCAAATTTTTGGGATCCACAAGACAAAATTGACACACAAGAACAAAATTATTTGGAACAGCCTTTTACCTTAGAGGAAATCAAACATGCCCTATTTGCATGTGAACCCAATGGAGCTCCTGGTCCAGATGGGTTCACATTCAAATTCTATCAAACATTTTGGGATGTAGTAAAACATGATTTATTCTCATTATGTGCAGCTTTTCATGAACACCAAACTTCTCTAAATAGTTTGAATAAGTCCATCATTTGCCTCATTCCAAAAGAAAAAGATGCTACCCTCATCACCAAATTTCGACCAATTAGTTTGGTTAATTGTAGTTTCAAACTGATTTCTAAAATTTTGACATTTCGATCAGAACAAATCATGAATAGAATCATAGATAGTAGTCAGGCTGCATTCATTAAGAATAGATATATTCTAGACAATGTCATTTTGAGTCAGGAGATAATCCATCATTGCCAACACACTAAAGAACCAGGAGTAGTTGTTAAAGTTGATTTTGAGAAGGCTTATGACAAAATTAATTGGGAATATTTGATAGAAGTTCTAGAACAAAGGGGCTTTGGTAAGAAATGGATTCTTTGGATTAAAGAATGGCTCCATAGCTCACAATCTTGTGTCAATATAAATGGAGAATTAACCAGCTACTTCTTTTGTAAGAGGGGTGTTAGACAAGGAGATCCCTTGTCTCCCTACTTATATATTTTGGCTGCTGATACACTTAGCAAAATATTCCAAAAAGGTAAAAATGCTCATATACTCCAAGGTTTAGGACCAAATGCCATAGATAACCATCCACATACAAACTGCCATTATGCAGATGATACCATTATATTCTTAAAAGCAGATGACATAAATGTTCAAAATGTTTGGTGGGCTTTGGTAGCCTTCGAAGCCCTCTCTGGGATAAAGGTCAACTATACTAAAACAGCCCTGTTTCTAATTAACACTCTAGATATAAATAGATATGCATCTCATTTTAGATGTAGTGTAGGAAATTTTCCTTTGACATATCTTGGGTTGCCTTTACACACTCATAGGTTGACTAAAGTTGAATGGTGTTTTCTAATTGATAAAATTGAAAAGAAATTACAAAATTGGAAAGGTAGTTTATTATCTATTGGAGGAAGAATTACTCTTCTCAACTCAGTATTATCAGCCATACCTTTATATTCTCTGTCCTTGTACAAAATTCCAGCTTTTATACTCAAAAAAATTGATCATATCAGATGTCGATTCTTATGGCAAGGAACTACCAATAGGAAAAGATATGCTCTTCTCAATTGGCAGACTGCATGTATATCTAAGGAATTTGGGGGGTTAGGAATACTTGATCTTAAGCAAATGAATATAGCACTTTTGATGAAATGGTGGTGGAAATTCAAAGACCCCACCTATCATAGGCCTTGGAAACATATGATCATCACTAAATATTACTCTCATACAAATTTTCCCATGTCTGAATTCTGGTCCAAAATCATTGCTATGCAGCAATTGGGTCATCTCAGTGTCTCATAAGAACCAGGTTCTCAATCCACAATCTCCTTTTGGCATGATATATGGTACCAACAGTGTTCCATGGCAACTAGATATCCATATCTCTACAATATTTGCATAACCACTGATATACCTCTCCAAACAGTGATTAACACTCAAGGTTCTGTAATGAAATTTAGACAAACCTTATATGGGGTAATGTCTCTCGAGTGGTCTGAAATCCTGGAAATCATTAGCAAAATCACTTGTACACATTTAGTCGATCGGTTGAGCTGGCGATGGGAGCCTTCAGGAATATTTACAGTCAAATCAATGTATAAATTTCTGAATTATAGAGGGATCAAACCTCTCAATTCCATGTTGTGGTGGTCTATACCAATTCCTTTGAAAATTAAGGTTTTTATGTGGTTGACAGCCAAAAACAGAATACTCACCAAAAATGTTTTGAGAAAAAGAGGATGGAATGGGGATAATACATGTCAATTTTGCCACCTACTTGAAACTAGAAATCATTTATTTGTTAATTGTGAATTCACTAAGCAAATTTGGTTTTGGATGGGCTCTTGTCAACCTTTTAGTTCACAATGGCACACTTTTGTTGATATTATACACTTTGCTAATCAATTACCAAATTTACATAGAACTGCATTGTTGATAGTGTTTAGTGCTTTTTGTTGGACCATATGGAAATATAGAAATGAATTGTGTTTCGACCCAGGGCAAAAGAAAAAATCAGTTAGACAAATTGTTTTACTCATTGTCTCCTTGGTACAATATTGGACAGGAAAAGTTAAAGAACAGGTGAAAGTGGCCACTGCTTTATGGCTGCCAATGGAGCTAGATGCTATCCCTATTGCCACTTTGCCTCCAGTTGATGAGCTAATGGAACCTGAGCTAGAAGACTATACTATGGTGGTTTATGAAGGAGCACCTCACTTTACTCCATGATGATCACATACAGAATTAGCCGATGTCCAGCCCCAAATTTTGTTTACATAACTCATTGCTTCAGCCCCCATTGTGTGTGGCTTATCTTTAGTGCTTTATTTGAACTGTTGCATGCGTTTGTTTTTGCTGTACTAGCAGATATGCTGCGGTACCAGTGGATAAATAGGGTTAATTGGTTGTTATCTGAGTAGGCTATGAACAAATCTGCTGTAAGTTAACTATTTCTTTAATGAAATGGGCGTACAGCCTTTTTATCAAAAAAAATAAAAATAAATAATAAATTGTGATTATTTTTTATTACTTAATATATAATTTTTGTAACGAACGACTTTGTTATATAAATATTATGTTGTTAATTTTTTATGAATGTACATATACAATGCGTGTACTTCTATAAAATATTTGATGATTTAATTTTAATATATGTAGTATTTTCTTATAAGTATATGTACTTGTTTAATATTTGATTTGTATATATATCTGTTTAATATCCAATCTATATATTCATATTAAAAAAATTATATTAAAAAAACAAATATAAATATTATTCGTATGTATCCAATCCCTTTACCTCCCTAGTGGTTTGCATTAATTTATCACTTCTGTTCAACGTGAGATTGAGTTGGCGCCATCATCCTTATTGTTAATTTGAATAAGCGCCGCCCATTTTCATTAAAACAAATCTGCTGTCCCATGTTTATTCGTAAAATGGCTCGAAATTGGTTCCTCTATGCAGTTGTTGAGACCACGTTGTATGACTGCTCAAATTTGGAATGGCAAGCACTTCAACCGCAAAAACCAACCACAATAAACCACTTTAATAGTTTTAGCAAGGCTAAATAATGTAGAACCCCTGCTTTTTTTTATCTATTTCTACTTGAATAGAGCAGAGTAAGTCGGATGTTCATTGAATCTATTTCACTTTAATTGTCAGAAGGAATTACTTTTTTCTGGTTCTCTTCACCTTTGCACATTAGAATATGGATTCGCTTAATATTAGTTGACTTAAAAGTATAAGAAATTAAAATGAAAATATTTAATTTTATCTAACACTGTTTTTTAGATTTGTCTTCCACATTTTAATTTCAAACATAACATCTTTACTTTTTGATATTTATCGACTTTTATGTCCCTTCACTTTTAGCAAACATATTTATTTTCTCTTTTGTCTTTCTCTTCAGAGTAAATATTTCGTCGGTGTAAATATATTTAAATCGTTAAAGAAATAATGCAAAATAATGCTATTTGAGTTATTTTGTAAGAATAGTGTAACAAATGTGCTACTCCAGTCTCCAAGCCGTTTTTTTTTAGTTACCACGGAATAATTTAAAAATTAAATGAATATCACTGTTTGGGACTTATTTCGCATCCTACCACCCACGCGCACTCAGTCCGCGCACCAAATTGGATGGTGCGCGGACTGGGCACGCGCACTGGCGATGCGCGGACTGGGCACGTGTACCGCGCTAAGAGTGACCCGGTGACCCGGTGCGCGGACTGGGCTTCAGAAGTCTGTCTTCGTTTGTGAATGAAAAACAGTAAAAATCGGAAATAAAAAGCACCAAGGGGTCGGTGCGCCTATCCAGTCCGCGCATCCCTAAGAAGCGCCTTTCCAGTCCGCGCACCGGGTCACCGGGTCACTCTTAGCGCGGTACGCGTGCCCAGTCCGCGCACCGTCCAGTTTGGTGCGCGGACTGGGTGCGCGTGGGTGGTAGGATGCGAAATAAGTCTCAAACAGTGATATTCATTTAATTTTTATTTTATTCCGTGGTAACTAAAAAAAAAACGGGTCTCCAAGTCTCCAAATACTATATAGCCCAAAAAAAGCTATGTACATACATAAAATAAAGGAAACGACTAATTGTATCTAAACTTCTGTATCCGGTTTTTACATAAGCTTCTAATACTAGAAAGATAATTGGATCAAAGGCCGGAAACCTTTTTCAATGATTTATTTTGTTACAAGCATTTTGAGAAAGATCTTCAAATTTTTCAATGTTAGATGACATAGAAAGACTGAGAGGGATGATTAACAAATAGAAACGCAATATGTTAACATTACTTTACCATTTCGAGAAGTTTCTTGCAATATATATAGTATTTCTTGGCTTGACCTCTATATTTTTATAACAAAAAAATATAGTATTCCTTATCTTACCATCGTGCTTACTATATTTGGACCTGTCACTTATTATACATTAAATACTGTAACAAAACAAAACGGCTATAATTAATATCAAAGTCCAACCCTCAAATTCATATTTCTAATTGTTTTAACATATAACAAGTGGGCTGATCCCTGTATAAAATGAAAAATACAACAACATGCTTGCCCCCACGCACAGATCTGTGGATAACACCCCACCAATATTTTATTGTACATTCATGTTTATATTTACACTACTGTCAATTATGCATATTTATTCTACTAAATATTTATATATACAATGTACTTGACAATACAATGTGTTTATAATTAAACTATGTTATTAAATTTGAACCACCAGATATTTAAACTTGATAACTTAATGTTTATACTTAAAACTATTCGTGTTTTGTAAATATTAGCTTAATCTAACAATGTGTTAACTATGTAAATAACTTTTTAACCAATACAAAATTGTAAGATGACAACTTGCCACCTTACCATGCATAAAAAAAAAACCTATTCGTGTTTAAACTTCCATTACCCAATGCTACATATTTGAACTATCTGATATTAAATTTGTACTTATCACGAGTTTATACTTTAACATAAAGATATTTATAATTTAGTTGTGTTGTGTTAATGTTAATGTATTATTATTGTGTGCGAATTTATATTATAATAATGTCAAGATGTGTCAAAAAAAGGGTGTAATTGGATCCCTCCTCTATATATATATATATATATCTATAAAAATATAGAGGAGGGATCAAATTACACCTTTTTTGGTGATACACTTTGACACCTACCATTTTCAAAGTCCAAATAGTCGATCCAAACCATTCAACATGATGGATATATTAAAATGTGCTTGGAGATCAAATTTTACATTTTTTTGAATTTTTTTACTATTTATTAAGATGGTTACAAAATCGTTGTTTTCAGACCATTGAAAAACAGCGATTTTGTAACCATCTTAATAAATAGTAAAAAAATTCAAAAAAATGTAAAATTTAATCTCCAAGCACATTTTAATATATCCATAATGTTGAGCGGTTTGGATCGACTATTTGGATTTTGAAATCGCAAAATTAACCTATAAAAAAAACGGTGTCATGATGTGTCACCAAAAAAGGTGTAATTGGATCCCTCCTCATAAATATATATATATATATAGAGATGAGCTATGCTACTCCATAGAGTAAAATGCGTTGGTACTTCACGTCGTATTTTCATTTTGAAAGTCCAAACGACCGATCTGAACCGCTCAACTTTTAATCCATATTGAAATGTACTTGGAGACCAAATTTTACATTTTTTAGAATTTTTTTACTATTTATTAAGCCACTTTGAAAATCTGAAAATCCGGGTGAACAGTAAAAAACAGTAAAAATTTCTGGACTGCCGGATCATTGATTTTCAAAGTGGCTTAATAAATAGTAAAAAAATTCCAAAAAATGTAAAATTTGGTCTCCAAGCACATATTAATATGGAGAACAAGATGAACGGTTCGGATCGGTCGTTTGGATTTTCAAAATAAAAATATAGCGGCGTGGAGCACCAACGCATTTTACTCCATGGAGTAGCATAGCTCATCTCTCTATATATATATATATAGAGTATGGCTAATTTGCTTCCGGAAGCATTTCGGCCAAGGTGCTTACGGGAGCATATCTTACAATTTGATGTTCAAACAACAAATTCAAACCGTTAGATGTTCAATCTATATTAAAATCTACTTGGAGACCAAATTTTACATTTTTTGGAATTTTTTTACTATTTTTTAAGTTGATTTGAAAACCGCTGTTTTCAATGCTTCAAAAATTTAATAAAAACAGCGGTTTTCAAACCAGCTTAAAAATAGTAAAAAAAATTCCAAAAAATGTAAAATTTGGTCTCCAAGTAGATTTTAATATAGATTGAACATCTAACGGTTTGAATTTGTTGTTTGAACATCAAATTGCAAGATATGTCCCCGTAAGCACCTCGCCGAAATGCTGCCGGCAGCAACTTAGCCGCTCCATATATATATATAAGCAAATCGCTCTTTTAAACTGCCTATCATTTAATAATTTTTATTTTAGTTCGTCATAAATATGAAATTCATGTTAAGTTCAATACATCAAATTAAGTTTGCATTCTATCTAACACTAATGTTCAAAATAACTTGAAATCATATTAATTATTTTTAATTAAAACATAAAATTATAGTATGCAATACATAATTATTTTACATATATAAACTCAATATTAATTGAACGTAATGATCCAAGATATATAGGAAGTAAATGAAATTTTAACAAAAGGCAAGGAAATTGACATAATTGATACTACTTTAGTGGTCCAAAGATATAACATTATTTTTTTGCTGATAATCAGATGCGGAGTCAGATTTTCAAACTATAAAGGTCAAATACATAATAGAGGTCAATCATATAAAAATTTCATGTTAAAAATAAATATCAATTTGCAGTATCCATGACACTTTACTATAAATTATATAAAAAATTATACATAATACAATAATACAAAGAAATTTAAAAAAAAAAATGAGTTCATATACTCTACATCCGCCCCTCTGACTGATGCTGTCCCGTTCACACTTCACAGTGGCTCGTAGGTAACTAATTTAAATTTAGATAGTTTGCACTCTGTAGGGACTAGGGAGCTATGAAGAATTTAATCCTAATAAATTGTCAGTGTGCGTTTCTTGATAAGCAGTGTGAAGCTACTTAAAACGGGCTAGTAATTTGGTTGGGCTTGCAGCCCGCTGGCCCGTTTGCGGAGACTCAGATGAATTGATGATGAGATGACAATAAAGGCGGACGCCTCCAATAATCCATTGTCTCAAAAATTTGAGATGCAATAAACGAATTTCAGTTTGGTTTTTAGTTTCATTTCATTCATTTTAGATACCAAACCCTAAACCGGCTCAGTTCCTCCACTCGGAATCTCCGATGGCGGGGAGAGAGGAGAGAAAACGAGAAATGGATCGGAGGGACGGTCGAGATTCTTACTCCAGGCGCCGTGATTCCAGACGGGAGAGAGAGCCCAGGTTCTATTCTCTTATCTGCTTGATTAATTCGATTGTACCTGTGACTAAGGCTCGATTTCATTGATTATTTAGTAAATATAGTGTGATTGGATTTGATTGTACTGGTACGCAACCTGACTGAACTGTTGCATAACTGTAGTGTACTGTAACTGACCTGACGTTATCACTCGAAGCAATCCTTTTTGTTTACTCTCAATTTGATATCCTCTTGTAGTCCAAAGAAATTGAGAAGAGACAGAGAAAGAGATGAAAAAAGAATTAAAGATTTAGGCTGTGCTGATTCATCTGGTCGTGACTCAACGAATAAGAATAGTTCAAGAGATATTGAGAGAGCAAGAGATATAAAAAGCACTGAGGCAAATAGGTCTGTCTATGGTTTAAAAGATAGCTCCGAAACAAAAAACAACAGTGGTTCTGATGCGAATAGATTACATCCGGACCCAAAAGAGTTTGCTCGGTCCAAGATCTACTTACAGGTCTTTATCTTGCTACTCTATGCAATTTTTGTAATTATTAAAAAGATAATTGTCATTTGTTGTCATTCAATTGGCATTAAATTATGTGTTAACATTTTTAAATTGTGTTGTAACATAATATGTGTGCACATGCATTCAGAGATGACCAATTTGACAAACAAGGACCAATAAGCCGGTTGTCTTTACCTGCTGTTGGTCTTATGAAAGGGTAAATGAGAGCCCATTTTCTGTACCTACTAGTACCTATAGCTATGATCCCCTCAGCAGGGTTTCAAACTTTTGTTATGTAACAGTAAAATGTTAGGTTAGTTGGTTAATACAATAGCTCTTTGTTTGTTTATGGTGTTTCCTTTGTGTTACATAAATTTGGTTGTCTATACACTTACCCAGACTGCTAGGTTTTTGAGATAAAGATCGGGGTCAAGCCTCTCAGTTTTAAATGTTGTTTTCCAGTCAGGTTTCGAACCTGCTAGTTTTATATTCCTCATTATTTAGTGACTAATTCTGTTGTGAGAAAAAAGGATCATGAATTTTTCCTCATGTAGTGGGATTCTGTGTCGATTTGTGTGCCTCAACTGCAATGTTGTAACTAAAAGAAATGTTTTGGGCTGCCTATGCTTATGTATGTGCAGCACGATGGGCGCGGGAGTTCTGGGCAAGTTCAGATCCATGTTCGACATGATACCGGTATGTTAACAATCATTCAATTTGCATGAGGATGAACAGTATTCATATGCTCCATAAAACCTCATAATATCATGTATACCCTGAAAATGTTGGAATATTTTGGTAACATCATAAGGGATGGGAAATGTCAGATAGACCTTTGTATGAGTTGATTCAAAATGTACCTGAACTTCCCCTGGTTCCTTCAATTTGGTAGAGCATAACCGGATGGAGAGGGGAGTTTTGACTTATGAAAAATAATGGGAACAGAGGGCAGTGCATTTTTTTTTTAATCTTTTGCAGCATGTATGATGTTCCCAATGATTGTGGGGACTGTGCATGATATTTCTTATTCTGCAGGAGCATTAGTGATATTTCTCATTCTGCAGGGCCATTAGTGATATGTTGGATAATATCAAGGGCTACACATGAAGTAGCTACTGTCTGTTTTAATTACTAGTTTCACATGTCGATGCCTGGTACCAGTAAGCACATGAGAGACCCTTTCAATTGGTCACGAGCTTGTACACCTCAAATGACCATTCACCCTTAGCTGCAAATTGGCACAGAATAACTAAAGATTAAAAAAATATGATTTAAACTAGAAATGATCATACATAAGCTTGAATAACTTAAAACAAGCCCATTCAAAATTAGCAAAATGTGTTGGGATACATACAAAGTTTCAGTCTGGAACACCATACATACCTGTGTATGGAGTGTGGTTTGAAGTTTTGTGAAGTGTATGTAGTATTTGCATATTCTATTACATCTTGTTTCTCTACTGCACCTTACTGAGCTTTTTCTTTGCTTAAAAGATAACACGAGGAGCGACCTGAGGGAGCATAGATCTGCCGAGAAATTGAATGATACGACTGAGGTTGAGATGAAACGCACCACTAGAAAAAATGACTACTCTGTGCGTGATCAGGATCGTTTTTTCCAGCTGGACTCAGGCCTGCCATCTGAAAAGAAAATGCCACCAGAATCAGAACCTGAGTTGGGTTCGAAAACACCGAACAAAGAACACAAATTGTTAGATTTGGCAAAAAATGATGAGAAAAAACTGGACACAAGGGATGATACATTTGGTAGGAGGGATGATAGAGTTGTTTCCAGAGAAAAATTATCCAGGTCTTGGCGGGATGATAGGTTTGGTAGGAGGGAAGGAAGATTTAACAGAGAAAATGAAAACAGAAATGGGAATTGGTTACCCAGGAATGACTACAGGGATAGGTTTAGCGGTCGGGCCCCACCAAGGGGCCGGGAGAGATTTAGCAGTGCAAGATTCAGCGATAGGAATCAGCTGCAACATGTGACTGGGGCTCAGACGGACAGGTGGAAGCATGATAAGTATGAAGAGGCTAATCAGAGCCTGACAAATGAAGAGGATGAGATTGCGAAAGTCGAACAACTGCTTGCATTGTGATTATTGTTTAGTTTTGTCTAAGTTTTATGTTGTGATTGTGATTGTATGGTGCTAATTTATTTGGAAGCATGTTGTTCCAGTTGTTCTAACATGGTTTCTTTCCTGTGTTAGTTTTAAATTTTGTCATGTGGATTATCATGAGTTTCGTGTAGCTCATAATCTCTTGTTGGTCATATTTTGAAGTTTCCTGCAATTACACTTGGAGCTTTTGTGATGCTGTGTTGAGCTCTTGGTGGGTTTTGCTATCCTACAGGATTTGCATGAACCTGGAAATTCCTCCCGAGTCAATATGCCTCTAAAGGCCATTATTTTGTTTGTCGTTTTTGTCTTTTCTGACCCTAGAAATCATGGTGAAATTATAGAAGGGCAATTTTCTACGTAATTTCAACAGTTGTTCCTGTGTATGCACCATAGTCCATTGTACTGATGTCTCCTCCAGTAATTGAAGTATGCAACGGGCCGTACAGATGTGGCAAGGATGGTATGTTGGTATCATGTGCCATGCCTGGCACCTTCATGGCTCGTGCGGTGCAAGTGATGTGTTTAGGCATTTGCTTAATTAGACGTGTTATAGGCACCTTCGCGGCAACTTGTCACGCTTGAGCGTGATGATATTATCAACGACTTTGTTTGACACGTGAATCCCCGTGTCTGAAACGGGTCAAAGCTTGCGCCTTGTTCGGGGCATGCAAACACGTGACAAGTGTTTTTTGTCCTCAAATTAAGTTGCTGCATTGAGTGGAAAACTTGGAAACATTCGGAACATCTCAGGCAGCGCAATTCCGCTAACCCTCAGGACCTGCTTCAAAAATTGCATAAAAGGAGGAGAGGGTTGGAACTTGGAAAGGAGAGGTAAGGGGAGAATATAATTTAGAATAATGTTTCTATCTCTCAAGCCGTCATCGCCTGTTCAATGTCCCAACTAGTTCAACCCACTTTTTTTTTTTTTGAGGAAAAACCTGTAGGTATTGATTGATAAAACAGCTATTACATAGTACCAAAGTTAGAGAAAAATTAAAAAGCTACAAACAGATAAAAACTATGAAAGGTAAATAACAGCTATTCGTAATTAAATTAGACTAATTTGCCAGTAAATGGAGCGACATTATATTCGCTATTCTTGCACATTTGCTGTCCTGCCTAAACCAGTTCCTCAAAAGATGAACTGTCCAAGTCGGGTCCTAGCATTCCGTCTGCAGTTTGAAGAAACCGACATCAATGCTGTGAGGAATTTGAAGATGTGTTGTGATATTGCCAAAACCTGTTCCTGTTCCCCTTTGGCTGTGCAAACGGGCCCAATTTGCCAGTTTATGTGGACCCAAATGCCTCTCTTGTGATGTACCGAAGAGTCACCGTATCCTTCATTTCTTGTACCAATTTGATGCATATTGCCTCTGTATGGGCTGCCTCCCATGATGGTAGTGATTGGGTATCCAACTCATTTACTGCATTCACCATACTTTTACAATCTGAGAACAACAGAGCCCGTCTCCCTTGACCCCGTCTCACCCGTTCTTGCCCTGTCTCAGCATTTGTAGTAAAACAAAGGCCTCTGCATGAAAAGGATCTGATATGGTCATGAAATCAAGTCCTATATCTCTAAGCATTCCAAATTCATCATAAAACATTGCCCCCCCATCCTGCCTTTCCCCCGCATGCCCATGAAGCACCATGAGCAGTATCTCGGTACCCCTTGGTACCAGTACCCATTGTCGCAAATTCTGCCTTGGCTGGTTCTGCACATCCACTTCGCTAGTTGGGGGCTCCATTAGCTTGGCATTTATCAGTATAGATTGGGGTGTGCTCTTCTTACCGGAATATCTCTTCATTACGACCCTTCCATAGCTGCCACATGATAGTTGTTGTTTTTCATCTTCTTCTAGTTGTTTTTTATCTTATACTGGTTGTCTTTCATCTATTTTTGGTTGTATTCTATCTTCTACTGATTGTCATTCATATTCTACTAGTTGTTTTTCATCTTTTACAAGTTGTTTTTAATCTTATATTGATTGTGTTTCATCTTCTAGTAGTTGTCTTTCATCTTCTTCTAGTTGTCTTTCATCTTCTATTGGTTGTCTTTTATCTTATTCTAGCTGTATTTCATCTTCTTCTATTTGTCTTTTATCTTCTACTAGTTATCTTTTATGTTCTACTAATTGTCTTTTATCTACTCCTAGTTATCTTTCATATTCTACTAGCTGTGTTTCATTTTCTTCTATTTGTATTTTTTCTTCCTTTGTATTTCGTCTCATTCTAGTTTTTTTCATCTTGTACTAGTTTTTTTTTCATGTTACACTAATTGTTTTTCATCTTCTTCTAATTGTTATTCATCTTCTTGTTGTTGTCTTACATCTTCAATTGATTTTTTTTTTTCATGTTCTACTAGTTGTCATTTATCTTCTTCTAGTTGTCATTCATTTTTTCAAGTTGTATTTCATCTTCTTCTAGTTGTATTTCATCTTATACTGATTGTTTTTCATGTTATACTAGTTGTCTTTTATATTATTCTTGTAGTATTTTTTCTTCCTCTAGTTATATTTCATCTTCTTATAGTTGTCTTTCATCTTGTAATGGTTGTCTTTCATCTAACTCTTTCATCTTCGTCTAATTCTTTTTCATCTTGTACTGGTTATCTTTTATCTACTATTGGTTGTCTTTCATCTTGTAACGGCTTTGGACAAAACCCAATTCCTTAAAAAATAGAAAGAAATGAAGAAATCACAAATCAATTATCAATCAATTCAAAAATCCCTTAAATGACATTTAGAAAATAGAAGAAAAAAAAATCATAACCAATCAGAAAGATGATACATTTTGCATGTGAAGAGTACGTGTGGCGAGTACGTGTTTAAATAAATTTAGACTTCTATATGTAAAATAACATAAAAATGATATATAAAATCAAAATATTTGATTGGAAGACTAATATTCAATTCGAAATTTCATCTTTTAATCAAAGTTATTAGCATATTAGAACATCCACGTGCAAATGGAAATACAATGACAGAGTCAAAAGCTTTTGACCAGTGCTGTCAACTAAGAGAAACTTCTAACAATTTTTTCAGTTAAATAATTTGTACAATTTAAATGTATTTTCAAAATTTAGTGAGATCAATTGAATCCACTCATTTTTTTAACTCCACCACTATAGAAATCATGTGAGTGTTATGAAAAAAGTTTTAAAAAACTACGACAAAATAAAAAAATAGAAATTTTAATTAGAAGTAAAATATACAATTTATAAACATCGCCGCTTGGAGATGAGAATCATGAGATGAAGGGGAAAATGGGGTTGAAAATTGGACAGCTATTAAAGACTCCTTCGTGGACCTATGAGAACCTTTCTGCATGGTTGGATAATCAACCAAAATCATTTTTTTTTTTCTCTCTTGAAGCCTTCGGAGTCAACAATAAAAAAAAATAATGCCTCAAAAAGATATAATTAAAAGGACTGAGGGAAACTTTCTCTAATTTTCTTTCAAAAAGTAATACCTGCAATGTAGAATATTATAATATTCAAGATGCTTTTACTAATATACACGTGGATGGTGATTTTGATATTATAATACCTGCGATGTAACCTCAAATAATTTAAAAAATTGAGGGAAACTTTCTCTAATTTTCTTTCAAAAAGTAATACCTGCAATGTAGAATATTATAATATTCAAGATGCTTTTATTAATATACACGTGGATGGTGATCTTGATATTATAATACCTGCAATGTAGAATATTTATAAACATAATTTGACCATATAATACTTTTTGTTTTTCATTGCCAATAATTGAGTATTTATTGTCTTCTGTAAATGTGTAAAGCCATATTGAAATCTTCAGGAATCACTCCTGTCTAGGTACAGCCGTACAGGTAGTCTCTTTTTTTTTTTGTATGTATATTGAAGCGGGCAGGAATTGAATAGTGAGAAAAACAATCCATTTGAATGATTAAATAAATCATAAGAACTCTGTTATGACTTTATTTCACTTCCAGAATAAAAAAATCTTACAGTCTTCCTTCCTGCTATAAGAATTTATCGTTCCATTTTGTTGCAAGTAAATGAAACTGCGTTAGGCGGGTCTGGATCCTCTTATGGTAAACTCAAAATTTTGAGTTTGAATCTAGATCGTCTGATCAAAATCCAGACCAATCCGGTCCAGATTAGAATTTATGGGGGCCTTTAATATTTATACGAATTTTAATCAAACAGCCCAGATTCAAACTCAAAGTTTGAGTTACCTTGGAGGATCTGAATTTGAGCTAGGCTGCCTAGGGCACATGAACTTAGCTGCCACAGGAATTTAAATGACTACCATTTCAGCAGAAGTTCGGTTTTAAAAAAAAAGCAGTGATATCATCGAGGCATAACACCCAGTCTGGCTTCTGTTTTATCATATTTCTGACAGCATGATTTCATTGACATGCTTTTTTTATGCTTTAGTTTTGCAAGAATATTCTTTCCAAATGCAGGATTCAAGCCTGCCTTGGTTTTCCAAGAAAGGAAATAACCTTTCATTGATCATATGCTGCTTTACCGCATTCTATCCAGAGTAAAAGCCGTTGCATGAACAACAATACGACCAAGACAAAAAGAGCCCTAGAAAGACCAACTACTGAATTGGTAACAATCTGTACCCCAGCTACCCACAAGCCACGCATTTACAACTTGCATAAAAAACAAAACTGCAATTGCTTCTGGCAGATCAGATGCGGAGGTCTTCTATATCAGTTAAAAGGCTTGCACCACCAATAGCTCTCTGCTCAGAAAGGTTGACCACCAATTGGCCACATGCACCGCTTATATCCTGACCCATTTCTTGCCTGACTGTAGTTCTGATGTTATAGATGCCTCTTACTATTTTCTGAAATTTCTTCACATTTTGATCACTGCTTGTTTTGTAAATACTGGAGGTACCGATTGGGTTAAATGGTATCAAATTCACAACCTGCCAAAAATTAAACAACCAATAAAGAATAAATAAACTAAGTATCAGATTGGTACAGTACTGATATACAAAATATGTAAACAACCTACCGATTTAAGATTTTCTAGAAGCTTCCCAAGCTGATGGGCATGCTGCTCTTGGTCGTTCACCCCATCAAGCATTATATACTCAACAAATACAGTTTGATTGCTGCTAGATGAAATCATAAAACTGAACTCAAATCTTTCTAATAGAATATTCAAAGTATTCCTTTTATGTATTATGTTGTGACCATATATGAGTTAGTTTTGGTCAAAAGAAAAATATTAAAAATAAAATAAAGCCGTATGTTAGACATATTTCACTCTCTATAAGTAAAAGTTTAAAAATTGAATCTTCAATGCTTTAAAATTAATTTTCTAACTCGAGCAGGTGATTTGTAAATTCTTGTTTAAATGAATTTCTAGGAACTTTTGAACAGGAGGTCAAAGTAGTAATTTTGGCCATTTGCTAAACACATGCCAATCTACAAAAATGGCACAATTAACACAGGTGCACCTTCTGTTAGGAGACTTGTACTTCACTGGAAACATTCTGCTGTCAGTAAAAAACAGTGAAAGATAACCGGGTTGTCTTTTAAGCATTTTAAAGGTTAATGAAAAGCTTGTGAAGTATAAGGCAAATTGGTATTTTTAAAAACCTAACCAGGGAACTTACCAGTATGGTATCAAAATGTAAGCGTGACAAACTCACCTGCTAGCTTGGTAGGACAGTAAAGCATCCATAAGCTTTGCAAGGGGAAAAGCTCTAGCAGCTGGCATTATCTGACAACGTACTTCCTGGTCAGGTGCATGGAGCGAAACAGCAAGATTCACATTTGGGAGATCATCATTAAATTTGTTAATGGCGTGTATAATTCCCACCTAAATTAAAAGAAAAAAGATGCACAAACTCAGAATTCTATTATTCTACCAATGGGCCTCTATAAAATAATAGAAGGTGAATAATCAACTAACGAAATAAATACCACACCAAAAATTTAATTATCAGAATAAAAAAAATTTAAAAAAAGGAAGAGAAAATTTCAGTGACAAAATTTCAGACAGATGGAACCTATAATAATGCCCTTGAACTGAAACTGCAATTTGTCAAGTAACACTTACAAACTAACTTGCCAGAACAAACACTGAATAAAATTTATCGCAGTATGTTTTAATCAGCTTACAGTTGATACAGTAATTCTCTTAGGTGATAGTTGGAAAGGAGGTCCTGTCATGATCTGGATTGCTTCTACCAATGCCCTATAGTTATTCAATGGTTCCCCCATTCCCTGACAAGAAAAGAAAAAAACTTGTCAAGACTCGAAAGTGATATCAAAATAATAAACTTGACATTGCACACAAAAAGAGCTGCAAAGGTGATCTCTGACGATTGTAAACTGCCCAATAGTTCAATAGCAACAATTTTTCTTCATAATGAAAACATCACTATGAACCTAGCAAAAGACGGTTTCAGAAGGAACAATTTGTATTCAAACCACAATCAAGGCTAAAAGAAACTAATTACCATGAAGACCACGTTTCGAATTTTTGAGAAACGGTTTGCATGCACCAGCTGTTCTACAATCTCTCCAGATGAGAGATTACTCTTAAAGCCCATACTTCCTGTCGCACAGAATCTGCAACCCATCTTGCAACCTACCTGAATAAAATTGTAACAGGGAGGATTTTACAGAAGTCACCGATACTGTGGATTTCCTTTAATGTGTGCTTACTTAACGTTGTACTGTATAATCGACTTTATAGTTTCATAGATTTAACTACCAGTTTATACCAGTTTTTGCAGGCCCAACATCAACATGTACAACACGAGGTAGAAAACTTTAGTTTCAATACTATGTATGAAAGTTACCCATTCTTGATCGAGTCGATTCAAATGCAACTTTACTAATTGCTAACATATTAACATTCATTGCCTTGTATTTTCCAAAACAGCCACTTTAATTTACCAACTGATAACAGTACAGAATTACAAATACTATCAGCGTAAAAGTTAGAAACAGTAAAAATACAAAATTTGTACCTGTGAAGAGATGCAAAGAGTAGATCTGATGCCTCCTGGCCGTGGCTTCCCATCATACTTGCCAAGTCTAGTATCATATCTCATGATTACAGCTTCCACGGAAGAACCATTCTGACAATATTACATTACAATTATGACATCTGCTTATTAAGAGAGAAAATGGCACTCTAGATGATGCATAAAATGCAATGTAGGTTTAATGTCATAAATCCTCACAGATATCCTAAATTAAATTCCAATATGTTAGCAATGGCGATTCCTAATCTATAGATAGCTGTTGAGAATGTTGACCGCGTCAGATTTGGTCTGAAGAAAAGAAGAGGAAGGTGCGATGTCATTAGCGGGCTTGGACTTGATGGGCCTTATCCTGTTAATAACGAAAGGGTTAATTTCTCATGTACCCTTAAAGAGTCCTTCAATTCCTTATGTACCCCTAAACACTTAAATGTATCTAATTTGTCTCTCAACTCTTAAAACTTTCCTTTTTACCCATTTCACAATAATTATGAAGTTAACCATAATTAAATCTCTAGTTAAAATAATAAAAGACAAAAATATCCTTTCTTGTTATGAAGTTGATCGGTCTCCTTGTTTTTCCGCGCACTCCTGCACTCTCCCTAATTTTTCCTCTTTGCCCCTTGTTTTTCTCCTCCCGTGCATCTCTATCTGTCCGCTTCTTTGATTTGATTTTGACACATTTTGTCTGGTGCTTTCTGCTTTTCGGCACTAAAACTTCCATTCCGGCGGTTTGTTTTCTCTTGTGACCTTATTTGCATTTCATAGTTTTTTTTCACTGAGGGATCAATAATCTTGAATTGATCGCTTCCTTTGGGAGGGGGGTGGGGGGGCGGAGTACAGACTACAGAGGTAGGCAATTGCAATTTTCATGTTTATATGTTAAATTTCATGGTTACTGTTAATTTTACATGATTGTCCCTTTTCTTTTCTCATTTTAAAATTCATTCAAATAATCTTCTAATTAGATCTTAGGATATCACACAATATGAACTAATTAATTCAAAAGGCTAATACTCAACAACATTTAATCACCTAATACCATATACTTGCTGATTGTAACTTTTTAAGTAGTAAAAGTGTAAAACAATTGAGTTAAAACATACAATTAGAAGAAGCTAGAAAACAAGACAAGAACATGATAAGTCCAATTATAGAGCTAAGAAAAGCGATTAAAAAGATCTGACTGACGATCTTAATTGAGCTAAGGCGCACAAGGTTTTCAAGATTTAAGCAAAGAAAACATAATCAAACGGGCACATTGTCGATTCACCACATAAAAAACACCGCAAATCAAACAAATCCAATACAATAAAAGAAAAGACAAAAATACCTGGAGGCGGATTAGAAGCTTGGTGGTGGCCCGATCCTTCGAATCAACGGCCGAGGAAACAGTTGACGTCAGGGGGCGAAACTTGGATCGAAGAAGTGGGTACGCCGCCGAAGGAAGGGAAGCGATGGTATCAATGTCGCAGCTAGGATTTTGGAGCACATGCCTGGAAAACATTTGTAGATGAGAAAACCCCTAGGTTAGGTCAGATAGAAAGTAAGAGGAGAGGAAACGTACTTCCAGATGACAGGGATGAACTGGTCACTGATGCCTGATTTTTCGAACTCGGTACGAAGAGGGCCATAATCGAAAATCGAGTGAAACGCCATGAATGAATAGTGGAAAATCGAGAAGGCGGCCACTGGTAAAAGTATCAGTTGCTTTTAGAAGTAAGAATTTGTAGCTTTGGCGGAATTAGTTTGGACTTCGGACTATCGGAGAGGAGTTGGATGTTGCTTATATACTGTTCGATTTGAGAGGGTTTTTTTTAATAAAAACTTGAGAAATTTAGATATATACCCATCATAACTTGTTCAATTAGATATTTCCCCATCAAAACTTCAAAATTAGTTATTTCTCCATCTAAACTCCCTCAAATTATTAATATCCCCATTTCTTACTTTAATTACTTGAAAATTAAAGCTAATATTAATAAACAATTAAAAGGACAAGATTGCCCTTCAAACAATGTACTCTCTCTCCCTATCTCCCTCTCCCTCCCTCGTTTCTTCCTGTGAAAAATGATTCTCTTCTCCAAGAGAACAATGAGCCGACGGCAAGAAAAATATTCTGATTTATAAGTTTACTCAATGACTGGAAGAACCGTAAAACATTACCTATCGAGGAGAGAAATAAAGAATTACATAGCTTCCTTGAGACTACCGGGGCAATGCATATGTTGACCTAAAACACACATGTATGTAGAAAAATGAGATGTTTGATGGAAGAGGAACTGTATCAAATTAAAAAGATGCTTTAATTCAAAAAAATGTTCTTATTACAACTTCAGAACTGTATCAAATTTCATAACTTCACAAATGCAAAGCACATGATTTCAGTATAGCATATTTCATATTACAATGAACAAATGGGTTCCTCATATCCTTGTCCGCGTGTATTTCTTAAAACAAATAGCTTATTGTTCAGTAAAAAAAAAACAACAAATCTAAAATTGTTTTCGTTCAATTAAAAGATAATTCCCGCTCCTCATACATTCTTTCTAATCCAATTCAAACTATTGATCCAAAGTCAATAGTACGTAATCAACTGGATAGCCTCTTAAAAATGGCTAGTCATTGGGTTTTGAAAGCTGATACTGGATCTGAAACAGACTAATTGTTGCACTATACTTTGATGTGGTCATTGGCTCAATGTTTCCATGGAGAAGAAAATCCTTTTCACAGGAAGAAACGAGGGAGGAAGAAAGAGGGAGACAGTACATTGTTTGAAGGGCAAACTTGTCATTTTAATTGTTTATTAATTTTAGTCCTTATTTTTTAGTAATTGAAGCAAGAAATGGGGATATTAATAATTTAAGGGAGTATAGATGGGTAAATAACTAATTTTAAAGTTTTGATGGGGAAATATCTAATTGAACAAGTTATGATGGGTATATATCTAAATTTCTCTAAAAACTTAAGGGTGCCAGGACTTATACCAGAATAAATGAATAATGCTATTTAAATTTAATAAATAAGTTAGTATAATATAGTATTGATTTACATGGTGTGATAAAACTATTAATTTTATATGAGTCCGGCTACTATTAATAAATTTAAAGGAGCCGGCCTCCTTGAATCTAAATATCTGTGCGAATTTTGATGCATATCAGACAGTTTAGGTTTGATTTTGGATGAGACTTTGTCAAAGCCGTTTGAACAAAATCCATACCCATTTTTTTAATATCATTTAAGGAATAATATTTGTCATTTCATATAGCATTTTGTTTGAGATTTTTTTATGAAAATATGTCAAAAAAATAGAAAAAATATATATGTCATTTAAAGAATGTTATTTATGTGTAGATATCATTTAATATGTCATTTAAGAAATATTATATGTCATTTAGTTTAATTTTTTTATAAAACTATATTTTCATGTTGTAACGCAGGGTACAATATTATTGTATTTATGTATTATTCATAGTGTGCAGCGAACTTATCTCAACTATTGAAAACTACTTTTTAAACATCAAGTAACATGGAGAACTTATCTCAACTATGCATTTTTTTGAATAACTCTTTTGAGTAAAAGAGCTGAACTATATTTCTTGTGTTTGTGCAATATTTGGAATGTACTTAGCATGAAATGTCCAGTCCAATACACAGTTACACACTAATAGACTAAGTAGTGTTTGTATCAATAGTTTGTTATGTAATTACTTTCTGTTAGAGTATTGTAACTAATGACAGCTAGGACTTAGTTATTCTTGTAATGAGTTGTACGATGTCTATATAAGACATAATGTAATCTTAGACAGAGACTAATGAAAAAAAAGATTCTATTCAACATGGTTCTTTACTTTACAAACTCTATCATTGTATCAGACCACATCTCTTTCCCTTTTTCTTCTCTTTTTTGATCATGATTCTTACCAGTTTATCTTAATGAATCACGATTCACTTCTTCAAATACTGTAATCACAACAAACTCTAATCATGATTCTTACCAGTTTCTCTAATCATTCTCTTTTTCAGTCCGGGACGAAAGATCTAGTACTATATAAATAAAGGAGTAAGCGACCGAATCTTAGGGTTTCCCTCTTTCTAGAGACATGACTATCGGGCAATCTCTACTGCTCGAACTCATATATAAAGAGAAGGCTTAGCCCCTGCTTGCTTCCACAACTTCCTTGAAGAATGAGATAGATAACTTTGGTCTAATAGTAAGGAGAGATAGATTCGGTGAAAAAGGGAATCTCATGCGGCGAAAGTAACACAGTCGTCCAAATCACCATTCCTATTTCTACAAAATTAGATCGGGACAATTTCCTTACCTGGCGTTCTCAAGTGGAGCCAATCATCCATGGCTTTGACCTATCTCATCATATTGACAGTTCTTACCAGCCTCCAGCGAAGGTTCTGACTGTCGAAGGGGTCTCAAAATCCAATCCACAATTTTCTCTATGGAATAAACAAGATCAGCTCTTGCTTGGATGGCTGCGTTCCACTATCTCTATGCCTATTCTCTCTCTGTGTGTTGCTTACAAGATGACCAATTCTCTCTGGCAAGCTCGTCATTCCATTTATTCTGTGATTTCCTCCGCTCGAGTCATGGATCTGAGACACTCACTTCAGATGAAATCAAGAGGCGGTCAGACCTGCTCCGAGTACTTTGCTCAGATGCTCAATCTTGTCGATCAACTCTCTGCGGTTGGAGCTCCGATTCCTGATTTTGACCTGGTATCGTATATTCTGAATGGCCTTAAATTTCAAGTAATTTAGCGTATTTTAGTATAAATATGCTAATTATATATAAAAATAATAATCTAACAAATATTTAAAAAAATTCGATTTTTTAGTGTTAGATTTCAGCATTTTTGCTATTTGTCTCTAAAAAAAAAAAAAATTTCAAGTACCGGTCATTTTTTGGCCGGTATGAACATTTTTAATAAAACTAAACAGGTTTGGGCATTTTTATTATTTTGTAATTAACTCTAGATATAAATAAAAATGTCGGCTCATAACCATTCATCTACCTTTGAAAATTATGATTGATAATTATGCACAACTGTAAATAATTGTTGAGAAAAATGTAACATCAGTTTCTGCATCTCAATTGTGCAACTTTAACGATCCTCCTTGCTTGATCCTATTAAACAACTTGCAACACAGATTTTATTAGCCGAGATTTTTATTTTTACCCAAAATAAAATATATTTTAATATAATTATCCAATTTTTTGAAAAATTTAAATTTATACCCAAACCGTAAAAAAATTTTACGGTTTGAATTCAGAATTCAAACCAAGGAGCCCCCGACTTTCTCTCTCTGTCTCTCTCCGCCAGAAAAGAAAAAAACCCCTGCTGCCTCCGGCCTCCGCCCGTCCGCCCCTCCGCCCGTCCGCCCGAAGACCGGCGCCGCCGCCACCCCCTCTCCCCGCCGCCACTCCCTCCTCTGCTGCCACCACTCCGCTGCCACCCCTCTGCTGCCACCTTCACCGGCAGCCTTCACCGCCTCGCCTCCCTTCTCGCTCATGGTCCTTGCTGCCTCCGTCGCCTCCTCGATTTGAAATTTCGTGTAAGTTTTTGTATTTTGATTAAAATTTGATTAGAGTAGGATTAGAGTCAAAGATTAGGGTTTATGGCACAAATTATTGTTGCGAAAGGGATCGTTGATATTGTTAGTTTGCGATAATTGGACTTGAATGTTTGAATCGTATCGGGTTGTTGATTTTCCCGAACGATTGATCAATCGTATTAATATTTATTGTATTTTGATTAAAATTTGATTAGGGTAGGATTAGAGTCAAGGGTTAGGATTATTGGCACAAATTATTGTTGCGAAAGGCCTCGTTGATATTGTTAGTTTGAGATAATTGGACTTGAATTTTTGAATCGTATCGGGTTGTTGATTTTCCCGAGCGATTGATCGATCGTATTAAATATTTATTTTAGGTAAGTATTTAAATATTATTTCTTTATGTATTTTTTTTTCATGTAATGTACTCATTTTTTTCAAAAGAACACACACAATTTAGTGTAAATAATTTAATTCACCCAAAATTAAACAGTTAACAAAACATATGATAATTAAAAGTTTTAATCACAAACTAAATTGAATTTTACTCTAATAAGTTTTGCAATTTTTTTGCTAATTAAAAAGTTTAAATTAATTAACAATTACCAAAAAATAGTTTTCCAAAAGAAGTTAATGTGAATCGAAAAATTTCATTGTTTGTAAATTCATAAAGAATGTGTAAATAGATGTTCTAGATTTTAACATTTCTATGCTTGATAAAATAATTTAAATGTTTGAGATTTAACCAAATTTTAATTTACTTATATAATGTATTGTACACATTCTTTGAATAGTTTCATTGTTTCTTATTACAAACTTTTAATTATCTTCTGAACCGTGAAACAAAATCTAGAGTCTCAAAATCTTGTACTCTTCTAGAAAACAACAATATTAGTATCTATTTGGGAAATAAAAAACTAAAAAATTGTAAAATTTGGTTTTCAACCAGATTATAACATAGAAATCATGTTGAACTGTTTGGATAAACAGTTCGGACTTTGAAAACAAAGATGAGGATGTCAGACGTGATTAACACATAAACAACATAGCATTTTAATCACACTCATAAAAATTCATGGAAATAAATATGGAAGAGTTGCATTGTTTTAAATTTATTGCACATGTCATATATTATTTTTTAAGAATGACAAAAAAATTGTGAATATAATATTTTTTTGAATAAATAGGCGAGAAAATAAAAATACGTTAATTTGTAAAGAAGAAAGTTAATCTTATTATTTTTTTTAAAAAAAAGAACGGATAATTAATTATCCAATTTAACATAACTATTAAAGGATTCTGTCTTTATCTTTCTTTTTTGTGAATGTCGGTTCCCTTTCAATTGCTTACGACGGGAGATGAGTATTGATTTTGTCGGTTCTTTAAGGTTGATATTTAAATGAAGCTATTTATTTCTACAGTTTTTTATGCTGTTAGAAATTAGTATATAACAGTATAACTTAAATGTGTTGAACTAAAATTTTTTTTACTGTCCAATTTTTTAGATTAATATTTTGAAAAAATAAATTAGCTCTTTGATAATAAAATTATAGTATGACATAAACAGTAAGAATCACGCAAAAAAAAATATACTTGAGAAATGATTATAGAAAGTATAGATGCTAATATGCATAAATTATTCTTAGAAAAATGATTCTAATAATTATACTATTAACTATTAACTTAGGATGACTAGGGGACGGCATAGGAGACCACCCGCAGCCGACCCGGTTGATGAGCCCATTCCCGCAGACAGCAAGGACCATTTCAGTCCTTTATTATGGATGCCTCACGATGAGCACCGAGTCTCAGAAGCATCTAGAGAGGTACTTGAATTATTTTTCTTTAAGTTTAAATTGTGTTGTTTTCATATTTTTGGATTTTCATGTTGTTTACTTTTTCCAACGCAGAGTGAGGCAATTATAACTGCCAGGGGCCGGTATTATGACTTCCAGTACTACTCGCAGATGGAGCCATATTTGCAAAATTTGGGGGTGCAACATTTGGTCGAAATTCTAGAGTCGGAGAGTACGATCATTAACGCGTCCCTCATTGCAGGACTAGTGGAGCGATGGCGCCCCGAGACGCACACGTTCCACTTACCTTTTGGAGAGATGACAGTGACTCTCCAGGACGTCAGTGCTCTATGGGGTCTGCCTATCCAGGGCGTGCCTGTTGGTGGCATATCTGACCCCACAGATCCAGGTGACATCACAATTAATTACATGCTCGCGGAGTTGTTAGGAGCGGAGCCAGATATACGTGGCAATGGGGGGGCCTCCAAGTACTGTCTGGACAAGAAGAAGCTGCGAGCTATGTTTGCGAGAGGTCTGGGGATGGATTCCACTCAGCTCGAGATTGAGAGGTACTCATACAAACTATTCATATTACATTTATTTGGTACTCTGTTTCATGCGGAAAAATGAGTTGCTCTGTAATTTCGATATTACAGATACACACGGGGATTCGTGATGGACCTATTTGGTTCTGTCATGTTTGCTGATTCAACTGGTGATACCATCCCGATGATGTATCTACAGCTGCTGCGAGACCTTCAGCCGTCGAGCTGCATGTACAACTTGGGTGGGGCTGTCCTAGCACATCTTTACTCCAACTTGTGTCACGGTTGCAAGGTGAGTATGTTATTTCCCGAGATTTTTGTATATAAGAAAATAAATAAATAAAATGTTAAAAATAAGAAACTGTTCACCAGAATTTCAAAATAAAGGTATGAAAGTCTAGTTTCCAGATAATATAATTTCTCTATACAAAAATATTACATATTAGTACAGTTTTAACGATTAATTGACAGAGGTCAGAATTCAGAAAAGCTGAAAGTTCAGTGAGCAGTCCTATAATTTTGATCAGATTCAAAATTCATTTTAGAGAAAAGGGCTACATGGAATTTTGTGTTCTTTATATCAAAATAAAGGTATGAAAGTCTAGTTTCCAGATAATATAATTTCTCTATACAAAAATATTACAGATTGGTACAGTTTTAGCGATTAATTGACAGAGGTCAGAATTCAGAAAAGCTGAAAGTTCAGTGAGCAGTCCTATAATTTTGATCAGATTCAAAATTCATTTTAGAGAAAAGGGCTACATGGAATTTTGTGTTCTTTATATCAAAATAAAGATATGAAAGTCTAATTTCCAGATAAAAACATTTCTCTATACAAAAATATTACAGATTGGTACAGTTTTAGCGATTAATTGACAGAGGTCAGAATTATTGGACTGCTCACTGAAATTTCAGCTTCTCTGAATTCTGACCTCTGTCAATTAATCGCTAAAACTGTACCAATCTGTAATATTTTTGTATAGAGAAATTATATTATCTGGAAACTAGACTTTCATACCTTTATTTTGATATAAAGAACACAAAATTCCATGTAGCCCTTTTCTCTAAAATGAATTTTGAATCTGATCAAAATTATTTTAATTATTTCTGTCTTAATTTAATTTTCTACCTTGTCATGCGCTTATTGTCTTATTTTAATTATTTAACTAATCCCTGATGGCTAATATTCTTCAAAATATAGCGGAAAAATAAACAAATCTACGGGCCGGTGCTACTACTGCAGCATTGGTCATGGTCACGGCTGCCGGTGGGGGTACCCGAGCCGAACGAGGATCCATGGGGAGCGCCCGAAAGCGGGAATCGACCGGCATTTGGCATGAAATGGTACGGACGTCATTTTTACAAGGACAACCCTCACGGAAAGCCAATAGGTATCAGGGTGGTCCGATCTCAAATTCAGAGTCTGGGTGAGACGCAGGTGAACTGGACTCCGTATCATGAGCTATACACTGAGGGGAGGCTGCCACAGATTGTAGCGGATGATCATCAGATGTGGCTCTACAGGGGTCCGTTGGTGTGCTTCTGGATAGTGGAGCACCACTACCCAGACCGGGTGCTCCGTCAGTTTGATTTTCCTGCATTCATCCCCGCAGATCCAGACGTCCCGAGATCTGTGATCATGAGACTACACGGGTAAGTTATGTTCTTTTTAGCATTTTTGTACTTAGCGTTATGTTCTTGGCTTTAAATTGCAACTAACATATGAATTACAGGATAAGACACAGTAATCACTGGGATAGAGATTGGAGTGAGTATCACTCGGAGCACTACAACAAGGCAGCGAATATGAGTGCTAACTTATGGCAGATGTCGGAGGTTGATGCGATGCAGTTTCAGGGAGATCCCCTATTGAGATATCAGGCTTGGTACCTGCGTGTCGGCATGGCTTCGGTGTATATAGAGGGAGATTACGGCGATTTTCTTCGCTCGATGATCTTCGACGATGATGGTTATACCCCCACTGGCCGAAAAGGTGCTCGCCAGGTAATGCACCTACAAGAACACATTTTTTAAAAGTATGAACATTTTTCGTAGCTATTTTTTTAAACTAACCTTGTTTTATTTTTTTAGCTGCTGGTAGCGCTTAAAGGTGCCGCGCGTTCAATCATTTGTCTTGGAAAACGTGGCTACAGAGCGGTCGGGCATGCGATGTTGCACTTGGTTGCCCCGTGCATTGAGGACCACGGCCACGAGGCAAAGCTGGTCACCATGCTACGAGACGCCGGAGAGAATATTGATTGGCGCGCAGTACAACCGAACGAGCCTGACGCGCCACCTGTTCTGAACAGTGAGATGCCACCGGAGCCCTCAGAGCAGCCAAACTGGGATTATCATCGTTGGGTACTGCGCATGGAAGGTTGGCATGCCTACCGTGACGAGCACGGACGTCCATTTCTTCCCCCGGTATGTGATTCTTTATTTTATTTATTTCTTTATTTTAATTAAAGATAGTTCAAATTTACTAAAATATTGGTATCCGTGCAGGGTCCTGCATACATGCCGCCACCGCCTGAGCAGCATGAGTCTCCAGAGATCCCGTCTGTGCAGGATGAGAGATTGACTTTCAGCCTTGCCGATTTTGCTCCAGCTGATCCGTGGGATACAGCCGCCTCCCCGTCACCCGCGTCAGCCGTATCCACCGAGAGCTCACGATTGGGAGGCCTCTGGTAGCGGGACGCAGTCGGACTATGCGTCCCAGCTTGCGGATTCCTTCTTCCGTACCCCCCCTCCACCACCAGCCACCCATGCGGCCGAGGATCCATGGAGTAGAGCAGTCGAGATGAGCCTAGAGGCCGAGCCATACGCTGAGTTTACACCAGCTCTCAGAGCGCAGGACGGAGAACAACAATGGAATGACTGGCAGGGCCGAAATTTCAGTAGGGAAAATAGGGGTATACCACCTCACCGATACACCCCTTCGCAGTACCGTTGATAGAGGGTTATTTTGGTAGTTTCAGTTCAGTTTAGCTATGTTATCCTTTATTATGTTTTAGTTTAGTTCTGCAATTTATTTTTTAGTGTAGTGTACTTTCGTTATGTTTTATTATGATATGGTTGGAGGTATGTTATATATTTTTATCATTTCATGGTATTATTTATTATGTTACACAACAACAACAAAATAACATCCCAAAAAAAAAAATATATATAAAACACAAAAAAAAACTCAAAACAGAATAAAATTAAGAACAACAATACGATAAGTATAAATACGGTTTTAACATATCAAGTCAACTTCAAAAATCATGAAAATTTGCCGACATGCAGACTTGACTTCGTAGAACAGGACTGTGAAGTTTCATGCAAAATCTCAAAACAGATTGTGAGATATCATCTCTCAAAAATTGCTCGAAATGCTGAAGTTGTGCGTCCGAGCCCTCCTTCAGCATTTCGAGCAATTTTTGTGAGAAGATATCTCGCGATCTGTTTTGAGATTTTGCATGAAACTTCACAGTATTGTTCTACGAAGTCAAGACTGGACGTCGGCAAATTTTCATGATTTTTGAAGTTGCCTTGATATGTTAACCAGATGTGCAAAGTAGGGCTCGGACGCACAACTTCAGCATTTCGAGCAATTTTTGAGAGATGATATCTCGCGATCTGTTTTGAGATTTTGCATGAAACTTCACAGTATTGTTCTACGAAGTCAAGACTGGACGTCGGCAAATTTTCATGATTTTTGAAGTTGCCTTGATATGTTAACCAGAGGTGCAAATTCTTTTTTTTTCTCTTCCTCTCTTTCTCTCTTTTCTCTCTTCCTCTCTTTCTCTCTCTCTTTTGTATTGAAAATTCTTGAGCTTTTTTTTAAGAAAGAAAATTTGTATTTTTTATATTTATAAAAAAATATGTTACTATATTTTTATAGTATATATTTTAGGATATATTTTATTTGATTTTCTATCAGCAATAATCTTTTTAATAACAAAAAAGGAACTCTCGATTACGATTAAGTGAAAACAATTATTATTTTCTTAATGAAATAAGAATTCAAAATAAAAAGAAAGATTAGAGGAATTAAATGTCTATAGAAAAAAGAGCCAGCCTCAACTTTCAATCAAAAAAATCTATATACAAAAAATCCATATGATGATACAATTTTTTTTTTTTTAGTATCTTACTTAACTTTAAGTCGATCTTATTTTTTTGATCCAATTCAGTTTTAATTTCTATTTATAAAATGAAATTCTCATAAAAAATAAAAATCAAAGAAAAAAAAGGAGGAATCTTTATGTCTCGTTATCGAGGACCTCGTTTAAAAAAAATACGTCGTCTGCGAGCTTTACCAGGACTAGTTACCCAATTGAAATATAATAAGAATAAAAAAAAACAAAAACACATTCCTCTCTTTCTTTCTCTTCTTTTTTCTAGCTTCTGATGCTTCCTTTTATAGCTAAAAAACAATTTTTTTTTAAAAAAAACAGAATTCAAAAAAAAAAAAAAAAAAAAAAAATTTCAAACCGTAAAAAAACTTTACGGTTTGAATTCGGAATTCAAACCGTAAATTTTTTTTACGGTTTGAATAAAGAATTCAAACCGTAAAAAAAATTTACGGTTTGAATTCCGAATTCAAACCGTAAAGTTTTTTTACGGTTTGGGTATAAATTTAAATTTTTCAAAAACTTGGATAATTATATTAAAATATATTTTATTTTGGGTAAAAATAAAAATCTCGGTTTTATTAGCCCAAAAAACACAAACAGATTTGTTGCTGGAAACATCCATTACAACCGTAATGGAGGTGACTGAACGTTTGAAGAGGAACATTCTGAGCTGTCTATTTGTGATAAATAACCTTCTCCGAAAAAGAAAAGAAAAAAAGGAAAGAAAAAAACACAAGGAATCTTCACCTCCTACAATTTCGTGGCAGCCGACCCCCCTCTCTCTCTCTCCGTGTTAGCTGCTACTTTCTCTCTACGTGGCGATGAAGGGGCCAGGGCTTTTCTCCGATATCGGAAAGAAACCAAAAGGTAGAACGAATGCCTCCCTATACAAGTAATCTTCATTATAAGTGGTTGATTTATTACTAGCAGTAATCTTTTTGTTTTTGTGATTCAGATCTGCTCAACAAGGACTATAACTATGACCACAAATTGACCATCGCCACTCTGAGCGCCTCTGGCGTGGTAAAACCCTCGATCTCCTTTTTCGATCTTTTCATATTTCGATTTTATTAAGTTCGGTTCGATTCGTACTGTCACTGTATCTCGGATAAACTATTGTCATTGGTTATTCTTCTTTGATGTTGGAATTCCCTATTTCGATCTAATTAAAAGATAGGTTCATTCGTATTGAAATTGCCTATCTGAACTGGATGTTGAAGTTTATCTTGTTCTATTTCTTCTTCTTTTACAGCATTTTTGTCATAGGTGTTCAATTGACTTGATATTCTGAAATGTGAATCCAGCTTACTGTACAGATTTAAGACTCTTGACCTACTGATCTTTCAGCTTTTATTCGGTCTAGTAGTCTCCCTTTAAAAAAAATGATCTTGTTGTACTTATGGTTGATTTGAATGAACCATGTACCAGAGTACCTAGAGGTGCAGGGGCGGAACTAGAAAATTTTAATAGGGGTGGCTGAAAATTAAAATGCACAATTGTGGTGAGTGGGATTTGAACCCAAGACCTCTCAATCACAAAATAGAGCTTTAACCATTAGGCTACAACTAAACATTTGTTATTTGTTAAGGGTGGCTGAGCTATATAAAAAGTTTTAAAAAGATAAAATTCAATTAAATTTCTATATGCATAATTAAAATTTTGAAATCATTGGGGTGGCTTAGCCACCTTTGGCTAAGCCTTAGATCCGCCCCTGTAGAGGTGTGAAGCTGGAAATATGTTCCTATAGTCATGATGGCACTCTGTCGCTTAGATATTAGTTTATGGAGAATGATTTTTATTTGCCCAGGGCAATTTCGGCTCGGGCTTGCCCACCAATCCCCAGGGACACATGTCAACCCTGTAGAAAATTGTGTGAACCTTGTACAAATTAGAACTTGTACAAGGTCCGTAATTATGGATGAAGACATGGGGAGTGTAAGATGCTGGGATTGGGGGGGAACCAGTCACGGAAATTGCCCGGAGCAACAAATAGTAACCCTCTTAGCTTATCATCTCATAATATTTAATTTCCCAAAGTTATTGATATTATGTGATGTATGTTTTGTTAGCGATTCATTTTGAATGTCCAAATACACTTTATTCTATTTTGGCATATTCCAAAGCAAATCACATCCTAATTCATATTATCTTTGCTTTGTTTTATTATCTCTGCCTACATTAGAAACAGGACATTATTTTTTAATTTTAAAAGCTATTTTGTTTATAATTTTGTCGTTGGTACATGAATTTTTCCATTGACTATGTTAGTAAAATTTGGCATTTACATACATTTTGTAGGTAGGATTACGCCATAACTCAATTTATTGTCATCTTGCTCTAGTTGGACATTTATACTACTTTGCAAGATGAATTAATTGTAACTAATTATAATTATGGATCGGGGGAGTAGTTTCATTACTAAATTATCATAGTAGTAGAGGTCTAGTTTAAACTTATTAGCTAATATTGTATCATATCATGTCTCTCTTCTTTGTTGATGCAAGTGTGCATTTCATTCCTTTTGGATTTTGGTACTTGCATAGAGAAATATCAAATGTTTGTTAGATTTTTTGCTTTCTTTGTATCAATTACTGTTGCTTTTATATAATCACACTGCATCATAATTTTACTGAAGTATAACAACGCAAACTGATTTTGAACCTTAACTGCTTATGTTGATTAACAAAGTCAATGTCTCAGAAATGTAGATTAGACTAGTAGCGAAATTTTGTATTTTACTTCTTCTAATGACCAAGATTATTGTGCAGGTCTAAATGTTAAGTAACATATTTTTTTCAACCTTTTTATTTCTGTAGGGCTTAACTTCTACTGCTGTGAAGAAAGGCAATATCTATGCTCTTGACATTGGTTCACAATACAAGTACAAGAATGCCATTCTGGATGTGAAAGTCGACGCAGACTCAAATGTGAGTTTTCACCTGCTAAGGCTGTTACACATTTTTAATCTCATCATACTGTTTTTGAAGTTCTGATCCTTTCTATATATCTTGTTGTAGATTGCCACGACTTTAATTATCTCTGAGATTTTGCCTTATACAAAGGCTATTGCTTCTCTCAAGCTTCCTGATGTAAACTCTGGCAAGGTACCATAAATGTATCTTTATCAAATATTTTTTGAGTTTTTGACTGTTCTGCAATTTGCATGGTTTTCAATTATGATGTCTATGGTTTCCATACAATGTCCTACTGTTTTTGTTGATGGTGGCAGTTACAGCCTTACTAGTACAGTTCATGGGGATCGGTTTGGTGGGCATGAATTGGAGAACACCCCATTATGAAACAAACTGAGCAAAGAATTTTGCAATTAGTTTGAATATTTAATTTTGCTTGGAGTAAAACCTATTCTCATTTTCAGTTGTAAACTTGGTTTTTGCGATCAAAATAAAAAATCCTGCTGTTAAAATCAGCAAGTTAACTCCTCCGTATTAATTCTAACCAAATATTTCCTCAAGTAGTCCATATTAAGATGATTCAAAGTCTGATCAGCTTGACTTAGTTTTAGTTAAAATTTGTGCTTAAAAATGTTCACAGTTGGAGGTAAAAGGAAGACTTTTCATTATTTATAAGAATCCACCCTCCATCATACTAATTTAGTTCTTGATTTATTGTTGAGCATCTATAAGTTTAGGTTTCTAAGTTGCACAATGTGAATTAGTTCGTTCATTCATTGTTGAGCAGCTAAAATTTTTGATCCCAAGTGTGCAATGTTAGATTGATGCAAACGGGATTTTAGAGGACGATTATGGTTAGGGTTTAGCAAGAGACCTAGACAGGATCCCAATAGAGATTGCTAAGAGGAAATATATAGAAGCACAGGGGATTTACTGAAAGCGAAATACTCGATTTGTTTTACTCATCTTTACTTGTCTTTTACAAATAACATTGTGCTTTTAAATAAAATTAATAATGCTTAGGTATTACAAATTCAAAATAAAATAAAATTAAAATAAATAGAAATCTCAAATATAACTATCCTCGACAGATGATAATGTGATCCCTAGGTATTACATAATGCCACTTTGGTAATGGATGGGCAACACATCTGGTTAGAATGCAATTCAAATTTGGGCACAGTTTAGCCTATTAATGAACCGACTCAGCTAACTTAGATAAAACAAACATTCCTGTCTTAAAGTATATAGTATATAGTAGGCTAATTGAGAATTTCTTCTTTTGTTCTTGTAGCTGGAGGTGCAATATTTCCATGATCATGCAAGTGTCACTGCTGCTTTCAGTCTAAAGCAAAACCCCCTTGTGGAACTTTCTACAACTTTTGGGACGAATGAGATCTCTTTTGGAGGTGAAGCCTCATATGACACAGCCAGTGGGAACTTCACCAAGTACACAGCAGGTTTTGGTCTGACAAAGCCCGATTATACCACCTCTCTTCATCTGTAAGTTTTACTCTTTCCAGTAATATTATTTGGGATCTATTTTATCCTGCTACAAGTCAGCATTTATACTCTGGGCTGTTTGTTTTTCGTGTGGAGCTACAGAACCTATCAAATGAAGTTGTGACCATGATGCTACTTTATGCTTAACACATTAAATCATGATGTTACTTTCTTATATTCAGAATATATCATATTCCATGCCCAACTAGATAAAATCAGTGATTTGGGGTGTTCTTTGATTTGGATCTTTCTGGGTTTGGGTTGACTGGTTTGGGATTTAAGTACACTTGGGTTTTGGTTGGATTGATGTCTCTCTAGTCAACTCATGGCGTCATCCTGAGTATTGATAATATGATATTTGGTCCCTTAGAAATAAATTTGTTCAGCTTCTGGTTTGGAATTGGAAGGACTTTTTTATGGTAAGATTTTGAGTTGTCAGGTGATGTAGTTCAGTTGTGCTCCTGGCTGATTCATTCAATTCTCTTTATCAGGCTATGTTATTCTAGATGTACCAAGTATTGAGGGGTATCATCATTCAATTTAGTTAGTCTTGGAACTGACAATCATCATATCATGCAGGGCTGATAAGGGAGACACTCTGAAAGCTGCATATATGCACCACTTGGGGGAGACCCGTAGAGCCTCAGCTGTGGTTGAAATCACAAGGCGCCTCTCCACAAATGAGAACTCTGTGACCGTGGGGACCGCATGCGCAGTTGACCCTCAGACGACATTTAAAGCCCGGCTCAACAACACTGGAAAGCTTGCCACTCTCCTTCAGCATGAGGTCAAGCCCAAGTCTTTCCTTACTCTCTCTGGTGAATTTGACACAAAGGCATTGGATCGGGCCCCAAAATTCGGCCTTGCTCTTCTGCTCAAGCCTTGATTTATTTTTTTGATTCCTGAGTTTAGTTTCTTTCCAAATATGATCTGGGTTACAATAAATTTGTTCCACAAACCTTTAATTTTTTGAGCTTTGCTATTGTGGGCTAACCCCTCTTAGGTGTGGGAGGTTTAATCTTCAGTTTTGTTGATTATTAATGGAGGTAATTTTGCCTCTGGTGGATGCACAAAAAATTTCTGTCGAGGATCTCTTGTGGGGTTGACTAGTGCACTGTTTCTTGTCTGGCAGCTTTTGCAACTGCAATTTTACAAGATCCGTGGTCTCATTTTGATCTTTTGTTTCCATTCTGTTCCATTTTTTTTTTTCTGTTTTTCAAATTAAGTTTTGCTCAGCTGTTTTGTGTAAGGACTAAGGATCATCAAAATTCTTGGGATTCAAGGTCCCTGTATTTCGTGGAAGTAATAGTGTGCTTTCTTCCTATATGATACTTTGACAACGATAGGTACTGTTGATATGATTACCAAAGCAATGAAAAGGCAAAAGATCATTTTTTACCCTCAGTAATAAATCTTCAACAATGCTATGAACAACAACGGCTACGGCCTGCTTCGTTTTGTATTTTACAGCATCTGGTTGCACTTGTAGTTTAATGAAGGTTTAAATCCTTTATGGGCTTTGGATTGTCTGTACAAATCCACTATGTGGGCATTTTTTCTTCTTCAACAATCAACATCATGAATTGTACCGACGCTTTTGCCCTCCAAGCTTTGTGTGATGTGAAATTTAATTACACCGTTAGAAATTGTTTCTCTTTTTTGTAACGAAACTGTTAGGGAAGCTCGACCCCGGCCTTGTAACCCTAAAAGATACAGGGGTTGGAGGTTCTCAGTAGTGCTGGTGATTTATGCCAGGGAATGAGTATGACATGAGTTGTGGAGATTACTTGTACTGTTAGAACTTCTCCGAGAACTTCCAAGCTAAAAATTCAAGTCTAATTATTTTCTGTTATTTTTTTAGTAAATTAATTGAATAGTTTCTTATCGAACGTTGCCTTTTCTTTGGTACTATGCAAAAAAAAAAAATTGCAAAATGTTTACTTTTTATAATTCATGAATCCTACGACATGTCGCTCAAATTATTGGCACAGTATTGATACAGAAAATTTGTGTGTGTCGGGTGGTGGTGGTGGTGGTGGTGGTGGGGGGGGGGGGGGGGGGGGGGGGGGGGGTGATAACTATTTTTTCTACATGCTGGTCTGATTTATATATTTTTATTGTTCCGAGTTACTGATAGATCAGATTTTATTCAAATATTTTAAACATAATCGCCGATTTTGATCCTACGCATAATACTATGTTAGCTCGTTCCCTTGATGTTCAGATAGTTAAAATTATATAAAAAAAAAAAATTAAGGACAAAAAACCCTACAAGAAAGGATAATAGGCGCTTTCAACGTGGCTCACAGTATAAGAAGGCCACCTGGAAATGCCACCCATACACTAACTATTTGTGCCGGACAATTTTTTTTTATTACATTTTGAAATCCAGCCGGACAAACTATAAAATAGAAATTAGATGGAAATGATAAATAATACAAATCAAAGTCTCTGCTCCTTCAGGTATTAATACGGAGCATTGTCTACACTTCCATTTCCTAGAACAAGCAGAGGGATATAGGTCGCACGAGAAAGGTATTACTCTTCCCTCTCCTTCTGCATTTTATCCAACAAAAAAGAATAATTTCATCTATTTGTTCATTACTTCTATTTTGTAATGATCCGTTCAACATAATCCCTTTCTCTTATTTTTGGCATTATATCAGGTTAAGAAGATTTGAAACAAGAGCAACGGTACCAAATGCCGAAGCTAACATCAATTAAAGACCACACACACCACGAGCACACTCTTATTAAGAGAACTGACCTCGCACCATTCAAATGCGACGGATGCCAACAATTCGGATTCAACATTGGATACAGTTGCAATGAGAAGTGTGATTTTCAACTACACCCCCCATGCACCGAGAAGTTCGGTACGTACATTCGTCTTCGCCAATTCAAGTGCAATTTCCTTCACTTGAGAGAACCCCCAGAAAAGCCCACCATCTGTGCCATTTGTGATGATGCAATCAACGGCTATGTTTATTCCTGCGCTGACGAGGGTTGCACAACCCGACTCCACCCGAGCTGCGCTGCTCTGCCTCACAGTTCTCCAAGTTCATGAAGACGGTCTTTTACTGGATCTGAAAAAAACCATTAACAAGCGGTGCTACATATGCCGAGAGAGAGAACTCGGCGGTCACAGGACATGGTCTTATGTCGTGCGAAACAAGTCGAACATACAATTCCATATCACATGCATGAGAGAGATGTTGGTTCGCTATTGGGATAGGGCTCATGATCTTGGTTCCCCCATAGAAGGCGATGGCGGCAAGTCTCCTGCCAGAACCTTAGATCGGGCAAAGAGCCAGCGTTTCAGTGTAGCATCCATATTTGGAGCTATGCTTGGAATTGAGACGGAGGCAGATTTGAATATGAGAAGTTTTCTGGATTCCCTCGCAAGCTAAGTGTGCTATTTTCTTTTGTCAATATTTGTGTGCATGTATGCAAGTTTTTGTGTATGTTTTGCCTTCAACATTGGTTTTTGTTTTCTTAAAAATTGTATTTGCCCGAACAGAATTGGAGCTTACTCTGTGAGTAAAAAAAATGAATAAATAAAAATGATTATACCTTTTACAGTGCACGAGTTTATTAGAAAATGATGTCATCTTCTCTGTATTAACACCAGAAAGATAATGTAAGAAATCAATCCAAAAGCACTCATTTTCTGACCATATTTTCTACAAGGAGAAATACTAAATCTAAACCCAATGATGCCATTACAAACCCAAGTTTTGCAGCTAAATTAAGTCTGTTCACGACAGTGGTGAAGATGCATCTCACTACTCAACAATCAACATTAACAATCGCTTTAAATGGTTTAAGATGAAATACAATTTTTTTTTTTTTTAATTACAATGTACATGAAGCCTGGTACATTGGTGGAAGTTCAACACTACATTGATAATCCCTATTTGGGATTGAAAATATTTCATGTTACTCTAGTGACTCAATTATGGTATTCCACAAACTTCCAGCTAACAGGATGAACTACTTGCATTATTATGTAATGCACAGTGCCAAATGACAAAACTAAAATAGACAGAAGACATCTTGTAATAAGTATGACATCTGTGACTCAGTGTGGCGTCCCACAAATTTCCAGCTAATCTGAACGAACTATTGAATAACCACAATATATCAATAATGCATAAAATTTTCAGTGAAACAAAATAAACGCAAAGAAAAACAAGACCAGGGAGACCCTAAACTGTATCTCTGCGGGAATCATGTGAAAAGATAGACACACCAACTGAGAGAATACTGTCATCTGTATTTGTCAATTTTGTACTAGACAAGCATATATCTTCTCTACCTATTTCGAAATAGAGAACCTTCAAAATACTAAATTATCATATTATAACCATTATTTTGAGGATGCATCAGCAACCTTTGTCCTTAAAGAACATACAAATGTTGGTGATGTATGACTGTTTAGTTACAGAAAATCCATTAAAAAACAAGAAATTCAATTTCGATTGGACGACTCTATTGCAAATATTGTTAGTGTTGGTGTCCTAGACCCAGATCATATGTATGATATGTTTAGTTTATTAGTGAATGATTTTATCATTTTGTACCTTGAGTATTCATATTAGTTGATCATTTGAGTTGATGACTTAAATTGTAGAAGTTCACAACGAATAAATTTGTTTACTCTTAAATGTCCCTTATCTTGGCAATCAGCAAGGTACACTGGTTGACCATATAAGAAAAGTGTAGTGATTAAATGATGGCCATGTTCTACAGGTTATATGATAAGGAGTTATCGATCTAATCACACATGTGCATACATGGAGATGTATGGTACTGGACAGACCTAAGAATGAAATATCATATGGATTGATATTTCATTGATATTTCATTGTGTCTAGAATTCTTTAGTTGAGATATTTATTTTTCTTACATAAGGGATGTGTATTGTTGGCACTGTCCAATGCTCTCTTTAACTAGGAGTTATATAGGCAGTTATTGCAGTGCATATAACTTATGCAGAAGAACGATACGTATCAAGAAACCATTGTCCCTTATATGTTAATATAAGCGATGATATCTCTGGGCCCTTTGATAAAGTTTGTATTATGTGCATGCAATATGATTATATGATAATCATATCATAATTAAACTTCAGGAAATCAAGAAAGAATAATTGGTAAGGATGACACATTCCCACCTTACGATTATTTGGATATCATATCGCAATGAATTGATACAACAACATTTTTAATGTTACAGGGATCGTGATTTTGCATTGTGCTTTTTCATCCACATTATTTGGATAATCAATATACCATGGCTAATTGTATCATTGATTTATGGAATTAAAATGTTTAATTCCATTGCCATAATGATGGGATCTCATAGGGTCACACCATATGAAAGATTAAAAGAAAATATATTAATAAAGCATATGTGATATGTATATAATATGTGCTAGAGTGAGGCTATGGTACTATGCATAGCACGGATGCATCGGTGCTACGGCTTAATATTTGAGTTTTCAGAATCCTAACGGTCGATCCAACCGTTCAACATAATTATAAAATGAATATGTACTTGCAAACCAAATTTTACATTTTTACAAATTTTTTTACTATTTTTTAAGATAGGTAGAAAAGCACTGTTTTTGTATGGTCCAGAATTTTCAGATCAAGTGATTTTCTACCTATCTAAAAAAATAGTAAAAAAATTTGAAAAAATGTAAAATTTGGTTTGCTAGTACATATTCATTTTATAATCATGTTGAACGGTTGGATCGACCGTTAGAATTTTGAAAACTCAAATATTGAGCCGTAGCACCGATGCAACCGTGCTATGCATAGTACCATAGCCTCACTCATATGTGCTATGTTAATTATAAGGAGTTATAATTAATTTGTACAAATTATATGTTATTAATATATGAACAATTTTTATGACATGGAGATGTTGTAAAATAATCCTAATAATATTTAAAGTATGTGTGATATATTTTAAATGGCTTTTGACACATGAGAGATGCATATAAATTAACATAGAATATTAATTTATATGTTGGCCTTTTAATGTATGGGATTGTGGACTTAATTAAATATTAATAGAGTGAGGCTATGGTGCTATGCATAGCACGGATGGCTAGTGTACTACGGCTCAATATGGTACTTTTTAAAATCCTAACGGTCGATCCGACCGTTCAATGTGATAATTATATGAATATGTACTTGCAAACTAAATTTTACATTTTTTCGAATTTTTTTACTATTTTTTTAGATAGGTAGAATTTTGATGGTCCAGAATTTTCAAAAAACACTGATTTTTCTACCTATCTAAAAAAATAGTAAAAAAATTCGAAAAAATGTAAAATTTAGTTTGCAAGTACATATTTATATGATTATCACATTGAACGGTCGGATCGACCGTTAGGATTTTAAAAAGTACCATATTGAGCCGTAGTACACTAGTCATGTGTGCTATGCATAGCACCATAGCCTCACTCATATTAATATGATTAGTATGTTTAAGTCCAAAGCCCAAATATATGTTATTTCAGCTGGGGAGAATTGATTAGTAATGGCATGATTTAAGAAATATTTAAATATGTTATTAAACTTAATCAATTTCACAAAAGAGAAGAGAAATTTCGGGACATTTTTGAGGTAACTTTGAACAGAAATTTAAAAGGGCAAACATTAACTATTCTGGATGTATGACCTATGTAATTTGAAGCCCTTTGAGTCAAGAATCCAACGGAAAAAGTTTCAAGTCGTTTGGAGTTACCTAGAAGGAGATATAAGAGTTTTAGTACCGAAAGGTCAAAAATTCAGTCGATCATCTCTTGGTTGAAATTTGTTCTTTCTCTCCCATTCTCTCCCATTTTCTCTCATGTGTTGAGATCTAGAAATCCTCTAAGAATTTTTCAGAAATTAACAAGAGGGTTAAACTAGGATTAAGGTTCTACTTGTTAATCTCTTACTAGCCTTAGAGATACAAGTATTTCTTTAATCTTTCAGTAGATAATTAAGGAGGCTCGTCATTTGAAGGGCTAAAGTACAACCACCGTTGAAAAAGAAAGGAAATAAGAAGTTGCTAAGCGAGACAACCCTTCTTGATTTGATTTGGAGATCAAATCTAAGGTATTATGTTATGTCCTTTTTTATTAGGCTAATTAAGATTGTTTCTTGCACTTACAATAACTAGATCGTTTGTTTTGAGTCGAATAAATTTTTTGTTTTATTCCTTGCTATCTAAGCATCAAAACTTTCAAATACATACCAAAACAAAAGTTTAATGAAGCCTGCATGACACTGAAACTATCATGCCTGAACAAAGTATCAGTGTACGATTTCAAAACTTCCATGGTGATGCAACTGTGCTGGTCAGGAATTTACTTGTACTGGTACAGGCCCGGTGCATTACCAAAATAAGATAACATGAGCCTCTCATCATTCAAAACCTTTACGCAACTCAACAATTTGGATGCTATGTGCTGATTAATATAAGTCTTAATCTTGAGGTTTGAACTTTTTGCCCCATTTAACGAGTAAATTCTCAATTTGAGCCTCCATTTTTGTTCCCTTACCTCCCCATACCAGCATATGAGCCAGGTCTTCCATTGATGAACCATCCACCTCATGCACCACTCTAAAACCCATTCTCTTGTAGAACCTCACAAGCTGGCGCACACACAAAATTTAATTTTTCTAAATAAAACAACAAAAATAGAAGCATTTATGAAGTTAAGTTGAATATATATTACCTTGGAGTGGTAAAGAGGGGTATCATTAATGGCAAGCAATTCAGCACGCACACAGCCCTGATCAAACCCATGCCTAATCACAACAGCACCAAGAAACAGACCCAATCCAAAAATGGGTCTATCCAGTTCCAGCGTGGCGTGACTCATGCGCATGGATTCGAGGTGGAGCACCTTACCACCGATCCAGGGCCGAATTATACCCTCTGCCCTTCCCAGTTCCACCGCCGCGTCCCCGGAGCGGTGCGCTTGGACGCGAAAGAAGGGGCCGAATGTGGAGAGGTGTATGCGGAGGCCCTGTGAACTGGTGGCTGCCGCTATCTCTGACATGGATGGGATAAGAGGGGAGGTTGACGTGGATGCCATGAGATGCACCATGTCAGAATAGGCGTATCTGTTCTTTCTGGTTGTTTAGATTTCTTATTTTTATTACTGTTTCTACCGTAATTTGGGCCTGAAATGGGCTCGGATTGTAAACGGATCGGATTTTTGGAAAAAAAAAAATTTGGGCATCGATAAAGGTCCAACGGTAAGGGGCACTGCCAACCTAAAGCCCACTAAATGAAAAAAAAAATGATTGAATAAATAAGTATATTATATTTTTATTTGCGAGAATGATCAATAATATTAATTTTTGTAGATATTACAAATTTTAAAGGACAAATAAAAAAATTCAAATTGTAAGAACTAAGAATGCTTAGCCTCCCTTGCCCTCTATTTCTTTTTTCCGTCTATGCGACCAATCTCAAAGTTTATTATATTATAGTAAAATATGTTATGAACTTTTGTTGGTTGTAAAATTGTTTCATTTATAGAGTAAAAGAAAACGTGTAGAGCGAAATACCCTTTTTTTGTCAAAGAAATATTTAGTTCGAACTCTCTGAAATTGTTAAAACTTATTTTGTCCCATCAATATAATTAGGATACATTTTATATGAAGAAAAAAAGAATTTAGAAAATTTTAATACAAACATAATGAATGAAAGTTTGAAAAAGAGATAGACAGAGAGAGAAACTAGAGAACACATATCTTATCGTGTACTTTTTAGTTCATTCAATCCCTTATGTTGAAAAATGTAATAAAACCTTTTTTGAAAATTGTAATAAAATCTTTCGTGTTAAGTTTATATATGTTGAAAATTGTAATAAAACCTTTTGAGTTAAGTTTTTATTTATGTTGAAAATTGTAATAAAACCTTTTAAGTGAAGTTTCTTTATGTTGAAAATTGTAATAAAACCTTTGGAGTTAAGTTTACATTTTTAGAATGCCTCACAAAAGGTTTTAATCTTTTGAGTTAAGTTTGCATTTCTCAGTTCATTCAATCCCTTTATTCTAGAAACTGTAATAGAACCTTTTGTGTTAAGTTTGCATTTCTAATAGTTTAAGCTTTTGGGTAAAATTGAAAACCATTTGCTATGTGAAAATTCTTTTTCTTTTCAACTCTAGTGTCCGTTTGACTTTCAGAGCACCAAACCAAACTCCACGGAGATTTTTTATTGATAGAAATTAATAGAAAAGAAGATAGAGAAACAGAAAGAGTACATTGGTTGTTATATTGGTAGAAAGATCGGTAGAAATTCTACCGGTCTTAAAAATCTCAAATATTGGACCGGTATGAATTCCACCGGTCTTAACTCAAATTTCTAATTTTTATATTTTTTCTGTCGCGGGTTATGAAGATAGCGTCACAGAGAATCCTGAATTGAGGTCTCAATATTTAGACCGGTATAACATATACCGATTCTAAAACTTGAATATATTTTATTGGGCTCCCTGTCTCCCGTCCCTTCCCCTGCCTCTCTCCTCTCCATTAGTCACTTTTATTCATCAAATTGACTATATTAGGATATTTATAGCAATAAAAATCATAGCAAAGTTTAGCGCACTGGAGCAAGTTCACTAATTTAAAAACTCCAAAGTTTTAGACCGGTGGGATGTTTACTGTTCTAAACTTTGGAATTTCGATTCAATTGTTTTGACCGGTAAGATGATTACCGATCTAAATTGCAACTTTTTTATTTCCTTAAAAGCTGTAGCAATTCGTGTTGCGGCAGAAAAAGTATAAAAATTAGAAATTTGAGTTAAAACCGGTGGAATCCATACCGGTCCAATATTTGAGATTTTTAGAACCAGTAGAATTTCTACCGATCTTTCTACCAATATAACAACCAAGGTACTCTTTCTGTTTCTCTATCTTCTTTTCTATTAATTTCTATCAATAAAAAAATTCCAAATTCCACCTAACCATAACCGAAGCAATATGCTCATTTATCATTGTTGTGTCACGTGCGACATTATTTGTTCTCTACAGCCTATCAGGCTATCAGCTGCGTAAAGATATTTCCAGAGCAGTTTTTACTTCATGCAGCATAAAAAATAGAGCAAAAAAGCAAGACTCGTACGCTGCAAGAAGTAAAAACTACTCTGTCAATATCTTACTCAATCAGCTCATACGGTTACAGTTTTTATATTAATTTTTGTTGTCAAACAAAACGGTTGGAACGACGCACGTGATGTATAGGCGTGCAGAGAGAGAGAGCTGAAAAACCACTGCCAAGATATCAAAAAAAGAGATAGAGAGCTGGAAAAAGAGAGAGAGAGAGATTTTTTTTATTCTCTTCGAAAAAAAGACAACATCAGCGCTCCCTCTAGCACGCTCCCTGTTTGCATGCTCGCAATGCGACACAAGTGTTCGCAAGAAATTCTAGAATCATTTTCCAAGTTCCGCTTGGACTCGGTGCAGGAAGGTGTACACTAGCGGATCGGAGTAATTAAATTATTAAACCCAACTGCATCAATTGCGTTACTAAAAGATTATAAATAAATAGGCCACCACTATTTAATATTTTAATTTAATTCTCTCCCAATTGGCGATAGATTTAATTCGCAAGTCTGGTACTTGGTTTGTTTTTTGCGTTGTTTGTTTTCTAGTGATGGGTGCATGGTTCCCGAATTTCCTATTTGCACCAAATTAACTGCCTAACATGGCGGAGCTAAATCTTTTTTATAAGAGAAGCAAAATTAAAATGTACAATATGATGAATGAGATTTGAACTCATGCCATCTTTCACTTCAAAATAGATCTCTAACCATTAGGCTACAAGTAAATATTTGATATTTATTGAGAAGAGTTAGATTATATAAAATGTTATAAAAAATAAAATAAAATTTAAGTTCAATATACTTAATTAAAATTTTAAAATAATAGAGGTGACTTAGTTACCCTACCAATACACTAAGATCCACATCTGCTAACATGTTCTCATCAGTATAGACTATTTTTTTGTGTGTGTGAAAAACAAAATATGAGAGGCTGAATTCGAATTGAGGAATTATTATCTTATTTATCGTGTTTCAAGGCAGGAATTAATTTGTATGACTTAGTCAAGATGGACGGTCAAAATGGAGATAATCTTTCATGGATTGTTTCGGAATTTTAGGGAGCTTAATAAAATTGCTATGTTTAACGGTAATGAAATTATTTTTAAAAAATTAGGTGTGCTTTTGTTATGGTTGTTTAATATGAAACAGATAAGTGTTGAGTTTACTAGTAGAATTTATGAGTACCAACTACCAGGTTCAAAACTTGTTGAATTGTATTTAAATAAAAGATTCAAGCAGTTGAAATTTGTATACTTTAGGAGTGATATATATATATAGAGAGAGTGACTAAGGTCAAAGTGGTAGTTCCCAAGTCCTGGTGCAACCAAGTCGTTTTCGGATTTTCAAAGTCCAAACGGTCGATCCAAATCGTTAGATGTGATATCTATATTAAAATTTGCTTGGAGACCAAATTTTACATTTTTTGGAATTTTTTTACTATTATTAAGCCACTTTGAAAATTGATGATCCGGGTGAACAGTAAAAACAGTGCAATCAAATTTTGGACCATGTGATCAGCAATTTTCAAAGTGGCTTAATAAATAGTAAAAAAATTCCAAAAAATGTAAAATTTGGTCTCCAAGCAGATTTTAATATAGATCACATCTAACGGTTTGGATCGACCGTTTGGACTTTGAAAATTCGAAAACGACTTAGTTGCACCAAGGCTTAGGAACTACCACTTTGACCTTAGTCACTCTCTCTCTCTCTCTCTCTCTCTCTATATATATATATATATAGAGATGGACTAGGCTAAGCCATGGTGTAAAACGACTTGGTACTCCACGCCATATCTTCATTTTCAAAGTTCAAATAGTCGATTCGAACCTTCCAACATGTTCTTCATATTGAAATGTACTTGGAGACCAAATTTTACATTTTTTGGAATTTTTTTACTATTTATTAAGCCACTTTGAAAATCTGAAAATCCGGGTGAACAGTAAAAAACAGTAAAAATTTCTGGACCGCCGGATCAGTGATTTTCAAAGTGGCTTAATAAATAGTAAAAAAATTCCAAAAAATGTAAAATTTGGTCTCCAAGCACATTTCAATATGGAGAACAACTTGAGCGGTTCGGATTGGTAGTTTGAATTTTCAAAATGGAAATAATGAGGCGTGGAGCACCAAGTCATTTTACACCATGGCTTAGCTAAGCCCAGCACTATATATATATATATATTTAAATCCATGGTAGTGGCTACTAGGAGTGATATGTTAATATATAAAATTTATACATTTTAGTAAAAGTTAATTGTTAAAAGGAAGGTTTAGAAACTTTATTTTAATACATATATTTTTATTGCTTAATTTTATGCTAAATTAAATGCAATTTGACAATATTAACATGTAAACACATTAATTTTGAATTAGATTAAATTTCACTGTTCGAATTTGTTATTTTTAAAGTCATTTTGAAGTTATTAAACTTAAATTCACACTAACTTATTTAATATTTCAATCTTAATATAATTTACTGTGTTAAATAGGATAAAAAGACTCTCTTTTTATATATCAAAGGGCCCCCATATCCGGCATCTTTCGGATGTTTTTCTTGAAAGTTAAATATGTATCGTTTCGTAAAGAGATAAAACTCCTGTCACTGTGCGAAATTCGTAATTCTATGCCAAAAAAGACTTCATGTTCCTTTTTTTTCAGAAATAACAAAAGTAAACGAGACTATGCAGCTAAATTTCGGATTGACAGACGGATTTACGCTCACATAGTCACATACGACAAGACAGGGAGGTAAAAAAAAAGTATAGCAGCAACAAATTTTGATCCATTGATTTTGGTAATATGTGTGGAAACAAGGTTAAATTGTTTGCACACACAAAGACACTAAAATATGTATATAATTTTCTCGAGCAGATCTAACAGAACAGAAGCACTTAAGCAAGCTCACATGTTTTAGGCTCTTGTCCCGGTTTAATTTTATAAGCTAGTAGAAGAATGTGTTTATTATATTTTATTGGAGGAAAATAACCGTCTCCCAGAAACTGTCCCAAGCTAGCTCCACCGTATTATGCAATAACATTAAAAGATTTGAAAACTAATCATGCACATGGTGTAATAAATTAATATTACTGTGATTTCTCAATTCTTTTTATATAGACAAAACAAATTAAGATATATTATCAAGCAGCGTTATCTTAATGTAATTATTTTAACAATAATAAAATATACTACACATTATCACTGTGAAAAATAAAATAATACTCTTAGTCAATAATAAATTGTTTCAAGAATTTTGGTTGAAAACACTACGAGGTAATTTTGTAAATTTTAGTGAGGCCATTTGGCCTTACTCGTATTTCCATTCATATTGCTTAATTTGCCATTAAATTAAAATTTTGCAACTGCCAAACATTGACACATTATTCGATTTCTCTTATGAGAACATACAATTTTTTTCATCACCAACCCCCACATATTATGTTTTCCAAAAATAATTTAATTTTAGTTGAGTTTATTCTTTCAATTGTATTATTTTGAGAACTGTATAAGTTTTCTTTGAACAACATATCCTTAAAATTAGATTGCTTTATATTTTTTTTTCCTGTAGATAACAAAGAAGGAGAAAACAAAAATAGATATTGGGTGTTAAATCAAAATTTTGATATTGTTGTATCATCCTAGCACTTCTGTTGTCCAACCAATTTCCACTATACATAACTTAAAATTAATTCCATCTAAATAATTTTGTTTTTCAGTATAAATATATAAAAGGTTTACCTTTATGTAGAATAATTGAGTAAAACATGATTATAGAAATTGAACGAACGGTGTTTTATAACAATAGATGTATGGTTCAACTTTTATGCTTTCAAAGATTTAGAAATATTAATAATTCAACTTCAAATGGGATTTTATAATCCACTGATCTAAACTTGATAAAATTTTAAATAAAACAAACAACAGTCAAATTTTGCTATATTGGATTCGGACCTCAGTTTTTTGCTATATTGTATCCATGAACTGTCCGGACCTCAGTTTATTCCCTATTTCCATCACCCAACTAGGTTATATTCATTTTCTTCTTGGATCTCCGTTTTTTTCCCAAACGCTAAGCTTGCTCAATTTTTATTTTTCATTTTTTTCGAACAACTTACAAACACAAACCGGCTACTATGAATATTTGACGTCTAATAAGCTTGGTATTTTTTAATGATGTCAGAAAAAAAGAATTAATTAAACGGAAAAATCAAATTAATTAAAAACATTTAATAAATAAAAGAAATTAATTAAATGGAAAATCAAATAGAAAATGATTATTAATTAACCAAACACATCTAATAATACAAGAAATTAATTATACAAGCATAATTAAATTAACAACACTTAATTCTAATTTATTAAGCTAGTTTTAATCTGATATGTACAACTAATATAATTTGAATCAGTCTTTAGTATCAATACACTTCATTTAGTTTGAATTTAGCATTATATATTCTACAAAAAAATTAATTGTAAAAAAGAAAATGACCAATTTCCTAACAAAAATTCTATGTATTTGTCAAACACCTACATTCTAAATTTTCTAATAGGTTAAAAGACCTTGGGAATTCACAAATTGATATTCTCATTTCCATATTCAAAAATTCTTATTCCCAATCGGAACACTACTTGGGGGTACACAATCGGAGTGATTTATCATATCTCAAAAATTAAAACATGATAATATGTATTGACTTTGTGTGTACAAGTAGTTTGTTAGTACCAACGGAAATAACTAAATCCAAGGTTTTGCACCAAATAGAATTCTTTCATGCATTGAACTCGGATACAGTTATATAATAAATTCTAATTTAACATGACCCACAATATATGCAATCTCAATTAGTTGTGTTTTCATTAGATTATAAAATCACAGGTATGCACAAAGAAAAAGAAACAAGGATAAATATTAGTTTGCTCCCACGCAAAGGAAGGAAAAACAGTGGAATTGTTTGTATATATACGGCCAGAGTATTTTATATATTTAATTCTATGTCTGTTTTTATGTGATGAACATATTTAACTTAGCTTTTGAACCAGCACAAATCAAAATTATGGTTTCAGATTTCGGTGCCACATCAGCTTTGGAGGGAATTGGGAAGCATCATTCCATATTACTTAAAAGTTACCTTTTCTGTTGTAATTTACTTCTTGATTTTTAAAACTTCAAATAAGACATGAGAATTTATATAAGAGCGAGAAATGACAGGAGGAAAAAAATAGCAATTTTAAGTTTGGATTACTGGTAAGTTTTTGCAAATTAATGAGCAATCTAAAATAAATATACAATTAACAGAATGAAACTTATATATAATATTTTGTTCCAAATACTAATGCAAACAAAACATGTATGGTTTTATCTACTATTGCACATCATATTGTGAAATAAAAGTAAGTAAAGAAGTTGCTCTTTTATAAGTTCAGTTGTTTAGAATTGTCTTGTCATTATGACTGTTCAAAAGCAATGATGATCAAGCATGTAAGATTTGTATAACACAACAATGAAAAATCATTTTTTTTTTTTAAATTCTTGGCAGTGGCTACCAAGTTTGAAAAATCATTTTTCAGTTGTAAATTTTATTAAATTTGAATGTTGTACGATTGAAAATATAGTCTCGAATTAACAATTAGATATTTGTAAAGACAATGCTCTGTGTGTGATCTTTTGTGGATTTTAAATAGTTGTGTGGCTTGATCTCTAACTTTTACTCGAAAAATAATTAGATACTTGTTCTTAACATTAACTAAACATTAATAATAATTAATTAACTACAATAAAAATAAAAATGTTAAAATATTGTCAGAAGTCGGATGGATATAGATTGCATGTGCACAACGGCCTCCCCTAAACAATGAAATAATAAATAATTTCATTCCTGGAATCAGGCCAATGAAAATGTACAAATCCTGGTAAGAACTAATCAACAACTAACTACAGGACATGTGTTATGCGACAAAACCCATGAAAAGGGATCCATCTATGTGTAAGATGTACGCAATACAGGTAAATCTTTCCAAGTAAGGCAAAAAGATTTACAAGTCATGTATTTTCACTAAGTTCTAAACTCAAACAAATAAGGACATATTAGGCAGAGACAAGTAAAATAGCATACGGGTGTGAATGTGTGATATGATATCTCTGTTTTTGAGGTGGCACAAGTCAAAGGGAACCCATTACCAATTTTTCTAAGTCGCATTAGCTGGTCAAAGAAAACCAATAACCCATTATCGAGTAATTTAATTTGATTATCTACTGCTTTTCCGGAACTAAACCAGTAAACAGGTAGAAATTAAGGTGCATCGAGAAACTAAACAACTAGAGATTTTGTCCCAATTAGGATGCTCAATTAATTAATTAGTCACTGCAAATAACAAAAATAAACCCAAAAAAGAAAAACTTGTTTCCGCTGCAAAAAAAAAAAAGTTTCTTTGTTAAGTAAAAGTTAGAAATAAAGCTACTAAACTATTCAATATTTATAAGAAGTATACATTTGATGTTTAGAGTATGTATCTTTCCAGGTACCTGATTGAGTACAATTACCTTCCATTAATTTCCAACCGAGCGATTGTAATTCGGTTTAGATATAGGAATATGTTTTGAGATTCGTGTCAAGTTAAAACTGACAATTCATATCTGCTTGTACTCAGTCAAGTATTTGCACTGGATCTTAATTCTGATTTTTTAACCTAGAACCTTCCATACAAAGAACATAATATTTGTCACTGGATTAAAAACTGATTTTCAATAATAAAATAATTTTAATGCCATATATTCACGTTTTCATTTATATTTTAAAATTTGAAATATAAATGTCGAATCCAAATCGACGATTTTATTCATATGTATCACCACCATTACTATTTTGTCAATTATTCTAAGATATTATGGCCATTTTGCCACCTTCAGCATCATCCATCATGGCTAGCTCTCTACCGCTATTAGATAGATAATTATATTTTATTTTTCATGACACTTAATTTAGCCTAAAGTAATTGATTTCAGTTACTTATCTTTATATTGTCGATTATTTGACAATAGTGATATCTTGGGGATTGGTCACCAATAGAAGGTTAACAAGACGGTGATAATCATTTGATATTTTGGATTTCTTAATGGTGTTTTACTTGGAACAATGACTTTAGATATATATATTAAATCAGATGGTGGATATCTTACATTGCATTTGCAAGTGAAAATTATATGAAATGTGTGCTTGCTATTTGAGTTTTATTATATTAAAAGTTGTTGAAAATTTATTTGTCATGGATTTTAGCATATCATTATAAATTGACAGATCAAGGTGCAACGTATTGAGTTCAATATCCCTCATTTATTTTTCTCATCACATCACACATATACAAGCTATTTTGTCTTAATAAAGCTCATATTTTACTTCATTAATACATAAGATTGCAATTCCATTGTTATAATATATTTATGCTTTGTTGTAATTAATCATTATATTTATATCAACATTTTTTTAAATTTTCTGGTTTCCGCCATCATTATACGAATATGAGATCACTTTTTGTGCATTACTATTACCTACTGAGATAATCTTATTATGTTTTAGGTGGAGCGTCAAGATTTTGTGAGCCGAATTTTTTTTTTTTTTTTCAAATAATTGAAGTTATTTTTTATTTCAGCAAGAAAACTTGAGAAATATAAATGGCATGTCTTGAGATTGGGAGTGGGGTGCGTTCGATGGGCATTGGACTCAAATCAGTCTGATGCCTGTTCGGAACCGTCCGATTCACTTCATAATTTGTACAGTTCACTTCAATATTCATGCGCGCATGAATCACAAAACGAATCGGACAATTCCAAGTAGATATCATACCGATTTAGGTCCGACGCCCATTGGACATGCCACGCTTCCTTGAGATTTCATCCCTAACATATTTCTCTCTCATTGAAATCTCTAACATATTTTTATCTCATTAAAATCTAAAATTAAAATTCTCAAGGGACGCCTTCGATTATATGTTTCTTTAGGATTAGATACAAAAGAACATCCAAGGAATGTAATTTGGTTATTCTTCTAGAGACTGTGAATTTATAGTGTCTCATTTAGATGGGGACGGTACAAATTTCTTTTACGGAGATGCCTATTACAAATCCTCATTTTACAAATCAAAATTGTAGCTTAGTTTTATTAATTTTACGAGTATGATGGTCAATAGTTTAGAGATTTTTTTAATAAATTGGGAGTCAATTATGAGCTTATTTACTATTTTTTAAATTAAAGTAAAACCATAATTTTTGTTTGTATATTAGAGAACATGATTTCGTGGTGCAATTTCTTTTAATGATTCATGTCAGGGAAATTATGTTAGAAACAAATTAAAGTCTAATTAAAGAAATTTATGTCAGGTGAATTTCTGATTTTCAAATTTTAAAAATATTATTTGTTAATTAAACAAATTTTGGAACAAAATGTATTTAAGAATTTATATATCAATAATTCTGAAGTTATGTTAATTTTCTGGAAGGCTAATGGATGCCAATAATTTGGGTGGAAGCAAAACCCGACCCGATACTGCTAGCAGTTATTACCGTTAGTGGTAGTGTAACTGAGATAATTAAGCGTATACGTATCCACCAAATGGCGTTCCATCATGGGAAATAAAGAAAAAAAAAAAGATATACCATATCTTAATTTCTTCATGATTCATGAACCGATCTATATATCGCCTATATATATGTGCGCATGTACATCCCAACAGGTAGCAACTAACAAGAGATTCCTCGTTCGTCGCCTAATACACACACTTCCTATTTCTCTACAACTTGTCTGCATACTAAGCTCAAATCCTCTGTTCTCTGTTCTCTGTTCTCTGTTCTCCATCTCTCTCTAAACAGGCGTGCAATGGTTGGTATTACATAGCCCCATCTCTTTTTCGTCTCTTCTTCTTTGTTGCTGTTTATTGGCGTGCTATTGGGTTGCATTACCACCTCTTTATAGGGGTTATTTATCATCAATTGTTGTTAGCCTATGATCATATTTTGTTATCCTGCCGATAACATTGTAATGAATAGGAAGGTTAAATTTTAGTGAATAACCAAATAAATGGTGGGAAAGATAGCATTTATCCCCCCTCTCCTATCACCTCCTTGTAAATTCTCTACCTTTCTCTTGCCAAACCATGAAAGGAAAAAAAATAATAAAGAAACATTGCATCTAGTAATGTATGTATTTCTTCCAAATATAGTACAAAATCTTCTATAGTAGGTCCCAATCTCTACCTGACATTTCCTTATTGGTGTATTTTTTTTTTCCTTTTATTTTAGAATTACCTGATATCTTTCCTTATAGTTTGCACTTTCTTTCTTCATGCACATTTTATTTATATTGAGATTAGTCATGCCAATTTGATGAATTGTCTGCTCAGAAAACAGAGATGAAGGCTCCAGGGGTGAAAGCTGTGCTTCTGTTCCTCTTTGTTGCCATCTTAGGTAATGATATATTTTTTAATTTAATTTCACCTTTGCATTGTGCATGGTTCTACAATCAATAGAGAGATTCACCGCCATTATTAAAATATACTTTGGTTTTTATGAAACCATTGTAACATGTTCAGTAAAATTTAGGGGCTAAATTAGGTGCTTAAGTCGGAGAATTGAAACATGATATTTGGCAACTGAGCTAATTACAGAGAGAAATTGCTAACGGGATTTTTTTGTATTTTCAGGCCAGGCGATCATTGTAAATTCTGTTTCTTATGATTATTCTGCATCTTTCGAGGCAAGCTCTTGTTCTCTTTCTCCCGTAGAAAATACCGAGTCCTCTTGATAAAAACTAAAAACATTGTTTTTTAGTATGTTAAAATCAAAATAATGGATAATATACATGTGTGTGCATTGATGATTTTAAATAACTTATTTTATTCTAAAATCGGTATCTTGAAAAATATAACTTTAGAAAATTAGAAGTATAATAATCCTATTTAATCATGCTTACACATTGAATGGCTACTTACAACATGACGTCAAGCTTCCCTTAAATGCGCCGTAAATGAGCACTTTAATAAAGGTCAACAAAAAATGTTGACCTTTTGTATGTATAACAAATAATGGAAAATTCATGGTCAACTAAACAACAAAATTGTTATGCCCCCAAACTGATAGAAAAAATTAGGAATTAGGAGAAAGTGAAGAATTTTGAGTTCGCATTGACTTGATGAAATTGCATTGTCAAAAAATGTACTATAGAATATCATGAATGTAGGAGTGCACTTGTACCAAACTTACATTTATCGGAAGGTAATTGAAACGATCTATATATTAAAGAGTCAAACTAGCGTCTTCTTCAACCCCCCCCCCCCCCCCCCCCCCCCCCCCCCAAAAAAAAAAAAAATTAGTTATATATCTGACCCAACTTGAACAGACCAGTTTGACTTATTTCTAACTTGACTCAACCTTACTGCCTACTGTACCTTTATGTTAAAATCTAAACTGAACATGATAAGTCTTGGTTCCAATATTTCTGCAAAATAATAACCACCATTCAATTTAATTCCCTTCCTCGTTTATAATTAGCATATGTTTAATTCTTGACAATTTAAGAATATTATATTTTGTTCAGTACACTTCCATTCTTTTTAGCAAGAATATAAGCTCGATGAAGAAAAATAATTAAAATCGAGTTATTTCAAGACAAATTCTCTCTCTCATTTCTGATAACGCTGCATCAAATCAAAACAGACATATCACTGACACCAAAATGAACTGATAATGGGATTTATTCACAGCTTTATCTATTACTAGTCCTATAACTTAATTTAACAAAAAAATATTTTGTTCTTAGTGCTTGGCTGAACCACTAAAGCCGCACTATGGAGGAGGGATCTTAGTCAATCCAGAATTCAACAACATGCTCAACGGTTGGGTATCATTTGGCTATGCAAATGTAGAACACAAAGTTTCTAAGTCAGGGAACAAGTACGCTGTTGCTGTCAATCGAAGTGTGCTACACCACAGCATCTCTCAGAAAGTTCAATTGCATAAAGACAGCCTCTACTCTGTTTCTGGTAAGACAAATTAAATCCAACTTTGATCCAAAATAACAAGATACTATTTCCAGAGATGGACATGGATGTTTTTGCCAGTAGCTGGCACATATAGATTATGGAATTACCGATTTATGTATGTGATTCTAATGATACTATAACAGTCAAATTGGTACCATATTAGGACTTCAAATCCCTGTAGCAGCTGATGTAGTTATATCAATTAAAAAAGAATTGTATATGATGTGACTATATTTGTGATCTTTCAGCCTGGTTGCAAGTGAACAAAGGGAGCGCAGAGGTCAGAGCTTTAGTAAAGACTGCAGTTGGGTTTGTACCAGTGGGTTCAGTCGTGGCTAAGGAATCATGTTGGTCAATGCTTAAAGGAGGTTTCACTGTTAATATTTCTGGTCCAGGTGAATTATACTTCGAGGTAATTAATACTTATATATAAAAAATAATCAATAGTGGTTAAATAAATTGCATGGCGATATTGATCTGATCAGTTAAAACTTCAAAACAGACCAACAACTCGACAGCCGAGATATGGGTCGACAATGTATCCTTACAGCCCTTTGCTCAAGATGAATGGAGAAGTCACCATAATGAAAGCATCAACCAGGTTTGCCAACATAACATAGCAATTCTTTTATTATAGCTTTTCTAATAGAAGATTGTAAAAGTTCATTTAAATTGGCACTGTCACTCAGGTACGCAAGAAGAGGGTTAATGTCACAGCTGTAGATTCAAACGGAAAACCAATAGCTGGTGCAAAATTCTCAGTCGATCCAATTCGGCCCGGATTCCCTTTTGGCACGGCAATCAACCAGGCTATCCTCAGAAACGCAGACTACCAGAGGTGGTTCGCATCCCGCTTCACTGTGACCACATTTGAGAATGAGATGAAATGGTACAGCACCGAATATACCCCAGGACACGAAGACTACTCCGCAGCCGATGCGATGCTAGCATTTGCCAAGCAGCACGGAATCCGTGTCAGAGGACACAACGTGTTCTGGGATGATCAAAAGTTAGTATACCATGCTATTGTTAAAATATATTTTTCAAAAGACTTTGGTGCTTGCAAATGCATTTTCAGTTTAGCACATCCCATCTAAAAATTGACACTTATATGTCCGTAGAAAAGAAAAACAAAAAGAAACCAAAATATATAAAAATTTCAAACTATTGAGTGCAAATTACTCACAAGTTTCTCCTACCAGTAAATTGTGCTCTATAAGAAGTCGATATTTATATTCTATCAATAATTACAACCAAAAAGTAAATCATGCTCTCAGCAAGGCAAAAACCAAATAAAAAACCATACAACAAACACTAAATGGAAGTCCTTGACTCAATTTGATGATGAAATTTCTGTCAACAGTACTCAGATGTCTTGGGTTAGATATCTCTCCAAACCGCAGTTCGAGCAAGCAGTACAGAAGCGTTTGAAATCTGTCGTGAACAGGTACAAAGGCCAGGTGATTCATTGGGACGTGGTAAATGAGAATGTGCACTTCAACTTCTTCGAGACCAGGCTCAGCCCTGATGCTTCAACAAAAATCTTCCAGAAGGTGAACAAGATCGACCCAAATGTAATTCTCTTTATGAACGACTACAACACTCTCGAGCAGCCAGGAGACTGGAATGCTATGCCTGATAGGTATCTGCAGAAGTTCCATCAGATCAGAGCCGGTAACCCAAATGCAAAGATGGCAATTGGATTGGAAGCACATTTTGATGTGCCGAATATCCCCTATATGAGATCAGTGCTGGATAAGATGGCAACTGCTGGTGTGCCTATTTGGCTCACTGAGGTTGATGTGGCTGGTACGGACCCAAATCAGGTACATTGATATATGGTCTCATTCTGTAACTGCTATCTTTTTTTGTACAAATTTTATAATTACTATCATTGATTGTTGTTTATATGAATTTTCTAAATCTTTATATGAATCAAAATATACAATCCAGACTGGTACCAGCATGAACCAACTACTGTTGTTTCCCTGGTTTGGTTTATTTTGATCAGTGAATAGTATTAACTTGCACAACCCAATATAGAAAGAAATAGAAGTATAGAACATGAACAGCCAAGTAGGAAGATTTAAATTTTCACATTGCTAATTTAATTTATTTTTGTTTACATAACGAACAGGCTCATTATTTGGAACAAATCTTGAGAGAAGCATACTCGCATCCAGCCGTTCAAGGGATAGTTATGTGGGCTTCATGGACCCCAATGGGATGTTACAGGATGTGTCTAACCAACAACCAATTCCAGAACTTTCCAGTTGGAAATTCAGTAGACAGTTTGATCCAAGAATGGAAGACTCATGCCATAGGGACAACTGGAGTGGATGGTTCACTCCAAGCAAACCTTGCTTATGGAGAGTACTCGGTCACTGTAACCCACCCATCTACAAATTCCTCATCAGTGCACAAAATCAGTGTCGGTGCTGATTCTCATCCTGTACACAAGTTGCAGATCCAACATTAAGTACAAGCCAGGAGCTTGATATTTTCTCGTTTTTACTTGGACTGAAAAAATAATATAGGATAATACAGAAGATATATAGTTAAAGACGTCCCGATGTATTCAGTGGACGAAAATATGATTTGTTGGCTTAATTATTTGGTCGAGCCTTGATCATAATAAGTTCCAAATGAGAAAGGCTTTGACATGTACAATTAATAATAACGAAAGTTTTAATTATCATGTATTCATGGTCTCTCTCTCTCTCTCTCTCTCTCTCTAACCTTGGCAGCGGCTGCCAAGTATAACCCCATCTCTCTTTTTGAAAATCTTGGCAGCAGCTGTCAAATGTATTATTGAACTAATAAAAGCCTCTAATTGAAATTTCATCACATGGATCATACCAGAAGGAGATACTAATATCATTCCCAGTTCCCACGTTCCATTTGCAACCATAGAAGGCAAAATCGGCCGTTCCGGAGCGGAATCGGCCGTTCCGGAGCGGGATCGGACGGTGCCGATTCGATTCCAGATCGATTTACGCGGACAGTGCAAATTTCGGTCAATTTCGGCCATTTCGGCCATATTTCGGCCAGTTCCAGTCAAATTTCGGACCGTTCCGGCCCGTTCCAATCAAATTCCTGCCGAAACGCAAATATAAACAAGTTGAAAAATTTTTGCGGCAGCTGGGATTCGATCTCTAGATCATTGGAATGGAGTCCAAGCAAGTTACCACCACACCATCCAAGTGTTTTTGATTTATACCATAACTCATTTGTATATATATAACACTTATATCACAGATTGATACAAATCAAAAGTCTGATTTTCCGATCCGATTCGGCCGATCCCGACCGATTTTTTCCGATCCGGATCGGGATCGGTTGGGGCCGATCCCGATTCCGATTCCGATTTTTCCTTCTATGTTTGCAACTCCAATGGAATAGAGGCTAGATTTTTAGCAATTGGCGCCAGAAGAACGATCATCCTGCTGACTAGAGATTGGGACCATGAGCATATGTCTCTGACCATCTTAATTAATCTTGTAATCATCTTTATCCAAACGGCCGTAGGACACTAAGATGCCATCCACCACCACCTCAATAGTAAGGAAATGTTTTGGAGATCAGTATCGAATACCCCCATTCCTCCTATTTTCTTTGGGATGCGAACCATACTCCAGTTTATAAATGATACTCCACATTGTCCTCCCTTATTCCCCCCCCCCGGGCAGAAACTTCTTCTAATTTGATCAATTCTATCTATTACCCATTTTGTAAATCGAAAGCATACCATCTAGTATATGGGGATTGATGAAAGAACCAGCAATACCTCATATTGAATACTTATCTATATAACTTAACTGTATGTGCAACAAGCAGAACAAAAAACTTCCAACAGGCTGTCTATTTTTTTTTTGTATCCAGTGAGTATTCAAACTGGTAGCTAAAGTAAAAGGAAACAAAAAAATAGACAGCCTGTTGGTCATTCAGAAGAAAGAAAGAAATTAGTATGACAGAATGCATGAGAAAACAATCAGCTTTGATATGACAGAAAGCATGAGAAAACAAGCAGCCTTGACTTCAGTCAAGTACCTCACTACTGGGCCAACTTTTACCAGAACAAAACTCGACTTGTAGTATTGATTGTGTGAAAGTTTAAATTTGTAAGCATGACCACTATCAACTAACGAATTCTGAAGCAAGTTATGTTTTCTAGAAGGCCAGTGGATGTTAATTTGGGTGGAAGCAAAACCCGAGCCGATAAAAAAATTGCCTAATAGGATAATTAAGCATATACGTATCCACTTAATGGGGTTCCATCATGGGAAATAAAGACAAAAAAAAGATATACCATATCTTTCTTCATGAACTGATCGATATATTGCCTATATATATGTGTGCATGTACATTCCAACAGGTTGCAAGAGATTGGAGCTCTGTTCTCTGTTCTCTGTTTCTCTACAACTCGTATACATAGTGAACTCAAATCCTCGTCATTTGTTTTGTTTTCGGCTATTATAACTTTGTTCTCTGTTCTCCATCTCTCTAAACGCGCGTGCAATGGTTGGTATTACATAGCCTCATTTCTTCTTTGTTGCTGTTAATAGGCGTGATATTGGGTTGCCTTACCACCACCCATTTTTTTCGCCGTACGTGTTTAGGTGGAAGGGGTGCGAGGAGAGAGCAAATAAATGAACAATTTGTTTTGTTCAGCTGTATATTTCTAATTGGGGTTAAGGTTAGTTATAGCTTTACGTAAGACGAGGAGTTTGAAATTAAAAACTTGTAAATAACATTTTTTTTCTTTATCAATATATTTGTTAGTGGTACTTAACCAGTAACCCTCAACAAAAAAAAATTATCATCAATTGTTGTTAATCTCAAACAGCTCGTGTTTTGTTATCCTGCTGATAATATTGTGAAGGTTACAATTTAGTAAAAACCAAATAAATGGTGGAAAAGCTAGCATTCATTTTTTGGCATTCCAGTTGTACCCCCCCCCCCCCTAAATTACCTCCTATAAATTATCTTCCTTTCTCTTGCCAAACCATAAAAGAAAAAAAGAACAAAGAAACATTGTATCTAGTGTATGTATTTCACCAAATAAAATACAAAATCTTCTACAGTAGGTCCCAATCTCTACCTGACATTTCCTTATTATTGCATCTTTTCCATTATTTTAGAATTACCTGATCTTTCCCTATTGTTTGCACTTTCTTCATGCACATTTTATTTATATTGGGATTAATTGTCTACTCAGAAAACAGAGATGAATGCTCCTGGGGAGAAACCAGTGCTTTTGTTCCTCTTTGTTGCCATCTTAGGTGATGATATATATATTTTTTAATTTAATTTCACCTTTGCATTGTGCATGGTTCTATAATCAATAGAGAATTTTACCCCCATAATTAAAACAAATTTGGTTTTTTATGAACTTTGTTACCATTGTAACATGTTCAGTAATAATAAGGTGCTTAATGCTTATTATTAAGTCAGAAAATTGAAACATGTTCAGTAATATTTTTGCAAGTGAGCTAATTACAGATAAATATTTCTAACGGTGCTATTTTATTTGTATTTTCAGGCCAGGCGATCAGTGCAAATTCTGTTCCTTATGATTATTCTGCATCTTTCGAGGCAAGCTCTAATTCTCTCTCATAGAATATAATATGTTTTTCAGTTAAGTAGTTATTCCAAGAACACATATACAGAATCCTCTTGATAAAAATTAAAAATATTTTTTTAATATATTATTGTCAAATACTGGATATATACAGTGATGCTACGATGCTTTGGAAAATAAAGAGAGTGTTTTACTTCTCACTCATATCTTTATTTTCAAAGTTCCAATAGTCAATCTGAACTTCTCAACATAATCTTCATATTGAAATGTATTTGGAGACCAAATTTTATATTTTTGAAATTCTTTTTACTATTTATTAGAATTTTTTAAAATAATTGTTTTTCTGAATTTTTTATTAAAGCTGTGATTTTCAAAAATTCAAAAAAAAATTCAAAAAAAATTTAAAATTTGGTCTCCAAGTACAATTTAATATGAATATCATGTTGGAATGTTCAAATCGACTATTTGATCTTTGAAAATGAAGTTATAAGCAGGAAGTAAAGAGAGTTTTTATATATACACACGTGCATTGATGATTTTAAATAACTTATTTTTTCTAAAATCGGTATCTTAAAAAAATACAACATTAGAAAATTAGAAGTATAATAATCTTATTTAATCATGCCTACACACATTCAATGGCTACTTTGAACATGACGTCAAGTTTTCCGTAAATGCGTCGCCGTGAATAAGCATTTTAATAAAGATCAACTTCAAGCAAAAATAAAATAAAATAAAATAAGGTCAACTGTTGACCTTTTTATGTATAAAAAATAATGGAAGATTCATGGTCAAGTAACAAAATTTTCATCTCCCAAACTGATAGAAAAAATTAGGAATTAGGAGAAAGGGAAGAATTTTGAGTTCTCATTGACTTTGATGAAATTGCATCGTCAAAAATGTACTATATATTGTATATCATGTAGGAGTGCACCTGTACCAAACTGAAATCATCGGAAGGTAATTGAAACCATCTATGGTCAAGGGTCAAATTAGTGTATTTTTTTTTATTTCAAAGCCCTTGGGCAAAAATTAGTGTCTTTTTAAACCCCCTTCCGACTTGTCAAATTATTTATATATCTGACCCAACTTGAACAAATCAGTTTGACTGATTTCTACCTTGACTTCCTAGTGTACCTTTATGTTAAAGTCAATAAACTGAACATGATAAGTCTCCCGTAATTTTTATTAATATCCAAAGTTAATTACAAACTAATAAATATACCCAACAACCATTAGAATTTATAAAACTACTCATTTTCTGATTGGTTTTAATTAATTTCGGTACCGGCCAGAAAATGACTGGTACTAAATAAATTTTTTTTTTTAGAGACAAATGGCAAAAATGCTGAAATCTAACACTAAATAATCGATTTTTTTTTTTTTAATATTTGTTAGATTACTTTTTTATATATATAATTAGCATATTTATAATAAAATACGCTAAATTACTTGAAATTATGTTAAATTACGCTAATTACACTAAATTACGCTAAATTACAATAATTATGTTAAATTATGTCAAAATACGATAAATTACGTTAAATTACGTATGAATAGGGATGATATCTTCACTGAAAAGGCGAAAAACGATGACTAAACTTCAAACAGCCATAAAACGGTGCTCGAGTATCCGATTTCAGCAAATGGCTACTTTTCGGAAAGCTTGCAAAAATACACATGCGTCAGTGCCCACGATGCCAAATTTAAAAATTTAAAATTGCCAAAAAATAAAGGGAAGAGCCTCAAAACTTGAGTTGAAGTTTCCGATTAAGATTTTCATTTCTATTGTTCAATCTACGTAGCTCAGTAAATTAGTTATATAATGAACTTGTAGAATACCAATTTTTATTATTTTTGGAATTTTTTTACTATTTTTTATGATTTATGAAAGATGGCACAAAATCGGCCCAATTTATTTGTAATTTACCATAATTTACCGTATTTTAGCATAATTTAACATAATTATTATAATTTAGCGTAATTCAGCGTAATTTTACATAATTTCAAGTAATTTAGAGTATTTTAGTATAAATATGCTAATTATATATAAAAAAAAAGTAATCTAACAAATATCTAAAAAAAAATCGAAATTTTAGTGTTAGATTTCAGCATTTTTGTTATTTCTCTCTAAAAAAAAAAATTAGTACCTGCCATTTTCTGGCCGGTACCGAAATCAATTAAAACCGGCCAAAAAATGGCCGGTATGGGTAGTTTTATAAATTCCCAAAAGACCTAGGTATATTTATTAATTTGTAATTAACTTTGGATATTTATAAAAATCAGATCCCAATATTTCTGCAAAATAATAACTATCATTCGATTTAATTCCTTTCCTCGTTATAATTAGCATATGTTTCTTGACAGTTTTAAGAAAAATATTTTGATCAAGAGTTTCAGGAAATCAATTATTTTTAGCTTGTAGGTCAAGAACACTTCCTTATTTTTAGCGAGAATATAAGTATGATGAAGAATAATAATTAGAATTAAGTAATTTTACTAACACAAAAATGAACTGATAATGAGATTTATTCAGCACTCAATCTATTACTAGTCCTATAACTTAATTTAACAAAAATGATTTTGTTTACAGTGCTTGGCTGAACCACTAAAGCCACAGTATGGAGGAGGGATCTTAGTCAATCCAGAATTCAATGACGTGCTCAAGGGTTGGGTATCATTCGGCGATGTTAAAGCCATACACAAAGTTTCTAAGTCGGGGAACAAGTACGCTGTAGCTGTAACTGGAAGCAAGCCACCCCGAAGCATCTCTCAGAAATTTCAATTGGAAACTGACAAGCTCTATGCTATTTCTGGTAAAACAAATTATATCGAACTTTGATATATAATAACAAGATAATATTTCCCGAGATAGACATGGATGTTTCTACCTTTGATCCTAATAATACTAAAACTGTCAAAGTAGTACCAGATTAGGACTTCAAATCATTGTACCACTGGATGTAATTATATTAATTAAAAAGAAATGTATATGATGTAACTATATTTGCAATTTCAGCCTGGGTGCAAGTGGACAAAGGGAGCGCAGACGTCAGAGCTTCAGTAAAGACTCCAAGTGGGTTTGTGGCAGTGGGTTCAGTCGTTGCTAAGGCATCATGTTGGTCAATGCTTAAAGGAGGTCTCACTGTTAATGTTTCTGGTCCAGGAGATTTATACTTCGAGGTAATTAAGACTTAATATATAAAATATAATCGATAGTGGTTATATCAATTGCACGATATTGATCTGATGAGTTATAACTTCAAAACAGGCCAACAATTCGACAGCCGAGATATGGGTCGACAACGTATCCTTCCAACCCTTTACTCAAGAAGAATGGAAAGGGCACCATAACGAAAGCGCCGACCAGGTTTTCCAAGTTAACATAGAAAATCTTTTAATATATTTTTTTCTATTAGAAGATTGTAAAAGTTGGTAATTTGGCACTGTCACTCAGAAAAACAAGAAGCCGGTTACAGTCACAGCTGCAGATAAAGATGGAAAACCGATAGCTGGTGCAAAAGTCACAGTCAATCCAACTCAGTCCGGATTCCCTTTTGGCACAGCAATCAACGCAGCTATCCTAAAAAACACAGACTACCAGAAGTGGTTCGCATCCCGCTTCACTGTGACCACATTTGAGAATGAGATGAAATGGTACGGCACTGAATTCACCCAAGGACACGAAGACTTCTCCGTGGCCGATGCGATGCTCGAGTTTGCCAAGAAGAACAATGTCCATGTCAGAGGACACAACGTGTTCTGGGATGATCAAACGTTAGTATCATGCTAATATATATTTTTCAAAGACTTTGGTGCATGCAAGTGCATTTTCTATTTAGTGCATCACTTCTAAAAATTCAAGTCATATATATGTCCACAGAAAAAAAAAATGAAAAGTATACAAAATTTCAAATTATTGAGTGCAAATTTAATCACAAGTTTCTCCTACTAGTAAATTATGCTCTTTAAGAAGTTAATACTTATATTCCATCAATAATTACAACCAAAATGTAAATTATGCTCTCAACCAAATCAATAACCATACTACAGACACTTAAATGGAAGTCCTTGACTTATAATTTTAATGATAAAGTTTCTGTCAACAGTGCTCAGATGGATTGGGTTGCTAAACTACCCAAGCCGGAGCTCGAGCAAGCAGTAGCGAAGCATTTGAAATCTGTCGTGACAAGGTACAAGGGCCAGGTGATTCATTGGGACGTGGTAAATGAGAATGTGCACTTCAACTTCTTCGAGACCAAGCTCAGCCCTGATGCCTCAACAAAAATCTTCCAGGAGGTGAACAAGATTGACCCCGATGTGCTTCTCTTTATGAACGACTTCAACACTCTTGAGAATCCAGGTGACTGGAATGCAATGCCCGATAAGTATCTGAAGAAGTTCCATGAGATCAAAAAAGGTAACCCAAAGGCAAAGATGGCAATTGGATTGGAGTCACATTTTGATGTGCCGAATATCGCCAATATGAGAGCGGTGCTGGATAAGATGGCAACTGCTGGTGTGCCTATTTGGCTCACTGAGGTTGATGTAGGTGGTACCAATGCAAAGCAGGTATATTGATAGTCTCGTTCTGTAACTGCCATCTTTTTTTTCTACAAATTGTTTTAATTACTATGCTCGATTGCTGCTTATTTAAATTTTCTAAATCATCCTATTAATCAAAACATACAATTCGCAACTGGTACCACTATGAACCAATTGTTGTTATTTCCCTGGTTTGGTTTCTTTTGATTAGTGATAGTATTAACTTGCACAACCCAATTTAGAAAGAAAATTAACATGAATAGCCAAGTATGAAGATTTAAATTTTCACGCTGTACATCACGAACAGGCTCATTATTTGGAACAAATCTTGAGAGAAGGATACTCACATCCAGCCGTTCAAGGGATAGTTATGTGGGCTTCATGGACCCCAAAGGGGTGTTACAGGATGTGTCTAACCGACAACCAATTCAAGAACTTGCCAGTTGGAGATTTAGTAGACAGCTTGATCAAAGAATGGAAGACTCATGCCGTAGGGACAACTGGAGAGGATGGTTCCATCCAAGCAAAACTTGCTCATGGAGAGTACTCTGTAAATGTAACCCACCCGGCTACAAATTCCTCCTCGGCGCACAAAATCAAAGTCGGTCCTGATTCTCATCCTGTACACAAGTTGGAGATCCACCACTAAGTACAAGCTAGGAGCTTGAAATTTTTGTCATTTTTACTTGACTAGAAAAATAAATATAGGATAATATAGAAGAATTATAAATAAACGAATCGTTAGATGTCGTCCCGATGTATTCAGTGGAGGAATATATGATTTGTTGGCTTAATTATTTGGTCGAGCCTTGATCATAATAAGTTCCAAATGAGAAAGGCTTTGGCATATACAATAATAATGAAAATTTTATTTATCATGTATTCTTTTTTTTTTTTGAAAATCCTGGCAGCGGCTGCCAAGTTAATATTATTAATCGGAAAGAAAAAAAAACATCCATTACATCTTACAAACTCAACATCAATAAGAATTAAAAGCCAAAAATAACACGACAACCCTCTAAAACATCATATATTAAAAAACATCATATATTTATCATGTATTCATGGTCTCTCTCTCTCTCTCTTTTTGAAAATCCTTGGTAGTGGCTACCAAGCTTCTCTTTTTTTTTGAAAATCTTGGCAGCGGCTACCAAGCTTCTCTCTCTCTCTCTCTCTCTCTCTCTCTCTCTCTCTGTTTTTTTTTTGAAAAATTGGCAGGTGCTGCCAACATTGTATTGCAATAATAAAAGAGTCACATTACAACATCACCATGCTCCCCAGAAAACTTTCTCTCTCTCTCTCTCTCTCTCTCTCTCTCTTATCACTCTGTGTTTGTTTACATTTCTGGACATGCAAAATTATCCTAGTGCAGGGTCAAAAGATGAATCAATACATAAAGTCGTGGACCTGTTTCGCAATTTTCTTTTCACTGCATTCATTTGGATCACTCAAAAGTTACCTCAATCAGGGATAAAAACAGAACATTGAACTATTGAGGAGGCTTCGGGAGGAGCAGAGCTTGAGGTTGAGGAGGTGGCGGTGAAGGAGGCGGTGGCGGTCGAGAGGGATGAAGGAGAGGAGGAGGGAGCGGGCTTTGGGGTAGCTGGCACTAAGGATGAGGGACGAGAGGGCAGAGAGGAATGAAGGGAGGATAGAAGGGATGTCGGAGGGGGTTAATTGGCGGAGATGTGCGGAGATGGATTCGGAGAAGGAAGGGGAGGCGGGGGATTAGAGGAGGGAGGAGATGGTGGCAATTAAGTTGGGGTTGGGAGGTGGAGGTGGAGAGGTAAAGGGAGGGGGGAGGGACTCGACGGACCTGTATCCTCTGTGGTACCGTACTGAGTACGATAAATCAGATTTACTCTCAGCCGGTGCCTATTCGGGAGATTGAAGGGGGCAATATTATTTGTGCTTTGAGATTCGTGCAAAGTTAAATCAGACGACTGAGATCTCATCGTACTCAGTCAGGTATTGCCGTGGATCTGAATTCGGGACTCGACATCGGTTTGGGTTTAAGGGAAGGTATCAGAGGCCGGTTTGGGTTTAATTCATTTCGAGCGATTCTTTTCTTTTTAAATCGTGCCACGAAATGACACTGATGAAGTAATTAATCAGCAAATTTCTCTATGTTTTTTAAACTAATGGTCTTAATCAGTTCTTGCCAATTGTATGCGGGCACGTATGACGTATTCTCTGCGGAGCTTTTAATCTACGGACTAGATCAGATCTTGCCCGGAACTCCATTAAAATTCAATTCGGACAAGATCTGATCTGATCCGTCCGATCAAAACGAACGAACCAGATTAAAAGCTCCGCAGGACTCCGCAGAGAATACGAATTCAATTGTATGCAGGCAATTTAGTAGCGAAGAAACAGTGAGACGTGCATTAGTTGGATATCTTCCTCTAATAAGTCACAAAAAAATTATCAGAACAGAAAAATGAGACTCGATATGCTTTTTTTCTCACAGTACTGTAATTCTCTTTAAACAAGTAATCTGCCTGACACCAATGGCATGCCTTCACAACTTGGGAATAGCAAAATATAATCCAACAATATAGTTGTACCTCGTAGCCATTGTGAATTCGCATCCTCTGAGATATCTCATATTTTGCGTGACTTTTTGGAAAATCACAACCGTTTAAATACGTTCTGCACGAATCTCAAAGCTCAATTAATACTGGCCCCCTGCGCTATCCCCAATAGACACCGGACACGTCGGTCACGCAAAATATGAGATATCTCAGGGAAAACGCACTCAGCCATTGTAGTGCATGAAGACGAGGCACCACATATATAGCATTGCGGTAGGATACAATGCACAACAAAATTGGCAGTCACAAGCGTAGACCAAGAGCGCAATGAGGTTTCGATGGATATCGGCCTAGATTTAGTCTGAAGACCAATCTAAACCATTCGATTCGTATTTGAAATTCACAAATTACGGTTTATAATATAAACCGTTTAAATGAATCTCAATATGAATTAAACGATTTAGACCGGACATTGAACTGTATTTTATCCGATATCTATTAGAAACCCCGCTCCTGTGGACGAAAGCCTACCATTAATCCAGCGAAACCCAGTAACCAATACTCGACACATGTAATATCATGACAAAAAAACAGGAATACAAAAACTGGCTTCTGCATCTACATTGATGACGTCAATTGCCTAGCTTTTTTTCTGAAAAAAAAATCATTAATCTCCAACATCTATTTCTTTGCAGATGTGTCTTTGTCGAAATTGAATGTGTCTCTTCACAAAGAGACAACCATCACCATGTATGATAGACCTATGATTTTATCTTTCTAATAGCTAATTCTTCAAAATTAAGACAAAATCTTAAGGGTACATTTGGAGAGAGCTAGAATAGTTAGAATAGCGAAATTTAAGAATAGTAAATGAGAATAGAGAAAAAATAGTAATTTTTTTATTAGTAAAAATGTTGTTTGGATTGTACATTTGGAATAGTGAATAGCTGTAACCGATAAATAATAGTGTTAACAAGGTGCTAATTAAGAAGAAATATAAGTAAGTGGGGTCTTAAACAAATTGTCATAACGTGGAGATAATATAAAGTTGTGTCAATTTTATTATTTCGAGACTGTGTTGGCGAAAATCCGAAAAGAAAACATTTTTCTCCCTCTCTTCACACTTCTGAATAGTATTTATTCCAACATTTACAAAGAATAGAGAACAGCCGCTATTCTAATTATTCCGAATAGTAAAAATGTTATTTGGATGCACCACGTACTGGATTAACAACAAATAAGATGGCAAAGATGCGCATATATTTATTACTTAGCGTTGCTCATTCATAATGAAGGTAAGGTGATTTGTACACTGCAGTCTTAATCAGTTAAATAGTTGATCGTAGCCATGCATGGGCCCGCTGCAGACTTAAACCTAATTTAGATGAATATCAACAAGAAAAGCTGAGACCAAATAAATTGTCATAGGCACCATTTAACCAATTAATTACAGCAAATTATTTCAAAAACACTGACTAATGATGCAAAAAGAAAAGGCAACCTTGCTACTTGCAACATACAACTAACAAAATAAGGGAAGAGGAAAAGGAAATAGAAAAAAGAAAAGATCTACTAAATAGCTGTACTCATTCTCTATTCTTTGTTTAATACAATCTAGCTTTCTGCTTGGCAGGGAAAAAAAAAACAAGAACCAGAACCAGAACCCAAACAAGAACAGTGCTCCGAATGCTGGGCAGTTACAAAAAACCCTTTCGCTCTTCCCAAGGATTAGCAAAACAGACATTACAAAATAACTCTTAACCATTCTACTTCAAAAAAAAAAAATATTAACCGCTGATCATTTTCTTCGAGCTACCTCCTGCAAAGTTAAGAGTTGAGTTCATCAGGGTTTAAACTTTTAACTATATAAGGGGGATTGCAAAACAAAACAATATAAGGAAAGATACTTGATACCGAACATCATCATCATTAACCGGACAAAGCACACAACAAACTAAAGTCAGCTATCAGCACCACTGACAAAAAACTTCAGAAATCATGTACCACGTCAATTACCTCCAGGACCATTTACAACCATTCAAACCACACTATTTTAAAAGAAAAGATATGTCCAGAACTCTTCGAACAGAGTACCATATGAAAGTTTGGTTCATTCTCAATCGGCTTGGATTTAGATTAGGCAAAACCTTACTGAACCTGAAAAAACAACCCGACCCAAAACCAAAAAGCCTACCCCATGCAACATACAAAAATAATGCTGATACACTAACCTGAACGTACTTGATTTGAAGCGGAGAAACACAAACTTTCTGAACCTGAATTACCCAAAACCTGACCCGTCTCAAAAACCATATCCAATAAGACACAAAACTAAATTTACTTGTTAAGAGCAGAAAGAGTTCACCATACTCGAACCCAACCCAAGATCCTACCGATCCCAAATCCATCAAGATCACATCACAAAGACCTCAACCCCAACCCTGACCCAACCTTTCTGAAGCAAAATACAGTCAGAAATCTTTGAGTCAACTTCAGAATACCTAAAGATTAATAGTCAAAAACTGCACCTGCATTTGTTTGGCAATTGAAGGAAGCCACATCTCCCCTCTGATTTTCTTCAGCTCTGCCACCCTTTCATCCTCCCTCTTAGCCTTTTCCTTGGCAGCAGCTTCTTTTGCCTTGTATCTGGCTAGAGATTTCTCATATGCTTCCTTTGCCAAAGCAATTACTTGGGTCCCATCAACAGTTACAGAGCTGATTTGGCGCTTGAACTGAAATCAGGCATTGGAGCAATAAGAAACTTAGTCTGAGTGTGCAAGGTAACTGCATGTGCTGGGATGGTATAAAACCTTCCAGATACATTTCCCAGTAGACTGCTTTAGTACGTTTTGGGTTAGGATTTACTGTAAAAGGCTTATTGAATCCTCAAAAGATAAATTAGAAAAAGTTGATCGACCCGTACCAAGACCGGCATGGTTACACATGATAATGTAGCTAAGAATGCACTATAACTTCATTTACATTTTATATATATAAACTAAGATCATCTCCTACTCATTTCCAACAAAAAGCGTAATCGGAAAAAAAAAAAAATGTTCAGCTAAATGAGTTTGTTAAATTAAAAGTTGAAAATTGGTTTTCTCAGCATCATTTTTTCCTATAATCTCATCAAGCGAAAAGTATACCTATACATGTTCCTATATATGTTGCTGTCTACAATAATATTTATCCACACATGGGGCATTCTTTTTCAGTATCCATACATCAACTAGTACCTATAAAAGACACTGCATGCTAGTACAAGTGCAATGCTCCTCAGCATTTTGAACAATTTAAATACCAACACGGCAACTTTATTTGTAAGTTTAATTTTTATAAAAAAAAAAAAAAAAATCTGTTCAGCAATTTGCGAAATAAGAAAAGTCAAGAGAACAAAACCCCCCAAAAGAAGAACTTTCTTGTCCCTACCAGTACTAAGTCCATGGGAACAAATCTAAAAATTTATTTGGTTGGATTCATGATTACACAAACAACCAATCTAAAAATTTTTACCACTAGCTTGTATATGGGAACAAATGAAATGGAAAGATATAGACCTTCTTTGACTTTTCGTCAGTCTCCTCTCCAGGTAGAATTCTTGGTCTCTTATTTTGCACAATCTTTAAATCTGGTCAAAATGCATCCATCTTATGTCAGAGAATGGTATGTTGCAATTTACAGATGTGCCATCAGAAATAAAGGGAACAGAAACAGATTGAAGATTCCTTTACTCAATTTATGTTTCAAGTTCTTGTTCAGGTTTTCTAAATTTAAATAATCATTATATGTTTTAGGTTTTGGATGAAGATGAGTGCGCAAATTGCACCATTTATAGGATTTAAGGTAAAATAATTCAAAATAGCTAACCTTCCTTCAATGTTATTCCTGGAGGAGCACTGCTAAACAATCTGATTACACCTCCATCCAATGAAGAATCCTGATTGACATGCAGGTCTGGCATCCTGACGACTTCGAGATTCTTTCTTAAGTGCTCATCTAGAAGCTTCTGTGCCTAATAGTAATACAAATGTTACAATCTCAATACAAGAATTGATAGAAACATACAAATACTAACACTCCTTGGCTGAGAAAATACAATGCGATTTTTTACCGAGGTTATAAACCCTTAACCCTGGACAAAGGCACACACCTCTGAAGACAAATTCCAAGCAAGTTCCTTAACTATGGCAACACTGGTAAAATATATTATGAAAAGTGGAAGACAGGTAGCGCTGATTTACCTTGACCTGATACAGTTTAAGGCCTGACTTTTGCGACGCCTCCTCGCCGGTATGCGCATCGCGTGATTCCCGCGTAGCGGTGCCGTTGGATTGAGGAAGCCCGAAACCAACGGATGCGATGGAGTCGATGGCGGCGCGCCACTCGGTGTCGCCGTCCTCGTCGCTGCTACTGCTATTCGCCGGACTGCCGCTACCCATTACATTTGCCTCGGTTCGTTCTCTACTCTGCGCAAGTGCGCATTAGTAGTAGGAAAATCCTTGTACCCGGCCGATTAAAAAAAAAATTTACTGATTCGAAATTAATAAGAGTCATTTTATAATATAGTTATTAAATATAAAATTATATAGTAATGATATTTGTACTTTAATTTTATGATATATTATTATTATTGTTATTATTATCATTATTATGAGATTAATTTATATGTAATATTTTATATAGTTTTATTAATTACAGCGAGATTTGTCTACGGGCTTCAAACCAAAAAAAATTACAGAAGATTGTTTTATATTCATTTAAAAAGTAATAAGATCAATAATCATAATTTTTTATATTTTGTGATATTTTATGTATGATTTTTTTAACGTGAATTAGTGATTTATTTATTTATTTGTGATATTTTTAAGTTAGATTATATAAGTTATCGATTTATTGGGTAATTATTTATTATTTATTTCTTTATTGTTTTTAACGAGTAAGAATACAGTACATGAAACAAATATTTAACAAATAAAAATAGATTGGAAATAAGATTGGTGTTAGACAGATACGGCTATAAAAATATCTTCACTCGATCTGTACACAACACTTCTAGTTAGGAGTCGGTATCAGTGTGGTAAATAATAGTATTAAAAATAATTAATTTAACTTATTAAATTTATCAAATAAATTTATTTTAACTTAAGTTTTTTTGTTAATTAATATAGTTTCATAAAATTGTTATTTAGATAGATTCAAATAAGACAAGACAGGGTACAGTACATATAACAGATAAATGCAAAAAAAATAAAAATAATGACTGACTAATCGGTCATATAAACAGAAAACGGACAATTGATCGGGTCGTTTAAACAAAAAAGGGAAATTAATCGGATAAATCAACCGATTAGCGGTCTCATCCACAAACAACGTTCCGACGAATTTATTCGTAACGGTTTGATCGCCGCCAATAATTAATCGGGCTAAACCGATGTTTTTTACAGCACTGGTCGGTACGGACAAATAAATCGTTGCAGATGGAGCGAGCTGGATTGGTTGAAAATTAATTCGAATTTTAATCAGATTTGAAACAATTATTAAATTTGTATATTTTAGTTGTATATTATTTTTGTATTTTTTTTTATTACAGCCTGCAAACACGTACACCAACTCACACACGGTACTTAAATCCGGGTTCTCCCTTCACTTTACGGTTTGAGATTAATTCTCAGACGCTTTGAGATTCGGGCTATGGCAGAGGCAATATTATTGGGCTTTGAGATTCGTGTCAAGTTAAAAAGAACAGTCCAGATCCATTAATGTAAAAGATTCCCTATTACGGTACCGGGTACGGTTAATGTACTAAAATGCTGAAATTACAATAATTATGTAGAATTATGCTAAAATACGGTAAATTACGCTAAATTACGTATGAATTGGGATGATATTTTCACTGAAAAGGCGAAAAACGACGACGAAACTTTAAACGGCCATAAAACAGCGCTCGAGTGTCCGATTTCAGCAAATGACCACTTTTCGGAAAGCTTGTGAAAATGCGCATGCGTCCGTACTTGCTTTGCTAGTTTTCCAAATTCAGAATCGCCAAAAAACAAAGAGAAGGGCCTCAAAACTTCAGTTGAAGTTTTCGATTGAGATTTTCACTTTTATTCTTCAATCTACGTAGCTCAGTAAATTACTTATATAATGAACTTGTAGAATACCAATTTTTATTATTTTTGAAATTTTTTTACTGTTTTTTATGATTTATGAAGGATGGCACAAAATAGGTCCTATTCGTACGTAATTTAGCGTAATTTACCGTATTTTAGCATAATTATTGTAATTTACCGCCGGGAAGGATGTGAATTCGTTCGCCCCTAGAATAATGTAAAATCATAACCAGCTGCACTTGGCAGCGGTAGTGGATACGTAGTACCTAAATTCCTCCTTTTTTTTCTTTTTTTTTGTTGTTGTTGCCTGTTGTGGCATCTAAAATCTAGCAAGATGATACACAAATTATAAAATCTGACAAGTACCATGTGAAAATATGGTATACTTGAAGGTATGTACTGCCTAAAGTCCGATTAACTTCAGATGTGTCTGTTCTAATATAATAAATAATATATTAAGTGATAGCATTTATATTCATGAAATTAGTTAGTAATTTTAAACAATTGTTAAAGAGTAAAGATAAATTAATTTCAAACTTAATTTTATAATTCATATATTCATACAACTAATTAGCAATTGTTTTTGATGCCATGACAACAATTTTGATTAGCTACGAGAGTGAAAGTGGAGATGAAAACTTTCATCTATTAAAATCTTCCATAATTTATAATTATACTGCATTCATGAAAATAAAATCGAAAGTGCCAATATGAATTTTGAAATTACCAATTAAAATTTTGCAATTCAATTTGCAAGTCTATGGAAATGCTCTTATATCAATAGAGTAAGAGACTCAATATAGTAAGAGATTGCAGTAAACAACGTACATTAGTGGATATAATAACTTGAACTCATCACAACAAAACTGGTTTACAAAACATGTAAGAAAAAGAAAATCTCAAATAGCTATCAACATAATAATCACATAAATGAAAATATAATATTCTAAAAGGATAATTTCCGGTGTGCTCATCTAAACTTTTGAAATAGCCAATTTTTCCATCAAAATTGTATCGTAATATCTCCATACAAATTTAATATTTTTTTCTTCTATCTCCTTTTAATTTTTAACATTTAATTTAATTATTTTAAAATTGAATTGACCAATATACCCTTTAATTTTAATTTTAAGTTGAGATGTTTTATACTTCTAATTATGTTCCTCTCTTGTGTGGTTGTAATTTAACTGCACAGACAATGCTTCCGGTTTCGATTTTAACTTTCATTGGCTTGCCTTTTTCATGCTTTAGTCACCATCATGCCTTCCGATTGGAATTTTTCAGTCTTTGTTCTTGTATTCTCTCGTGCCTCTCTTGTACTTGTACGGTTGTAATTTAACTGCACAGACAATGCTTTTGATTTCGATTTTAACTTTCATTGACTTGCCTTTTTCATGCTATGCCTTCCGATTGGAATTTTTCATTCTTTGTTCTTGTATTCTCCCGTTTGATACCCAAGCAGCATGGGTCCTATGTCAATGACCTCTATAATTCTCTCTCGTTTAGTCTCTTTGTAGATCCAAATTCTCACCTCTAATAATAAAATGTAAGAGCTAAAATAGAACCATACAAACAAGAGAATAGGAGGAGCTAAATAACTATAGAAATTAGAAAGGACCTGCTCTTGCTCAAGCTAGTACGGTCGCTGACCACAATCCTCACTACTAATATCACCTTAAAATTTTTTGGTTCCAACCATCTATTCACCAAAACAAAATCTCAGTTGTTCATTAAGTAAATCTCAGCCACTCATCAAAACACATCTCAATCTCAATCTTTAATAAACAATTTTGATTTTATGCATCTATTTCATATTATCAAGCGGGTAGAAATCTAAATTTAATTAGAAACATACCCACCACATAAAAAGCTACATAATAATTGTTTCATTTATCTCTGTCTTTTTTTCTCCACGCGTTTTTGACTTTTTTTTCCTCCTGACGCGTCTTTTTTTCTTTTTCTTTTCTCCTTACATCTTCTCTACATTTTTTATGTGTATCGGCACCTGCCTTGATAGAACATAAAGAAAATGAATGAAAGATGAAAAGTTGATAATATAAACATGATTTAATGGTGATCGGCGCTCAGCCTGCCGTAGCCAAAGGAAGGAGAATCGCGACTGAGCCTTGATCGGAAACCTAACCCTCTCGATCTCAATCGCACGATTCAAAGAAAGAATTGCGACTGAGCAGCGGGGCCCAGATGTAAGGCCGGTTTAAAGAAAGAATTGCAGAAAGGCCCTTGCAACCCCAAATTGAACCAAGCTTGAACCAAATCAAACCTCAACTAATTTGGACTCAAATTGAACCAAACTTGAACCATATTGAACCCGGATCATGTTGAATCTGATCCAAACTGAACCTATTCTGAACCAAATTAAAATAGAAGGAACAGATCTAAGGCGCGCCTCCTTTTTTTTCCTCTTTTTTCTTCCCGATATTGGTTCTTCGATCTCTCCTCAATATTTTCACAGGTGAATTTCCACGCAACTCAAATTGGGCGGACTCTTCTATCAACGTGACGACATTGGTTCTTCGATCTCTCCTCAATGGATTTGACAGGTAATTGTCCCCGCCATTTCAAGTTCAAATTCAACCGACTCTTCTACCTATATATATCAATCAATTTTGCTCCTCTCAAATTGCAGACACGATTTTTCTTTTGCGATTTGCATTTGCACAATCGCCCTCTTCACTCAAACCCAATAGTGCGGTTCATACCCCCCTATGAATTACCGGTAACCATAATATTACTGAAATGTTAGATAGAGATGCATAGAGAGAGAGATAAAGAGAGGAAGAAAAAGATAGTTTCTAAATGAATTTGTATTCTCTGTCTTATTTCGTTTGTACTAGAGTCACTCAGTATATATAGAAAGCTGTCTAAAAAGCATTTAAGTAAACCCTAATACAACTCTAATTGGCATCATGCGCCAATTAGAATGGATCAGTGTGATGCGACGTGGATTTGTTTAGAACCAAAGAAAAGGGAGAACTTTGGAATTCTTCCCAGGGACTTAATTGATATTATACCAACTGCAAATTGTTGTTATACACGTTTACAAACAACTCAATTGCTATTATACCAAAGAAAAGAGGCTTAATTACTATTATACAAACTGCAAATTTATTTCAGAATAACAACATATTTCTTTTTCTGCTGGTATAATAACAAAAACAGTTGCTATTAGACCAACTGTTTTTGTATTGAATCAACTATTTCTTGCTATTATACCAACTGCAAATTTACGTCTTCTAATTTATTTGTCTAGAAAGTTTGATGTGTATTATTTGGAACTTTTTTCTTCATCATTATCTATTATTTCTTCATGATAGCTCATATTATCTGAAGTCTAGGACCAGCAACCTTGAGTGATAGCTTGAAACAACTTCATCTCAACTCGCAAGCGAGAGATTGGAAGGTACATTATTTTCTGAGTTTCAATTTATCAAGCTTGCTGTCTTAGTTGGGCTTTGCTATACTAATTTCAGTACCAGGTGGTGGTAAATGTACCAGGGGCATTCCTACACCCTTGGATATTTACCTTGACCATCTCACATTTTTTATTATACTACAATTATAAAAACCTAGTCATGTACTGACTAAGTATTACATAAGTGAAGTCAAACTTTCATGGGTATCCATTAGTGGTTCGATGCTCACTAGTTAGTTCACTTTCTCAAATATATATAGATATTTACACTTTTAGTCAATCTTCTTGTAGTATTAATTTTTCCATTTACACTTGTAGTATTATACCACTGTCTTGTTATTATAGTAGGTAAAATTCTATCGTGTATTACTATAAGATAGGTTGTTCATCATATCTTGTATAGGCCCTACTATAATACACGACCAGTGAGCATTGGATGAAAATTTTACCACTATCCATAAGGACCTCACTGGATGAAAATTAACCCATGTATAGGCCCTACTATAATATCACTTGTATTATTTTACCAGTTTTGTTATTACACATATACAAAGAGTATAGGCCCTAAATAAGAAACTCATGAAGTCTTTGAGGACATATAGAAAATTAACCCTTTTTTTAAATTTATATTGATAAATTGTCAATTACAATGGGTTTTTACTATAATGGTTTTCATTATACTTTATACCATTTATCAAGTATGTATACTGTCATGGCCCCAATAGATTATCTGGAGTTCACTTGCAGTAGGAATACAATGTAATATATACTTTTGAAATCTGACGGATAAATTATTTTCTTATTAAATTCTCCAAAATAAACCTTGTCCCAAAAAAATAGTTTGCCAAAGACCAATATAGCCAACTATAAGACCGAAAAAATAGTATGACAATAGATTATTTTGGAGACAGATCTTGCATAATTTAGATATGATGTCATTACTTGCTACTGTAAATGAACTGTGTTACATTGCTTTTAAAATTGACATTGTCTCTTCTTTCTATATATCACAACTATATATCGCTCATTTTATTCATCTCAGCGATATCGACCGTGATCTCTTTTGTGCGATCTCCGAGCTCGAATATTGTGAGTACACAAGGGTTCTTCGTCTCTCATGAGGTACTTTTTTCTTTTGCTTTCTATTTTTGTCATTTCATATGACCTGTCGTACAACTCTTCTATAAAGTTCATTTTTTGTTTTTAAGTGATGAATTGACCTTTCGTTTAGCATTATATCTTATTGAGTACGATTTTATGCTCGAGTCTGTTTAGAGGGTTTATGAGAACACTGTGAGTTGATAGCTCTCATATTGGTTTTACTGTTTTCCCACAGAGAAGAGATCTATTTTCTCATCATTTTTTTGAATTTTTCTCTGCATATTGATCTCTTCTCTGTTGATCTTACCTTGAAGGATGCATTTAATGTCAACATACAAAATTTTACTGTTTTTTCACAACAGATTTGTAAATAAACATAAAGTGATGACCTTTTCATATAAATAAGAGTTTCTTTATGGCAGCCAAGCAATGAGTTTTTTTACAATGGAAAAATTTGCTCAACTCGAGTGTCTAAATTACTTCTGGTGGGGTATGAATATCGTGTGAGTGCATTTCATGATGAAGACTCGCTATAATAACAGACTTTACTTAGTCCTTCTAGATAATGATGTAAGAATCACATTATTCTTTTAATTTGTCCTATTTAGTTATACTATTACCTACATGCTGTTATTATGTTGATATCCATGTTGCATCTTTTAACATTTGGTTCTTTTAGAGAGCAAAAGTGTTGGCCAAAGTTCCAGATGAGATGACATCATATGTAGAAAGCATAGTTTGAGTTGGGAATTTGATTTGTTTCAAGGATTTTAAAGTCGAATTGGCATATCAAAAACATATTACTTTTGATAAAAGTAAAAACTGGACTGAGATTTTCAATTTTTTTTTGACAAAGATACCACTATCATTCATATTCCTCAAAGCATATGTAATTTTCCTCTTTACCCTATGGTGCTATCCATTGAAACAATTTACGGGATCCAATGCGGCAATCATCTTATAGGTAATTCATGTTTGTATAGATAGTTATTATTTAGGAGCTGCTATTGTTTCCAAAAAAATCTTACTTAATTTTAATGGACTCTTTGCAATTTTTATTTCCTTCCTTTAGATGTAGTTGGTCAAGTCTGTTATGGGCATAAAGTGGAATACCTTAATCGGGATGGAGGATATGTGTACCCGCCCTTGAGATTTATCTACTAGACTGGACGTGAGTCACAAATATAGTGTTATCTGATATAGATGATTTCCCACTAACTTCGTAGTTGTATTCCTTACATTTGTTCAACTTCTTTAATTTTCCAGATGCAATGTGATTGCATTGGTTTTGATAGGCTTACCTTTGACCAACCATGTGAGGATTGTCCGTGCATGTCATGATAAGTCTATCATCTTTGTCACTCGGGTGAAAGTAATGCTTCATACACCACGTATGATATTCATATATGTCCTTTCATTTTCTAGTATAACTCTCTTAGTAACGTAAAAATATGTTAAATATGGATTTATTTACAGTTAATTATCTGCAAGCCACAGATATTTTCAGTGTTACTTTTGATCCAATAATGCCAAAAGTCTTGGCCTTGAGACATAGGTAATTGTTAGTTTAAAAAACAATTATAATGTTGCTATCTTTAATAAATCAATAATATTCCTGATTAAAAACTTTCTTTAATTTGCACAGAATTAACATGCTTATTTGATTATGCTTTCGGATGGAGTCAAATGATGTTTGGGGTTTAGGATATTGATATTATGGTTGTGTTTGATGTTGCCTTTTTTGTAGTTTTGTTGGATAGCTATTTTGAAATTTTATTGGGTAGCTCTTTTGTCAACTGTTGCTTTGTTCTTGTTATGGATGCTTGAATTGTTCCCTCTTCAATTTCAATATTTGAACTCATATTATTATGGAGATGAACTTTCTATTTAATTTTTTAGTTGGTAATGTTTTGTGTGTTTTGCTTATTATATATGTTGGAGGACATTGTTCTCTGTTACTAAACGCACAAATTGTTTCCTTTTTAAATAATATATTATCAGGCAAATAAAAAAAAGGAGGTCCAGTGTTTTTCTCAGTTTCGCCTTTTATTTTGTTCCGTTCGATTCAAATTTAAGGGCAATCCTCTTTCTTCTTGCTACCGTGGAAACAGAACTCTAGGCAAGCTAGTTTTCCTCCTTTCTCTGACCTGATTAGACAGCCTAACAGTTCTCAAGTGCCTGGTGGTGCACAGTGTCGATCTCCTCTCAAGTGCCTGGCAGAAGATGACTTCAACAAATGGTAAATTGTCTTGCCTCCCCTGGTCAAACGATCGCACGTGTCAGTCTCGATTTACGCAATTAGCCCTATAAATACGGTATCCCTCATCCATTAGCGGATATCTCTGGTCATACCATTTCAATTAGTCACTTTAAGTAAAAAATCGGTACTGGCCTTTCATTCAAAAGATTTTACCTCTTTTGCCTCGATGAGCCTCATAGCATAATTTCAAATAGAGTTTCAATTAAAGTAAACAACATGCGAAAATAATATTATTTGGATGTTTTATCTTGGGATATATTCTTTTTTGTCTTCCAAAATGTACTTTTTATATTGCTAATAGTATTTTTTGAACTCTCTGTTAACTATTTCAACCGTGAAGTTAATATCCATATTACTAAGTTTGCAACTAATGGTATCAATTACAGTGAATTTCACAACCCAACTATTTATTTTCCTTGGGTTTGCTTTCTATATGCTTTATATTAATTTGTATGACCAATAAAATTTAGCCTTAAGTTTTAAATATCAATCCGTTCTTTTATGTGATTTATATTTGTTTTTTCTCAATTTATAGTATTTATTAAGAAATTAATCTAAAGAATCTACAGAAATTAGTTATATGAGCCTATATTGATTCTATTTTGCTTTCATATTATCTATATGACTTCGTGCGCTCTATAGTTTTTCTTTCTATACTGAATTTTTTCGTAATATTTTAACAAAGTCTTCATATGTTATTAACCTGATTATTATTTCATTTATTGGGAGTATAGACAATAATGACACCCATTTGAAAATTAAACTCACGCGTCAAGGCCATAGAAAACACCGGTGCTTTGGTGGACTTCGACCTCAATGTCCCTGGTGGATTGGATCTCAATATACCAATCAGAGAAGAATCAATTGGCGTGGATGAGGTACTTAAATTATTGTAGATTTTTTTTTACCATTATCATATACGTTTTCTTTTACAAGAAAAAATAACACAAATTCACTTTTATGCTTCTTACTATAGGTGGATTCGCCCGATCCTGCCCCACAACTTTTGAATGTTGTTGTGAATGGTCCTGTTAATGCTCCTGTGCAGAACTTAACATTAATAATCTTTACTTTTGTTATTGTTTATATTCAAACCAATTGTTTTACCACTGTTTTATGTTTTACCATCCGTTAGAGTCATCTGTATTATCATATTCAAACCAATTGTTTCCATCTGTTGTGCCATATTCAACCCATACTGAAACTAATTTTTTCCATTGATTTTACCATATCCTCAAAATATGAATTTCATATTCAGTATTTAATGCTTAGCAGCTAGAAATGTTTTAGGTTTGCAGTAAACTCACTTGTGTTACTTCTAAGATTATAAATTTTTTTATAACTTTTAAGAGGAAAATAAAAGAGTTACCATATCAGTTGGTCGCTCCATTGTTTAAAAAAACAAAAAATGAAGCTGCCAAGGAACTGAGAGTGAGCCCGACAACGCTCCAGGTTTGGTGCAAGCGTAATAAGATTCCGCGGTGGCCCTATCGCTTAATTAGCAGCATGGACAACATGTTAAGTAATATCCAGGTACTATATATCGAGAAACATGATTTAAAGTCTTACCTACCTTTAATTTTCTATTGTCTTTGACTGACAAATTAAAATTAATTACTTCAATATTACATTTACTTTCAGCGTGTCTTTATATTATGTTGTAGGAATGTGGAATGGATGGATTCTTGAAAGAGAAAGGACCGTCCTTGACCATCAACGAAATAGAAGATAAGAAGATGAGCTTTGAAAAAAATCCTTCAGAATCAATAAAAGACAGCGTCTTGCTCTTAAGGAACCGTTTGCATAAGACGGCTTACCATAAAAGACAGAAGGTGGTCAAGGATAATAGCTAATATTATAGCTTTATTTTATAATTAAGAGTGATGATTATGTTAGGGGTTTAGTTTCTTTTAGTTGTTGATGTCTTTTGCTGATATGTATGTGCCCCTCTTTTGTTGGTAATTGATATGGGATTATGAGAACAATTATTTTCAATTACAATGTATTTCATTGTATAATGTTTTCAATTGCAATGTTTTTCATTATATAATGTTTGGATGAGTTTTTTTCTGAAAATATAAGGGCCTTCTTGCAAATTTTCCTTGCCATTTTTACTTACGAATTGAAGTATTAATATTTTCTAAATATCAAGACAGAAGATAGTTCTACATATACCTAGAGTACGTTCATTCGGGTTCCATTAACAAGTATGTGCGCTAGCATTATAGGACCATGACAGAATCTGTTGTTCGAAATTTTACATTTGCATGTTCTTGATCTCTATTTTTGGTGTTCCTTTTCGATTGTATTGCAGTGATATTAAAGGAGCAAATTTGCTAGAAGTAGTTAAAAGAGAATCAATAACATGACCAGATAATCAGGTTAATTATTAATGAAGTGGTTAAAAGAGAATGACATCAAAATAACATATGAAGACTTTGTTAAAATATTACGAAAAAATTAAGTATAGAAAGAAAAACTATGGAGCGCACGAAGTCATATACATAATATGGAAGCAAAACAGAATCAATATAGGCTCATATAACTAACTTATGTAGATTCTTTAGATTAATTTCTTAATAAATACTATAAATTGAGAAAAAACAAATATAAATCACATAAAAGAACGGATTGATATTTAAAACTTAAGGTTAAATTTTATTGGTCATACAAAGTAATATAAAGCATATAGAAAGCAAACCCAAGGAAAATAAATAGTTGGGTTGTGAAATTCACTGTAATCGATACAATTAGTTGCAAACTTAGTAATATGGATATTAACTTCACGGTTGAAATAGTTAACAGAGAGTTCAAAAAATACTATTAGCAATATAAAAAGTACATTTTGGAAGACAAAAAAGAATATATCCCAAGATAAAGCATCCAAATAATATTATTTTCGCATGTTGTTTACTTTAATTGGAACTCTATTTGAAATTATGCTATGAGGCTCATCGAGGCAAAAGAGGTAAAATCTTTTGAATGAAAGGCCAGTACCAATTTTTTACTTAAAGTGACTAATTGAAATGGTATGACCAGAGATATCCGCTAATGGATGAGGGATACTGTATTTATAGGGCTAATTGCGTAAATCGAGACTGACACGCGCGATCATTTGACCAGTGGAGGCAAGACAATTTACCATTTGTTGAAGTCATCTTCTGCCAGGCACTTGAGAGGAGATCAACACTGTGCACCACCAGGCACTTGAGAACTGTTAGGCTGTCTAATCAGGTCGGAGAAAGGAGGAAAACTAGCTTGCCTAGAGTTCTGTTTCCACGGTAGCAAGAAGAAAGAGGATTGCCCTTAAATTTGAATTGAACGGAACAAAATAAAAGGCGAAACTGAGAAAAACACTGGACCTCCTTTTTTTTATTTGCCTGATAATATATTATTTAAAAAGGGAACAATTTGTGCGTTTAGTAACAGAGAACAATGTTCTCCAACATATATAATAAGCAAAACACACAAAACATTACCAACTAAAAAATTAAATAGAAAGTTCATCTCCATAATAATATGAGTTCAAACATTGAAATTGAAGAGTGAACAATTCATACATCCATAACAGGAAGAAAGCAACAATTCACAAAAGAGCTACCCAACAAAATTTCAAAATAACTACCCAACAAAACTACAAAAGGCAACATCAAACACAACCATAATATCAATATCCTAAACCCCAAACATCATTTGACTCCATCCGAAAGCATAATCAAATAAACATGTTAATTATGTGCAAATTAAATAAAGTTTTTAATCAGGAATATTATTGATTTATTAAAGATAGCAACATTATAATTGTTTTTTAAACTAACAATTACCTATGTCTCAAGGTCAAGACTTTTGGCATTATTTGATCAAAAGTAACACTGGAAATATCTATGGCCGCAGATAATTAACTGTAAATAAATCCATATTTAACATATTTTTACGTTACTAAGAGAGTTATATTTGTGTTGCAACATGGGGACATTTGGGTCTTTTGAATATTATAAATAATGCCAGTTCAAAATGAAAACTAAACATCAGTAGTTCAATTATATTATTATAGTGTAGTTTTGTGGATATCAATTAATTGATAGCATTATTTTTGTTTCTGCCTCAGGTTCAAGAAATAGAAAAGCAGGTTGAGAAACTGACTAAACTATTGAAGATGCTTCAGGTGCCATATTCTTTTTTTTTTCTTGAAAAAGATAATTATTCTTAAACATTGATTTCTCATAATTTGATCCTTCATCCTACAAATAGTTGTTAATTGACGATTTTGACAACCTTAAAAGATAAATAACATGTCAACCTTGGGCTAATTGTAATTTACCTCAGCCTGTGTAAGTTCATGTATGATCCTGTTATACCTCAGCAAGCTTATGTATCAAATTTATTTGGTAACGCTGGAACAAATTTAGCTCAAGGGAATCAGTGCTTGTGGGTTTTCTTGTTCCATTGATATTTGTTTATTATCTCTTTTTTATTTCTTTTGGTAAGACATTTACTTGAATTTTTGTAACAATATTGAACCAGATTGATTAGGCAAGTGTTGATACAGGCTCTGGGATTTCACGAATTCTGGTTTGAATATATAATAAAGGTCAAAATAGACATAAAAGTCAAAAGTTATGGTACCAAAATATAGAAAATTTGTACTTACCATATGGTATCGATTATTGACATTCTTGTTTTAAACTGAATTTCTGAAGATTTGTACTTACCATATTTGTAGCTGCATTTTTCTGTATGAGTACCCCAAATTTCATAATTGAGTTTAGTTAAGATGTTGTCTAATTCTGTCATTAACCGACAATCTAACAAAATGTTCTGAAAATCACCTGAATTCATTCGCACAAATAATTTTGGATATACATACGCACCTAAACTAATTCGCTCGAGCACACTAATTGGATCCCTCCCCGAAATCCGAACCCGTTGCCTCCCGCTGATTGCCATTGCTCTTTGCTCAGCAGTCAGCACTGCTTATTTGACCGGAAATTAAACTAAGCCGCACTCGAGGAAAAAGAAATTGACATCAGATTACCGACTGAAAGCTGCTAGCTAGAAACCCTAGCTTTCTCTACTACTCTCCACCCCGCCCCGGCTCCTCCAACCACCCCACACCTTTCTCTAGGGTTTTTGCGAGGCAATCGGAGATGGGGAAGAAGCAGCATAGCAAGGATCGGATGTTCATAACTCAGACGGAATGGAAGACGGAGTGGGGCGGCGCAAAGGCTAAGGAGGCTGGCACCCCTTTCAAGCGTTTACCTTTTTACTGCTGCTCGTATCTCTCTCACTCTCTCTCTCTCTCTCTCTTGTAACTTCTCCAATTCTCAGTTTCCTTGCATCTGTAGCGCTTTATTTTGGTTCTGGGCGAAAATTGTACCATCAATTGATATGATATTTCAGGACCTGCAAAGGAAATTGAATTGTTCCCAATTTTGAGATTGTTTCTCTTTTAAGGAGATGTATTGTCCAGAATAATTTTACAGGGCAACAAAATAAGCTGAAAATTCTGAATTTAGAGATACCATGTGACAACTAGTACAGTTAAAAGTAAATTTGAGTGTCCACATGTCTTTTTTTTTGCCAGAAATCCTGCGCAATTAAGATGTCAAATTGAACCTGTAAAACCTCCAAAAGAGACTTAACTTGTGTTGGCGGTTGCCTAGTTTCATCTAGACCAATCTCGAGGTTATGTATGATTATTTGTTTTTTTAAATGGTCATGCAGGCTTACTTTTACACCATTTGAGGATCCAGTCTGTACCGCTGATGGCAATGTCTTTGATATGATGTAAGATCTTTAATCATGCTCTTATAAGCAGTTTGTTTTATTCTATTTTTTTTTTAAGGACACAGCAAAAAATAAAATCATTTTTTTTATTAAACTTGATTCTCCAGTTAATTGACTCTATAGGAACATCATGTCATACATTAAGAAATTTGGGAAACATCCGGTTACTGGAGCTCCTCTTAAGTTCGAAGACCTCATTCCTCTCACTTTCCACAAAAATACAGATGGTTAGTCAGTTATCCTCCTCTTATTCAGTTTTTTGTAATTCCTAGTAGTTCATGTTGGATCTGGGATTTACCTTAACTAAATTTTCATGGACTTTAAACTTGCTAGATGTTCTGTTGTATATGCAAGTCACTTGTGGCTGTTGATACAATTTTTAGGTACCATTAGATTCATGTGTTGTTCAACTTGTTTCTAGTTTGTGAAGACAGTCCAATTTGCTTATAACCAGTCAGGTTGTGAAGCTATTTCTGTTTAAGCTTCTTTTGTGCTTGCAAAACATGGAAGTTTGTACATTCAGCTAAATGTTGAACTTTTCTATTGTGTCAACTTCATTAAGTTAACTAATTTGACTGATAATTCCGCATAGTGCTAATTTGTCAGTTGCATTATGTTTCAGGAGAGTTCCATTGCCCTGTTTTGAACAAAGTATTCACGGAGTTCACTCATATAATTGCTGTGAAGACTACTGGAAATGTGTTCTGTTATGAGGTGAGACATGAATATTTTGTCTCACTTACAAAACACAAGCAAGCAAAATGAAAACCAATTAAAGGTCACTTGTGATGCAAGTTTAGGACTGCAGTTCTTGTGTATTGGTACTGAAGTTTGGTTTACAGTCTTGGCATACTGGTTTGGCTGGTCTGTGTTATGCCTTTTTGGTTATGAGGAAGTTTGACAAATAATTTAGCTGATTAGGTTACCTTTCTTTATTAATTTTTTTGGTTTCATTTTTTTTTTTGCTGACTATGCTATTGCAGGCAATTAAGGAACTCAACATCAAAACCAAAAGTTGGAGAGAGTTGCTTACTGACGATCCCTTCACGAGAGATGATCTCATAACAATTCAGGTAATTGGGTTGGAATTCCTTTTTTAACATGGTCCAACACGAGTAGAGGAATATCTAGCATGACACTCAATACCAGAACCATCATTATTTATTGGGCAGTAGAGCTCTATAGTCTTGGTAAATATGGATTCGTGCGCTTGATATTCCTTATTCATGTAACGAATTTGACATATTTAATTTTTCAACTGCTGACAGAATCCAAATGAGCTAGATAGTAAGGTTCTTGTAGAGTTTGATCATGTCAAGAAGGGAATTAAACTTGATGAAGAAGGTGAGGATCTATATTCCTGTTTTTACTATGATTTAATTGGTGTTAAGTGGACTTAACAGAAAAACCATTTACATGTCAGGTTTTGTATGCTTATATAATGTTGCTCAGTGCAGTTCAATTGTTATGGAAAGCCTGACCTAAGATTTTGGAGTCCCATGTTTGCTTTTATTTCTTAATTTGACAGACAAACAACAATCCCATTTTGTAGTGTATTGCAAGCCAACTTATAAGAAAAACATGTAAATACAAGTCCAATTCCATTGAAAGAGAACAAGAATAGTTAATTTCGAGACAAGAAAAAATCATGTAACGAAATAGAAATTAAAGAATGGGTTTGTATAGGTTGTCCTTTTGCTTTTGGTGGCTTCAATTCTAATGTGGACAGCAATTTACAATTAGTAAACGTTTTCTTTCAGATTTACGGAAAATGAAGGAAGACCCAACCTATAACATAAATGTATCAGGTGACCTGAAACAAATGTTAAAGGAACTTGGGACTGAGAAGGCCAAACTAGCTTTGCTACATGGAGGTGGTGGCCTCAAGGCTCAGAAGGAAAGGGCGGCCGCTTTAGCTGCTATTGCAGCATCTAAATCTGAAACTGAGAACAAAAACTCGAAATCCAGTGAGAATAAACCTATGCAAGGTTTTAGCATTGTTGATGCTGCTTCGGCAGCTGTTCATGGCCGGAGTGCAGCTGCAGCAAAGGCAGGAGCTAGTGAGAAGACAGCTGCTAGAATTGCCTTGCATGTGGCTGGAGATCGTACCCCAGTCAATGCAAAATTGGTACCGTTAATTTTCCTTTTATATTTTCTACGAGACTATGACTGAGATTAAAAAATTTCTAATCCTGGTTTTATTTTTAATGGATAATGATTTATGATATTTGGGAATGACATTCAGCAGTTATTGTTAGTTACTATCTGGCTGCCGTTTGCGATGTATGTACAGACAAGCACCTAAAGAGTTATCTGATTAGTTTGATGGTCCTGAAGGAAAAGTTGCATTATATATTAAACTATGCAATGTTGCCCACATGATAGAACAATTTCTTTGTAAGCCTGAATTGAACTAAAATAAGCCAAGCAAATTTTGATGTTGCACACATGTGAATAGAATTTTGGAGTTGATATGAAAGTTGAATGTATTTTTGTTGTTAGTTGTTAGACTGTCAGTCCTTAATATGATAGTAACATGCTTTAACACAGTAGAATAGAAGTCTAATTTGCACAAGAACCCTTAATCTGACAGTTAAAGAAAGCAACTATTACCAAGTTTCATGGAAGATTTATCTTTTATAGTAAATTACAATATCAGTTAAACATTTTCAGATTCAAAGTCGTTATACCACGGGAGCAGCCTCACGTTCTTTCACATCTACTGCTTTCACTCCAGTAACAAACAATGATTTTGAGTACATCAAGGTTGAGAAGAACCCAAAAAAGAAAGGATACATCCAGTTGCATACAACACATGGGGACCTAAATATAGAACTCCATTGTGATATTACTCCAAGGACGTGTGAGAATTTCATCACACATTGTGAAAATGGGTATTATAATGGGGTTATTTTCCATCGGAGTATCAGGTACTTCTTTGGACCTGCTTTTGGTTATCTTTTTTTTTCCTTATTTGCTGGTCTGGTCACATAACTAGCACCTTACATCTCCAAATATTATAAGCCTTCTTAATAGAAAACATCATTTTGAGTAGTGAATTATATTTTCGAAATGTGATGTATATGCTTTTTATAAAAACTTGGCCACCTTATTTTTGTAGTGCTCCGGTGTTCTTGAAGTACTGCTTTATATTATAGTCACTCTTTAACAGTTCGCTAGAACTGCCATCTGAGTCTGTAGTCATTGGTTATTGTGTAACAACAAGAAAAAAAAGAGGAGACATGTTAAAAAACCTCTATTAACTAGTATCAAATGTAGATATAGCAAAAGCCGTTCTGCTGTTGAATAGGAATCGGTACTCAAGGCCTTATTTGTATTTTTCTCACAGGAATTTCATGATTCAAGGAGGTGATCCAACAGGCACTGGTAAAGGAGGAGAATCAATATGGGGAAAGCCATTTAAAGACGAACTGAACTCAAAGCTGGTGCACTCGGGACGAGGTGTTGTCAGCATGGCTAACAGCGGCCCCCACAGCAATGGGTCACAGTTCTTCATCATGTACAAGTCAGCCAATCATCTTAATTTCAAGCATACTGTTTTTGGCATGGTTGTAGGTGGTCTGACGACTCTTGCCACTATGGAGAAGGTGCCTACTGACGATGATGATCGTCCACTGGTGAGTAATTTTATTTTTTGTTGATTACCAGGTTGAATGTGGTAGTACCTGGCGAAGTATTCAAATCCAGTGTTGTTACTGGTGGTTATGCTTCATACGACTTTCTCAATTTGCACATCTTGCATTATGCCTAAATGCAAGGACTCTCTGATGTTTTTAAGCAAATAAGTATGTTAGTATTTTTTTTTTTTTCTAATAAGTTGAAACTTCGCGTGGTTGTTATAAGCATGAAAAATAAGGGAAATGATGGAAAAGTCTTTTTGAACTTAGTGGTTAAGACTTTGTTAATCCTAATTTTTGCTCTTTCCAATTGTCTTTTTTGTTTCCAGGAAGAGATAAAAATAACAGGTGTAACGGTCTTTGTGAACCCTTATACAGAACCTGATGAAGAGGAAGAGAAGGCAAAGGAAGAGGAGGAAAAGAATAAAAATGCAGAAGAAGACAATGTAATTTCTTGCATCCCCTCCATTTAAACATATTATATACTGGTGGTTACCTGTGTTATAGCACCAAATGGTCCCTGATGTTCTTTTGGTCTAAGGAGTTGTTTAGTGACAAAGACTGTCCAAATATCAAACAAGTTAGTTAATCCTAAATTGGACTCAACTTTCTCATGAAAGTAAGACTAGACAAAAGTAAGACCTGAATGGCACCAAGTCAGGAAGTGTCAGCATGCGACCTGAAGTATTGTAGCAATACCAACTGGTATCATACTATAAGCAAGTGTTGGCTGGGAAACACCAGGGCCATCTTTTAATTCATTCTCAGTTTCTGTTTGTTCCTTGTCTTGCTCTGATTACTTGACTGTTAAAAAATTATGTATACTCTTAGGTCAATGTTGGCTTATGGCTTAGTAACACGGGCTCAGTAGCCACTGCTAGTAAAGGTGGCGGGGTTGGGAAATATTTAAAATCCCGTAATATTTCTAAAGCTGAGGCTACTGCTGGAGATGACGTATCCGCAGTAGTAGATAATTCAAGGAAGAAAAGGAAAGCTGGTGAATTTAATAACTTCTCAGGCTGGTAAGGAGAAACTTGTAAACAAAATTGCCATCTCTTTTCCTTCTAAGATGGATTACAAGATTATGAGCAGTCAATGCAAGTTGGTTTCACACTGCGTAGGGCTACCTACACCTTGTAGATTTTGAAACCAGTTTTTTACTGGGTAAATTCTTCTATCTACATTTTGAATTATTTGTCTGCATTGTTTATTCTAAAATTTTATCTTTCTTAAATTCTTTTGAATGTAATGAACTATGCTGAGAATTTATATATATCTTTTCAGGTAGTCAAAATGTAACTTACAAATGCGTGGCATCAATATCAAATGGTGTTTGTATGAGTCGGAAGAGAGTTTTAACTTTTCTTTTGTCAGGCCTGTAAAATGTAGCTAAGTTTTAACTTTTTTAAACCATGCAATTATTCTCTGAATACTTGTGGTAATCCCCAATTTATCTTACTCTTTGTAATTGTGTTGTAGCAATGAAGTTATCATGCGAGCAGCTCTGGAAAGTACCAAGTACTTTCATATTTACGTACTCTGGGGGCGGCAAGTTAACTTCTGGTGTTGTTATTTTTTTTTTTAGAATTCAATTGCATCAGGTTTCATTAATGCACTGACTTAGGTTCTTAAACTACCCTAAAAGAGCTGCTATATGGGACCATCTTCTCAGCGGCCAGACAGATACCCCTAAAAGAACAAAACGTATATAACAATTTGAGAATTGGGAAATACTGTTTTATGGGTACCAGTAGACTACAATCTTCTGTTTACGGAATTCAATAGAAGTTTTAAGAATTCAAATGGTTTTCATTTTTTTTTTCCTTTGATATATTCGATTGGGGTATTGAGAAGCAATAAATTGACATCTTAGCAGAGGCTATTTTCTACGGAGCTGGTGCTTTACGCAGATGTTGATGCCTGGTGCATATTTAATTGGTGGTTTTCACCATACCAATTCAGAACTAAACGAGTAGATTTTTTTATTTAGAAATAAAATGTTATTTTCTGCCGGAAAGGAAAGGAGTCGGGTAGGTTCTTGAAAAATGGGTAACACCGAAAAAATGTTACGGGCTTACGGAGTAAACATGGGTATATTGCTTGCATCGTAGAATTTTAAAAAATTCGGTGCAAGAAATTTTTTCCACCCGGTCACACAGCATTAAACCATATTTTTGCAAGTAAATGACGTAAACATGGATATGTTGCTTACAGTTTAGAAATTCTCCGGTGAAGGTATTATTTTCAAGTTTACACTAATAATTTTTCAGTGTTATTTATTTTTTGAAAACCTACCTGGTTCCTTTTTTTTTTTTCTAGTAAAAAAGTAATATATTATTTCTAAATAAAAAAACCAGTGCATAGGAAGAATAAGTTTGTCGAGCATTGAGACAGTGTCAGTACCTATTTAGGTAAGAAAGGTTCGTTGTGTGGCCTTGTATAGCGTATCAAGCAGTTATTACTTATTGCTACAATTTTACAGATCGTTGTAGGTTTTCGGTAATTAAGCTTTAGTTGACAAAATCGTTATTTTTTTAGATCGAGAAGCAATTTTATTTGTGATTGAGATCTATTGTAAATTGACAAATAATTTTGTGAAAAATTCAATTGGTCTGCAAAAATCACAGACTCGTGTAACCGCACAAGGGTCTACGGTATCAATCACAACAAAAGATCCCGTCTCCCACCAGTAGAAAGTTAGAATACTGCTTCAGAAAAAAAAATAGAAAGTTAGAAACTATTTTTATAACTTGATCCGGATTCCTAAAGTAACTCAATTTTTTAGTTTAGACGTTGTCTGGTGCCTATTTGGGGATAGCGCGGGGGGCCAGTATTGTTTGAAGGGTCCGGGTTCTTTAAGATTCGTGTTAGAGCATCTTGGACGGTCTGGATCAAAACTCAAAAATTGAGTTACTTCAAGGTTCGGATCCCCTAGAGTAACCCAATCTTTTAGTTTAGACGTGTTGGGTGCCTATTCAGGGATAGCGCCGGGGCAATATTATTTGAAGAGTTCGAACCCTTCAAGATTCGTGTTAGAGCATCTCGTACAGTCTGGATAAAAACTCAAAAATGGATTAGATGTTTAGATTGTAGGAATTTCGGATAGATTATATGTGCAACAATTCGATTCAGTTCATGATTGTTCACTATCCGAAAATCAGAATTCATGTATAAAATTAATTCCAAGATAAATAGAGTTTACTACTAGACGCGCAGCGAAAACTTCAAGTCCTGGCAGTAACCTTCTTCACTTCGTACACCTTGTGTCGGATCCATGCAACAGCAACCGCGGTCACATCTCTACCGGTATCCACACGAATAAGTTGACAAACAACTGTAAGTCGGAGTGCTAGAGTCAAATTACAGTCCCCTTTTAGTCTTTCTCTCTCTCTCGATTTCTAAACAGGTGCGAATAAACAATTAGATTTTCGGTTAGATCGAAAATCCTATTTTCTATCATTTTTCTGTCTCTTTTCTCTTCTATCCGAAAAAGAACAGTTCAGAGAGATTAGCGAAATTATCATATATATGTGTATTTATAATACAACACACCAGTTGATCGCACCTATTGATCGAGCCTATTTAAAAGACCTTATTCAGACGATTAGATCAGATCAAATTATATCCAGATCAGAAATTTCTGGCCTACAGATATATGCAGCCCAATAATACTTGATCCATATTATAATTTCATTAATTAACTATTAATTATGGCCTGTAAGACACATTTCTAACATAGATTGCCATAGAAAATTGAAACCGGATAGACTATCAGAAAATTATTCAAGTTGGAAAGTGCTACCATCTAGGATTCATATCCTCTCAGCGTAGCACCAGTACTTGATTTTCCGAAGTGATTTTGGAGAATAGTTTCAGCATGTCACCGATATGCTATCCTTGAAAGTACTATTAGTTATTCTGTACTTCCATGAGGAAATTAGAACAAGTTAGCTTGATAGTTTTCATTTGGGACACTAACAGAAGTCGACAGCAATTTTGTTCAGTGTTCTCTCTTAATAGTTCAACAAAATAATGAACTACGAAAATATAGCTCCAGATAATTTTCTAAAATAGATCTTTCAATTCACAAATACCAATGACTCGAGTGCACTGAAGAATTCACATCCTCCCTGGTACCGTAATAGGGAATCTTTTACAATTACTGGATTTGGACCGTTCTTTTTAACTTGGCACGAATCTCAAACGAATCTCAAAGCCCAATAATACTGCCCCTGCATTAGCCCGAATCTCAAAGCGACTGAGAGTTAATCACAAACCGTAAAATGAAGGGAATCTTTTACCGTAATAGAGAAGATAGTTGTCCGTGCACTGAACACCAATCATACTGCCTACGGGCTAAAATTCCAAAAAAATAAAAAAAGGAAAAGAAAAGGACCAATCCTCATATTAACCTAGAATTGACCGTGTAAATAAGCATAAAGCTCTTTGTCAGGGATATTATTTTACAGAATAATTTTCTAATTTAATCTCCGTTATTGATGACAAAATTTCCTACATGTACAATCTACAACATCAACTCTAATATGAATACTTTATTGGGACTAATTTGCGAACAAATGATGTGTGTTTACAGAAGAATTTAACACATTACTTCACAAATCTCTCCATCTATCAGGCAACCGCCACCTTTTATGCCAATAAATTGAAACCCTTGGCCACAAAGGAAACCCAAAACTATACTCCAAGGTTTCATCCGATACACCCCCTATAGCCAAAGGCAACCACACATACCTAGACTCCCTCAAATTGGCCGGGTTCCATCGATCTGCCATGAAAATAAACAGGCCAGGTAGCCCAGGAAGCGGGAGTACAAAAGTGCTCTGTGAAAAATAAGTTGTGTGACGGAAAATTACATTCCCTCCCATACAGGGGTTTCCTAGGGTTTCCCATGGACCCATCATTGACTCTGCTGCATGAGCCAGGGCACTATTTGGAGCCCAACCAGTACACCCAGACGTGATCATGTAATAAATACCTTGAAATTTAAATAATGCCGGTGCCTCCCTATGCCTTCTTACAAAAATCCTTCTGAACTCGTTACTTGTATTGAGATAGTCATCTGTAAGTGGACTTACATGCAACTCAGTATTATCCTCTGAAGAATAAATCAAGTATGCCTTTCCGTTGTCATCTTTAAAGATGGTCATGTCACGACTTTCGCAGCCATGTGGTTGCATACTGTATAGGTACTGAAAAGGACCAGTAGGGTTTTGGCTTGTGGCAACACCAACTGATGCCTTCGAGTAATTTGCATTATCTATGTGCATCCACATGACATAGGTTTTTGCTATGTCATTGTATATTACTTTGGGGCGTTCTAGCACATTGGATTTGTGGAGATCATGAGACTCGTCCTTTTCTTCACTGCGAAGAACAATTCCTTCATTCCTCCAGGACCACAAGTCCTTGGACGAGTAGCAGCTGACACCGATTACATCTACCTGGTAGAAGATTGGAGTTTCTGTTAATTAATAGGAAAATCAATTAGAGATTCAGCCTACACTCTATTAGTTTACTGATGCAGTACAATAGAGAGTCACAAATTACAGATGAAGTTAACAAAAATATTAAATTGCATGCCACTGTGATAACTACAATAGAAGGGAACAAAAAAAACCATTTTAATTTTTTTATTCTTTTGGTTACCGGTCTCATTAAGTATGATAGTATGACTGGTATCTAATTTTGGTCCGTACAGTAATGAAGCGCCAGTATGGTGCTTGAATATCCAACTGGTACCATTTTGGTCTCCTTTTATCATTTTACATAAATGAAAGAGAATCTATCCAATGCTCATTCAGTGTGAGTCTTTTTGCTATTTATCTCATTAGATAAAATGCCCATTCATATCTTGCTATATATATCTCATTAGATAAAATGCCCATTCATATCTTGCTATATATATCTCATTAGATAAAATGCCCATTCACATCAGAATTATTATAATTACAGATTCCATCCATTTTTGTCAGAAATATTGTTGTTGGGTCTAGTTTAATAGATTACCCATTCGACATCAGCATTTGTTGGGACTTTAGCCAATTTTTCTACAGAAGAAATAATTTTCAGACCAGAATTGTGCAAATTTAAATTGTCAGAGACCAAATGGGAGGGGAACTCTTTACAGATGGAAATGGGAGGGGAATGTGCTCTTGCAAGAAGGAAGGAATCATGCATGGCATTGGCAGACAGCCAAATTTTTGCAACTTGTTATCAGCATAAGGCAGAACCAATATTGTTTCGTAATTGTTAATTTATATCCAACTTAGTCCGCAATATAGAACTCATTAACTCAAAAATAAGCAAACAGGGGAAAAACTGAAATCAATTAGATACCAATCCACCACATGGCATTGGCAGACAGCCAAATTTTTGCAACTTGTTATCAGCATAAGGCAGAACCAATATTGTTTCGTAATTGTTAATTTATATCCAACTTAGTCCGCAATATAGAACTCATTAACTCAAAAATAAGCAAACAGGGGAAAAACTGAAATCAATTAGATACCAATCCACCACAGACTGGTGCATAATCCTGCAGAATTGTATCAGACCTAAGATTATTGTAACAACATTACAATGTACAACAACTGAACAATATCGTAAAAATAAAAAGTATTGTAACAGAATAAATAAAACAAAAGTAAGAATTTTTTTCATACATACCCGTGCAGCTGCATTCTGGTGAGCCAGATATGTGGGGCCATCCTTATTCTCCCCGTACCAATAATACATTCTTGTCTCTTCATCAAACAAAATTCCCCCTCCATGCGCCTGGATTGGTTTCCCATCTGTGTCCAGCCAAATCTGACCCGGAAAGAAATAACCCGCACTGTCATTCCCCTCAGCCAGAGGATTGATGGCACTCCTCATGTCAGGAAAAAATAGTTCATGCACTTCTGTTGACTTATCCAAAAACTCGTCAATAATCGTTGGCGGTTTTTGCGAGCCTTTTCTTCTTACTGCTCGAGGGTTGCGACGGCTCCTAGCTGTTGTCACATGAAGCGCCTCCTCTTCTACTGTTTCCATCTCTTTCGTGATCGAATTTTGGTCAGAGTAGTATATTGGTGGTTGAATTTGGTTTGATTGCATTTGGTTCAGAGTGTACAAATGGAATAATAGCACTATGCCGATAATAGACCAAATGAGCAGAGATGGACGACATCTCTTTACAGGTCTGAGGTGCTTGTTTCGGAACCTCATATGGTTTTAATAAAAACTTGCCTGCATATAGTAGAAAGTAACCTGAATTATTATCTTTTACTTGGATTAAGTTTGCGGATCTAGCAGCTCCAGTTCAATAATTCTTATTCTAAAACGCATTCTAAAATTCAGGTTATTCCGAGGATAAGATAGCCTATTCGGGGTAATTGTAAGACAACCTTAAATTCCTAAATCAAGAGAAATGTTACACAGCACTTTGATTCAATCAATATCTGAAACTTGAGCACTTTAAATCACGCCTCAATTGTCAATTGCGAGCAAAGATACAAAAAGCTAAATTCCTAGTTCTTCAAAAAATTAAAAAAAAAAAGATCAAAGGAAGAGCGGAGCAAATTTCCAAACCATATAATGAAAGCAATCTTCGCAGAGGAAAATCAGTACATGTATCCTTCTTTTATTAACTAAGAAATAGTACCTGGCGAAATTCCAGAGCAGAATTCCGAAATAAACCATTCGTCGAGAGGATTAACAAGTCCAAAATCAGCCAATAACACAGTAAACTCGATCGACAAGGTTCTCTCTCTTCGACTCAAAAAAAAGACAAGGTTCTCTCTCTCTAGCTCTATCCGCTGTACTATCAAAGAATCTTCTGACAATCTGTCTGAAAATTTCACAGGACAACAGTGGTTAGACGATAATTCGTGGGAAATCGTGGCACGTGGAAGTACGATGCGCTTCTGGAAAGGTCATCTGTCGTTTTAAGTTTAGGTTAGTGGTAACTTGGTGATGAGGTTTGATTCCTGATTGAGTGTGGGTTGATGTGTCTCAATTCAATTTATTTCACCAAGGTACCTCAAATTTTGATTTTGGATCCGGACCGTCCAATCAGATCCGGATAGGCCCATTTTCTGATCGGACAGTCAGGATACAAACTTAATATTTTAGTTTACGGATGCTACCCGCTTGGGATTAAAGAACACCAATAAGCTGTGTGGTTGTTTTAGATATCTGGCGGAACAAAAAAGCGCCTCCGTTTCTCTCCTCATAAATCAATGATCTATTGGGCTTTGTAAAGTGGGGCCTCCTCCCACTTGCAGATCTAGATCCGCAAACCAAGCTAACGTTATTATTAGCTATTTTGCCAGTGCACAAGTAACAGAATTGTCTTCATGTCTATCCTCTTCTCTGAAGAGCTAGACCATGCATATACGCATGGTCCAAGAATAAATAAATGCTAACAGCCTTTTCTTTTAAGTAAAGGCTTTTGTTGCTTGTACAAAAAATACTAATTCACTAACCATCTTGTATAAAATTCAGAAAAATATAGGAAGCAGTTAAACAAACAACCTTTAAGCAATTAATTCTGTTTGATGCAACAAACAATCTACATCTTAAAAATAATAAATAAAATTTTGTCCCAAAAAACATACATTAATTTCTATTAACTTCGTAATTAGAAATATTCTAAAAAAATTAATATACATGTACTTTGATGTCAATATGACTCAATTCACTAAAACAATATACATTACTAACATTTTTTATTTGTAAAATGATGTACGTATACCTTTTAAATTCGTAATTATACTTTCTAAAAGAATGCTAATTCGCTGAAACAAAGAAATAATGAAAGAAAGTATAAAGAAGCTCACAAAATATATTCAAATATAATCAACATAGGATATTTTTTTTTGTTCGTATTGATTAGGAAAATATCAAGGAAAAAACAGTAACTCATTTGAATATCTATGAAGAAGGTGCGTCCGGACAGGAGCAGAGTCAGATTTTCCGCTTATAGGAATCAATCATAAAAAAAAATTATGGTGCGAATGAAAATCAATTTTACAACACCCATAGCATTTACTCTAAAGTCTAAATCATATAGAATGTCATATATAAATATTTTTTTTAAATAAATGAAGTCAATTACCCCGTTCGATCCAACTAAATCTGTCCCTGCGTCCAAGTATCTAAATTGACTTGTATATACATTTAATTTTTCCGACATGATTCAATGTTTTCATAATTTAGAGGAGCAAAGAATAAGATAGAACAGAAAAAAAAAATTCCGAAACGGATGTCACGTATATATATATTTTTTTATAAAAGGCAAAATGCCCATTCCATTTGCATGAAATCAGAAGTTAACTTACAACCATCCATAACCACATATCACTTAGCTACTAAAAACCAGTTATGCTAGTTCAAGACAAAACAAAAGATAAACACTCTACGCTTAATGTGCCACCAAAACACAGTAATAGAAAAGCAGTTCCCTAAGATTAAGTCACTTGTATCAGGGCTGAGGTAAGTAAAAGATCCTAACAGTGGATCTAACAAAATATGCTAGAAGACATCTTTACTCAGCTGAAGATCCAGCATCACTTTCAAACGGTAACAAGAGTAATGGCTGCCCTCCATTGCTATTGTCATCACCCTGGTAAACAACCACATGATGATCATCTGGGTCCCAAACCCTTAGAAAAATGGAATGTAGTTCATCAGAGAGCCAATCTGTAGTAGCCTCCTTAATCTTTTTCTCTATGTTGCCTGACCAATATTCAACAACATTAACTATGAGTAAAATAAGGGATCGAACTGTTTTAAGTGAACTAGACTGAAAACATAATTAATTTCTACGTTTCCAAATTGTCCAACATACTGCACTGAAAACAATAAAAAAGAAACCTAATTGCTGAGTACGAGGAAGAGTAGCTGCAAAATAAAAAATGTCAGTACAAGTATGCCAATTAAGAAGAAATTTTGACTCTGGCCCAACCAAAATCATATTTTTTTTTTGTGCTTGTTGACATTGGAGAAATAGGTGATGAACATCCTCATGAAAGTTATAAAACTAGCAAGCCATGTTACTAGTCCAGCCTCTTTTGCTTAAATTTTTCTTAGTGAGAATTCTATGAGTGAGGCTATGGTGCTATGCATAGCACCAATGGCTAGTGTACTACAGCTCAATATGGTACTTTTTAAAATCCTAACGGTCGATCCGACCGTTCAATGTGATATCCATATGAATATGTACTTGCAAACTAAATTTTATATTTTTTCGATTTTTTCTACTATTTTTTTAGATAGGTAGAAAAATCAGTGTTTTTTGAAAATTCTGGACCATCAAAATTCTACCTATATGAAAAAGTAGTAAAAAAATTCAAAAAAATATAAAATTTAGTTTGCAAGTACATATTCATATGGTTATCACATTGAACGGTCGGATCGACCGTTAGGATTTTAAAAAGTACCATATTGAGCCGTAGTACACTAGCCATCCGTGCTATGCATAGCACCATAGCCTCACTCGAATTCTATTATTAAGTAATAACCAAATGAAAATTCTAATTTTTGAGGGAATTGGTAGTGTCAATATGATTGCATATTTATTATCATTAATACCTCTAAAGTTTAATATTTTGTAAATGGACCTAACTGTAAATACCCCTGAGGTTTCCCATCTCCATGCTACTTATCAGTATTATGAGTAAAACTAGAAGCACTGAGTATATATAAAATTGTCTTCCATTCATCAGCTAAGATGCCAGTAAGGCTTCTGATAAAGTGAATGCAACTACCCTAAGAGAGAACTACTAAATTGACTGAAATATGTTTGTTTGAGCATATCTCATATAATTTTGGAAATCTAGTAGCAAGAGTACAGTTATCATGCCAAATTGTATTCCAAAATTCTATCTGAGATTGTGTTCCTGGTGCATAAGTAATACTCATGTGCCCTAATGGATCAAGTTTACAAATCTCTATCCAAAAGAAAGAGTAAGGTAAAGGTGCAGCAGTGTAGTAATTATATAGGATAACAGTTTTCCATAAAGTAGAATAATCATTATTACGAAAGTTCCACCACCATTTCAACAACAATGATATATTCATTTCCTGAAGATTTAAAATTCCTAACACCATGTTTGGATGGAGAGTGGAGGAAGGGAGGGAATGGAAAGAAAAGAAAATTTTCTCTCGAATTGTGTTTGGTTGACAAAATTATGTCGGAGGTGAAGCGTACAGGAGGTGAAATGTTTAACCTTGCATTATTATAATCGATAGAATCGATTTCCCTCTCAATTTGGAGTGTAACGGATGGAAAGAAATTTTGTTGCAAATATTTTAAAAAAATGACACAAATGCCCAACTCTATATCTTACCTATATAGTTCTCATTTAAATTTCTTTAGCACAAATCTACAACAACCATCAAATTTCTTATTAATCTTCTAAATTTTAATTAACCAAATAAGAAATAAGACAGAAAAGAAAGTTAAATTTACTTTCACTCACTTATCATCTAAACATAAAAAGGTTAAGTATATTAATTTTTTTTTCTATTTCATTCCATTCCCTTATATTCTTTCACCTCCCTTCTCTTTGTCTACTCTTCATCCAAACAAGGTGTAAGCCTCCATTATTTTTAGCTAAACAAGCCCTAGACCATTTGATAAGAGCATATTTTTTTCTAGAGGATCCAACACCCTGTCAAAGAAATCTGTTTCTAAGAGTCTAGTCTTCTAATTATAGTTATGGGAGCTCTGTATAAAGACAAAGTATACAGAGGTATTGTAGATAGAGTAGAACTAGGGTGTGATGTGCTCACCAAACTCTTTGGTGAGCACAACTCTACATAAACTATCGGATTCACTTCAAACGAGATGAATCCAACCGTTGAAACCGATGTACTTTACGAGTGATGCATGTACTTGCAAAATTTTGAATTTTTTGAATCCATTTAGTCTCAAGTCAAGTGATCAAAATTGATGAAAAATGAATGATCCAAAATGAAGTTGTTTTAATGCATTCAAAAAATTCTCAATTTTGACCACTTGACTTGAGACTAAATGAATTCAAAAATTTCAAAATTTTGCTTGTACACGTATCACTCACAAAGTACATCGGTTTCAACGGTTGGATTCATCTCGTTTGAAGTGAATCCGATAGTTTATGTAGAGTTGTGCTCACCAAAAAGTTTGGTGAGCACATCACACCCTAGTTCTACTCTTGTAGATAATACAGAGTTAATAAGTGTAAGTCTACCACCTAATTACTCTCGTATAGACGAAACAAATATTTTTAAATAATTAATTCTAATGTGACATTTACTGTGGAGGATATATAAATTTAAATTAACTATAATAATTATCTGTACAAAATTTATGTAATTAAGGAAAGCCACATGGCCTACCAAAACACATAACAAATTTGTTATGTAAGATATTTTGAATCTGGCCTAATTGCGATCGTTAGTGGAATCTAAAACCTACGCTAAATTTTTTTTTCAATCATGGAGCAATTCCGGCTGGAGTAGGCCCAAACCCGGGTCGATGGTAGATATACAGACCAGATCAGGTAAGATCAAAGTTCTAAATAGCGTTTATAGCGTCGTAGCGGGAAGGCTAAAAAAAAAGCTATAGCGAATAACGTCGCTATAGCGGAAGCTATTCCAAATAGTTTTTTTTTTTTACATTTCGTATATTCAATATTTGTACTAAATATCAACATTATCTAAAGTCTCATAGAACAATAAATAACACCAAAGTAATTAAGAAATTATAATATTCATATTGAACACATATAAAGTCCAAATTGCGATTCAAAATATCTATAGTAATATCATAAACTATCGATTTTTCCTATTAAAAATATCTTAAGCATCATGATTCATGACATAATTTATTTATTTTTCTATTCAAATTTTAATTTCGGTTTGGACTTTTTTTCTATTCAAATTTCAATTTATATTCCCAATTTCAAATTGATTTATCTGTAGCAAGTAGCAACAAATTCAATTTCGGTTTGAGATTTTTTTTACCTTTATTTAAAACCCATATAAATTGCTTAAAAAAAAAAACCCAAATTGTATAGCGCTGTAGCGGCCGTAGCGCAAATAGCGCATTTTGATGTCATAGCGTAGCGTTTGGGGTCCAAAAACGCTATAGCGGCGCTATTTAGAACACTGGGTAAGATATCTGATCCCGTTATATTAAATTATGGGGGAATTTCACGTATACCCCTCAAAAACTTCAAAATTACGTATTTCCCCCTCTAAACTTTGAAATTACATATTTCCCCCTCTAAACTTCAAAAACTCACAAATTTATCCATTTTATTGTTTTTTATATTAAAACTCATTCTAAATTTATAAAATACCCATTTACCCTTTATTAAAAACATAAAAAGTCCATCGAACTCAAATTTGAATATGAAGAGTTCCTCTACTGTCCGATCCACGCGCATCGCATTAAGATCTGTGCGTGTATCTTCAATATACGTGTGTGTTAGCTTTAAGATTCGTGCTGATCTAGCGCACACATTTTAAAGCAATTTTGATCCGGACGCATCGCATTAAGATTTGTGCACATCATTTCAATATCTGTGTGTGTTCGCTTCAAGATTTGTGTTGATCTAGCATGCACAGATCTTAAAGCAGTTCGGAAAGTAGAGGAACCCTTCATATTCAAATTTGAGTATGATGGGCATTTTATGCTTTTAATAAAGGGTAAAATGGGTATTTTATAAATTAAGAATGAGTTTTAATATAAAAGACAATAAAATTGATAAATTTGTGAGTTTTTGAAGTTTAGAGGGGGAAATACGTAATTTTGAAGTTTTTGAGGGGTATACCTGAAATTGCCCCTTAAATTATTATGGGGGAATTTCACAAATATCCCTCAAAATTACATATTCACTATCTAAACTTCAAAATTACGTATTTTCTCCTCTAAACTTTAAAAAATCACAAATTTACTCATTTTATTGTCTTTTATATTAAAACTATTTTTAAATATATTAAAAAATTCATTTATCCTTTATTAAAAGCATAAAAAAATTGTAGTTTGTTTAAGAAAATGTCGCTAAGACTAACTGTTCTAAAAGACTGTCACAACCACTTCTCATCACACAAAAAAATAACATAATCCTTGCTATATCAAGTGTGCTCACATATAAAAATTGGAGTAGAACTAAGGTGCTCTTAAGCTCACGAAGCTCTTGGTAAGCTTAACTCAAAAACCTATTGGATTGACTTCAAACGACATATCCAAATCGTTGAAACCGTTCTACTTCACGAGTGATGCATTTACATGTCAAATTTATAATTTTTCGAACTAGTTTAATATGAAGTCAAGCGGTCAAAACTGATAAAAAATGAATGTATTAAAATTAACTTATAAATCATCTTTTTTTGACTGCTTGACTTCATACTAAACTAGTTCGAAAAATTATAAATTTGACATGTAAATGCATCACTCGTGAAGTACAACGGTTTCAACGGTTTGGATATGTCGTTTGAAGTCAATCCAATAGATTTTTAAGTTAAGCTCACCAAGGACTTGGTGACCTTAAGAGCACCTTAGTTCTACTCTAAAAATTGTTATATTGTGGTGGAGCTATTAACAATTTTTAGCGTCACGTTGTCAATTCGTCGTCGTTGTGGATTTGATGCACGCTCGAATTTTATTCCACACGTACAAATTAAAAAACAAGGATTATGTTATTTTTTTGTGGATTTGTGGATTTGTGGATTTGAATGTATATAAATTAAAAAATTATGAGGTTCACATTTAACGCAATTAAAATAAAAAATTGTATTTAATTCACAATGAACAATCGTCAATCAGGTTTAAATATTTAAAAACAAGTGTCAACCAACACAAATTCATATTTATTCAAAATTCACACTGAATAAGAAAAAGAGGAAGGATCACTAGACATGATTTTTTTTTTTTCAAAAAATCTGATATATTTGAATACCGAATGACCGTTAATTTTAGATATTTGAATTTTAGTGCATTAAATTTCCAGACAATTTTAATATTGTTTAATGGTGCATCAAAGACTCTTGAAATTTTAAGTCATTTGATATCCACCGAAATATATACAAGAAATTCATCACTTATTATAGACATAACATGTAAATAAATTATGTTTATAATGTTGAATACTTAATTAGAACTTTTTTCTTAAGAATTATAAAAAAAAATCATAATAAAGAGTTGTCAAATAATTCCTAGATCGCACATATTCCGACTTTTTTAAAAATACCCTACGTCAATTACAAATTATTAAATCTGCCAACGAGTTCTCGGAATTATTAAAAATGCCCAAACTGGTCAATTATTGGCCAGTCCCGATTAAAATTTCCGACCGGCCAATAATTGGCCGGTCCCGTGATTTTTTTTTTTAAGAGAAAAATAACTAAAATACTGAAATCTAACACTAAAAAATCAAATTGTTTTTTTAAATATTTGTTAGATTACTTTTTTTGATAGCATATTTATACTAAAATACGCTAAATTATTTGAAATTATGTTAATTTATGCTGATTGACATTAGATTACTTTAAATTATATTAACTTTTTTTAAGAGACAAATAGTTAAAATGCTGAAATCTAACACTAAAAAATTTGGAACAAAATGTATTTAAGAATTTATATATCAATAATTCTGAAGTTATGTTAATTTTCTGGAAGGCTAATGGATGCCAATAATTTGGGTGGAAGCAAAACCCGACCCGATACTGCTAGCAGTTATTACCGTTAGTGGTAGTGTAACTGAGATAATTAAGCGTATACGTATCCACCAAATGGCGTTCCATCATGGGAAATAAAGAAAAAAAAAAGATATACCATATCTTAATTTCTTCATGATTCATGAACCGATCTATATATCGCCTATATATATGTGCGCATGTACATCCCAACAGGTAGCAACTAACAAGAGATTCCTCGTTCGTCGCCTAATACACACACTTCCTATTTCTCTACAACTTGTCTGCATACTAAGCTCAAATCCTCTGTTCTCTGTTCTCCATCTCTCTCTAAACAGGCGTGCAATGGTTGGTATTACATAGCCCCATCTCTTTTTCGTCTCTTCTTCTTTGTTGCTGTTTATTGGCGTGCTATTGGGTTGCATTACCACCTCTTTATAGGGGTTATTTATCATCAATTGTTGTTAGCCTATGATCATATTTTGTTATCCTGCCGATAACATTGTAATGAATAGGAAGGTTAAAATTTAGTAAATAACCAAATAAATGGTAGGAAAGATAGCATTTATCCCCCCTCTCCTATTACCTCCTTGTAAATTCTCTACCTTTCTCTTGCCAAACCATAAAAGGAAAAAAATAATAAAGAAAAATTGGATCTAGTAGTGTATGTATTTCTTCCAAATATAGTACAAAATCTTCTACAGTAGGTATCAATCTCTACCTGACATTTCCTTATTGGTGTATTTTCTTTTCCTTTTATTTTAGAATTACCTGATATCTTTCCTCATTGTTTGCACTTTCTTTCTTCATGCACATTTTATTTATATTGAGATTAGTCATGCCAATTTGATGAATTGTCTGCTCAGAAAACAGAGATGAAGGCTCCAGGGGAGAAAGCAGTGCTTCTGTTCCTCTTTGTTGCCATCTTAGGTAATGATATATTTTTTTAATTTAATTTCACCTCTGCATTGTGCATGGTTCTACAATCAATAGAGAGATTCACCGCCATTATTAAAATATACTTCGGTTTTTATCAAACCATTGTAACATGTTCAGTAAAATTTAGGGGCTAAATTAGGTGCTTAAGTCGGAGAATTGAAACATGATATTTAGCAACTGAGCTAATTACAGATAGAGAAATTGCTAACGGTGCTATTTTTTTTTTGTATTTTCAGGCCAGGCGATCATTGTAAATTCTGTTTCTTATGATTATTCTGCATCTTTCGAGGCAAGCTCTTGTTTCTCTTTCTCTCGTAGAAAATACCGAGTCCTCTTGATAAAAACTAAAAACATTGTTTTTTAGTATGTTAAAATCAAAATAATGGATAATATATATGTGTGCATTGATGATTTTAAATAACTTATTTTATTCTAAAATGGGTATCTTGAAAAATATAACTTTAGAAAATTAGAAATATAATAATCCTATTTAATCGTGCTTACAAATTGAATGGCTACTTACAACATGACGTCAAGCTTCCCTTAAATGCGCCGTAAATGAGCACTTTAATAAAGGTCAACAAAAAACGTTGACCTTTTTATGTATAGAAAATAATGGAAAATTCATGGTCAACTAAACAACAAAATTGTTATGCCCCCAAACTGATAGAAAAAATTAGGAATTAGGAGAAAGTGAAGAATTTTGAGTTCGCATTGACTTTGATGAAATTGCATTGTCAAAAAAATGTACTATAGAATATCATGCATGTAGGAGTGCACTTGTACCAAACTTACATTTATCGGAAGGTAATTGAAACGATCTATATATTAAAGAGTCAAATTAGCGTCTTCTTCAACCCCCCACCCAAATTAGTTATATATCTGACCCAACTTGAACAGACCAGTTTGACTTATTTCTACCTTGACTCAACCTTACTGCCTACTGTACCTTTATGTTAAAATCAGTAAATTGAACATGATAAGTCTTGGTTCCAATATTTCTGCAAAATAATAACCACCATTCAATTTAATTCCCTTCCTCGTTTATAATTAGCATATGTTTAATTCTTGACAATTTAAGAATATTATATTTTGTTCAGTACATCTAGCATGATAAAGAGTTTAAGGAAATCAATTATTTTTAGCTTAGAGGTCAAGAACACTTCCATTCTTTTTAGCAAGAATATAAGCTCGATGAAGAAAAATAATTAAAATCGAGTTATTTCAAGACAAATTCTCTCTCTCATTTTTGATAACGCTGCATCAAATCAAAACAGACATATCACTGACACCAAAATGAACTGATAATGGGATTTATTCACAGCTCAATCTATTACTAGTCCGATAACTTAATTTAACAAAAAAAAAATTTGTTCTCAGTGCTTGGCGGAACCACTAAAGCCGCACTATGGAGGAGGGATCTTAGTCAATCCAGAATTCAACAACATGCTCAACGGTTGGGTATCATTTGACTATGCAAATGTAGAACACAAAGTTTCTAAGTCAGGGAACAAGTACGCTGTTGCTGTCAATCGAAGCGTGCCACACCACAGCATCTCTCAGAAAGTTCAATTGCATAAAGACAGCCTCTACTCTGTTTCTGGTAAGACAAATTAAATCCAACTTTGATCCAAAATAACAAGATACTATTTCCAGAGATGGACATGGATGTTTTTGTCAGTAGCTGGCACATATGGATTATGGAATTACTTATTTATGTATGTGATTCTAATGATACTATAACAGTCAAATTGGTACCATATTAGGACTTCAAATCCCTGTAGCAGCTGATGTAGTTATATCAATTAAAAAAGAATTGTATATGATGTGACTATATTTGTGATCTTTCAGCCTGGTTGCAAGTGAACAAAGGGAGCGCAGAGGTCAGAGCTTTAGTAAAGACTGCAGTTGGGTTTGTACCAGTGGGTTCAGTCGTGGCTAAGGAATCATGTTGGTCAATGCTTAAAGGAGGTTTCACTGTTAATATTTCTGGTCTAGGTGAATTATACTTCGAGGTAATTAATACTTATATATAAAAAATAATCAATAGTGGTTAAATAAATTGCATGGCGATATTGATCTGATCAGTTAAAACTTCAAAACAGACCAACAACTCGACAGCCGAGATATGGGTCGACAATGTATCCTTACAGCCCTTTGCTCAAGATGAATGGAGAAGTCACCATAATGAAAGCATCAACCAGGTTTGCCAACATAACATAGCAATTCTTTTATTATAGCTTTTCTAATAGAAGATTGTAAAAGTTCATTTAAATTGGCACTGTCACTTAGGTACGCAAGAAGAGAGTTAATGTCACAGCTGTAGATTCAAACGGAAAACCAATAGCTGGTGCAAAATTCTCAGTCGATCCAATTCGGCCTGGATTCCCTTTTGGCACGGCAATCAACCAGGCTATCCTCAGAAACGCAGACTACCAGAGGTGGTTCGCATCCCGCTTCACTGTGACCACATTTGAGAATGAGATGAAATGGTACAGCACCGAATATACCCCAGGACACAAAGACTACTCCGCAGCCGATGCAATGCTAGCATTTGCCAAGCAACATGGAATCCGTGTCAGAGGACACAACGTGTTCTGGGATGATCAAAAGTTAGCATACCATGCTATTGTTAAAATATATTTTTCAAAAGACTTTGGTGCTTGCAAATGCATTTTCAGTTTAGCACATCCCATCTAAAAATTGACACTTATATGTCCGTAGAAAAGAAAAACAAAAGGAAAACAAAATATATAAAAATTTCAAACTATTGAGTGCAAATTACTCACAAGTTTCTCCTACCAGTAAATTGTGCTCTATAAGAAGTCGATATTTATATTCTATCAATAATTACAACCAAAAAGTAAATCATGCTCTCAGCAAGGCAAAAACCAAATAAAAAACCATACAACAAACACTAAATGGAAGTCCTTGACTCAATTTGATGATGAAATTTCTGTCAACAGTACTCAGATGGCTTGGGTTAGATATCTCCCCAAACCGCAGTTCGAGCAAGCAGTACAGAAGCGTTTGAAATCTGTCGTGAACAGGTACAAAGGCCAGGTGATTCATTGGGACGTGGTAAATGAGAATGTGCACTTCAACTTCTTCGAGACCAGGCTCAGCCCTGATGCTTCAACAAAAATCTTCCAGAAGGTGAACAAGATCGACCCAAATGTAATTCTCTTTATGAACGACTACAACACTCTCGAGCAGCCAGGAGACTGGAATGCTATGCCTGATAGGTATCTGCAGAAGTTCCATCAGATCAGAGCCGGTAACCCAAATGCAAAGATGGCAATTGGATTGGAAGCACATTTTGATGTGCCGAATATCCCCTATATGAGATCAGTGCTGGATAAGATGGCAACTGCTGGTGTGCCTATCTGGCTCACTGAGGTTGATGTGGCTGGTACGGACCCAAATCAGGTACATTGATATATGGTCTCGTTCTGTAACTGCTATCCTTTTTTTGTACAAATTTTATAATTACTATCCTTGATTGTTGTTTATATGAATTTTCTAAATCTTTATATGAATCAAAATATACAATCCAGACTGGTACCAGCATGAACCAACTACTGTTGTTTCCCTGGTTTGGTTTCTTTTGATCAGTGAATAGTATTAACTTGCACAACCCAATATAGAAAGAAATAGAAGTATAGAACATGAACAGCCAAGTAGGAAGATTTAAATTTTCACATTGCTAATTTAATTTATTTTTGTTTACATAACGAACAGGCTCATTATTTGGAACAAATCTTGAGAGAAGCATACTCGCATCCAGCCGTTCAAGGGATAGTTATGTGGGCTTCATGGACCCCAATGGGATGTTACAGGATGTGTCTAACCAACAACCAATTCCAGAACTTTCCAGTTGGAAATTCAGTAGACAGTTTGATCCAAGAATGGAAGACTCATGCCATAGGGACAACTGGAGTGGATGGTTCACTCCAAGCAAACCTTGCTTATGGAGAGTACTCGGTCACTGTAACCCACCCATCTACAAATTCCTCATCAGTGCACAAAATCAGTGTCGATTCTCATCCTGTACACAAGTTGCAGATCCAACATTAAGTACAAGCCAGGAGCTTGATATTTTCTCGTTTTTACTTGGACTGAAAAAATCAGTGTCGGTGCTGATTCTCATCCGGTCGGGAATTTTAATCGGGACCGGCCAATAATTAACCTGTTATAAACCGTAAATTTGAAACGTAATTAATTAGTCTAATAGTTAAAATTTACCACTAAATAAAACGTTGGTTAAATAATTAAATTAAGTAAAGATTAAATAATTAACTAGATGAATTAGTTTATATAAATTCAATTATCAAATCAATTAATAATTTTGTTTTTACAAGTGTTAAGTTTAAATTTAAATTTAACGATATTGAATGTAATGAAGTAAATAAATTAATCCGACTATATAAATACGCTACTAATATAGCAAAATTCTTGTGATTTATTAAACTAGACCTCTTAATCAATAATTCGTGACATAGAATAAAATTTTGTAACATAGTCGAATATGAGTAAATTTAGGAAAATATAATTGCTACTAAAATATATTGATTAAAATATATCAAATAATAAATAAGTTATAGGTAAACGAACAAACATTCGAAAGTTCGTATTAATATTTAATGAAGTTAACTTGATCTAATTTTATTATTTATTTATAGAATTTTGAAATCATTAGAACTCCGGAAATTATTTCAATTGTTTGATTAAATCTAGCACGGATCTCAAAGCCGTTCTTTTAGTTTCTATTAATTGGTTTGGATCCGCACCCCACCCCATCCAGAGAGAGAATTCAGATCCTCTGTGTTACTCGAGAAAATAAAGTGAGTCTCAGCCGGTGGATTTAAATTTACACGAATCTCAAAGCACAAATAATACTGCCCCCTCCAATCACCCGAATATCCACCGGCTGAGAGCTCATTTTATTTTCTCGAGTAACACAGAAGATACTGGTTCTCCAGAGAGAGCCCACCCCCCCTCACCCACTTCGCTTCTTCCTCTCCCTCTCTGACTCCGCGTACCCCACCCCTCCATTGCTAACCCTAAACCGGATCCGATAAAGCCTCTCTCTCTTCGTCGCTGACACCCGAGCCCCCACCCGTCTCTCTGTTTCCCTTGCTTACAAGAGAAGAAAAAGGATCCACCTCTCTCCCACGCGCATATCGCCCATTTTTCTCCGCTGTCACTTCCCTCGTCAGGGAGTCGTACGAACGAGAACGAATTAGTCGTTGGTCTTTATTTCGCGGACACCTACTCTCTGACACGCCTTAACCATTATCCCTCTGTTTGCGAGGAATGAGAGTAGGTCCGATGCCCATCGGACCTACCTTGGTTCGATGGGTGTGATGACCATCCGATCTACATCAAGATTCGTGTGCTCTGCATCAAAATACGTGTAAGACTGTATCAATTTCCGTGCGCATAGATCTTGATGCCAATCGTACGGTGATAGAGCTAATTGAACCTAACTCTAGGTCCTACTCCTATCTCCTGTTGCGATGCTTGGTTATATATCTCTGACTCTCTCTCTGCTTTGGGTTCGACTCTCTTTTTGCTCATGTGCTAAGAAACTGACCTCTCCCTCTCTTTTTCGTTTTTCCTCTGATTAATTTCGGTTATCAAAACCCGAAAGTTGAGATCTTTACTTGGGTTGCGATTTGCGCCCTCTGATGACTTTCCTGTGGTGATTCTTGGCGCTTGAGGTGTCGTTGTTTCGGTGCTGGTGCGGTGGTGATATGGTGCTGGTGCGGTGCTGGTTCGGTGTTGTGCGGTGCTGGTGCGGTGATGGTGCGGTGCTGGTGCGGTGATGGTGCGGTGCTGGTGCGGTGATGGTGCGGCGCTGGTGCGGTGCCTTGTGACGCCTCATTTATGTGGGCTGGTTGAATTCGGGACGGCTGCGAAGCAAGCGAACGCTTAGTACCGGCTGATTAAGGAAAGCGCTCGATTTCGGTAAATGTCCCTTCTTATCTAATTGATTGTGACTCGTTGGATTTGGAAAATATCGCAAGAAAGGGGTAGAAATTGAAATGCTTGTGTCGAGTGCGAGATTGTTGATTTTTCTTGACTCGATTGAATTGTTGATTTGGGAATTTACGCGATATTTTGATTGAAATGGGGGGTGCCAATCGGCCTTGGGTGACTTTTGCTTGTGTACTGTGTGCTTATTCTCGAAACTGTGTGACTTGCTTGATTTTGAACCTTTGAGCTTTGTATGCTGAATTTTTATGGTGCTCGGTACCAGTTGTACCAGCCCAGTGTGTTTCACTGGTATCGGCCTTTGTCTTCGTTGTTCTTGCTGATTTGTTGTGCCGTTCGATTACTAGTAAAGGGTGCCAGTCGGCCCTTGTGTTGCCTTTGCCTATTGTTGTTTTGGGGGTTCTGTTAACTGTGCTGGCTGCACTACCCTTGTCATTTTTCCTTATTCCTATTCTGTGCTAAGTTGCGATTGTGCCTCGATGAATTTGGGTTATGTCGTAGAATCTGAAATTCTAAATATCGCGTGCAAGTTGTTGATTTTCTTGACGCGGTTACATTGTTTGATTGAGTGGGGAATTCCCAAGTAATTGCGATGAATTTTCGCGACTGGTAATATGGTACTGGTACGGTTCCTAAGTGACAAGGACCATAGTGCAAATATTGTAATTTAAGGGGCTGTTGTGTAAAGTTTAGGCCCTTTTAATAATAATATGCCCCTATCATAATGACTTAAATGTGTTGTAAATTGAAGAAAAGAAAAGTAAACAAGATATTGAGAATGTATAAAGATGGCTATCTTTTATTCATATGCTTTTCTTGTGTGTATATAATACATGTTACAATCCTCTATTTATAGATAGAAAATGTAAATTAGAAGCCATCTAATTTAATTCAATTGATAAATGTGGGGAGATGAAACATACTTCGTTAAGGAGAGTTTTGAAGTAATTAGTGAAGAGTTTCAAATGAACATCCATAACTTAATTTATTTATAACACTTCCCCTTGGATGTTCATTTTTCATTATACGCTATTAATATGATACTTCAGGATCAATATTAACATGGTACTTCAGGACCATGTACTGCCTCATTAAAAACCTTATCAAGAAAAACTCATTGGGATAAAAACTTGATTAAGGGAAAAAGAGTACAGTGCATATAACGCTTCCCCTTATTTAGATATCATTGAATATTCTTCAATTGATGTAGACCTATCTTCTTTGTGAGTTGTTCAAAAACCTTTGTCGGTAAAGATTTTGTGAATAGGTCTGCCAAATTGTCGATTGATCGGATTTTGAAAAACATCAATTACACCTTCCTTTTGTAGGTCATGTGTAGAAAAGAACTTTGGCGCAATATTTTAGTCCGGTCTCCTTTGATATATCCTTCTTTGATTTGTGCAATGCATTGTGCATTATCTTCATGCAGCGAAGTAGAGTTTTCCTTGATGTTTTCAAGTCCGCATTCTTCTTGAATGTTTTGAATCATTGACCGTAACCAAATGCATTCTCGACCCGCCTCATATAAGGCGATCAATTCGGCATGATTTGAAGATGTTGCCGTTAAAGTTTGCTTTGTCGATCGCCATGAAATTATAGCTCCACAATAGATGAATACGTATCCCGTTTGGGATCGTGCTTTATGTGGATCCGACAAATATCCCGCATCTGCATATCCAATTAATTTGGATTTTCTATCTTTTTGATAATATAACCCCATATCTCTAGTTCCGCAGAGATATCGAAATATGTGTTTAATTCCATTCCAATGTCTTCTGGTTGGTTTGGAACTATATCTTGCTAACACATTTACTACAAATGCGATATCGGGTCTTGTATTATTTGCAAGATATAATAATGCCCCGATTGCACTTAAGTATGGTACTTCAGGACCAAGCACTTTCTCATTATTTTCTTGCGGGCGAAAATGATCATTTTCTGCATTTAGCGATCGTACGACCATTGGTGTGCTCAAAGGATGAGCTTTATCCATATTGAATCTCTTTAGTAATTTTTCAACATAATTTGATTGATGGATAAATATTCCATTATTTAGATGCTCGATCTGCAGGCCGAGACAAAATTTAGTTACACCAAGGTCTTTCATCTCAAACTCATTTTTCAATAATTTTATGGTATTTTCAATCTCTTCAGGAGATCCAATAATATTCAAATCATCAACATACACTGCAATGATTGCAAAACCTAGATTTGATCTTTTAATAAAAACACACGGACTAATTATATTATTTTTATATCCTTCTTTTAGAAGGTACTCACTCAGTCGATTGTACCACATTCGACCTGATTGTTTTAGTCCGTATAAAGATCTTCTTAATTTTATAGAGTACATCTCTCTAGGTTTCGACTTATATGCTTCAAGCATTTTCAATCCTTCGGGGATTTTCATATATAAGTCACTGTCAAGTGAACCATATAAATATGCTGTGACGACATCTATAAGTCGCATTTTTAGATTTTTTGTGACTGTGAGACTTGTTAGAAACATGAGAGTTATCGCATCCACTACAGGTGAATACGTCTCTTCACAATCTACTCCATGTATATGTGTAAAGCCTTGCGCCACTAGCCTTGCTTTATATCTCACAATCTCATTTTTCTCATTTCTTTTTATAACAAATACCCATTTGTAACCTACAGGGTTAACATCTTTGGGCGTTTGGACTACAGGTCCAAATACTTGTCGTTTTTCTAATGAACTTAATTCAGCTTGTACGGCATCTTTCCATTTAGGCCAATCATTTCTGTATCTACACTCTTACAGAGTTTTTGGCACATTGTCTTCTTCGTTTATAACATTGCTTGCTATAGTGAATGCAAATATTTCATTAACATATGTTTCTTCTGGAACTTGATCAGCCTCTTCTAGGGTTTTATGAACTTCTTCAGGAGTTCTACTATCAACCTCTTCTAGGGTTTTATTGACTTCTTCAGGAGTTTTACCATCAATCTCTTCTGGAATTTTATCTACTTGAATATAATGCATCATCTATTATTAATTTTGTTCCTTCAGGTAACAAAATACAAGCTCTTCCGGAGCCTTCAATTAAATTACTTGTGCCAGATATAGTGTGAATATTAGTCTCACCAAGATGCAATTGTGAAAAATATTTCTTACTTTTCAATATGGTATTAGTTGTTCCACTGTCTACCAGACATGGATATTCTTTATTTATAATTGCGTCAGCCATTTTCCTTTGAAACAAAATAATGCAAGAATAAAAACAAACTACTTTTATTCATTAAAATTGTTTGCATATAAAAATTTAAAAGTAAACTAAACTTTTATTAAACATAAACATAAACTTCTATACTATATTTTCTCCCTAAGTAATAATATCTATTTCTTCATCGATATTCTGGAAGAAATCTGATACATTAAGATGTGTATCCATATGGCATTCATATTTGGGGTCATTTTTAGTAAAGTTAGTTTCCACATTTTTCCCTTTTTTCTTGAGTGAGGCTTGATAAAGCTCCACTAGGTGCTTGGGCGTACTGCATGTACGTGACCAATGATTTGCCATCCCACATCTATAACAAACATCTTCAGGACGTTTGTCTTTCTCATTTTTCATTAATACGTATTTATAACAAAATACAACTTCAGGTTATTAATACCATAACTTCGAGTTATGATAAATGAAAAAGGAGATAAATTCAAGCTTTGTGAGATTTGCCATATGTACTACAAAATAGATACGTATTAATAATTTCATATTATTAATGTCATAACATCAAGTTATCAATGCCATAACTTTAGGTTATTAATGCCATAACTTCAGGTTATGAAAAGGGAGATAAATAAATATAAATAAATATAAATAAAAGAATACGAAAATTGCATATATAAATAAAGTTAAATGTGTTAATAACTTCAGGTTAATATTATATAACTTCAGCTTATAATAAAATATTTATTTAATAACTTCTAGTTATTAATTAGCTTGACTGTGCAATTGCAAAATTTAATTTGTAATAACTTCGGGTTATATCTTCATCCAGTGACCTATAATAACTTTTGGTTATTATATTGATTTATATGAAAATTTATAATAAAACTTCAGGTTTTTAATTGGGAATAATTTATTCATCCAGTGACCTATAATAACTGCTGGTTATTTTATACTAAAATTTATAATAGAACTTCAGGTTCTAAACAATTATAATAATAACTTCAAGTTATTATTTTTATTATTATATTTGGGTAATACGAACTTCAGGTTCTTGATAAACATTTAGTTTTGATAATAACTTCAGGTTATTATTCTGTCATTCACTTCAAGGAATGATCTTATAAATTAAAATAAATATAATAAAAAAATTAAATGAAATTTAAATTAATGAACGATATAATAATCAATCATATAAATTACTTACTGAATAACTTTGCAACTTCTTCTGAGCAACTCGTGCTGATAATGTGTTGTAAATTGAAGAAAATAAAAGTAAACAAGATATTGAGAATGTATAAAGATGGCTATCTTTTATTCATATGCTTTTCTTGTGTGTATATAATACATGTTACAATCCTCTATTTATAGATAGAAAATGTAAATTAGAAGCCATCTAATTTAATTCAATTGATAAATGTGGGGAGATGAAACATACTTCATTAAGGAGAGTTTTGAAGTAATTAGTGAAGAGTTTCAAATGAACATCCATAACTTAATAATTTATAACAAAATGGAATAAAATGGAAATTTCACCACGTTGGGTTCGGCTGAAAAATCAAATGAGAAATGTAAGTATTAGTTTGGGCCTTTTCTGTTGGGCTCGGTTTTGAAAACAGAAACTTAAAAAGTTTCAAAACTAAAAGTGATATAGATTTAAAATTAATACCATGTGAATATGTGATATAATAATAATAATATTACTTTTGTAAGTATTATAATAGAAGTAAAGATGTCTTGTACCGAGCCCATAGATTTTATATCCTAAATTTCTATTAGGAAATTATTGATAACTACGAGAGTTGAAATTTGACATATATAATAATCTATTCGGTTATCTTTAATACATATACACACATGGACTATTTACACAATGCTCCCATATAATATATATGTTAAATTATTATAATTTGGTTATCAAATAAACACTACACACCTGTAACTATGTAAAATAATAAAATAGTATATATATCATAAACTTTAAATTATAATTAGCCAATATATTAGTTAACTAAAGTAATTAATTATCAAATAAATTTTGAAAGCATAATTATTATAAATAAATATAATTAGCGTATTTGGTTTATTATAATCCGGATGATATGTCTTAAGCACACATAGAGTACGTAACTTAATATATTTATTTAATGAAACCCTAGGACGAATTAATTAACAACGTATCTTTATTTTATACGTATTTAAAAATAAATTCAAATTATAATAATTAGAGTAAATTAAGTCAACAAACGTATTACTATTTCTATATGTATTAAAAATGGATAATTAATTTAAGCAACGTATTTTTATCGTATAAGTAAATTAGTAGGACGCTTATCATAATAATAATAAACAGTTTATCTTCAAATTAAAAGTTTACAAATAGATTAGTTACGTTTAATTAAATTAAACGGAGTTAGCCGTAAATACTTACGCTCAATCGGAACCGAGTCCGATCGATCGAGCCGATCGAACCGATTGAGTATTGTACCTCGTAATTGGCCAATTAAATTCGAACGCGTGAGTAAGAGTAATAACACAAGGGGATTAAAGATTACGATAATTGGTTTAGACTAATGGAATCACGTACGAATTTCAGGTCATCAGACCTATCTTGATCCTGATCCGTGGACCGATCATACTGACGGTTATACCGGAGCACACGCGGAGCATGCGGATCACGGAGACGATTAGAGCACGCGCCTTCAGCTAGCCTTACAGGTGTGGGATATCTGAATTATCTTTTTCGTGGCGTACTCTTACCAGTCGACCACTTGACCTATCATTCGCACTTTAAATTATTAGATGCATTAGAGCATGTTTATCTTTTCGAATTGAAATTATAAATTGCATAAGCCCTTTCTAAATGAAGAATTTACTGCTTTAACTAGGAGTAGAGTAATTTAATTACAGGTTAGATATATATGTAGTTACTTAGGATATTACTTGTCCTCTTCTCGTAGAGGACAATATTATTATTTTATAAACGATCATATGCATTGGTGAGGGCTGAGCAGAGACCGAGTGACTGCGTTCCGTCTTGTAGGATGGGGTACGAGACGGCCCGTTAGCCACTGAGCCGTTTGATCACTTGATATCTCGGGTGGTCTTTTAGGATAAATATTATATGTATAAAACTTTGATTATATATTCTTTCGATTCATTTTACCATTACGTGCGGGCCGATCTCGAGCCCTGAGGCACGAAACGATTCGGGATGTGATCCCCACCTACATTAGGAGCTACATGTCTAGAACGGCTTCCGCGGTCGCGGTGGCGCTTATATTTATTTTTCTGTACATGGGCCGATCTCGAGCCCGGACGGTAGAGTTCCGTCGTCCGCTCATGAGGAGACGGATTAACACATTCTTACGACTTGCTTGTATGATTTCTCCTATTTTATATGTTTGGTTGAAGAATCATTTTAGAGTAAGTGAAATACATGAATTTTTGGATATAACTATCGGCGAGCGTGCAATGGCTTGTGGGGCAATGCTCGATGTCATTAGGCATCGGGTATCATTGCACTCCCTGATCGCGGTCCTTGGATTATGTCATATTGAGGATTACCGTTCAAATTCAAATTTTACGGCACGGGGTGATATTATATCCGTACTATTATTATATATTGAATTTGACACACAGTACTCTTGTATTGGACTCCACTTTGATTATGGAAATAATACTCTCGCTTTGATATTTTATTTTTCGGGAATTTTTGCATGTTGGCATGACAGGATAATCGCATCATATCATCTACTATATATATTTTTCTTTTAGTAGTTATTAAATTAGGATTACTATATTAAATCATGTGCATTTAAAAGTTGCGACATTAAACTTACGTAGGATTAATATTAAAAGTGTTTTGACCGAAAGAGGATCCCTGAAGGGATAATTCTGGGTCACATACTGGGCAATTGTTTGCTCACCCACCTTTTGATGTGGGATTTTTAGGTACAGAGACTGGTGTTCCACAGCAGGAGATGTCATGAGCTGTCCCTGAAGGCCCAGTCACTTGATGTAGGATTTATAGGACTTTTGCTAGGGTTTTGGAGTCCCGAGACTTTTGTTTTATCCCGGGACCGTAGACCATGTATCTCTTTTCAGTAGTTCATGTTTTATTATCCTGTGGGCTGTATGGATCGATATATTTATGTTTATGTTTATTTGTGGATTGTATGACTGTTGCTTCATGTTATATGTATATGTTCTGTTTTCGCTGTGCAGTTATGAAATTATTATTTGTATTATTTAGCCTTGCGTGTTTATTGGTAATTGAACACGAGGCGAGGACTGATCACATCCTAATCTGAAAATTCTGGTTTGGGGTGTGACATGACCGGTTTGGGCATTTTTAATAATTCCGAGAACTCGTTGGCAGATTTAATAATTTGTAATTGACGTAGGGTATTTTTTAAAAAGTCGGACATATTTAACTCGGTCAATTTATACCTAGTTCACATTTTTACAATGTCGCGCGTCAAACTCCGTACTAACGCATTAAAATTTGCATCGGCCGTTGAGTATAGTAAAAGTTTGTTAGAGAGAAATCAATTCGTTCGTGTGATGGGCCTGATGGTTTTTGCCGGCTAGAAAAAAGTGAAAGCCCAGAATACACATTCAACAACACAAGGATATGCAAGTCAAATCTGGCCTATACAGGTCCAGAACATCCTTTTCATGAAATGCTCTTGCTTTTTCTCCAAGCCCAAGTCAAGTGCAATAGAAAATGTATTTTGTCGGCTTGATTGTTTCTAATCTAAATGTGGGACTCAGAGGGCACGCTATTTTATTTATTTATTTATCGTTTAATCTTCCGACATTTTTATTAATACCCTAAAAAAAAATATCAAATATGCCCTAGGTTTCAAAAAAAATTAAATATGCCCTAACCGCCCGTTAGTAGGCGGTTCACCCTACCCACCAAACCGCCCCTTCACTGGACAGTTCTCTTCCTCTACCCAACCGCCCAGTGGGTGGGCGGTCTACCCCTTTTTTTTTTTTTAAACCCCACTGGTTCCCCTCCCCCCCTCTAACCCTACCCGCCCCCCACCCTGCCTCCTACCCGACCCGAGAACCACCCCAGCGCCCCACCCCCGCCCACCCTCGGCCTCCCCTCTAGCCGGCCACCCTACCCCCGGCCTCCCCTCCCCCCCTCTACCCGGTCTCTCCTCCTCTCTACCCGGCCGCCCCTCCCCTCCCCCACCCTGCCACCATCACCCCCTACCCGAACCAGCCCCCCCACCTCAGCCCCGGCCTCCTTCTCTCGGCCACCCTCTCTCCCTCTCTCGGCCACCCTCTCTCTCTCTCTCGGCCAACTTTTTCTCGATCGAATTTTTTCAGGTACGTTTACGTAAATTATTAATTTATTTTTTGTAGAATTAAGAGGGTTTAGTTTAGACATTGAACTACCGTGTGCGGGTTGTTGATTTTCCTGCCGCGAGTAAGTTAATAAAAAATAGGGTTTAGGGTTTAGGGTTTAGTTTAGACATTGAATTGCCGTGTGCGGGTTGTTGATTTACCCGACGCGAGTAAGTTGATAAAAATAAGAGTTTAGGATTTAGTTTAGAAATTGAATTACCGTGTGTGGGTTGTTGATTTTTCCGACGCGAGTAAGTTGATAAAAATTAGAGTTTAGGGTTCAGTTTGGAAATTGAAATTATTTAATTGCGGCCTAATTTAGAGGGTTTAGTTTATAAATTAAATTACGGTTTAATTAGGGTTTAGGGTTTAATTTGTGAAATTTAAGTTATTTGAAAATTGTGCACTGCAGATACTATGGAGAGGGGCGGTAGTTCGTCCAGCACAGAGGCTCCCAGTGCATCCGGTGCAGAGGCTCTCGGTGCAGTGGGATGTACACATGTAGCTGATACAGTCAGTCCTCTTCCGTGGATTCCACACGTTCAGCACAGGGTCGCGCTCGCATCTACGGAGGTACGTTGGTTTTTAAGCAATTTAGTTCAAATTACAGATTTTTAATATGGCATATAGTAAGTCGCTTAGACTGAAATCATTGTTAAATACAGGACGAGACGATGTTGACCGTGAGACATCGCACCTCCGGGATACTGTACGTCGGTTATCCTTTGATGGAGCAGTGCATTATGAATCTCGGATTGTATCAGCTCGCTACCATGCCTCAGGGTCAGATCGACCAAGCTCTGATGAGCGGGCTCGCGGAGAGATGGCGACCGGAGACTCATTCGTTCCACCTACCCTTTGGGGAGATGACCAAGACCCTAGCAGATGTGAGTGCTCTATGGGGTCTACGGATCAATGGGGAGCCTATCAGCGGTGTCTCCGACAGTCCACTTCACGTGGGGATGATACGGCAGCTTCTGGGGGGCGTGCGTATGTTACTAGATTGTTAAGTACATGTGGCCAGATCGCGTGACCCGACAGTTTGGTCTGGACACATTTGTCCTGCAGTTCCCAGACCTTGGAGAGGCTAAGACCACCAAGCTGCCCAAGTAAGTTAAAATTACTTAATTGTTTTCTTACAGTTACTTGTTCAGTTCTGCACGTGATTAACATTCTTTTTTAATTTAAATGTACTGCAGGACTAAACACAATAAGCCCAACGTCGACTGGAGAGCTCGTCACGCAGATCATTACCTCCGAGCACAATCTCCACATTTTCACATGTGGCAGCCTCCTACGGCCGATGATGTCACACTGGGCGCAGGGCCTGGGGGATTGAGATACTTAGTCTGGTACCAGAGGTGGGGCATGCCCTCGGTATAACTCACGGGCCAATGGGGTGAGACCCTTTGACGGAGGCTTTCTCATGCAGGGTCGAGAGATTTTGTGTCTTTCGGACCGATCCAGGCTCGTCAGGTAATTACTTACGAAACTGACATATTTAAAATATTAAATGTTTATTTATTTTTTTCTAAAATAATTAAAAAAAACATTGTGCAGATTCTTACCGGTATCAGAGGAGTGGCACACAGCTTGGTGTGCTTAGCAAAGGAAAGTTGGCGAGCAGTGGGATGTACAATGCTCCAGCACAGTGCTCCTATGGTGGAGGACTCCGGCTTTGACGGCTGCCTCATTGGCATGTTGCATGACAGTGGGGAGAACATAAATTGGCGCGAGATAGAGCCCACACCACTAGATCTGGATCAGCCTAGAGTCGCTATCTACACTGATGAGATGCCGCCACCTCCTCCAAGTAATTTGATTTTGTCGTACACAGTCATTTCTCGGTACAAAAGATATTCTCATTAATTTTTCTTCAATTATGCAGTGGATGAATCAGGTTGGGACTTCCACGAATGGGTGTTGAATAATAATGCGTGGAGCGCTTACTACAATGAGCATGGAGTTCCGGTGCAGGTTGGACAGGTAGCAAAAATTTATTATTTATTCAACTTATTACTTATTTGTATGTGGCAAAACTAATATTGTTTCCATTAAGGATGGAGCTCCCCCACGACATGCCACTCCGGAATTCACTATGGCTGACTTTACCGGAGATTATGCCGGGATGAGGGACCGAGCCTCCACATACCATGATATCCGGAGGCCAGACAGCACGATGACGAGGCCAGTGGGAGTGGAGCACAGCATGCAGATGCCTATGCATCTGCTATATTTGGCACACCACCTCCTCCGCCTACGTATCCATCGACCTGGGAGCCATGGGAGGTGCCTACTATGCCGTCCATCCCCCCACTGGTGGAGGATCCATGGGCCGAGACGGATACAGCCGCACAGGAGGAGGAGGTTCACGTCAAGCGTGTACAGCCGCCTAGGGACCGTCATCGACCTCGTAGGTTGGATCTCTCTGGTCGTCGCCCTCGTCCTCGTCGTTAGGTTTTTTTATGTTTTGTAGTTTGATAGGTTTCTACTATTGTGTATTCGGTCTGGACTGTTTTGCATGAGTTGTGGACATTTATTTTACGTAGTTTGGATTTTTTTTATGTGGATTTACGATTTAGATTACATATTTTTCACTGTTTACCACGTTAGTCAAATCGACAATCAGTACAACAGCCGTATAACCGTATCAAAACTCAACTCAATTTTATTAAAAATTACAATAAAAAAAATTAAGCACTTTCCTTCATTTTTATATAAAATCTACAATAAAAAAATATATATCAATATATATTTCCTTACAATAATATATATCTTAATAAACCAAAATATATCTTAAACAATATATACATCTTAAAAAAATATATACCATAAAAAATAAAAATATATCTTAACAATATATACATTTACTTATAAATATATATATATCTTAAAAAAGAAAAATATATCTTAACAATATATACATCTTAAAAATATATATATATCAATATACATTTCCTTATAAAAATATATACCTTAACAAACAACAATACATCTTAAAAATATATAAAATTTGAAAAAAAAAAAAAAAAAAAAACAATGAACCGCCCCACCTCTGGGCGGTTGGCTAGAGGAAGTGGACCGCCTAGCAAGGGGATGGTTTTCTAGCAGCAGTGGACCGCCCCATAATGAGGTAGTTAGGGCATATTTAAAAAAAAATTCAAAGTGAGGGCATATTTGATATTTTTTTTTTTAGGGTATTAATAAAAATCTCGGGAGATTAATATGTTCTTTTTCCTCAATCCTCTCCTGTTGAAAGAAACTGATTTGTCCATTTTCTTCACACGACCAACAGTAGAAATTCAATTCGTTTAATCTATCCCGATTTGAGAAGATAAATAAGCGACTGAAAATGAGCTGGGTAGCTCTTTCTTCTCCTTTTAGTTAATGGACAATAAAAATTACATTAGACGAAAAAGAAGTTGCTGAATATGAACTGAGGTCGTCCTTTCTTCTTCTTCTAGTTGATGGTATAAAACTTATCTATGAAAATAAGATTCCTTTTGTAACAGCAGATATTATTTGATTAACTTATAAGACAATAAAAATTACATTAAAAATAATAAAAATAGTGAATGAATATCTTTTCTTCTCCTCTTATTTAATGGTATACAACTCATCTTTTCTTCTCCTCTTAAAAATAAGATTTTTTTTTTTTGGAAAGAAAAATGGGAGGTCAAGTTTTCAAATTCTACCTCTATTATTATAAAAAAAAGATTTTCTCCATCTGAATTTGAACCTATGACCTCCCAAATCACAGATTATGTGTCTTTGTCACTATACCAAATGCTAATTATTCATATTATTTCTTTTAACAATTGAGATTATTTAAGTAATTTGTAAGATAATAAAAATTACATTAAAAGACAGTAAAATAAGTGACAATAAAACTCATCTATGAAAAATAAGAACCTTTTTTAAACAATAGAGAATATTTAATTAACATATAATACCAAGGTTCTAAATAGCGTTTATAGCGTCGTAGCGGGAAGGCTAAAAAAAAAACTATAGCGAATAGCGTCGCTATAGCGGAAGATATTCCAAATAGCATTTTTTTTTACATTTCGTATATTCAATATTTGTACTAAATATCAACATTATCTAAAGTCTCATAGAACAATAAATAACACCAAAGTAATTAAGAAATTATAATATTCATATTGAACCCGTACAAAGTCCAAATATGCGGTTCAAATATCCATAGTAATATCATAAACTATCGATTTTTCATATTAAAAATATCTTAAGCATCATGATTCATGACATAATCTATTTTTTTTTCTATTCAAATTTTAATTTCGGTTAGGACTTTTTTTCTATTCAAATTTCAATTTCTATTCCCAATTTCAAATTGATTTATCTGTAGCAAGTAGCAACAAATTCAATTTCGGTTTGAGATTTTTTTTACCTTTATTTAAAACCCATATAAATTGCTTAAAAAAAAAACTCATATTGTATAGCGCAAATAGCGGACCGCTATAGCGCTGTAACGGCCGTAGCGCAAATAGCAAATTTTGATGTCATAGCGTAGCGTTTGGGGTCAAAAACGTTATAGCGCGCTATTTAGAACACTGTATAGTACAATGCATTAAATTATTTATGTTACACTCAAATGTCTTTATATGAAAATTTATGATGTTATATTGCAATCGCATTTGCTTTTGACCTGTAGCCAACTCATGCCTTTTGACTTGTCGATTTCATTGTACTTTTTGTGCTATGAACCGACATTTTTATTAATATCCAAAGTTAATTGCAAATTAATTGGGTATTTTTAAAAATGTCCAAACTGGCTATTTAAGGACTGTTCAATTTTTTTCTCAACTGGCCATTTTAAAATGATCGGTTTTCAAATTTTGTTGTTGTTGTTTAAATAGTAATTAAAGTAGCTCATTAACTTATAAACCTTTTACCGATTTTATGATATTTTGCATAACACTGTTCATATTCTCATTTTCAATAATAATCTGTTAATTAGAGCACTGTTTAAATGGTCATTAAAGTATGTTCAAATTATATTTATGAATAAAATATATTTTAATATGATCTAAATATCAAAATATGTTTTAATAAAGTATACCTTATAAATCTCTGAATAAAATATATTTATTTTTTCAGATGCGGAGAAAAAGTTATTATATACGTGAAGTAACACTAAAATCTTTTAAATTTCATCTGTATGCTTTATGCTTTAAAATATGAAATGATGTCTCCAGGTACAATGTTTTTTTCTCAACCATTTTTTTTTGCTGTTTAAATAGTTAATGAGAATATTATTTTCAATAGTTAATGAGCTTCTTTCAAAAAAGAAGAAGTTAATGAGCTATTATATTATTGAAAATAATTATTTAAATGAGAATATTATTGAAAATACCATAAAAACGGTAAAAGATTTATAAGTTAATGAGCTACTTTAATGACCATTTAAACAGTGCTCTCATTAACGGATTATTATTGAAAATGAGAATATGAACAGTGTTATGCAAAATACCATAAAAACGGTAAAAGGTTTACAAGTTAATGAGCTACTTTAATGACCATTTAAATAGCAAAAAAAAAAAAAAAATTGAGAATCGGCCATTTAATGGCCGGTTGAGAAAAAAAGTGGACTGGCCATTAAATAGCCGGTTTGGACATTTTTACAAATACCCAGCTAAACTGAGTATAATTAATATTTTCTAATTAACTTTGGATATTGATACGTCCTATCTCCCGAGGAGAGTAGTCCGTATGTGAGAGGTGGTTGATTGATCTCGCCCTGCCCGGGGTGGCAGTCCGAGATGAGAGTTGAGAAGTAAGGTGGTTGTAGAGAGATTCTGACTCTGACCTATGCGATATCTCTCTGTGTGTGTAAAATCTCGACCCCCGTTCAATGGGGATTTTTGCCTTATATATGCTGAGTCATAACCGCTATCTCGGCGGTTATCTCGCCTTAAGCCGGTAAAACGGTTATTGTGACCGAGTTGACTGGTCATCCCGCATTAAGGCGGTGTATGTCTATTTCGGGCCGAGTTCGACCTTTGCAGGCCTTCGGCCTGTTCTGTGACTGGATCTTAAGTATCTCGGGCTTTGGGCCTCTTTACCTTGGCGCCGGGCTGGCTCCTGAAAGGAGGTCCGAATCCCGGGCTTTCATAGGCCTAAAGTTTAGTAAATAAAGGGCCTTGGGAACATGGCCCTATCATTAGCCCCCGAAGTCAGAATGTATAGCGATATGCTTCTGACTTGATATTACTTAGTCATGTAAACAATGTAAAATTATTTATGATTTCCCGAGATGTTATTTGTTTGCACTGTATGTTGTAATGTCGTATGATAGTGTAATCTCGCAATATTATGAGCTCGCATGATGATGTTTTTTTTTTTTTTTTAAACAAAATCAAGACGGAGTCGGGATGGAATGCGACATAATCAACACAAAAAATGGAATAGTTGATGAAATTTCATTAATATCGCAAAATCATACAATACAAGATTTAAACTGAATACGACATGCGATATACTATTTCTAACTAAAACTATTCCTGACGGTGGCGCTTGGTCTGGCGTGCTTGAGCAAGGCATTGCTTGCAAGTAAAGGATTGGAAGCGAGGGTCATGGTGATTCCGAGGTGATCGTCGAGCCGAGCACCCGGGATGAAAGGCTTCTTCGCAGTCGTCACAATGGAACATTTGCGGAGAATATCCCCTCAACTTGCAAATGGCACATCGGTCCCAGGCTAGTGGGTCGCCTTCTTTGTTGGAGTTGTGGAGGGCGACCTCGGGACCTTGATGTGGAAGAAGTGTGGGAGGTGATGGAATATCATCTTTCAAGATGGTAACCTCGTCATTCACGTGATCAGACATCTCGTGAGAATGCGAGTTAGAAGGAGAAATGTACGGTTGATGGATCGTTAAAGGGAGACGGAGGAAGTATATATAGTATACCGGCATTAAATGCCTAACGCCTCGTCTTCCGTTAACCAGCCGTCAGCCATCAAATCGCCCATCAAATCGGGCAGGGAAAACGAGGTGAAGGCGCAATCCTCGCTTGACACGTGTCATGCGTTAACTCGGTTAGAGCTCGCGTCCGGTGAATAAGCGCGGGAATCGAAGCGTCGCGTGGATGAACGTCGCAGATTGCGCCATGTGTCATTCCTCGAGATCCGAGCGGGAAAAAGTTTCCCATTTCGGACCTATATATACCCCCGTCCCCGTCATTTGCACTTTTTCTGATCGAGCAATCGTTATCTCGGAGAAAAGAGAACTTCAAGCGGCGAACTCAAAGTGCAACCGAGGACAGAAAATCAGCGAAAGAAGACCTCGCCTCGATAAGGTTAGTGATTCCTAGACCTCGGTAGAACTCGGTTAATACAAATTAGTGCAACCCGGGATCAGGAGTATAAGTAAGTAGGCCAACTTGGTATAGTCGTATGACCAAAAACCCGGATGAACTATGTACCAACCTTGAATAAGTCTGTACCTAAGCCAATTCCTTTGTTAATCGTAGAAATGGCCGACCTTTCTGGTGCGAGATCTGAAGAAAACCGGTCCAAATTAGGACAAAACCCATCCATCTCGGGGGATCAGTCAGGTTCCCCCGGGTTCTCTCAAAGGCAAAAAGTGCCTACTCCTCACCACGGCGCTGGCAAGAGCATAGATGCCATGCTTGAGATAGCTGCCAACGTGGTTTATGAGGGTGGATCTGACAGCGAGGATGGGACCTCGCAAAGGTCAAGCGGGTATTTATATGACCTAAGTCAGGAAATAGAAACTGTGGAGGTGGAAGGTGAAGCCACCGATGTTGAAGTGGACATAATAAATTCCAGCCCGGAAGCATCATCCCGGGGTGAGCGTATCTTGGCAGAAGCCGGAACGTCTCAAGGAAAGGTTTCTACCCGGAGCACAAAACCTAAGGTCAAATCAAAGGCCAAAGTTAGGCCACTACCCGACGTGAATCCTCGGACCGGTCATCCAGATGATACCGAATTTCCCAAATCATCACAACGAGCCCCCGCACCCGAGGTCCAAGATCAAGCCTGGGCGGAGGCGTTCTATGATGAGTTAGTGGCAACTAAAAATAAGATTCCCAGGGATCAAATCACATTACGGGCACCTGGCCCGGAAGATCGGGCACATGACCACGAACGGGGCATGTGCGTTTACTGGAAAATGCCGCAATGCGGCTTTCAGTTAAGGTTGACCAATTTTGAGCGGAGCCTCTTGAACTTCATGAAGGTGGCTCCTGCACAACTGACCGGGGTAGCCTGGAGCTATATACGCAGCTTTGAAGCCGCTTTCAGGACTTTTGAGGCTGAGCTCGGGATGAACCGGCCAACCCTTGGGTTGTTTTTTCATTTCTTTTCCACACTCTATGTGGACCCCGGCCACCTTGCACTTCGCCAAAAAACCCCAAAGCATCACCAGGCCTTGTTTGAGAAAAACAAGAAGATGGACAAAATAGAGGCCTGGGACCACGGATGGGTGTACATAGAAAATTGGCGCGACGTGACTAGCCTACAAGATGTCGATCCGAAGTGGAGGCCGTTGAAGTCCGGGAAGGGAATGATCCCGGCATTTGATAAAGAACTTGATCTGCAAGAGCAGGTGGCTGCGCGAGGATTGAGAGATATTGTGAGAAGTGAGTCCTGTTTTCTTGGGTGTAGTTGCAATTTATTTTATGCTTATTCCCAATCTCGATATATCCAATTGCATAACCTAATGTATGTTTCGTTATTTTTTGCAGAAGAAGGTTGCATGGAGCTGATCTGGACCAGCGCGCCACACACCTCGAATCGCGCAGCCCCAAAGGAGAATACTGCCACTGTCACTGCGGGCCAAAAGGCGAAGACAACGGGAAAGAAAGTTCCCCGAAAAAGTTCTAAGGCTGCGGCGTCGGCCAGTCTCGCTGTTGAGGAGCCAACGCGTGCCCCAACACGAGTTATCTCGGAGGAGGCCTCATCCCACAAACGGAAAGGAAACCGTAGCGGTTCCTTCTCCTCGGCTGATAAGGGTAAGGGCGTAGCACCCGAACGCCCGAAGAAGAAGAAATCTCGCTCTGCAACGGAAACGGTCGTTATTGAGGCCAACCCGGTTAGCGGGGCATCTCCGGCCGAGGTGAGTGAACTTCCTCCCCAAAGCAATCTCGCTTTGGCAATCACTCCGGGATTTTCCACCCCGGCCGTCCCAGCTGATACAGAGGAACCCTGCGACATCGACCTCCAGAGTTTCTTACAAGCAGCCGTCCCAGGTCAAGAGCTTGTTACTGGGGTCGTTTTTAAAGAAAGAATCGTACCCGGGTTTGCTGATAGTTTGGGCCTACACCTTCCGGGTCATTCCACCATGCAGCAGTTACGGGAGGAGAACAGAAACCTGCACGCCCGGTATGCTCGGGAAATATTCCGGGTTACAGAGACCGCGTATCAGAAGGAGACCATTAGGGAGAAACCCGAGGTGACACTCAACCATGCCATCTCGGCCATTCATGACCTCGGGGCCATCCTTGGCCATTACAAGGACCTGGTTGACAAAGAGCAAAACAATATGCTCTTTGTTGATACCGACGGGGATATGGTCAAAAAGGCCGTGTTGGAACGCGATTATTTCCGCAACCTGGCCGTGGAGCAAACCAAACGTCTCGAGGTTGCCCAAAAACAGGTGAAGGTGCAAGAGAGACAAATCCGCATCCACGAAGCAACAATAAGAACATTAAAAACAGCTGAGGACCACCTCAAGCTTCGGGATGATAGGATATTGCACCAAGAAGAGGAAATCAAATCTTTGCGAGATCAGGTCTCGGCCCTTAACCTGGAGGCAGCGGCGAAGGATATTACTATCTCGGAGAGAGAAGCCGAAGTATCTCGTTTGGAGGGGGAGCTGCAACGGGCTCCCGGCCTTACGTTGAATCGGTTCTTGGTTAGCCAGGCCTTCGCGCAAGCCGCGGCGCTGGCCTTGCATAAACCGATGAAGGCCGTTATTTATCGCGAGTTGCAGAAGGTCGGCAATCATTATCCGTTCACTCCGGAACATGCCGGGTTTAAGGCAGTTCCTCCCGAAGATGTCAAGGTGCGCCAGTTGGCCGATTATCGGTGGGATGAGGGCCGGGATCGTTTGGTAAACCCAGATGGGTCTATCTTTGACCAGAAACTCCCACTTGATGATCATGCCGCGTACTTCCCGTACCCGTGGTATGGGAGATTCAGGTGGCCCAAAAGTCTACCCGACCCTATTGACGAGGTGGATAGGCCTGTGATGGTTAGACCTGTGATAGCGGGAGCAGAAGGGGAGGAAGAGGAGGAGGAGGAGGATGATGAAGAAGAAAGCGAAGAGGAAGGCGACCAGGGGGGAATACAAGATATTGTTCACCCCGAGGTTGTGTCTCCAATAGCGACACCTCGGGAACATCTCAAAACTCCCTAATTGGTAAGTTGTTCTGTATCATGATTTATATATATCATAATAGCAATGTCTATTTATCTGTATTAACTAGGTACAATTGTTACTTGTGACAGGAATGATGGCTTAAAGCGTGGTGGTAATACAAGGACGAGCCGGTCATGTCTTCCGACTTCGTGCCTTAGTTTAAATTTTGTAATATTTTGATGCCCCCGGGATGTGGGGGCTTAACAAGGAATTGTTTGTAACCGACATTTTTGTTCCCGAGATGTGGGAAATTAACAATATTAGAAATATATAAATATTGTACCTGTTATTCATCTTTGTCAGCATGTGATTAGTCTGCGACGTCATCTGTGATGTCGCAACTCTACTTGTTTATCCTTCTCTCCATTTTTTTTTTTTTTTTTTTTTAAAATTTTGAAGTACCCAAGGCCGACATAGAAACGCCGGCCAGAATAACACGGTGATCGGTAAACTCGTATTCGTTACCCCGTAGGGTTTTCGTTCGTTAGTTGTTTCCGATATGATAAAAAGCACTGCTCAAAAAGCAGGTACTAAAGTGAAGTAACAATAAGACATCATGAAAAATTGAAAATTCACATATATATTAAGTATGCTTATAACATCGCATACAAAGAATAAAAAGTTACATGAGATGAAAAAGCATCTCGCTAAAAGTAACTGAAAGCCTATCTCGCCTATAGTAAAGTATTCGGCTTATCACGCCTTTTATTCGGCCTATTTCGCCTTGAATTCGGCATATCTCGCCTTGTAGTAGCATTACATGTACTCAGCATATAACGCCTTTCGATGTGCTCGCAGGCATGTCGCGCCAATTAAGTGTAAAACTTGCGGAGATGGCCCGCGTTCCATGGTCTCGGAAGCGGAATTCCTTGCAAGTTTTCTAACTCATACGCGCCTTTTCCTCTGAGGGATACTACCCGATATGGGCCTTCCCAGTTTGGCTCTAGCTTGCCTACATGTTTACCCGTGGCTTCGACTTTTCGTAGCACGAGATCGCCTGGTTGGAAGTCGCGAGGTATAACGTGTTTGTCAAAAGCACGCTTGATCCTCCGTTGATACTCCATTGTCCGGACACGGGCTCGTTCCCTGGTTTCCTGAAGGAGCTCAAGGTCGACCTCGCGAGAGCCCAGATTTTCTTCAACAGAATACGTCGCAGTGCGAAGGGATGGCTCTATCAGTTCCAAGGGAGTGACTGCTTCCATGCCGAACACCAGCGAGTAAGGTGTCTGTTGCGTAGCTTCCCGCGGGGTTGTCCGGTATGCCCAAAGGACTTCGTCCAACATGTCGGGCCAATTTTTGCGGTTGGCTTCCACCTTGCGTTTGATGCCTTCCAAGATGGTCCTGTTGGTCACCTCAGCTAGGCCATTGCTTGCGGGATGGCTGACCGAGGTGAAATTATTGTGGATCCCAAGGCCTGATAGGAATGCTATCGTGCTGGCTGCGTTGAACTGTGTGCCATTATCGGAAATGAGGGCATGGGGTAAACCAAATCGGCAGATGATGTTGCGCCAGATGAAGTGTTCGGCTGCTTTGGCCGTGATAGTCGCCAGGGCCTCGGCTTCTACCCATTTGGTAAAGTACTCGACAGCTACTATAATCCAACGTCGCTGGCGCACGGCTTTGGGGAACGGACCCACGATGTCGATTCCCCATAAGTCGAAAGGCCACGCCCCCGAGATAGAGATCTGATCGTAAGGTGGGATATTGCTGAGCTTGCTGTGATATTGGCACTTGTCGCATTTTTTGACCAAGTCCGCAGCGTCTTGCTGCATTGTTGGCCAATAAAATCCTGCTCGGAGTATTCTCTTGGCTAGAGTTTTTGCTCCTTGATGGCTGCCACATATGCCAGCGTGTACCTCGGCCAACATTTGGTGGGCTGTGTTCTCCGGGATGCACTTCAGCCAAGGTCGGACATAGCCCCTCTTATAGAGCTGGTTGTTGAAGATGGAGTAAAGCGGGGCTATCTTCTTCAAACGTCGCGCTTCAAGCTGGTCTGTTGGCAGGACCCCGGTATTGAGGAAATTCCACATCGAGGTGAACCATGTTTCTGGTGGTTCATGGATGGCATATACCGCAATAACATCTATGTCAATGCTGGAATTGGGTATATCCATGACTATGATTGGTCTGTCTTTGTCTAAGTTGCCGGCAGCTCCGAGCTTCGAGAGGGCATCGGCTTGGCAATTCTTGTTGCGAGAAACATGTTGGATCTCGACTTTATCGAACTGGTTCTTCAGGTTGTTGAACTGCTCCCGGTATTTGCGCAATTTGTCATCCATGACGCGACATTCGGCATTGATTTGTTTGACCGCCAACTCGGAATCGCTATGGAGGTACACCTCGCGTGCCCCGAGTTCTCTGGCTAACTTGAGCCCAGCTATCATGGCTTCATATTCTGCAGTGTTGTTGGTCACCGGAAACTGAAAGTGGAGGGCATAATTCAGAACTTCACCTTGTGGTCCGATAAGGGAGACACCAGCCCCGGCCCCTTGTAGGGAGGATGCTCCATCGACATATAACGTCCATCGTCCTTCTAATTCAGGTGGTGCTCCTGAGTATTCCGCGATGAAATCGGCAAAGATCTGTGACTTGAGGGCATTCTGTGGGTGGAAGGAAATGTCGAACTCGGAGAGTTCCAGAGCCCAAGCCAGTAATCTGCCGGAAGAGTCGAAGTTGGCAAGGACTTTCTTGAGTGGCACCCCGGTGTATACTTTGATAGGGTGCGACTGGAAGTATGGTCGCAGCTTCCTTGCCGCCACTACCAGAGAGTATGCGGCTTTCTCAATCTGGGTGTATCTTGTTTCGGCATCGCGGAGTACGTGTGAGACAAAGTATACGGGTCGCTGTTCCCGCCCTTCTTCTCGGACTAGGGCTGCACTGACAGCATGGTTGGTAGTTGCCAAGTAAAGGACAAGGATATCACCTGCTGCGGGTCTGCTGAGGCAAGGTGGGTCAGCGAGGTAAGCTTTGATTTTGTCAAAAGCCGCCGCGCACTCGGCAGTCCATTCGAATTTGGCTGTCTTCCGCATAGCTTTGAAGAAAGGGAAGCAAACGTCTCCGGACCGCGCTATGAACCTGTTGAGGGCTGCCAGCCGTCCAGTTAACGACTGGAGTTCTTTCAAGTTCCGAGGTGGTTGCATGTCGAGTATAGCTTTGGATTTAGAGGGGTGAATTTCGATACCTCGCATGGATACCATGAACCCGAGGAACTTGCCACCGGTTAGGCCGAAGAAACTCTTTTTTGGGTTGAGTTTCATGTCGGCTCCATTGAGCGTCGCAAAAGTCTCCTCGAGATCTCGGATGTGATCGAGATCCGACATGCTCTTGACTAGCAGATCGTCGACATAAGCTTCCATGTTTCGGCCAATTTGATCTTGGAAGACTTTATTCACCATCCTCTGAAAAGTTGCTCCTGCATTTTTCAACCCGAATGGCATTACTCGGTAGCAGTAGAGGCCGGAATGGGTTGTAAAAGCAGTCTTTTCTTCATCGTCGGGATTCATCCTGATTTGGTTGTACCCCGAGAAAGCATCCATGAAACTGAGGAATGCATGTCCCGAGGTGGAGTCTACGAGTTGGTTTATTTTCGGCAAGGGAAATGGATCCATTGGGCATGCTTTGTGTTGAGACATTTTTGTCGGCCTGTTATTTTGGTGTAGACCGGCGCGAACGTCTCTGCAGATACACTCCCTCCCTCAAATAGGTGAAGGGGAAGAAGCTTATTGTTTGATTGTGGGGATTCTTTTCCTTCCGACAGGCGCAAGCCCCTGTCGTTAATTACCCTGGATAGTACCCAGGAACCTCCGATTAAGGGGCTAGACGAAATGACATGATTAAAGTAGGGTAAATAAAGTGCAATCAAGAGAAGAGGGCGATACTGAATCAGGGGGGTAGTACTAATTCAACCCTCGAGGGGCATACTAACAGTGTATGCCTAGTATTTACTAGGGCTTTTGTTTAATTTGGGGTTGCCTATTACATGCAAGGGCTTTAGCTGGTTTGAGTGTGCCTAGGGTTTTCTAGGGCTTTTGTTTGAGGTGCCTGTTTCGTGCAAGGGCTTTAGCTGAATTTATGTATTTGTTGGGTGGCATGGAAGCCTTTGAATTTGGGTGGCGTAGAAGCCTTTAGTTTGAGGTGGCATGGGAGCCTTTGGTTTTTGGTTGGCGTGGGAGCCTTTGATTTTGGATTGGCGTGAGAGCCTTTGGTTTTGGGCGTGGGAGCCTTTGACTTGGGTTGGCTTGAAAGCCTTTGGTTTAGGTTGGCATGAAGGCCTTTGGGCCTTTGGTTTGGGGTGGCATGGGAGCCTTTGAAATTGGCGGCATGAAAGCCTTTAGTTTGAGGTGGCATGGGAGTCTTTGGTTTAGGTTGGCATGAAGGCCTTTGGTTTGGAGTGGCATGGAAGCATTTGTTTGAGTTGGCATGGAAGTCTTGAATTTATTTTGATGAATTGGATTTACTTGTATTTGGATTAGGTTTTGGCTCATTTGGGTTTAAACTTGATTTTGTTTGGATTCGATTTGAATTTGGTTTTATTTGATTTTGGGTTGGTCTTTGGTTTGATTGCGGTTCTTCGGTTTGCTTTGAGCTTGTTGGCATATTTGATTTATTTAGTTCATTTGGATATGTTTAGTTAGGGTTGGTCTTGGTTTTGATTTGGATTTATGGAGATCTTTTGGGTTTGGCTTGAGCTTTGTATTTAATATGGGTTTGAATATGAATTGGGATAGTCTTTGATATGGGCTTGTCTCGGTTTATTATACGTTCAGTTTTATAAGTGCAAGTAAATGTATACTTGATGTGCATGAGAACAAGAATACTCAGTTTTGGTGTAAGGAAATTAATTTCTTTGTCCTGGATAATCACACTATTTCTTTAAAGTGACTCAACTGAATTTGTAACTTTCCAATTTCATTCCTAAATTGATTAATGCACCACCAATTGTTGTGGTGAAACAAATCTGGCCGATTCATATGCCCAATTAAATCAATCGCATTCAACCCATCTCCTCTTTTTTTTTATATATTTCTTTTATCTTTTTTTTTTTATCCCACTGATGCACAATGGTGAATGATATGTGAATTTACTTGTCCAATTTGTATTTCTTTTATTTTTTTTGTCTCCAGCAACATTTTCTACTTCAATTGTTCAATCAAGTTTGACTTCTTTATTTGACTTTTTTTTTTGTCATAACATTTCCTTGTTTTATCTTTTCATTTAAGCTGCATACTCCCTTTTTATTTTATTTTTTAAAATTTCAGCAGCATCTCGGTCTCAATTTTATTCATTTGAATATTATTTTTCATGTCTAATTAAGAGGGAATTTTGACAGCATTTCTGCCTAATTCGCACTCGTCATTAGCATGATAATGGCATCCTACGCGCACCGAGTGCTTCGGATCCTTTTTTTGTTGGCGCTCTACTCCACCGAGTGTTTCGAGCCCATTGAATCACCCTACCGGCACCCTACGCGCACCAAGTGCTTCGAGTCCGATAGTAGCGAGTGTTTGTGTAATTTTACCCAACCGGCACCCTACACGCACCGAGTGCTTCGGGTCCGGAAGTGGCGGTGAGGTGTTTCACGTATCTTGTGACCTTTTTTTTTTTTAGAATATTTTTTTATAAAAATCCAAAAGAATGGAGAAGAGATAAGAGGATAAAGGAAAGACAAGAAAAATATTCACTTCAATGACAATGCAAACACCATTCTATTTTATTTTACCTTTTCTTGTTACTCGTCAGGGGAATCTGAAGTATACTCCTTTTTGTATTATTTTTCTCTCAATCTCACTATATTTTAATTTGAGTATAATTTTGGCTTCTCTATCTCTCTGTCTCTCTGCTCTCTGCTCCTCTCTTTTTTTTTTCACACTTTAGGCCCCATTTTTTATAGAGTAGAAGGGATCGCTTAGCAGCCAAGGAGGGCATTAAATTGGCTTAATTGTCAATGAATAGGGTGTATTATGGCTGGCCATTAATGGAGATCATTGCATTGAATTCAGAAAAAAAATCTGCTCTTTATGATGTTGAGTATGCCATCTTTATGAATTATTTTGGATATCGTGCACTTCATATCTGAAATTTTGTCATAATATCAAAGTTGTGCATATTTTCATTATCTTTCGAATAAAATTTATTTCAGCTCAATTGGATTTGATATGGAGGATTTGTGGACGAAATATCAACAGGTATCAATTCTGACAGCTTTTCATGAATGCTGAGTTGGCCACCTTTATGAATTATTATGAGCACCATGCGTTACAAATCAGAAAATTTAACACAAGAGAAAAGTTGTTTATATTTTTGTAATCTTTCTAACGGAATTTATTTCAAATCAATTGGATTTTATATGGAGGATTTATGGCCGAAATACCAGCAGGTATCAATGCTGACAGCTCTTCATGAATGCTGAGTAGGCCACCTTTATGAATTATTTTGGGCGTCATACGTTTCATATCTGAAACTTTAACACAATAGTAAAGTTCTGTATATTGTTCTTATCTTTCTAACAGAATTTATTTCAGCTCAATTGGATTTTAGATGGAGAATTTATGGCCGAAATACTGACAGGTGTCAAGGCTGTCCAGATCGCAGAGATGCAAATTTTGGGCTGTGTTAAATTGCTGTGGGCCCTTAATGCTTTGTTTAGGCCCAAACTGAATATTTTATTGTATCTTCAATGCGTCATGTTGCATGTCATTTTTTTTACGTGTCTCATTTTTAGGGTAGTACAAATGCCCCCCGCTGGACCGAGGTTGAAGTTGATCTGAAATCTTGGTCCAGCGTACGTTGGGTCTGAGGTAAGGAGACTGGGATTTATGGTTATTGTTAGTCTTCTAAAAGCTGGGGTTATAGTCTTTAGTGTTCCGTCATTTTAATATGTCCAGTGTAACCTTGTTCGAGGTTCCGATCCTTGAAGGTGTGTTGGAAATTTTTCGGACACTCGAACCATCGTGGCATGTCTTTGAGGTTTTCTAATGTCAAGACTAGAAACTTGTCACCTTGTCAGTCTTAATATGACCCCCTTTGGATTTGGTTTGAGCTGAAATATATGTTTCCAGCAAAAATGATTTGGTTTTGGTTTTGAGTTGACTAAACACTAAGCATATTCCAGTTAATTTTGAGAGTACACGAGGTCAGCTAAGCGCTCGATTTGAAGGAGTTGAGCCGTATTTGAAGTTGGCATGGTCATGTTATATGTGTCTAACTGATGTGATGTGATTTAATTTAGGCTGACCAAAGACTCGATGTGGTTAGTCAATTTTCAAATGTCAATGGAGTTGAGATAATGTCGAAGATTGGACGAATTCATATTATACGAGTCTGACCAAAGGTCTTTCATGCATATGCTTACCTTTGAGATACGAGAGCTGATCGGGGTAATAGAAGGATCGTTGTACTTGGTAGACCTTCTTATTGGTGGGGCCAACATCCCATCATGGGCAGAGATAAGACAACATTTGGGCTTAATCAACAAGAAATTTGTCTCAATCATGAAAAAAGTTCATTAGTGGTTGTAGAAGATGTTGATTTTGGAGGGGTGCTCGATTATGCTAATGAGAGTTCATTTGATGAAGATCATTTTGTGATTGCCCCTAGAGGTTATCATTCTCTTTATCCATATTTCCATTCTTCTTTCTTCTTTTATTAACCCTTTTCTTTCAATATGACAAGTACTACTGGGAGCATTCATTTTCTTGTCATAGAACCTGAGCATGAGGCTGAGGATTCAGAAGTCGTTGAGAGCGGTCAACGTGGAAAGGAGGATGAGAGTGTCAAGTGAATCTGATTTTCAACTGAACCGAACTTGATTCCAGAAGTGTCACCTATATACATATTTTTTTTTATCTTTCAGTCTGTGCCATCTTATTCCAGACTCATTATTCTGGACTTTGTTGAGCATTTTGAACTGTATTGTTTATCTTGAACTCTTTGTTATGTGTTATGAATTTTATCTTAGACCTTGTTACCTTAAACCTTGTTACGTGTCTAAAACATATCGGTCACTTTTGACCTCGTTACCTTACATATATATACATGTATTTTTTTTTTAATTATTATTATTATTTGTTTCACAAGGCAGGAAACATTAAACTTGGATCCCTCTAAATATCAGCCCTATGTTATTAATTAACTCTTTTGACTCTTAAGGTTATTTACATACGAACGGATTAAATAAAAAAAATAAAATAAAATAAACATTACTTGTATTTCATTTGTTTGCTTATTCATTTACTACCACCTAATCACTACACGTACTCTATTTTTCTTTTTATCATTATTTTTGTTTATTACATTTTTGTTTTTACGTATATATACATTAATAATATTACATCCTCTAGCTATAAAATGTCGCGCACATTTTTTTTTTTTTGTGTGCGGCATGAATGATGTTGTAGCTTTACATTTTTAATAAAGCACGTCTGACATTCATGCCACTTTTTTTTTATGTGGCATTTTATCATCACAGCGATATATTCACTGCATGGATTTATTTGCCACATTTTATTCGGGACATGACTAGCATTATGGCATCTCTTGCCTCGAGAAGCAATCCGAAGACTACCGCGCATGGCCGACCTTTTTTTATCAGTGAAACCAGCATTCCGTCATAAGCAAAGATACTTCAGTCTACATTAACTATTTCAGGTGGAGTCAGATGAGAGACAAGATTGTAGAACTCTTGGTGATGCGGTATTACTAGCCTTGTTTACTTCCTCCTTGTCATTTTGGGCCATGCCCCCTGCGTGTTGAGTAGGGTGACCCGTCTTCTGGGTGATGTTCCTTATGCATCAAGTAATGCCCCCTCACATTTTGTCGGGGCGAGTCATTTCCAACTGGGGCCATGCCCCCTGCGTGTGGTGTTCCATGTGCACCACATGATGAGGCTTTGCCTCTGGCACTATGCCTTTCATGCGTAGTACTTTTTCAGAAAGTGCCCATTTATGGGCAGCATTGGCCTTTCTCCGTCTTGGTCGACCAATAGATATGCTCCCCCATCATAGACTTTTTCTATTACATAAGGCCCTTCCCAATTCGCAGAGAACTTCGGACCGACATGTCGTCCTAGGATAGGCCTTTTCAAAGCCAAGACTAACTCTCCTTTACGGAACGTCCTGATCCTGGCCATCTTATTATATGCTCGCTCCATGCGAGCCCGGTAAAGCTCCAAGTTCTGCTGGGCATTGAGTCTCACTTCATCCACAGCCTCTAATTCTTCGAGGCGTAGGCGCATTTGTTCATCTTCTGACAATCCCTCATGGACTGCTACTCTCAAGGAAGGGATTTCCACTTCGAGCGGGAGTACAGCTTCAGATCCGAACACAAGCGAATATGGTGTCGCTTGTGTGGGTGTTTGGCACGTAGTGCGATAAGCCCAGAGTGCTTCGTTTAACTTCTCATGCCAGTTGCGATGGTTTTTGTCGACCATCTTTCGTAATAGGCCGATTAATGTTTTGTTGAATGCTTCGGCCAAGCCATTGGCCCTAGGGTTATATATGGTTGAAAACTTCCACTCTATTTTGTGGTGTTCAGCGAATCTTGACACCTTGAAACTTCTAAAAGCAGGTCCATTATCCGAGATGATCCTTTTGGGATTACCGAAGCGGTAAAGTATATGGGTCTTGAAGAATCTTATGATGTCTTCGGCTTTAGTTTCTCGTAATGGGATGGCTTCCGCCCACTTGGAGAAATAATCAGTTGTTGCTAAGATGAAGCGGTGTCCCCTAGAAGAGGGTGGGTCGACGGGTCCAACAATATCTGTTCCCCACATTTCGAATGGCCATGAAGGCACCGTCGGATGAAGCGCATTGGGGTGTTGATGGATGAAATCCCCATGTATCTGGCAAAGGTGGCACTTCTTAGCATAGTCGATGCAGCCCTTTATCATGCTAGGCCAGTAATATCCCAGTCTTTTTATTTTCATCTTCATTTTGGGTCCTGACTGGTGGGCGCCGCAAATGCCTGAATGTACTTCCTCTATGATTTGTTTTGCTTCATCTGGTGACACACAACGAAGCCACATATGGTCATACGTCTTTCGATACAAAGTGTCGTTGGTGAACAAGAACCGGAGTGCTCTTCTTTTCAATTGTTCCCTTACAGCCCTTTCTTGCGGCGACTTTCCATGCTGAAAATAACTAATGAAAGGCTGCCTCCAATCACTATCCTCGATGATGGATACCTCGGCAGATGAGTTTTCGCAGTTCAATTTATCTCGAGGTGTGGATTCCCTTTGTAGAAAACACAAGGCCAGACATATCCTATTACGTACTGTGATGCATATATTGTCCTCATCTGGTTCAGCAAGTTCTTTGGCTACTCTAGCGAGCGCGTCTGCCTTGCCATTCAAAGCTCTCGAGACCCTTTCAAAGGTTATGCTTGGAAATTTCGCTGCCAAACTTGCAGCTACTTGTTGGTAATTAGCGAGCTCTGCCTTATTCACCTTGTACCGGCCTACAACCTGCTCAGTGATTAGTTTTGAGTCACCGTATACATGTAGCCTCTTAACTCCCATGTCCAAAGCAATTTCTAGACCAGCAATTAATGCCTCATATTCTGCTTCATTGTTAGTGCATGGATCTGATAAGGATATGGAATGGCGGACAATGCCTCCGTTTGGGGTGACGAATACTAGGCCGACTCCTGCCCTGATCTTAGGGATTTATGTACCCGGAGTGGGGCGTATGGATGAGGCCCCATCAAAATACATCTTCCATTGTGGCTCACTATCCTCAGTGTGAAGTGTCTCTTCGTCTGGGAATTCACATGATAGGGGTGAATCATCTGAGACTGGGTGTGCAGCCAAAAAATCAGCCAAAGCCTGCCCCTTTATTGCCTTTTGGGGCATGTACACAATGTCAAATTCAGTAAGAGCTATAGCCCAACGCGCCAGCCTGCCTGTGAGCATTGGCCTTGACATCAAAAACTTTAGTGGATCGACCTTTGAAATCAGGACAATCTTGTGCGCTAGCATATAGTGCCTCAACTTCTTTACCGCGAATATAAGGGCAAGGCAATGTTTTTCCACCGGAAGGTATGAGTGTTCTGCCCCTACAAGCATTCTACTAAGGTAGTAAAGGGCATTTTCCTTACCTTCTTCATTTTCCTGCGCGAGCAGTGCGCCGAGGGATCCTTCCAGTGCCGTGGTGTATAATATCAAAGGTTTTCCAGTAATCGGCGCTGCGAGCACCGGTGGGTGTAACAAGTATTGTTTGATGCCATCAAATGCACTCTGACACGCTTGGTCCCACATGAATGGCGTATCTTTTTTTGTCAGTCGGGTGAAGGGTTGGATTCGACCTGAGAGGTTAGCGATGAATCTCCTGATGTACGCCAATCGCCCTTGAAATGACCGAAGCTCTTTGAGATTCTTTGGAGGGGGCATTTCACAGATTGCCCTTATCTTGGCTGGGTCAATCTCTATTCCCCGGTATCGTACAACAAATCCTAAAAACTTTTCTGATGACACCATGAAAGCACACTTAAGAGGATTCATTTTGAGGTTGTACTTTCTTAGACGTGTGAACACTATGCGTAGGAATTCCATGTGTTCTTCCTTTGATATTGCCTTAACAACTAGGTCATCCACATAACATTCTACGATCTTATGTATGAGATCATCAAATATGTTGGTCATTGCCCTTTGATATGTGGCCCTGGCATTTTTAAGTCCGAATGGCATTACTCTGTAGCAGTATATACCAATTGGTGTGCGAAAAGCAGTGTGTTTTTGATCTGCTGGGTCCATTTTTACCTGGTTATACCCAGATGAACCGTCCATGAATGAGAAAACTTCGTACGATGAAGTATGGTCAATAATGACCTCAGTCACAGGCAGTGGAAAATCATCTTTGGGACATGCTTTGTTCAAATCTCGAAAGTCGACACACACACGAATTTGTCCATTCTTCTTCTTTACTGGAACGATGTTGGCTATCCAGTCAGCATTTTGTTCTTCACGGATGAATCCTGCTTCGATAAGTTTTCGAGTTTCAGCTGTGACTTGCTCTTCCAATTCAATACGCATGCGTCGTGGTGCCTGCTTAACTGGCTTGGCTTCCTTGTCTATTTTTAGTTTATGAACAGCCACTCTCGTGTCTAATCCAGGCATTTCCTTGTAATTCCACGCAAAACAGTCTGTGAATTCAAGCAATAGTAGCTTGAGTTTTTCTTTCTCATCATCATTCAATGACGCACTGATGAAAGTGGGTCTCGGGTCATCTTCGGTACCCAGGTTGATTTCTGTCAATTCGTCAATTGTGCTCTGCCCCCCTTCTTCTAGCTCTTTAGGAGCATCCTTTGCCTCAATTGCAAGCTCATCATCCTCCGCATCCTCCTCAATGTCGTGTGACAATGAACAGGAGTAGCATTCGTAGCTTTCTTCATCAGTCTCCATGGGTTCCAACTCTTGCTCCTTTGAGGTAACGCAGAGGTTTTGTAATGTTTTCCTAGCCCCTTTAGAGAATCTGAGAGGCTCTCTGATCTGCGTGCTTGCATATGTGATGTTCTTGCGCTTCCTTAGGCAGATAAATTCTTTGTAGTCCACACAATATTGGCAAATCCAATCACTATACCTGTTATCATTCTCTTCCAGTGTTTCTTCTCTGGATATGCAGCAAAGTGGGTGGTACATGTCCCCACAATCCTTGCATACGAACATTTCAATGTTATTATTGACCATGCCACAAGCTCTGCAATGTTCATCAATTTCTAAACAATCAGCTTGTGGGAAGTTTCGAGTAACCTTGAGGTTTTCTAATTTTTCTGTGAGTTCCTTCATAGCATCTCTATCTTCTGTGGTTAGTCTGTCTTCATCCATCATATCCATCGAGTGGGTATGATGTTTATTGTTTCCTTCCCCAGACTTATTGTTCTTGTCATCGCCTGCTTCCTCTAACAAGCATACGTAGCATTCATGATCTTCATACTCTGGTTCTTCGAACCCTAACCCTCGTGTGTTGATCAAGTGGCCTTCCAGAGAGATGACCTTGCGTTGTGCAGGATGCCACATCCTCTCAAACATCTCTACCCTTTCCTTAGGCAATGGCTCTGTGCATTTCAATCTTTCGAACATACGTATTAAGTTGTCGGTGCAATGGTCCAATGATGGGATGGATTTCGTGCCAGCCTCTTCTATTATTCTTTGCCCCTGTGGCACCGCCAACGGGTTGCCCTCGGACTTGTAAAATGTGATCTCCTTATGTTGGATCCGTTTACCATCCACGTATTTTACTTTGGACGGGATGATGAACCTCTTTAGTTCTTCTATCCGTTGTATTTCTCTTGGAGTCAAATCCCTAGTGTGTTTTTCCGGGATGGGAATCATGCTGAGCGTGTCTACTTCAACTATGGGTGTCGCTTTACCTTCTATCTTTCTGTCATCTTTACCATTATCGGATGTATCCGAGTCTGAGTCGCCACCCAAGCAAGGTACTTCCTTAAATGGGACCTTACAGCCCTTCGGCTTGTATACGACATTCTCGCGGTAGTACTTGGCATCTTGATGACCTACCTCGTGTGCCCCAAATGGTTGTATGTCCCCATCAATGCGGTATTGCTTGCCATCTTTAACATACTTTAGGCATTGGTGCAATGTGGATGGGACGATATGATTCTCGTGTAGCCATGGTCTGCCGAGTAGTGCTTTATACGAGGTATTAGCATCTATTATGTAAAACTTCACATTGAATTCGAACTTTCCGAATGTAACGGGTAGTGTTATTGCCCCCATAGCTCTCTGTGAATTTTGGTTGAATCCCTGGATGGAGATCCTTTCTGTCGATAAATGTTTCACGCTAAGGGACAAAGTCTTCAGTATTCGTAATGGCATTAGGTTAATAGAGGAGCCAGGGTCCACCAGCATTCTGTTGATCTTAACGCCTTCACATACTCCAGTGATATAAAGTGGTCGGTTGTGGTCGACTGTTTTGACGAGCAAGTCATCATTAGAAAAGGAGACGGTCGTACTGTGGGTAGCATGTAGAACCTCATTTGCCCTCTCTTCTGCAAGGTAAGATTGATACTCTTCGGGATTTTGTAACATGTGCATCAATGCATCGCGCAACTCCTGAGACATTGTTAGAGCGTCAAAGACACTCATCAAAGAAGGCATTTTCCTAAGATGTCCCACAATGTTGTATCCGGTTTTAGCGGGCTTCTTCTTTTGGCATGAGCCTGGGCTACTCTCGCCCTCTTCGATCGCAAACTTCCCTTTATCTCTCCCCTCCGTAGGCTCCTTCTCTTTCGGCATTTCCCTTTCAGGGTACGATTTCCCATGGCGAAGGTGTATTAAGCATTCTTCGCCTGAGTCTGAGTATCCCTCTGGTGGACTTTCCCCTTCCTCATGAGGGAAGTACAGCTCTTCGTCAGACTCGCCTCCAAGCTGGACAACAGGGCATTCCTCGCTCATTTCTTCATTTTCTATGGTGATATGTAAGCAGGTTTCGATAACATTATCTCCCGCCTCATCATCTTTTTTAACATCTCTCTCTTGACCCTCATGTTTTTCTTCTTGTTCATCCTTAAGATTTAACAGAGTCTCCCTAAAATCTTGCGGGAAGAAATCCATTAGAGTGATTGTCTTTTCTTGCTTCCCTTTTTCAACTCTCCTCCATACTTTCTTTCCTTTATGTCTACCAGTTCGGGGAGACCTTGCCACCTTAGAGGTTCCTTGATCTGCTTCACCGACATCTGGGATTGCTTCCAATCTCTTGAAAAGACGTCTTGTCCTACGTGTCAAGTGAACCTCCCATTCATTAGAGTCTTCCTTATTAGCATAATGTGGTTCGTGATCGATTGAGGTGCTGACTACATTGGTTGATTCATGAGGTGCGGGGTCTTGTAGTACATCCTCTTGCAATGTGATCTCTCCTGCCCGGTATGTTCTTTCCACCCAATCCTTAAACACATAGCAATCTTCAATAGTGTGGCCTAGTACTCTATGGTATGGGCAGTAGTTGGGTTTATCAGAGCAGTCCGCCTCATCTGGTCTCTTACTCACTGGTAACTTCAAGCCAGTCTTCATTGCACCACGGAATATCCTCATGACCTTGTCTCTCTTGAACGAGTAAGGCTTTCTCTTCTTTTCTTCAAATGATGACCCTTGTGGTCTATAACCTTCACCCCCATAGCCGGCTCTTGGTCGATTGGGACTCGACGTACTGCTGTTGACAACTACTTTTGTCTCGGCTTTCTTTATGTCTGTCTGTCCTGGACGCCCCCTATAATTCTGGGAAGCCGACCATGACTGCTGATTTGAGCGTTCAAGCCTTGCCACGTGTGTGATCAAGGCTTGGAACGTTGTGATATTTCCCATACCTAAGAATGGAGTCATCCAGTTGTCAATATTCTTCAATAACAATTCGACAGCTTCAGACTGCTCTACCGGCCGGTCACACCGGATGCTAAGATTCCTCCATCTATTGATGTAATCAAGGATAGCCTCCCCTCTTCTTGGTTTCGTGTTGGCTAGGTCAGCGATCCCTACTCGATCGCTTGCAACTGCGAACTTGGCCCGAAAAGCATCTGTCATTTCGTTCCAAGATTTAATACTTCCGTTTTCTAACGAGTAATACCATTCAAAGGCTGGCCCGGCCAAACTTTGCGGGAACTGTCGCAACAAACTCACAGCAGTGTTTCCACATGTAGTTTGGAAATGTGCTATATGCTGGTCTGGACTGATCGTTTTAGGACCTTCTCCTGTGAAACTTTTAAAGTTGGGCACTGTATACCCTGGTGGGTATGGGACATCATCGAAAGCTTCTGGGTATGGCCTTCCTGTTCTTCTGAGTGGTGGCAACCCTACATCGGCACCCATTAATCGTAGTTGGGTTGCTATTATTTGTTCTATGTCCTCTTTGGTTATGGACGGGGGTGAGGATGATGTTTGACCTATCGTGTTCGCCTCATCAATCCTTCCTGTACTCACAACAGGTCCCTTGTTCGTAAGAAGGGCTCGCAATTCCTTCATCTCTTGATCTCTTATTTCTAACTGTCGTCGTAAACTGGAGATAAGATCCTTATCAGTCTCGACCAAAAGAATTTCTGGCTGCTTGTCTTTAGCGCTTGTTTGTTCATCCTCGTCTGTTCTCTCTTGTGCAGTGCTGCCCTGGCTGGTCGAGGTCTTGTTGTGGGCATCATTCTTCTTTGCCTGGAGCCTTGTATTCTTTGCAACACCACCATCTTTTGACACCTCAGGCTCTTTTCCAGTGCCAATCATGTTTACACTTTCAACCTGCTCTCCGCTTTCATCAGATCTTTTGTTGTAAACAAGCCGCTTGCGAGACGGGTGAATCTCCACTGTTAGTGTGGAGGGAGTTCCACCTGTGGTTAACTTTCTACCCTTTTCCCTTCTTCTTTTAGTGCTGCCGTTCATGAGAGATGTATACTTGCGATGCACACCTAAGGCAGACCCTTGGACATATGACCGATTAGGGAGTGGATCAATTTCTTTCCTTTTTCCATTCTCAGATGAGTGTAATTGGCCTGTCATTGAGTTTGGGTCAACGAGACGTAGTGGTGCAAACGAGTTCTGAGCTAGTATGCCCTGATACTTAAAAAGTTCTCCCCTGCAAGGTGGTTTCTCAATTCCTGCTTCTATTCTTTGTGCTCGAGCTTTCATGGCCCGTCGGTGTCGAGCCCTTTCCTCCTTCCTTCTCATTGTTGTAGGGGATAAAGCTAAAATGTTGTTCCTTATTCCCTCATCAGTGATGGTAAGAATGTGTTCTTCATCTACTGCTGCTTCAGCCTCCATCTTAGGCCCTAGCCTTTGAAAGACGCCCCTTGTGTCATTGAGACGCTTAAAGGCACTGACCCTTTCAGCTTTTATTGGAGCCATCGGTGTCTTGACTAACACTGGAAGCATCGCACTCCTTGGTGGTGATGCGGGAATAATCTCTACAACTTGTGGGATGGTACCGAACTGGATGAAGTATGGTTCCGGACTCTTGTTGTCCTTCCACTCAAAGCGAATGACGTGCCGTGGTGAGGAGGTGTTGCTCATCATGTCTCACTCCAACCTGTAAAGTAGAAAGATATCATTAGTATAGAACCCCTTGATTTCTGATTGATACCCTAAGTATTTGTCAATTTCGTCAAGCCCCAAAGATGGGAGGAGAAGAATGTCCCACCGGGCGTGCCAGAATCTGTTGAGACATTTTTGTCGGCCTGTTATTTTGGTGTAGACCGGCGCGAACGTCTCTGCAGATACACTCCCTCCCTCAAATAGGTGAAGGGGAAGAAGCTTATTGTTTGATTGTGGGGATTCTTTTCCTTCCGACAGGCGCAAGCCCCTGTCGTTAATTACCCTGGATAGTACCCAGGAACCTCCGATTAAGGGGCTAGACGAAATGACATGATTAAAGTAGGGTAAATAAAGTGCAATCAAGAGAAGAGGGCGATACTGAATCAGGGGGGTAGTACTGATTCAACCCTCGAGGGGCATACTAACAGTGTATGCCTAGTATTTACTAGGGCTTTTGTTTAATTTGGGGTTGCCTATTACATGCAAGGGCTTTAGCTGGTTTGAGTGTGCCTAGGGTTTTCTAGGGCTTTTGTTTGAGGTGCCTGTTTCGTGCAAGGGCTTTAGCTGAATTTATGTATTTGTTGGGTGGCATGGGAGCCTTTGAATTTGGGTGGCGTAGAAGCCTTTAGTTTGAGGTGGCATGGGAGCCTTTGGTTTTTGGTTGGCGTGGGAGCCTTTGATTTTGGATTGGCGTGAGAGCCTTTGGTTTTGGGCGTGGGAGCCTTTGACTTGGGTTGGCTTGAAAGCCTTTGGTTTAGGTTGGCATGAAGGCCTTTGGACCTTTGGTTTGGGGTGGCATGGAAGCCTTTGTATTTGGGCGGCATGGAATTCTTTATTTGAGTTGGCATGGAAGCCTTGAATTTATTTTGATGAATTGGATTTACTTGTATTTGGATTAGGTTTTGGCTCATTTGGGTTTAAACTTGATTTTGTTTGGATTCGATTTGAATTTGGTTTTATTTGATTTTGGGTTGGTCTTTGGTTTGATTGCGGTTCTTCGGTTTGCTTTGAGCTTGTTGGCATATTTGATTTATTTAGTTCATTTGGATATGTTTAGTTAGGGTTGGTCTTGGTTTTGATTTGGATTTATGGAGATCTTTTGGGTTTGGCTTGAGCTTTGTATTTAATATGGGTTTGAATATGAATTGGGATAGTCTTTGATATGGGCTTGTCTCGGTTTATTATACGTTCAGTTTTATAAGTGCAAGTAAATGTATACTTGATGTGCATGAGAACAAGAATACTCAATTTTGGTGTAAGGAAATTAATTTCTTTGTCCTGGATAATCACACTATTTCTTTAAAGTGACTCAACTGAATTTGTAACTTTTCCAATTTCATTCCTAAATTGATTAATGCACCACCAATTGTTGTGGTGAAACAAATCTGGCCGATTCATATGCCCAATTAAATCAATCGCATTCAACCCATCTCCTCTTTTTTTTTATATATTTCTTTTCTCTTTTTTTTTTTTATCCCACTGATGCACAATGGTGAATGATATGTGAATTTACTTGTCCAATTTGTATTTCTTTTATTTTTTTTGTCTCCAGCAACATTTTCTACTTCAATTGTTCAATCAAGTTTGACTTCTTTATTTGACTTTTTTTTTTGTCATAACATTTCCTTGTTTTATCTTTTCATTTAAGCTGCATACTCCCTTTTTATTTTATTTTTTTTAAATTTCAGCAGCATCTCGGTCTCAATTTTATTCATTTGAATATTATTTTTCATGTCTAATTAAGAGGGAATTTTGACAGCATTTCTGCCTAATTCGCACTCGTCATTAGCATGATAATGGCATCCTACGCGCACCGAGTGCTTCGGATCCTTTTTTTGTTGGCGCTCTACTCCACCGAGTGTTTCGAGCCCATTGAATCACCCTACCGGCACCCTACGCGCACCAAGTGCTTCGAGTCCGATAGTAGCGAGTGTTTGTGTAATTTTACCCAACCGGCACCCTACACGCACCGAGTGCTTCGGGTCCGGAAGTGGCGGTGAGGTGTTTCACGTATCTTGTGACCTTTTTTTTTTTTTAGAATATTTTTTTATAAAAATCCAAAAGAATGGAGAAGAGATAAGAGGATAAAGGAAAGACAAGAAAAATATTCACTTCAATGACAATGCAAACACCATTCTATTTTATTTTACCTTTTCTTGTTACTCGTCAGGGGAATCTGAAGTATACTCCTTTTTGTATTATTTTTCTCTCAATCTCACTATATTTTAATTTGAGTATAATTTTGGCTTCTCTATCTCTCTGTCTCTCTGCTCTCTGCTCCTCTCTTTTTTTTTTCACACTTTAGGCCCCATTTTTTATAGAGTAGAAGGGATCGCTTAGCAGCCAAGGAGGGCATTAAATTGGCTTAATTGTCAATGAATAGGGTGTATTATGGCTGGCCATTAATGGAGATCATTGCATTGAATTCAGAAAAAAAATCTGCTCTTTATGATGTTGAGTATGCCATCTTTATGAATTATTTTGGATATCGTGCACTTCATATCTGAAATTTTGTCATAATATCAAAGTTGTGCATATTTTCATTATCTTTCGAATAAAATTTATTTCAGCTCAATTGGATTTGATATGGAGGATTTGTGGACGAAATATCAACAGGTATCAATTCTGACAGCTTTTCATGAATGCTGAGTTGGCCACCTTTATGAATTATTATGAGCACCATGCGTTACAAATCAGAAAATTTAACACAAGAGAAAAGTTGTTTATATTTTTGTAATCTTTCTAACGGAATTTATTTCAAATCAATTGGATTTTATATGGAGGATTTATGGCCGAAATACCAGCAGGTATCAATGCTGACAGCTCTTCATGAATGCTGAGTAGGCCACCTTTATGAATTATTTTGGGCGTCATACGTTTCATATCTGAAACTTTAACACAATAGTAAAGTTCTGTATATTGTTCTTATCTTTCTAACAGAATTTATTTCAGCTCAATTGGATTTTAGATGGAGAATTTATGGCCGAAATACTGACAGGTGTCAAGGCTGTCCAGATCGCAGAGATGCAAATTTTGGGCTGTGTTAAATTGCTGTGGGCCCTTAATGCTTTGTTTAGGCCCAAACTGAATATTTTATTGTATCTTCAATGCGTCATGTTGCATGTCATTTTTTTTACGTGTCTCATTTTTAGGGTAGTACACTTTGTTAAGGTCTGTGTAGTCGATACACATCCGCCAATCTCCATTTGATTTTTTGACCAGAACCGGGTTAGCCATCCACTCCGGACAGTCAACATTGCGGATGAATCCCGCATCTAGGAGTTTTGCGACTTCCTTTTTCACTGCCAGTTGTCTTTCTTCCCCCATATTGCGCTTCTTTTGTCGTACCGGTTTGAATTCCGGCTTGATATGTAACTTATGTTCCGCGATTGATCTCGGAATGCCGGGCATGTCGGCCGCGGTCCAGGCGAAAACGGACTGGTTATTGCGGAGGAAAGTGATAAGGTCTTCTCTGGCTGGCCCCTGGATAGCTTTTCCTATGTTCAATGTCTTCCCGTCGCCTAAGTCGAGCTCGTCAACTTCGTCTGCGGGCTCAAGGGAAGACTTAGATTCCGCTTTGTCCGTAGATCCAGCGCGAGCTGAGTGTCAGGGGGCATGAAGTCGCTGCTGGCCTTCATGTGCCCGCCCGAGCGGCAGGTGGGTGTTCTGGGGGTATCGACTTGATGGACTTGGCCGCACCTTTCCTGTAGAGATACGTGATAGCATTCCCGAGCTATCTCCTGTACTCCACATTCTTCTCCCACCCCGTGGCTTGTGTAAAACTTGATTTTTAAGTGAGGGGAAGAAACTATGGCGCCGATTTTGTTCAGTGTACCCCTCCCTAAGATGGCATTGTAGGCAGACGGAGCGTCGACTACCAGAAAGTCGATCATTGTTTCCACTGTTTTAGGCGAGGTGCCAAAGGTGGTTTTGAGAGAAACCATACCCTTTGGACGGAGGGCATCGCCTGTGAAACCGATGAGGGGGGGTGTCATCCTTTTGAGTGTGTCAGTCTTGAGCCCCATTTTGCGGAAAGCGGACAAGTAAAGGATGTCGGCTGAGCTTCCGGTGTCTACTAGGATCCTTTTAACCCTGTGTGTATCAATTTTTAGGCTGAGCACAATTGGGTCGACGTGCGGGCCAACAATCTCGCCTTGATCCTTTTCAGAAAACACAATTACCTCATCCATTCTTGGTCGTTTTTTGTCTGTGTCTTGTTCGACATTTAAAATGGTGGGGTAAGATTTAGTCTTTGGGCGGGATTCGACCTTGCGGGGGTAATGCCCGATACCACCGCTGATCGTGTTGACAACCGGGCTGCCCTGTCGCTCTCCCCGCTGCGGGCCTGATCCATCATCGGTGTGTGGTCTTTGATCGGGACGTCGGTCACCGTTGTAATTCCCTTTGTATGGAATTTTCTTCTTGTAATCTCGGCCACGCCCGTTGTACTTCCAAGTGTACTTTTTGTAGAAGTCGGGTTGGATGAACTCGGTTAACTTTCCTTCCCGGGCTAGTCTTTCCAGTATGTCGCGTAACTGGAGACAGTCGCTTGTTGAATGTCCCTCGAACCCATGAAACAGGCATTCCTTAGTTTTGTCCTGTACTTCGAAGATGTCTTTGGGCAATGGGGGAGGTAGATCGAACATGTCCTTCACGATATGGTACATCTCGTGCCGCTTTTTGGTGAAGGGAGCATACCGCACGTAGTGGGGGCGGTACTCTGCTTCGTCCGGTCTGTTCCCTCCTTTCTTGTCTTGATTGTGTCTGCGGGGTTCATTCTGGATCCGAGGTTCGATCTGTGCCCGAGGTTGATTATTTTGAGGCGGCCAGTGGCCCTGTTGTCGGGGTGATCTTGGCCGAGTTCTTGGGGGGCTACCGTTGTCTTCTTCGGCCCTGATGTACCCTTCTGCAAAGGCTACAAACTCGCGCAAGGTAGTCATTTTCTTCACGTGCGCGTCGTACCTCAGGGTACCGAGGCCGCCTTTGCGCAGCCCTTTTTTGATGGCGGCTAGAGCAAATTCTTCGTTCAAGTTCTGGACCTGGCGAGATGCCTGTATGAAGCGGTTGACAAAATTGCCGGTTTTTTTCCCTTGGACCTTGAACGATGTCTAGGAGCGTCTCGCTGGTGACCTGAGGGGGCCTGATCACGGTGTATCTTTCGAGGAAGGCCTTGGCGAGGTCTTCGAATTTTGTGATCGAACCTCGAGGGAGGTTCATGTACCAGTCCCAAGCTTCTCCTTGGAGGCAGGTTGTGAAAACTCGGCATGTTATCGCGTCCGTGGCTCCTAAGAGTCGTAGTCGCTCCAAAAACCCATATACAAAGTTGTGCGGGTCTGCGGGGTCTCCGTTACCTCGGAAACTTGGGAGAAAAGCGGGGTACTTAAAGTCTGTCATAGACGCTCCATATATATTGGCTGACAGAGGTCCGTCCGCAATCCCCATAGGTTTAGAGTAGGTGCCAGCCTTCTGGGATTCGATCTCGGCCATCTTGGCATTGAGTCGGGTCTGTATCAGCTCTTCCACTTGGGTCATGCTGATACCTTTAGTGGGGGTGGGAGACCTTCGGTTGCGTTTCCTGTCGCCTTTGCGAGTCCTATGTCTTCCCCGTAGCTGGCTATCTTCGCGCTCATGGCGAGAGCGAGATTGTTTTCGGTGGCGTGATCGCCCCCGGTCATCGTTATGGACAGATCTTTGTTCCTTCTGGGGTGATGGGTTGCGTCCCGGCCCGGCTTCCTGTCCCTGTTCCTTCCCTTGGTTCTCACCCTGGCCTTCCTGCTCGATTGGCTTGGGACCGTGCTGCACCGTGTTGTTTTGGGGGTTTGGAGTGTCTGTTTCCTCACTATCCGCTGTCCGAACCTTAATAAAGTCGGAGTTAAGGTTGCGGGGCGAGATAGCCGTCTGGAGGTTTTTGGAGAGGGGCTTTGTTGGCTTAGTTGGCGCAGCGCACGTGGCTACTATCTGGGCTGAGTGCTGCGGCACTTGTTGAAGGGGAAGGTAATTGGGTGGAGCCAGGGGATAAGGTGCTGCGATACCGGGGTGATAAGTTCCCGGAGCGCCTTCCTGGGTCATTTGACCGGGCGGGGTCATATACGGGTAGTGTGGCGCCGGTGGGCCATATGGTGAGTAAGGGTATGTCCCGTAATAGTACACGGGTGTTTGCGGCTGATATGGCGCGAACGGCTGGGTGCCGTATTGAGGGTTGGATCCCGTGAAGGGTTGTTGGGGTCGCTGTGGCCGAGGTGACATCGGCCGTGTTGCGATCGCACTCAGGGGCGGTCTTATCGGCGTGGTGCCTGGTGGGACAAGTTGCCCTGAGGATGGGGTGACAAGGGGGTTTTGAGAGGTCACCCCTGACCCGATCACGGGTTGGTTGTTCGGCGGGTTGTTAGGACGTCGGTTGTCCTTCTCGCCTGCTGGACGGATGTCAACCTTCGGAGAGGGTTTGGAGGTGTCGCCGGTATCCTTACCTCCTGCGGGGTCTTTGCTGGTGCCCGGAGGGGGAGGATTGGAAACATCTTGCGCGTCCATTGGATGCTTCAGTATTGGAGCGATGGGGGCCCCACGGTGGTTGATACGTCCTATCTCCCGAGGAGAGTAGTCCGTATGTGAGAGGTGGTTGATTGATCTCGCCCTGCCCGGGGTGGCAGTCCGAGATGAGAGTTGAGAAGTAAGGTGGTTGTAGAGAGATTCTGACTCTGACCTATGCGATATCTCTCTGTGTGTGTAAAATCTCGACCCCCGTTCAATGGAGATTTTTGCCTTATATATGCTGAGTCATAACCGCTATCTCGGCGGTTATCTCGCCTTAAGCCGGTAAAACGGTTATTGTGACCGAGTTGACTGGTCATCCCGCATTAAGGCGGTGTATGTCTATTTCGGGCCGAGTTCGACCTTTGCAGGCCTTCGGCCTGTTCTGTGACTGGATCTTAAGTATCTCGGGCTTTGGGCCTCTTTACCTTGGCGCCGGGCTGGCTCCTGAAAGGAGGTCCGAATCCCGGGCTTTCATAGGCCTAAAGTTTAGTAAATAAAGGGCATTGGGAACATGGCCCTATCAGATATTAATAAAAATGACGGTGCTATGAAGTATGAACGATAAGGTGGACCAAATTTTAGTAAATTATGATTTACGTACACCTTGTTTATATTTCTCGAATAATCAGATCTTATATCATTTCGCGTCATGTTTGACATAAAGGAATAAAATGAAACTGAAGAAGTTTTGGAATTAAGGCTCCAAACACCTTAAAATAAACTATTATGTATTGAAGAGAACTAAAAATACCTAATATAATTTTCATTTTATTGAAAAATTTCTATTTAATACCAGGAACGAATGATAACAATAAATATTCAAGTCGTAAAAAAATTAACTTCCTTTACATGAAATTTAATTTTGAACTTATCAATACTTAATTATAATTGTTGTTATTTTTAGCATTTTGCTAATAATTTCAGATTTTTATAATGTTGTCATGGTGATCGTTAGTATCATCATCATTATTATGTTATCACTATTAATAATATTATCATATCATGACTATATATAGAGATTAATTGTTTTTATCTCTAGCATTTTATATTCTCGTTTTAAGCAAAAATGACAATTTTTTAATTTTGGAACTAATAGACGATTAATTCTGAAACTTTGTTCATTGCCAAGTGCTCTATATCCTACTACTCTCAATTTGGGAAAAGTACCCTCCCAGGCAGTGTTATTAAATGCGGTTCCATGCGGCGCATATGCGGCCGCATATGCGTTTGCAGTCCTCAACCGCATGAAATCCGACTATGCGGATTTAATATGCGGATTCGGTCATGGTATTAATCCAAAACCAAATACAGCCCACTTAAAATAATTTATTTATTAACAAAAAAATATAGAACCGAATCTGTAATACAAATTCGGATCCGCAACCCAATTTTACTGACTCATCCGGACAAATCCAGTCAAGTGAGATTTACCTTAGTCTCCAGTTTCTTTTATAGCCTCCCAGTCGGTTCCTTTTATTTATTTAATTGATGTGGGACTAAAGAATAAACAGAGAAATCCGGATTCAATACCTAGATTGACGCGAAGTTCATATATTATTATTAAGGGTAATTATATGTTACCCCTTGATTCCTTCCTCCATTTTTCCCCCAACTAACTAACGTCCTTTTCTAACTATAATAATCAATTTTAACTAACTAATGGTCCCTACAAATTAATTAGTAGATTTTCTCCTTCTATTTCTTTCCTCTCTCCCTCCCTCTCCCTCTTCCACCTCCGCCTCCCCCTTCCACCTCTGCCTCCGCCCGCCTCTCCCACCTTCGCCTCTCCCTCTCCGCCTCCGCCTCTCCTTCTCCGCCTCTGCCTCCGCCTCACACAACGAGGATGAATACTTGTTCAATGATAGATGAATACTTGCATGACGAGGGTGAATACTTGTGCAACGAATGACTCGAAAGTATGTCATCATGGATCTCATTTTAAAGAGAAAATTATGTAGAAAACGTTCGTGGTTTTAGATTTGCAAAATTCCTCACATATCGTTAGAAATATTAGTTAGATTGAACGGAGAAAAAAAAATCACCTCTAAAAACGTGTAAAAGATGGGTGTGATATGTCCAGTTTTTTTTAAAAATACTTGATATATCAGGGTGAATACTTGATGTATTACAGGTGAATACTTGTTCAATGATAGATGAATACTTGCATGACGAGGGTGAATACTTGTGCAACGAATAACTCGAAAGTATGTCATCATGGATCTCATTTTAAAGAGAAAATTATGTAGAAGACGTTCGTGGTTTTAGATTTGCAAAATTCCTCACAGGTCGTTAGAAATATTAGTTAGATTGAACATAGAAAAAAAAAACCACCTCTAAAAACGTGTAAAAGATGGGTGTGATATGTCCAGTTTTTTTTAAAAATACTTGATATATCAGGGTGAATACTTGATGTATTACATGTCAATACTTGTTCAATGATAGATGAATACTTGCATGACGAGGGTGAATACTTGTGCAACGAATAACTCGAAAGTATGCCATCATGGATCTCATTTTAAAGAGAAAATTATGTAGAAGATGTTCATGGTTTTAGATTTGCAAAATTTCTCACAGATCGTTAGAAATATTAGTTAGATTGAACGGAGAAAAAAAAAACTACCTCTAAAAACGTGTAAAAGATGGGTGTGATATGTCCAGTTTTTTTTTAAAATACTTGATATATCAGGGTGAATACTTGATGTATTACATGTTAATACTTAATGTATTATAGATGAATACTTGATGTTGTTTTCACTTGCGGTGACGGTTATGCGGTCCCCACGGTAGTTAGTGATGGCGGTTGTGCGGTCCCCCCACTTAATTACGCGTTTTCTTTTGTTTTTAGCGGATGACAGTTGTGGTACCCTACTATCTCCGCGTAATTAATGCTCTTAATGTCGTAATATTTCCATATATAATTCTTTCTCAAAGATGAGTACTTTTATTTATATGGTTGAATACAACTCGTGTTAAGTGTCAATACTTTTTCGCAAATCGTCCCCTACTAATTCCACCACTTATCTCCGCATATTACTGTAGTCCCCTACTTATCTGAAGTCGCGGTTGTGCGGTCCCACCATACATTCATGTACTCTTTACACTTACACGACGAGAATGAATACTTGTTCAATGAGAGATGAATACTTGCGTACGAGGTGTGAATACTTCCGTAACGGACACCTCGAAAGTATGTCATCATGGATCTCATTTGAAAGAGAAAATTGTGTAGAAGACTTTCGTGGTTTTAGATTTGAAAAATTCCTCACAGATCGTCGGAAAAATTAGTTAGAGTGAACGTACAAAAAAAAAACCACCTCTAAAAACGTGTCAAAGATGGGTGGTAATGTTTCCTTATATAGTTATTTCTCAAAGATGAGTACTTTTCTTTACATGGATGAATACTTGAGTTTACAAGGGTGAATATTTGTGCGCAATCTATCCTGTAATGCTGTGGAGGCATTTTTGGTCCCCTTCTATTTCCCAATAATTAACGGTTTACTATGATCCCCTACTTATTTCAACAGTTATTAACAGTTTACTGTGGTCCCCTACTTATTTTCAGTTGGGGGAAAAGTGGAGGATGGATGGCGGGGGAAGGTTAGGCCCTCCCTATTATTAAATGCTGACAATCTTCCACTCGCCTCAGGGCATTCAATTCAAAAAATAAAAGACAATTTTAATGGGCCAAGTGGGCTGTTGTATATGTGCAAATTCAACAAGTTTTTTCTCTTAGTATTAATTTTTAGAGTAGCCCATTTCTTATATATGCAAATGGATTATTGCTAGACTGTATAATTTTTTAAATGGATGTAATTAAAATTATAAATTGTATGAATGGACTGTTGTATGAATTACAAATACTACTAAAATCCGCATATATAAGTCCGCATAAAAATCCGCATATGCAGCCGCATACCGCATATGCAGTATGCAGTAGCATTCCGCATACCGCATGAAAACCGCATTTTATAACCCTGCTCCCAGGTACCGTAAAAGATTCTCCTCATGTTACGGTTTAAAATTAACTACCATCCGCTTTGAGATTCCTGCTATCGCAGGAGGCAGTATTACTGGATTTTGAGATTCGTGTGAAGTTAAAAAGAACGGTCTAGATCCAATAATTCTAAATCTGAGCTACTAATATCACACATTTTTTTTTGGAACCCAAGCATCTATTTGTCCAGAGAGAATCTGAGCCGTTCATCCAATAGATCTCAGCCACTCATCAGAATCCATCTCAATCTCAGCCTTTAATAAGAAATTTGATTTTATGCATCTATTTCATGTTGTCAAGCGTGTAGAAACCTAAATATAATTATAAACCTAACCGTAACATGAAAAGCCACATAAAAATTGTTTCATTCAAAACAAACCGAAGACGCGTTTTTGTTTCTGACGCGTTTCTGCTTACCGATGCAACGCATTTCAAATTTTTTTGAAAGAAGAAAGTCTCAAGGGTCGCAAGAGCTATACAGTCTTCTTATTGGTGGAAGTCTCTCTTTCTTGACGTTTATTCCTCCTGTGCGATCCGCCCCCTCCTCCATCGGCACAACAAACTGCCGCCACCAGCACCTGATGCTTCTCTCCTCCCTGGCAGCGTCGCCACACAACTCTCTCTCTCTCTCGCGCGCGCGCACGCTTACCATGGTTGAAAATCCAGTGGCGATGGCAGCCTCTCTCACTCGACCACCGAGGTTAGGGTTTCAATTTTCGCTTCCACTCTCCCTCTCTCTCTCAGCCACTCCAGGTTAGTACCTTTCTCTTCTTCTCTCTCACTCGGAGCAGAGTGGTACCGGCATTCATGGTGGTATTTGTTAATTTAATTGCTCTTTGCTTTTTTTACCTTGTTTCAGAAACTACTAAGTCCCCTATTCTGACCCGCGCTTCCACCATGACCGATCACTGACAGAGGAGACAACCAATTTCTATGCTGCTTTGCTTCAACCGACAGAGGAGAACACCGAGTTCAGATATTTGCACAGCTTTGAGGAAATCGCAATTATCAGTCATCTTCGGAGCTTTCTGTCACTGTGCACTCAGATAATTTCTCTTTCTTTCCTTTGCCACTTCATTAGGATATAGTTAACAGCCAAATAGTGTGTTTGGTTGCAAATTTGCATTGTATTGCTTGAGCCAAGAAAAACTTTGTTAATTTATCCAATTGTAAATTGATAAATTTTGTTAATTTAACTAGAATATTCTTTAGAGAGAATCCTCTGTTGTTCAATTTTTGTTGTAGATAGTCAATTACAATGTTTTTCATTATATAATGTTTGGATGATTTATTATCTAGAAATACAAGGGCCTCCTTGCAAATTTTCCTTGCCATTGTTACTGACAGAAGCTTTGGATCACACATTCTCAAAAAAATTCCTTGCATATCCATGTCAGGTTAGCCCGAAACTATTGCTTGAACATAGCTCAAACATTACATCAGACATTAAGTTGAACATTGGCTAAGTAATGCATCACTAGTACAAAATTGCACTGAAATAACCTTCTGTCACAAATCAGACCCAAAACCCAATAAAAACTCATCGACCAGTACAGTTGCAAACTCACTGATGACATTGTGCTCAGTTACATTGAGCCGGTACGATAACTGATTTTAGACATTCAACTGTCTTTAATTTTGAAATTGGCTATAGAATGTAGCTCAATGGGTGAATGCTGTTCTTGTAGTCCAAATTGGTTGCTCAGCTTTTTTATTAGTAAGATTTTGGAATACGTTTGCTTGGGAAAGAAAAGAGTTAAACAAGTATATTTAATTGAAAATGTAGGTAGGCTTTGGACTCATCAAGCTCATTTCACCTTTTGATCTTTATCGATGTAAGCAACTATTACTTAACTCAATCTAATAATTGATTACTCGGATGAATTATTAGTTTTCTTTTCTAATTGATTTTAATGTCTATTACTAGAACAACTGAAATCATATTATCCCTATCTTTCTGAATTAGGATTGGCAATCCAAATAAAGTCCTGAAAATATTGATCTTTTCACTACCGTGGCATGTAATCATAATAAAAAAAGGCCGTCTCATCAACATAATTCATCTTAGCTGCCAGATTTTCGACAAACTATGCCCATTAAAAGTGTGCCTGGTAATATGTTAGGCATACTTGTGCGCGAAATATGAGATGAGATGGAGGTGGAAAACCGAAGATGAGATGGTAGTTCGGCGACTAGAGTGTGTAGGTTGCACAATTTAAACTGTTTTTATGCTATAATCTCACTTCCATCAGGTAAGGTGATTTTAATTATCGAATTTGATTAAATGTTTTGGAGAGATGGGATGGCCTACTTTCTTCCGTCTTTGAGACGCCTTCGTCCACAGCTTCTGATAGAGAGCTTCAGGTGTGCTATTATTGGTTTGATTTTAATTTTTACAGCCTTTTGCAATAATATTCAATATTAGTATAGTTGCAAAAAACAACCAACATTGTTTTGAAGGTTAGTGGTGGTTAGCCTACTAACTATTGTATTAAACCAAAGAAAAAAAATTACAACTCGGGATTTCTGCACCCAACATTAATGCATACATTTGAAAAATTAATATAATCCATTCCCTGCTATCGCGAAATAGGGTATCTAATGATGATCATAAACCCTTTTCTTTGGCTGTGCAGGATTCAGGAAGTAATGAAACAGGTCCTTGGCAGCTTTGGGGTGCACCATTAACCCAAAATTCTCTTGGGTCCGTTGGAGGCAGTAAGAGTGGATTTGTGCATAAGGAAGAAACCGGTGCAGCAACAGGTTTTATTGGGGATGTGCATTCGCCAAGGCATTTGGGTGGTATAAGACTAGCTTTACCAGTACCAGTGCCGATACCTGTACCAATACAGCCGGTGAACATACCTTTGTCAGTGCCTGCCCCTGTACCAAATGGAAAGAGCCTTTTCCTGCCTCATTGTATGGTGGGGAGATTTGGTCCTGCCGTGTTGCATACGAATCACTCTGAGCTTTCACCGACTCATCACTGGTCCAAGTAAGCATCATCAATTGTTTTCTTAGATATTTATTGATTTTAAGAAAGAATGTGAAGTGGCTTTCCCTGCCAGATTAAATGTATAGCAATGTTCTTAAATAAGAATTTATGTTAATGTTTCAATTAATTTGTCGAATTTATGTTCATGTTTCCATTTTGGGTCTTGGTTCTGTTATGTTCATGTTTCCATTTTATCGGTGATACATGGCGTTCTATGTGCATCAGGTGCCATGCTTGTGTCTGGTTGATATCTGCAGCTGAGGTAGATTACCACAAAAACATTCCACATGATACCCCTCAACAGTATCGATTTCATATTTTTTTTTTAAGTAGGCCTTTAAACATAAGGACCGCCTCTATCACAAGCCATGCTATGACCAGACATTTAAAGTTTGCTTGAAAAGTGTAACATTCATCCACCCATTTATTATTCTTTTGAACCATTACTAAGACAGTGGCAATTTAGTTAATATAGTACTTAAGATCGTCATTTCTTTATTGGTTTTCATTACATTTAATTAATTTATTTCCTTTTCAGAGCTGCAATCAGAAATATTCACACGAGACAGGATAAAACTTTATCCCTAATTGAGACCTGATTTTTTATTAAATTTGTTTGTGTACACCCATGAAAAGATGATGTTCACTTTCATGCCTCACAATATCTTTTTTTTTTTGGCAAATATATTCTGCAGGTAGTAGAATTGGGAGGGTTAGAAGGATAAGAAAATGACAAAATTGCCCCTATTTCGCTTGATTGTGAGTTTCATTTTTGAATTGAAGTCAAAGGATTGTGAGTAGAATTGAAGTCTCACTTCTATCTCTCTTTTTTCTCTTTTTTTCTTCATCAGTATCAGAATTGGTAAAGTTAACAACTTTGGTTGTACGGTTGTACCAGTTCTGTCAGTACCAGAGATTGTTTTATATCGGTTCATTTTGCAATCCTTAAAAAGAAAAAATATATAATAGGTACATCTGGATTATTTAGGAGCAGGTGCCAAAATAATAATCACAACATCTTATCAGGTTTGCCAATTCTTCATATTTCAGTCAATTAATATTTTTTCATCATGGAAAAATATTTTAGGGATAATTTCACAATCACCCTGGTAAAAGCTTCAAAATGTCATAATGCATGCTAAAGTACAAGTGTTAAGATTTTTAATTAGCTTATAAATTGCTGTGGAAATGATAGTTAAAGATAATATATCTAATACCTTTTGGGGTGAATGATATATTTCTTGTTTGTAAGGACATTTATGGAAACTTTGTTTCCTGTCGGTACTGGAACTGAAGTAAAATCATGCAATGATATATAACTGAAACTTTTTTGAAAAAAATGTTAGATCACTAATTTGCTATGATGTGAGCTATTCATAAGGATAAAGATGCAATTTTTTCTTCACTCCTGTAGTTCCCGTAAATGACACTAGGAGAAAAAGAAACTTGTCATCTCAATGAAATTTGATATTTATAAGCAAATTACCAGCATTTCCCTGATATCGCCTTTCTGCATTTTTTTTTGTTCAAGCTGATCAGAAACCAGGATCCAAATTCCTCTTACTTCAAAGGTAACTAAATTTTACTTTCCTTCCAATTCTCTTTTACTTAAGGCATGCCAGGTTGCATATCACAAGGAATTTAGTTTGTACCGTTCTTCTTAGATTTGTATACTTAAATTACAATTTTACATTTTTTCATGTTGACTTGGCCTTGCTTTTCTTTAGTTTCTTAGATAATCTTGTAACAAGATTAATTGTGTGTTTAGGAATTGAACGTGTCGGAGAAGGATGTCGAGCAGCTCTTGGTCTCATTGATCCTTGATAACAAGATCTGGGGTCACATTGATCAGGTTAACAAGCTCTTGGCAACTTTGATGTGTGTTGTCTGCATGTGATCATGATTGTATGACTTATTTTTTCCAAGATTTAGAAACTCTGTACAAACAGTACTTGAGAATGAATGTGACGCTTGTTAACCAATTTACTATGGATGACACTCAGAATAATAATTCATACAGTTCCAATCTTAGCTCACAGTTGTTTTTGGAATTTGTTAGCTTGGTCATTTCTAAGTAGGCTACTAAAAGGCGGGTCTCACAATAAATTTTTTATTTCAATTTTAATTGCTCTTGGATGAATTTATTATTTTTAATTGCTCTTGGTGTCTATTAGTTTGTTGAGGTATTAAATTGAATAAAAAGATGCTTCAAATATTTCCAATAAGCAATAGTTAAAGATTAGAGTTAGTTTTAAAATATTTCTAACAAGCAATAGTTAAATATTATAGTTGGTTGAAAAAAAAAAAAAGAACACATTACATTACTTTATTTATAAAATCTCTAATGTTTATAGATGCCTATGATCATTCAAAATATACATTCTAGAATGTTTACATTATAAAAATTAGGTTTAAAAACTTCAAATTTCAAAAGCTGACAAAAAATAAATCTGATTTCTTAATAAAACCAGCAAAATTGAATTCAGGCCCAACTGAAGAAAGAAAAGACAACGTAGCATCTAATTGTGCAGAATTCTTAATCTGAATAATCAACGAAATAATAACAAACTACAACATTAGATGAAAGCTGCACTCAGCACTTACCAAAAATGAAAGGTATTTTTGTAAAATATTTATATCGTATTGAATGATTATATTGCATAGTGTTGCTCAGTTAAAATTTTTAACTTAAAAATTAAAGAATAAATACTAATTATAATTGTGCCATGTTTTTTAATATTTTTGTACGATAAAACTTTATATTACCGTAAAATAAATTAATTTGTGTGAGAATATTATCTTAAACCTAAGAAAGAAAATATCATCTTTGAGAACATGTCATGAATGTACATGTCTATTTCTTTGGACTGATATTTAGACTATCTTTTAATGTTTTAATGGATAGACAATTTTATCCCTAAATTAGTTTCTCTATGTAGATGTTATTTATTTATTTTTCAATTAACAAGCTTTAAAAAATCAATTTTATTGTTTATCACAATACCTAATAATTTTAGTATATTTTTCTCACCAAAAAAAATAATTAGTGTATTTTCTTAATATCTTGGTTTTGTACAAAGCTAAAACATATTCAAACTTTTTTTTCTATGTAAATGCTACTTACAAAAAATAAAACACCATCAAGTTCGATCTCCTTTTGTCTGTTTTTTTTTTCCGCTTGGGTTGCGTACGCAAAAGAGTTGTTAAAAATGAAAAATTGACAATGATGGGTGAAAGATATTGGAATAATGAAAACAAAGGGCCAAGCGTCAAGCGATCAATGAATCCTTTATTATTTTTTGTGATCCGAATTTACACAGAAATATCCTGCTACCTTACGTGATATGAATTCTTTTTTTTTTAAAACAAAGGGTCAAATCAAATTCTACGTGCATCTCAGAAACAAATTCCTCACCTCAGACACATTATACTTTTTTTTTTTTTTGAAAAAATCAATAATTAATTTTGACTATCTCATCAGATGAAAGTAAGTTGGGAATATTACTTTTCTTATAGATTACAAAAATGTTAATAAAACAAAAAAGTAAAGAAGTTGAAAAGATGGCCACAACAAAATAACTAAAAGAATGGAGTGAGTCTATGGTACTATGCATAGCACGATTTGGTCCGTGATACAGATCAAATATTTTCGTTTTCAAAATTCTAATAGTCAATCCGAACCGTTCAACATAATTTTCATATGAATATGTACTTGCAAACTGAATTTTATATTTTTTAGAATTTTTTTACTATTTTTAAAGACAGGTAGAAATCACTGTTTTTGGATGATCCATAATTTTCAGATCAAGTGATTTTCTATCTATCTTAAAAAATAGTAAAAAAATTCTAGAAAATATAAAATTCGGTCTGCAAGTACATATTCATATGGGGATCATGTTGAACAGTTCAAATAGACCGTTAAGATTTTGAAAACAAAAATATTGATTCGTATTACAAACCAACTTGTGATATGCATATTACCATAGACTTACTAAAAAGAATGTGTCAGTATGTAATTCCTAAACTATAAAATAATGTGCCGCTATGTAATTTCTCCTATTCAAACAAATACATTACTACAAAAGTAACTAAAATCTAAAATATTAAGTTCATTTTTTTTTTGTCAAATTAGATGTCTTAAACTATTGTTTTTTCTATGTATTTTTTTTGGGGATAGTACTCATATTTAGTAGCATCAGCATCTGAACTAACCCTAAAAGCGCCAAAACGCTAAAACATAGTCGGGTACCAGTAAAGCGCAGTATACAGTTTGCATTTTAATGCTAATGTTTTTCACTATTTTAAATGCTAATGGATGAGGCTGCTGCTGCTCTGGCCTCTAGCACAGTATACAGCGGCCAAAACGCTAAAACATAGTCGGGTACCAGTAAAGCACAATATTTTTTTTTAATGCTAATGTTTTTCAGTATTTTGATATCATTTGCATTATTTTCAATATGGTAAAATAGAATATTGTTTGCATTTATTTGATATCATCATTATATAGTTCAGATTAATTAACTTAGTTATCATCGTTATATAGTTCAGATTAATTAATTTAGTTATTTTAAACCAATTCTAAACCAATGCTGCTATGTATGATGCTAACTTGCGTAGGTATGCCATCAAAAGCCAGACTTCAATTTCTAGCTCCATTTGCAAGCCAGTGTGGTTCGTGAAGTGGTTGTCTCTCTCTATGCTTCAATTCAATCCAGTGTTGTGTGCTGTGCATTCCTCTAATACTCAAAGCAACCGCTTCAGCAGCTTTCCAAGATGGTACCTGATTGATATCATTTTTTATTACTGCCTATACCAATCCTTTGCAATCAGAGAAAAAAGTAAAGTGTACCCCCTGATTATGCTCATCATCAAAACATGACTTGTGTAAAGAACTGAGACAAAAATGGCCTGGAATGCCCCTCTGCAAAAAACATAATAGTAAAGATAGGGACCTAACTGTAAAAAACCTTGCCATGGCCACTGATTGTGATTTTGGTTCATGTATTCTCATAAATTAAATATAAATAAGTTGTTTCTATTGATCTTCTCATTTCTGCATTTTCTGTATTTGCAGATGTAGGTTTTCTTACCTACATATATATATCCAAATTGCCTTTTATACAAGGTGAGAGTATGACCAAATTACTGGTTAATTGCAAGGAAAGGTTTTCAAATTGCTAAAGCAAAGTTGAGGAGGAACATTAAAAAAGGAGTTGTAAATTAATTTGTACAAAATTCAAAACAGTACGCTAAAAAATGCCAAGACTGCCCCCCAAAAAAATCTTAGTACCAACTGTGGTACCAGCACCCATTTGAAAAAAAAAAAAAACTTTTTACAAGTTATTCACTGCAAATTCTTCATCAACAGACACCACTTAGCAGTTCTTTGACCAGAGCATCGCATCGAGCAATATTCTATCTACAAGTTTGTCAGGCGGCAGTGTCTTCTTTCTGAAGACTGTTTTGTTTTGATGCTTCCATATGGACCAGCATGTACACGCAAGCAATACTGGCACAAACTTCCTCCATGCTGCATTAGAGACTTCTTCCACTGATTTGTGCAAAGTTGCCTCCATTGTTTGCTCCGGCTTGACTATTCAATGACCCATCTTAGCCTCAACCCCTTGCCAAACTCTCTGTGCATACGACATGTAAGCATTAGATGCATTGCTAATTCTTTTTACCAAAACATCTTGGTTTTACCATTTTATCATGATATTATTTAATTTGTTAAATATTAAATGAAATAGTTCATTCATTGGAATATAATTCTCCACAGCGTTTTATATGTTTTATATGTAGTTGCATCGGAATCTGATTGATGTTATGCACTATAATAATAAATCAATTAATTTATTTGGCAAAATAAAATATCATTTGCATTATTTTGATATCATCATGATATAGTTCAGATTAATTAATTTAGTTATTTCCATCATCTTCCATAACATCAGATGCAATTATAAATAAATAGATTTCAAGATTTAACTTATCTAACTCATAAAATTAAAGACATTCTTAAGCCCTTCTTCATGCAATTTAGAAATTCAAAAACTATTTGTGGTGACATTGTAAGTTTATAATTTAAAAATTAGTGAATAAATATTTGATAACTAAAAATTTTGTTTCCCCGTTGCGAAGCACGGGCACTTGACTAGTAATTCTAAAAGATTCATTGGGAAGGATCTGAATTCCTCAATTTGGCCGGTACTGAAGTCGGTCCGGTTGTAATAAAACTGGAGAGGAACCCCGTCAACATTGAGACAGTACAAAGCTGAGACTTGGCTGCATCGGACGCCTATTCTCCGATTCTAAGCCTCTCCGGCACCACTGCTACTTATTGATCTCAAAATAAAGGTAAACGCGAGAGCAAAATTTGACTGAAAAGTACCATCTCCTTTCATTGTTCCTTTTTCTCCTTAATCAGGCATTATTCTTTTTGGATCGCCATCGCCTCTCTGCTCTTATCGCCATGGGACTGTGGGAAGCTTTCCTCAATTGGCTGCGAAGGTAATTTCATATCCGAATATTTGCTTACTTGTTCAAATTTTTCTCATGTATACTGTTGGTCGAATTGAAACGACCCTTTTCTCAGTAGTACACTCGATTAAGTGTCTAGAATAAATTAGACCTCAGTCATTTTTAACAAAGATAACGCCGCTGTCATGCATTTTATATATTGCCCTTGTATTATTCTCAGACTAGTTTGTTGTTTAATTTTGCCATCTTTTAGAAAAAAGAGCTGAATTTTCAATCTGTGAAGTAAACTATCAGGCTTTATCAATAGTGAAAATTTCAGTCACTTTGACATTTAATCATTGTTATTTCAAATGTAGCCTTTTCTTCAAGCAAGAGATGGAGATATCCTTAATCGGGCTTCAGAATGCCGGGAAAACATCATTGGTCAATGTCATTGCTGTACGTATTAAATAGTATTTATAATTAATTTCTTAAAAAAGATACTTAATGAAAACATCAGCTGATCGAACCTTAAATTAAAAAAAATGTGCTCAGATGCATGATTTTTGAAAGGTGCGTATTAATATTGGTTGAATTTTAAAGAATTGCAGCCAACAATCTTGTCATTTTTGCAATTTATTAGAAAAGATCCTCCTAGATAAATTAGCTATCAAACGATGGACCTAGTAAATATGGGTACGAGAAGAATCTTTGTTTTCTTTTTCTTAAGTTCCCTTGCTGTCTTGTGACTTGTGGGTTTTTTTAACTGTTAACACTATATTAGGCATTAAAACAAATGCACTTATTTCTGAGGCAGCGTTTCTGTCCCAGATAATACAAAATCACTAGAATATCTGGCAATCAACCAACCTTTTATCTAGGTTCCTGTATAATGAGCCATTCCATTAGCACAAGCCAATAAGAAAGGAACATGTGTTGTAACCAAACAAATACGTAAAAGGTAACCACTGGTGTGAAGACATTAACTTTGTTTTGGAGATTTGAGATGATTTCAGTAGAAAAGAGTTCACCAGAGATTGTTTAGGTTTGAATTTTCTTGACAGAAAGCTCTATTTGATGTGAGGAATCAGGGGTGTAGTTAGAACGATTACTGCTAAAAGCTTTTCCTTATATGCATCTTATATAGCGGATGCGGATCTAGATGTAGAAAAGAGATTTGACTAATACGAATTGAGAGATGGATTCAAAACGGATAAATGACAGATACTACTAACACATATGCAATATAAGACAAAAGGTAACAGATATGGAAATAGAAGAAAAAAAAAGGTATTTTAGAATAAACCCAAGTACCCAACCTAGCATGTATTATCTCATGTTCATAATATATAACAAGTAATTAGAATATGGGGCTATTTCAACACTAAGAAAAATAAAAGGAACTTTGAATTTGAGATGCACTAATAGAAATTTTGATAATTTGTCACCTCCCCGAAATAAGAAGCTCGTAGCAATAGCATGTTGTAGGCTTCCTTTGTTTTCGTTGCTATTCCGGATTTGGATCCATACGACATCTTTTTAGAGGACTATAAATTATTCATATCTGTATTAGCATCATTTTATGCAAATGTGGATGCGGATACGGATAATTTATTTACGGATGCAGATGAGATATGTATGGATAATATTCAGATACGGACGTGGATGGAACAGATAATGTCTGTTCTGTATGTGCTCCTACGAGGAATTCATTACCAAAGAACTGGAAACAATCCGCAAACTTCTCTTAAATTACTTGAACTGCCACTAAAATCCTGAATCTAGGGTTTCACCGAGCAAATCAAGAGACGCGAGATGGAGAGAGAAGCGAGACAGAGAGAAGAGATGGAAGCAAGGTGGAGAAGCAGTTAGGTAGATAAAGTTCTCCGAGCTTGTTCTAAGGGTTTTCACCTAGCTCCCTTTTCCTTGTCAAATCCCAGCAATTGAAGTTGAGGTGTTGCTGTTTGATTCACTTTCACATTTGAGGGCCATATAAGAATGCTTCCCATAGGAGGCTAGATAAATTAATATGACGAAATTAGGTCACTTCTAAATAGGAATCATAAATTACTTTTTAGTATATTTTTTTGAAAAGAATAATAAGATGTTTGAAAATTTGAAAATACAATTAAGGGCATTTCCTTATTGATCTTTTGCCGCCTTTGAGAGAGAGTAATTTTTTAAAACAAGATCATTACTAAGGTTATGGGGGAACCAAAATCAATTTGGCCCCCCTTTTGAATGATTACTCTTAATTGATGTGTATACTCTTTTTTGTCTTGCTCATGTGCAGACCGGTGGATACAGCGAAGATATGATTCCTACTGTAAGTTGATTCATTCTTATGGGAAAAATTAAATTGTGCTCCTTTTGCAATCATACCCAGCATTTTCATTTGCACATGAGCCCAAATATTTCTTATGCCTGTAGCTAATGCCTAAGACCAAATTGGGCTATTTGCAATAGCAACCAACCTTGACCAAGTCACCAAGATACATTCATTGAAAACTGGTAACTGAAAGTAATTTCTCTATCTTTCCTTGCTGGACTGAGACCAAATTGATCAGAATCAAGCAAATGGCATTTCCTTTTCAGTTCTGAACTCTGATGAAATTGTTAAGTGGGTTCATCCTCTGGTCAGTACCAATTTGGTCATTGTCAGCAGGTTGAATATTTGCTTTAACACAGTGTCAATTTAATGCAAACCTAATTGTGTGCCAGTTTTCAAACTAGAGAAATATTGATTATAATCTGCAAATATAGATTTTTTCACTTCTCCAAAAGATTTCTCTATTATTTACATATACATAAGCAACATAGTGATGTTACTCTACTGTAAATTCTATATATAGGTTGGGTTTAATATGAGAAAAGTTGCCAAAGGAAATGTAACGATAAAACTATGGGATCTTGGTGGCCAGCCAAGGTTCCGTAGTATGTGGGAGAGATATTGCCGTTCTGTTTCTGCAATTGTGTATGTGCTTTCCTGCTTTATTTACAATAATTTTGCCCAAAAAAAAAGGTTTTCTGTACATGTGGTTTGTGAATTCTTTGTTGTTTTTCAATAAGAGTTTGTTAATATAAATTTTTCATGTGCAAGGGAACCATAATAACAGAGCAGAAATAGGAAAAAAGAAAGAAATTAACATAAAAAAACAACCTTACACATTAAATTCTATTGTGACCGGCTCAGATTTGCTATTGTGCCATGGGTAGAAATACTGAGGACCGCATTTATTCAACACCCACTCAGCATAAGTTGTAGTATTCTGGTGAACTTTGTTACAGTCAAGTATGCAAAATTCTGGTACTTAGACAAGGCTCACAAGGCTGTTACATTGAACCTCTGTTTCTTGAGTAGGTACGTTGTTGATGTGGCAGATCGAGACAATTTGCTTATCTCAAAAAGTGAATTGCATGATCTCCTATGCAAACCATCATTGAGTAGCATCCCCTTGTTGGTCCTTGGGAATAAGATTGACAAGGCCGAAGCTTTATCCAAGGAGGAATTGGTGGATGCAATGTAAGTCGGTCCAACTTCTTAGTGGAAGAATATTTTACAAAATTGAACTCCTTTCATTTTAAGTTGGTTTGCCTATATTTGGGCTTATTTTTTAAAAACACTCTTGTAGAAATATCCCATGTCACAAATATGATCAATACATAAAGAAATACATTTCTGGTTTCATAGCTTGGAGGGCCATTTACAGTATTATAATGATTTGGGAATCGAGTTGCTGATATTTTATTGTTCTGTAGGGACCTGGTGACCATCACTGATAGAGAGGTCGGCTGTTTCGTGATATCATGCAAGAACTCTACTAATATTGATTCGGTTATAGATTGGCTTGTGAAGCATGCCAAAAAGAAAAACTAACCGGCTCGAATTCTGCTATCAATTTGCTTCTTCACGTATTATCTTTGTGCATGTTTTGAGTGCAGGTGTTCTGTATGTTGTATAATTTGTTGGCAATGTCAGTTTTTCTCCCTATTTTATGGAGTCGGCTAATGTCAGGTGTTTGTGCATCTTGTTTTAATTGCAAACTTTTCAAAAGAGAACTGCTTGAGTATCAACTTGCTATTGTTGTGAAAATAACTCAAACATGATTTATTTTTATTTTTTTTCTGTATCGAAATTGGAAGTATGTGCTTTTTAATTTAGGGGGAATTTCACGTATACCCTTGAAAAACTTCAAAATTACGTATTTCCCCCTCTAAATTTTGAAATTACACATTTTCTCCTCTAAACTTCAAAAACTCACAAATTTACCCATTTTATTATTTTCCATATTAAAACTCATTCTAAATTTATAAAATATCCATTTTACCCTTTATTAAAAACATAAAAAACCCATCGGACTCAATTTGAATTTGAAGGGTTCAACTACCGTCTGAATTGCTTTAATATCCGTGTGTGCAAGATCAGCACGAATCTTAAAGTGATCACACGGATATTGAAGCGATGTACACGAATTTTAATGCAATTTCTGGGGGTCAAAATTGCTTTAAGATCCATACACATTAGATCAGCACGAATCTTGAAGCAAACACGCATGGATATTGAAGCGATGTGCACATATATTAATGTAATGCCTGCGGATTGGACGGTAGGGGAACTCTTCAAATTCAAATTTGAGTATGATAGGCATTTTATGATTTTAATAAAGGGTAAAATAGGTATTTTTATAAATTTAGAATGAGTTTTAATATAAAAGACAATAAAATGGGTAAATTTGTGAGTTTTTGAAGTTTAGAGGGGGAATATGTAATTTCAAAATTTAGAGGGGGAAATACGTAATTTTGAAGTTTTTGAGGGGTATACGTGAAATTCTAGCTCATCTTTAGTAAAAACCCATGAAATGAATTAGTAATTATTGTGCCGCTGGAGTTTCTATGGATTCAAAATTTAGATTGATAAAAATTCTACTGGTCCAAACTTACTATTTTTTTTTTCAGAAAAATAGAGGTGTCCTGATCTTCTGTGGCTGCATCATGTGAGATAGGACATAGTATAAACCTACGAGTCACAGAAAATCCGGACACGTCAATTTTATCCGTGTCAACATCAAATGATGAATCAGAAACTTCAATCTTGATTGTTTTATATTTTTCAATCTTATTTTCCATACTTCAGTAAAAAATTTAAAGCAATTAAATTAGTCTATTAATGATGCACAGAAGATCCGGACACACTTTTGGTTTTCTGAAAAAGAAAAGGTTTGGATCCGTGGAACTTTTACCGATTCGATTTCTATCGATCCTTTTAAAATCTGCTGGTCCTCATTTCTGTTTCGCTCTTCTTCTTCTTTTAATATTTTCTATAAAGAAAAATTTCTCCGTGATAACTATATTTGACCTGACCCGATGCAAATCAAAATCCGAGCCAATAACGAGAAGTTGAATTTCTGTGCGGGCCAAATTTGCAACCCAATTGTACCGATTCCCGATCCGTCAAGCCCAAAAACCCAATAACACTATAGTTGTCTTGCCATCATGTAAGCTCCGGCCTCTGGGTCCCAAGACCCGGAGAAAAGAAGTAGAGATCAGCAGATCACTGCGCCGACCCGGCGACCACCTCACCTCACTGTTCCAATGTTGGCCTCCCTCTCCAAATCCCTCAAGCTCGGCCACCTCCTCCGCACTTCCCGGCAACTCAACTCCCACCTCGCAGCCTTCTCCACTTCAGATGCTTCTCTCTCTTCCTCTCTACCCCAGTCAAACCCTTCTCCTTCCCCATCAAAATCCCAAGGTCTCTCTCTCTCTCTCTCTAGTTCAGTACTTCTGCGAGTGTGTCTGTTCAAAATAAGGTTCATCCATTTTATTATAATAAATGTCTCCATTTTTGTGCAAATAAAGCATTACGTTGCGTTAAATATAATTTTTTTTTTTGTGAGAAGTTGCGATAAACATAGTTGTTATTCCTGTGATGAAATAAACTAATAAGCTTTAGTTGCCTATTTTCATTTTTCAACATCATTTAGAATCTTTGGCCAACCTATAATAGGAAGGGTGAAACAATCAAGCTTTTCTGGGGTGAAGTTTGGCTTGTTCGTTTTCATTAGTTGTTGGCCTATAACAAAGCTGCTGTAGGAAGTCTCCTTTTGATTGTTTCTTTGTTACCTGAACTAAATTACTCTACATGTTGAGTTGAGCTTTAATTTTTATAATTATTCTTGGGGATTTTGGTTCAGTTTACTAATATTTAAGTTGCTACTTCTGTGATATGTATGATAGTGGTAATTGGCGCAGTTATGCAGGAACAGTAGAGATACCAAATCTCTTTCTGGTAGATGGTATTATCTGTTTGATTGCATTCTTGTAGTTTATTGAAGTGTCTCTGTTAACTTATTTTGTTGATATATTTGGGTTACAGAAAAGGAACATGGGGCATTCTCTAAGCTGCTGCTCTTTCTTCCTGGGGCAATCACTTTTGGCCTTGGTACATGGCAAATTTTCAGGAGACAGGACAAGGTAGTTTATATGAGGAAAAATATCAAATTATAGGATCTGTATTAATTGTAATACATAAAGTGCAATATTTTTATGTGGGCGGACAAAACTTACGTTGGCATTATTATGCAATTTGCACATGCCAGGCGGCAGGTTCTTTTTAGTTCTATGCAAACATTACTTCTATATTGGTACCATGTAGGGAGCTGCACAGCATCCTTCTATTATCTGGTTAAGTCCGGGCAAGAAGAAGTCCCTCACTCCCTCGAAATAAACAAAATAAATGGATAAATAGATGAACAAACAGAAAGAGAAGTTTTTGTTCTCGATTTATTCAGAAAAGGATTTTATGGATCTATCTTTTTTTTTCAGATAGAAATGCTGGATTATAGGAGGCGAAGGCTGGAGATGGAACCTGTAACCTGTGCGGAGCTGCCTTTTTTGAGTAACAGCATGGATTCACTGGAGTTCAGAAGGATTGTATGTGACGGAGACTTTGATGAGAAAAAGTCAGTTTTTGTGGGCCCGCGTTCTAGAAGTATTTCTGGGGTGACAGAGAATGGTTATTATGTTATAACTCCTCTTATTCCAAGAGAACGAGCACCTGGTGGGTAAGTTACGTGGATTTCAATTACTTCATCTATATAGTTTTTATCATCCAGGAGTTTATTATACGTAATTATGTCTTTTAGTTCATAGATTTGTACCTGATTTGGAACCCCGAAGGTAGTTGAATTTGCATATTTGTTCGTATTCTTACAGAATCCAAGATCAACCTAATTTTAATAGCTCAAGAGGCTGTATATCTATGGGCAATTTCAGTAATCACTGCAAAATGTCAACTTATAACTATACACATGCAAAACAAGAAATATGATGCATGGCCCTGCAGATGTATCATTTTTGTCCTTGCAGGACTCTAGAATATTAGGGAACTTTCCCTGTACTTCATAGATTTGCAAACTGCATTTCTTCACTATTTACTAGAGTCAAATGTCACACTGCTTCAGCTATAATTGAGATATAATTGGTTTCATTTTATTTGTGAATGTTTATAAAATCATATCCCTTTTTACTAAGCTTATGAAGTTTTTTCTGAACTTATTTTAAAGTTTAAGAGGGTCGAATGCAAAATTTAAACCTAGGTGTTAATGCACCTAATTTTCTTTGTTGGTGATCGAAATGTGATCTGTCTTTTGTTTAAGTGACCTGTGAGTTTTCTAAATCTTGTTTATTTTACAACCTACTGAAATTTTATTAACCAAATTACAAAAAAAGTAGAAACAAACTTAAATTGTGAAAGTTAAATTAAAATTATCATACATACTTTATTTATAAAAGAAATGAGGTGCATGGAACAGCATTTGCATCAATGGTGGTTAGCATGATCATTTTCACCCTATAATGGGATGTTTATGAATTTTACTATCATAAACTAAATTATGATTTCTATAAAAGATATTGTATGTTCAATTACTAATTTGATATGAATTTGTTGAATTTGATATATCTAATAAATTTAATGCAAATCTGTAAAATTTAATGAATTTTTATGAACGTTTCAGGTGGTTTTTTTTATAAAGTAGTTATGAATATCATGATAATAATAAGATAAAAAAAAGAAATGCAAAGGCTTTTATTAAGGGGAAAAAAAGGAGACAATGCCTGGTTCAGAATTGAGAGAATCGTACCAGAGTGATGATTGTCAAGAATATATATAAGGTTCCCAATAAGTTTGATCTTCCGAGATGTTGTCCAGAAACAAAATCCTACATTAACTCTCTCAGGATTCTCTGTGGTGAGCGAAATGTAGGATGTATAAAGCGGGTTGCTGTGACCCAAAACTATAGGGAGTACTGCATCTCCACAGTAAAAGAGCTACAGTATTGATCCTTCAAAGTTATTATGTACTACATAGTGTCTTGCTTGAAAAGGAGAGAAAGGAAAGAAATGGTTTAGCCTGTTTGGGTATTTCCACTGAAAAGGAGAGGATGAGCATATGCGATCTTATAAGTGGTTATATAAGATATTTCTTGTTTTGCAAAGGTATTGATCTAGGTGTTTGTGTTGATTTAGCTAATAATTGGGCATTACCTGGAAATGCCAATGGGTTTCTTGCCTTTCAACCATTAACCAAAAATGTGGCACTACCGTGCATGGTATCCAATTCAGTGCTTGTTTAATCCGAGAGTTATGCCAACTTATAGCAAGATTAATAAATTTCTTGTCAGTGTGCAGACACCTGTCCTTGTCAACAGGGGATGGGTCCCACGAGGGTGGCGTGACAAGAGAATGAGTGGAGAAGAGGATCTAGACAAAGCTTCAAGTTCATTGGTTGCCAGTAACACTAAGGATGAGAAGACTGCTTCCTGGTGGAATATCTGGTCAAAGAAACCTATTCGCACGGTTAGTGGTGTGCAACTATATTTTATTTTTCCTGTTAAATAATATAAATTTTATTTCAATTGATTCCTTTCTTATTAATTAATATGAGTAACTGAATGCATGCTCCAAAATGTCATCATATCATACACACCCTTTCCACAACAAGAGATATCTATGAACAGCCTACAAAAGAGGGAAAATATCAATTATCCTTTCCCTCTCCTTGGTTTTTTAAAACAACCATGTTGCCTCCTTTTGCTCAAGTCCTTGTCAGATGAATAGTGAGTAAGGAGGGGACCGAGGGACACTGTACATATTTGGAAGTTGGAAAACTCATTAAAAAATTGTGCTTGTAGAAGACTGATATTCCCCTTATTTTATGAGGATTTACTGCTGGTGTATATGTAATATTTTGATACTTCACAGGAGTGTATGCAGAATTCCTCTTAACTTTCTTGAGCACCTATGTTTTGCATAATTCTTTGAAGTCCAGCCATGGGTATTTAACATTGGTATTGGATCTTTCATGCCTTGTACTTTGTGTATGAAACCTATTTGTGTTTTTCATATGGTGTATTATTTTGAAAACAGCCTCCATAGTATTATTTTGTAGCAAATAGCTAGCTGCACAGAATAGTATTAGCACTTAGCACTCAGGTTTTTGTAAATAAGTTTTAGGATTCTTTTTGTGAGGTACGACAGTATGCATACAGAAAATTCTCTCTTTTCCATACAACAACTAAAGAAATCTTTATTTATTATTTCACTTTCCTTTTAGGGTAAAGCAGCGGTAGCTTCACCTCCTGTAAAAGTAGTTGGTATAATTCGTGGAAGTGAGAAGCCGAGCATGTTTGTCCCGCCCAACGATCCAGACAGCGGCCAGTGGTTTTTCATTGATGTTCCCATGATTGCACGGGCATGTGGTCTTCCAGAAAATTCCATTTATATAGAGGAAATAGAAGATGAATATACTTCCAGTGCAAAGAGCCCTTATCCTGTTCCAAAGGATATTAACACACTGGTTCGCTACTCAGTCATGCCACAGGACCATCTTAACTATACCGCTACGTGGTGAGTTATATTGATTTTGTAACTACCTTAGAGATTGAGCAACTAAAACTTAATCAACTTTAAACTTGTCGTAAGCCTTTTTTCTCCCCATCTAAACCTTAGTTCTTCATTAACCCCCGATTGTGTGATTAACATTGGTTCTAGCTAGTTCAGCCTGTTTAAACCTCAATTGTCTAAATTTTTATAAAATAAACCCTTTTTATGCAATCTGACCTCAGTTTAAGCCAAGAGAACATGTATTTTATGCTCATTGTGCCATTAGTTTTAACCCTGTAACTCTGGAAATAACCCTCTATTTTGCAATTGATGGAAAGTTAGCTTGTGTTGCCTATCTTTGTTGTTAGGTACACTCTTTCTGCTGCTGTTACATTCATGGCGGCCAAGAGGATCAGGGCAAAAAAAGTTCACGTGTAAATGGATGTCTAGTTTCAATTTCAATACTTGCTTTGTTTCTCAGTTGAAGAAATCTTGAGAGCTTCCTTTCTTTTGCTGCAATAAATGCCTCAATTTTCCATGGTCGTGCTTATGATTTGCTTGCTTTTGGGGTGCTTAGCGTTAGTGAAAAAAAATTGGTTTATAAAGTTCTGTACTAATTTTGGTATAAAATTTCAGTGTTTTTTCTGCACTAATTTTAGATATTGCTCGAGCTGAAGTAATATTTTTTTTCTCTAATAATAATTTATTTTTTTCCTACCCCTTTGGAGAAGCCATCAAGTTTTCCTTGTGTGTGGCTCAAAGTAACTGGTATAATTATTAGAACAAACCAAAGGAGAAATAGTTTAGTTTCATTCAAGGTTTTAAATAGCGATTATGACGTCATTGTGGAAAAGCTAAAAACACAGCAGCTATAGCGCCAAAATCATCTAACGCTATAACTTTTAAGGTTTGAAAAAACTAGTTATTGTAAAGCTATAGCTAGCTATTTAGAATCTTGGTTTCATTTGTTGAGTTAAATCCTACCAATGAAGTGATGCTTTTATGCGAACACCACATCTTCAAAGAAAAGACAGCTGCAATACAAAATTGAGCATTGGTGATTAGAACCGGCTTTATTCAATACTAAAAGAGAGAGCAGCCTCTTGGTTGCATTTATGCATTGCCGGACAACGCCAAGCGGTTATAACATGTCGACTAATATATGCATCAAATATTACAAAAAAAAATTTGGTTCGAATGCATTTGCAACGCATGTGTTTGTCTATTAAGATTTTTAATTAATTTGGATCACATTTGAGATTTTAATGTCTTCAGAACTGATAGATTATCTCAACTTCATTCATATACATGTTTATATGTTTATAAATTTATTGTATTAAATGATATTAATAAATCTTTTATTTGATTTTTGATATACTAAGGTAGATCGATTAGGTTAAAAAAAATTAATATAGTAAAAAAAATCAATTATACTCAAAAAAAGTATTTTTTTTTAATTATGGATGCCTGGGCTCGCTCCCCTTCATTTTCGTTCTCTCTTTCTTATTTTTTCACCATAAATGCATAACATCTCCATTCCATTATTAAGCACGTTAGGTGTCCGATCCGCCAACAGCTATGATTGAAAGATGAAATTTCAGATTTAATCTCAACCCTCTAATCAAATAATATGTTTTGTTTTGATTAAATGCATATATTTTTAAGTGTAGAAGTCTATATTTAGTTAAAAACATATTCGCTGCACGTACAGTCACATAATATATTACAAATAAAATTGAATATACTGCCTTGTAGCGACATTTTTTTCCTTATTTCTCCTACGTTTAGCAACTTCTTCGTTTCCTTATTTTTGGTTTCCTATATCTCCTTTGTTTCTATACAAATTGTCACGACAGAAAATAAAAATCAATTTTTTATTTGTTTCCTTATTTTTCTTTGTTTGTTTCTATATAGATCCCAACGGCATAATAGAAAAATCTAGAATATATTTGATTGGAGTTGTTTCTATACAAATCACCCCACACCTGGAATCGAGAAAATCAAGAATAGAAAGATTGTTTTTCTAATTTTATTATATTTTTTCAATTGGAGCAATTATAATCTATTTTTCATATTTTTTTTGTTCATTTTCAGAAATGTTGGACTACATCGAAGAGAATCACACTAGTAATGATATTTCAAGATTTTTTTATGTTATATTTGATCCATTTTTTTTTTCATTTGTTGTTGTTTCTTTTACTGTTATTTGTGTTTTTTATTTTCATTTATATATTTTTTCTTAATTCTGGGTGAAATATCAATAAAAAAAAAGTCTCTTCATATTCTATTCAATCTTATAATATCCCCGTTGCAACGCACGGGCACGATACTAGTATCTAGTTAAGAAAGAAAGATATAAGATAATATATTGCAATAAGATAAACCATATATCTCAAATAGAACTACGGACTTAGTGCAGTGGCACGAGCTCTTGTCTCTCTATAGAGAGACATGTTCAATTATTCAGAATAACATCTAAAAGATGCTGGAGTGTACCGAGACCCTCTAATAAAAAAAATCTCAAAAGAAAAGTTCAAAGGTTAGGTTTTCTTCTAATTTTTTTATTTATCCCTAATTAATAACATGTATGTTCTATTTTTATTATTTGTTCGTCTTTAATAATGAATACTTGTATCTTATATGTTTGTGCTCATGCCAATGAAGTTGTAGAAGAATGAAAAACGAACAAGAAAGTTACAACAGTTTGGATATTTTCGAATTTAATTTTGAAGGATTTGAATATAACACTGGATATATGGGCTTCCAATTTCTCTACAAAGAATATATATTTGTAAGAGTAGGGTTAAAATGCCCCATTAGTTTTGTTCCCCATCATGCTCCAACATTATTATTTATATTTTCAAAGTCTAAATTATCGATCGGAACCGTTCAACATGATCTTCACACTAAAATGTTTTTGAATAACAAATTTTAGGGATTTACAAAAATCACTATTTTTGAATGGTCCATAATCTTCTACAAACATTGATTTTCTATCTATCTTAAAAAATAACAAAAAAAATTCAAAAAATATAAATTTTTGTATGCAAGTACATTTTAATATAAAGATCATATTAAGCGGTTCGGATTGTCTGTTTAAACTTTGAAAATAAAGATAACGACGTTGGGGCATGATGGGGCACAAAACCAATGAAGCATTTTAACCCTACTCTATTTGTAATATAACAATTGTTCTTGTTTAAATATAACACATTGAAAATTTGAAATAAAGATTAGTGGTAATTAGTGTCATGATTCTCTATCGGACAAGATTCAATATTATTGTCAAAGAGCTTAATATAACTATACATACAGAAAAAAAATTAACATATTGTTAAATTCTTCTTGTGTATTTTTGCTCGTGCATTATAAATTATGTTTATAAAGTTATTTCTTTTTTAAGTGCATTTATTGGATATGTATTGTGTATCTCCTGTAATATATTTCGTTATTTTCTTTTGTACTGTGTAATTATTGTTCAAAATATGAAATGAAAATATTTCATAACAAATTGGATTAAAAAAAGAAAAAAAATCCAGCTCTCAATATTCAAAATTGTGCTGCCAAAATAGTAAATTAGTATTAAATAAAATATTTTATTAGTATTTAATAAATATAATATTAGATTAGATTAGTATTAAATAAAATATTAGTTTAAATATTAAATGTAATATAATATTAATTTAAAATATAGTATTAAATAAATATAATATCAAATTAGATTAATATTAAATAAAATGTTAGATTAAATATCATATTGTAGTCATTAAATATTAAATGGAATATAATATTAGTTTAAATATTATATTAGCATTAAATAAATATAATATCAGATTAGATTAGTATTAAATAAAATATTAGATTAAATATAATATAATTTTATTTTAAATATTAAATGTAATATAATATTAGTTTAAATATTAAATATAATATAATATTAGTTTAAATGTTAATTGTAATATAATTATTAGTTTAAATATTATTAGTATTAAATATAATATTAGATTAAATTAGTATTAAATAAAATATTAGTTTAAATATTAAATGTAATAAAATATCAATTTAAATATTAGATTAGTATTAAATAAATATAATATCAAATTAGATTGATATTAAATAAAATGTTAGATTAAAGATAATATAATATTAATTTAAAAATTGAATGTAATATAATATTAGTGTAAATGTTAAGTGTTGAATGTAATATAATATTAGTTAAATTTTAAATGTAATATAATATTACTTTAAATATTAGATTATTATAATATAATATTAGTTTTAATATTAAATATAATATAATATTAATTTAAATGTTAAATGTAATATAATATTATTTTAAATATTAGATTAGTATTAAATATAATATGTTATTATTGTAAATATTAAATGTAATAATTATTAGTTTAAATGTTAAATGTAATATAATATTAGTTTAAATATTAGATTAGTATTAAATAAATATAATATTAAATTATATTATATTAGTATTAAATAAAATATTATATTAGTGTTAAAACATATTATTTTAAATGTAATATAATATTAGTTTAAATATTAGATTAGTTTAATTATTATTTTATTCATTCCTTCCATCACTATTCCAATTATACAATCCAAACGATATTTTTACTAACCCGAATAGTCCAAAGTTAGCGCTATTCTCAAACCACTCGGGTTAGCACTATTCTCAACCACTAACCCAAAAATCGTTATTCTTGCACTAATCTTTGCACTAACCACGAGGTTATGTTTGGATGACACAAGAATAGAGGCTATTCTAGAATAGTAGCTATTCGGAATAACAATGTGTATCCAAACAACATTTTTGCTATTCAGAATAGCTAGAATAACTACTATTCTCTATTCCTTGTAAATGTTAGAATAACTACTATTCTCTATTCTCTATTCCTTGGCAGAGTGCTATTTCATGTTTGAGCACACCACACGAACTTTCTCTCTTCAGTTAGTGAATATTTGACTAATCCAACAAAATATTGAATTAGCGATATTAGTTCAGATTAGTGGTTATTCTCACTAAGGGTCTGATCGGAATGACTTTTTTTTGCTCAAACGAGATACTGATTTAGAATTCTTTCTCAATGAACTGATCGGAAAGCGAAAAGAAATGAGAATAGAAATGATTTGACATGATTTCAAGAGCCCCAAATCATGCGATGAAATCACGAGAAAAATGATGGTATTTGGCGAGAATTCGATTTGCCAGCGTAAAAAGTCCCTTTTCTCCTTGTCTTCTCCGATGAAGAAAAGCGTCGGACTGGTATTGTGATGGGGGAGCAGTGGTGAGGGAGAAAGATATGGACGGATGGGAGAGCAGTGAAGAGGATGAAAGGTCTGGAATGAGCGCTGCGACCGAGAGCAATGGAGAGGGAGATCTGAAATGGGTGTTGGAACTGGGGAGTAGGGAAGAGGGAGGGAGAGAGAGAGAGGAGGAAATTGATGCGGTTGGGAAGCTGCGTTGAAAATTTTCAATGGCACCTACTGTAATTTTAATGAAAATTATGACCTTTTTTATTTATTTCTTTCAAATCTTCAAATGAATTCTTCTTTTATTTAACTGATCCAATCATCAAAATTCAATTTCAAATTATTTCTTTTGAACTCTATTCTATTGAAATGAATTGAATTTTTGTTATATTTTTGTTCCGATCAGACTGTAATTCTGTGTTTCATTCAAACGCACAAACTTGGTCCTGCGTATAATCTCTTTTTAGTAGCTCGGCCTACGCCCAAAATCTGGAGCAAGTCGATTTACAGCTTCTTAATGCCTTTAGAAATTGGGCCCAGGCCCATATACCTTTCGTTGTATTTTTAATTTTTTACTCAACTACCGTAGTTCTTCACCGAGAATCCAAACATGAGAAAAATGCTCCAGTTTTTTTTTTTATCTAAAAAATGCTCCAGTCAGTCACTGACTCACTGTACCCGGAATTCTGAATTTACTACTGCTTACCCAGGGTAGATTTGAAATCGAGGAATTCAAATCCACCCATAATTCGTCATAAGAGGCCCCAAATCACCGGAAATTTAAAGCAAGAGACAGCCGTACAACTGGGAGCCAACAACTTTTGAATTACTTAAATTTACTGCGGTTTATAAATCCTTGTAATGGTATGGCTTATAACTGACCCATTAGTCCCACTAAATTTTATATGGTAAAAAGAGTAGCTGAGTTAGTAGTTTAGTACCATCTATGTAGCCACACCATCTGAAGCACCAATACAGACCACAAACATGCTGTCCTTTTGTAATTTGTCTCGGTTCTGTGCTTGAGACTCCCTGAACAGATTCCTGTTATTAGCCACTGAATAGTGGGCTCCAGGCTTGTCTAGCCCCGGCTCTTTCGTCCTTGTGGGACCATCCCTTCAGTAATCTGAACAGTCGGTGTTCTAGAGAATATGTAACAGAGAATTTGATTTGACCACTCTGCTCCTTCCCTCTCTCTCTTCTCTGACTAGTCCAGCCTGGTCCCCGCTGCAATACGACTGAAGTGAAGAGGCAAGAGCTGCCTTTTAACAAACAAGACTAGTAAAAGATTCTTTTTTCTACTGCTTACTTTGTAAACCTCCTTTCACTGAACAATATCTGTAATAATTTTCTCTTTCCTTCTTGTCGCGTTGTGATTTGAATTTCTAGATTGCTTGCTGTACGGAGCTACCATCCATTTGAGGTAAATTATTAGTTCTCTTGAATCTGAATTACTCAATTATGAATTTCTCTCGGATGCTACATTCTGCTGAAGTATTTCGGTGATTTACTCCGTACTTTTAGTTTATCGCTAGAATTTTGCAAGCACGGACAGAAAAATAATAAATCAAATTTGTTGAAACTTCGCTTGATTCGTTCATTGCTTGGAATGTGGTAATTTTCTCTTCAATTTCGAGTTTAAGTGACTCCGTTGCTGAAAATTTGGAAGAAATCACTTCGATTTAAGTGGAATATGTTCGACTTAATCTATTCTTCTCTAATCAAGTCAGCGTACAAATGCTTTTGTTAGGAGATAGTACCTTTGCAGGTCATTTATCGTTTTCTTATTTATTTTTCTTGTAGAATTGCTCCATCTGATTTGCTCACAAGATTATATATTATATATATCTTCTATAATTTATACTGCAAGATTTCCCAGAATGAACTTTGTGCACCGTGCTGATCAATAAAATAAAAGGGAATTCTGATCAGAGATTTAATTAAAGCTTTTCATCCTTTTCTTACCACTTTCAGTTCCTACATAACATCTGAAGAATTGGAGGATCTTAGAAAATAGCATATGATGGCTATGCTATGCAAATGTAGTGGCGAGCAATTTAAGCTGGAAGAGATGCCTAGGTCACCTGAATCTCTTGCGACAAGGGACTTCTCGGCCAATGCTAGCTCATCACGAGTAGGTGATTTTGATTCCAGGTTTGATGATGATCAAGTGGATGAGGTCGAATCAGCTCTCAGAGATACTGTATCACTCAATTACGAGGTACCTGATCATGCTTGTGCACCTTTTACATTTTGGGAGGTTCTCTTGGCAAATAAGACAAAAAGTTTATGAATTTTGCATTTTAAAGTTAGTCTTTTAAAACTAGTATATCTAATTAAATATTGACGTTTCTGCCCCTAATGTATGAGCCCTTTCTTTAACATCAAACTAAAATAAACTTAACTGGTGTTACTGTGATAGTTGTAAGGGTTGCAGTTTGTTTGTGCTAAATACTAAAAACTTCCATGCAAATTGGTTTACTTTTCACTTAAAATTAAGGGAAAAAATACAGGGCTAAATTAGTCATGTTTGCTTCACGTTAAGTTCTTAGTGATGGTGTGGCACTTAACTGCTATTTGCAAATGACTCGCATAAATCAAAATCTATAAAGTTTGATGTCTCCTTTTGCAAATAACTAGAAGACTTCTGGTTTTTTTATATGTTGGATGATCTTTGCAATAAAACATAGAATATCAGGATTTCTTTTGCATATTATTGGATGTTGTTTATGAATAAACCAGCTAATTTTGGGCATTTGAATAGTTTTTACAGGATTCGAAAATAAAGCTATATATTGAGCTATAAGTAAATTTTAAATTTATTTAATTTTCCTTTTTATACTTCTCTTCAGTTAGTGAAGACTTTAAAAGTTTGGCATAATCCATTCAAAATAACCTTCACATTACCGCACTGACAGTCATATCTTCTTTACTATAGAAACCAGAATAAACACCTCATATCTCATAAGACAAGAGTGGCATTTTGGTAAACCAAGGAAGGAACTTGATGAAGTTTTGAGTTCGATGGTCCCAGAACCAGCTAGTTCAGCCGAACAAAAACCATAGTGGGTGCATAGAGTCGACAATTTTTACCTTTGGTTATAGTTTATGCCTTTTATATTCAATTCTCTGCAAAATATAGGAAGCAAGAGCATTGTTAGGAAGGCTTGAGTATGAGAAGGGGAACTATGAGGCAGCATTGCATGTACTTCAAGGCATCGATTTTACTGCATTAAAGCCCAGAATGGTCAAATCCATTTGTGCCAATTTTTCTCCTACAAAAGTTCGCTCAAAAGGAGAGAAATTGAAATTGCCAGTGAATCTGATGTCAGTGCATTCAGTTAGTCTACTTCTTGAGGCGATATTGGTCAAGTCAAAGTCCCTCGAGGGGCTCGGTCGATTTAGAGGTAATCATTTTTTATTTTCTTTTTCTTTTTCTTGTCAATGGTGGAGTCTTTGTTTTGGAATAATTTAGTCACCTCCTACAAAATTGCAGAAGAGCATATTTATCCCTGACCTGAAAACAAGAAGTATCTCATAATCCCTTCAAAACTTTTGAAATATCTAAAATGTCCTGCCCCTTCCTATCTCAAAATTACTGAAACTGCCTTTCTGTTCTCCTTTATTTATGTAAAGAGAATAAGAGAAATAAAGATTAATTTTGTTATGACCTGATGAAGCTAAAAGTAACAAGTGGTTTAGTTAATGAAAAAATCTTCAAATGGGTATAGATAATACTGCCAGTGTGCTGTAACTTGCCAGAGTATCTGCAAAATTTAATGTTTTGATTGTTCTTACTTTTTGTCAGTTTAACCTGTCTCATAGTTGTCTGGTTGTTACTTGGTCTTGACTCTTGACAGATGCGGCTCTAGAATGCAACAACTTAATAGAAATTGTGGAATTGGTATGGTCTTATGGCGTGCCCGATGGTGCGGCTGATGAAAGCAAACTATTGGAGTTATTGCACAAAGCTCTGGTATCTCTCCCCAAGCTTTGGATTCAGGTATTCGGAAAGGACCACAATATCAGTCTGGTTTGTTATGTGGTTTCTTATTTTTATTTTTATCATCAGTATAATTTCTTTTGAATTTCTTAGTGTTTATTTGAGCTTCATTACAAGTTGGGGTTTATGTTGATTTTCTATTGATCATTATAAGACAACCAGCACTAATAAGCTTATGATCCTTAAATAGCGTAATTCTCACTGTCACAAGAAATGATTGATCTTGTAATAATGAGATATATCAAACTTTTTATTTTAGATTTTCCAATACTATTTAATTATTTATTCTCCTTATTTTTTTTATTGTTGGTTCTGAAGATTGGTTGCCTTGAGGAGGCTGTTTCAGCATACAGACGCGCAGTGGTCAAGCCTTGGGATTTAACTTCTACAACACATGCTGGCCTACAAAAAGACTTAGCCGTAACTCTTCTCTACAGCAGTACTAATACAGGCACAAATGATCTAGACGAAGCAATTCTACTTCTCCTTACTCTCATGCAAAAGATGACCTCAAAAGAAATAAAATTTGATCCCGATATAATTAACCATCTAGAATTTGCGCTCTCTTTAACTGGCCAGTTCAAGCTCTTGGCAAGTCAAATTGAGAGTCTATTACCTGGCACCTATAGCAGAGAAGAGAGGTGGTACCTTCTCGCACTATGTTACCATGCCATTGGATTAAATGAAGATGCACTAAATTTAATAAGGATCTCCACTAGGGTTTTAGAGAGGAAGTACAAGGCCCATGTGCAGTCCCTTCTGTTAGGTGCAAAACTATGCTACAAGAACTCTCTCGATGCACCTGAAGGCATGCAATTGACAATCCGAGCCTTGGAGTTCATGAGAGGTGAAAAAAGGCACAACCATGCAATTGGTATTGCATACCACTTTTTGGGCTGTTGCATTGGGCACTGTGCCAGATCTCTGTCAAATCCAGATAAATCAAAGTTTCAACATAGCGCGCTGAAGTTGTTATATCGGGCATTAGAATTGGAAAGTCATAATCCTGAGATATTGTGCAGCCTCACATGTGAGAACTTAATGCAAAGAAAGCCTAAGACAGCAGTACAGTTTGGAAAAAGGTACCTTGACATGGTACAGGGTAGCTTAGCTGATGGCTGGAGATTGTTGGTTCTAGCAGTTTCCTCACAACAACAAAGAAAAGAGGCTGAAGAAATAGTGGATTTCATCATAGATGAGGCTGATGGATGGGCAAAGTTGGAATATCTAAGGTTGAAAGCGTTGCTTCAGAGTTCTAATGGAGAGTTTAGGGCAGCAATTGATACATATGGAGTGTTGCTGGCAAGAGTTAAAGCACAGGAGGAACCTCAAATATTAGTCTCAAATGCGAAGGTAATTTATATTCTGCCCCCCCTTTGAGAAAAAAAATCAAGGTATATCCTTGAAATACCTCATAATGCCGAGGGCACCCTCACTATTTCCCACCTATTAAGGACTGGTCATGAGCTAAATAGAGGAAGGGTAGTTTTGGGAATCTTTTAAAAAAAAAATGCGAAGCTTGGGTGTAACGTTTGCTTTTAATGTTTCAAGTGACATGCAAGAAATTCTCTGTGTACTGCATATTATTTCTTAGTATTCTCAGGTTATACATGAACATAATATTTTCCTTTCATAATTTAAGCCAAAAATTGTACTCGTGTTAGGTAGCATGCCAGTTAGGTGAACACCTTCTGTACAAGTTGTTACCTGTTAAGCTAACATATGATATTCCTGATTAGTTTTGCTGTATATCCATTTGGAAGTGCATTCGATATTACTGTACTGGGAATAAATACAGTACTATACCCGTCATTACTAAAGCGATTTAGGTAAAAAGATTGTGCTTGTTTTTTACCAGGTTGAAGAATTAAAAAGTATAGAGATGGAAGCATGGCTAGACTTAGCTTCTATCTACATAAAGCTTGAATCATGGCAAGATGCAAATCTTTGTTTGGAGAAAGCTAAGCGCAACCAGCTATCATCTCCAAAGTATTGGCATGTGCAAGGTAAACAAATAGGCACCTTAAAATATCATTTGCAATGAAAAGCTGAATAGTTTATAGTTAACCAGACAATCCTATATAATTTTAGGCACACTTTTTGAGGCACAGTTACTGGAGAAAGAAGCACTGACGGCCTTTTCTGTTTCGCTCTCAATCGACCCTGATTATGTCCCTAGCATGGTTTCAACAGCAACCATTATGAGAAAGCTTGGTGGAGAATCTATTTCCGTTGCAAGAAGCTTTACAAGGAGTGCTTTGCGGGTGGACCCAGCAAATCAGAATGCATGGCTAAATCTCGGGTTCATTTCTAAAAATGAAGGATCCATTAGTGAAGCAGCTGACTGTTTCCAAACAGCTTTTGAGCTAATGGAATCAACGCCAGTGGGCAAGCTTTTGTGAACTTCTTTGCTTAAGATCTACCTTTTTGTATTGTGCATAAATGGTGCTACAGAAGAGATGGCCCTTTGAGTTGAGTAGAATAATGCGAACTGTATTATTCTTCTTAATTGTACATAAATTCCTCTTTTCCCTTTTCTGCCTTTCATTTAAAAAAAAAGGATCTGCAAAAATAAGCTATTCTTTGAAATAAACTCTCTTTTTACCCTTTTAAGTAGTCTCAGTTCAATTTCAAAATAAAATAAACTATCTGTTGCATTTTGTTGTTCAGAAAGTTTCAACTATCGAGTGAAATAACAGAAAGTACAATCGATAATTCTGAAACTGCATTGTGGTGCTACTGCACAGTGCACAGTGCACAGTGCAACATCAAGTACATGTCCATGATTGACTTGAACTATCGTGCCATTGTCAGGCCTCTGTGAAGGCATGCACTGCTCAGACATAACGCTGACGGACTCATCTCTTTACCAGAGCAATAATACGTCCTTAGCCTGGTAACCTAGAAAATTACTATGTTGGAGGAGATACACACTTGGCTTGCATTCTGACGAGGGGATCATTAATCATTGTATATCAATTACAGGAGTAGAACTAGGTGTTTCTAATTTTCAAAATGTGGGATTTCTTTAAAAAAGAAGTACAAAAGCAGGTTTTGAATTTTAGAACTGGAGTTTTGATTAGGCATATGAGAGAGGTGCTTCAACTAGATCTGATAATTTTGTATTTTTAATATTGAAATTGATGTCTAATTCTAACACTTTATTTGTATTTTTAGTGTTGTGGGAAAATTTAATGCTGGTCTATGTTTTCCCTATTGTTTGATCTTTGTATTTTGTAGAAGCATGTAACTGCCTTTTTCTCTTTCAAAATAGGCTATAATTAATCTGTTTTATTAGTGGATTTTTTAGTTGCTGATTCAAAATTTTAGTTTCACAATTAGTTATAATTCAAAATCAGCTATATTTAATTGCTGATTCAAAATTTTCATGAATTGAAATGACTGCATTAAATTAATTGTCCATATATTATTCACAAGTGGCCCAGTTTGAAAACCAAGGCAGTGATCCAAATACAACTGCAGCTGTCTATAAGTTGTCCAAAGCAGGGTCCGGTTGGTTGTCCACATTTCAGCCCTGTTGACTAAAAAGGGCCTGTTTTGAACAGGGCTCAACTCCGGATAGGGCTCAGCTTTGGACAAAATTGAACGGGCTGAGCATGAGCAATTAGTCTTTCATTTCGGACCGATCATGAACAGGACTTCATATATTTCAATTTCAATCCGGACCGGTCATGAACAGGGCTTTCGTTCATTAGCAGCCCTGCCCAGTATGCCACAACGGCCATGACTGTAAATACGGATTTATTGACATTTCCCAACCCTGTAGCACTTTAGGACCCTTTACAAAAGAAAATTCCTTACCAGTATTTCCTGTAATCCTCTGCTTAATGGCCCAACTAATCATGAGCCCATGAAGCTCAAGAGGCATACAAGTGAAAAAGTAATAAAGGCACTTTCTCCAGCGAAAACTTTGGTATTCATTCTTGTGACTAAAAATAACGAAATTCACCTGACAGCCTCTACCTAGTTTTTCAAATAAATAAATAAATAACGGATTTCTACTGGGGCGAGTCGGCGAGTCTACTCTAATGTCCCTGTTGAGTCTTGTGTACAAAAATACCTACCACAGAAAAGTACAAATTATCTGGACGAAAATTCTCGTACAGCAACTCTTGTGTGCCATAACTTTCTAGCCAACAAAATGTGGAATTTTAATTTTCAAATTTTGGACTTTTTTCTCGGTACCGCAACTACTGTGTAGGGTAACTAATCAATGAAGAAAATATACTTTTTTTATAGGGGGGAAATTCATGTATACCTCTAAAAAACTTGGAAAATACGTATTTCCACTTCTAAAATTCATAATATCATATTTACCTTTCTAAACTTCAAAAACTCACAAATTTACTTGTTTTATTGTCTTTTCTATTAAAACTCATTTAAAATTTATGACATACCCATTTTATCCTTCATTAGAAAAGAAAAACTAGTAGCATGTTTCAGAAAAATGTCAATTTTATAATTGGTCATTTTTGAGGAAAATGAGTCATTTATTCTACTTCTGACGCTTACACTAACATATATTGATATACCTAAATGTCATTGTGTAAGCATCAGAAGTAGAGAAATGACTTATTTGCTCTTGAGAATTGTCCAATTAGAAAACTGACATTTTTCTAAACATGCTACATATTTCTTATTTTTTTAATGAAGGATAAAATAGATACTTCATAAAATTTAAATGAGTTTTAATAGAAAAGACATTAAAATGGGTAAATTTGTGAGTTTTTAAAGTTTAGAAGGATAAATATGATATTATGAATTTTAGAGGGGAGAATACGTAATTTTTAAATTTTTTAGGGGTATACATGAAATTTCTCCTTTTTATTATGAGAAAATATGGATTTTGTAAAAGTTGAACGTCAAGTCACCTAATTATTTAACATCTATAAAATGATTTTTTCATTCAGATTTCAAACTCGCGACCTCTCACATAAAAAATGTTGCCTTTGCCACTAAATCAAAGACTAATTCTCGTTAATTAATAATTTTGAATTTATTTTTTGCTTGCTAGCTCCTATTATGAATGTTGAGGCCCGTGCATTATTTGTATAATTCTTGTCCGGATGTTTTGTGTTATACCATTAGCAAAACAAAGAATCAAGTGTTATCCACTTATCCTCAGATGGTCACTCCATTATAATTATTATTATTGTTGTTATTACTAGTATTACTACTATTGTTATTATTATGATTATTACTACTTATTCCTCGCGAAAAGTAATTAAGAAAACTGGTATGAAGCAGATTATATAAAGTCACTCCTAACAAGAAGCAACTATATATAACAAAACTCGAATTCTAATTGATTCTGTTATGGAAATTAACGCTGTCCATGAAAAGAAAATTGAGCATAATAATTAAATTGAAAATTCACACGTGGGGGATTTAATTGTATAACAATCGTTCACATTACAGAGTCAAATTCCAGCTAGAGAAGGAAACTGCAGCAAACTTGGACTATAAAAAGATTTTTGTAAGTGATAAGGACTAAGATAAAGAAGCAAAGAGATACACTGATAAAGAACTTGAATGGTGATTTCCTCCTAACTCCTGCACCGGCCGCAGCTGGTCAAAATCCCAGATTTCCTGACGAGTTATTAGCAACAACTTTGTGGCGGGTCATTTGACCCATAGATCCTATGTAATCAGGAATCAGGATGTCAGTAACTTGCCGCATTATGTAAAGTATTTTATCCGCCACAGGGATTGAAGAAAAGGTATTCTATCGTATCTAATTTGAGAGATGCCGTGTTTGACTGGCTGCCAATTAAGGAATATGATACACCATTCTTCTCTCTCACCTCCAATTTTGCAACCTTTTATCCATTTGAATTGGAGATATCAAGTTCTCTTTCTCGTGAGCACTTTAATGTTTACTTTTCGGTGAGAACATGTTTTTTTTGTTATTTAAATGTATATTGTATAAAAATAGAAAACAAAATTGAACAAATAATTGTATTTTTGTGCTGAAATACTGTGCAATGTAAAATGTTCTGATAATTAACTTTTTAGGGCGTGTCAGAAGAGGGTACAGGGGGGAGGGGAGGGGAGGGAAAGAAAGGAGTGATCGGACTATCAGACTATATTTAGTTAGGCATTTGCTTCGGTGGACATAAGGACCTATTTGTAAAATGAGTCCTATTTTTATTTTCAAAGTTTAAACAGTCGATCCGACCATTCAACATTATCTCCATATTAAAATGTACTTTGAGGTCAAATTTTACATTTTTTTGAATTGTTTTACTATTTATTAAGTATTTTACAAAAACTAGTCAAATTCAGACCATTGAATTTGTAAAATACTTAATAAATAGTAAAAAAATTTCAAAAAAATGTAAAATTTGACCTCCAAGTACATTTTAATATGGAGATAATGTTGAACGGTCGGATCGACAGTTTGAACTTTGAAAATGAAAATAGTACTCATTTTACAAATAGATCCTTATGTCCACCGAAGCATCCCTCATACTTAACATTAAATTTTGAGAGGGAGAAGCGGGGGGATCGGGAAGCATATCCTTTGTAGTACCGCATCACTGTACGTAATCTCAATCGAGCGATATTTTTCAGACCAATCATAGATGCACGTGAGTCTTTAAGATTCGCATCAGATTATTTAAGATTTATACATGTTAAAACGAACGATGCAGATTTCCCATTCTATACAATAGGGTACAATGGATATAAAGAATTAAAGAAAAAGGGAATTTATGAATACAAGAAATTTATTCATTTCTTGATTAGATTTACATGGTCTGATTATCTCTTATTTATAGATCTAGTTACGCTAACTAAGGTTAGACTCTGTTAATCAGAGTTCTAACAGCTCTAACAACCACATCTATTCTGTTACAATAACTAACTGCACCTAATGTCAGTTGCTTAATCATTAATCTGCTGCCTTGTCATCTGTGGTTGTCATGGACTGGAGATGTCTATTGTATACCCGAATTTTTTATTAATATCCAAAAAATAAATTAAATTACAAAAAATAACCATGCTGGTGCTGAATTCGGAATTTACCCAAACCGGAAAAAAAATTTCCGAACTCAACGTCTAAGTTCGGAAAAAAAAATTCTGGAAACTCAACCCTAATTCCGGAAAAAAAATTTCCGAACTTAACATTTTTTTTTTTTTTTTTTACAGATTTCGGAAAAAAAATTTCCGAACTTAAATTTTTTTTTTTTTTTTTTTTACAGATTTCGGAAATTTTTTTTCCGAACTTAAATTTTTTTTTTTTTTTTACAGATTACGGATAATTTTTTTTTCCAAACTTAACAATTTTTTTTTTTTTTTTTTACAGATTCCAGAAAAAAAATTTTCCGATCTTGACAAAGTTTTTTTTTTTAAGAAAAAATAGCTAAAATACTGAAATCTAACACTAAAAAATCGAATTGTTTTTTAAAAATTTCAAAATAGTGTAGAATAATTTAGAAATTATCAAAATAGCTAAATACTGAAATCTAACACTAAAAATAGAATTGTTTTTTTACTACGAATAGGGCCGATTTTTGTGCTGAAATACGGTAAATTTACTAAAATGCTGAAATTACAATAATTATGTAGAATTATACTAAAATACGATAAATTATGCTAAATTACGTATGAATGGGGCCTATTTTGTGGCATCTTTCATAAATCATAAAAAATAAAATTAAAATTCCAAAAATAATAAAATTGATATTCTAAAAGTTCATTACATAAATAATTTACTGAGCTACGTAGATTGAATAATATAAATGAAAATCTTAATCGGAAACTTCAACTGAAGTTTTGAGGCTTTCCCTTTGTTTTTTGGCGATTCTGAATTCAAAAAACTTGCAAAGACAGTTCGGACGCATGCGCATTTTCGCAAGCTTTCCGAAAAGTGGTCATTTGCTGAAATCGGACACTCGAGCGCTGTTTTATAACCGTTTGAAGTTTCGTCGTCGTTTTTCGCCTTCTCAGAAAATATATCATCCCTATTAGGAAATTTTTTTTTCTGGAATCTGTAAAGAAAAAAAAAAAAATTTGTAAAGTTTGGAAAAGAAAATTATCCGGAATCTGTAAAAAAAAAAAAAAAAAAAAAAATTTAAGTTCGGAAAATTTTTTTCCGAAATCTGTAAAAAAAAAAATGTTAAGTTCGGAAATTTTTTTTCCGGAATTAGGGTTGAGTTTTCGGAAATTTTTTTTCCGAACTTAGACGTTGAGTTCGAAAAAAAAATTTCCGGTTTGGGTAAATTCCGAATTTCAGCACCAACATGATTATTTTTTGTAATTTAATTTATTTTTTGGATATTAATAAAAAATTCGGCTCTAATAATGGATCTGAATCCAGAAAACAAAAGAGGAGGTGAACTCTATATGCAAAATGTTTATATTTTTTAACTCTCAAATTAAAAAGTAGAGAAAGTTAACTTTTTTACATTGTCGTTCTTCCCTCTCTTTCTTTTCTCTCCTATTTTCTAGTCCGCATCTTCTGCATTATCTCAAAAGAGCATCTTTTGAGTTTAATGCATCTCGGCCATCTAATCAGGATTGGAGTCAATTCGGTCCACGCCTACAACGCACGGGGCCCTTTAATATTAGTGTGGATCTCAATTAGACAGTCCAGATCTATTAACACACATTCCGTTAATGCTGAGGATATGAATTCTCTATTTTATGTAGCAGTCTTAAAAAGTAATGTACAGGAGATTCTAATATTAAGCAAGAAATTTTTTAGGAGCTCATATATACTATATGAATAATTTTGTCTCCTATATATTGAGCGGTCGAATATGATAAGGTACCTAACTTTTTTAATTAATATATAAATTAAGAAAAAAATAAATTCTTAAAGATAAAGATTTGTACATAGTTATTTAATTTTTTTTTCAAGATAGAGAACTAGTTTTTAATTTAGTGACAATTCTTTGTGAATATTAAATAGTTTGGTGACTTAATCTCCAACCTTTACTAAAAAAATCGAGATAAAATATTAAATTAATAAAGCTCCTCATCCTTAAATATTCACAGTGAATTTTTTAATTGATCTGCATTTCAAACTTACGATATTTTAAGATATTGTATTGAAGCAAAATTAACTCTATAATGCAACAATAACTTTGCATGCATATGCTGAAGCTTCAAATGGGAAATGTTGGAATGAAAATTAAAAATTTCGGATATTTTTAAAATTAATTAAGTTGAAAAATTATTATTCAGATCGTGTATTTCGTTATTATTGTACAAGATTTGAAATCACAATCAAAATAATTCGGAATTGTCACTTTTTAAACACAGTCAAAAAATAATTGACGATAACTTCACAATATTTAGTAATAAATCAGAGTTAAGATAACGGCAAAAAGTTGAATGGAAGTATAAAGGAAAATTTATTTTCTCGTTGCTTCTCCGATTCAAAACAGAGAGAGAAACAAAGATATAGATTGATCACATACTAAGTTTGAGGGGAACAAACCGAGTCAGTAAAATGATAAGAGAGGAGAGAGAATTATAACTAATCAAAACCAAATCAGAAAAGCATATTTTCTTTACTACCTGAAATAGGCTATCACTATTAGAATCTGAATTGTTTACATGGGCAACACTTAATTTTTACATGGTAGTGATTAGTGAAGGTTTCATGCAAATAAAATGGTGTTTGTGTTACAATAAATCCTGTTGCATGGGCAGCCACATGGAACAAGTAATGCATGTAAAAAATGTGATGTTTAATTATGCAATTGTCTCTTATCAGCTCATAGAAATAATATTTGAAGACCCACCAAACATGTCAGATAGTATATTGTAATGAAGGTCCATACAAATATCTCATTCCATGCTCATGTAATAAGTCGATAGAATTGAAATATATTCAAATAAATTCAAATTAGAGTTTCAACAGAGATCGTTATCAAACATTGAAAATTTGTAATATTAAAATAGGACATTGAGATCGCTATCCACGTGGTGATATCTGACAGCTCCAACTGAGCTGAAATTTCCACACCCCTACCATTTATAAAGAGAAGGAGAGGTTCACCTGTGTGGAATCTTGCTTACACCACACCTCAATAATTATCCCACACAAACTAAACAAATAGAACTGCGTTTAGTTTTCTTTCTTCCATTGCTGTAAGAATTCTTACAACCTCGAAAAGATGGCGGGAGGACTCTCAGTGGCGGCTCCAGCCGGTGTGCAGTTCGAGGCCAAGATAACACCGATCGTGATAATATCATGCATCATGGCTGCCACCGGCGGGTTGATGTTCGGCTATGATGTTGGCATTTCAGGTCAGAAAACACACAAGCACTTAATCTCAATAGTTCCTTTGATTTTCTCATGAAGTGCATGATATACATGTACTTAGTTCATAGATTTTTCTTATATATTTTGGAAAATAGCGTGCATGGTAGTTTTTTCAAAATTAAAATCCTCTGAAAAGCAAGATTTCTGCTGTGTTAATGCGCGCATAAGCTTTACAATATCACACAAGTAAAAGCTTATGTACGTAGCTAACTAGGTTTTGAAATTATTGAATATATATATATATATATATAGATATAGTCTTTTCTAAGTAAATTTTTGTAAATATATGATATAAATGTGGTTTCTTTTTGGTAATATATAAAATCGGGTCGATTTAGTCATAAGTCTTCGGTCAACGTTGTAGAGTAGCACAGTCTCTGTTGTGTGATGTGGTAGAATTTTGAAAATAAGGTCACAAAAATATTAGTTAAGCTATCTTACGTACGTAAGTAGTGTTGAAAAAATTGTCTTGTCTTCTTTTTGATTTTCTTTCCTTCTTTCCCATTTTTCTTCTGGGGTAGCGTCCGGGGTAAAATTATAATATCTAGCTACTAATTATCTACCAATCATTTGAAAAATTGAACGTATTTGAATTATCCATATCTCAGAAAAAGCACAGGTGGAGGTTTAATTTATAAAGTTTTAAAATTTGTCTTGTATCTTTACAAAACTTCTTTGTTAGAAACTCACGGAGCTGATTGAGATCGATACGGGTTTTTATGGAACAAGATTTTTTTTGTTAGTTTTTGGTTGCACAAAAGTATTGGCCGGGAATCGAACACGAGGTTTACTATAGAAATCTGAGTAGGACATTCTTTAGGCACTTGTACTGCGCTCCAACTTTTACCCCATAAAATTCAGTGTTTGTTCATATAATAAAAGTCCAGGCATATATTTTTTGTTCAACTTGTACTGAGCTCCAACTCTAGGCATATAATATTTGTTCAAAATCCAGTGTCTGTTCATATAATAAAATTTTATACAAATCCATATGATATCTTTATTATCGCTTTAAATTTTACATTTTTCACTTTACTAAAATAACACACTTATTTTCTTTACCTCATTAATTTGTTGTAGTATTTATTTTACTAGGAAGTTTGGATGTTAACATTAATTGCCAAAAATATTTCTGCTTAATTTACTGCTAGTTATTAAGATAATATAAACATATACAATTCTGTGCGAATAATACCACATTAACTTGGACCAACTATAAATATTCTTGCATGACATAGCAGACATGTGAACCAAATATTTTTTTTTTTTTTAAGGTCGACATGTGAACCAAATATTATCATATCCTTTTAAAAAATCATGATCTGTTATTATTTGTTACCTTATTAAATTAAAGTTAATACGAAGACGTCTGTATGAAATTTTTAATATTTGTTGGACAACAGAGTGCATCCCTGGCTGACTATAGTATAATTATATATGGGTTAGATGACACCTGTAGTATTAATGTATCATCTATCAGCCTAGCTAGAAAATAAAATAAAATAACCCAAGAGATTCCTCAATCAGAGACTGCTGCATGTGTGATGATTATTATAATATATTTTTAAAACTAATTCAGTTGGACAGCTTATTAGCTTAGGTAGTATAGGGTTTCGTCTTCTAATGGATGTATTATTATAAGGGCTAACTAATTGCCAATAAAGAATCCCCATCAAATTAAGCCGGTCAAATTTAGCTGGTAGCTAGGTTGTAAAATATATAAATATCAAGACTTGTATTTTTATTTTTAAAAGGTATGAAAATTTTCTTCACTAAAATCCATGTTCCAAGTTTAACATCATATTTAATTCTAAAGTGGTCGAAAATATGGCACTTTAATTAATTGGCATACAACAACCACACATTTATGAAATAAAAATAAAAATATAGATCATTACAATTTGGACGCAGATATTATTAATTTTCGACAAATGAAAAATGGCAACAAAATGTGCCCTTCTCGGTATAGTGCGTCATTTGTGCGAGTACTTCAACAATGACATGTTATCCCATATTTGGTCCCATGGCATCTTTGATCTTTCCTTGGACAAGTAATTGTGGCAAGAAGGAATCTGTATATCAAACGGTCGGCCACATGATTTTGAAGACTTGGACTAGCATGATTTAATTATGTAATTGAAGGCTTAAAATTTTAATTTTGGATATTTTGATTCAGATTCTGTTAATACCATCTTGGGTTGTCCATGAAATGAGACTGTTTGATCAAATTTCATTAACTGCTTTAATTATATATCATGAGCAAAAGGTGTTCTTCTACATAAGACTTGGAGACTTTGAGATCCGGAGCCTCCTATGTATATTAAAATATTAAAAAGATTTATTGTGTACTAATATGTAAATCGGATTACTCAAATAATCTCAAGGAATATAACTGTAGGTTATATCGATCTTACGTTTTGTCTCGGAATGTGCAAGCAATTAATTAACTTATCCTCTCGTCTGGGAATACTAAGAAGTTGCTTTGCAGTACAGAAAAATCAATCAATATTAATGGATCAATAAAATCACAATTAATATTTTTTTCACCAAAATTAAATTTGGATTGTCAAACACTGATCGACTAATAAAAAGTAAAATAAATTACTATTTCATCTGATTAATTAAAAAATAACTAATTTTTGTCCATGAAGGTGGCGTGACATCAATGGACGATTTTCTCGAAAAATTCTTTCCGGTGGTGTATCGTAAGAAGCACGAGGATAAGGAGAGCAACTATTGCAAGTATGACAACCAGGGACTACAGCTGTTCACGTCCTCGCTGTACCTTGCGGGGCTCATTTCAACCTTCTTTGCTTCCTATACCACCCGTAATCTCGGTCGACGGCTCACCATGCTCATTGCCGGTGTCTTTTTCATCATCGGTGTCATTTTCAATGGGGCTGCACAAAATCTTGCAATGCTTATCATCGGAAGGATTCTTCTTGGCTGCGGTGTCGGTTTCGCCAATCAAGTAAGATCTGTTTGAAACAAGTTATTTATGAGCTCAGAATCATTTACTCATTATTTATTTTTTTCTGCAGTACGTCATAAGTTGCTCATTAGATTAATTTTAATTATTCAAAATGAGGAAAATAATACTGGCTCGATTATTTTTTTTTTGGAAAATTTCCATCTATGACTCTAGTATGTTTAAATATCAGTAGCATTTGGACTAAGCTAAAATATCTTGCATAATAACCCTATCAATGTGGAAAATATTTGTTGTACCCTTTATTACAATTTTCAAAGCAAAGTGAACAAACTATTAATTCTGCTCCACTCGCTTAACAACAAACATGTATTTGTCAAGAAAAAAAAAAAAAAAAAACTAGAGATACGAAAATATGTATATTTTATAAAAAAAAAAAAAAATCTTCATGATAAGGGTCTGGCCACCCGTTTCAGTAGAAAATAAAATGAGTTGCAAATACAAACATGTAAACTAGCAACAACCCCATATCTAATTAACCACTATTATTCGGGTCACTCATATATTTGAAATAGATGAACTATATGAGGATACACTACGTGCATTTTGTGAGGCTATATATGCATAATAATCCTGACATTTTACGAGTAAATAATTTTGATATTTTGTATGGATAAAAAGGGAATCGCCTGAATAATTGACTAATCACCAGTCAAACAGGTCATCGACTTGACAAGTCTTAAGACAACACAACTGAACAAGAAAAATGCACTTCATTCGCTGGATCGTACGTGTAAAGTCAACATTCACATTTTTTTTTTAGTTTCCACCTGTTTTATCTTGTGGAAAGACAAAAGTAAACAGTGTTTGCTTTTTTGTTTTCTTGCATTGGAGTCTCCGTGAGAGAAACCACCAACCATTCCCCACGAAGTTCTTTTTATATCTTATGGCATCTTTCCACACGAGAGTAATCAAATCATGTGTTATTTGATGTTGACCGTCGACCTCTCTAATTGTGGACTGGGCTGATTATGCAACTATAATTAGTTGAGACTTCTCTTGCTGTAATTATAAGGATTTTTTTAGTGAGACTTTTGTAGCCAAACAGATATAATAAGTCGGAAAAATATGAAGCGTCTCAAAATTGATACCCCAACATGTTCCAACAGGTACCAACAAATAGACAAAAAGATCTTTCTAAAAGATTGATTACGTGCAAGTGTTTGTAATAATCTCTGAACAAGTATAAGTTTTTGTTTGACTCAGTATCTATATAGAAATTTTGATTTGAACTTGCAATATTTGCCAATTAGGTTGTGAGAAAAGTTCCATGCTGACCTCTAGCTAATTAATATCAAAGTTTTGTTAATAATAATTATGAAGTATTTGCATTTACAAAGAGCTTGGAATGAAGTGCTGACAAGGCAGATATATACATTCTTTACAGGCAGTTCCTCTATTTCTCTCTGAAATAGCACCAACAAGAATCAGAGGAGGCCTCAACATCCTGTTTCAGCTCAATATCACCATCGGCATTCTCTTTGCAAACCTCATCAATTACGGCACTTCCAAGTAAATCTTCTCTTTCCCTTACCTACATAATAAGTACCAGAAACTAAAAAAAAGTTGATTTACCAGTTCCATGTAGTCAATCAGTTGCTGGTCCAGCTGGTACAGTGCCTGAGCATAACAAGTTTCATTGGGTCTAGGCAATGGGGTAGTGGTTATCTTGGTAAATTGGTAAAATGCATGAAGATGTATAAGTATGGATAGAACCATTATTGCAGTGAATTAGGAATATGTATTAATTAATGTGCCAAATAAACAGGATTCATGGATGGGGATGGAGGCTATCATTGGGTCTAGCTGGAGTACCAGCAGTGCTACTCACACTTGGTGCACTTTTCGTTACTGATACGCCTAACAGTTTAATTGAGCGTGGTCATCTGGATGAAGGAAAGGCGGTTTTGAAGAAGATCCGTGGAGTTGAGAATGTAGAACCAGAGTTCAATGAAATTGTGGAGGCCAGTCGTATTGCACATGAGGTTAAGCACCCGTTTCGCAACCTCCTTTTGCGCCGCAACCGCCCTCAACTTGTCATTGCTGTCCTTCTCCAGGTACATCAGTAAATGAAACACCTGCTGCTCAACTTTTAAACTCATAATTAATCAAAAGAGAAAACTTAAGCATTATGGATATGTTGCAATTGAGCCAAATTAATAAAGGGTTAAAATCACTTAGACAATGTCTGACAATTTTGACAACGTTTTCCATTAAATCAGGTCAAGTTTCATCATAGTTCATACATATGATGTGTATAAATTATAGATTACATTTTACTTGCCGGATGTCAAAATTGTAAGTTATTTTTTACGGTTGTCACAGTTATTAAACTAATCTGTTGTCAATAGATCCCCATTGATAAATACTAGTAAAACTTGAAGTTCTACCATATATGTTGTCAGAGGAACAAAAATGAAGGGAATGGGATAACCATGTCTATGCTTCTATTTTAAGAAAAAAAAATTAATGGTAAGAATTTTCCTTAAAGAGAAATTTGGGGTGCTATGTTGTATACAACTGAAGTTTGTAACAAAAGCTTATCTCATAGATACGTAGCCAATTATATAGAGCAATAAATTGGACGAATTGCTAAATACCATTTTAAACACAAGAGTATACATTTTTTTTCTACAAGCAATCCCACAAGTATTACCACAGGTCAGTTCCAAATAAGTCTAAATCAAAGTTTTAGTAGCAGTGTAGCACCAGATCAACATCAGTCGTCAGTCAGAGATAAAAATAACAACATTGACAATAACTTTTGTTGATTTAATCATCATTTTTTTTTAACTATATTACCTTTTTGTGTTCAGATCTTCCAACAATTCACAGGAATAAACGCAATCATGTTCTATGCTCCAGTTCTCTTCAATACACTCGGTTTCAAGAGCGATGCATCACTCTACTCAGCAGTAATCACCGGAGCGGTGAATGTACTCTCAACACTGGTCTCAGTCTACTCAGTTGACAAAGTCGGTCGACGACTGCTCCTCTTGGAGGCCGGTGTGCAGATGTTCATATCACAAGCTTTAGTTGCCGTAATTTTGGGAATCAAAGTAACTGATCATTCTGACAATTTGAGTCATGGTTGGGCAATCCTAGTGGTTGTCCTGGTTTGCACCTTCGTGTCATCATTTGCATGGTCGTGGGGACCGCTTGGTTGGTTGATTCCAAGTGAGACTTTTCCGTTAGAAACACGGTCGGCTGGACAAAGTGTGACAGTATGTGTGAACCTCCTCTTCACATTCATCATTGCACAGGCATTTCTGTCCATGCTTTGCCACATGAAGTATGGGATATTTGCATTCTTCTCCGGATGGGTTATAATAATGTCGATCTTTGTTCTATTTCTCCTGCCCGAGACTAAAAATGTGCCGATTGAGGAGATGACTGAGAGGGTTTGGAGGCAGCACTGGTATTGGAAGCGGTTTATGGATGATGACGAACAGGCATTTAATGGAGACACTGAGAAGAACGGTGGGATTTCGTCTAATGGTAAGAACGGAGTCTAACAGTAGACATGCCACAATAGAAAAAGAAAATACCAGTGGTACCTGCGGAATATAACAACAGGTGCTAAATTGTCAGGAGAGAGTAGAGCTTTGGATCTGGATTGGGTAAAGATGTCTCCATAGACTTGTTTATACAGTGTAGGTGTAAAACTTGAGATAATAGTTGGTTTACTTTTATAGATTTCTACATGTTGATGTCGTACTTCTTATAATAATATATAGGCAGGCACCAGTTTCTGCTCTTGTTTTGCTAGCTCAATTATGTTTTACTTTTACCATGTGTTTTGGCCCAGTGTACGATCTGAAACTAATGATGTGCTCTCTGATGACAATGGTGCTGGTGTTAGTTCCTGGCTTCCTGCAATGAAATTCTCACTCGAGCATTTCGTCGAACACCCTCCGTGCACTATCATAACACTAAATAGAGTTAACTATCGAGGAAATGAAATAACGCCTGGTGTTTAACAGAAACCCCGATCCTTATATATGTTCATAAAAACATCTGAAACTACAACTACAACATTTGTCCATCTGTTCATACGGATTGAGAATTCCATGACTGGGCTGAAGTTTTTTATTTTCTGATGTTGTTTATTGGGCTTGTTATGGGTTTTTTCTCACACAGCTTGTTAATGTTCTCATGCGCTTTGTATATTTACGGGCTCCAGCCTAGTACACGGACAGTAGAAATATACAACTGTTGTACCGCGCATTGTTCGGCAGCAAAATAAAGTACTATTTTTTATTTTATGGGAATAAAATCTTATTGCCGTAAAAATACAGTCGTAAGATTTTATGGGATGAAATCTCAAGGCCACAGATTTGCGATCTGTAGACATTCATACTCACAATAATCTAGAAAATAGACGAAAAGAAGTGTTTAGATGGCACTATATAAAAAATACTATTTTTTATTTTCTCAAATCTTTTTATATTGACGAAAAGAAGTGTTCAGATGGCACCAAAATTTAATTGAAGCTAGACATACTATTACAACATTTAACTAGATATAATAAAACATATTTTCTAATAAAGTAAAATTTAATTTATACAGATAAATAAAAATAAATAGAATTACATAAAATCAATGACATTACTATTTCGACCTTCCATTAAAATGCACAAAAGACGAGTTATTAGATTTATAGAAAATGATCAATAGATAATAAAGCTTACCAAAAATTAAATAATATCACAAAAAAATGCCCAAACCCTCGCGTCACGGAACCAACTTTTCTGCTTTTCTGATCCGAGCCATTCAAATTGTTAAGATTTGTGCATGAAAAAGTTACTTTATCGAGATACACAAATGGAAAATTTTAAATGATTCGGATCAGAAAAGCAGGAAAGTCGGATCCTCGCGTCACACCCTGTCTGAACATACTCGCATATAAATAATAATTTCAATTATTATTATTGAATAGTAATCTAATGTACATAATCACTGATGCATAAAAATGTAAACTGTTAGATAAAGAGTAATCTAATGTCCATAATCATTGATACACTGAGAAGAACGGCATCAACTTTTAGATTCGTACTTAAATTAACAAGTGTAAACTGTTGGATAAATTTTGAATCATCTTAATTATAAGCATAGAAAAATTGTTGAGATTTTGCCTTCACTTTGAATGCCATCAAAAGAGAGATTAAATCACCAAATTTTGATCCGCTAATTTTGCTAGCTTTTGATACATATCAAGATAAAATTAAAATGATGTAATTTTTTTTTAATATTCAAGCTTATATAATTTTCTTAATTAAATTGATCTCAAAAACTAACATCATGGCAACATTGTGCGGTCTTGTACATTTCCCTACTATGTGTAATCGTGACATTGATGCAAGTAGAGATATATTAAGCAGAGAAGGCTCAAGAGGCATTTTTACAAAGTTGGGAACCTGGTAGGATGATTAACAAAGGGGAAGCTGGACTTACAATACAGTATCTATCTAAATTTGCACTTTGCTGTGTCCATTTTCAACATAAGATCTCTTATCTCATTCTCCATTCTAACTTTCATGCTGAAGAACTGTTTGTAGGTTCTCTCTAGTGATTGCAACTCCTCTTGCTTCCTCTTTTGCTTCTGTTCTAACTCGTGTAATTTGAGATTCGCTACCCGATTGGAATACTCTTCGTCAATTCTTGTGCTTTTGGCACGGATGATTTGTTTTAAACCCTCGGCCTCTTTTCGTGCATCGTCAGAGCGTTCCTGGTACATCTTCGATTCAGCTTGTTTGAGCTTGACTAGGCGATCAAGTTCATCTGTTACCGGCTTTTTCTCGAGATTTGTTTGTGGAAGCCACGGTATTTCTTTGGTAAGAATTCTTGATGGTTCCTTTTGAGGCACAATAGTTGAACAAGACTTGATGGCATTCGATTCAGCATCTGCAATTTCGAGGATTGTAATGTAAATAAATATGCATTTGATTGAACTATAAAAGAATGTCTTACTGATTGCAAAAAAGAGAGAAAACTCTCCTTAATATTGTGAAGCTCCTAACAACATATAGTCATATACCATATATTTCTGTCGGGAATGCTCAGAAATACTGAGAAAGAGAATATTTTGATCATCGTCTCCATTAATTTTTTTACCTCAGTTAATTTTTATTTTATTGTACTTCTAAATTTCAATTACTCTCATATCAATACATCAGTTAATTTAATTGTAATTTCAACTTCCCCCTCAGTCCCTCTGCCAGATTTGAACTCATCAGACCAACAATTACAAGGAATTCAACAAGAAGAACTAAATATTTCAATGATAGAAAGAATATGACTAGCTTACCAGCAAAGAAGCCCAAGAGAAATCTCACAACCTCGGCACGATCAGCACCACCTTCAAGCCTCGACAGCATCGGTCCGACCAAATCCCTCAACCTTCTACCCCTCAAATCCTCACTTGAACCAAAAATCTTCCTCACAAAACGAAGCTCCCTTGCCAGAACCTCCACCTTCCACTCCTTGGCGCACGTCTTAAAAACCTCCTTAACAAACCCAAACATCTCTGACGGGTGCCCACATGCTGGGCAGTAAAACTGTGTCTGGTTCTCACTTCCTCCTGGCCTGATCAGCAAGTTGCGCAAGCCGCACTCCGTGTGGCACCAATGGAGGCACACATCACACCCAACCCAGCTGCATGTGTTTGATGCCAGGTCAAAGTTGGCACACAGCATGCACATGCACAAACTACAAAAACCGTTCCTATTTTTGCAGACCTTGCATTCGCAGTCATCTACTGGCACTGCACTTCGGCAATCAAGGTTGCGACATTTGTTGTTTAGGAATATCTCCACCAGATCAGATGTGGAGACTGCACTGCTCCTTTTGATGTAATCTGGAAGACCGGTTTTAAGAACCAATAGTATTTCTAGAAGTACACGGGGGCATTTTGGTAAGGTGTCAATTGTTAGGTCAGACCTCCTAAGAAGCGCCTCTTGTAATGCAGTTACATGTGATCTTTTATCGGCAGTTGTCACTATTTCACAGATGGCATGCTTTAGATATGAGACTGAATTTTCCTTCATTTCTTGAAGCATTCTTCCAGTTAGATGCAGAGGCTCATACACTATTTTTGATATCACTTTCTCAATTACACCTGCACGGTTATTAAATGACTGGCTCTCACTCTTCAAAAGTTGTCGTCTATCTCTACTGTGCTCATCAGAAGATAATCGGCTAGAGAAACTCGAATTTCGGGCAAGGGTAGCAACCTTGTTAAGTGATGAGTTGTTTCGTTGAAGTACTGGTGCTTTTGCAACATGTACAGTCTCATGCTTGACCTCATCTGTGATTTTAGGTTGCCAAATAGTGGTAGGAACTCCATTTATGATCTGTTCAACTGGCTGGAACAGAGGCCGACTCTTAACCGACTGCTCCAAGTTCTCCAATGAGTTCTGGTTCATGGAGCAGCTAGGATTATGAACAAATTGTGAACCCGAGAAAGATACAGAAGCTGTAAATGATGTGGTAGGTAATGACTGGACGCTTTTCATATGGGTCGGTGGGGGTGAGTTGGGTCTAATTTTGGAATTTTGGCAATCTAGAGAGATACCAGGCAGTCCAAGAGAAAGATCAAGCTTATCCATCTTCATCTTCTCATCGTCATCTTTCAAATCATCCCCACCATTTCGTCTAGGTTCCGGACGAAACATCAAGTCAAAACCCCTACATCTGGACCCCTCCATATCAGTGTCCAAATCTACAGCCAGGCCCTTACCTTTTTGCTGGTAACTTGGCTTATTGGCTAGTAGATTTAGTGTGTTATTCTCACCTACAACCTCTTCTGTCTGGCACAGCAAATTAGTGGCATATTTCTCCGGCGAATTCGTACCACCTTGCATCTGTACATCTTTATGCCTATCATTATCAACCAACACAGCCGCATATTTTCCTTCTCTTTCCCTATCTTTCTTCCCATCCTCATACATGGGTTCTTCATCAGATATGTGCAGTTTATCTTCCTTCTGTGATAACTCAGGCTCCACCTTGTTCTCTCCCTCTCCTTCTCTGGTTAATTCCTCACTAGATACTTTATCAGGCTCAGTTTCCTCACTAGATACTCTCTCAGGCTCAGTTTCCTCACTGGATACTCCCTCAGGCTCAGTCTCCTCACCAGATATTTTCTCATGCTCAACCCCAGAAGTATCTTTTGCTAAATTTTCCAAATTATCACCTGCAAAGTGACCTTTCTTCTCAGAAATTGCTTCTGTTTGGTCATCCATTGAACCAACTTCCCTGTCCTCTTTTGCATCCTCCTCTATAGCACTCTTCTTCGCCTCAGCTACAGATTCTTGCATCAGCTCAGGCTTGAGCTCTCCTTCTTCCATTTCACTTCCGTTAGAGCTCTCTTTTCTTGCTTCTTCCTTCATCTCCTCCAATTTACTACTCCTCTCACCACTAGAACAATTATCCCTTGATCTAACGTTCCCTCTAAGCTCTTTGCTATGGATTTTACTAGCTCTACTCAGCGCCTCAAATTCTTCATCACCGGCACCTCCAAATCGACGCCATGAAGATGATGACCCGCCGCCATGTCGTCTATGGCGGTCCCCTCTCTCGGACCGAAACCCCTTGGGATAGAAATCCCTTTTCAAGCCAGAGGTAAAACAAGAACCTCTATACTTGTCTAATCCGCCTCTCCTCCTGTCATACGGCATACCCACCCCCGAGCTAGAACCAGAACCTGAACCCGTCCCCGAGCCGGAACCATCTCCTTCATACTCGACGCGCCGTCTCCGTTCATCAAGCTTCAAGTAGAATCTCCGGCGAGACCTCTCGCCGCTTCCGCTGCCGCCACCGCCGCCGTCTCTGTCCAGATCGTCGTCGTACGACCATGGTCGTTTCATAATCACACAAATTCCAGGCGTAAGGAGGTAAAATTGAACTAAATCCTGGGTAGGTGAAATGGAGAAATGGGTGAGGTGTGAGTGGTTGGGAGAAACGGAAAGGAGAGAGATTTGCGTGTAAGAAGAAAGGCGTGCGAAGCGGGGTTTGCAAATAATCGCTTCGCTACCTTCTTCTTATTGATTCAGTCAACGCCTATCATTAAATGCTGGTCGAAAGAGGTACTTGTGCGTATTTAATTGGGCCTCGTACTACCCGGCCCAAGGAATTCTCCTCCGTCAGATCGAGATCGTGCCGTCGATATCTATTTTGGGTTCGCGAGGTAGCTCCCTTGCAACCATGTGCAGGGGCGGTGGCGCGCGTCAGTGCGCACTGACGCTTTCGTCGCCGAGTACGCCAATCCTAACACAGAACAGGAAACTGATCTTCGTATTTCAGACACGTAAGCAAAGATATTTTAAAACTGAAACGGGGTGAGGACTGAACGTAGGAGAATGCTTTCCGCTGTTTGAAGTTGTGTACTGGGATGAGGTTTGGGTAGATGAGAAGTTCTTTTTGACTGGGATGCCAGACGGGATTGACGCATTGGGAGTATCGAATTTTGACTTTTTTGACCTGGCATGCGCTTCACACGATTCTTTAGTCGTCCTTTGTATTCTTTGAAGTAAAATTTTGCGGACTAATGTCGTCATGCCTTCTACTAAACCCGATTATTTTAGTCTATCATGGAAGGTTATCGCTATTGCTAACCGCATTAAATATTAAAGAAAGATTAAATGAGGGGCCAGGTGAGGACTGGTGTAGACCCGTGTTCCCCGGCAATTGTTCTCTCGTCAATACCTTCCATTAAGGAGTAGATAATTTGATAGAAATAGAATATCACAAAACAAAATTCAAATTAAAAAAATATTTTACATCGTCTAAATAAACTATATATTTTAAAATCTTATACTATTTGATCGCGGATTAAAACAATTTCTTTGTAAGCTAGATTTCCCATGTTATTCTATCTGCGAATTATAAGAATTATAAAATTAGAAAGTCACAGGAAATTTTTTTATGATTTGAAATCTAATTTTTATGATATTAAATAATTAGATGACTTTATCCGATCTTCACTAAAAATATTTTCAAATCATTTTTTACAAATCCAATCATTTTTCTATCCGTGATCTGCGCGCCTACAGTTTCTTTTTTTCATAGTGGTTCGCCATTTATAAAAAGGGCTAAAATATGATGCCGTCAGATTGACACCGTCCGATTCGTGATCCGACGGACAAAATATGGAATTGCCGCCATTTGCAAGGGCCCCTTTGTTTCTGGGGATTCTCTGTAACGTTATCAAGTCGACATGGTGCTATATCATGGCAACACGATTGATCACACCGAAATAAATAATAAATTACGTTAATCAGGATCAAATGCATCCATTGAAGAGTGAAGCTACGGTACTATGCGTAGCACAGTTTGGTCCGTGCTACGGCTCAATATTTGAGTTTTCAAAATTCTAACGGTTGATCCGAACCGTTCAACATGATTATAAAATGAATATTTACTTGCAAATCAAATTTTACATATTTTCGAATTTTTTACTATTTTTTTAGATAGGTAGAAAATTACTTGATCTGGAAATTCTAGACCATCCAAAAATAGTGATTTTCTACCTATCTAAAAAAATAGTAAAAAAATTCGAAATAATGTAAAACTTGGTTTGCAAGTACATGTTCATTTTATAATCATGTTGAACGGTTCAGATCAACCGTTAAGATTTTGAAAACTCAAATATTAAACCGTAGCACGAACCAATCCGTGTTATGCATAGTACCGTAGCCTCACTCTCCATTGAATCTAACTATTCGGTAAAGTTTGGATATAAACATTTTTTTAACAATATAATTAACATAATATTTATTAATACGATTAGACAATGAGTTATTGACTCGTTGTGAGAGAAAGTACTGGTCGATGGCCAGCCTCCGCTCGTAACTCTAATCGGAAAAAAAAATTGTCTCCTCTATGGTTGCTGGTCAGTTGATATTGAAGATCATCGGTGTCTATAATCAAAGGAGAGAGTTTGTTTATTTTGTTGTTTTAGATGTTTGTGTTGTTAGATGTTGAATTTTAAATGTGATTGTTTTTAGAGAAATTTTTTTAGAAACCATAAAAAAAAGGGTTTTACCAAACAAACTTAATTGTTTTGGCTTTTACAAAAATCATAAGAACTAAGATGTCCTTTCGGTCCGAAATATTTTTTTTTGTACCAAATTGTCATTTCAGTCTGAGACGTTTTCACAAGTTTTACCCCAACAGCTACATCATTTTTTCAAAAAAAATTCGAAATCTGTGAAAACAGCTGGGACCGAAATAATAATTCAGTTCAGAAAAAAAGACACTTCGAAATGGCATTTCGGTTCTTATGATTTTTCTAAAAACCAAAGCAATCAAGTTGGTTTGATAAATTATTATTATTTATTTATGGTTTCTAAAAAAATTTCGTTTTTAGATATTGGTATTTGGCGTAGATGATGTTCTGGATGTAGAACAATAGGTGTCATTTTATGTTTTAATTAATGAAAATTATATTTAACAACCGATGCTAAGGTTTCAAAAAAGAAATTCGAAAGTGTTGGATTTCTCAAAAACATATATTTATTTTATGAGCAAATATTAGCACGACACATGAAACACACAATCAGTGCAAAAATTTGAGAGGAAAAAAAAAACTAATTTTATTGATTTCTGATGTAATTTCAATCTCTTATAGAGCGTCTATTTATAGGCTACATAATTTAAAGGATAATTCAAATATTTCCTTATGATCCGCTATATATGATAATTAATACCGATTGATAATCTATCTCAATGTAATTGATCTCTAATTGATTTTTTTATATTCAACACTCTTCTCGAGTTAAGATAGTAGAATTCAACTTGCGTGTAATTATTTTTTTGTTGACTCTTTTCTCTAACTCATTAGCACTGTCTTCGCACTTATCGCTTAGGTGGCCATCTTCGATTTTTTTTTTTTGAAAACTAACATGTGTCTGCATCTTGCTGCTTGGTTCGTCGTTGGTCGTTGTAACTCTGTTAATGCAATTACATCAATTGATATGCTATATATATATATATATATTAATTAACAGCAATTGATCTCTAATTAATATTCTATTAATGCAATTGATCTCCAATTGATATATCATTAATGTAATTGATCCCAATTGATTTTTCTTTTTATCTTCAACAGTCAAGATAAATAAAAAGAGAAAAAACAAATCAAGCGTATGTAAGTATATAGGTGTAAATAATACGAGGCGATTAAAAAATTTGAAAACTTAAACACTTTTGATGTATTATAAATTTGCACAGATTTATATTTATGCGGGTATATATGCAATAGAACTGCTAATGAAGTTGTAATTTGGATGTATCATAATTGTTATAAAATGTTGAAATAAGTATGCATTATGTTCATATGCAGTCTGCAACGACTGTGAATATATAGAGGAATGGAGAACCTTCAAATCTGGTTAGTTTTTACAAACCTCATTTTCAAATAATCGAACAATTTTAATCGTCTTTGTAAATTATTCTTCAATTTTTACCATAACTACAAAAAAATAATATCGAATCCCATAATCTCTGTGGACCTCTTGGAATATGTAATATCGAATTCCATAATCGTTTTCATATGTAAAATTTTACTTAGAATATGTAATACAGTAATAGCAATTTCCAACGTTTTTTTGAATTTATTGGACAGAGACCAGAGTCAGCGATTTCCAACGTTAAGAGTTAAAATATGCCTCGTTGGAAATCCACAATACACTGGTACTACGTCCGTGTTATGCCGAGATTTTTATTTTTACCCAAAAACAACATTATTTTAATATAAATAATCAAGTTTCGGAAAAAAAATTATTTGTACCCAAACCGTAAATAATATTTACGGTTTGAATTTTTTTTTTTTTTTTTTTTAGAGAAAAATAGCTAAAATACTGAAATAAAATATAACACAAAAAAATCGAATTGTTTTTTAAAATATTTGTTAGAAAATACGTTACGAATAGGGCCGATTTTGTGCTAAAATACGGTAAATTACAATAATTATGCTAAAATACAGTAAATTTACTAAAATGCTGAAATTATAATAATTATGTAGAATTATGCTAAAATACGGTAAATTAAGCTAAATTACGTATGAATTGGACCGATTTTGTGGCATCTTTCATAAATCATAAAAAATAGTAAAAAAATTTCAAAAAATAATAAAAATTGGTATTCTACAAGTTCGTTAGATAACTAATTTACTGAGCTACGTAGATTGAAGAATAGAAATGAAAATCTTAATCGGAAACTTCAACTGAAGTTTTGAGGCCCTTCTCTTTGTTTTTTGGCGATTCTGAATTTGAAAAACTAGCAAAGCAAGTACGGACGCATGCGTATTTTCACAAGCTTTCCGAAAAGTGGTCATTTGCTGAAATCGGACACTCGAGCGCCGTTTTATGGCCGTTTAAAGTTTCGTCGTTGTTTTTCGCCTTTTCAGTGAAAATATCATCCCAATTCATACGTAATTTAGCGTAATTTACCGTATTTTAGCATAATTTTACATAATTATTGTAATTTCAGCATTTTAGTACATTTACTGTATTTTAGCATAATTATTGTAATTTACCGTATTTTAGCACAAAATCAGCCCTATTCGTAGCGTATTTTCTAACAAATATTTTAAAAACAATTCGATTTTTTTGTGTTATATTTTATTTCAGCATTTTAGCTATTTTTCTCTAAAAAAAAAAAAAAAAAAAATTCAAACCGTAAATAATATTTAAGGTTTGAATTCCGAATTCAAACTGTAAATATTATTTACGGTTTGGGTACAAATATAATTTTTTCAGAAACTTGGTTAATTATATTAAAATAATTTTTTTTTGGGTAAAAATAAAAATCTCGGCGTGTTATGCCCCTGATTGATCATATTCATACCAATAAAATATTCTAATTGCACTTGGCCTCTAATTAAAATATTCTAATTGCCACAAAGGACAATTATTTATATTGAATTAAAAAGTCTTATAATTGTACATATTTCTACATTTAAATATAATTTATTTAACAAAAAAACTTCAACATCTTCTTATTTAACAATACTTATTGGAAATCTGACTGTATGCAGCTTTTAATAGAATTTAGATCCGGATGTCATTGCGCAGAAACAGCTAAAAAGTTGTGTTAAGAGTACCGTAAGTGTACTCACCAAGAGGTGTTAACGAGCACAACTTCAAAAGTTTATTAGATTGTTTTCGAATGATAATTTTAAACCGTTGAAATTCATATACTTCATGAGTGATGCATATACGTAAATTTTTTTGGAAGTTTCAAATTATTTAGTACAAAAAAATAAACCTTTTATAAGTTGTTTTATGTATTCATTTTTTTTTTTCTTTTTTGACAGCTTGATCTTGTACTGAATGAAATCGAAACTTTCAAAATTTTACATGTACATATATCACTCATGAAGTAGATAGATTTTAACGATTTGAATTCGTCATTTGAAATCAATTCAATAAATTTTTAAAATTGTGCTCACCAACCTCTTTTAGTGAGAAAATCACACCCTAACTTTGCCCCTACCTTACTCCAAAAATATAAATTGCTAAAAGGTTGGGTTAATATTGAATCGGGGCATGTAGCAAGGGTTGGGTTAATTTTTGACAAGGACACACCGAAGAGAATTTGTATACTATTTTATAGTAGATATTTAAGTACCCAATGCAAAAAAAGCATATTTTCTACAAATAAACCTATATCATATGTCATGATGCAGTTTTTTATATACTGAGGGTCTGTTCGGCAGCACAGTGGGCTCGGGAAAAAAAAATTTTGAACTTATTTTTACTGTTTACGTGGGAAAAAAAAAAATTCAGTCTGAGTGAATTTTTTTTTTTCCACGTGAACAGTAAAATTTGGAGAGCAGCCGAACAGGCCCTAAATTAGTTAAGTTATACGCCAGAAAATGGGAATATATATTTCTAACAAATAAACATATAATACGTTACAATTTGCCAACTTCATGTAAGATTTTAGACATTATGATTATGATTTTAATCTTTAATGTTTAAAAAATATCATTTAGTCTTGGTTTTTTTTTAATATCAAGAGATATTGAATTCTTTTTTGAAATAAAGATGGATCCTAATAGCCAATTATATATGTCAATGATAAATTTTTCATTTGAATTTTAAACCTGCTGCTACCTTACCGCACATATGAAAAGTACTGTTCTTTTATTTATCTCATCATACGGATGAAAAATATTTTCCTTTTATTTATCTCATCATTAATTTAACATTGTAAGTGATATGAATGTAGCCGTACAAGTAATCAAATTGATATGAACACTAATATTACCATACACGCCATCACATATCGATATCAATTAAATAGAGAATCAACACCCGTGACATTAGAAATTAATTGGAATATAACATTAGAGCGAGGTTTGCGTGTGCTAAGCTTGCTAAGAGAATTCGGTGAATTTAAGTCCAAAATTTATCAAATTGATTTTAAATAATGAATTCACACGGTTGAAACAGATCTATTTCCCAACTAATACATGTACATGCAAAAAATATAAATTTTTAAATTCATTTACTACAAATTTCATTTGTTTCTCACAAATGCTCTACCTTCTCTATGATGTGAACTTAGTTTTCATGTTTGATTTGGTCCTTTTAGTTTAGATTTGAGAATTTCATTGATTTTTCTGTGATGTTTGAATTTGTATTAGGTGCGTGCTATGTACACTTATGTGCTATAATGTTTGTGAGAACAACTTATGAGTATGTGATGTAAGAACATTTGTTAGAGGTTGTGTGTCAGCTGTTTGGTATCAATTCTCTGTTAAATGGTTTTAATTTTAATGAAATTGTTGAATATCTCTCACTATTTGTCAAAACACAAATAATGAAAAATAAATGCATTAAAATACTTAATTTTTTTTTACCACTTGACTTTCTAATTTGTACTAAATGAATTCGAAAATTTCAAAATTTTACATTTACATGTATCACTCGATAAACGAGGAGTAGATTAGTTTCAACAGTTGTAATTTATTATTTGAAACTAATCCGAATTTTTTTATAAGTTAAAAGTTCATCAAGCCATCTCGTTGAGTCTAGCTTAAGCTAGCCTCCCTTTTGTAATAGAGGAGGGATCCGATTACACCTTTTTTGGTGACACACTTTGACACCTACTATTTTCAAAGTCCAAATAGTCGATTCAAACTGTTCAACATGATGGATATATTAAAATGTGCTTGGAGATCAAATTTTACATTTTTTTGAATTTTTTTGCTATTTATTAAGATGGTTACAAAAATCGTTGTTTTCAGACCATTGAAAAATAGCGATTTTGTAACCATCTTAATAAATAGTAAAAAAATTCAAAAAAATGTAAAATTTGATCTCCAAGTAGATTTTAATATGGTGATCATGTTGAACGGTTCGGATCGACTGTTTGAATTTTGAAATCGCAAAATTGACCTATATAAAAAACGGTGTCATGATGTGTCACCAAAAAAGATGTAATTGGATCCCTCCTCTTTGTAATATTATGTACATTTCGTAGTCAATATCAACGTGACTTACATAAATACTAACATGAAATATCATCCAATCTTTACCGTTGACGGTGATGATGATATAATTGAGAAATAAGAATCTATATGATAATTCTATAAATTTAAAGAGTAAAAGTTTTAGAAGTTATGACCAAATTTTATATAACATACTCTAATTTTAATTACGTGCTCGGAATTTCAAATTGAGTCCTATCTTTCAGGTTATTTTTCTTTTTAGAACTGAGCAGGGTCAAGTCTTTACTTTTATTAACCATAATCGGTTACAGTACGTGGTTGAGTTTCTGAGGAGAAACTCTATCTTTCAGTTTTGTTTAATTTTTCGATTGAAATTAAACTTTAACCATCTTCATTATTTGAATTCAAACATGTGATCCTCTACACGTCCAAAATTTACGGGATCCTTCCACAAAATAATGTGACGATTTCACATTATTTTCTTAAATTTTTATGAGTTGCATAAAGAATTTAACGTTGACAAATTTTTGGCCCCTATCATTTTATTAACATTTTAGATGATCTGATACAATGCGTTGTAAATATGAGAAATTGAGAAATATTTTTCTGCAATTATAAGATTTTCCTTTCCTATCTGGTGAAAGGTTGTTGTAAATCGGCAATGATTGCGTCCAATCGCAATAAATAATTAAAACCAACTGTTTTAGAATGAACTATCACGATGCACTTACTTTATAGCTATGGATCAATCAAAATTTAGATATGATTCCGTAAAGAAACAGCATGAAGAGTCCACCACGAATTGTTTTCTGGATCTTCTGTCACATTTTCAACAATTGAAGAAGTAACTTATCCGCCACACTTATAGCTACAAACGAAATACGGTGGAGGATCCCAAAAGTCACTGCTGACTGCTCATTTTTTATCACCAGCCGGCAGCCGGCTGGAGCTGTAGGCACTTCCATTTCACCGGTGCATCAATATGGCATGAAAAAAAAAAAAAGCTTACCATCTGTGCGGGACAAGCGTTGCAGGCTTTGTTTTAGAGGCTTACTGTCGCAATTGTAGTTGACACGAGCTGATTCTGGGCTACAACATGGTTCGGTCGTCTCTGTCTCATCTGGGCTGGGCTGAAACACTGACTTTCATAATTAATGGTGCAAACTTGAAAAGGACTTCTCCATGGAGCAAACAAATGGAGAAGACCCACCAATAACTACTACAAGACGAAAAGAAAGGGTTACTTGAACGGCTCTCGCTTCTTATCCTATTTGCACAGTCAATTTTGGTGATCCATTTTCCATGGCTTCCATCCTGGGCAACATTTCAAAAACCACTCCACACCGGCCGATCTTGCCATCGTCGAGGCCGAGACACTTCCACGTCTGTCTCTGCCGCCTACCGACTGAACCAAACAAAGCCCGGTGGCTGGCTTCCATCGTGAAGTTGTACAAAGATGCTCTGGATGGAGGGAAGGGCTTGAGAGAATGTCTAAGTCCGAAACAGAAAGGCGATTGGAAGGACTTGGTCTTGATGAGCCTTTCTTTCGCAGTGTATATATACGTGTCTCAGCAGATTGTCTGCACCTACTGTGCTTGGATCTCCATGCTCAATCATACTTAATATATATATAACTTTTAGTTATATACTTTTTTATCTTGTAGATATTATGGCATAGTCATTGTAGTTAAGACTACCATGTAAATTCGGGATGCGAATAAAAGCTCAGAAGCTTGGATTTCCATCCAGCTAATTAAAACAGTTGTAATAAAAAGTTTCTGTTTGATATTTAATTAATAAAAAGTTTCTGTTTGATATTTAGTTGACAGTTTAAGATCCAATGAACACCCCTAAGTTGAACAATTTAATTGGAAATAGTAAACCAAAAGATATCATACTTTATACAGAGAAACGTTAGTACTCATTAGTAAAGCATAACAAAACTGATTCTTTCATTAGTTCATTGCAATTATGTTATGCTCATGGTTGTACATGACATATTTCTCCCATTTAAGAGAGAGCATGTTCTTTTTCATTATTATCAGAAGACGCTCACTTGTAGCAGTTTATTTTTATTGTTTCGGGAAGTTGCTTATGTCAGTGAAAGGGGCTAGCTTGGGCTTGTGGCTCGGCGACTTCTTCAAGCGACAGACAAGGGCATGCTTTTGATACTCCCTCTTATGATCAGATACTGGTATTTGCCGTTGGCCATTTAATTTCATGTTGGATCGGCATGTATCAGAATTTTCTTGCGAGGTTTTCTGAACAAGACACTCAATCTTCATGCTGCGCAACTTGTTTTGCAATTCTGAAACTCTCTTCTGCAACTCTTCCACGTTATTTTCAGAGACTTTTGCTTGATGCTTCCACTCAATTACCTACCACGTGTGCATATTGATAAGTTCAACAACATATTTTTTTTGGTATTAAATAAGTAAGAATACCTAATTTTTGCAAAGCCATACTGTATGCTTGAATTTCTCAACATAAAATAAAACAAAAGGGCAAGGTACAGAGCACCACTCAATACCGCTCACAGTTCAGTTCAGACTTCAGATAGTGTTCAACTGGGCCTTTTGGCAAAATGCATTCAAACATAAACAGTAACATATTTTGCAACAGGTCTTAGCAATAAGTTGAGTTCACCCAACACATTTTTCTTTCTTTTTTGTGGAAGGGGGAAAAAAAGTAAATTCAAGCAGACAAAAAGGAAAAATGAAAACAAAGAATATATGCATTCAAACATAAACAGTAACATATTTTGCAACAGGTCTTAGCAATAAGTTGAGTTCACCCAACACATTTTTCTTTCTTTTTTGTGGAAGGGGGAAAAAAAGCAAATTCAAGCAGACAAAAAGGAAAAATGAAAACAAAGAATATATGGGTAACAAGAAGCTTTTCCAAGAAAACAAACAGTTCATTACATACTTGGGCATGAAGAGAACGAACATTAGTGTCAGAGGCAATGGCTCGGCGTTGCCACAAATCTCGGGATGATTGGAGTTCCAGCATCTCCTGTCTCACTTGCTCCAGCATAGCTTGCATCTCGGTCCATTGCTCAGATTCCACCTTCACCTGCTCCATTATTTTCCCTACTACTTCCCGGCACTCACACCTGCTGCTGGTTTCTGCACCTATTTTTCCACGATCCTCTGCCTTAACCTGCTGTGAAAATATATGCTATTCAAAAAAGAAAAAGACTGTTCAATTTTGAATTTTTGATGTCCTGATTAATGGTCTGTGAAGCCATTGATGATTAAATCACAGTATTCGCATGTTACTCTGCTGCAGTGTTAGTTGTGCAAGTATTATAATACCATAGCAGCGGATTTGAATTAGCATAATGACAGAGAGAAAGCCCTCATGTCAGGATGACAATTACATCCCAATAAATTTGTTCAGTCAGAGTTATTGTAAGTTCAAAATAAGACTATTTCTGGAAGAATATTATATGCTAGAGTTATTATAGGTTCAGAGTTATTGTAAGTTCAAAATAAGACTATTTCAGGAAGAATATTATATGCCTGGAGTTATTATAGGTTCAGTTCTTGAAGCAGAACATGTAACCTAACACAAATGTAGCAACTCAAATTCAATGAAGTACAAATGTTGTAGGGTACATTTCCAGAAGGTGAATATTTTCAAAATTAAAATATTCATATTACTTTTTTCAAACAAAAACAACAATTATCAAATAAAGAAAACAACGGCTAATGCCAAAATAATAAGAATATTATACCACTACAGATGTTGGAGTGATTGAAAAGCCTCATAAATCTCTAGCTATATTGTGCCACCAGGCTTGAACCCATGACTGCCTTAATAATCTCTAGAGCTTACGAGTTGAGCTACTAGCTCGGTTTCTAAATAACACTATTTACTAGACTACTGTATAAATTTTAAAAACTCATCTATAAATTCGATTCATCATTAGACTTCTATCTTAATATCACCATTCTCATGTTAGCATGATGTTGCTCATAATGCACCCAATTCAAGGAAAATGTAAAATGTAATAGGTGGATGAATTCTCCATTATGTTTAGCAAGAATAAGCCTGCCAAGGATATTTCAATAGCTAAATTCATAAATTGTGTTCTAAAGCTAACCCAAACATTCTCAGATGCTAGCATCAGAAAGGACAAGGGCCCACTCGAACAAATGTTAAACTTTTAAGTGGATTTTGCAAAGTCCCCAAAAAGCAACAATACTGAAAAGTATTATCGGCCCCTCCAACAGTACCAACTCTGATAAAAGCACATGGCCCAAGCAACTAAAGCCCATTGGTCTACCGTACATATTTCACTAGTACTAAAAAGTTTCTAATGAGGGCCCAGCCGGGTGCACCGTGCATGTGCTTGTTTTTGTCAGGAAACGGTTTGTATTTATTTCTTTGTCCCCTATAAAAAGTGAGTTTAGTTGATCTTTTTCATTTCAGTTCGAAGAATTTATCCTTTTCAAAATATTGCACTAGATGCCAAAGGCAAGTGAAATTCACGTGCTTGCAAAAGTGATATCTAACCCATTTCAAATGAAGTTCTAATTACAAAAATTATGAAAAGAAAAGATTCTTCCATCCTTTTTGTGCTCTTTTAATCTTAGGAAATGATTCACGAATCACGAGTTCTAATTCTATATTTAGTACATCTTGCTCTTATACTGAGGGTCTAATCATGAAAGTTCACGTGAAGAGCACAATATAATCTTCTGATTTTTAACTTTGAGATAACCCAAAAAAATCATTGTTGTTATTTCTATAAATGCAGTTTCTATTATCATTATTACCTTGAAAATTAAAAATTGTTTGCCTAGTTAACTGTGTTCCCAAAACTCTTTTTCAAATGATGTCTTTGTTTCAGATAAGGAAGCGGTCTCTAATAAATTCGATCTATTATTATATCCATATCATTCTGAACGAAGGTTACTGTTACTATATGATCGGTATCACATACTCAGATCTTATCATGCCAGATCAACAGTCTAATAAATAACCTACTTCAGGTCTTCAGCTAAACGAAGCCTGATACAGTTGAGATCACATAGATCTACCTGCACCATTAAAGGCCCTTGAGAAACATGCCCAAAAAGAAATGATAAAACAATTATAAAAAAAAATCCCACAAGATCGTCAGGCACTACTTTAACTAACGGCTACATGCGTAGCTCACCCTGCCTAGTCTGCACTTGTGGGGACCATATCAGACTTCCAACGCCATTTTAAAATTCAAACTGGGAACTCAGAACAAGACAAAACTACCCGACCTCCTCTAACTATTGTCCCCTGGATAGTTTATGGGCTGTATAAGGTCACAGGTCAACGACATCCTACAGAATACCAAGGTTGGTATTTGACGGTGACAAAAAGAATTAGGCCTACGGCCGTGGGCCGTCATTCTCTCCCAAAAAGATAAATGAATTATATTTAATTAACAGGAAAAATTAAGGCAAAATTCACTGTAAAACGGAGAGGAAAATGTAATTCTAAACCAAACCTGTTCTTGCCTCCAGCGTGGCATGAATCCCTGCTCCACCATCCTCTCAAGCTTTCCCTTTGACAGCCCCTCCATTTTTCTCTTAAGCACCTCCACCTTTATATTTTCAAAATTACAAAATCAAGAAATCAAGAAAAAAAAAACAGCAAAAAGAGCAATATATTTCAGAAAAGAAAGGAACTATTTTGGTAAAATTGACAATTTTTTATCAGTAACTAATTACATCGGACATCTGCTCATTCTCATCCTGATCATCTGTTTCAGCAACAACCCGATCAATCTCATCATCTGGCAGTACCTTCTCCTGCCGGTGCAAAACCGGCAGAGTAATTTCGCGTATCTCCTTGATTGCAACCTCCTCGCTAACGGGCATTTTCTCCAATCGCCGACGAAGTGTAGAGGCCTGCCTGTCAAAGTTTCTCCCTCGGCACCTCTGGAGCTGTCGAAAGCTCTGCCTTCCTCCCTCCTTCTCCATTTGCAACTCCTCCAACATCTCTACTAAATCTTGGATCTCTTCATCTAAATCTGTGCCGTCTATCTTCTTTCGTCCCTGTATGAACATGCATTGATCTGTTAGTGCTTTTCACAATAAAAAAATAAAAAAGGGACCAATTTGGATGAGAAAACTAAACATGGCTATCCCACTTTCGTGCATTTGGAGCACTTGGCACCGTTATAATGTCAAACAACAAATTATCTTAAACTTAATTTGATAGAGAAACATGAACTATTAAGTTAATTATCTTATGGCACTCACTGAGACAAGAGACTCCACAGCCGATCTCAGAGCAGACTCCATCTGGCCACGCTGGCGATCAAGCTTACGAACAGCTACCTCACGCTCCACTCTGAGAAAGTTGCATTCAGCTCGGAGCATCTCTGCCTGGAATCGCCACTTCTCCTCCCCTGAATCCTCATCACAATGACGTGGCGGAGACACTGGAGCGGATTCAGCCCGGACTCGCTTTTCTAGGTCAAAGAGAGAAATGAGATTTCGGTCCGGTTTGGTTCTACTGGTTCGACTTGACCGGCTCCTGCGAGGGAGATTGAGGATTCGCGGGGTTTGTGCTGGAGGTTGATGCCATTTTCCTCGCCGAGCTGCCATTTCTGGGGTTTAGAGTCGGTAGTCGGTAGATAAGTTGTATTGAAAATGAGAGAGATAAAAGAGAGCAATAGGGACGGACCGAATGGGTAATATATGCTTTTTCCTTTTTTTTCGAGATGAAGGGGGTGAAAGGGAAAGGAGAGAAAAGGTGTGAAAATGGAGGCGGTGTTTCTCGTTTTCTGTGGGAAAAGGCCACGATTTGAAAGGATCTTGTTGCAATTACTGAAATACCCTTCAACGGGTATTCCCGTTCAAGCCTTTTTTAAATTGATTTGATTAGCATTGGACAGGCCTGGTGATGAGAAATTATCCAATGATAGGCGGCGCATTGCTGTGATTTTCTGATGCATCCAGGATCGTCTGATTTCAATCGACTGAATTAGATCCCGTAAAAGGCATGACACCTTTTTTTTTTGAAAACTTGGTAGTGGCAAAGGCATGACACCTGCTTCTCCAAAACGACACTAGTGAAAGGATTTTGTATCGTATTCAATCGGAAATGCTATCCTCTCAAATGCAAAATAAATTATTTAAAATTAGTGATATTTTTGAAATGTCACTTTACGGATAGGATAGCTCAACAAATATATTTAAATTAAATAAAAACCATTTTAATGATATTAATTAATACAAAATAAAAAGAACCTAAGAATTAAAGCATACCAATGAAAATAAAAAAATAAAAAACTATTTAAAGAGATAAATTTTATCTATTGGCTGGTATCGTTGCTGCTTCAATTAGATTGTTAGTGCTGTTCATTAAAACAAAAAAAATCTTTCAATTCCTGTTCTTCTAAAAATGCAACATCTACAGAGCAAAGTAGTACTGCAATACATTTCTTGCATTTTGGATAGGTATTGATCGGTATTGGGCCAAATAATTTTGCACTGAATCCGAACCATTTTGTGCATTTACTCCAAAACATCGTGTCAATTTCCATATATTGTCGTGCAAAAAATGTAGTGAATAAATAATTAATCTCCTCCTTTGTTACGAATGGCTCAATAAAAGGTGCACAAATGACAAAAGTGCCTTTGATTTAACCAATTTAATTTCAATTTAATGGCTGATGTTTCATTTTGTCGTCAATGGATCAACTGCTGGGTATGTTTAGGGCAAATTTATGAGTCAGGCTATGGTACTATGTACCGTACGGATTGGTCCGTAGTCTGTACTATAGATTAATATTTTTAATTTAAAGTTAAAATAGTTGATGTGAACTGTTCAATATGATCTTTAGAATTTTTAAATTAAGTGGTTTTCTACCTATCTAAAAAAATAATAAAGAAAAATAAAAAAATGTAAACTTTAATCTCCAAATATTTTCACACGAGAATCATGTTGAACGGTTCGAATTAACTATTTGGACTTCAAAATATAAATATTAATATATAGTACAGACCAATAGACGCTATGCATAACACCATAGCCTCATTGCAAATTTATTTATCCCTTTCTTTTCACGATTCTATATTTACGTGCTAATTAAATATTGAGAAGCAAATTAAAATTGTAGTTCTACATCATTGTAAATGTAAAAACAAATAAGAAAATTGATTAATGTATGTTTGATAACAGTATTTTCAAGAAAGACTGTTCCAACTTGCAAGTTTGGATATTCACGACGAAACAAGATGCAGTTTGATGGGTATCAAATCAAATTATGTTTAACTGCTCGGTTAGAGTCATCTAATTCACATAAAAGGTCGTATTTATTTGTGTAAATATTAATACAGGCCGAACAACTCTAATCTGACAATTAATTGAATTTGATTCAATATCCATTGTACCGTCTCCGCTTCTATTCATGACAACTATATTATTCACGCCATGTTGCAGCACGTAAGTGGCAAAACAATAAAATTAATAGTAGCTGTTGCCGATGTGACATAATAGAGAAGCCATTATTAATTATTCCTTCCCAGCCTAGGATTTTATCAAGGAATCTCCTAAAATTGACATACTATTTGTAAGAATATTTTTAAATTAACCTTCTGACTTTGAATAAACAACCGTGAGTAATAGTATTCCTTAAATTTTCTCCACTGCAGTCAGAAAAAATCATATATTAATCTTATTTAATTCTAACTATGAAACGAATTTTATTGTTTCGACTAAAGTCTCTAAATAATTTTTGGGAAGTCTATCGATGCTCCACATGCTAGATGAGGTTATCATATTTATTGTTCGTTAATATTTTTGGTCACCTTGATCAGTGGTACACTTAATTATAATTTTTATTTGACATTATCTCTAATCTTATTATGGTCTTAACACCTATCCAAATCAAGTAAAAAAATAATGTTGTGAAACATAACATTTTGCAAATTAATTCTATGAATGTTGTCTTTGGGAGTTAAGTAACTTAAAGATAATCAAGGAATAAATTTTATCTCTGAGTAAATTCTTGATTTATCTTGCTACGATTTACAACATTAAAATAATTTCATCATCTCGTCCTTTTCATGATTATCCGGTTTATTCCATTACAGAAAGAGTTCCATTTACCTTAATTCACACAATTGAGTAGAACTAGGATGTTTCTAAGATTACTAATTTTTTAGTGAGCTTAATTTTAAAATTTATCGAAATTATTTCAATGACAATGCAAACCGTAGATATCGATCTACATATGCGTTTACAGGCTGAATTTATTATTTTTCAAATTAATTTACTATAAAGTCAAGTTATAAAAAAAAAGATTTATAAGTTAATTTTAATATATCTATTTTTTTATCGTTTTTTGACCGCGGATGTTTATATTAAATTAATTCAAAAGTTTATAAATTTAAGACGTAAAGGCTTCTCGTAAAATAAACCAATTTCAACAGTTTGAATTTGATGCCTAAATTCAATCAAGTAGGCTTTAGAATTAATCTCACAAAGACTTAGAGCACCCTAGTTTTACTGAATCTGCATCTTCTGCATTACCCTACTGTTTAGTTAATATCCGGATCGTGCGATTAGAATTCGAGCCAATCTAGTCCATGACTATAACGCACAATAACTCTTTAATATTAATGCGGATTTAAATGGGACGGTCCAGATCTTAACTCAAAATTTAAGTTAGATTAAGAGGATCCGAATTCTGTTTTACACTTTTCCGAATTTTTTATTTATACCCAAAAAATAATAGAAATTTCAAAAAATATCCATGTTAGCTTGAAAATTCGAAAAATACCCAAACCGGAAAAAAAAATTTCCGGATTTGGCCTCTAAATCCGGAAAAAAAAATTTCCGGAAATTGAACTCCAAATCCGGAAAAAAATTTTCCGGTTTTAACATTTTTTTTTTTTTTTTTTAGAGTTTCCGGATTTAACTTTTTTTTTTTTTTTTTTTTTTTTTTTTTTTTTAGTGTTTCCGGAAAAAAATTTTCCGGATTTAACAATTTTTTTTTTTTTTTTTTTTTTTTTTAGAGATTCCGAATAAAAAAATTTAACTTAACAATTTTTTTTTTTTTTTTTTGTAAGAGAAAAATAGCTAAAATACTAAAATCTAACGCTAAAAAATCGAATTGTTTTTTTAAATATTTGTTTCATTAATTTAAAAAAATTCAAAATGATGTAGAATAATTTAGAAATTATCAAAATAGCTAAAATACTGAAATCTAACACTAAAAAATCGAATTGTTTTTTTAAATATTTGCTAGATTACATTTTTTTATATATAATTAGCATATTTATACTAAAACAAGCCAAATTACTTGATTTATGCTGAATTACACTAAATTACAATAATTATGTAGAATTATGCTAGAATACGGTAAAGTACGCTAAATTACGTACGAATAGGGATAATATCTTCACTCAGAAGGCGAAAAAACGACGACGAAACTTCAAACGGCCATAAAACGGCGCTCGAGTGTCCGATTTCAGCAAATGACCACTTTTCGGAAAGCTTGCGAAAATGCGCATGCGTCCGGACTCGCTTTGCCAGTTTTCCAAATTCAGAATCGCCAAAAAACAAATAGAAGAGCCTCAAAACTTCAGTTGAAGTTTCCGATTAAGATTTTCATTTCTATTATTCAATCTACGTAGCTCAGTAAATTAGTTATGTAATTAACTTTTAGAACACCAAATTTTATTATTTTTGGAATTTTTTTTACTATTTTTATGATTTATGAAAGATGCCACAAAATAAGTCCCATTTATACGTAATTTAGCGTAATTTATCGTATTTTAGTAAATTTACCGTATTTTAGCACAAAATCGGCCCTATTCGTAGTAAAAAAACAATTCGATTTTTTAGTATTTCTACACCATTTTGAAATTTTTTAAATTAATGAAACAAATATTTAAAAAAACAATTCGATTTTTTAGCGTTAGATTTTAGTATTTTAGCTATTTTTCTCTTAAAAAAAAAAAAAAAAAAAATTTGTTAAGTTAAATTTTTTTATCCGGAATCTCTAAAAAAAAAAAAAAAAAAAATTGTTAAATCCGGAAAAATTTTTTCCGGAAACACTAAAAAAAAAAAAAAAAAAAAAAAAAAAAAAGTTAAATCCGGAAAAAAATTTTCCGGAAACTCTAAAAAAAAAAATGTTAAAACCGGAAATTTTTTTTCCGGATTTGGAGTTCAATTTCCGGAAAAAAATTTTCCGGATTTAGAGGCCAAATCCGGAAAAAAATTTTCCGGTTTGGGTATTTTTCGAATTTTCAAGCTAACATGGATATTTTTTGAAATTTCTATTATTTTTTGGGTATAAATAAAAAATTCGGACACTTTTACTCCACACAATTGGTGGCAGAATTGTAATTAAAGTGGAATACGAATATAAAATATGGAAAAGCGGATTGAAGGCTGGATGTGATTGTTGTTGTTGTCCGGCCGGGTAATTCCATGCATACTGGGATTCTCTATCTGCAGTGCCGTCGTCGCGTGGACTGATTGATCCAATCAGCTCATGTCAGGTGGCATATCGCTACTGGTTTCCTTTGAATATTTGAACTCGCCTACAGGCTTTACGACAAAATAAAATAAGGATACTCTAGAATGATTCCCTCTAGAATGTTTTGCTACCAGCGATTACTTGAAGAATTGCAGGTCTTTTAAATCCGACATCGGATTCAAATTTGATGTTAGTATAATTTAAGGAGTTAGCTATGCATAAATTGGTTTATACTTTATACTATGGATTAATATAGTAATTTTCAAAATCCAAACAATTAATTGAACAGTTCAATATAATTTACATATGAAAATATACTTGTAAACTAAATTTAATATATATTTTTAATTCTTTTATCATTTTTTAAGATAGATAGAAAATCAATGCTTATAAATGGTCCAAAACATTTAGATTAAGTAAAATTCTACCTATCTGAAAATAATGTTTAAAAATTCTAAAAAGTTGTAAAAATTAATCAATGGGTACTAAAGGTTTAAATAGCGTTTATCGCGTTATAGCGGAACGGCTAAAAAAACAGCGCTATGCCACTATTGCGCCGATAGCACGATAGTTTTTGTGGTCCGAAAACGCTATAGCGTCGCTATTTAGAATCCTGACAAATGCAATTTTGTACAAATAATATGTTGAACGGTTCAGATTAATTGTTTGAACTTTGAAAAAACATCCATAATATGAACTAATATGAACTATACTTTGTTAGTCTCACTCTAATATAATACAAATTTATTAAATTTCTCTACGAGATTCACATGCAAATTATTTCTGATACAATTAAATTTGAGGATTTAAATATGAATTCATATTTACTATTGTAGCGGATTTCGATCGAATTCAAATCAGATCTAGTGTTTACAGCTAAAAATATCTAAATAACAAAATACATGCATAATATACAAATTAAAATAATTATATTACACTCTAAAGACTGCAATTATTTATAATGACTTTATTAATTTGATTTATATGATTAATTTTGATTTAATTTCTGTAAACATACTGATGTATAGTTTCGAAATAGCCAAAAAGCTTTAAACATATTTATAGTATATTAAAATGAAAACATTATTTATCAAATCCTTAATGGATTGGGGAATGGGGATTCATATCGTGCAAAATCTACATGTGAATTCAATAATTTTTGTGAATTATTGGGGGCGGTTTGGTTTTTTTTTTTTTTTTAATATTTTGAGAGACACTATGAAGAACAAGATGCTGAAATTTAACATTAAGAATTCGAATTTTGTTTTTAATATTTGTTAGATTACTTCTTTTGATGTATAATTAGCATATTTATACTAAAATACGCTAAATTACGGTAAACTACGCAAATTTCGCTAATTATAATGAAATACGCTAAATTACGCTAAACTACACAAAATTACGCTAAATTAGGTCGATTTTGTTAATGAGATTGAGAATTTGATTACATGATTCCTTGTTAAATTTGTTAATAAGCATAAAATCTATTGAGACTTAACCATCGTTGTTTTTATAATGAAGCATTGATGTTTCGTTAGCCTTAGCATTGATAATTAAGCATGGTAGTGCTAAAAAAACATCAGTGCGTCGCTGATATTTTTGTAAAGAAACATCGATGCACTTCTGCCATCGACAAGCCGTGCATAAAGCATTGGTGCATCATCGGTGTTTTTGCACGAAAGCATCGTTGTTTTTTAAAAAACTTTAAACAGCCATAACTTTGGCTAGGAAACTCAAATTTGCGCGTACGACTCCAATTCGGAAAGCTTGGGACGAGACGGGGGCAATGGCGCTCTCGGGGTCATTCCCAAGGAGCCGATGGAATAAGAATTGCAAAAAAATATCATTTAGTGCCTCCAAAATTGAGTTAAAGTTTTTTATAATCGGTAGACACAACGACCTGTTTGCGGCTAGTGACAGTGTCATATGCAGCATGGTAAATGTCAGAACTTGTATCAAAATTACTAATCTGATGTTTAGTGTTCGCATTCGGCTAATGAATTTAATTTGACAATAAACAACATCATAATATTGAGTATCTTTCATTTTGTATGTTCAAATAAGAAATAGTCCGTGTGATATGAAAAAATTCCAATTATATTAAATTTCATCCTAAAATTGAGAGAATTTGATTTGATAAGAACCAATATCCCAAATCTAGTTCATTTCTAGATATGCTAATTAGCGTAATTTAACATAATTTCAAGTAATTTAGCGTATTTTAGTAGAAATATGCTAATTATACATCAAAAGAAGTAATCTAACAAATATTAAAAACAAAATTCGAATTTTTATTGTTAAATTTCAGCATATTGCTCTTCATATTGTCTCTGAAAATCTAAACAAAAAATCAAACCGCCCCATAGTGGGGCGGTTCAGTATGGGGGGCGGTTTGGTTTGAACAATGGACCCCCCCCCCCCCCCCCCACAGTGGGACGGTCAGGGTATTTTAAAAAAAAAACCGAGGACGGATTTTATATTTTATATTTTTTTGAGGGTATTAATAAAAAAACCGGTCCGTGAAACCTGTGTGCATTTACAAGAATTTTTTTAAAATTAATTTGTTGTTTTGAAAACGCAGCAGTGTCCAGGCTGCACTTAATGTGGTGGTGTTGTGATGCGCGCACAACACACTTTTCTCGGGTTCGACATCGCTCCCATTTCCCAGTTTATCTCTTGTGCCATATCAAGCTATATATTAATATGTGGTGAATGACATTACCGAGAAATCGTTGCCCCATGCAACGGTGCCAGCTATTATCTAATCTGTCAGTGAGATACTACACGGAAAGACATATTTGGTTTCGACGCATAGAATCGTGACTTCTGATGTCTTCGTGTCTTCTTGGTTTGCACGAGAAGAGAGATGCTTGTCTTGTTTCGGTGAGTTTAAAGCATACAAAAGTTAAGATTTGTTAATAATCCCCAGCCCATATTATAATTTGTCGAAAATAAGCATGGGTTCTCCCGGATAATATTTTAGAGACTGTAACATTGGATTTTTTATGCATAGGACCTGTAACATTTATTTCCATATAAATTTTGAACATATAAAATTGATACAAGTCCAAACTCCGTGCTCTATCGTGTGAAGATGTGGCAATCGAAACAAAAAGAGTTTGGATTTGTACCAATTTTACAGGGTAAAGTTTGGAACGCAATGAAGACTAAAGTCTTTTTATGCATCGAAAATCGAAGATAATCTTTATCTTTTCGGCTTTTCCTATATTATTTTATATTTTTTCTATGAATAATTTTTTTGTCTATGTAATAACTTCAAAAAGTAAATAATATAAAAAAAATGAAAATACAAATGTGGCGTCTCTTTCTTGCCACTGCTCGCGTGATTATTATGTTGTTAAGCTACTTCATAATAAATTAAATATGTGTTTGTAGTCGAGGTTATAATTTTTCTTTGTAGTTGTAAATGCTTAACCTACCACAAATTATACATTTTAAGTTCGGCCTACAAATTAATTTTTTTTGGTTCCCGTGATTGATTTGGTAGAAGAGGTTTTTTTTTTTTTTTTTTTTTCAAATTCATCACAAGTTCACGACAGTGGCCGATCTTTTTTTTAATATCCAACATTAAATATAAATTAACAAATCTGACCACTTTGATTGAAATTTTTTAAAAATGTCCAGACCGGCCAAAGAAATCAATTATGCTTCATTCAAAGTTGTTTTTCCTATTAAATCAATTACCTGTTTAAAACTGCATTGTAGTATGCCAAAGAAATCACACAATCAACATTGTAAAATTATATACTATTTCACAAAAAAAAAATGTCAAGCCATCGAAACTTTGGCCAGTCCGATAAAAAAATTATATACTATTTAAAAAAAATATATCAGGCCAGGCCGACAATTTTTAAAAATTTTCAACCAAAGTAGTCTCTGTTAATTTATATTTAATGTTGGATATTAAAAAAAAAATCGGCGACAAAGGTTATGCCGACAATTTTTTTTTTATTAGTATTGAGAAACAACGAAGAAAAAAGGTAAAGACAACTGCTGCATGCACAGTGAAACAGTTGCAGGACAGGCCATATAGCTTTTAGCTCCGTTTTGAAATGATTTGAAGCTCTTGTACACTGTAGCACTTGTTATTGCTCGCAATTTTTTAATTTTCCTTTTTCCTAGATCAACTGCTCTCTTGCAGAAATAGCTGTCTGGATATATACAATCATATATGAAAAGACAGTATGAAAGATATTCTACTTGTATTTTAGTTGAATTTGAATATATATATAATGGGGCCTACTTGAGGTCAAACTCTTGTTTTGTATACGGTTGTGTGAAAAATATATTTTGTCCCTTCCTGTTCTCATGTTATTGTTATATCAGACAAAAAAATGCCATGGCCTGTATCTTACATATCACAGTTTTTTTGAAATTCAATTGGATTCTTACATGTAAAAGTAATATTTGTGAGGTTTGTAGTGTAGCTATGTCAGTTCATGAGGTTCCCAACAATTTTATAATAAATGATCTTGTACTATATAGTCTATAAAAAACAAACCTCTGATTTAGTCCTTTTGCTCTATTTTTCTGACAAATTAATATTTTGCTGTCTCATTTCATATTCCACAATTACTCACCTACATCAAAGAAACAGAACTTCAAGAAACGATTTTTTTTTAAAAACCATAATTAGAAAAAACAAAATTAGCAAACCAACATGATTAGCTGGGTTTTTACAAAAATCATAAGAACCGAATTGGCAATTCGGGTCCGACCTTTTTTTTCCTGGACCCGAATGCCAATTCGGGTTCCCCTCATTTTCCTAGTTTTTCTGCAGCGCAGAAACGGTGTAGTTTTTGGTGTAATGCCTTGGACCCGAATTGAAATTTCGGGTCCCATTACTTTTTTTTTTTTTTAGAGACAAATAACTAAAATGATGAAATATAATACTAAAAAATCGAATTTTTTTTCCCTTTGTCAAATTACTTTTTTGATAGCATATTTATACTAAAATATTATAAATTACTTGAAATTATAATAATTTATGTTGATTTACACTAAATTACTTGAAATTATGTAGAATTATGCTAAAATACGGTAAATTACGCTAAATTACGTATGAATAGGGATGATATCTTCACTCAGAAGGCGAAAAACGACGACGAAACTTCAAACGGTCATAAAACGGCGCTCGAGTGTCCGATTTCAGCAAATTCAGAATCGCCAAAAAACAAAGGGAAGAGTCTCAAAACTTCAGTTGAAGTTTTCGATTAAGATTTTCATTTCTATTCTCTAATTTATGTACCTCAGTAAATTAGTTATATAATGAACTTGTAGAATACCAATTTTTTGAAATTTTTGAAATTTTTTTACCATTTTTATTTATTTATGAAAGATGTTACAAAATTGACTCTATTCATACGTAATTTAGCGTAATTTACCGTATTTTAGCATAATTCTACGTAATTTCAAGTAATTTAGTGTAAATCAACATAAATTAATATAATTTCAAGTAATTTATAGTATTTTAGTATAAATATGCTATCAAAAAAATAATTTGACAAAGGGAAAAAAAAAATCGATTTTTTAGTATTATATTTCATCATTTTAGTTATTTGTCTCTAAAAAAAAAGAAAAAAGTAATGGGACCCGAAATCCCAATTCGGGTCCAAGGCATTACACCAAAAACTACACCATTTCTGCGCTGCGGAAAAACTGAGAAAATGGGGGAACCCGAATTGGCATTTCGGGTCCAGGGAAAAAAAAAGTCGGATCCGAATTGCCAATTCGGTTCTTATGGTTTTTGTAAAAATCCGGCTAATCATGTTGGTTTGCTAATTTTGTTTTTTCTAATTATGGTTTTTAAAAAAAATTCTCAAGAAACCGTGCTATTAAACTATATTTTTAGATTTGTATTATTACATGCATCTCTATTTGTTCACATAAACATTTTTGCAAAATATTTCCTATTAATGTCTCCTTCTCTTGCATGAAGGAAAAACACTTCCGGATTCATCAGAGTGGACATTGATGCATGAACTACTAGATGCAAAAGTGTTAGCTGTAACTAATGAAATATCTTGCAGTTCTATATTACGGCACGGCACGGTGCTACTGCAGTTAAAATTTATTGAAATATCGGTCGCACTCGTTCCTCTTATATTCTTGTAGAGCACTCCTTTCACTGCAACAGCTGAATTCTGCATTTCCAAACAGTATTCAATTTATGATTTTCATATTTTGAAGAAATTTTGTGTTAATATTCATGCGAAATCAAATATAATTACTTGTTGGTTGCACGGTATCTTGGAATCGCAGTAGTTCTGGTTGATGATTATAGGATTGGAAACATTGCACATGGATATATCTTGAAACAAAATATTTTTGGCAGAGCCATGTCCTCCCTGTTGTTCAAGGAAGCAAATAAATTAAGAAAAATAAAAAAACTTAATTAAAAGTTGCAAAGTGCATACAATTCATTATACGTATAATACAAGACCAAATACCAAATTAAGTCCATTTTTTGTTCTCATTTCTTTCATTTTTTTGCAACACTATACACTGGTTTAATTATTTGTGAACTTGGGCTTTGATTTAGTAGGTACGTTTAATGGGAAGAGGAAGAAATAGGCCTGTGTTGTATATTTAGTTTAAAAGAGAGAAGGGATAGAAAGTTTCTGCATTTGAAAGGCCCAAAATGTTCACAACTTGGTGGTAGAGCCCCTGAGAATTTGGAATTTCGCTCTTGTAGAAATATCATACCATGATTTTTTTGAATAAATAATTGATGCTAAGCGTACCACCAAAAGAAAATTTAGGAAACGTACAACGACGGAAATATATTTTTTTATTCAGCACTTAAAGTAGCTTCCTGATGATATTATAATTGAAATGAAATTGTTTTTAGGATTGTATTTATAAAATAGGTTCAGTTATTTTTCTAAAGAGGGGAATGCTTAAATCATTATGTAACTCGAGTAGAACTAAGGTGCTCTTAAGCTCACCAAGCCCTTTGTGAGCTTAACTCAAAAACCTATCGGATTGACTTCAAACGACATTTCCAAACCACTAGATGTTCAATCTATATTAAAATGTGCTTGGAGACCAAATTTTTCATTTTTTGGAATTTTTTTACTATTTATTAAGCTGGTTTGAAAACCGCTGTTTTTATTAAATTTCTGGAGCATTGAAGAACAGCGGTTTTCAAACCAGCTAAACAAATAGTAAAAAAATTCAAAAAAATGTAAAATTTGGTCTCCAAGTACATTTTAATATAGATTGAACATCTAACGGTTTGAAAATGTCGTTTGAAGTCAATCCGATAGGTTTTTGAGTTAAGCTCACGGTTTGGCTTGGTGAGCTTAAGAGCACCTTAGTTCTACTCATGTAACTCACACTATACGCATATGATCATATATTAAAAAATGGGGGAAATTTTCTGTATACCACTCAAAAACTTCAAAATTATGTATTTTTCTCTCTAAAATTCATGGTATCATATTTACACTTCTAAATGTCAAAAAATCACAAATTTACCTATTTTAGTGTCTTTTCCATTAAAACTCATTTTAAATTTATAAAATACATATTTTACCCTTTATTAAGAAAAATAGAAAATATGTAGCATGTTTCAGAAAAATGTCTTCTAATTGGTCAGCTTCTGAGGGCAAATGTGTCATTTCTCTACTTCTGACGCTTACAAAAACATATATATAAATGTCATTGTGCATGCGTCAAAAGTAAAAAAAAATGTCCCATTTTCCATCGAAAACAAACCAATTAGAAGATTATATTTTTCTTAAACATACTGCATATTTTTTTCTCAATAAATGATAATATGAACATTTTATAAATTTAAAATGAGTTTTAATAGAAAAGACAATAAAATGGGTAATTGTCAAACTTTAGAAGGGTAAACATGATATTATGAATATTAGAAAAGAAAAATATGTAATTTCGAAGTTTTTGAGAGGTACACATGAAGTTTCCCCTAAAAAAACATGATAGAACTATGAAATCCCCCAAAAAAAATATGATAGAACTTGTTTTTATTCAAATATTTGCTCTTGCAGCCGCTCAGATTTATCACCCTTGCATGAATGTCAAATGACATTTACCTACCTTAGAGATCCTAAATTTATAATGCTAGCAATATATTTACAATTTAATTTTGTATAATTGTTTTGGTTGATGTGTGTAAATTATAAATGACAAGTTTCACCCTTCCGTTATTTCTGCTGTGTTACCCAATTATAGTATGCTTTGTTAAAGATTGGTTATATCATTATGACTAAACGGATAAACTTTAGTTTTAACACAAGAATTATCGACGATTATCTAGAAAAGCGTTAGATATATTTTTATATATTTGTATATCATCAGGTCTAATTTACAACCTAATCATATCTAAAAAAATATTTCCATTTTGATCACTTTATCTTTTCATGTTCTTAATAAAAAGAAGTTCCTAGTTAAGTTGGGGATATTTCCTCTTCATTTTTTCGTTCAACTTTTATGGAATTTAACGCCAGAACTAAAATCACAAGCGAAGGAAGACCAAGGTCAACAGCGGAGGACTGTTGTAAACAGACTCGCCTAATCTGGGCCCACATGTAAGTCAACACTCGCAAAGTGTCAACAGTCAACTCGTTCAAGGTTGTGAATTGTCAAATTTTGTGGGTCCTCCACTTCACCGAACCCCAGAAAATGGTCTTCTTTTGCTCCTCCCTTGGCCCCCCCCCGGTGAATTAAAATCTAATTAGAATAATGAGAATTTTTGTCTATAGAAAAAATTAAAAAAATAAGAGATAAGCAGAAAGAATACCAACAGATTTTTATAAGTGGAAGAATTGGTAGAAATTCTATTTATTCAAAGTTTAAATTAGTTTGGATCAGTATAAATTAGTTTTTTTTTTTTAATTTTCTCTATTAAAATATAAAAAGTTTAAGAAAAATAGATGGAATTCTTCGAGTACATCTAAATTCTAAGATACTCTATATATTTCTCTATTTTTTATATTAATAGAGAAAATAAAAAAATGTTTTGGATTGGTAAAATTTCTATCAATTTTTTCTATCCATAAAAAAATAGTTTTTTAAAATATTTTCTAATGACAAAAAATTCTCTAGCATAATAGCATGAGAAAAAAAGCTTTTCTTTTTCTTTTTTTTTGGGCGATGAGGATGAGGTGTCTTGTATTCTATGAGAATTGGAGCGGTCCCTGATCACCAGGGAATAGGAGATCGAAGTAAAATTCGCATCAAGATTCGTACAGATTAAATGAGCACAGATAAAATCGGACCGTCCCACTCCATCAATCAGACCAGAAACTGGGCCATCTTTGTAGGAAAAAGAATCCCGAGCATTTTGGCTTTTAGTATTATTTGCAAACAATGAAATGAAAAGTAAATAATTTAATCAATCAATAAATTATGTACCTGCCATGTCTTTATTCTAACTCCGTTAGTAGTACCTATCAAAGTGGCTTGCTTCACAACCACATTTGAAACATGTGCTCTTGAATTATTTGCGCCTAAGCTCCCTATGCTGCTCATCGTATTAAATGCACACAAATTAACTATGGAGCAGTTTAGCAGCATGTGCTGTATGCTCACAATTGCAAACTAATCTTTAATTACACTATGTATACTGCATGAACTGTAACACTAACATGAAAATTTGAAATGCAATCAGTATTTTATTTTTGCCGCAATCGACTTTAATACAAGAAATTTTCAAATATGAACGGAGTAAATTAGTGAGAATTGAGGGATGAATTGGTTCATCTTTGGTTATGGATTCTGAAATTATGTGATTGTTAATGTTAATACGGAAAATTATATTTCGATTTAATATATTCATGCCAGAAATGAAAGCACACACCTTATACCATGACCGGGGCCGCAGACTGTATTTTTCACGAAAACATTTTTTGAACCATTCACAATTGATATGCAATCATCACCTGTAGTTTAAATTAAGAGTTAATTATTTAGCATTTTGGCTTGTGTAATCTTTTCACAAGTATCTGCAAATTTTTCAGAATTGACGTTTTCCTTGCAGAATTTTTAATATGATATATATTTTTCGTATCATAAGAAAAGGAATCAGGAAGCCTGAATACATGTTTCTTAGTATTAGTATTTAGTACTTCCATCGGATTGAGTTCTTACCGGTACCAATGAAGCAGTTAGATATTCTCATGTCTCGGGTGCTAGTGAGGTGAATACCGTCAGTGTTCGGGCTCCATTGAGGTGCTTTAATGGTGAGATGGGATGCTTCCACATCATTACAATATGAAAATACAACATGAATTTGCTGGCTGTCCCTTAAAGTAAGATCACTGACCCTTAATTGCTTGCACTGGTAAAAGAACAATGCCTGTGTGTTTACCAACACATCATTCCTCATCAGTTAAATATGATTCATTGTCCTTGTTAGTTGTTACATTTGATAATTGAAACAAGAAATTTTGAACATGGTAGATCCTAGGGGGTCTACAGGCAATATTCCTTACAGTAATATTATCAAATGGAGTTAAGACATACCGTAGGTGCATGGACGCAAGGCTGAAAATGCAAAAAACAAATAATAATAAGTTAATTGAGGAAAATTGAAAGAAAATTAGTTAACGACTTCATGAAAATAACCCACAAACAATTATAATTACCGAAGGAAAAGTTTTACCATGTCAAGGTATAACATAACAGTACATTAGAGATGTAAGCTACACAAGGGAAGTTATATCACTAAAAAAAGGAAAGTATGCCGTGCAATTGACATACAGTTGAGGAGTTGAGGTACTTTGTAATGCTATTTTGCAGTTAAGAAAAAAAATCACCAATTTAGAATTTTAGATAGAGAGATAAATATTGAATAGGTACCAGTGATTTATTAATCTTGCATGAATTCTGCCACCAAACTTGACCAGATCCGTCAAGCTTGCCCCCACCTTTGACTGTCAGATGCCTTACATTTCTAAATTTGATCCAGTAATCTACATCTTCTTCTATTAACCAATATGATCTCTCTGAGGGGGCTTTCAGCTTCCCCTTAATCTGAAACGCATTTACATTTGCAAACACAACTAACATTTCATGCCCATAAATAATGAGAAGTATTTGTATCCTTAAAGGTGGAAGAAATAACTTGCATAGTTGCATATATACCCAACTAACCAACTCATCTTCATTTTTGATACTCTAAAGCTAATACCATGCACACATTTTCTTTTTTTACAGTACATCCCCTTTAGTCTACTAGAAATTAAGCATTTCGTTTAATTGCTATTGTTACTTTTTTGGGGAAACCTGAAAATAGGTGGCACTTTCAAACATCCGCATTTTCCAGCATATTTGTCAAAGCAGTATACTGTATACATATATTTATTCCAAGACTGGTATGTGTTTCTTGACTTTGCCTGATACTTTTTGTGCTTCCCAGCTTTTATGTTGCCTATAAGTTTCATAGATATGGCAAATTGAGGTTGTTTTAGGGGCATACAAGAAACTTTTCCTATTTAAGTAGGTTAGCCTTACCATCACTGTGATTCTTTTTGCTTCACATGGGCCGTGAAAAATAAGAGGGTTTAATAAGTAGGTCTTTTTATGAGGTACAAGTAGAACAGAATCAGAGGTTGAATTACAAGCTGCCTTCCATGCCCTCTTAAATGCCTAAATAAATGTTTAATAATTAGATTCAAATATAATTAAGAAGAATTGTTTATCATCCTGGTTCTTACTCAAAAAGAAGAATTGTTTATCTATGTCATTCCCATTCCTACCGAAAAGAGATATTCTCATCAATTAACCACTGACTTACTATACAGAAATAGGACAATTATAATTTATAAATCATCCTAAAAATAAAAGGAAAAATTAAACTAAAACCATACTACTATTTATCTTTTTTACATTAGTCGAAGTACATAATTAAAGGTGCAAATGCAGCCATTAATCTTTTCCAAGGCAGCCATGGTGGTTGACGGTGTTTTTTTTTATGCATAAAGTCTTTTTAATTTTTTTTACAGCACATGGAAAATTGATCAACAAAAGGAAAAAAAAAAGATAGAAAGAAAGAGACTGGAGAAACGCAAAATAGAATTTGACAATCGAACCTCATGATCATCAGTTCCATTAGCTTTGGCGCCATAATCATCGACATTGAAAACAATTTGCTCACGGTGATTGTGATGGTATCTAGTGGTGTTGTATGAAGCAGCTTTAGCTATAGAATTAGATTTTAGATCTTGAGATGAGATATACGAAGAAGCTGAAGCTCCATTGTTGAGAAGAAACGCAAGGAAAGAGAGAAGGAGAAACTGAATCGCCATTTTACACTTTGATTAGTGATGATAGGGAAGGTGTGAGGATTTATACGGGGAGAACAGGGGAAGAGGGAGAGGCTTCTTATCCTCTGTTATTTCCCCCCAATTGTAAAGGTTGAAATTTACATAACAAATTGTAAACGTTGGTATTTTACAAAAAAAAAAAAAGACATTCTGCTTCCCGGAATAAATAAAACAAAATACTCTAAATTTATTAACATATTGTCTGTGGGATTAAAATTTTCCCTCCCACAATTTGTTTAAATCAGAAATAAGAATATTAATGATACGGCAGTGATTTTATTGGTTAGTGAATTTAAATTTCATGCATTTGTAACGTTTCTTTTCTAATTCCAGCAAAATTTTCGGACTATGCTTGTGACATATATACCAAAAAGTACAACATATTTGCCCAAGACAACTAAAACCGTTAGCTATGCAGATTTTAAAAAATAATATGCCTATAATTTTATCTTTTTGACAAGATTTGAAATTTAGTATTTGAAGTAGGGCTGCAAACGAACTGAACCAAGTCAAATCTGTCCTAGTTTGAATTCGAATTCGAAATAATTTCGAATCAAACCCAGTTCGAAATTGAAATAGATTTCGAACCTGAAAGGCCAGTTCGAATTTGGTTCGGTATAATTCGAACTAGTTCGATTTGATTCGAAATTAGTTCGAAATTCAGTGCAGATTTGATTCGAAATTAGGCTAATCTGGGCCGTCGGACAAAGAATTCATATGCAATTGACTTCTCGAAAAATAATTTTCGCCGGGCTCGACAGAGCGGTGTTTCGTAACCTCAGACACCGCTCGCAGGGGGCTGCCGCCCCCCTGCCACCCCCCGCATAATCCTAGAATCAGGCCCACATACATAACAATTCGAAATTCAGTTAAACTAGGCTGCATATTTTTATACATATGCTTTTCTTGAGGCAATTCAAACTTACTTTTCTAGATCTATCCAACAATTCGATTCAAACTTGGCTGATTTCGAACCTTCAAAATTCGCGAACTATATCGAATCGAACCTGGGCAGGTTTGAATTCAAAATTGAATTAATTTCGAATCGAACTGGTTTGAATTAATTTCGAATCGAACTGGTTTCGAATCAAACTTTTTTCGAACTTTTTCGAATCGAACTCGAATCGAATCACGAATCTCGAATTTTTTGTGCACCCCTATTTTGAAGCAACTTTAACGAAATTCAAGCTCTAACAATAAGGGAAAAAAAAAATTCAAAAATAAAGGAAATTGTTAAAGCTAAAGATTTTGAAGATATTAGAAGATCGTTCTACATGTAAAAAAAGATTCTTTGTTACTACAAATTTACTCAATTCACAAACTATATATACAATGCACCTGCTGGTTCAAATTACAAATTGTATAATGTATCTGTTGATATAGAATCACAAAATAAATCAACAAAAATCCAAATTTCTTATTTCAAATTAAGTCATAGTATCCTTTTTACGTTGATATAGACAACAATATTCATGAAATTTTTAAATGGAACTCGAATAATTAATTTGCTTATTTAGTTCTGGTTGCCTTCTTATTTAGATTTTTAATACATTTATATGCATCACAAGTTTAAAACAGTATCTAATTTAGTTTGTTTATGTTTACTACTACTAGCCATTTTAACTCAACAGTCTTAACCATCATCAATGATAAAATAGAAATTACGAAAATCTAGCTTTATTTGTGGGCATTACATATGATATGTATATTGTGCCTCTATAAATTGATATGTAATGATGCATGTTATATTATTTACTAGCAGTTTGCAATTTTCAACGGGTCAGTTTTTTTTCTTTAAAAAAAAAAACTTGATTCATTATCTATAAAATATGTAATTGACTGTAAAATAATGTCAACACATTTAATAATAAATTAAGTAACACATCAAATACAATTAGTTAAGAGTTAAGACATTGTGCTCTGTATAGAATGTTGGAAGTTCAAAACTTAATACTTAACATCAAGGATGATTGAAAGGCTTTGATCCTCATATCATGCTAAATAAAATAAAATTGTAAAATACTCAATTGACAAATTATCTCATCCCTCCATTTTTTTGCTGGCTACTCCCACTTCGATTGCATTACATTGGAGAGGTGTTTCACAATCATATTATCATTCAAATTTAAAAATAGATAAAAATAAGATCTCCTCCGTTCAACTGAAGTCATCTCTAATAATTGTATTACATAATGGATCAATATTTCCATCATCAAGTTTTAAAATTATTTAATGATATTTATCGACGAAGTTGATCATTTAAGAACTTAAACGATCAAGGAGAATAAAACTATACTCATAATTTTTTTGAATAGTTTATTTTTTCTAATTTTATTAAGTTCAAATATATCCTTATTCATAATAACACAACACAATATTAACTTTAGATACAAATCAGTTTGAGAAATATTCTTTTAGGGTAAATTTCGTCAGAGTCAGTAAACTTTATTCTTTTTCATAAATTGGTCACTCTATAAATACTTTATTCTTTATTCTATAGTCATTGAATTTTTTATATGTTTAAATTAAGTCACTTTATAAATTTTTCATCCAAAATATTAACGGAATATGCTCATATGTTACTTTTTCATTCAAAAAACTAATACAATATAAAGTGACATGAGATGGATGAACATATTATGTTGGTATTTTAGATAAAAAATTATAGAGTGATTTGATTGAAATAAATAAAAAGTTCAATGACTATAGAAGAACAAATTAAACTTAAGTGACTAATTCGTGACAAAAAAAAAAATTTAGCGACCTTTGCGAAACTAACCCAATTTTTTAACAAAAGAGGAAATTGAACTACTTCGATTTGTTCGTTTTTTTTTAATGGTAGATCTGATCAAAACGAACTATTTAACCGAATAAGCGAACCAAATATTCCAAATATAACGGTTTAGTTAAAAATCAAAATAATCGATCCATTTAAACACTCATGTGCTAGGTGGTGTTTGGTTGTGGACTAAAGTTAAGGTAGCTTAAGTTGTTATTCCAACTTAGGCCGGCCTAAATTATTCGTGTTTGGTTGAGGTCTAAAGTTAAATCAGGGCTTAAGGTATTCTTTGTTTGGTTAGAGTTGGTGGAGGACTAAAGTTTTGGAAGCCTAAATTAGTTAATTATTAATAATAGGATACTAATTATATAATATTAATATATTAATAATAACTATAATGTATTATAATATTATTATAATAATTATTTAATATATTAACAATATAAGATATTAATTATATAATTATATATTAATAATTATTATTAATAATAAGATACTAATTATATAATATAATATATTAATAATAACTATAATATTATAATATTATTATAATAATTATTTAATATATTAACAATATAAGATATTAATTATATAATTATATGTTAGTAATAATTAATAATAATAAGATACTAATTATATAAAAGTAATATATTAATTATAACTACAATATATTATTATAATAATTATTTAATATATTAACAATATAAGAAATTAATTATAATTATATATAAATAATTATTATTAATAGAGGAGGGATCCAATTACACCTTTTTTGGTGACACACTTTGACACCTACCATTTTTAAAGTCCAAATAGTCGATTTAAACCGTTCAACATGATGGATATATTAAAATGTGCTTGGAGATCAAATTTTACATTTTTTTGAATTTTTTTGCTATTTATTAAGATGGTTACAAAAATCGTTGTTTTCAGACCATTGAAAAACAGCGATTTTGTAACCATCTTAATAAATAGTAAAAAAATTCAAAAAAAATGTAAAAATTGATCTCCAAGCACATTTTAATATGGTGATCATGTTGAACGGTTCGGATCGGCTGTTTGGATTTTGAAATCGCAAAATTGACCTATATAAAAAATGGTGTCATGATGTGTCACCAAAAAAAGGTGTAATTGGATCCCTCCTCTTATTAATAATAAGATACTAATTATATAATATTAATATATTATTATAACTATAATATATTATAATATTATTATAATAATTATTTAATATAATAAAAATATAAGATATTAATTATATAATTATATTTTAATAATTATAATTAGTAATAAGATACTAATTATATAAATATATCAATAGTAACTATAATATATATAATATTATTATAATAATTATTTAATATATTAACAATATAACATATTAATTATATAATTATATATTAATAATAATTATTGATAAAAAGATACTAATTATATAATATTATTATAATAATTATTTAATATATTAACAATATAAAATATTAATTATATAATTATATACTAATAATATACTAATTATATGCTAATAAGATATTATTATAATTATTCGAGTTAGGCCATGATGTGGAATAAAATTAAACCACCATGTGAGGTGGTTTAATTTAGGCCGGCCTAAAAATTAGCTTATGCCATGTTAGTCTGACTCATTTAAGACACGTTTGGTGGAATAAAGAGAACTAAACTCCTTATTCCATCCTTTAGGCCACAACCAAACATAACGTTAGAATTGTGCTGGAAGCCGAAAAGTTTTTGCATTGTCTTTGAACTCCACGTCTCCATAGAGGAATTATCGCTACTGACGATATAAGATTTTTGGGCCCAAGGGCTACTCTTTCTTTTTTGGGTAATTATATGCTACCCCTTGATTCCTTCCCCCATTTTTTCTCCAACTAACTAACTTCCTTTTCTAACTATAATAATCAATTTTAACTAATTAGTGGTCCCTACAAATTAATTAGTAGATTTTCTCCTTCTATTTCTTTCCTCTCTCCCTCCCTCTCCCTCTTCCACCTCCGCCTCCCCCTTCCACCTCTGCCTCCGCCCGCCTCTCCCACCTTTGTCTCTCCCTCTCCGCCTCCGCCTCTCCTTCTCCGCCTCTGCCTCCGCCTCACACAACGAGGATGAATACTTGTTCAATGATAGATGAATACTTGCATGACGAGGGTGAATACTTGTGCAACGAATAACTCGAAAGTATGTCATCATGGATCTCATTTTAAAGAGAAAATTATGTAGAAAACGTTCGTGGTTTTAGATTTGCAAAATTCCTCACAGATCGTTAGAAATATTAGTTAGATTGAACGGAGAAAAAAAAATCACCTCTAAAAACGTGTAAAAGATGGGTGTGATATGTCCAGTTTTTTTTTTAAATACTTGATATATCAAGGTGAATACTTGATGTATTACATGTGAATACTTGTTCAATGATAGATGAATACTTGCATGACGAGGGTAAATACTTGTAAAAGATGGGTGTGATATGTCCAGTTTTTTTTAAAAATACTTGATATATCAGGGTGAATACTTAATGTATTACATGTGAATACTTATTCAATGATAGATGAATACTTGGTATATCAGGGTGAATACTTGATGTATTACAGTGAATACTTGTTTAATGATAGATGAATACTTGCATGACGATAGTGAATACTTGTGCAACGAATAACTCGAAAGTATGTCATCATGGATCTCATTTTAAAGAGAAAATTATGTAGAAGATGTTCGTGGTTTTAGATTTGCAAAATTTCTCACAGATCGTTAGAAATATTAGTTAAATTGAACGGAGAAAAAAAAAACCACCTCTAAAAACGTGTAAAAGATGGGTGTGATATGTCCAGTTTTTTTTAAAAATACTTGATATATCAGGGTGAATACTTGATGTATTACATGTGAATACTTCATGTATTATAGATGAATACTTGATTTTGTTTCCACTTGCGGTGACGGTTATGCGGTCCCCACGGTAGTTAGTGATGGCGGTTGTGCGGTCCCCCCACTTAATTACGCGTTTTCTTTTGTTTTTAGCGGACGGCATTGTGGTACCCTACTATCTCCGCGTAATTAATGCTCTTAATGTCGTAATATTTCCATATATAATTCTTTCTCAAAGATGAGTACTTTTATTTATATGGATGAATACAACTCGTGTTAAGTGTCAATACTTTTTCGCAAATCGTCCCCTACTAATTCCACCACTTATCTCCGCATATTACTGTGGTCCCTACTTATCTGAAGTCGCGGTTGTGCGGTCCCACCATACCTTCATGTACTCTTTACACTTACACGACGAGAATGAATACTTGTTCAATGAGAGATGAATACTTGCGTACGAGGTGTGAATACTTGCGTAATGGACACCTCGAAAGTATGTCATCATGGATCTCATTTGAAAGAGAAAATTGTGTAGAAGACTTTCGTGGTTTTAGATTTGAAAAATTCCTCACAGATCGTCGGAAAAATTAGTTAGAGTGAACGTACAAAAAAAAAACCACCTCTAAAAACGTGTCAAAGATGGGTGGTAATGTTTCCTTATATAGTTATTTCTCAAAGATGAGTACTTTTCTTTACATGGATGAATACTTGAGTTTACAAGGGTGAATACTTGTGCGCAATCTAGCTGTGGAGGCATTTTGGGTCCCCTTCTATTTCCCAATAATTAACGGTTTACTGTGGTCCCCTACTTATTTCAACAGTTATTAACGGTTTACTGTGGTCCCCTACTTATTTTCAGTTGGGGGAAAAGTGGGGGATGGATGGCGGGGGAAGGTTAGGCCCTCCCTTCTTTTTTAGGGCCTGGGTGATCTGTTAATGTAACAAACTCAAAATTCGGTCCATTTTATCGAAGCGCATTCAAAAATCATTTTTTTTTAGTAAACCAAAAGTAATCTCTTTTGTGCCGTAATCCGCGTGGGATGCACATGCCTCCCGTACCCGTTCTTAGATATGTGGCATGTTGTGAATCCGTGAAAGTCCGATGTCTATCGAATCTAGTTTTAGTTTCAACATCAAAATTTATCGTAGAATTTAATCAAACAACTCATATTAAAGAATCGTACCTTAATGAATATTTCTAAAACAAATTTGATTAATTCCGACTCTTAAAACCGTTAACACCAAAAGTTCGAATTTTTAGCTCTCACCTCCTCTCGCTCTTTCCCACGAAAAGTGATGTCCTAAAATATGAAATAGATAATCAGTTTGATAAAAAAATACTGATACACACTCATACTCAGTAATAATATTCTTTCTACCGAACTTGTATCTCAAATCTGACTTGTATCAGGTATTGTCTTGCAAGCTTACAAAGTTGCACAAATAAGCAAATTTGAATAATCAACCATTAATTTGGTTAAATTGAGCCAATTGCATAGTACAATTTAATAATCTGACCTTGAAATTTGAAATTAGGACCTTGAAGCAAATATACTATGGTCAATTTAGGTTCCGTAGTGGTATGCACAATCCAATTGAAATTTGAAAAAAAATACAACCTTTGCAAGTGATAAGTCTAAGAAACAAATCAATTTCTAGGTTGCAATGCATGTACGTGATAACCTGACCTTGAGTGCAGTGCGAGAAAGAACTAGTATGGTATGTGCGCGAGAGAGGCCATCTGAGTCGACGGTGTGGCAAAGCACGGTGAAGAGGATCTTCACTGTCACCTCCTGGCCTGAGTCGCACGGTGCGCGCGAGAGAGAGACGGCAGAGTTGGCGCGCAAGAGGAAGAGCGAGAGGAGGCGAGAGGGAGGAGGTCGACACTGCGTGAGAAAGAGCAAGAGAAGGTGAGAGCTGAAAATTCTGACTTTTGGTGTTAACCGGTTTAAGAGTTCGAATTAATCAAATTTGCTTTAGAAATATTCGTTAATGCACGATTTTTTAATATGAGCAGTTTGATTAAATTTTACAGTAGATTTTGACGTCGAAGCTAAAACTAGATTCGATGGATATTGAACCTACACCGATTCTGGTACGTTGATGTTGACAGAGTTGAGGAGATCGTTGAAACCAATGTTTTTTTTTTATTATCGCAACGGTAGCATTTCCCAGGTAAAATATTGCTGTTATAAAAAAATTAAAGATCATAATAGACAAAAATAAAATTTGTTAGATTGTTAATCAATACTTATAAACGAACTGAAGTTGCTAAAAACATAATTACTATCATCCTCAAAATCTATTCAAGTTTTTCGTCCTGACGTTACTACAAGTCCTCAACAATTTTTAAATTGCATCAAATGCAACGGTCAGCTTGGTGTTTGACTCTCTAGATTGACCGATCACTTTCCAACAAAAATTCTAGTAAAAGAGGAAACTTTTTTTTTTTTTTGCTTCAAACATGCCCGTAGGCAAAAGAGGAAACTGAACTTGAACTGTCTTTACTGATCTCATAAATTCCACCGCTTACTAAACCCACCACCACTCTGTACAAACCACCAAGCGAACTGGAGCACAAGCGGCCGATCACAACACCTCCCACGCGTCCCCTCCTCTCCACGCGTCGCAATACCTCCCCCTTCTCTCTGTCCTTTTAAGTTTCTGTTCCAGCTTCCCCTACCCTCGAACCCTTATCCCCTCAAAAAAGATCCCAGCAATGGCAGACCGCGGGCAGCACCGTCAGACGACCGGCGGAATTACCGACAGCGTGAAAAGCATCCTCCCTGACAGGGGCCCCACCAAAACACAAGCCCTCGCTGTCGCCACGCTTTTTCCGACCGGTGGCATCCTGCTCTCCCTCTCTGGTTTGGCTCTGGCAGCTAGCGTTGTCGGCTTGGGCCTCCTTGCTCCAATCTTCCTTCTCTTCAGCCCGGTTCTGGTTCCGGCTGCGCTATTGATGGCCCTTGCTGTCACTGGCTTCCTTACTTCGGGTCAGTGTTTGGACACTCATTTTAGTCGGAACTGTTCCGTTCCTACTTTAAAAAAAATGAAAAAGTTTGAACCAACTACCAAGTGGCGCCAGATCACTTTCATTTGATTATGCAGTTCCAGTTAATAGTTTACATGCATGCCAGATAAAAAAAAGAACCAATCCCAAGTATGATCGATATAATATACTCAGGTTTGTGTTATTGATAAAATGTGTTTTCTAATTCAGTTCAAATAAAACAAAATTAAATTGAATGTACTGCGCTTTTCTTTACAGATTTGAGGTAGGAAATAGGAATGTTTTGAATCTATGGTATGATGACATATACTTTGTGTAGTTACCTGTAATAATTATTATTGACATTGTCAAGTGCTGTGATTTGCAAATTAACCCTAGGGGCACTTGGTCTGGGAGGGCTTTCATCTCTCGTGTGCTTTGCAAGAGCGGCGAAGGACTTGGTAACTAAGGCGCCAGATGAAATTGAACAGTCAAAGAGGAAGATGGCGGAGGCAGCTGCAACTATAGACCAGAAAGCAAAGGATACGGCGCAAGCGATACCGAGCAAGGCGCAAGAGGCGGCTGGGAAGACCGATAAGTAGGGTCAATTGATGTTTAGTGTGTGTGTGCTTGCATGGTTTGGCTTGAAGACATTCTAGTTTCATATCGATTAGAATATTGTTGTAATATGTTTAATTTGGTTGCTGTGAAATGGGAACCGAGTTTGTTGATAATGTTTATGTGCCGAGTAAATTTGCAAGTAAATAATTTCTTTGGTAAAAACAAATTAGATAAAGCACTGTATAATTTAACTTGTATAATTCGCCGACCAATTCTCCTCTTCTCTCAGATTTTTGTCTGGTTCGTTACTATTTTCTACGAATTAAATAACAGCGATCTTGTTGGGAAAATGTAGTATGGTGTGGCGGGTCGATATGTGACTTTTAGGTTTTCTGTGACGCCCTGGTATCAAGCGAGTGTTGAAGACTAAAATTAGTAAACTTTGCGTTTGTTATTCAGAATTCTGTATAACCGACTGTATAAATATCGTCTAAACCTGTATAAGTTCTTATAATTTTAATAACCACGAACATTTATGTAATATGATTGTAATGATTAGACAGTTGTATTTTACCGTCAGAATACTAAATTTGCAGAACTTTTTAAAATATTTGTATAATCGTCACAACAAAATAAGTTTGATATAAAAATAAGCTTAATATAAAATATTATATTTTTGAGACATTAATTATAAAATAAAAAAGGAAGGCAAACAGATTAATCCATGAATCGGAATGGATATTATACGGCGGATACGGGCTTAATTATGTTTTTTGACATATGTAAAGCCTAGTCACTCTATGCACTGTTTTCCTATCTGATAAGAAAATCCAATTTTTCCAATGTCACTTAATTTAAGGATTTATTTTCAGAAGGGAGATAGTAAATTATGTTGTTCTTTAATATGTATTATTTCCTTATAGTCATTGATGATACAAGGGATTTTTATACTTTACCAAAATGTCTGTTCGGGTGTCACAGAATTATGCGGGTTGAGATTTTTCGGATACATAAACTCTTACCCATGAAAAATGTCCAGTTGTACTGTGACATTAATTGTGAAAAAATCTATTTTTTTATAAAATACTTTCTATTGTATAATTATTCTTGTTAATATAATTACATAAAGTGGATTAAGAATAACATAACAATTCTTAGTAATTATTATATATTTAAAAAATATAATTTTTTTATAGTTAAAATACAAATATTTATTTGTAAAATATATATACAACTTTACTTTTCTAATTTGAATGTACTTATTTTTCTTATCATTTTTTTATTTTTACTAATTAAAAAAGAAGTTTGACAATAACTGACTGTAAAAGTATATTTACTTGAAATATTGTTAGTCTTTATGTGTATGTTATGATTAACTTTACTATTTATAAAGTAACTTGAAGTATTAAAATTTGAAATTTTGAATCAATATATGTCATTTCCTTGTAAATTGCACACTTGAAGTCCTTACTCTTATATCTGAGATATTTGAACGGTATTATATATTTATGTTTTCGGAAAAGTCAGATAAAGCTTCAAAAGCTGTTATAGCTCAAAAGACATGTTCTATGTTAAACAGGATCGATCAGCTGACACTGCATGCAGACGAGATCTTACTCTTAACGACCAACCAAACAACAAATATTTGCCTTGCCAGCATTTCAAGCTCACAATATATTTGCCATGACGGGACTTTATCCAATTAACTGGAGCATGCAAATAATTAAGGAGTTGGTCTTATACAGGCCAGCATATTGAGAGCAGAGGCGGATCCAGGATTTTCGTTAGGGGGCAAAAAAAATATAGAATCGGGTTTAAATATCTAATCGGATTTAAATTCATTAACCAATTAGGTACTCGATAAAAAAACAATGCTTTAACTTATACTTTCCAATGCTTTGATTTGTAATTTCCGATGCTTTGACTTATAGTTCTAATTACCAATCAAAATTCAACAAATTTATTTCAATTTTAACCCTAAATTTAACCCGAATTACAAATCAAACGTTCAGAGGAGGACAAAAAAAATTTCAGAAGAGAGCAAAATCGGTCGGAACCGATAAATCTCCACTAAAACTCAAAATCCTTTCTGATATACTAAGCCTGGCAGCGATGCTCTAGCAATGCTATATTGTCCAATCAATGTCCTCTAACATAGATATTGAACTTAAATTTATATCAAATGTTCTCTTGTGGATAAAGATTGCACAAATTCAAGTTATTAGACTTCTTAAGAGCGCATGAATTTTAGATATGCTGCTCCTTTATTATATATCCATGTTCAATTAGTTAGGAGCCTGATGAGAAATCATGTAGGCGTATATCAACAATAATCCATTATTATGAAAATATCACTAGAATAAGCTCAAATTCCCCTATAAAGAAAGGGAATAGTTAATACTACTTATTAAATATACCCGCCCCTGCATGCATCCATAGTCACATCAATGATGTATGCAAGCTAGGAGGTGCTCATACACATAATCAATATCAACACCTTCAATTTCATACAGTATAAAAGGAGTTATTGTACAAAGAATATATCTATGATACAGATACTCATATCACTAGGATTTTCGCAGAAAAGCCCATGGACCTGCTGCTGTTCCCATCCTGAAAACAAAAATATAAAAGAAAATACTTATTCCAAATGATATATGAAACATAATTCAAACAAAAATACTTCTAATATTCTATTGATGCATTTCTCATTGGTTTGTTATTTTTTGAAGACATTTTCGAAGAAACTTTCTAAACTAGTTTGAATTGGGAACTTCTTTTCAATGTCTCCACCCTTGTAACATTACCTCCATATGCTGGTAAGAGTGCGCAAACTCATGTAGAACGTGAGAGCAATCCAAATCCCAATATATCCCTCATGCAACGAAAGAGCTATAATGCAAGGGACACTTATTGCTGCCACACCAACCTAAGGAGGAGGAATTGATTGATTTTATGCAATGAAACACACTTGAAATTTTCAAGATAAATGCCAAATAATAATATGTTAATTTGAAATGCATGTATGAACCATCGAATAAGCAGCGAAGGTGTAATCTGATGCTCCAAAATTTATGCCATCAAAGACAAATGCCAAGGAGTTAACTGTTTGCAACCCTGCAACAAACTGAAACAAGAAAAGACAATTATACATATTATGACTATTGGAAAACTTAACTACTGCTAAAATGGCATAATGTTTAAAGCATTACCGGAATGGACTGATGAACTACTCTAATGACGTCTGCATCCTTGCCAAAAACACTGGCTCCAAAGCGCAAGCCGATCCCGAGCAATACAGAGAGGCATAGTCCTAAAACTATGCTAAACTACAATGAATAAGAACTTTTATTAAGAAAGGAAGAACACTATATTTTTGTTGTTGTCAAAATAAGCTCAGCAATTTAAGAACTTGTACATAGAATACCTGTAAAACACGGGCTGTAGATACAGCAACCTTGTAATGGTCAGACTTGGCAAATGCTGCTGCGATCATTGCCTACATGTCAATTACAATGGAATCTTAACTCGAAAGACTGATTAAACTAAAACGATGATCAATGGAACCCAGTGATAACTCTATATATGTAGAGTTAAAGGTCTTTGCTTTCAGTAAGATGAATATAATAGTCTCAAAATGCACAAGAAAAAAGGCAAAAAGATATGCCACTATATATGGCAGCAAATACTGGCTCCATTGTCAAGCAACTTCTTTTTATTGACCTTTTTCCTTCAATCCTTCCTGTAGAAAAGACCTCCTTTTTCAAACTGAAGTTTTTAGTCAATTTTGTTCCTTTTAAAGAGAAGAAAAATTGTTCACCGGGTTCCGAACTTATCAGTCTATTGAAATTTTAGATTGTGCACACAGCTGATAGCTTGATCAGTATTATAGTAATATACTAATTACATACCTGGCCAGCGACAGCAAGTCCATCTGCTAGGAGTGATGTAGACATCCAGACTTGGTTACTAATTTGAAATGCGGCCATAATAGTGTCTCCCTGCCGAGCTGCTAGTGATGCAGCTAGTGTTACGCAACCTGTAACTGCTACAACCCTTGCTAGTAGCAAGAATCCTAACACAGGTAAACCAAAAATTAGCTTATCATTGTTAATAGAACCATACAATTTGCGTCAGAAACACCAAAATGCTTACAAATTCAATATATGTCACTTCCATACAGGGCCCAAAATATCAAATTGTATAGCAAGTCCTGCAGGATGGACTGAACTTAAATTTAGGATATTTTTGTAACTAGATAAATTTAGCTGAATTATTGGTGCTTATCATGATGGACCAAACAGGAGAGTAAATCAAAAGGCTTAAAGATTTAATTAGTAATATTAGTCATAAGTTCTATTAATGTAGAATCATAGTAGATTTATACTTCCATAACAAATAAATTAGCATCACGATGTTATTATTATGTTTCTATTATGGCAGTTGCCACACAGCCACAGTTGTCATTAAGTTTCATTTTTATTCTGTTTATGCATAAGTCAGATAAGCATATCAAATAAAAAAAATTGGTTAAATAATTCAAGTTTTACCACATCCAAGAAATCGACGAAATTTGAGTGATTTGATGCTAGGAGGAATGATATCAACTTGATGTACCAGTCTGAAGAACAATATAAGCGTTATCAGGTACCTACAACGAACAGGTGATGTAAGATACGAGTGTAACCATTATATCCAATTAATTATAGTTACACAAAGACATACATAAAGGCACAAGTTAAACCGGATCTTACTGGGAAAAGACGTGTGCAATAGCAGCACCAGTAACACTCATATGGAAACCAAAAACCATAATTGCTTCCAGTATTATGTTCATTAAATCCCCAATAACTGCACAAATGCAAATCAAGTTAATTACTTCCTGCACAGGGAAATTGTAATCGTTGAGCAGAATTATAATAGTTCTTTTACCAGTAGCATAAAGAGGGGTTTTTGTGTCTTTAAATCCCCTAAATACTCCTATCATTGCCAATGATAGAAGAACAGCTGGAGAACCAAGTGATCTTATCGTCAAATAACGAAATGCAAGTCTCCGCATTAGCTGGCTCTGAAATTGAGCAAATTTAAACCCATGATGTCATTGAATAATCATATTAAGCCTGGATCATTACTAATGAATCCAGTAAAGCCTTAAAATAGTAGTCAAAAACAAAGTAAAGAAGTTCCCTACTCCCTGTATTAACTTATTGTCACCTAATATATATGATGAAAGGGATGAAAGGGATGAAAATAAAACACACTCTCCATAGCTTCTAATTATTTTATGGTAATAATTGGCATAAATCAGTTCCAAATGCATGATTTCAATGTTATAAACTGAGAAAAAGATTACTTACAGGCTTTCCACCCGTCATGAGGAGTATGCTATATTTGGCAGTAAGAATCAAAAGAATTGCCTGAATAATTCCAAGAATTGCTCCAACAATCAGAGCTGAAGTGACTGAGGGAACGTACTTCCTCTTTCTTGCACATTTTGGCAGGCTTTCATAGTTAGTCCTGAATGCACTGCCGCAATTTGAATTTTCAGAATCTGCAAACATTGATTGACATGATGTAAAAGTTAACATGAATTAAAAAAAAAATGATTTTGCATCAAACTCATTTAGGCAAGTTTTTTTTATTCAATACTATTTTCTCTGTAGTATCCTATTTGATCAAGACTTATATCTGGGCTGGATTTACAATCAGAATTGCAATTCCTTGAGGTGTGAAAAAAAAGTACCAATTGAAGGAGGCATCTGTTTTGGTTCAACATGCAGAGTTGATTTGGAAATTTCCAAATCTCCAACTTTGTGTTCTTTAGTATCACTGTTAATGAGTGCTTCTTCCTCAGCTACAAATGAGGTAGTAACACTGACAAGAGGATAGATGAAAACTTTCGAAATTTGGTTGAATATTGCAACTGACACCCCTACTGCTGCCACCTCAGACGTTCCTGCATTTAAAGCAATTTATAAATTTATAAACACATCTCTTTAAGTGTATTAACTACAAATATTTAGAAGGATTTAAGACATGTATGAACGGTCAAGAGACTCTGTTGTTTATGAACAAGATTGGTCTTTTCTTCCTAAGTTTATTAATATTAAGGATTGCATACTGCATATGTTGTTAATTATATAGATAAGTTGGCCATGTGCTGGTGACAGAGGAATTAGTCAGACCTAAGACTACATCGAATTAATCAAACGATCCATATAGTAATTTGTTTGTGCTAATTCAAGATATAATTTACACAGGCAATTTGGCACTAGCTTGCAAATGCAAAACAGCAAACCTAATTGACCCATGAATGCGGTGTCGACTAGTGAAGCAATTGGATCAGCTGCCAATGCCAGTGAGGCAGGAATAGCAATGCGCAGTATTTCTGAACCTAGATCGTCAAGCTTGAACACACGGCTGTAAAAGCACACAAACAAATATTGCATGTCAGTTCCCCTTTTATTGATGCATATCAAAGTGTGATTATTAATTTATCTTAAAAGTTTCTTAATCAATAGATATTTAAGTGGTGTTTTACGTTATGAACATGCATTTTCTCTATTTATTCATCTTGCCATAAAAGAAGAAAAAAGTTTTTGTTTGATGATGGAAGTGAGCCGAGTCGGGAAGGTTCTAGAAATTAGATCGGGAAAAAGCTCAAAATGTTAATCAGGTTGTTCTTTTGGACCCTTGAATTAGAGATTTGCTTATCTTGTGGCTCCTGATGATCTTCACTCATGCCAAAAATGTTTTTGAAATCATTTTTACCAAAAAAGAAGGGAAACAATAAATTAAAGTACCTCAAATTCAGGACAAAAAGGCGAAGGCCTGTATTCCAAGGCAGACCTAAGGAAGGGGAGAGAGAATTTCTTTCGCTCGAGTCATTGCCTTTTGATGCACCAACCTTTGCCATCTCCATGACCACCATCTCTTGTTTTGATGCTTCTATTTTTGTTGCCTCTGTTGCCCCCCTCTCCTGCTCGGGCGTCTCCGTTGTCACCACCTTTACCGCTGTCTCATGCTCGGATCCATTAATGGCCACCATTGATATTTTTTGGCAAGTGCCGGAGGTTTTTGCCATTGGTTATTGGAAGAGAGAGCACCAATGGATAATTCCAACGGCAGTGTGGGCAGGCTTGTTATAGGCACACTGAAGTTTGTCAGTACAAGTAGCCTATAAAACTTCTAGAACGACATGTGTCAAAAAAGGCCTAGGTTGGTGCAAGGAGAAGCGGTTTTCTGAAAATAAATAAATAATGGAAATGGTCAATGGCTCTTCCTAGAATTGAGGTTACAGACAAACAGAAAGGAAACTAAAAGATGTAGCAGTGATTTGGTTATCAAATTTTTTTTTTTTCACCAATATCTCTGTTTTAAGTGAACTGGACATATCCATCTTACTGTAAAAACAGTTGTTGCTAATCTGCCTTGGATGGAAGTGTGTAACTTTGCATTAGAAGCAAGGTGATGTTAACCATATGATCTCAATAAAACCGTTCCAACGACATAGGTACTCTCCATTACTTTTTAGTTTGTTATGCAACTGGATTGGAGATATGTATATATTATGTAACAATAATAACGCTCAAAGATTGGATAGTTCATTAGTGGTCAATTCAAATGTATGGTTTCTTCTGAAAATTTTTGTCCAGAACCAGTAACTTTTTTTTAACTAGGGATGTTGTTTCATACGCGTGGCGCAGCACACATGTACGACATCTAGCTCACAGTGCAAGGACGTACAGGTATTGCATTAGAAATTCCAATGTAATGGCACTTGAAGTCAGTATTGTTTGCAATTTGTTCAAACTAAAATTAATTTCCAAAGTTGATTAGTAAACATTTAATTAGATAATAAATGAAACAATATATACATTTGTGTTTGTTCTAAGACAGGTAAACAATTAACTGATAATTCAAAATTAGAGCCCCAATTTGAGTGACATACCTTTTGATTACTTCTCATAACCAGCTTAAAATGAAATTACTTAATCACCTTGATATAAAAAGTTAATGCCTTTTGAACTTGCTCTCTTCATATAAACTATATATGCTTGCATAAAAGGACTTGATTTGCTATTACTAACAATACACAAAGTGGTTCTTAATTCACAACCATGCTGCTAGAGATGGCTACTTGAGCACCTAAGGATGTTTAAACTTGAAAGTTCAACACTAGATCCTTGTTTGTCATAACATAAAAAATTCAAAACCAAATTTAAGGAAACTGAAATCCAAAATTATGATTTCTATAAAGGTTAGTTGAAGCTGACGGTGTAACCAATTACTGTGTGACTTTCAGTGTTCAGTGATACCCAGATTTATCTTTTCTTTCTTTTTTCTTATTTTGTTTTCATGTTAGACATTTTTGTATGGTAAAACATTTGATGCCAGTGATTAAGATCCATTTTTGTGAGTGTTTAATTACCTTTATAGACAATCTTTCTAGATATTGAAATTTTTGTAAACAACGTCACTTAAAGTTGATTTTTAAGTTTCCGATTTTTCTAAAATCAAATATCCAACCTTCCCTAGATTATTGCTGGACTTACCAGATAAAACCTGCTCGGTGATTCAACTTTGGTTCTAAACTTTCCTGTCATAGAAAAGAAAAAGGACAGAAAAAAGTACCAGACAAAACAACTTTTTTCCACTGTGGTAAGTTTACCAGTTTGTTCCTTTAATTAAATATATTGGAGCTTGTGAGTGGCATCATTTGTGTGTGTGGTTCTCTTTTGTCAAAAAGATGGGATTATAAGTGGTGAAATTTTAAAATGAGTGAGGCTATGGTAATATGCATATTACGGATCGACCCGTGCTATGGATTCATATCTCTATTTATAAAATTCAACCAGTCAATTCGAACTATCAAACATAATCTCCATGTATAAATGTACTTGTAGGCCAAATTTTATATTTATAATTTTTTTTTGTACTATTTTTTTAGATAGATAGAAAGTCGCCGCTTTTGGATGGTTCAAATTTCCAAATCAAGTGATTTTCCACCTATCTAAAAGATAGTAAAAAAATTCTAAAAAATACATAATTTGGTCCGCAAGTACATTTCCATATGAAGATCTTGTTTAATGATTCAGATCGACAGTTTGAACTTTAAAAACGGAAATATGAGTTCATAGCACGAGCTATTGTGTAATATGCATATTAAAATAGTCTCAATCTTTTAAAATTTAGTAGACAAAGCCTACTAGTCTACTACAAAAAAAAAAAATTGTGAAATGAAGGATATATTTACTGAAAATTTAACTGTACTCAACAAAACAGCGGTGACAGAGAAATTAGACTAAAATTATAAACCCCTGAGACATTAACAATGTGGAACGCTATTGGACTAAGAAATATGCAAAATGGAATAAGTGAAAACAAAACAATATGAATGTTCTTGAAACTCCTCAATACATAAGCAAAATGAAAAAAGTGGGTATGTAGGAATTATTTCTTCAATTACTGTTAAAAATAAAAGATGAAATTTTGGAAGAAAATACAAAATCAACATTCTGGTCAAAGTTAGGAAATTTTTTTAAAAACCATAATTAAAAAAAAAATTAGCAAACCAACATGATTACTTTGATTTTTACAAAAACCATAAGAACCGAAATGCTAATTTGGTCCGCATTTTTTCTTCTTCCCGGAACCGAATTGGCATTTCAGTCCCCCATCATTTTACACATTTTCAGCACAGCCTGTGTTGCCTTTGGTGTAACATGTCCAGACCGAGATGGGATCTCGGTCCAAATTTTTTTTATACAGGACCGAAATCCCATTTCGGTCCCCACATTTTTTTTTTTTTTGCTTATAAGTATAGAATTTTATATTAGTTTTTTACAAGAGATTCGGAGTCAGAAAGGTATGGGAGAGCAATTAATATTCGTACAGATTCTTTCAAATTAATTACTCTTTCCATAAACAATTCGGTCCGGTGTCGTTTCGGATTTTCTGTGGCCATATTTCTGAGAAGCTGTGAAATCAACTGGGACCGAATTGCCATTTCGGTCCAAAAAAAAAAAAAATTCCGGCACCGAAATGACATTTCGGTTCTTATGGTTTTTGTAAAAACCAAAGTAATCATGTTGGTTTGCTAATTTTTTTTTTTTAATTATGGTTTTTAAAAAAATTTCCAAAGCTAGTGGACGTGGCAACCCACAGACATAGAAATGAATAATGCCTCCTCTGAATCAACCTTCCCAAGATACACATTTAATTTGCTTACCTCTGGAGCCAGATTATTATATTAGAGTGAGGCTATGGTGCTATGCATAGCACCAATGGCTAGTGTATTATGGCTCAATATGGTACTTTTTAAAATCCTAACGGTCGATCCGACCGTTCAATGTGATATCCATATGAATATGTACTTGCAAACTAAATTTTATATTTTTTCGAATTTTTTTACTATTTTTTCAGATAGGTAGAAAAATCAGTGTTTTTTGAAAATTCTAGACCATCAAAATTCTACCTATCTGAAAAAATAGTAAAAAAATTCGAAAAAATATAAAATTTAGTTTGCAAGTACATATTCATATGGTTATCACATTGACCGGTCGGATCGACCGTTAGGATTTTAAAAAGTACCATATTGAGCCGTAGTACACTAGCCATCCGTGCTATGCATAGCACCATAGCCTCACTCATTATATTATTAGGACCTCTTTTTTTAAATTAAAGGGGGAATTTCACGTATACCCCTCAAAAACTTCAAAATTACGTATTTCCCCCTCTAAACTTTGAAATTACATATTTCCCCCTCTAAACTTCAAAAACTCACAAATTTACCCATTTTATTGTCTTTTATATTAAAACTCATTCTAAATTTATAAAATACCCATTTTACCCTTTCATTAAAAGCATAAAACACCCCATTGGACTCAAATTTGAATCTAAAGTGTTCCTCTATCGTCCGATCCACGCGCATCACATTAAGATCTGTGTGCATCGCTTCAAGATTCGTGTTGATCTAGCACGCACGGATCTCAAAGCAATTTCGATCCACGCACATCACATTAAATCTGTGCACGTTGCTTCAATATCCGTGCGTGTTTGCTTCAAGATTCGTGCTGATCTAGTGGGTACAGATTTTAAAACAGTTCGGAAAGTAGAGGAACCCTTCATATTCAAATTTGAGTTAGATGGGCGTTTTATGCTTTTAATGAAAGGGTAAAATGAGTATTTTATAAATTTAGAATGTGTTTTAATTTAAAAGACAATAAAATGGGTAAATTTGTGAGTTTTTATAGTTTAGTGGGGGAAATATGTAATTTTAAAGTTTAGAGGGGGAAATACGTAATTTTGAAGTTTTTGAGGGGTATACGTGAAATTCCCCCTAAATTAAAAAATGATAACCTCCGGAGTTTTCGAAGGAATAAGGTACAATTCGTCGCGTACTAGATTCAACAGAATAAGAAATGAGGGACTTACCATTTACCTATTACCATGTCATATGTCATGATTAAATATTGAGAAACCCCTGTTCCATTGGAAATTGAAAACTTTGCACTGTAATAAATGAAGCAAAAGAATAGCAAATAAGATGATAGACAAAGTACAATGAGGTTCGTTTGGGAGGGGAGATTATTCGGAGATAAAGTAATCTCCACACTTTGTATAGATACCGTTTTTTTTTTCTGAATTATTTAGAAATTATTTCGTTTTTTTTTTTTTTTGATAAAAGGCATCATTGTGCCCATTTCATTATCATGAAATCAAGTTAACTTGCATACAAAAGGAATTATTTCGCTTTTTAACCAACCGTGAGAACGGTATAATTACCCTGGGATTATTTAGCCTATGAGCAATGAGCGACAAAAGCTAGGACCTTTTTCTTTTTCTTGGATTTTTGCTGCTGTGTAGCAGCAGTTACGAGTGATTCCGTTAAAGATCGTTTTGTTTAATGGTTTGAACAAAAGATATATTACACGAAATTTGCACTCCACCATGATGGATGAATCAAAGTCTCGAAGTAGTGCCCGTAGTATTTGGAGAAAGTGAAAGGGCTAATTTGTAAAATTACAAGTTATATAGAATATTTTCTTGTGGAATATGGAGAAAGTAAAAGGTTTACTTGTAAAAATTTAGTCTCATAGACTCATAGTATATGGAATCTCTGATAAATTTAAACATATAGGCTATATATTTTGCAAAATGAAAAAGTAAAATTAGTTTGTAAAATTATCAGCTATATATTAAAGTACAGGTTATATAGTTTGGATCAGGATGTACAGGATGAATTAACTTGATTAAACTTATGCATTAAATATGAAAACAGTTCTGTATTCCATTTTAGTATTTTAATTAATTACTTCCGTTTTAAATAATTTGGTATTTATTTTAGTCAATTTCTTTTTTATTTTAAGATAGGTAGCAAACAAGCCCTCGAAATTTTTAAAATTACCCTCATAAAAATAATAAATCAAAAGACCACTGAATTCTGGGATTTTCAGAATTAGCAGGGCCACTATTTTACGTTGCGGACTCCAAGACTGGGTCTGCCATTTGTCTTGCGGACTTAGTAATAGATCCACAATTTCACGTTGCGGCCTCTATTTTTCTATAAACACAATTCTGTGAACAGCAACTCATTTCCTTAAAAAAAAATAATAGAGGCCGCAACGTGAAATTGCGGACCCATTATGAGGTCCACAACAACATATAGATGGCGGACCACTTAATGGGGTCCACAACATAAAACGGCGGCCTGGATAATGTTGGAATTCTCAGAAATCAGTGGTCTTTTGGTTTATTTTTTTTTGGAGGAGGGTATTTTTAAAAATTTCGGAACAAGCCCTCGCACCTTTATATATCAACAAGACTCCATTCAAATTCCGAAATTACGGCCTCCCTCATTCGAATTCCGAAATTACGACCTCCCTCATGAAGAACATTATAATTAGCCACTAAAACAAAGAGTGATTCTCAATCTCTTAAATAAAATTGTCTAAGTAAATGCTTCTTACTTGTTAATTAGTTTAAGTAATCACTTAATTCTGCAAAAGAACTTGTTGGGAACTTCGTAAATCATAATAATAAAAACTCAGTATCACATTTATAGAAATTAAAAATTATATATTGATTTTTTTTATCATAAATTAATGGGTTTTAAAAATTTCTTTCATACAAAAATTAATTATCTATCGTATAGTTTCTTATCTATTAGCAAATTGATATTCTTGACAATGCCTACAGGCTTTTGAATATATATATATATATAGTACGGCTAATGTCATAACGTTATAATTCCAGCCTAAGTTATAACGAGATCATTTGTGTGATTTCAAAGTCCGAAGAGTCGAAAATGTTCTTGGAGACCAAATTTTATATTTTTTGGAATCTTTTTACTATTTTTTAGACAGGTACAAAATCACTGTTTTGAATGGTCCAAAATTATCTGAAAACAGTGATTTTGTACTTGTCTTAAAAAATAGTAAAAATATTTCAAAAAATATAAATTTGGTCTCCAAGCACATTTTAATATGGATATCATGTTGAGTGGTTCGGATCGACTGTTCGGACTTTGAAATTGCAAAAACTGATTCGTAATAACTTAGGCTGAATTGCAAAAACTGATACGTCATGACATTAGCCGGACTCTCTCTATATATATATATTCTTGACAATTAACGCTGAAGAGTTTCTGGAAAGATTGAATGAGTTGTGTGCCATTGAAAGCTTTGTTATTTTCAAATCCATGTAATAAAATTTTATTAAAATTCAGTGGTTATCTGGACGAAGGAAGTTTTAAAATTGCATTTCATGTCAAGGTATATATCTTTTTTTTTTACCTCCTATCTAAAAATTTAGAGCGGAGTAAGTTTGATGGGCATATGACTTATTTTTAGATTCGATGAGCTTCAAGATCGTCTGATTCACTGTGAGATTTGTGCACACAAAAAATGAAGCAGACATGCACAAATATTAAAGCAAAGTGTACAGGTCTTAAAACAAATCGGATGATTTTTGAAACCCATCAAACCCAAAATATAGATCCGATATCCATAAAACTACTCCACTCTTGTAAAAAATATGGCTCTACTCCTCTGATATATATCTCTCTTCTTCCTTTTTACTACACTTGACAATGACATTATATATGCATGCTATTATTGCACCACAGTTGAAAATGACATAGGTCCGATGCCAATCTGATATCTAAACATTTAGAAATAAATATGTTGGTGCATAACTTGATTGATGTATAATGTCATTACTTGTCGTGTAGGTTAACGTTTTCAGAAATCGTTGATATTCGTATATTTATGACTTCATAAAATAATATTCTATGCTGCTTATATGTGTCGTTGTACTTTGTTCTTTCTTCTAACAGAAAAGACACTTTATGATTATAAACGGTTTGCAACAACATGCATCAAGAAAAAGGGGCTCTTTATGTCGTTGGTATTGTGCGAGGACAATACTACTTTTTATTCCATCAAGAAAAAAAAAACAAAACATTTTGTTTATCGCTTTATAATTTTTTATTTCATTGTCGTTGTATTTTCATTTTAAGTATTAAGAAACAGAGACTATTAGGACCATTTATGGCTATAATTAAGGTTAGCAATGTAACAAAAGATATAATATATAGATGACACTTTATTCAAATACAAGACCCCAAGTTTCGAAGGATATGCCATGCAGATCGCGATCAAATAGTATCGCTAACAATGTTAATGAAATTCTGATGATCTCTATAAATCACTTAATTGATGCAATGACTGAGTCAAAACTAATTTGGAATTCCAATTTTCAGATCCATTTTTTGCTCCAAAAATATGATCGGGCTAATACAGATTATACACTAATATCTATAGCATGTTTCTAATACAATTAATTTGCATTTTTAATGACCGCGATGAAAGTAGCATTTTAAAAAGGGATCTTCAATATACAGTTCATATTTATTGAGGAGCAAATGTCCCATTATCTCCATGCTCCAATTATCCCTCACATTCTTATTTCTATTTTCAAAATCCAACTAAACTATCCTAACTGCTCAACATGATCTCCATACTAAAATGTGCTTGGAGACCAAATTTTATATATTTTTGGAAATCTTTTACTATTTTTTTAGATAGATACAAAATCATTTTTTTATGGTCCAAAATCTTTTGAAAAACAATGATTTTATACCTATTTAAAAAATGGTAAAATGTTTCTACGAAATATAAAATTTGGTCTCCAAACGCATTTTAGTATGGAGATCATATTGAACAGTTCGAATTGATTGGTTGGACTTTGAAAATAGATATAAGAATGTGAGACATAATTAGGACACAAAATCAATAGAACATTTGAGCCCTCCTCTTATATTTATTCAATAATAAACATCAATTTATCAACATGTTCATTTGACTAGACATATGATAGTAAATATTAGTCACCATTATTTAATGAATTTAAAAAATAGATAACATCTTGATTTATTTTTTTTGTTGATAACTGAAATACTTTGTTATGCAGTGCATTTTAAAACATCCAATGGAGGCAAACTAATAGATTCTTTCGGGCCTTTGCCAGGCCGGATGTAATGCCTACAGAAAAAACCTATATAGCGATATCTTTTTGCCTAATTATAATTTTGACCTCCAAAACATTATAAATTCCATGGCGTCTAAGTTCAATTTGTGGGAGATGTAAAAACATTATATTTTCTGTCATATTTTCTTTATTCGGATTGGATGTATAAGATGTAATGTAATTTTTTTAGAGAGGGTTTATGATATTTGTGGTATATTTTTAATGAGAGACTGAGATAGCGTGTCATAGTTCTATTGTAGAACGATTATGACATGAAACAGGGGAATAACTACATTAAATATCATAAATATATGCCTACATTTGTCATGTTACAAAATATATATGCTTGTGATATAAATAATATGTCTACATTTGCTATGTACAAATCATATATGCTCCATCTCACCTTACAATATTTTGTGATTGTCCTTGAGATTGGTTGACATTCTATTAAGATAAGAGTTTCGTGAATTTTCATGAAAAAATAAAGCCTTATTTTCCAACACATGATTAAGTTTTTCTCATGTTGGATATTGTAAATGGTTATTTCTAGTGAGCTCCACCAGCTCCAATATCAAATCTTTTTTTTTTTTAATTATGAGCTGGAGGTCATCAAGTCATTCAATACACTTTCATACTCCTAGATAAATATTATAGATAATGTTTTCACTTTGTGAGTTTTAAATCTATGACCTCTCGCATGAGAGTTATATACTTTTGCCACTAGATTAAAAGCAGATTATATATCCAGCCTCTTGTTGAAACTTAAATTTAGATATTCTATCTGATCCGAGCTATTAACGCCTCTATTTAATATTCATCGTAAGATATATATGCCACTATCAAAAGCACGAACAAATTGAAAAGTGCAACAGTTATAATTATTCATCGTTTGGTTTTAAGATTTTTTTTTTAAAAATTGATCTTTTGAATATTTCTTGTATGAATTATTTTTAAGATCTTAAATGTTCCTATATATGCCATTTTATAAACAAAATTTAAATTTGATATGTTTGTATATATTATTTAAAATTTACAATTAGTACTAAAGCATTGGAACAATAGTTAATCCATACAAAGACAAAGATCGACAAGGAATGTGTGCGCAAATGAGGAGCGCATTACAGACAACAGAAACTTATCCTAAAGAAAGTTGTGCGATGAATAGACATACAATTATGCATGATATACAAACGCATTTGGTGTCCAAAGTAATTAATATTTGAAGAAAAATGATAATAATCAACTTGGTACTTAGGACAATGTGAGGTATACCCTCCCAATAATCCTTTTTAAGGATACAAAAGTTTAATTAAGTTTTATAACTATTAACAATTTAGCATAGACGAACTCCTATTTTATTAGTGTCATTAATGGGCTTTTGATGTTGTGAACTTCTTCATCTTTTCCATTAATTTAGTACTGTCAATTGAAACGCATTTCAGATAAAAATAATAATAATAAAAGAACCTATATATATTTTCAAAATGAACAATTTTATATTGCTTTCTATTTTATTATATTTTGGAGTAGTGCTTACTATTCAATTATACTATTAAGTAAATAGTGATTAAATTTAAATGTCATGCTTTAAGGTGGGATTTTAATTGGTTTTTTTTTTAAAATAATTTCAAGCGTATTTGTTGGACAGGATAGACATTTTTATTTAAACCCCTAAAAAATTGTTGAAACTAAAGGATTTAATTCCAAAGTAATACACAGTCCATGCACTATTAGCCCAAGTGCCAAAGTGAGAGAACCCACTTTTGTCAGTCCAATTTAATGGCGCACGCTTTGAAATGTTGTCGAAGTTTGAGGCAATTTGGTATAAAAAAATTAAAATGCTGCAATAGTTGGTAGTAGTATAATAAGTGATGATAATAAGGGGGACCCGGAGAAGATAACTTTGCATTTTAATCCAACGAAATCATACTATTATATCTTACACAGCATGAAGGAATCATGACTGGTTAAAATTAATCTCAACTTGAGAGCTAAATAATTTTTCCTTAATACATCATATTTTGCACAAATAAAAAACAATGTTGAATTGAAAAACATAGATTTAGGTCATGCATGCTTACCTTAAGCTAAGACACTTCCAATTCTTTGATCAACCTCTGAATTCAAGTGCATGCACCTTTCTCTGTTCTTCCAATTCTCGAGCTAACCTCTCAATTAATAATGTCAATGCATGAATTAGAAGATGCTACAGATATATGGAGATAGTTTGTCCAAGCATCTATGTATATATACTGTCTTTATAGTGCGGATCCCACCTTTATATATCAAGAAATATATAATATCTTAAATTTTTACTAGAACAAATTAAGAATTTAAGACATACCACTTGAACTAATCTCCCACAAGCTCAGAAAAGGAACTTTTTATGCGGTGGCTTTCCTTGTTTAATTGTGCATCTATATAACCAATGGTAAAAAACGAGGAATATGCACACAAGATAACATATCTAAATTTATGAAAATATATCTCGTTAATGGAAATCCGGACTTGCGGTCTCCACTTGTGGTGGGGCCCTCTTTGACCGTACATATAAAGGTTAGCGTGCACAGAAATACAGGATTACTCCATAAACAATTCAGTCATGATTCAAAAACCTAACTTGGCAAAATATAACAATGTTAACAAAGGTAAAGATTAATTCTAATATATATTCAACTTTTATACATCTAATTTTTACGATTTTATTTTTAAAAAGTAATATATAAATTTAAAAAAATAAAAATTATAGATGTGTTTTCAATTATTTAGATAGAGAACGTATCGAATTTGAGTCAATTTATAATTTGATTGATCATTCATTAAAAATTAATCCACTAAAACTCCATAGTTAATTTTTTTAAATTAATTTATAAACGACAAATGTCTTTCAAATTGACCCAATAAATTAATACATCTATAATTAACTTTTTAATTATAATATTTTTGAAATATATGTACCATAAAAGGATCTGCGTTATAATTATATAAAAAGTTAGAAAAACTAAGTGCTTTGAATTTCTATCAACTTAGAACCTCTATTTCGTTATAGGTGTATTAAACAAGAGGCACTACTTGAGAATTTGAATTCTCACCGACTTACTTTGGAGAGTTTTTCAGTTTTGAGAGTCACCTGAGTGGATAGTTCCGTCGTCCGAAATAATTTTTTCTATTATCTTAAAGAAAAATAATTAATCTTTTTTTTGTTTTGAGAAATTTGATTTTTACCAGGATTGCAGCTTGAAACTGCGGTCCCTTTTCACTCATTTTTTGGACTTTTCTGGGACCGCAATTTCAAATTGCGTCCTATTAGTTGATACTGCAGTTTCAAACTACAATTCTGGTAAACATAGAATTTCTCAAGAAAAAGAAGTTAATTGGTTTATTTTGATTTTAAGATGGTAAAAGAAAATTTTGAGGTCTTGTCGCCCCCTTTCTATCCTCCACCTCTGTAACCTCTGCTCACCTCAGATCTCCTCTCCTTTCTTCTTCGTCTTCTTCCTACCATGTCTCTTTGTCTTTCTTTATTTTCTCCTTTCCTTTCCATTCTATTTTTTTCGTTGTCTTTTTTGAGAATAAAAAAAAAATCCAATTTGAGCACAAAGGCTTCAAACCTGGATACACTTGTTCCACCAGCCTGCTTGTGCTAAGGACAAGAAAAACTGAAATTAAGCTCAATACCTATCAATCTGAGCACGAAAAATTGAAGGCTCATCACATTGCAATCAAAGCACGGCATCACTGTCTCACTTACTCTTTTCTAAGACAAGTATAAAGTCTATTTTTTCTGTTTTTCGGTTTTATTTTCTTTCTCACTATTGTCAAATGGTGTCTAGTTGTACTTTTGTATGTATTGGTATGGGCTGATATGTGTACGGGTGTGTACTGATATGTACTAATATGAACTGCTATATGTATTGGCTTATACTGAGTTATGAAAAGTTTATGGACGTTTGTTATAAAAAAACTTTGAGAGTTTGGATTCTCTAAAGTAACTCACATTTTAAAACTGTCTGATTAGAATTAAAACTAAAACTATTCGAGATGGAATGCACATAGCCCTTCAATATTCGTGCTAAAGCAGATTGGAGGGTAAATTTTAAGTTAACTCAGGTGATATGAATTCCTAATAGTTAAACCCTTTCTAGGAATGACAAAAAAAAGTAGGTTTATATCATAAGGGGATTCTGTTAGAAAACACAAGTCAGAGAAAAAAAATGTTACCGAGTCATGCGATTGTGTTTTCCTTCGAAATTTCATTACGGTGCCTTTCAGAGTTTTACTGTTGATATGCTTTTAATTTAATCACCACCATTGATACATAGAAGGATATGTTAGCCAAATCAAAGAATTGTTAATTACAAATATTATTTTTCTTTCTTTCATTTGAAACATCAGATAATTAATGTAAAGAAGAAAAAAAGGAAATAGCATAAGAAAAGATAATAGTGCGTTCAATGTCTTCGCCAACTTCTTTTTTGTCATTTATTGATATGAAATGTAAGAAGCATCATTCAACCTAGTATTGATTTTTATATAAAAACAAAGCCAGTACGTAACTGCTACATTTCATTTCTCGGGCATAATTTTGGTGTCTCTTTTTCAAAATAATTTTGGCTTGTGCTGAATTAGACATGATTTTTTTATAGCATTAATTAGATTAAATTTTTTAATCTAAATCAATGAAAACTAAATATATGTCAAAGTACCTGAATATATGTTGATTAATTACTGGTGAAATTTCATTTTTAGGAGGGTTATAATGTTTCTATCTTTTGTGCCTCCATCGTACTTTCATTTTTTAAATATTAATATCTTAAAATTTAAAACTCAAATATAAAAAAAAACATTAGATTTGATCAATATCATTTTCTCTATGCACGTATAAAAGATCACGAGATTTGATCGGTACCAAGAGGTTGCAAAAGTATATTGATATGGATAAATTATGGACGTTAATTTCTCTACTTATTGATTTACAAAAAACAAATTTGAAAAGTAATAAATTTTTTATGTGCATGTAGATATATCACATCTAACGGTTTTATTTTGACATATAAATTTTAAAATTTTTGTTATTAGAAATTAAAAAATAGAGACATGATGTAGACACAAAAAATAGAAGCATTTGAACCCTTCTTATTTTGTAGTTAGATAATTTCAAAATTTAATTGCTAATTAATCGATTCTATTATCCTGATGTGTTACAAAAGTTTGTATGTGGTTCTTCATTTTATTTACTATTGTTATTATTTTATTTCTTTTTTAATATTTTTGCTTCATTCCTATTTCTATTGAATGAATTAAAAACAATGTTTGAAATTAAGAAAGTCATAACTTGCCGGTGATGTGTGGTCGCCTTCCGTGTGGCCTTCCGTGCGCTGTTCCAAAGCCACACCACACCTAACTAAAGCAAAGGTCCCATACAAAAATAAAATAATATAAAGTAAGAGGTGGCTTGTGGTTGCCACTGTCCTGTTAATTAATTTAATCACTCTCAAGTCTTCAACCAACCATTTTTTGTTGGTCTTTTTCTTTTTTAATAGCACATACCTAAAAAGACATTATTTTGGTGGAGCTACGAAAGGATCAACTACATTATAGTGCCCCTTTTGAAAGGACCTGAATGCGGAAAGAAACAGAAAGCATGATAAGAAAAACAAAAACTTTTTTTACCTCATCTACTGGCTTGCCACACGTATCTTAAAAAATATTCGGTTGCTTTTGAATATTAACGCACTGTTAATCTGGAATTTTTTTTAGAAATCCTAAATAAAAAAAAATCAATCAAACCAACTTGATTGTTTTCGTTTTGACAAAAATCATGAGAGCCGAATTGCCATTTCGTTCCGAACTTTTTTTTTCTGTACCAAATTGTCATTTCAGTCCGTGGTAGTTTCACATGTTATCAGCCCACAGCCATACAATTTTTCTCCAAAATTTGTGAAACTAACTCAGACCGAAATGACAATTCGGTATGTAAAAAAAACTCTTTCGGGCCGAAATGTCATTTCAGTTCTTATGATTTTTGTAAAAACAAAACCAATCAAGTTTGTTTGGTAATTTTTTTTTCATTTATGGTTTCTAAAAAAAATTCGTTAGTCTGTTCGACAAGTTGAACAGGCTTAAATTTTAAACTATGCTAAAGATGAAGTGTTCGGCAACAAAAAAATTAAGAAAATAAATGTTTAGTTTTATTAAGAAGACTCGAATGCTTAGCCATATACAAATATACAACGATAGCTTAAAAATTCGGACAAGTTTAAAAACTAGACAAAGGAAAGTTTAAAAAAGTGATTTTAATTTTACAATGAGCAAATGTTTGACACATTGAAGACTCCTTAGTCTCCTAAAATACTTTAAAGAGCTCTAAGAAGGAGATGTATGAAATGGGTACCGAGAGTTTAAGAGCATACCATAAAGAGAGAAATGTTGTTTGTGCGTAAGTCTGTATATTTGACTAAAATATTTTTAAATCAATATGTATTATGAGAATTATTAGAACTAGTTTCACAAATTTCATACTCCAAGTTGTCATGATCTTAAATGTCTCGTGCAGTGAAAATATATACGTACGATACGGATAGGGTGGAAGCATTTTCTTTCCATACTCACTAAGAATTGATCCTACTTGTATTTTATCTTTACCTATTAAGAATTTGTTGGATTCTTATGGTACTTAAGGTAACGAAATTTCAAAATTTTGATAAGAAAAGTACCAAAATAGATCATCATGTGCCACTGAAATCAAATCAAAATATATTTTCAAATAAATAAGTATCATACTTTTAGTTTCTTGTCTCCAAATAAGAAATGAATGTCCTTGAGATGTAGGGTTGTAGCATTTACCTCCTTGTAGATGCTAATGGTGGTTGATAGAGTGAGAAAAACGTGCCGTGCCGTGCCATGACAAAAATTACGAGGGGTGGTCACAGCATGCGAGTCACGGCGTGACTCACGTGCCGTGACCAAACGTGCGTTAGTCACGTTTGATCGCATTTAACGTTTTAAAAAAAATACGAAACAATTCTTTAAAATTCAAATGTTTTAACTGAAATTTAAATGTAAATATTTTAATTAAAATAAAATTATACCTTATAGGAAGGTATGTTAGTGTATTGACTCGTGACTGCCGTGACTGGTGTGTCTACCGTTCCGTGACTCGTGTGTCCCGTGCCGTGCCGTGACCAAGGCAATTTTCGTGCCATGCCGTGACGTGTCTTCTTTGCCAACAATTGGTCACGGCACGCGAATGGTCACGGCACGGGACACGCGAGTCACGGCACGCGAATGACACGCGTGCCGTGCCGTTACCGTGCCGTTCTGTGACGGAGTCGGCTCCGGCGTGTCATTTTTCCCACTCTAGTGGTTGATGCCTTGCAGCGCCTTGGTGGTTGATGTGTGCGTGACCTATAACGCCTTGCACTAAGATGAGACTCCAAAGTAGAAGTCATCCACAATATCCACCAAGAAATTAATTAGAAACCAAAGTTTCCTCTTACTAGAGAGTAGTAGTTTGGTCGCTCTTTAATCCTTATCCTCCAAGAGAACTAGATCTTGATTCAAGGTTTTGTGGGTTCTCAACACATGAGAGATCAAAAGGGAGAGAGACAAAGTTTTGGCTCTCTAAGAAAGATGATAATCATTAGATTGAAACCCTAGGTAGTAGGGACCTCTTTAAATAGCTTTCTTGCTGTTTAGAAGAGTCCCCACCGACCTAGACACGATTCCCACATTCTCCATGATTTCCATAATTAATCTGGGCCAAAAATAGCCAATTCTGGCCCAACAGCGCACTGTGCGATGCCGCATGTGGCATGAGCATATTGCATGCGGCATAGACCTATAGCTTACTATATATCAAACTGCAGATCTTCTCGCAAGCTTTCCGAAAAGTCATAGAACACTGAAAACGGAGCTACGGTTGATGAGATATTCCCGTTTTGAGTTTTGTTCACAGAAATCGTGGTGAAAATACATAACTCTTTGCTGCCCACAAAAACTCCTTTTTGTAGCTCACAAAGTTTCTTCCATTTTAATTCTTCCTGATATTTAGATTTTATTAAACTATTTAATTAAATCCATAACATCATATAATTATCCCCATAATTATTTATCTCATGTTTAGATAGAGAACTCAATTTATCAGCCATATCATACATGTTAAATAAATCAATGAGCCTTTTTAATTAATTCCTTATTGGTGTGACCCAATGAGATCTATGTCATTTGGCAATGGAATCTGAAACTCCTTTTGTTTCCATAAATTACAAGTGGCACCTAGCAATATACATTATAATTACCTAAAAGACACAGATGATAAGTACTTGCTATATCATGATCCCTAAAGTAACAATTGCCTCGTGTCAATTTCATGTCTCACGATATCATGAATAGATTCAAGGTAGGAATGTGTCATCCTTCCAAATCTATTTGTTTCTTGATTCTGAAATAATTCAGTAATTATGATTAACTCCTTAATCATATGTGCACATACTTGTATTATTTCATCAAAGGGCCCAGTGATATCATTACTCATTTACATGATGGATATTGGTATTTTTGATAATTACTATCTCTCCACATAAGAAATACATACTGAGATAGAATCTGTATGACTGTCAATTACGAACAACATTGAAAAATACCTACGAATACGCATTCTTATGTGAGAGAAACAATCATCTCATACCTTAGAATTCCAAATACAAATAAAACATTAATGACACAAACACAATCCATATTAAATGCATTACTTTGGTCACGTCCAATCCCCTGATCTCATCAGGTATTCATTTGATTAGATTGACAACTCCTTGTCATATGATCTGTAGAACATGATCATCATCTAATCCAAATGCTAATCTTATACCGGTAATTAATGTTCCTTGTTAATTACTAAGATTAGAGATGTTTAGAGTATTCATTAACTCCTGTATAGGGTTCCACAATTTCAGGTCCTCAACCTGAATGATCTATAAGTAATGAAATACTCAAGGAACAAAATGATAAACAAATCATCCAATTACATGAACAAAACTTAAAATATAATTATTCTATAATTAGCTTCTAGATCACAACACTAACAAAATTAACCTTATCATATCCCATCATTACCCGATAAATTTATTAATTAATCAATAGGATGATTGTACAATTTCACTCTTCTAGAATTAAACACAAAACGTTTGGACACAAATGTTTGATCACAAAACGCCAAACTTGACCCAACATATACCTCAATAATTCAAAATTTGAAAAATAACTCAAATTAAACTCTGAGACGATTGTGATTTAAAGTGAATTGATCGACTCAAAATAATCCAATCTTAACCCGACTTTGCCATGCCCCACATTTGATCATTTTTTAATATAACGTAGCACGTAGGCATGAGCAAATTTAGGATTCTGATTAGGAATAAACACAAAATATTGACAAGAGTATAATTTTTTTTTCTCTTGACGAATCGAAGCGGAGTAGTGGATAGGGATCTAAAAAAGTCACGACAAGACCGAATACGTCACGGCACAATACGGTTCCGTCACGGCACGTATGCCGATTATGTGCCGTGACTATCTTTCGAAAATTTGGCACAACAAGGCACGTCACACAAAAGATTTGGTCACAGCACGACACATGGTCATGTGTAATAAGGACCGTTAGATCTTGATCGAATGTTGAATCTTAAAAAAACTAACCTAAATTATGAAAAAAAAAGTTAAACGTGACTGGTCACGTTTGGACAAGTCACGTGTAGTCACAGCGTGATTAACGTTTTGTGATAATTCACATGCCATGACTATCCTTTCAAATTTGGTCACGACACGACACGTAATCCAAGTTACGGCATGACTAGTCACGGTACGGTACATATTTATATCTTTAATAGCGAACCTCTTTTTTCCCCTAACAAATTAACGATTTTTCTAAGTAGTGTAACAAATAGGACTATATCTTTTTTTCTGTCTTTCTTTTACGTGAATCAGTCTTTACTGGCTTTCTTTTCCGCGCAATTTTCTTCTACTAAACCGTGAATTAAATTCATAGATATGCATTATATTCATCCAGAGATAGGTACAAATATAAAATACTACTGGGTCTAAAAAAATTTCAAATTCAGAAATAGACACTTACCTCCCCTGACCCTTTTTGGATCCGCCACTGCCACTGCGCGTACCGACTCAAATGTAACTTTTGCCTTTACATTTGTATCATGTTATCTATATAATATAGTGTGCATGTATCAATGATTAACAAATCATTAAATTTTCGAGAAAGAGATTGATTGTTTTATTTAGATGAATTTAAAGTAGCAAACACAGAAACTTGGATATGGTAGAACCGTACCATTGATACGGTATCTATTTTTAAAAGAAAAAATAATCATTATCTTTCTCGAAAATTTGATTTGATTTTTTTTTTTGCCCCAAATTCGGCTTGATTTGAGGAGAAAGGCACATATCAAATTCAGCTCTACTTCAAGCAAAAAAAATTATGACATTCGGCCCAAAACGATGACTCAGAAAAAAAAACCCAATATTTATTCTAACATGGACAAAATTATGTCTGGATGCCTACGGGCTTTTAAAAAGAAATTATGTCTGGAAGTTGATCAAAATTCTACATACATGTGAATATGTGATCCGTACTTTTTAGAAAAATCAAACAAAAGAAAAATATGGTTCTATCTGAAATTGAACCTAAAATCTGTACCGATATGAAATCCTTTGATTTGGAACTTGACCTTACAGAGCTCAAATACAAAACAACTTGAAACTTATCGGAGCTGTTCAACAATAAGGATAGAATTAAACTTTAATCGACGCTAAGGAGATCATATGAGATGCCGCTGAATCGGAACAAACACAAATACAAAATAATTCGTGACCAGGCATCTTAAAATATAAATTCATAACTTGACCTACAGAGTACAGATGCAACTAGGGGTGAGTAAATCACTCATAACTCGTAACTCGCTCATAACTCGCTCACTAAATGCTCATTAACAACTCGCTCATTTACTTAATGAGCTAAGTATGAACATACCCCAACTCGCTCATAACTCGCTCATTAGCTCATTAAGAACTGAGTTACATAAATCCTGTCACATCTAATTCCTTAATTTTTTTTTTTTGGAATGATCCAAGAAGCAAGTTTGAAGCATGCATGCCATAGGATCGCTGGGCTAAAGAAAGCAGGCCCCAGAACCATCCGTAATATCCATTAACAGATTAACTACAGGCCCAAACCCAGCTATTATAACTTGAAGCCTTGAAAGGGAGTGAATAATAATGAATATTATTTGGTTTTGAACTTTTAGTTGAAAATTTTAGAAAGTTTTCGGCGCGGCTACAAAATCTCATAACTCGACAACTCGCTCATAACTCGCTCATTAAGCTAATGAGCCGAGCATGAGCATACCCTAACTTGCTCGTGATCGCTCATTAATCAGCCCTAGATGCAACCTTGGCTGGACGGATGTGCAATGTTTACTAATATTCGTTCTTATAATGAAACGACAACAATTATTTCCAATCAGCTGGTTTGCCCGAGTGGTTAAGGGGGAAGACTTAAGATCTTCTGCACTCAAGTGCGCATGGGTTCGAACCCCATAGCCAGCACAACAGAATCTTATTTATGGATTATAAACAAGATTTGCATAAGCAATTTACGAGATTTTTGTTTTATAAATTAGTTAATGCTAATTTATAGTACTCAACTTTGAATTAGCTCTTTGCATGTGGACAAAATATTACTCAAACTTTGAATTAGCTCTTTCCATTAACAGAGCTCCGATTAGTGTATCAGTAACGTTTAGCCGTCGTTCACGATTAAACGGACGTTTAATCGGGCGTTAAGACATTTTTTTACAACACTGATCATTATCAAGGGGCGTTATCATAATTTTTATGAGGGTAGACAAAAAAAATTATTAATTTATTATTATTATTTTCCATTTAATTTATTATTAATATATTATGACTAATTTTCATCAAAAACAGAATCGGGAGAATCAGTAAGAATCGGTCGAATCTGATCAGACTCAAAACTTTTTTGCAAAACTAATTAAATTAAGATAAAAAAGAACTAATGTAAAACATTAAAGTGTTAAATTTTAATTAATTTGAAGCATAGAATAGTCATTCTTTTTTTGAAATTCGGGTCATTTTTAATCGTTAAACCCTAGAAAATAATTTAATACTTTATATTAAAGTTCAACTCATTCCTTTGTAAAAGAATTTGATTCATTTATTCAAAAGAAATAACAGGTTCACTGTAATCCCACTGTCAGATCTTCCTTCTCGTCCCCTCGTTCTATTTTTTAAATGAAAACTCGACCAAATTTTCTGTGATTTGGTTGATTTCACCAAGGACTGAGGTTCAATCAAAGATAGAAAAAATCCAGATTCAAGGTTAAACAAAACTCAGATCCAAGCCTACTATATAGGAGTCCAGTAATTGTTTTTCAAAATTTAGGGTAGGCAGCTATTATCATAGTGACAAATGAATATTTCGGGTTCGGTTCGGCGGGGTCAAAAATTCGTGATTCGGGAATAATTCGGGAATGAGTTGGTACCACAAGGAAGCAAAAAAAAAAAACCCAACCAAAAAATTTCGTGTTTTTTTCGTGTTTTTACACGAATAAATGTATAATACGTATTTTATATTTTATTCGGTGTTCGGTTTGAAAACGTCAAAAAAACAAATTATACATGAATTATTCGCAAATTATGTTACTATGGTTATGATAGATAAATCGCATGATCTAAACATAGCAACATGAGATGACTATGGATATTGTAGGCAATCACAGACAGCGACCTCAACCTCAACCTTTGCCTATCTTTTTTTTTATTGGAAGCCCGTAGGCATAACCTTTGCCTGGCAATACGAGTGCGTATCTTCTGAGATATCTTAACTTTTGCGTGACCCATGTGTACGGTGCCTATTCGGGATAGCGCGGGGGCAGTATTATTTGTGCTTTGAGAACCGTGCAGAACGTATTTGAACGGTTGGGATTTTCTGAAAAAACACTCAGGGCCTGTTCGGATGTTACGGGATTATGCGGGATAGGAATTTACGAGTACGGGAACCTACAAATTAATTTGCGGGAACCCACGCTCATTGATATGCACGGGAATGATTATGGGAATATGCTGAAAGGAGTGTTCGGTTGTACCGTAGAAATAGTTGTGGGAAATCATGATTTTCTTTCTAAATTGCTTGATATTAATACAATTATTCTTATTAATAATTAAATAAAATTATTTAAATAATAACATACAATACTTGTTAATTATTATTTCATAATGAGACTTTTCCCGTGACTTGCTATCCAATTACCAAAAATCAATTAAAAATCAATTTGGTAAATTGATTATCCAATCCTTATTTGTTTTAAAATAAATATATTTATTAAAATAATATTTATATTAAATTTATTTGAAAGTTAGCATGTTATTAGTTATCTTGTATTAATTTGCAAGTTAGTTTAATTTATATTATTAACTAATGTCTAGTAATTATTGATATATTATTTTTTGGATGCCACATAATAGACAAATTAAAAAAATGTAACAGATGTAACATAAATACAAACAATTATCACATAATTGAAATGAAAGTTAGCTTGAATAAATTCTAAGCTATAGAAAGTTTAATTATCATTTTATTATATATTAAAAGTATTGTTTCTTAATTAAATAATGAAATTTGTAAAAAGAGAGCAGGTAACAAGTGGGAAAAAAAAAATTATTCAGTCTGATCAAATGTTATTTTTCCCACAAAATAACAAAAACAAATGGAAACAGGTTGGAAATTATATCAAATTCCATCTCCAAAAAACTGACATACCAACAGGCTGTTGGAAATTTTTCTGAACATATTCAAAATCCCACCAAAGATCAGCTTAGACCACTGGTTTTGCATGGATAAGGGGACATGCCACATGGAGAACATCCATTGGCCCAATCACCTAACAAGATAAGATAACAAACATTGCTATCTCACAAGTCACAACCGGGTTAATTTATCACTCACAACTCCTAAAAGATCCCCATAAACAATCTGTAGGCGCCAACTGCAATCAGCAAGACAAAATGGCATCCCTTGGAATGATGACCACCATCTTGGGCAACACCTGTGTCACTAGCCGTCCGGTAATTAACCGTCGACGCACTGTTGTACTGGCAGCAAAACAACAAGCTAACACGGAGGAAAAGGCTAGTGGTCGCCGTGCAATCATGCTTGGAGTGGCTGCAGCAGCAGTTGTTGCTGCTGGTTCGATCCAGAGAAGTGCGAATGCGGAGGGGCCCAAGCCGGGTTCACCAGAGGCCAGGAAGAAGTTTGCTCCCATCTGTGTCACCATGCCAACGGCCAAGGTTTGCCACAACTGAGGATAATGTTTGGTGAATAATGTTATAAGGTTATTAATTGAGCTGTAATGTGGACTTTTACTCAAATGTGTATCCGTTTAGTATAAAATGAGACGATGTCTTTCATTTCATTTGTAAATGGTTTGGTGGATTAATATTGATGGAATTCATTGGCAATTATTATGCAGGTTAGTTATAAATAAAACTAGTTAATTTTATAAAGCGGCTATACTAATCAGTAATGTTCTACGGGATTAGCAAAATGCAGCTAATTTAAACATCGATTCATAGTTTTTTTTTCATTTTTTTTAGGAAACGAGATTAATAAAGACAGAGACAGTATTATTCGTTAATTATAAAGAGAGTTCACAAGTAGATTAATACAGTATATTCTACTTGTGAACTCTCTTTATTTCATTTTGGTCCGTTTAAACTAAACTTGGAATTGTAGGGACCGTACGGTCCATTCATTAATTGAACTGAGATAATACAATCTAGAACTGTCGACTACACCGCTAAATGATTGCAAAATCATCGATCATTGAAAGCGCTAACTCAGCAAACATTAGGAGCCATATGCAGAACTGGTTCAATAACACACAATGCACAAGAGCTACAAGAATTTGTGAGTATTCGCGAGGATAAAATGCCCAGCAACGTCAGTATCGTTGCAGATACTTATGTCGATAATAACGGTACTCTCAAAAATAACAATTTCTATCGGCTTACCCTCGACAGTAGTGATATTTTTATCCTCGCATATACTCACAGATTCTTGTAGCTAGCACCAAGGATGACTCCAACTGGAGTACTCTCATTTCCTAGAAAACTATGCCAGAAGAAATAAACAGAGCTTCAGAGAATTTCCAACGAAGCTTGATTTTCATCCTTTTGTAGTTCCTGATGTAATGAACATCAGAAACTTGTAACTTATTTCTATTCTTTTGCCCCATTTTATACTGGTACAACCTTTCCTAATATGTATAATTAATATATATCCTAAGGGAATTAATTCCAAAAAAAAAAAAAAAACTGAAAGGCGTCAGTGGCAGTTTTTGTTCTATGATCGCTCATTCGCCCTCCAGTTAGAAATACAATGGGCAGCAGGATATGTCTATTTTTTAATAAGGATAAATTACACACTTTAGCTTTTAATAAAAAGTAAATAATGAAAAGGGAAGTAGATAACACATTATTTCTAATAGCCTCGATGTACCAATATTTTTATTAATAACCTAAAAAAAACAAATATCAAATATAACATTGATTTGAACTTATTTTTAAATCTAAACAAAACGCTCATTTATTGGGCGGTCCACTCTGTCTAGCCAACCGCCCCTTCATTGGGCGGTCCAGTACCCCACCTAACCGCCTCCTTATCGGACGGTTTTCTATATATATATATTTTTTTTACAGATATGTTAGGATATATTTTTTATTAAGATATTTTTAGTAAGATAGATTTATAAGATATATATATTTTTTTAGATATTTTAAGATATATTTTTTTTTGTAAATATATTTTTATTAAGATATATTTATAAGATATATATTTTTTTTATAGATATATTAAATATATATTTTTTTTGTAGATATCTTTTTATTAAGATATATTTATAACATATATTAAGATATATTAAGATATATATTTATGATAAGTTTATATTATTTTTGTAAGATATATTTTTTTATTGTAATTTTTATATGAAAATGATTTAATTTTGTAAATAATGACCACAACTGGTCCAGATCCGGCAGATTCCGACGATGACTTTGTTCCATGTACTTTCAAGGCTCGTTGTAAGAAGTAGTACTAATTATTAAGGATTTATGTTGTAGACTGTATTCGTTGTAGTATTTATTCCATCAAGTTATTATTTATTTATATTTTATGTTGTCAATTTGTGTATATTTAATTGCGTTATGAAAATAACAAAAATGAAGCATACAAAAATAGTTACAAACTACGAATTAAATCAGTTCACAAATTTAGCGACAACGACCGAACAAATTTAGAAGTCAACGAGTTCTAGATCTGCTTCCAGTCTGTTGTGCGACACTACTACCGCTACCGGATGCCTCTGCATGACTACTACCGCTACCGGTTGCCTCCGCAACAACTCTACCATTTTCTCTTTCGTTGGCTTCGTTCATGGCATCTGCATTCCAGTTCACAAAAAATGGTATGTTATTGAAATCGTAAAATATAAAATAAATTATAAAACATAAAATGAAATGTACCTGCTCGCTGCCTGTCACAAGTTGAACGGCGAGCCTGATGTCCCATTCGCCTACCCTGCATCTCATCCATTGTCATTACAGCACGCTTGTGGGGCCTTCTCCCTTTTCTGATATAAAAAGAAGTTAAATAACTATAATAAAAAGAAGTTCAGTGCATACACAAAGTATTCTCCCTAACCTGATCCACTTTCTGGGGGGGACGATATTATCCCCAACATAGGCCGGCCACGCATGCTGGTTGGGATAAGAATGGAAGGATGCACCCCAAGTACTCGCAAGGTAAGTGGTACGGTACATGTCGGCGACAAAATCATCCTCACGGAAGTTTCTCACTCGGCACACGCCATAACATGAGAACAAGGTAGGTGAGCTAGTTGGATTCCTTGGCATGTGCATGTTACAGGATTGTCATCTCCGATAATGACAACATACTTGTAAGGCCTTTTAATAAACTCTATAGTCCCATCTGCTCTACGGCTGGTTGGAGCATACTCATTCGGATAGTGCACTTCGAATTCCAAGGTGCGATTCCCATACGGGACAACGGTCATAACTGAACCTTTCTCCCTATGTTTGCGTAATTTACCCTCCACCCTTGTTGAAAACGTTTGGTTCCTGGCGATTCTTCTACTTTAACACGGCGGTCAACGAACCATGCATTTAGCTTGTAGAAAGTGTCCTCCACAATTGCCGCCACGGGTTACATGGTCGTAAGCGCGTCTCACCGCTCTACCGACCTCCTTAATGCTGATCGACGAGTCGTCCTTAACACCCCGCTTAATTACATCGGCAATAAGTGATGCCGTAAGTTATGAATGGTCTGTTCTTGACGACGCAGACTTGCATGTATGTGGGGGTTCACATTTCTTAATGATCCATGCCGCCCCTACCCACAGGGGTTGCATACAGTCAGAACTCGCATCGCGGTGAGTCTTTGCAAACAACAACTAACCTTTTTGACTCTCTTTTTTGTATTCTGCACTCCCAGTTGCTGCGGATATGAACTTCATATATTTTCTTCACAAGTTCATCTAGGGTGGTATAAACCTGATCCAGAGCAAGCTCTGAAGTGTAAACGACACGCTTCCCAAAATAGCTTATGTCTGCTTCTTCAAAAGCAGTGATATCGTTGAATGTGGCTACCGGATGTCTGTCTGTCCGACCTCTAATCGGAAATCTATCCTGCCTGGGTGAATAATCTCCATCACCGTCTGATAAGTGATTAGGATCCCAATCCCCGTCCCAACTATCACTCGAGTTCATTTCATGTTTCAGTATGGCATCAACCCCTTCAGCCTCCAGCATAGCATCTCTCCGAGGAACAATAACAGGTACCAGTATAGGTACGGACGGTGGTACAGAAGGAAATCTGGCTTCGATTACGGGTTGAATAGGAGGTGGTGGTGGTAGGTTGGTGGTATAATCAGTGATATAATCAGCGGTGTAATCAGTATGAACGGGTAGTGCGTATGGTTCAGATGGTGATACATGACCCAAGTTTCGGTTACCCGAGTTGTCATAACCCGAGTGGTCAAAACCCGAGTGCTGCTGCACCGAGCTATCATGACCTGTATTGTCTGTAGAAGGTCCGACCCCGGACCGACGCAGAACCTTTCTGGAATATAACTCCATTATCGGGGTACCCGTAGATTGAAAATTATTGTAAACACATCTCCAACCATCCTCATCTGTTATTGGATACTTTACATAGTAAGGTCTATCCCTCCCTGTGTCAACCCGAGTAACTAAATCTATGTCATACCGGTTGGGGTTTACACCAGTCCTTTCGAATACCATTTGCTTAAGTTCTAGAAATGAGGTGTTTTCATTTACCTTAAAGCCGTGGATTGGATCTTTCGTGTAATGTACTCCCTTCACCCCCACCACGAACTTCCCGCCCACATACAGTGTAACCAACATTTTGATAGCTACATTAATAAACAAACTTTTATCAGTTACAAAATAATAATACAAGATTAAATTATTAGTTAACAACAACAATAAAAAATATATAAAATTAATTACAAAAATAAAAATAAATAATGAACAGTAATGTACAGTGATGCACAGTCATAAACAGTAATACACAGTAATACACAGTAATACACAGTAATAAACAGTAATACACAGTAATAAACAGTAATACACAGTAATAAACAGTAATAATGACATAATTAAATAATAATATAAAAAAATATATAAAAAAAATTACCTGCGGAGCACAGTAAAGAGCGAGGAACTCGGGGGCGAGAGAGTGTGAGATGGAGAGCCAGAATCGGGTTTTTATAGAGTTTATAGTGAACCGCCCCATGAGGGGGGGGGGGGGGTTTGCTTGGCCGAGTGGACCGCCCCATGTTTGGGCGGTTGGGTGGGTAGGGTGAACCGCCCAATAAATTGGCGTTTTGGTTAGATTTGAAAATAAATTCAAATCGAGGTTATATTTGATATTTGTTTTTTTTTTAAGGTTATTAATAAAAATATCGGCTCGATGTAACTCCATGGTGGTAAAACATATATATGTTGTGCTCCGAGGCACACTAGTATTGACAGGGGGCTGCGGATGCAGTTCGATACAGAACTGTCCTACTTTAGAAATTCAAAATTAATTTATAGGAATTGGATTTTGGACTTTGCTCTATTCTCAAAAATAATATTGTCATACTCTGACATGTGATGTGAGTCCAACAATTTAATATATTTTGGATAAATTTTAGAGACAGATTCCAATTTAATTTAAAATATAGCCAACAAATTAAATAGATTTAAAATATAGCTCAACAATCCAAATCCAATTCGCTAATAAAAAAAAAAACACTGCGTTGTGCGCTCTCTCTCTCTAATTCCTCTTTGCTGCGCTCTTGACTCAAAAACAAAAAAGAAAACACAAAGACTCTCCTCTCCGACCTGAGCTCTCTGACTCGAACATTAAAATGCAAACGAAAAGAAATCTCTCCTCTACGCTCTCTTACTCGAAAAGAAAAAGAAAGGGTAGTGGTAGCAGCTCTCCGCCTCTTGCGATCTTATTTTCTCTCTGTGGTAATTTAGATTTTTCATTTTTTTAATATTTTTTTGTCTTATGAAATTGTAAATTCGGGTATGAAGTTTTAGATTGAATTTAGTTCTTCGAATTCTAATTGATTGGTAGATTGAATTTTTAGGTCTTAGAATCCTAATTAATTGGTAGATTGAATTTTTAGGTCTTAGAGCTAGAATCCTATTTAATTGGTAGATTAAATTTGTGATTGGTAATATTGAATTATTAGGTCTTAGAACTCTAATTAATTGGTAAATTGAATTTGTGCTTGGTAATATTGAATTATTAGGTCTTAGAATCCTAATTGGTACATAAATTATTAATCTCTTCCATTAATACTTGAATTATGATATAATTTAAGTTGATTAATATCTTCTTTTCTTTGTCATTTAGAGTATAAAAAATGCATAAGTATTTTAATAAGACTCCAAAACTCCAATAGGACCATCTTCAAGTACTAATCATTCTCAAGATGTTATAGTGCCGAACAAATCCCTCCTTCTGAGCCAATGACAAATACTAGTGTTGAAAGGGTATTTTTGGTAATGAATTTGGTGAAAACGAGCTTAAGAAGTATCATGGGAGGTCAATAGATGAATGATTTGTTAGTTACTTTTATTGAGAATGATTTATTTAAATGTGTCGATAATGAAATAATTATACAAGGTTCCAAACTATGAAGACCTGTAGAGGAAAACTCTCTTCGTTGACTTAATTATCTATTATCTAGTTTTATTATTTTTTGTTGTTGTTTTTAATATATAAAAGGATAATATTTTTGCTTTTTTTATTATATTTTATCTAGTACTTGATTATCTAATAAGTTTGAACTCGATTAGCTATTAAATTTGATTCGATAATTTCTTGTCATATCTTGATGAAAATCCAACATCCGTCTCTGAGTATAGAACAAGTTCTAATTAAAAATAAATAATTATAACAAGATAACATATTATTTATACTATTACTTATATACAATTCGTTTACAAGCAGCAAAGACACGGATCGATTAGTTACAAAAGCTTTTTGGCAGGCATTTGCAGCAAGTGGCCGTGTAAACCAAAATCCTATTAGCAAATAGGAGCATATTCCAACTATTTCCCAAAAAATGTAAATTTGTATTAAATTTGAACTTGTAACTAGTCCCAACATAGAAGCATTGAAAAGATTCAAATAAGCAAAAAATCTCAAATATGCTTGATCATGAGACATATAGTTGTCACTATAAATAAGAACTGTGATTCCAACAGTAGTAATGAGTGTTAACATAATTGAGGTAAGTGAGTCAATCAAATATCCGAATTCTAAGGAAAAATCATTATTAATGGTCCAAGACCATAGGTATTGATAAATCAAACTCCCATGTATTTGTTGAATAGAAAAATTCAAGAATATGTATTTTGTCAAGGATTTGGAGAAAGTTATCCCCTTTTGCTCGGTCTCTATAGAGCTTGAAGAGGGGGTCAAAAAATGGAGATGGACTCCGTCGGGTATCTTTACATGCGTCTCGGCATATAAACAGATGCATAACACTGGTATCATTGCATTAAATCAGCATAGATTGTGGAAAATCAAGGTTCCAATGAAGGTGCGTATTTTCATTTGGTTAATGATGAATAACAAAATCTTGACACAACAGGTTCTAGTCTCCAGAGGGTGCGCAGTTCAGATGGGGTGTCATCTTTGTTCTGCTACACAATTAGAAACAAAGGATCACCTCTTTTGGGGATGCAATTTTGCGGCCAGATTTTGGAGAGGACTGCGAGCGCAACACAACATCCCACCTCTGGAGGGGAATAGCATTCGAGAGATATGGACAAAGACCGGAAAAGCTATTCTACCGAGTCAAAGGCCTCTTTGGGATGTCACTTGGGCGGCAGGTGCATGGGCCCTGTGGAGAGAGAGAAATAGAAGATATTTTTCGAACAAGAGAAAAATGGTGGGTCATCTTATCAATGACACCACGTTGGAAATAGAGCAGTGGCGGGATAACGGCTAGACATTTATTCTTTAGTTTTAAATTTTTTACATTGCATAGGGTGCTCTGAGTGTGTGTATATGTAGGGTGGTATATAAGCACTATATGCAATTTTTCTTGTAATTAAACTTTTCTTAATCAAAAATACCTGTTAACGGCAATTCATAAAAAAAAAAAAAGAATATATATAAATAAATTTTTCTTAATGGCTTAATTCTTAAACAAGGAGTCGAGGAGGGTTTAAATGCCTCTGCCTCCACTTTTTAAACAATAAGTCGAGTGTATTAAATATTTAATTGGTATTATTGTTTTCTTTATTTTGTGATTTAAATTTAAAACTTACACAAAGTTGTGATTAAAATAAACATTTTTTTTCCCTTTATATTGTTTATATTATGAATTTTAAAAAGTCGTATGATCGTATGATTCCTATCTATCCTCTTCGTAATGAGATCTACCTCTCGCATTCTATCTATCTAATCTAAAAAATGCTCAATTTAGAAAGAGTGTGTTTTAATTTTTGTTCAATATACATGTCGTTCAAATTTTATTGTAGTGATTCGTGGGTCCAGCAACTTAATTACCTAGTAACAATCTTTTTTTGCGCCATGGTCTATTGTCAGTTAGACTACACACGGTGTGTCTGTTCTGTAAGGACACAAAAAATCCGAACACATCCCGGAAGGCCAAGACGCCCGGGACAAGGATTTTCCCACTCCTCTACTCCCGTCGTAAACCCACAGATCCGATCAATGATCCGCACGCATCCTCCCGCCACCATGTCTCCTCCTTTCCCACCCCTCTCCACCCTCCTCCTTTTTTCTCTCCTTCTCACTTCCCCCGTCTCCGCCTGGAAAAAGGAAGAGTTCCGAGACTGCAACCAGACTCCCTTCTGCAAGCGGGCTCGCACGCGAGCTCCTCACTCCGTCCCCTCTCTCTCTGTCTCCTCCCTTTCCCTCTCCGATGGCGCTGTCTCCGCCCGTCTCCTCCCATCTCAGCTGCTCCAGTCCCCAACCGACTCCACTCCCGCCTCCCCTCGCGCCTTGACTCTCCGTCTCTCGGTCTACACCCCTGGTGCACTCCGCCTCGAGATCGACGAGGATTACTCCGACCCCGATGCCCCGTCTCATCGGAGGTTTCGGGTTCCGGATGTTCTCCTCCCGGATGTTGATGATCGGCACAAGCTTTACCTCCCGCGCATCTCGTCTGCTTCACCTGGTGTGACTTCGTTCTATCTGCCTTACGGTTTCGAGGCGGTCGTGCAACATGAACCGTTTCAAATCGAGGTATATGCGACTCTGTTGGTATTTTGTTTGTGGGGCTTCTTTGCAAATAGGGTCTGATGTTTTACTGCGCTCGCTAAAAGCAGCTTATATTAATCATTTTGCAATATTTTTTTAATATATTGCAAGTAAGATAATGGACTAAGTGCATGGAAAAGGTCTATTTCAAGAAATCATGAGCATCTCATGGTTAAAAGCAAGATCAGATTAAGAAAATTTAATATTGAATTTTAAATTAAATTTGCATTAACCTGTGTGGAGTTCGCCAGCCCTTGGTTTCAGCAGTTGGATGCGATTTGTAAACAACCCCAAAAAAAGTTGCGGTTAGCTGCATCTATAAGAAATTCCTGGTGTTTTTCCCTTTAAAAGTGTAAATATTGGTGTAAATTGGAGAAGAACAATGCTTCGTTGATTGCCTTTTAGGTTTATTCAATGCATATTAATTTCAGTGAATGGATTTTAGGTGAGGCGTGCCTCTAATAAAGAGCCCATACTTTCCTTCAACTCGCATGGCCTCTTTGATTTTGAGCAATTGCGCACTAATAAATCTGATGGCGAAGACTGGGAGGAACGTTTTAGGAGCCACACTGACACTCGGCCCCGAGGACCCCAGTCGATCTCCTTCGATGTATCTTTTCATGGTGCCGACTTTGTCTATGGCATCCCTGAGCATGCCTCAACCTCCCTCTCACTCCGCCCAACCAGGGGCCCTGATGTTGACTTCTCTGAGCCATACCGCCTCTTCAACCTAGATGTCTTTGAATATCTCCATGAATCCCCATTCGGTCTCTACGGATCTATACCATTCATGCTGTCACATGGTACTAAATCCTCGTCAGGGTTCTTCTGGCTTAATGCTGCTGAAATGCAAATTGATGTTCTAGCTCCTGGTTGGGACGACCCTGCAAATCCATCCCCCAACCGCATTGACACACTGTGGATGGCTGAAGCCGGGGTAGTGGATGCATTCTTCTTCGTGGGGCCTGAGACGAAGGATGTTGTGGGGCAGTATTTGAGCCTGACTGGTACTCCAGCAATGCCCCAACATTTTGCAGTGGGATACCATCAGTGCAGGTGGAACTACCGGGATGAAGAGGATGTAGACTCAGTTGATGCAGGCTTTGACTCTCATGACATACCATATGACGTTCTATGGCTTGATATAGAGCACACTGATGGCAAGCGGTACTTTACATGGGACAAGACGTTGTTTCCTGATCCAGTAGGGATGCAGAAACGGCTGGCCGCCAAGGGAAGGCACATGGTGACAATCGTGGACCCACACGTGAAGAGGGATGATTCGTTCTTTCTCCACAAAGAAGCGACCGAGAAGGGTTACTATGTGAAGGATGCATCTGGTAGGGATTTTGATGGGTGGTGCTGGCCGGGCTCTTCATCTTATCCTGATATGCTGAACCCAGAAATCAGGGAGTGGTGGTCTGAGAAGTTTTTGTTTGAGAATTACAAGGGGTCAACATCTTCACTTTACATTTGGAATGATATGAATGAGCCCTCAGTTTTCAACGGACCCGAGGTATGCTTTTTAGCTCTGCTACATGAAATTAAGATGCTTTTTTCCTGCATTCATCTTTTGCTATAAACGGTGGTCCTAATCTATCTCAAGTGCTACATGGCATTCTTAGTAAATATTTCTACAGGTTTCTAAAGAGTTTAGTGTGCATAGACTGGTTTATAAACATTGGAACCTGATCAATATGTTGATGTACGTTTTATATTGCAATACCAGGTCACAATGCCAAGGGATGCAGTTCACTATGAAGATGTCGAACACCGCGAAGTACACAATGCATATGGGTACTACTTCCACATGGCCTCATCTAATGGAGTTGTAAAGAGAGGGGAAGGGAAGGACCGTCCTTTTGTTCTGTCGAGGGCCTTTTTTGCCGGGACCCAGCGATATGGGGCAATCTGGACTGGAGATAACTCAGCTGATTGGGACCACTTGAGGGCCTCTGTCCCCATGATTCTCACACTTGGCCTCACTGGGATAACCTTCTCTGGTGAGTGAAATTATTCCATAATTACTCTAATGACAAAGATAGAGTCGATTTTTGTGTCAGCGATTTCTTATTGTTGGAAAATAATTATGATTATACCTAGTATGATATTGACTTCTGTTTGACCACCATCTCTTACACTTTGGGATGAGGCAGAGCTGTAAATGTTTTTTAAACGGTAATGCACCTGTATTGAGAAACCATGTTTTCTGATTGAAATAAGTTTTCTAATATCTGAATGAACTGCAGGAGACTTCTTTGTTTTTAAGTTAAAATTTGTGGAAATTAAAAGTGAATGTTTCTATTAACAGCAAGCTAATGCAATAAGTTCAATGAACCAACATAGGGTTATGGTTGATGGAGTTAGTGCTCAGCATGTGTCCACTAAATGTTGTTGACCCTTCGCCCATGTCTTGGGGGTGTTTTGGTGTTCTATTCTACAATTGAGAGTAAATGAATGCTTAATTGGAAACTGAGGGTTAATGATGTAAAATATGGGGGATCTGGATATCCACTGAGGCATAATTGAACTAAAATGGGAACAATCTGATGGAAACAGTAGTTCTCTGCCTTGCCATGCAGGCACAGTATCTGCCTAGATGTTATTACTTGTCATTTAAGTTGATTTACTGATGTATAGATACCAGAAAGAGTTATTTTTCTATGGTAAATCATCATTTTACCAATTGAGTTTGATGCAGGTGCTGATGTTGGTGGCTTCTTTGGAAACCCTGAGCCAGAGCTGTTGGTGAGATGGTACCAGCTTGGTGCTTTCTACCCTTTCTTTAGAGGCCATGCTCATCTTGACACCAAGAGAAGAGAACCATGGTTATTTGGGTAATTCTCTACTTTCTATTATTTTGAAACACATGAAATTCAGTTAGCTGCAACTAATATTCAATCATAATCATTAAAGTTAAAAAAAAAAAGGTCTTGAGTCTGGATGAAATTTCCCTAGTGGAAAGTCTTAGGGGTCACAGGAAGAGGGGTGGAATTCTCAATATTTGACAGTAAAATATATTGTGCAAATAAGAAAAATCAGAAGCTATTTCTGAAGGTGTTAAAAGTAATTTGGGAAGAAGGAAAATGCTCAACTATTTGTGCTTATTGTGCTATTTCTGAAGCTATATCTGTCTTTTACCTGCTTTCTTTCAACCTGATAATATACTTTGTTTAGAAGAGTAAATTTTATTTGAGCTTGAAGTATTTGTTTTTTTCCTTCAAATATATGTTTTTTGTTGTTGACTACTTGATGTTTGTTATATCAAGTCTATGATGTTAAAACTATTAATGTAATATATCTGTTTTCTGTTATTTATCCTTTCTCAATGAATGGTGCAAAACATAATCTTTCTCATTGTCTAATCTAGACTCATATAGTGGTATTTAGCAACTCTCTTTCTCGGCTGCTTAATGTGCTCTGGATGCAGGGAGAAAAATACCGCTCTAATAAGGGAGGCCGTGCATGTGAGGTACTCGCTTCTACCATACTTCTATACTCTCTTTAGAGAGGCCAGCACAAGTGGTCTGCCAATTATGCGGCCTCTCTGGCTAGAGTTCCCTCAGGACAAAGAGACATTCAACAATGGCGAAGCTTTTATGGTGGGGCCTGCATTGCTTGTCCAGGGGATTTATCAAGCGGTATTTGTTCTTCCTTTGTGCCAAGTACTCACTGAATTTGCAAGCAATACCTGACAATTTTCTGTAAACAAAAGAGAAGGGAAATAACAAGACAAAACAAAACAAAAAAGAAAAGACAATTGTCATATTTGCAACTAGTACCCAATAGTTTTCTATTTTTGCATCTTACACCTAATAAGTAGATTAAAGGATATTTTTTTAAGTGTTTACAATTTTGCCCGTAATTCTACTGAGCCACTCCTCTTGGTATAGCCAAAATTGAATTGAAATTGAACTCTGCATTTTTAATGTTGGGTTGCTAGTCGGGGTCAGCTGGTTATGGAACTTTTTGATAAGAATTACTATTAAAAATCGTGCCCAATTGGCTATTCTTTTTAGAAGTGAACCTTAGTTTAATGGCTGGGTGTTTTATATGCAAATAATCCAAAATATCTTATGTGCCACAAATATGGAGTCTTAGTTTATATTTTATTGGAAGTAATGAATATGCAGAAAACTCTATTGAATGGTGCTTGGCATTAAGAATATTAATAGACCAGTGGTATCTGTGATGCTAGATAGCAGTCTATTCTGTAGTGCATTTGTAAGATTCTGGTTGGAGAGGTCCTTTACATGACTAATTTTGCTGAGCAGGGAGAAAAGTCGGTCTCAGTGTACTTGCCAGGAACAGAAAGCTGGTACTACTTGAGAAATGGAGTTACATATGCAGGAGGTAGGTCTCACAAAATGGAAGTGTTTGAAGATGGCATACCTACCTTCCAAAAGGCTGGTACCATAATTCCAAGGAAAGATAGGTTCAGGAGAAGCTCTACTCAGATGGTCAAGGATCCATATACTCTGGTAAATCCTTATATCACGAGTGTTTTCTTACATCATGTGTAGAGGGCATCCTAGAAGAATAATAAAGGGCCTTCTGCAAAAGTGAACATTAATTGCCTGCAAATTATATCCAAAGTTTTAAGTTGGCAGTCAAAGTTGATCATCTTTGCAATTGACACCCAATATTATTATTATTCTTTTGTAAACACCCAGTTGTCATCAGAATGATGGGAAAGTTTATTATTTCTTTTTCTGATGCTGACAAGTTTTGAAATCCTTGTTTTCTTTCTTGGCGAAACTGAAAAAAATACTAGTCAAGCAAATTTTAATGTTAAGCATGAAGTTTGCGTGACAAGTAATTAGACTGTGGAATGATATTTGGTCATTTGTTTGGTTAACTTTGACCTTTATCTGCAGCAATTGTGGTCGTTGCAAGGAAAACAATAAATGGTTGTGTTAATCATAAGCCTGAAACAAAATTATGGCGTGTTATTACATATAGTTTATAGAAGAGAAGAGCAATACCTCGTTAATTTTCAAAAGTTGACTTACGATGGTATATGAAAAATTCAACATTTTGTGCAGGTTATTGCTCTGAACAGCTCAAAGTCTGCTGAAGGGGAGCTTTACATTGATGATGGAAAGAGCTTTGAGTATGAAGAGGGTGCATTTATGCATCGTCGATTCGTCTTTTCTGACAACAAGCTGGTATCAACTAACAAGGGGCGAACCAATCTGAGCAAAAAGAAATTCTCCTCGGAGTGTTTGATTGAAAGAGTGATACTCCTTGGCTTATCAGCGAATGCAAAGAAGGCAGTAATTGAACCAGGAAACCATGAAGTGGATATCGAACTGGGCCCACTCAGTCTTCGAGCTGGGTCTAGCCCAGTTGTACTCACTATTCGGAAACCTAATGTTCATGTGGCTGATGATTGGACAATTAGCATCCTGTAATTGTAATATCTAAACCCTAGATCATCTTTTTTTTTTTTTTTTGGTGCAAGAAAAAGAGTTTTAGGCCACTTTTCAGGCGTGCTGTTGCCCATTTCGTAGCGGAATTTGGGTCATCTATAAGCATAGTTCACTCTTTTATTTATTTTTTTGTCATAATCATTTTATTGAAGCAGAATTTGGATTTTGATGGCATGAGAAGTAGCAATTTCTGCTTTATGAATCAGAGCAAATTTCAGCAACAGTTGTGTGATGTAAATTGTTACGATGAGGTAATTATCAGTTGTGCTAGTCATTGTTTACTGGAATCATTTGGAAGTAGATGAGATAATACACAACATATCAACATATACTTTCACTACTTGGATCGGAAAATTAGGATTGGATAACCTTACGCATGCACGTTTAGCGATTAGATTAACATTAAGATAAATATCTATCTGCCCTAAGATAGAATTTATTTAATTTCTTAATAAATTTGTAGGTAACTCAAATCCAAAAATTCGATAAATTCCCTAGAGGCTATATGTCGCTCCTATTTTGAAACATTGGATATAAATTTTATTTTTAAGATAAAGATAGAATCAAGTTATTCATATTTAATGTTTTTGTAAAACTATTTTCAATCAGATATTGAACCTATGAATATTGAACATAAAGTTATTTGAATAAATTGAATTGGAAAAATGTGACATTTGTTGTTTTATATTTACATAAAAGCTGTGAATTTGATCAATTGACGGAACAAATCGCATCTAAAAAAGCCAAAATTTACACAATTGCTAGAAAAATATCAATTAGCATGGTAAAATGAGCTCTTTTGGTTTTAGTTGATTCAGTAAAATCAAGAACAAGGCATGTATGTGATTGTCATGCATTAGCGTTATAGCATAGCAATAATTTTTATTTAAGTTCTCAAAATAATATGTGGCAATAATGTTCATTCCATTTTCTCTCCTAAGTCACACTTTCCCGCGCGCGCATACTTTTATTTTTTTTAATAACGGTCATATTATATTAGATCTTGTGTGATCCAATTCACGGCATAATTTGCATCGAAACAACATAAAAATGTGATGAAATGTAGCAGCTATCGAGCACAAAATAATATTCACCAATGATTAATAGGTGGATTTTGTTCTGCATATTTTGGATACTACAATGATATCTTGAAATTTAAACTTCAAACTTAACCAACTTTTTTTTTTTCAAAAAAAAACCCAAAATTTAAAAAAATTTGAGTTAATTTTGCACATCGAGAGTTTAAAAACAAATCAATGAATTAATTGTAATATCTCGCGTCTCATGTCACATCCACGCTAAGTCAAGCACATCTCACGTATTGTCATTCTTCAAACAAAAATGTGTATTTTGTGGTTTTGGGAGATATTTGGATGGATCATTGGAGCGATAACCAAGTAATATGGGGTCAAACGCTAGTAATATGTCATGCTATAATATGTGAATTTTTCAAAAGAATCTAAATCTTTTGATGATTATAAATGTTTTAATTTCTTAAATTGCTAATGCCACATAAACGCTAATGTCAGGTATAGAAATTGCCATTCTTTGAAGAAAACTTAGAGCTCTAGCAATTCAAATGAGTTTTTAAATAACTGTTAATTTTTTTTTAGAAATTAAGGTCTCTAAAAGTTCTAACTCTCACATTTCTGAAATTAATTTTAGAGTTTCTATTAAACCACATCAGCAACAAATTAAAAAATAAAAATAATTTGAGCCAATTATTTGATCAACATGGAGTTTATAAACAATTTCTTAATAAGAAACTTTACTGCATAGTTTTCAAATAAGAAACTCTTCCACATCTCTAAAACTAGATTAAAAACTGCCACATCATATTAGAAACTCTAATTGTACCCAGAGATGTAGATGCTCTTACATTTGAAGTTTTTGGGAGACTAATAGGATGGATCCTAACCGCTGACCAAGTAATATGTATGTCATACTATAATTTGCGGAATTTTTTAAGAAAACCCAAGTTCCTTTGATTATAAATGTTTTAATTTCCTAAAATGCCAACTTGGCAATTATTTTAATTCATCAAATGTTAATGAAATGTTAAGTCTTAGTCATGACTTTCTTAATAGCAAAAGTTAACGAAACCTCCAAAGTTCCGATCCAGTATCGAGCTATAACCGTAACCAATGTTTTTTATCCAACATGCTACATTATTATAGGGGTGAAAATGGAGTGGATAGTGATAAAATTATATCCATATTCTTTTTAATTTTTCAGATACCAATACAGATACAGATCAGATCGAATATTTATTAAAATAATATATAAATATTAAAAAATTACTACAATTCATAATATTTATCTAATTATAATGGTAAATAATAATATTTTTTCATAATATATATTAAAATATATGACATATATTTACTATTGGATACATATAATTAAAATATAAAATCATATCAGTATCGATATTCACACAGATAATCAAATATCAGATATCCATATTTAATTTTTCAAATACGGATTAAGATCGGAAATTATCCATACCGTATCACCCCTTTTGCATTTCTATACTTGATGATCTTGGGATGCAAAGTCGTTTTCTCATCAACCATCTAGCTTTTGGAGCAATTTCTTATAGCCCAATATAAGAAAAAGACAAGTTAGGAATCTGAAAATAAATCTGCTGTGATTCTCGGGAATCGCAGGACCCTGTGATCCCGAATCTCAGCTGTTGATTTTTTTCGTGATGCGTGCATGAAAATTTACTTTTTCAAAGTGTTTTTGTGATCCGCGCACAGAAAAATTTGAACCGTTAATTTGGAATTTTAGGATCCTGCGATCCCACTCAGGATCGCAGCAGATTCGGACTCTAGGAATCTGGAGACTCCTTTCAAAAAGCAAACCGTGTATGGACAAATCGGTGACTGGGCTGAGCCTAGACAAAATTCGACTTCTGTTGCTGTCATGCTTTTATTTTCCTTGACCATATATGATGCGAATCAATCATGCGACCCACATATAATATGATGCGACCTAACTTAATTGGAGCCGTTTGAAGTGCCTGTGGGCTCTAATAAAATTGTGGCCAATTTGAATTTCAGTTTCCCAGGTCTACCTGGGGAAGTGCAGTAGAATAGTAGGAGGAGGATAAAGGAGGATAAAGAATGAGTCCGGATCCCTAAAGTAATCCAATCTTTGGGTTTTGGATCGAGACCGTCCGATTCGAATTCGTCGCTCGAAATCATCTTGAAATTTGAATTCGTTGTTGGAATGTGTGCGCTCATTTCAGAGATTAATTTTTGCAGTCCCGATCTAAAACCAAAAAATTGGGGTACTTCAGTGGATCCGAATTCATAAAGAATGAGATGTTTTTCATGTTAGGCGGTCCGGTCCTTTCAAATTTTGACTATATCAAAATAATGGTCTGATTAGGGATTAGGGAAGTGACAAGTGTAGTGAGAGAAGAATAAAGAATGAGATGGTTTTCTTTGTTAGGTGTTCCGGTTCTTTCAAATTTGACTACATAATAATTTATTATTATATTTGATAGTGGTTGTTAAGGTGTAAAAAAATATATATATATTATTATTTTTTTTAAAAGAGGCTGGTTCTATTTGAATCTTGTCTGTAGTTCTAACACAGAAAAAGAAATTCTTGTGGGACCTACATAACTACATCATTCTAGAACTTAACTTTAATGCAAATTTTGAGTGGACCAGTTTCAAACTTTATTAGAAATAATTAATTAAAGCCGCTGTAGATATATTTTTTGTTTATTACTCACTTGAATTATAACTTAAATACTTAAATTATTCGTTTATTTTTATATTTGAATTTTGTTAATTAATATTTGTATTTTAAAGTTCAAATGACTCGAATATCCGATTATTATTCGTGTCCTATCTGTATTCAAATCCGTATTCGCGAATTATCTGCTGTATTCGTATCCATTTAAAGTGGATTTGGTTTTGAATTTTGATATCCGTTTACTATCCGTATCCGTATTCATATCCGATCATTGAAAGGTGGATATGAATATGGTATCAGCATTATCCGCTCCGAATCCGCTCCGTTTACACCCCTACCGGGTAGACCTTTCTAAAATATTATTACTTTCCAGTTCCAACTTTCAAGTTTCAACACAATTTCTAACATACTTTTCAAGTTAGGTCTAATCCAACATTTTGTTAGGTCTAGTCTAATCCAACTATTTTAAGTTTTCTTTTTTTTTTTTTCTTTTGAAAACAAGAACATGAAACTAGTGCCAATTAAAAATCAGTAGAAACGAAGGAACCTTCTTTTAGGCAGTGGTTTTTAGTTGACCCACAAAATTCTTGTATATCCCTGACAATGCAAAAACAGAACTTATAATTGACAAAGATAATATTATAGTTATCTTTTATCTTTACCCCTCAAATGCGCTTCTAATTATTTTCGCCCACTTTTATGAAAAATTAAATCCTAAGAGCATCTCTATTTTTAAAATTTTATGAATTTCTAAATAACTATTAACCACTTTTTAGAAATTAAAGTCTTTACATTTTTTAAACATTTATATTTCTGAAATTAAAAAAAAAAATTGAGCTAATTGTTGGGCCAGCGTAGCGTTTAGAAACAGTTTCTTAATAAGAAACTTTGCCCAATAGTTTCTAAATAAGAAACCGGAGTACATTTTTGAAATCCATAAAGTTTCAGAGATAAAATGCTCTAATACGCTTTGCATAATAATTAGTTATGAAGTTTATAATATTTAAGTTTTTATTGTGCAACATACAAGTGTGCTTTTTTAGGATTTATTCTTGTGAATGCGATGAGTGTAGAACTCAAAGCAACAAACATATGTTTTACAAAAGACAGATTTGTATTCTGCATTAATGAAGTATGTATTATATAATGAGTGTAATTACAAAGTTCAAAAAAATAAATTTAAACTAGTGTTGACGAACTATATTTTGGCTTGGTGAAAGTTCACGATGGTGTATTCTATGATAATTGAATGTGTATTTTATAATAGTTGAAGTATATTTTATACAAGAGTCCAAATGCCTTTACTGCTTTCACTTTTAGTATTTTCACCATGTCTCAAATTTTAAAAGTTTAGTAACTTCAACTTTAATTTAAATGTCAAAATAAAATTATTAGTTATAATCTATATTATTATATTATTTTCTCGATATACGACATTTTAATTTTATTTTAACTGTCATTAAGAGTTTGCAAGATATACATTGGTGTGCATGATATAATTGTAGAGAAAATCATATAGATAATGTCTAATAATTTTATTTTAATATATAAATTTTAGAATTTTTATTATTAGAAAATTAAAAAGTAAATGCATGATATAAACATTAAAAATAAAAACATTTAAATTCTCATTTTATACATGATGCACCAAAAATTATATTAAAAATATTTGAGAGCTGGGTACAATCACCTATCAGTATGATAACTAGTAAGATATCAGATATCGCTGTCAAGCAACAAAAAAATATTCCCCTGTTCCCTTGTAATACTCTACTTGGATCAATACCGGTGCTAGATCACAAAAAATACTCCTTGTGATACCTACTTGGATCATAAAAAATACTCCTTTCATCCTGTTACTTTAATACATTTTCTATTTTTAAGATCAACCACTTCCTTCAACCAAACTGCCAAATCTTTCCATAAAAATTCGGAGAGCATCAGAGAATTAAAAAAGTAGCTATTAATGGGGGATAATTTTAGAAAAATGCTAGTATTAAGTAAAGAAAATTCTAGTGAAATTCGGAGAGCATTAGAGCAATAGAAAAGTGGTTATTAATGGGGGATAATTTTAGAAAAATGCTAGTACAAGTAAAGAAAATTCTAGTGGGCGATAATTTTAATGTTTTGTAGTACACGTTACATTCCGATGGTTTTTAATTCATTTATTGGGGACCTTTGTTTTATAATTTGTGAATTTAGTGATCTAACGAGGTAACAAGGAACTCGTATCACCTAAGGTAACAGAATATTTCTGTTGGGATCTGGACAGTCCGATCAGAATCCAACGACCATTAAAGCGGCTCTGTGCGTTCCGCCTTGGACCAGGGTCCGATCGGACGGCTGTGATCCAAACAGAAATATTCTGTTACCTCAGAGGATATGGATTCGGTAACAAGCGGGGTAGCCATCCATCTCCCTCCGAAAGGTATATCTGAGCCGGGCCTTTTCTCGTAGTCTCTCCCTCTCACCTATAACACACTGCTCTAATTTCTCTTCTGGTTCTCTAACGCTACTAAGCAACCTCTTTCGCCTCTTGTGCGCATAGTATCAAGCAAAGCAACCTTACTTACGAGGAACCAGCGAAAGAGAAAGCGAGTCTAGACGAAAGAGAGAGCGAGTCTAGACGAGTCGTTTAGACTTTGCCAAGAACCGACCTTTTATTTAAATAAATAGAAAAGGGTATAAGCGAATAAAAAGACTAGCTATGACGCGGTTGGGGCCTTTCTTCTCTGACCCCTTCTGATTCTTTCGATCATGGCTTCTCTGGAGTGCAGTTTGCTCGAACCCTCCAGCATCACCGTCTTGATGTCTGAAGAACAGAGCATCTCTCCTCTTCGCGTTTTCTTCAAAGATGCAAGGTGCTGTTTGGTTCGGATTTGGGGGGAATTTTTTTACACTGGTATCTGAAGGTTTCTGATTTCGTGTCGGTGCTTTGTTTCTCCTGGTTTGTCGTAGTTTTATGAACTTACATTCTCATGGAAAAGATTGATTTTCCTGTTTATTTATACCGTGGAGTTCGAATTTGAGTTTTATTTATTAAAAAAAAAAGGATTTGATCCTTTCCTATTCGCTGAATTGGAAAAACCTGTTTGAGCTTTGAAATTTTCTCCATTGGATTGAAATCAGTTGTGCCGCTCCTGTTTTATCTATACCCTGGAGTTTGAATTGAGCCTCACTTTTTCAAAAGGAAAAAAAAAGTGAGCCTTGTTATTCGCATATGTCGGTCTTTATATGCTGGTGTAAACTGTGCATAGGTCGGTCTTTAAATTGGACGAGCTTGGAAAGGAGATTGCTGAAATTGCTATTCCAGCTGCACTGGCATTAGCAGCTGATCCCGTTGCCTCTCTCATCGACACAGCTTTTATTGGTCACATAGGTTTGTGACAATATTATCTGTTCACCTATTTTCTTTTCATGGGTCTTTGGCTCTTTACAATTGAATTGAGACCAAATATTTGGGCTAACTTGTTTCATGGGTCTATTTTTTGTCTCTTTTTTTTCATTTGAACCCAACAATTGCTGTAGTTGTTAGAAATGCCAGTTTTCAACATGTCATTTAGAAATATTTCAATTTTGGATGTGGTTCCTTTGGAGGAAATGATAAAAGAAGGGTAAAAATTATCTAACTATTATGGATATGTTGATGCCCAGTATAGAATTACAATTGATATGAATTTTTTTTTCTGGAAAATATATTTATGCTTAGAATTTCTTGATGAACATGGGCAGGTCCAGTGGAGCTAGCGGCTGTAGGAGTGGCTATTGCAGTTTTTAATCAAGTATCTAGAATTGCTATTTTTCCTCTTGTTAGTGTCACCACTTCCTTTGTTGCTGAAGAAGATGCTACTTACAAGGTTATTAGTGATGTTCTTGAAAATGGGGAAGAAGCTGAGCCACCTGGGACTAGTGATGGTGAAATGAAAGAATTGATTACTAGTAAAGGTACTTCTCTAGCAAGACTACTGATCGAATTATTATTAGTATATATATCATTTGCTTTATGCAATGTAATACTAGACCATGTGATTAAAAAGGGAAACATATAAGAGAAAAGAGTCAATGATTTTAGAGGCCCATCACCAATGTATTTTGTTTAGGGTTCACACGTGTTGGAAATTTGTACAGGATTCACACATAATTTCATGCTTGACAGAATAGGATTTTCAAGTGGGACGGGGGTTGGTGGGCAAGCCGGGGGCAAAATTGTCCCGGGCAAGCGAAACCATTTCTCAAACTTTATCCTTAGTTTTTATATTTTCTTTTCTTTTGTTTTACTTTACAGATCAGGAAAAGGCAGTGTATAGTGTAGAGTCCTTTGAAACTGATGCAAGCACAAGCAAGCATCATGAACGAAAGCACATACCATCAGTTTCTACAGCATTAGTGGTTGGTGGTGTTCTGGGCCTCCTTCAAGCTCTTCTTCTTGTCCTCTGTGCAAAACCTGTTCTTAGCTACATGGGTGTTCGCTATGTAAGCTTTTTCCTTTTCCATAATTGCAATTTAAGCCACTGAGTTGAATTTTTAGCTGGCGAGCAAAAATTGCAGCTGCTATGTACTTGCACCAATTGTACTGCTTAGTTGTATGCCATAATTGCAATTTAATCCACCGAGTTGAATTTATAGCTGGTGAGTGAAAATTGCAGCTGTTTTGTATTGCACCAACCTATGTGGACATGTTTTGACTGGGCCTCTGATGAACATTTGTTGGGTCCCGTTGGGTTGGGATGGATTTTACTGGTATTTGGAAATCAGCCAGTTTGTCTTGACTGAGGTCCCAGTCAACAGTAATACCCACCAATATCTATAAGCTGTATGATTGACTTTGAGATATTTTTTTGTCATTAATCTGTCACAACTTGATTTTTATGCCTCAATTGAGCCCCTTAAAAGACACTATCAAAGCAACTAATCCACACATATGGAATCCCAGGCATGAGAAGCACCAGCCATTTGTGCCACTTTTTTTATTGTATGTTTTAGAAACTAAAGAAAAAGTTCTTCCCTTTGAATAGGATGACCCTATGATGACTCCAGCAAGCCAGTACTTGACTTTACGATCCTTAGGTGCACCAGCTGTTCTTTTGTCTTTGGCCATGCAAGGGGTTTTTCGTGGATTAAAAGACACCAAAACACCTCTATATGCAACAGGTATTGAAACATCACTGTGTTGTTTTTTCTCTTAATAAGTTTGATTTTCATAAAACTACTCAATAGTCTTAGAATACAGCCTTTTTATGGAAATGAAACCCTCACTGGTTGGGTTTCATTTCTAGCCTACCCCAACTTGTTTGGGACTAAAGGCTTTGTTGTTGTTGTTGTACTCAGAAGTCTTAGACAGACTGTTTAATGGGCAATATTTTGTTGCTAAAAAGAGCCTGCACTCATGGGAGCTTAACTACTGATCCTGGCTAGCCTTGAGAGCCTCTGTTCAAATTAGCTAAAATAGAAAAAAAAAATCTTTGACTATGGAACAATTTCTATCAATCTGGTGCTTGCAGGCATGGTGAAATTATTTGGTAGGGAGGCAGGCACTAAAGTATAGTGTATGTAATGTATCCAATTTCACCATCACAAGATTGCATATCATACTGCGTTACTTGTTTGGTTGTTTAAAGTTTCATAATTTCATTTCTTGATGCACAGTGGCTGGAGATGCAACAAATATCATATTAGATCCAATTTTTATTTTTGTATTCCATCTAGGCGTCAGTGGTGCTGCAATTGCACATGTTATATCTCAGTAAGTTTGATTTGTTCCAATTCTCTCATATATTCTCTTTTGCATTTTGCTTTAGAGAAAGGTATAAATACTTGAAAACTAGGCAAATTTTACCTACATGTGATAAGTCCTTGTGTTCCTGCAGATATCTGATTTCATTGATCCTTCTCTGGAGACTACTTCGCCATGTTGATGTGTTGCCTCCAAATCTCAAGGACCTACAGTTCAGTCGATTTTTGAAAAATGGTTTAGTTTTGCCTTGGCTGTTTTTAATTATGCCATCTCTTCCTGACAATTAGCGATCAAAATGCTTACTATACAATTCTGTAAAAGTAATCTTGTAGAGCTTGTATTTGGATACTCAGGCAGTTGATTCAGGTCATAGGCTATTCAGGTTTCAGTTAGACCTGATTTCTGGTTAATTGTCGTCACTTAGATATTTTCTGTACTGTGTTGTTTTAGGGTTTTTACTGCTAGCGAGAGTGATAGCAGTAACTTTCTGTGTAACACTCTCTGCATCGATGGCTGCACGCAAGGGGTCGGTAACAATGGCTGCATTTCAAATCTGTTTGCAAGTTTGGCTTGCCACCTCTCTCCTTGCCGATGGGTTGGCTGTTGCTGGTCAGGTATCTCTTATTATTTTATCATAATGGATGTCGGATTTTGTATTTAAGGTGATCCAGTTATTCCTATGTAGAATGAGCATTTGACCAAGATATCTCGTTGCCAATTTCATGTTAAGATTTTTGTGTGGTAGAGGTTCCAAGTGCAAATAAGTAGGTTGTTCAGTATATTGTCCAATTGATACTCAATTGACTAACATACTTAATTTACAATTTCTATTTGCTTTTGGTGAAAACATCAAATGCTAATTTGGTATTTGGCATCTTATTTTCTCATAAAATAATTTTTTTAATTGGGTTTGTGTTAGATGAGTTAATTTTTTATTAAAAAGAATGAGCTCCTGGGGTGACCTGGCAGTGGCTCATGGAAATCAGACAAAATTGGGCCTATAAACCCGTCCTGGTGGATTGGGTTGATTTGACAGGGCGGGTCTTGAATTTTCAGCTGTAATAAAGGTGCACTTTTGGGTGGACCCAAAGATAACATGTGTACTTGTGTAAATGAATTTCTGCTTGGGGTACTACTTACCACTTATTATTATTATTATTATTATTTTCAGGCAATACTAGCAAGTTCATTTGCTAGAAATGATCATTTGAAAGCGACAAATGCGGCATCTAGGGTTTTACAGGTCCTTATTTTCTTTTCTTGTGACTAGTGCATCTATTATTTTCATCAAGGATCACAAGTATTTGTACTTTATCTTTATTTTTACCTAGATTTTTCCTTTTCAAATTGCTCTGTTGTAGCTTGGTTTAGTTTTGGGCCTTGGTCTCTGCCTGTTTCTCGGCATCGGTTTTAAATTTGCTTCAAAATTATTTACTAGAGATGCTGATGTGCTTCATTTAATCTACATTGGAATTCCGGTAAGTAAGATCCCTTCATTAATAAATAACACCTGGTGTACTTTTTCAAATTTTGGCTTATCCAATGTTATTGTGACCATTGTAGGCCTTTTTTTTCATTGATTTATTCTTCCCTGTTAAATCATTAATGTAATCAAACTCAAGTGAGTCCTTATCGTCAATTTCTCACACACCGAAAAAGAAATACACGAGTATGTATACTATTGGTATTTTTGTACGGTGCTAGCTGGGTCTAGTAGGTCTTGTTACCTTATTGCTATATATCCTGGGATGTAATGTTTGATTTGGTGCCCTGGAATATTGACTTCTCTTCAAATTGTTGCAGTTCGTGGCACTAACCCAGCCCCTCAATTCTTTGGCATTCGTTTTTGATGGCATCAACTATGGTGCATCAGATTTTGCGTATTCTGCATATTCAATGGTAACATACAACTCTATTTCTTAATCCTTGAGCAGTGTAGACCTAGAAGTATAAATTTGTTTCTTCTCTTTGATGGACATCAAGCAATCACGTATTGAACAGTCATGGTTCTTTAAGTTGTAAATGAAAAAACAGTTTACTTTTGGAAGTTACCTTTCTGGAGTGCCTAGCAAAATAAAATATTATCACAAGTATTAATCATATAAACTGTTAGACTGATGGTTCTCAGTAATTTTTTATCTTTTTTTTTCTCTTGATTTTATTTCCTTTTCCTTTTTGTGACCAACTCTCTATGCTTTATACCAATTGCAAAACCCATAAAAGGTTGTAATCTGTTAAATGATAGATGATCACTCGAGTTCCTTTAAATGCCAAATTGAACTAAAGAAGCAGGATCTGATGGTTTGGTCTCAACTTTTCATATACTAGTTATGAAGCAGTTTAGTATGACAAGTTATGGCCATTCAGTTATTTATTTTGTATTGGAAGTTGTCATTAATAACTTCGGTTTGGTTTGTTAATATCCAAATTTTGTTGGATGCTTATTGATAACATACTGAAGATGTTGCATTCTATTTTAAATAGAAAACATGAAAAAGTTGTACTAGGTGATTACATTGCTGTATAAAATCTTTATTTATGTAGAAGTTCTATTTTGTCAGGGTAAAACTACTCATTCATAACACTACCTTTTCTTTTCAGATTATTGTAGCAGTTATTAGCATTTCTTGTGTGCTAATACTATCGCATAGTTACGGTTTTGTTGGAATATGGGTTGCTTTAACAATCTACATGGCCTTAAGAATGTTTGCTGGTTTCTGGAGGTAAATATCAGATCTGAACTTCTAACTCTGAACAGAGTGTAGCTTTGATGGCCATTTCGTTCTGATTTGCACAATTACATTCTTTTCTTCGATTTTTTATATTCTAAAAGTGATTACTTGGTCCTACACAAGCCTACCTATGTAGTTTCAGAGGAATATTATTTTTGTCAACCTGTCTGCTGACCTATTTTGCTAGAGAAGCCTTCTACTGTCTGATACTTTTTGTTAAAACTTGAGAAGAAAATTTCCTTAAGCAAACAAAATCTCAGGGAACAGTGTATAATTTGGATAAAAGAGGCATTTTCTTGAAGCATATTGCTTTTTCTTTCATGTGTTTGAAAATGCTAAAATAGCCACTTGTAACTCTGCAGGATAGGGACAGCAACTGGACCTTGGAGTTTTCTTAGGAGTTCGCTATAGAGTAGAATTTCTTTTCCTCTTTATATGTATTGTATATTTGAAACGCAAGGTAAAGGATAGTGCACATTGGCAACACTTGTCTGGTACCAAGGAAAATGGTTCGATTTACCCGATCTGCTCACCAGAAGTGCTGGTATTAACTTGGTTGGGTTGACCCGACAAGCACCATCCTACATTGTGAATATACAACTTACGAAGAAGATTTTACACAAATCTATACAAGTGCCCTTTTCTATTTATACTTGGAAGTGGAATCCAAATTAGAAAAGCGAGGCAGTAAATAAAGAAGGGAGGTCATGCTCTAGGTTACACAAATCAAACAAATCATAGACAATAAACATCTGGTAGAATCATGATTTTGTAAAAACCACTGTAGCAGTCATGGATCTGATGATATATAATGGAAAAACAAAAACAAGTATTTGAACTGCATTGTAATATATAAACTAATAATAGTGTGGAGGATTGGTATTCATGAATGAAAGTAAAAAGGAAGAGGAACTGTCATTTGATTTGATTTTATTTAATTTTCTCCTCTCTCGTATGTAACAGTTATAAGAACTCCGGAGATCGGGCATTAGTATAAAATTGAATTAAAGCATTTCATTTCTCAAAATCAAATGATCTTTATGGGAGATAAACAGATGTTTGACTAAGTCAAACGAATTAATAAAATAATAATAAAATGTTCGAAATTTATTATTAGTATTGGTAATAAGATTGTGGTAAAAAAGAAAATTAAGCGCGTCTCCCCTATTTAAAAGCTAGACTTACATCATAAATTTTATAAATTAATATTTAGCGAGGTAGTTCTTATGGAAGTAACGAGTAACTGGATTGGAAAGAATTATATGTGCTTATGGCCTGGGGTAAAAAAGGAAAAAAAAAAAAAAAAACACCAAGCCTGATCCTACAAGGTGGAATAATGTCAACACGCTCGGTTTGTCAGTCCTGGTAAGAACACGTGTCCCCAGCAGAACTCCTCCCCTGCTTTCTCACACAACACCAAAACAGAGAATCGAGAGAGAGAGGAAAGAAAGAGAGATGGATGAGTTGGGGATAAAGCACAAGATGTTCCAGGTGAACGGGATTATCATGCATGTGGCGGAGAAAGGCGAGGGCCAGGTGGTGCTGTTGCTACATGGTTTCCTAGAGTTCTGGTACGGGTGGCGGTACCAGTTAACCAGGCTGGCCCACCGCAGCTTCTGTGCCGTGGCGCCTGACCTGCGTGGCTATGGCGATTCGTCGGTGCCTCCTGAAATGACTTCTTATACTATCCTGCATCTTGTAGGAGACATTGTTGCGCTCATGGATGATCTGGAGCAACCTCAGGTGTGCATTATATATCCAATTTTTTTGGTTCATATTTCTTAGGAAGTAGGAACAATGTCACATGCACCGCCAGCACCGCGATCATTTTGATGTCCAGCCTCTGAATTTGCTCCAGGAAAAATAAAAAATTAACAAAATTTCAACTACAAACTACAAATATGAGTGTGTTGTTTATCTGTCGTATCACCTCTAGAACAAACTTCGTTTATTCTCCTGATTGTGTCAATTGCAATCAGGTTTATGTCATTTCAGAAAACTAGCGGAATTTTTGTTTAACAAACTTCCCTTATTCTCCTTTTTGTGTCAATTGCAATCAGGTTTTTGTTGTAGGTCATGATTGGGGAGCCATACTAGCTTGGTATTTGTGCATGTTCAGACCCGATCAAGTTAAAGCATTAGTAAATATGAGTGTGCCGTTTATCCCTCGCATTGCCTCTATAAAGCCTGTACAGTTCTTGAGGGCGATGTATGGGGATGCCTACTATATCTGCAGATTCCAGGTGCATATATATAACCAATTCTTCTAGCATGTAATGTAATTTCAGGCTAATGTTGACAAACTTTTCTTTTGTTAGTAGGTCAGAATAAAATTCCTTTGGTTATGCAACGATAATTAATTAATTTTATATATTACTTAGAACAGTAAAAACGGAATTAGCTATCTCTTTGAATATTTGAACGAACTTCACTGAAGACCGTTTATGTTCAATAATTTTAAATATTATTTGGAATCATATAAATGGGATTAGCTTTTATCACTGTGAATTCTTGAATGAACTTAACTGAAGAACGTTTATGACATCAATTAATTGGATAATTAGTCAACTTGTCCAAAGCAGCAGTTCTTTCAGTACAAAAACATATAGAACAATTAATTTATACACTGTCAAACTATTTCCAAAGTGAATTTGCTCTACAAATGATAGATCTTTGGTACACAATAACTTTTGATACATTTCCCCCTTAAAAATCTCCAATAATCATTGCAGAGTTATCTAACAATAACTTGAGACGTGATGTCGCGAATTTTGATATAAATTAGCATATCTTAGCTTGGTCTTAGTGACTTCTCCTACATGAAATAACACCAAATTATTACAGGAACCGGGAGTTGCCGAGGTTGAGATTGAACGTCTTGGAGTAGAAACTTTCTTGAAGAAAATTTTTATGTACCACAAGCCCGAACCATTTTACATATCTAAAGAAGGTACGGGCTTGCCCAATGAGAAGATCACTCTACCATATTGGATCACCGAAGAAGAGATCAGTTATTATGTTAAAAGTTTTGAGAATACTGGCTTTACTAGACCACTGATCTACTACTGATGCTTGGATTTGTGAGTTTTCTTCAACAAAATTCAAATTTTAATATCATTATTAGTTTGGGAGTCAGAAAATTAATAACTATTTCTGTTCCCAGATGATTTACTTTATTTAATGAATCCGTGTGAAAAACATGTTTTGGATATTAGTACGAACTTATAAAGAAATTAGGCCAATGCATGTAACATCTCAATGCATTTTTTTTTCCCGTATCTGAACAAATTAAATCAATCAAATATTCTTACTATGCAGAGCTGGGATCTGATGGCACCATGGTCGGGCGCAGAGATAACAGTTCCAACAAAGTTTATAATTGGGGATCATGATATGACATACCATTTCCCAGGCATCCAGATGTATATAAACTTGCACGGGATGAAGATTAGAGGATGTTGCGGTTTTGAAGGCATCGGGCACTTTCTTTATCAGGAGAGGGGAAAGGAGGTCACTGATCATATTTGTGATTTCATTACGAACTTCTGATATTATATTTTGTTAATTGCTTCTGTATATGCATATAACATGTGTGAATTGGGTCGGTACATATCTTGCTGCCATTGGGTGATGGCAGCCGGCTGCCATAGCGCAGGGGATGGTCCGATCAAGTTTAAATGGCCTAATGAGATCTACAGGAGGTCAATTTCAGTGAGGCCCACCTGTCATTGTGTCCTAGTAAATCTCATTCCAATACAATAAGATTCCAGTCTTCGACTTATTTCTGCATCTGAATATTTCAGTCTGTATTGGTTATATCATACCTAGATGCAACTTCTAATGAAAATTTTCATATTTAAGTTGGAAAGTTGGGGACATGATCAAAGCTCAAATTGTTCTACGATCAAGGTTGAGAAACTAAAAATAACGAATCTATGTATTTAGTATTTACTGATTTTACCTTCAAATCACCTTCAAAACAGAAACAAAAATATCCGTCTCCTGCTAAGTGAGTTGTTCAAATTGGTGCATTTATCGAATTGTAACCAAAATTTGAAAATAATAACGTCCAAATTGCACAAGTTTAATGAAAATATTTCTGATATCCGGCCCAAATAAATATTTTAGATCACATCTAACACCGTTGTTAATTATATCTTTTCTGAGGCTAGGAAGCACGGTCCCTTTGCTCTTTCTCATTATGTGGTCATTGTATCCAGTTGAGGTCAGATTGGATCAATGCTATACCTAACTTAAGAGTAATTAAGTTGACAAGTATGTTTTCGTTGATAAATATTAATTGTACACATACATATGCATAAACATTGTTTTTTTAAATATTATTAATTTTCAACTGTAGTAAAAAGATGAATAAATTCAATGATGCATAAGTGTAATTCATTTTTAAAATTATGTTGATTCAAAAATATTTTAAACTCCTACAAAAGTTATGAGACATACAAGTAAATTACATTATGCAGTTGGGTCAGATTTGATGAGTTCATCAAAATTAAAATGTACATGATTAAACAAAATTTAAATTCATTATTTTTCAGATCGAATTGATCACATTGGACGGATTAGTCGAATTAGACGAATTTGCTCTCGCTGCTAAATGCGAATGGTAGTGTTTGGCAACCATGTGAAGCTTAAATTTTAAGCTGCACTAAGGAGAACCCGATCGGCAATAAAGTTGAAAAATAATTATTTTAAGAAAGCTTTAAGCTTGACAAAATACTTAAGCCATGTGAAACCATAACTTAAAAACTTGAGCAAACTTAAAAAAAATGGATAAAAGAAGCACTAAAGAAGTGTCATTAAACTTAATAAAGGAGTACTCATTTAATAAGCTTAAGACTCCTTACAACATTAAAGAGCTCAAAACCATGAGATTATAAGACTCTTATTTATGGACCAAGACGGACCCAAACTACATCAGGGCCCAATGACCCTCAAGCTTTTTGGGTCGTGTCAGCGTATACCAGACCTGACCAATTTTTCATCCTTAACTAATTTAATTGGCATCATAATCAATTCCCATCCCATGTGGTACAATCCTGCCTTTGAAGTCACTCATGCTTTCCTCGCCCCTCTTACTGGCGTGCATACTCTCTATACACTCCTCTCATAATTACCCATTATGACCTAGGTTCTATTTACCTATCATTACTCAAAATTAGATCTTGCATGTTTTGCATGTATATATAGGAATCAAATATTTTAATGCATATTTGTTGTCAGTTATTTTTTAACTTGTGGTACATATTTGTAGGAATTATGCATCTAAGATCATCAAAGTAAAGTCTCATCTCAACAAAAAGGCTTAATTGCTTTCTTGCAAGTAATTAATAACTTTTACTACTACAACAGAAATTTAACTTATCCCATTAAAAAGACCTATGACTTAATTTAGTAGAAAGCTCATGATGAACGTGCATGATTTCGATGCAAACTAAAGACTACAAAATCATTGTCTTTGTATAGTAATCAGTACCTTTTCACTTATTTGCTTGGTATTGAAGATAGTGAAGACGCTTTCATGAGTTACATATATACTAGTGTCTTCATTGAATCCAACCATGCAGTGCAGATTTAATATCAAACAGACACAAAGGAAGAGGGGAAAATAATAGCACATGGACTGGAAGTAGTCCACTTAAATCATGAGAAGAGAAGAGACTAAATACATTTTTATATATAGAGAGATCACCTTATTATTGTTTATTTTGATAATTTAAAAAAAAAATTCAACATAATAAGCACGATCTAGGTCTATAAAAATGATAAAATTTTAGGAAGCTGATATGAGTACCCACGCTACAGCTACAGTACCCGCACTGTACCCACACCTAAACTGCCATAACTGCTTGTGGGGACCGCAACTATTCCAAAACTGTAATTTTGTTTTACAAGTTTTAATAGTAATACTGTGAAGTATATAACTCAAACAGGGCAAGTATTTATACCTATACAATGAACTACACCTGATATATGAATTTTCCTAAAATAACTGTACCCGCACCTTTTTTTCAAAAATTCTCGTGTTGTACCCGCATTAGGGGACCACTCAAACGGCATGTGGGGACCGCAACTATTCCAAAACTGTAATTTTGTTATTTTAAAATTTTAATAGTAACACTGTGAAGTATATAGCTCAAACAGGGCAAATATTTATACATATACAATGAACTACATATGATATATGAATTTTCCTAAAATAACAGTGCAGGTACTGTAGCGTGGGTACTGAAATAATTATTCAAAATGTTATGTATATTCTATCATACATCAAATTACATAAATTAATTTCGATGATTCAAAATTACAAATTAATGATTCTTGAGATATCATCAAACAATGTTAAATTGTATGAAATTTATTTGTTAGACTATCTATATGTCAAATAGCATACTTACAAATTTATTTTCAATTTTGATTTTATTTGAACTATTAAAAAATATGGGGCAATTTCAGGTATACCCCTCAAAAACTTCAAAATTACGTACAAAGTTTGAAATTACGTATTTCCCCCTCTAAACTTCAAAAACTCACAAATTTACCCATTTTATTGTCTTTTATATTAAAACTCATTCTTAATTTATAAAATACCCATTTTACCCTTTATTAAAAGCATAAAACGGCCATTATACTCAAATTTGAATCTGAAGGTTCCTCTACTTTCCGAACTGCTTTAAGATCCGTGCACGCTAGATTAACACGAATCTTGAAGCGAACACACACGGATATTGAAACGACGTGCACAGATCTTAATGTGATATGCGCGGATCGGAATTGCTTTAAAATCCGTGTGCACTAGATCAGCACGAATCTTAAAGCCAACACGCACATATATTGAAGCTACACGCACATATCTTAATGCGATGCGTGTGGATCGGACGGTAGAGGAACTCTTCATATTCAAATTTGAGTTCGATGGACTTTTTATGTTTTTAATAAAGGGTAAAATGGGTATTTTATAAATTTAGAATGAGTTTTAATATAAAAAACAATAAAATGGATATATTTTTGAGTTTTTGAAGTTTAGAGGGGGGAATACGTAATTTCAAAGTTTAGAGGGGGAAATACGTAATTTGAAGTTTTTGAGGGGTATATGTGAAATTCTGATATGATTCTCAAAACAACCATTGTCAATTGATCCCTCTCTTTTCATTAAATGCAGAAGATATCATATTAATTAAGCAGCAATTTGTTTTCTCTATAACATCTCAAAAAAACAAAAAACAAAAAAAGGGACGTCCCTTGGCGAAATTTCGATTGGTGGAAGCCAGTCCACGAAGATTCTCCCTTCTCTTATGTGCAATTCCCTTCTTGTTGAAGCATATCCTGGCGTGTATTTTTTATGCATCTAAATATTGTATAGAATTATTAAATTCCTAATAAACAAGAGCTTCTTGTCTTCATAGCCCTGTTAAATCCTAAATACAAAAATCTTTAATTACCTATTTGGATTGGAGTTGGTCGAACAAGGAACACTCTTAATTATGGCCCTTAATTAAGCATGGTGCCTAGCAATAATGCTTCAAGTCCAGTCATTAGATCTGCATTGTTTGAGAATACTAATTGGTTGACTAAAATAATACAAAAAAATTGGGCATCAGTTCCCTTGAAAATGAGTGTTACATTGGCATTGCCAACAAAGTTTCTGAACACACACATGATCATCCATGCCAGCTCTCTGTTGTATTTCTAAACAAATTGTAACTCTAGACAAATAAACTATTATATGAAAATTGTTTCAGTGCTTCAAATTTGTATTAAATTATTCATATTCATTTTATTAAATAGTTATATTATGCTATTGAGTTTTCTAAAATCAGATTATAAAGATACGAAAACAAAATTATTATAATCTATATTTTTTTTATTAGTTAATGATTTTTTAACTGAAATTTAAAAACTAGGATTATAAATATGTCAAACATTCTTCAATTACTCTTATTTAACTTAAATGGTAAAAATTAATCACTGTCTACTTTTCTCATAAATAAAATGAGGTGTAGCAGAACATTGCTCAATCCATGAATATATTATGTCGACCTTTTTGTAACTCTCAAGCCAGAACTACATAAGCCCTTGGCCTTTGGTGTCTCTCCCTCTACAACACACACACACACTCACACACACACACACACACTTAAACACATAAACACTAGCATGATGGCAGAAGAAAACGAACCTCTCTACAATTGCTCATCTCCTTGCCCTATCTACTACGTACAAAGCCCCTCGACAGCCACCACCATCACCACCGCCTCTCACGCCCTTACGCACCCTCCAGACTCCGTGTTTCTCTCGCCACACTTCCCACCTGACGACACCTCTGAATCAAACACCGCTCACCAGCCATCAGACGACACGTCGCGTCTCGTTCTTTCACGTTACTCATCCTCACGCGGCTCGAACAACTCATTCCTCCATGAGAAAAAGAGGCAGGTGCTCACAATAGTTAGTAGGCACGGCGAGGATGAACAGGAGGAAGATTTGAGGAGAAACCTCTTTTGGAGGTTTGTGTCGCTCGATCTGACTTCTTCAGGTTGCTGCATTGTGTTTCAGCTGGCATGGAGGCTAGCAGTTAGTCTCGCTTTTGCGTTTCTCATTTTCTTCCTGGCAACCAAGCCTGCTAAGCCGCATTTCTCATTTAAGGTAGTCAAGTAATACTATTACATACCTTGTATTAAAAAATGGAATTAGCTTGTAGTCTACTAATTTTGATTAGTTCAGTACTAGCTATATGGTGTTCAATTAATGAATCTTCTTGACAGTTTTTACAAGTTCATACATATAAACTATCACAGATAAAAATTTAGAACTTTGGTTTAATATATGGTTCCAACTCAGTCAAATTTGGGTCGATCGACTTGGTTTTTTGCACTGTTTCCAACTTGGTTTAATACCAAGTAATGACTTATACATTGTATATATGTGTAGTTGTGTACTGTTTTGTGCAAAAATTTCATAAAAAGTAACTGTTTCTCTTTCCAGTTCATAAAAGTTGCTTTATTCTTTTGCACTATGTGCCGGAGCAAATAAACGGTGGTTAATTATCAACGCACAATGATCTCACATTTTACTTTACAATTCCTAGCTTATACTCGCACAATTTTTCGATTTTTTATTTTTCCTATATTTTTTTTGAGAGAGAAACTATTTACACGTGATTTTTTATCCTATAGGTTGGTAAAATAGAGCACTTTAACCTTGGAGAAGGAATGGATAATAGTGGTGTAATAACAAATATACTGGATTGCAATTGCTCCATCACCATGGAAATAGAAAACTACTCCAAAGTATTCGGCTTGCGCATTGATTCAACGATACTGGAAATGGTCTTTGCACAAATGACATTTGCAAGATCACAGGTTCTATATTTGATTCAATTTTCCCAAAAAAAAAACACACTAGCAATTGAATAATTGCAAACTAAACAAGAATCAATCTTTATTATTTTTCTTACTTAAACTTGTAGGGAGAGAAATCATACGTCGAAAGCAGCTCATCGAAAACGATTACAACCTTTGTCAATGCGAAGAACAAACCAATGTATGCGGCCGGCCGTGGCATGCAGGACCTGCTCCAGACGAAACAGGGGCTTCCTATTGTGGTTCGAGTCGAATTGAGATCTTGTTACCATGTCATTGGTAACTTGATCAAGCTACGGTATCGTCGAAGCGCCGAGTGCCTCCTTTTCCTCAAAGGATTACACAAGACCAAAATCTACAGCAGCAGCTGCTCTGATTCAAAGTTCCATGAATGATCTGTCTAGTGCCATATGCATGACTGTTTTTTAAGATATATTTTTGTTAGTGCTTAAATTAAAATTTTGATGACTTGCAGAGTAATTTGGTTCGTTCCAATATATATATATAGAGTAGAACTAGGGTGTTCCTAAGCTCACCAAGCCCTTCCGTGAGCTCGACTCTAAAATCTATCGAATTGACTTCAAACGACATTTTCAAACGTTAGATGTTCAATCTATATTAAAATGTGCTTGGAGACCAAATTTTACATTTTTTGGAATTTTTTTACTATTTATTAAGATGGTTTGAAAACCGCTGTTTTTCAATGGTGCAGAATTTTAATAAAAACAGCAGTTTTCAAACCATCTTAATAAATAGTAAAAAAATTCTAAAAAATATAAAATTTGGTCTCCAATCACATTTTAATATAGATTGAACATCTAACGGTTTGAAAATGTCGTTTGAATTCAATTCGATAGGTTTTAGAGTCGAGCTCACAAAGGGCTTGGTGAGCTTAGGAACACCCTAGTTCTACTCTATATATATATATATATATATATATATATGCGAACCATATATAAATTTTTTAATGAGTAAAAAATTGTAAGAATATATCTATATGTAATATATATAAATTATGGATTTCGTTTCAGGCATATGTTGGATTTAGAAATATATTGTCAAGGTTATGGAAATATTCATTATCAAAGATTGTTACCCTTTAATTTTGTTGGACAATTTATTTTGCCTTATAAAAAGAATTTATCACGCTATGCATTAATGTTAGTACAATTCACTAGCACACATCATCCAGAAAGATGAGAGATTTCGCAAGAAATGTATCCAACCTCTGATAGTTCCACAATATAGAAGTCCATAAGAAATGTGAAGGATTAGGTATTAGATTTGCCAATAAGAGGTCAATAGTCAATACTCAATAGACAAAACTGTTGACAGCCAAATGCAGCAGCGGTTGCCGCCAGCGAGCGACCCGCGCGCATTAGGCTTGCTGCTGCTCTCCCTCTCGGCCTCCCGCTCCCTCCCCCACGGTCAGCAGCTCCACGCGCACCTCCTCAAGTCAGGCTGCATCCCCTGCTCCTTCCCTTCCTCCCCTTATAGCCTCCTCTCCAACCACCTCATCACCTTCTACTCCCGCTGCTCCCTTCCCCTCCTCTCCCTCCGCTGCTTCCTCTCCCTCCCCTCCCCTCCTTCTCCCTCCGCCTGGTGCGCTCTCCTCTCCTCCCTCTCTCACCACCACCTCCCCTCCCTTGTTCTCTCTTACTTCCGCTCCATGCTCCTCGCCCGTGTCCCTCCCAACGACCGCTCCATTCCTTCTGTTGCCAGAGCCGTTGCGTACATATCTGACCCTTCCCTGGCGCGCTCTCTCCATGGCCTTTCTGTTAAAACCCCTTTTGCTAATGATGTTTTCGTCCTGACCTCCGTTCTGGATATGTATGCTAAGTGTTTTTTGCTCCAGGACGCACAGCAGCTGTTTGATGAAATGCCGCAGAGAAATGTTGTTTCTTGGTCTGCACTTATCTGTGGATATGCTGAGGCAGGGCTGCATTCTTCAGCTCTGGTTCTGTTCCAGTCTGCATTACGTGATGGGCTTCAGGTCAATGACTTCACCTTCTCTTCTGTGATCCGTGTCTGTGCCGAGACAACCTTGCTAGGTCTAGGTGCACTTGTGCATGGTCTTGCTATGAAGGTCAATCTTGACTCTTCACCTTTTGTGGGCAGTGCTTTGGTATCCCTGTACTCAAAATGCGGTCTTCTGGACAGTTCATACAAGGTTTTCGATGAAATGCCTGAGAGAAATCTTGGTGCATGGAATTCAATTCTCATTGCCTCTGCACAACATGGAAACACACATGCAGTTGTCGACCTGTTTGAAGCCATGCAAGTGGCAGGATTCAAACCGAATTACATAACCTTTCTCTGCCTTCTCACCGCATGCAGTCATGCTGGGCTGCTAGATGAAGGCAAGCGGTATTTCTCCCTCATGTCAGGATACGGCGTCAAGCCAGGCCCAGAACACTATGCAGCTATGGTCGATCTCTTAGGGCGGGTAGGTCGTCTCTCTGAAGCACTCTCATTCATTCAATCAATGCCAATAGAACCTATCGAAGCAGTGTGGGGTGCACTGTTGACCGCTTGCCGCATTCACAAAGACACAGATACTGCAGCCCTTGCTGCACAAAAGCTATTTGAAATGGGCTCACGCAGCTCGGGCATGTATATGCTACTTGCTAGTACATATCGAGCAGCAGGGCGGCACCTCGAGGCCGCACAGGCAAGAAAAGCTATGCGAGATTCTGGTTTGAGAAAGGAGACGGGTCTGAGCTGGCTCGAGAATGGTGGAGTTGTACATACCTTTGTATCAAGTGACCAGAGGCACGAAAGAATTGGTGAGATATACAGTATTATGGAAGAGGTGGGAAAGAGAATGGAGGCAGCTGGTTATCAGCCAGATACAAGTGGTGTGCACAGAGAGGTGAGGTACCACAGCGAGAGGCTCGCGATAGGTTTAGGATTGTTGGTTGTGCCAGAAGGGGTGCCTATACGGGTGATGAAGAACATTAGAGTTTGCAATGATTGTCATACGGCAATAAAGTATCTGACAAAGTGTACTGGTAGAGTTGTGGTTTTGAGGGATATCCATCGGTTCCATCGGTTTGAAAATGGGGCTTGCAGTTGTGGAGATTTTTGGTGATAAATTCAAACAGGTTAAATTGCAATTTTGATCTAATTATCTATCTATTTTTTAGGGTTAAGATAAGTTCTCCATAATTATTTGATGGCATGTTTATTCATTCTTCAAGCTTGGGGGATCTTTAGGGAGAATGCAAGTCAATTTGTGGTAGGTTGTAGGTAATGCTTTGGGTTTCAATTAAAGATGGATACCTAATTTCTCGTGCAACTAATTCAGCCAAGCAGATAAATTTTATTAGGCCAATTGTAAATTCTTGTTGCTAATTTCTCGATGCAAATTGTGAAGCCAGTTAGCTCATCACTTCATTGTTATGTTTTCACTGTGGGGCAGTTGAAAGCTGTCTTGTTTACAAATGTTCTTATTATATGTACTTAGTTAACTGTAGGTAAGGATATATTTATATATTGTCAACCAATAAAATAGTTATTAAATTAAATTTATAAAATTGTAGATACTTTATAGTATTAATAGGTAGATATGTTTCCTATATATTTTATAGTATGTTTATCAAGTTTGGTGCAATTTCGGGTTTTTTTTGTCATTGGTCAAGTGCTATAAAATTGAAATATTAATTTTCAAATTGCTCGATGGATGATCGGTCAGTTTTAGATTGCAGAATATTTGATACGCATATGTAAATTATATGTTCTCGTGTCTCAATGGTCAATTCAAGTTAATGCGTTCTTTTTGGACGGAACATGGAATGTTCACCAGTGCTTCTGCATACATGGTGATGCGAAACAGCTGTCTTGTGTGTAGGTTTCAAAGGTTCTGTGGAAAATGAAGGCCCCAATGAAGGTTAAGATTTTCATGTGGGTAGCCATGCAAAACAAAATTCTGATGCAGGAGATCTTAATGATCAGAGGATGCAACATCACGCCGGGTTGGGTTCTTTGAGACAGCAAGGTTGAAACAACAAAACACATCCTGTACTGGTGCAGTTACTCCGTGGGAGTTTCGAGGCGTTTACTGCAGCAACAAGGCATCACACAACATTCTGGTAATCGGGCTGAACTGCACGAATCTTGGTGGGAGGAGAGGATGAAGTTACATCCATCAATACAGAAATTATGGGACACAGTATGAGCAGTGGGATGCTGGGCTTTGTGGCGTGAATGCAACAGGAGAGTGTTCTCACAAGAAAGCAGATCAACGGAAATTATCATCAGTGGTACCAGCATTGCATTATTACTGTTATTAATTTAAATTTTCTTCTCTAGGAATATGTGTTAATATTACTTTATGCGGCATGTTCGAATTTTTCTTTGAATAGCAAGTTTTGTACACCATAGGCATATAGAGATGCTGGATAGTTCCTTCTAAATTGTTTTCCTGCATCATATGCTGAATCCATTTAAAACATTCGATGATAAGTGTTGATGATACATGCAGCTTTGGATGTGATGTACTATTTTGATATGAAGACTCAATCATATTATTTTTACTATGACTTTTTTCTTATTATGTCAAAACAAATTTATTACGGTAATAGGAGAACTGTTCTCCCAACTTCGATTAAGAACACCAGTGCTACTGTGGAATTCACGGCAAAAAAACAGAAGTGCAGGACTAACTAGAGACATTCTATCTCACCAAGACAAATTCGACAAATCTAATCTAACACGACCAGACTAACCCAGATCCAAACTTAACCCAAACAGGAGATGACCGAATTACATTGATCTGTGCCACTGAATCTCTCAAAATGATACTTTGGTCGATAAAAATATTGAATGACGCATAATAATCCATATACAAACTGAAACAAGACATTTGCATTTGCCAACACTGCGTAGAGCAGATGGATAAGGCATCATGGGAGAACATGGGTGAGTGTGTTGTGTGAGTGCCTACAGGCTTAAATAAAAATAAATAAATAAAATAAAAGACATTTGCATTTTTCTTCCAAAAGAAAGAAGTTGCAACAAGTATCTGTCGCAATGGGTTCATTCAGGTACAAGTCCTGACACTAGATGGAACTCAGTATGGTAGCATGTATAATCCATATACAAATTGAAAACAAGACATTTGCATTTGCCAACACTGCATAGAGCAGATGGATAAGGCATCACGGGAGAACATGGGTTCGAGTCGCGTGAGTGTGTTGTGTGAGTGCCTACAGGCTTAAATAAAAAAAAAAAAAAGACATTTGCATTTTCCTTCCAAAAGAAAGAAGTTGCAACAAGTACCTGTCGCAATGGGTTCATTCAGGTACAAGTCCTGACACTAGATGGAACTCAATATGGTAGCATGTATTTTTTTTTTCTTTTTTTTTTGTTAGATTGATGTACCAGAAGAAGCAGCAATTTAGATTTGAGCAGTTCGAAACTAAAAATAAGGTGGTTATCCAGATACTAGAAGCATTGATACAACATACTAGTACATATTTGGGATAAACATCATTTGAACTCAGAAAATCTAAAAAAATTTCAACCCCTGATCCAAGCATTCCTATACGATGAATTATCGCGAATAGAGGCACCATGTGGCTTGTACTCCATTATGTAGCTATTTGGCAGCTTCAGGTGCCGCTTTATAGAATCTTTCAAAGCCATGATAACCTAGTAACCACCACCCGAAAAAAAAATAGTGTGTCAAAAGAGAAACCAAATAGTCAGTTTCCAGTAACTGGTAAAACGGATGTCCAAATGGTAGCGTATCAGTTGTCGGTTACTCCATCCAGTTAACAAGTCAAGGTCAATGTTATTGATTATTGACCAACCAATTTTTGCTTATATAAAAGGAGAGTGGCTAATATCAAAGCGTTTGTTCCTAGGATGTAGAACAAACGCTTCGGTTTTGACATTTTCAAAGTCCAAATAGTCGATCCAAACCGTTCAACATTCAATCTATATTAAAATGTGCTTGGAGACCAAATTTTACATTTTTTGAATTTTTTTACTATTTATTAAGCCAGTTTTAAAATCGTTGTTTTCAATGATCCATAAATTTTTCACTGTTTATTAAAATCAGCGATTTTAAAACTGTCTTAATAAATAGTAAAAAAATTCCAAAAAATGTAAAATTTGGTCTCCAAGCACATTTTAATATAGAGATCACATCTAACGGTTTGGATCGACCGTTTGGACTTTTAAAATCGGAAAACCAATTGGTTGCACCACGGCTCCGGAACAAACGTTTTGATATTAGCCCACCTCTATATAAAAGATGCAAGATCTCAAGGTATTCAACTTCAAATCCTAAGAAGCATAGTGCTCAATGTGCATAAAAAACCCTTACCCAACTATAGATTAAAGTACTTCATAATTTAAACTTATAAAAGGAACAAAAACCTGCTGGTCAGAAGAATTACGGTTCCAAACACACAGAATATCCTCATTATAACGAACAGTGAGTACAATGCCACAAACATCTTCCCCAAAATCAAATTGGTCTCCAACAAATGCAAGAACCTGTAAATAGATAAAAACTTTACTGCCCAGTACCAATACATCAATCATATATTCATATGTACCTAATAAAAAAACACTGAATAATCAAGAACATGACAAATTAACAAATATATTATATTTTGTCATGTACAACCACTGATGTGTTCAAAGTTATCTAATATGCAAAAAAAATGCTTTTTAATTGAATAAAGGAGTTTATAATATCAAATTAGGCATAACCATACTCAAAACCAACACAATATACCAATATCAGATGTAACCCTGTGGTGCTACAATTTTACAGAAAACTCAATTTGAATCAATTTCAGGCATTGATCCATGCTTTAGGCTCAATAAAGCATCAACTAAGTTAAGATCTTATTTGTAACTAACTTCAGTCGACTCTTCTAAGAATATTACTGTTATGGACTTTCTTTCTTCTTTTGTATTCTTCCTTTTAACTCATAATAATGAAATGTATGTCATCCTAGTATGATTTTCAAAATAGTAGGTTTCGGAAGACCATTTTAAGCAGAGACACTCTTTTCCTCAATGTCACACAAAATTGAGCTCACAGCATTGCTTTTTTAGCAGCAAGCCTTCGATTTGTGCTTCTGATATTTACAACCTTGAAAGTTGAAACCTCTGTTTGTTATTATAGGATTTCACCTTAATAAAAAATTTGAAATAAAAAAGAAAAATGATTGTAGGTTATTGGAGTTGGCACGAAGGTGTGGGGTCATAATGAAAAAAAAAGGAGAGAAAAGACCGGCTCTTGTTGTAGGAGCAAGCAACTGAAAATATAAAACCACAGGAAAAGAGCACAATATTATTATAGGTGTTAAGAAACATACCAAATCTTCCCAGAAGCGGCCTGAGATAACTTTCCTAAAACGGATGATCCATTTGCCTCCATTAGAATTTGCTGGATCCTACCACATGAAATTTACACAACAACAATTAACTTTAAAACTAAGCATTCAGTCTCATACACCCATAAGATACCAGTTAGATCCTCTGCATGCAAGGCATAGCACAGGGAAACCAACACATGGTATATTACCAGAAAAATGGACGACTTCATCAAGTCATATGTTCCTCCCTGGCAAAAATTTAAATGGAAAAATACCCCTAGGCTGAATAACAGACAACAATTCCACACTAGGACTCGGCTACAGTATACACTTCTAGCATTCAGAAGAAAATAAAATTATTTAAAATTTTAGAGACACACTCGGTGACAAGAACATTACCTCCCATAGAGGTTGTATTCCCTCTTTAAAAAGACTAAGATCCATAGGAGGGGGAAGAGTGGCGGGCCTAGCGATGTGGCAGTAACAGACCCAAAATCCTTCAACCTATATTAATTTCTCAATGTTATACAAAATCTTACTGGATTCTTAGTTTTAATTCAAATTGCACAGCATGCTTTACTTTTTTTCTTTTTGGAAAATATCTCCAAGTACGAAATCACATTTGCTATTAACAAAAAAGAAAGGTAAAGCTATAAATAAGTCTTAAGTAAAATTTCACTAAATCACTGAACCATCACAAATTTCATCTTAATCACACATTTGACTTACAAATCAGACTAGATTGAATTTTATAGTCAATTAAACTAAGAAAAAGATAGCTCACCTGAAATAGGGGTAAAACTATTCCATATAATAAAAAAATACACCTCAGTATCAGAGACAGTTCACTGAAATTTACAAAAATCTCAGTGTAATGCTACGTCAGAAGTATGAGAAAAAATTATTATCATTAACATATATGACGGACTAGATGCCATTTGCAAAGGTAAAATCTGGATAATTCTGCTAAACATTCCAAACATGGTGGAGCATTTGTTGGTGAAGTACATGGAATAAAGATAACTTCTAATTTAATAATAATTTCTCATTGATATACCCATTCTAGTAAAACCCAGCCTAGTAGCGTCACAACAATAGCTAATAAAGAAAGTATTTAGCAAGAAAAAATACTTACTGTGCTAAATTCAACTAATTTCTTGATATTTTCTTCATATGATACTCCAGGAGTTCGCGTTGAGTACCAGAATACAAGCTTGTTCTGAAAAGAAAAGAAAAGAACAAAACAAAGCAATTCTTATCCAAAGTAGGAAACAAAGATTTACAAAAAAAAGTGGAAGGGAACTACCATACAATTCATCAGTAACCATTCAGGTACCAGTTGTATCCCATTTTTCCTAGCTCCTACTGTTTTTTTTTTTCTCCCACAAATGCGTTATTAGGTTCAAGCCATAAAAATGTAATAATCGAGGCTTAGTACTGGTACAGATGTATTATTCAGATTCACACTGAACTTGTCAATTCCAATACACTATTCAAGTGAAAAGCTAACAAATTTTCCTAAGTTCACTTCAGCTTTGGATAGAACTTGAAACCAATCCAAAAACACTTTAGCCATTCCACATGCAAATACTTCCTGCAAAGACTGGAGCAAATCGTATGAAACCAGATTCAAACCATGTAATTACGTCAATAAGAAGAATGTTGAAAATCCCAGTAAAGTTTCAGCTACAGAAAATATCTTGATTCAGTGTCGTTACTTATAACTTCAAGAAACTACAAGAAACTGCAGCTCAATATCACAATTCATTTCAGTTCTCTACTGATAAGTGTTCTTACAAAGATCAGAGGAGGAGAAAATGAAAGGTTAAACCAGACAAAATCAGAAAAACGAAAGGGAAACCTTGAGAGGATGGAGTCCAGCCTTGAGCTCGCGAGCGCAGCGCTCGCTTTCGTTCCCTTCTTGCTCATATTCTGTACTACCGCCGCCGCCGGCGGATGGGGTTGTCTCCAGTTCCTTTTTCTCCGTCATGTCCATTTCGCCCTCCGATATCTTTCTGGTCACGCGACTCCGCGCTTGCGCTAGTTGGTGATCAATGCGGCTTTGGAGGGTTTGAAGAGGAGCAGTTCAATGGGCTACCATACCAGGCCCATTGGGCCTATGTTGTTAAGTCCAACATAATGTGGATAGCCTTTTAACGTCAATCGTTAAATTTCTTGATTTTCACTTTTCTTTTCTTTTTCTTGAAGAACATCAATTGCAAATTTAAGGTGGGTTAAGAGGAAAAAACATATATTAATTAGGTAACAGTTAGAACCTACATGCTTAAGTAGTACAGTGGCAACTAAATGTAGGCTAATCCTGTTTGGACTTTGACAGTTCAAATATCTATAATTTCCTGTTATTACTCCTACAATGTGGTTACACACCAATTGTCCTGGGGATGAAAAGCACGGTGAATATGATTCTCGTAAATTCATCGGATGTTCTCCAAGATATGAAACGTCTATTTATGGTCTGAAAGTTCATAACTTTAGATTGAGTCTTATCGATAACCTGTTCATAGGCTGTTAGTTTTGCCCGGTTTCAGTAATAAGAGCATCTGCATGCGTGGTATTATTAGAGTTTCTAATCTGATGTGGCAGTTTCTAATTCAGTTTCAGAAATGTGTGAGAGTTTCTTATTTAGAAACTATGAAACTATGCAGTAAAGTTTCTTATTAAAAAACTGTTTATAAACTCCATGTTGGTCAAATGATTGGCTCTAATTATTTCTCATTTTTAATTTGTTGCTGACATGACTTAATAGAAATCTAAAATTAATTTCAGAAATGTGAGAATTAGAAACTTTAAAGACTTTAATTTCTAAAAAGTGGTTAATAGTTATTTAGAAACTCATTTGAGTTGCTGAAATGTAGATGCTCTAAGGATGCTTGTTGCAAAATAAATAGCAGAGGATACAAATGCACAGTAAAATGTGATTAATCTTGTAACCTTTTGTTAGTGGTGTCGATTTATAAGACATAATAACCTTTTTAGTTGTTAACTCCCCAGAAGAAAGAAAAAAATAAGTATCTTTAATTCTAAGTTCGTCTAGTCATTTCCAAATTAAGAGCACACAATAGTACCAAGCATGCGGTTCAATTCATTTTCGGATATTAAAACGTTAATTGAAAGCAATAAAAATAAACACCCAGGAGCACTGAAATTCTACAACAACAAAATTGAAATTGCATACGGATTCCTATACAAAATGGTTTGAAAGCCATGAAATAAAAGCCCACTCAAGGGTTTTGAGTGAGGCATTTCCCAAATTAATAACTCGTAAAAACTACTTACAAACTTATGTCCATAAATATCATACTTGTTTCTTTACACACAATAGTTAGAATGCTCCAACTACTTTATCACTTGGAACCACCAACGAAATCATACAAACTGTCACTCCAAATACAGAATTTTTTCACAACAGTACAACAGCAAAATAGAAATGAACCCAAAACCATGATCAAAATACCAATCCACTTCAGAAAATTCAATATTCATCCCCATCCTCTTCTTCTGCCGCATCGTCTGCACCGACCTCTTCATAGTCCTGTTCAAGAGCAGCCAAATCCTCCCGGGCTTCAGAGAACTCACCTTCTTCCATGCCCTCACCTACGTACCAGTGCACGAAGGCACGCTTCGCATACATGAGGTCAAACTTGTGGTCGATGCGCGAGAAGACCTCCGCCACAGCAGTGTTGTTGCTGATCATGCACACTGCACGCTTCACCTCTGCTAGGTCCCCACCTGGCACTACAGTTGGGGCTCGGTAGTTTATGCCGCACTTGAAGCCGGTGGGGCACCTTTTAATCAGAAAGTATTATATCAGAACAACATGTTGGAAATTTTGTAGGAGCAGAAAATATATTGGTTAAGACTATTAACAGGTACCTACTCAGAACCATGGTACTATGTTGCTACAAATCCTGAAATTACCTGAATCAGACTACCTACCATTTCATAGCCTTGAACATGACAACTTAAAAAAGGTAAAATGCATGGCTTAAAACCAACATACACGTTCAAATGAATAAGAAACATATAAAACCTTCAACAGAATTAAACTAATCAGTGAAAGGTTTTTCATATATGCGAGCCAAAGGAGACATCAGACATTCCTATTGTAACTGTTCTACTTCAGTAATTTAGTTATTAACCCAAGTCAGTTTACTAACCAGTAACTTAATATTCTCAAGGCATCAGAACAGTATTTGACACACATAGAAAACAGATTTTCATACCAGTCAACAAATTGAACGGTCCTCTTGGTTTTAATAGTCGCAACAGCAGTGTTCACATCCTTCGGCACAACATCTCCCCTGTACATCAAGCAACATGCCATGTACTTCCCATGCCTAGGGTCACACTTGGCCATCATGCTATTCGGTTCAAACACAGCATTGGTGATCTCTGGTATTGAGTGCATCTCATGGTGAGCCTTCTCAGCTGAGACAATAGGGGCATAAGAAGAGAGCATGAAGTGGATACGCGGGTATGGCACAAGGTTGGTCTGGAACTCAGTGATGTCGACATTTATGGCGCCGTCAAAGCGAAGGGAGGTGGTGAGAGAGGAGATGGTCTGGGAGATAAGGCGGTTGAGGTTGGTGTAGGAGGGTCGCTCAATCTCAAGGGACCGCCGGCAGATGTCATAGATGGCCTCGTTGTCTAGGAGGACGGCCACATCGGTGTGCTCGATGAGAGAGTGAGTTGAGAGCACGCTGTTGTACGGTTCTACAACAGCTGTTGAGATCTTCGCTCAAGAGAAAAGATAAAAGTTAATATGATTAAAAGAAGGGACAAAAATAAGAGGATAATGAGGTGGTGTGTGCAGTAACGTTGGAATTTAGCCACAGTTCCACCCAATTTTGACAAGAGGAAACAAACCAAGCAAAGACCCTTAAGTGCCAGTTGATATTCTGGTTTTTACTTCTGTCCATCAATTACTAGGGTCTAAAGTTAGATATATGATGCTATCAAATAATGTGTGCTTCCATTATAGAAACCATGATATAAGATTTGAACACAGCCTAGCACCATCCAAAAATTACAAGAAATAAGACAGTCCTAATATAAAGAACATGGCTAACTTACTTGAGGTGAAGGATATATAGTGAAACCGAGCTTTGACTTTCTTCCATAGTCAACAGACAGGCGCTCAAGTAACAAAGAGCCAAGTCCAGACCCAGTGCCACCACCGACTGCATTGAAAACTAGAAACCCTTGCAAGCCTGTGCAGTTGTCAGCAAGCTTCCTAATGCGGTCTAGGCATAGATCTATGACTTCCCTCCCCACTGAAAAATTAAAGTGAATCGAATCAGAAAAGAATTAAAGTGAATTGAATCAGAAAAAGATATGTACACAAAAGGATGGGATCTAATTAGCCCAGTATTGAATCTTAATAAGATTAAACCCAAAAGCAATAAAAAAACTAAATAGAATAAAACAAATAATAATAATGTGAGATAACCGATTTCATGTTTTTAATGTAAATTAGGTTAACAGGTTGCTTGTCTCAGAGAAAAAAGACTATCTATGCTGCTGTATCTAATATTTTACTTTAAAAAGAGAATGTGAGATACAACATTAGCAGTGTGGAGATACGCGAATTCTGCCACAGAAGATTGTGCCACGAATCCTTCCAAATGGGATGCACTACCACATGTTGCTCTGGGAGACCGGGATGCCTTATATAGAGCTGGGCCCGGCTCTTAGCATAGAGAAAAATAATTGTGGGACTAAACTTCAGTCCAGTTTTTCCCTAAGTCAGAAGTTTTCATTTCCCCCCTATTACTTGTGCTAATTTGCTTTTTTATGTTTCTTGACCAAATTATTCTCATAGCGCAGCCATTAATACTACTTTTATTTAAATTATAAATTTAGTTAATTTTCTTCCATATTTTCTGACCAGTCATTCTATATATTCCAGCCATAGTAAATATCCACGATTGCACATTTATTTATTTTTATAAACGATTGCACATTTATTTATTAAAAGTTTCTAGATTCATACCTTTAGATTTTATACATTCTTTTTAAATTAATTTAAGCTAATTTTTCAAAAAGTATTGTTTTTCATGCACAGAACTTACAAGTATTATTTGAAAACGCATCATAGGATTTTGAAAATTGCCTGTGTGACCGTATCAGTATCAGTATCATATCGAACACGAGTATCCATGTTGCATTGCAGACTATCAGTACCAGTATGTGACAGTTGTAAGTTCTCAGCTTGAACGTGTTTTTTCTTGATTTTTTAGAATTTGATTTAGATTCATGCATGAATAAATGCTTAAATTACGGGTACATGTGATCCAGTCCTAGTTCCATAAACAGATACCATATTTGGTAACATTATTCAATACCATACCAGTTTGGGCTAGGTGCAGGTGTACTGCATACACCAGGCAAAATAAACTATTAGAAAAATAGAAGGATCATATTGGATTATCAGGAACAGAAAGTAAAATAAATTGTTCGCTGTCATTTATGTCTGGAAAGTTACTGGGCCAGTGTGCCACTGACGCCATTACTTAATATCATGTAAGAAAAAGTAAAATACCTGTGTAGTGTCCCCGGGCAAAGTTATTAGCAGCATCTTCCTTGCCAGAAATAAGCTGCTCAGGGTGAAACAGCTGGCGGTATTCCCCTGTTCTCACTTCATCTATCACTGTTGGTTCCAAATCTACAAATATGGCTCTTGGCACGTGTTTCCCCGAGCTAGTTTCACTGAAGAATGTGTTAAATGCATCATTCTCCGTTCCAACCGAATTGTCACTGCATAATCAATAGACTAGAGCGTCATCACAACAAACAAGTGATTTGGTCAGATAATCATAATTGTTGATTTTGGCTACATGTCTTAGAAAAGTATAAGAAAGCACTGCAGCCTAATATTGCAATTGTACACTATTATAGACAAAAGGGTTGATTATATTGATATCTAATTTATTTGACAACCAATATCATTCACACAGCGCTTAAAAATTAAAATTAAACTTGCAAATATGTATGCTATGACAAATAGGGCGTCTATCAAATTTATTGCATTTTGAAAATTGATTAGTCCTTTATCAAGGGATTTGAAAAGTCAACAGTTTCGTTTTATTGGCATATGATCCAGAAGCCCAAACAATGCTCGGAATGCTACAAACTTGACACATGGTATATCTAGATGATAATGAACAACTGTGTAATTTTATTTTTCAATTTAGATATGTTTTAACATCAGTTGTCACTGTTATCAAATATTAATTGTCATATATCCCATTCCATAGATAGAAATGTGCTTCTCTAGTAAATTTTTATTATGCTCTACTGAGTACTGACATTATTACTGTTTTCTATATCAACAGAACAAGTATCTTTTGAACTCATAGATAATTTGTAAAAATAAAAAGGTGACCATCAATTCCGAAGAGACCTGATAGGCCCACAATGTCGACTTCATATTCTCTAGACAACTCCACTAAAATGGACAGTATCCGAATCGTTGATTATGAATTTTAAAGCTGACTGCACCGTAAAAATCTACCATGTGTTACATAAAACGGTCTAGAAGGATTCCATAATTTAGAGTATCGCAGAAGATACGGACTCCTCAATTCTTGGTTGGTTCGGGTCAGGTCAGGTTGATTCAACAGTGGATGTAACCCACTCTGTTTGCATCCTAGAATTCTCCAAAAGTAAATTCGATTGAGGAATATGGGAACGTTCACAACTCCAATTTGAAGCATCTCTTCTGATTTTCATTGTCCCCAGGGGCGGATGATAGTTCAAGCTGGGGGTGCTAAGCCACCCCAAGTTTTCAAAATTTTATTTACAAGTATCTAAAATTCTTACTAATTTGTCTCTTTTATATGTATTAGCACCCCCAATAATACTAACAAATTTAAAGGGCTTGAACGTAAATTTTAAAAATCAAAGTCACAACAGACTGGGCTTCATATTTTATTTGGACATTTCGATTTTTGTGTTTGTGCAGTGAACAAAAGAAAACGGATCCTTCCAATTTGAAAAGGTCATACCTATATAGAAAGAATAATGCCCAATTCTATATATTGAATTTTTGTACCCATCTGGAACTGCCATGATCCTATATAGAAAATGGATCCTATATAGAAAAAATAATGTCCGATCCTATATAGAAAACGGATCCTTCCATTGAATTTTTGTACCCATCTTAATAAATAGTAAAAAAATTCAAAAAAATGTAAAATTTGATCTGCAAACACATTTTAATATATCCATCATGTTGAACAGTTTAGATCGATTGTTTGGACTTTGAAAATGTAATGTGTAATCCGGTGTCACCAAAAAACAGTGTAAGTGGATCCCTCCTCGTGTTATATTGTGTTATGCATTTTTTTATTAAAAAAAATAAAGATATTGTTTAGCACCCCCTATACTCAAATTCTGGTTCCGCCCCTGATTATCCTATTAAATAATTAATCTTGAAAAGGTCCAACTAAAAAGTTAGTGCTAAGCACTCATCACAATCATTATTTTTTCTTTAAACAAATAATTAGTTGATGTGTGATTGGTTCACACATTGACAAATGAGTTGTTTTTCCTTGCTGTTGTGCTTCCCTCAATCGTTACTGTATTTTTCTAATGATGACCTATAATAGAATAATTAGACCAGACATGTCATCCAATGTACAATATCTTATAACCTAGCTTTTATTTACAAAGTTACATACATTGATTATGTTCGCACCACAGATCTACTTATCCATATTCAATACTCTCATTAATTATCCTCACATACATTGTTATATAACTCTACATTAGATTATAAATTATCTTTTTTCATATGAAACTTCGTTTTATATGAATTGTACATCTTCTCCTTTCTCTTATTTTGTCGACCTCCTTTATAATTTATGCATACTATTAATTCCATATCTATGTCGATTCATGCCTAAACAACTAGAATGCACCTTTTATAGCTTCTGTAACTTTTCTTTTATTGAAGAACTCAGATATAGAATTACTTAAAAATTATTAAATAGCTTACAATGTCAGTTCAGGAACATCAAACACTTCTTTGCAAATAATTCAACTAATTTAGGATAAAATAGTTGAAAACAAAACAACAGACAAGTAAAATTAAAAATTAATGCATATAAAAGGAGACTTTATATCAAAATTAAAATCAAACCTGGGCATAATTCCATCAGGCTGGATGCCGTGCTCGAGACAATACAACTCCCAGCAAGAATTTCCCACCTGAATTCCAGCTTGACCAATATGAATACTAATAATTTCCCTCATTTCTCTCTCAAAAAGACTCCAATTTCAGAATTTAAAACAACAAAAAGGAATGATTCTGGAAATTAAGTCGCTTTTTCAGCCGCTTTCTGCCCCTCAATTGGAAAGAAGAGGAGAGAAATAGACTGAGGAAGCGAGGTAAGCAGGTCAGAGAGACGAGAGAGAGAGAGGTTTTTATCTTTTCTAATAAGGAGAAGGCTGGAATTTTAAAAAGCGCTTATAAAAATTCTCAGACGACTTGTGTATTTAGAGCTGTACTTTTGAGCAATCAAAGAGAAACGAAATGGAATTTGGATGTCCTGTATGGGTCCCCACTGGAGGCAACTGTCAAAAGCTAGATGGGCGGTCTGAGCTGGCACTTGATTTTCTCCGGTTTATACAAAACTGGAGAAGTTCTTTCCTTTCCTTTATAATGATGTACTATTATACGGAGTAGAACTGGGTGTTCTCCCTGTATCCGTTCGGATTCTTCATTTGCCAATTCAATATATTTTAGAGTTGAGTTCACAAAGAAATTTGGTGAACTTAAGAACACCCTGGTTCTACTCCTATTATACGCCTGCGAGAAGTTCCTTTTTTCAATTTATGGGAAAACAAACTTGTTCCATAGCTGTATTTATAAGTTATATTTTGATGTTTATAGACCTCTAAATTTTAATGTTCCAGCAAAGATTATATTATCTTGGGTTATATTTTTATTCCGTATAAAATTGATATTTATTCATACTTTTATAGATTTTACCATGTAATTAAAATTTTAGTATTACATAATGCGGTATGTATAAAAAAAATGTATGTTGTACTTGCAGTGCACGATAAAATTTATGTTTCAGTTACATGTATTTTTTTATCTTTATATTTAAATTATAAAGATAAGTTATTGTACAAATATTTATATCTAGGTCGAACTACAAATGATCAAAATTGTATTTTGTTCATATCCAAATGGTCTATCTAAGCTCTTTAATGTAATATAAATTTTAAAATCATGTATGATTGATACATTTTATTAAATATAATATTTTTAATATTTTTATTTGGAAAATTAACTTCAATAAAGAAACATAAATGTTTACACTCAAATATGATCATTTTTTTAATCTGAAAAGAATAGTAAAAAAGATTTTTAAAATAGTAAACATGATTTTTATATGCAGATCGCTAAAGTATAAATTATTCAATCAAAATATAAATATTTTTATAATATTCTAAATCTTTAATATATCATGATATGTCTATTGTTTCATACACATCAAACAGTTTTGACAAAAATTGAAGACGTAGTTTGACATGTCGTCTCCCTAAGGCGAACTGGAAATCTATCTGATCAGCGCAGAATGGCGAGATTAATAGATTGTAAATGCCAACTTATGCCATTTGGTATAATGTAGTTGTCATGGGTACAAAATGAGGTACCAGGTAATTAAACTGTCAATCTGTGATGAATGATAATTGGTTTCCGGCTCTTATCCGGTTGGGATGCTTCCATCATCGGCCCCGCTCCTCTCTTGTATTACGAAATTCATTGGATTGTCCAAAACGATCAGAACTGGCTGTTCCAGATCGTACAGTTTAAGATTGATCACAAGTGCACTGTTGGTGATCAAGGTGTAACAGAGGATCTCTGATTTATTGACAGATGGATCGGATCTGTTTAATTACATGCGATCCATCTGATTGGTTCAATGACCAAGCTATTCTAATAAGACATATCTTGCCGATTTTTTTATTAATAGAAAAATAAATAAATAAAATTCGACAACGGTGAAAGATTTGAGTGAAATTCAAAATCTAAGAAAACCGTTATGGTTTATAACTTCTGGTGGACGTTATAAATCATAACATCCAGATAACTCAAATTAATTAATTAATTTCTAATTAGCAAAAAGAAGAATAAAATAAATACCTGAACATTACATGAATATGCAATTATAAATGCTCATCTCCGATCCAGAATTCAGATCCAGTGCAAATATGCAATACCTGATCTTGAAAAATGAGATATGACTCATCCATTTTAATATGGCACAAATTGCAAAACAGGGTTGATATTCCAAATAGGCTCCGAATGTAGTGAAATTTCTGGACGTTATTCTCCGTAACGTCCAGCTTTTTTTCTGTTTTGTTAATTAAAAGTTAATTAATTTGATTTATCTAGACGTTGTAGTTTATAACATTCAGCGGACGTTATAAATTATAATGTTTTTCTTATATTTCAAATTTCGTCATAATCAATATTTTTTATTTTATTTTCCTATTAATAAAAAAATCAGCATTGCAAGTACCGGATCGCATCGAAAGTGTCGAACAAACTTATTGCATTGAAAAGAATTGTATAGAATCTTTCAAGGTTTAACAACTATTGGTTAGAGGTCACTGATTTGTTTCAATATCTCGCATGTCCCACTGTACCTAGTTTCCAATAGAAAGACTAGCGAGTAAATAATTAATAATAATGCGTTACATTGTATACTATACAATATACACCCCATTTGCAAATAAACATGCAATAAATGAACTTGGGTGCTCAATGTTATGTTATACTGGGTTTAGATTCGTCATCCGTCAATAGATAGCTTGATAATTTTAACAGTATGTTTTTTTATACATAAATAAAAATATTCAAAAAAAAAAATACTTAAGATATATTGTTGGTCTTATGAATTAATTATGCATCAAATTTAATATTTCATCAAAGATCGTTAAATATAGATCGTTTTAAGTTTTAGGTTGTTTGATGAACGGTAAAATAATTGATACGGTTTGTAAGTAATCTGTTATTGTTTTACTTAATAACAGATTTTTTTTTATCTGGAAGAGGAATAGATTTTTTTTTTCATGAGACTTTTTAAAATTTGAGTAATACTTTATTGATTGAAACTTTAAAAACTATCATCATGAATCGAAATTCTTAGAACTTCCAAATTAAAAATTAATGAGAATTCATATTTTATATGCATAGATTTTACTTGATAACTTGCAAAATTTATATTTTAAAAAATATTTTTCGTAAAATTTAATATATACATAACTAATTATATTTTAAATTGTAAATTTTCCGATCATGTTAGTCAGATTGATCGGATCATTAGGAATATATATTAGTTTCTTCTATGAACAGGTTCTTATTGGTTACTCTATCAAATTGGTTTAAAGAGTGTTATTTGTTTTTCTTTTGTTGTGGGAAAAGAGAGAAAAAAATTTGACAAAGGGGACAAGTCAACAAAAAAATATACCGTTTAGTCGAAATTGTATATCGTTCTATTGTAATCTATTCTAGAGGAGAGAGACGACTATCCGAACCGAATCAATATCAAGTTCCACGTGGTCAAATCTCAAGCAAAAGATATGTTCCAAAGGCGATGGAGGAGAGATGAAATTTTTTAGTGATGTTTCTATGGACTAAAAATTTTAGAGTGAAGGGAATCTTAAAGCGGCTAGGAGTTAATCTCAAATTGTAAAGTGAAGGGAATCTTTTACAGTATTGGAGAGGATACAATTGTCCCGCATCCAGAGAGAATTTCGCCCTCTCCCCCTTTAGGTCATGATTTCCCCCTCTATTCTACTCATTTTTCATGTTCCCTCTTAATTTTTCCTATTCCCGCTCTCACCAAACCTAATCCTCTAAATGACGATGGCGTCTCTCCTTCCAAGCGCACGAGTGAGAGGAGGCGGATTTCTAAGTTGGTGGTTCCATTTCTCGATAAGAAACGTGTTGTTGTTATCTTCTGTAAGACACATCTTAGGAAAAATTACATGAGCATCGAGCGTTCGAGCCACGAGTGAGAGTAGTGGCAAAGCCACTTAAAGAATGAGGTCAATTGACCTCTATTTTTTTTTTCAAAATTTTTATACTCGTATCTTATTTTCTATATAATTTAGAATAAAATACTATAAGTAGTTTAAAATTGATCTTCATTATTTATATGATTGACCATATTCACATTTGATCCCATAACTTATTAGTCTGACTTTGCCCTACGAGCACAATTATTTATAGCCTTGCCACTGAGTCCATAGTCTAATCTCTAGTAACCGGGGGGGGGCAGCTGCCCCCCCTTGATTTTGAGTTTTAGTGGAGATTTATCGGTTTCGACCGACTTTGCCCCTCCTGAAATTTTTTTTGCCCCCCTCTGAACGTTTAATTTGTAATTCGGGTTAAAATTGAAATTAATTTGTTGAATTTTGATTGGTAATTAGAATTATAAGTCAAAACATCGAAAATTACAAGTCAAAGCATTGAAAAATATAAGTTAAAGCATTGTTTTTTATCGAGTACTCAATTAGTTAATGAATTTAAACCCGATTAGATATTTAAACCTGATTCGATATTTTTTTCGCCCCCCTTTACGAAAATCCTAGATCCGCTCCTGCTAGTAATAGGGCTCTGCTAATTAGTTTGAGTTAATTGTTTTTCTATTTAAAACGAGGCGGAGTGGCTGAGCATTGTCCGTTAATCTGGTTAAAATTAGGAAAGAGAGTAATTTAAACAAAAATTTCGAGTCTTAGTTGTTGTTACTAGTTACTAGTTAGTACCTACTCGAAGATATTAGGAAAGCAAAGCAGGAACGAAGTCAACGAACTAACAATTCTTCCACGACGCAAGGAAATGGGAAAAAATCATAAAATGTACTTTAGCTTGGCTTTATGCCCTTTATCCAAAAAGAAAAAAAAAATGTACTTTTGCTTCAAGAATCTCGAGGAGATCTAAGGGTTCAAATCGTTACCCGTTATTCCTCATCATCCCGCAAATTTCGGGTAGAGAGATTAACAGAGTTGTTTTTGCTTCACGTAGTGCACGAGTCATATGCAGCAATGTTAAGCATAAACTACCGTCTTAATATCTTTACCCCAAATTTCCGACGAGGTTTACTCATTTAATTATAAATGATTATATAAAAAAACATAAATAAATGCATTTAATACACAAAATGGAGCCCTGTTAGTTAGAGTTGGAAAAATGGCACGCCGGAGCCGGCTTCATCACGGAACAGCACGGTAACGACACGGAACAGCACGGCACGCGTATCAATTACGTGTCGTGACTCGCGTGTCTCGTGCCGTGACCATTCGCGTGCCGTGACCAATTTTTGGCAAAGAAGACACGGCACGGCACGGAACACAGAACGGCACGGCACGAGACATGCGAGTCACGGAACGGTAAACACGGAAGACGCGCCAATCACGGCAGTCACGAGGCAATACACTAACATACCTTCCTATAAGGTATAATTTTATTTTAATTAAAAGATTTATATTTAAATAATAATTAAAACATTTGAATTTTAAAGAATCGTTTCATATTTTTTTTTTCAAACGTTAAATGCGATCAAACGTGAGTAACGCGTGTTTGGTCACGGCATGTTTGGTCACGGCATGACTTAGTCACGGCACACGAGTCACACCGTGACTCGCATGCCATGACCACCCCTCGTAATTTTTGTCACGGCACGTGAAAAATTTACTTGGTCACGGCACGTGACCAAAGTCACAGCGTGTTAGTCACAGCATGGCACGTTTTTCAAACTCTACTTGTTACTTATACCCGGCTCGATTTCCAAGCCGCCCTCTTACGAAAGTGCAAAACGTGAAGAACTAGAGAGAGGGAGGGGAGCAAACGCTAGATCAAGCACCTGACAATACTTCTTTCACGAACTATGGCAAGGTCGAATCTATTCTCGCGGAGAGTGTGTTCTATTTTGTAGAGGTAATTTTTAGATTATTTTCTTTATTTCCTGTTTATAACTCCATTTTTGTTTCATTTTAGCTGGTTCTTTGGGTTTTAGTGGTTGAAATCTCGTCAAATCAGCTTAAAAATTGGATTTCTTAGAGAAGGTTTTTGCTCGGAACTCGACTCTTAATGGTTTAGTTGTTCGTCCTAGGGTTTGTTTCATTAGCTTGAGTTCATAATCTCTCTTATTTATCATAAAATCCCTTGTTCATGGGTTAGTAGCTATTCCTTGTGTTTAAAACTTTGTGAATTCTAGCCTTCGTTTTCAGTGTTTAGTTTCGTCTGGTCTTTAATCCTTACCCTCGGTTTCAAAGAGAGGAAGAGAGTACTTTTTTTCTCTCTATTACAATTAATTCTTCTTTTTATTTTACTCACTTTTAGTTGAACTTCTCTGAGTTAACTACTGAAATCGGGCCGTTCCGGCCGAAATTGGACGGAAAAAACAACTAACCGTGTAACTCGGCCATCGGTACAGTCCGATTCCGCTCCGAAACGGCCGATTTTTCCTTCTACGGTTGTAATTGATTAAGACAAAAATTTTGCTGTATAGTTGGTATCCACTATCCACAGAAGCATCACCCAACTTTTTTCACCCTCTTCTTCCCAAAATATCACCAACAAAACCGAAAAGAAGAAAAAATCACATAATCAGTGAGAGCTACGAACCAACTCAGTATGGCTATGCACTTGAGATGTGGCTCTCTCTCTAGCTCCTCTCCGCTTCTCTCTCATAACTTAAGCAGCCCCTACTTCTCACTTCCTCTCTTCTCCAGTTGCTTCTCTGGTAACTCTCCAGTACCTTTTTGCTCAGAATTTGAGCAATTTGCTCTTTGTTTAGCTGTTGAACCTTGTCAGTTGAGGGTATGTAGAGGTTAGAAAACTTGAATAAAAACATTAATTTGAGCATTTAGTATAAGTGTATAACCCATTATATTAACTATTCACTTTTTTGTTTAATCAGCAAAGGGTCGTGATGCATGCCACCAATTAAGTTTTTCTACTTCATCAATAAAAGAAGCTTCTAGAATAAATAGAAGAAGCTCATTCTCTTTGATTGCTAGAAGTGGTAGCTCAACTTCATCCGAAGGCAGTCAATCAGATTCGAAATTGACAAATGAAGAGAAGGTATGTTATAACGGTCATAATTATTGTACCATTCTCCTGGCAGTAGATTATAGATACCAGGTTTTGGGTAAATCGACAGAAAGGTTTTGTCAAAAAATATAAGATAGACACCTGCCAATTTTACATACATTATGTATAACCTAAACAATAGGAAACATTACCCCTGAAAAAGTGATTAATGTCCTAGGTAACGCTCCATCATTTACTTGAAAAGATGGTAAAAGCGCACTCTCCATTGTTATTGTTTATGTGAATGCATATCTGTAAAAGGGGAGGGTTAGACTGGTCATTCTTAAAGAAGTTAGGAGAGCAGGTATTGTATGATCTTTTTCCATATGTTAGATGGAATTATGAGACAAAATTCATTTTCTGGGGTATATTTGATTGTTTCAAGGCTTACATGCCCCAAAATAAAATTAGCCATGTTATGTTTTCTCAACAGGTATCATTCGGAAATTCACGAAAAGATGTGATCTTGATGGGTGTTGGGGTCACAGTAGCCGGTTTTGCTCTTAAATACGGTCTGGAGGTGCGTGTAAAAAAAAATACCCTTTTACGATTTTACTGATTGGTAACATCAGCTTCAGTTAATTTGGGGAAAATCCCTGGTAAAACATGTTGGTAAGCAAAAATCTACAGTTGCTTATACTATACTGATTCCACTAAGTCTTGGCAAATGTATAAAATTCTGTTTCGTGTAGTCATGTGCTATATTTTTATTGTTTTTCTTATATTTCTGTGCTTTTTCATTGTGCATCAGTTTGTAGGAGTTGATCCTTTGCAAGCAGGGAATGCAGTGCAGTTAATATTTGTTTTGGCTCTGACAATTGGATGGATCTCGTCTTACATGTTTCGAGTAGCAAATAAGGACATGACTTATGCGCAACAGCTCAAGGATTATGAGAAAAAAGTCATGGAGGTAGTGCAGTTTAATTATTTGAAAATGACAGTAAATATTTTAGCCTATTTGTATCTGGGCTGATGTATTTATTTGCAAATACAGCTCAGGCATCAGAGCCAGTGTTAAATCCGAACACCAAACAGGCTCAACTCGACTTCTGTTTAGTTTGGGCTCATAAAATGATGTTTACTACTAATGCAGTAGGGAAATTGGTTGATTTTTGAAGTAATATACCTTTTCCATCACACACTCCCTAATCACTATTGTTGAATATTAATGCTAGGAGTCGCAGACATGAGAAATTTGATATTACTTAACATCTAAATATTTGGCTGTCAAATGAAAAAAAAAAAAAAAAAAACTTGCACAATTTTTTTGGTTTTGAGGTGAATCTTAAGATTTTTTTTTTCCTGTTTATAGAAAAGGATAGAAAGTTTATCAGAAGCAGAACTGGAGGCATTGCTTGAGCAGGTAGAGGAAGAAAAAGGGCGTCTTGGTAAACGGTGAAAGCTTCTCCAGTGAAAGCACATAATTTGTATTACTTTATTCTTGCAAGTAAAAAGCATGAGAAAACTTTTTTTATTTATTAGAAAAAGGATTACCTCATAATTGTATTATACTTCTCAGTTTAGCAGAAAATATAACACAGCTTATTTTTTATTTCCTTCTCTAGTTTTCACAAACTAGAGAAAATAGTTCAATTATCGGATAGTAATTTTCAAATGGAGGCTTAAATTTTTCCGGGCACATGCATGAAGTATGTGCTTCAAAATGTAAAAATTGCAAAGAAAGAAAAGGTCAATGATTTCTATGCTTTTGGTCGGTTTTCACTTTTGGACTGCGTCATTTTTATCCATACTTTACAGGAACTTTTAAATCGAAACATATCAAATTTATGTTACTTCAAAAATATCATAATTCGAAACTTCCAGGACGCATAATTTAGTGATGCTTACTGAGGAACATTGATTCAAGGACACCCTATGCAGTGCATTTGCGTCCCGAAACTGATGGAAACAAATTTAAACCCATTTCGAACAAGGATTTTATTCAGGACACGTTTGTCATACGCGTCCCATGTTAGTTGTTTATTTTTGCAAATAGAGGTCTTCTGTCTTACTTTCTTATATTGTTGCAAACAAATATTAAACTCTAGTATACATCTGTTAATTGTGCCCTTTCGATATCAACTGTGCATAATAAATCTAGACGGTTTTCGTTAACTCCAACGTCTATTTGTTTAAAAAAAAATGTTGTTTTGGAAATTAAACTTGTGTTCTAATGTAAAATGGCGATATTTATACTTATTTATTTTTGACATACGATTTAAGTAAAATAAGGACCTGTTCGTTTGTCACAGGATTGTGTAGGATGAGATTTGACAGATTCGGAAACTCACTTTTTTATTTGTGGGAATCCATACTCATAAGTATGCATGACAATAGTTATGGAATATAATTAATGAGTGTTCGGTTGTATCGTGAGAATAGTTGTGGGAAATCCTATTTTCTTTCTAAAATAGTTGATATCAACAAAACAATTATAATAGAATAATTATTACATAACAAAATAAGAAAAAACAATTAAAACATTTTAAAAAATAAACATTTATAAACAAACACACATTTAAAATATTTGTATTTCATGTGTTGCTTAAGAGATATTTTTTATGATCTATCATGCAATGCATGTGTTGTTTATTTTTATTTAAGTATCTTCTAGAACTTATGATACGAGCCAATATTTGTTGCACCAGAAGAAAAAGAGAAGTAAAAATGAAGTTCGCATAAATATGATAAAAATATTTCTTTTTTTAATTATACTTCCACAAGTTTATACCTTTTGAATTAAGAAATTAGATAAAATCAATGAACTATATTTATTTACTTGTTATATGTATTGTAGTTTTCGTGGGACTCAGTCAGCATATTATGTGTAAATTTATGTAGTTTTCATGTTTAACCCATTTTCTATTGAAATCAATCGCATTAGCAAGATCGTAACCATTCAAATGTAACTTTTTATGATCTTCACAAAATAATGTGATAATATTTTTCTACCAATTATGTGTCTTTCTCCTCTCAACAATAGCAGATATTCTGATAAATCAGCAGTACAACATGCCAACTGTTACCCACCAAAACCCCACCTGTAGCACTCTACAAATTTATCATACACGAACATATGGGCTTGGAGATGGGAAATAAATATGATTAATTGGAGTATCGCTGTGACTTTATTGTCAGACTTTAGAAAAAAAAAAAACAATCATAAAATTAGCAATTAATATTGGTTAAATAAATTCAACTGCTAAAATATTTTTCACCAAAAAAATATCATTAATTTTTTTTAATGAAATAGTCTTATTACAATAAATTCGAAATTTATTGATTTAAATGAGTAACTGAAAAAAATAATTCGAAATTTATTGATTTACAATAAATTCTAATTTTTTCAGAAAAAAAAAGGAATAAATGTGCAGTATCTATAGAATTTTTTCTGTATTTTAATTTCTTTAAGATATATAGAAAAAATTATCAAAATTTAAAAAATAAATAAGACAATTGACCCCATTCATTACATGTGGCTCCGCCAATAACTATAAGTGCAAGTATCTTGGTCTACCTTCTTATCTAGCCAATTAACTATAGCCTTACATGACATTAATTGTACTTAATTTTCATGTTTTAGGACTTTGTACAGTTCTTCTGGAATCTGTTTCAGCTAGGAAGATAAATTAAATTTCTGATGGTAAAAATGATTAGTTGATATGAAAGAAAAAAACTAAAATGGACAGCACAATTAAATTTTGGAAAAGGGTATTTGCCCACCATCAGTCAATTAATGAACCGCTATGTGCTGTCAACTACTGTTGTTCAACCAGATATCTCAAGAGTTTTAATATAAAAAACTACATTATATAATGGCCAGCAGACTATTAAAAACACCAAATCATTGAAGTTAGAGAAGACGTCCTGGATCAAATTAAGTACAATTAATACCATGTTATTATAATAAAGAATTTCTATGTTTGAATTTTGAATCTATAACATAACCTCTCACATCAGAAATATATCAGTATAATTAACCGATATATTAGATTTAAGAGAAAAATCTTCTATTGCATACCCTTCGTTTTTTATTTCTTTTTTCTTTTTTGATATGGAACTTCTACTGAAATATTATTATTTATTTATTTTTTTGAAAAATTTGGTAGCAGCTACCAAGGGTAGCTTCTAATGAAATATCATATATTGTTGTATACTAAAGAACGTTTCTGGACTTCTAATTTAAAACTATAGTATTTGTAGCTTCACCTTCGAAGGCCCAAATAATTAAAGAGGCTTCAAATGTATGACCCCTGAATTAAAAAAGTTTAATATTATCTTAAATTAAATGGCCCAAAACAATACAACTTAAATTCTAAGGAGAGCTAATTTCAATTCATTAGAAACAACAAAACAGAGTGTGAAATTGAAATATTTTAATCGAATAATTGTATCTGATGAGAAGAATTCAATGGACAAGTCATGTAGGACAGTGTCTTACAGTTGCGACTGGATGTACGATCAAATCATATTTGATAACTTCAAAATTAAGATGATATATTGGATGCTTTCACTAATACATTCAGCTTAATAAAAATGATGATCTAATTTAATAACTGAAAAATTAACCTAATTTGAATAATTTTCAATCTTATAATTGAATCGAAAAGTTCAATGAAAAAAATACGGCAGTCCAAGGCACGTTATTTTATGGCAGTCCAGTTTGAGACATTTTGCAGTACTCAGTAGTTAACTTTCCACAAATTACAGAAAAAGCATAGAGAAAGTAATTATATTTGCAAACAGATAAAAATGCAATAGCTAATAAAACCTACTTTATTTTTAATTCAACAGTCTTGAGTCATAATTTTGAGCTGGACGCTGGCCGATTTTTTTAGCTACCATTTCATCAGATATAAAAAAATAAACGAAATTGCCACAGCTTTTTATAAAAAAAAAGGGTGAAAGTGTGAAACACAGCTATTAACTGCGCATCTAATTTGGTATTTTTCTTTTTCCTTCCAATTCTTTTAGTTCAATTGGGAGGGCAGCCAATAGTTGTGTGCCTTGTAAAAATGAAATTTAAAAAAATTCATGTCAATTCTATTTATTATTATTTTTTAGATGATGTAACTAAAAAAGTTCGGTGATGCTAGAGTGAACTAACTTATCGCTTTATATAGGCAGAGTCCAATCGCTAAAGTTTTTTTGAATAAGAAAAGTGAACATCTAGCATCACTAAATGTCTATAAAGGACTCCCCATTTGAATTGCAAATTCACGAATCTTATACTAAGAGAGTGTTGTCTTTTGCACTATACTAAAAACTGATTCTTCCAATCGCTAAAGTTGGAGAGTTGTTTGGCTGAATTGTGCCATCTGTTTGCTCTCTAAATTCAAGCTGCTATATGTTTGCATACATCTTCCTTCACATCACATCTTTAATCTGCTCAATGAAGGAAATTTTAATTTCGCTTTTGCTAGATCAAGTGTAGCATCAATTAAAGGCTTATCATGACTGTCCTTTTCTTTTTCATTTTTTGTCATGATTTTTACACGAGTTGGAACCCAATTTTTTTTAAAAGTCAATGTAATAACCTTCAAAATAACTTTGACTTATTACTTAAGCTTTATATGAGAGATCAGTAACTAATAACGGAGGTCGGAAGATCATTAATTGTCACGATTAATGTAATAAAAAAAATACTTCTCTTAACCGTGCAATTCAAGAATATTAATCACTATGAACATTAGAAGCGAGACTAGCTTAATTATAACCTATCAAATAAGTAAAATAACCGTGCAATTTATTAGTTGCAAGTATATATATTGCAATAAACGTAACAAAATTATCGAAAGTTACATACATGAGGTCCAATAATATTGGACAAATAAAACCTGTGATGATAAATATTAGATTATGGACGACAAATCTCAAATAATGATTTGTAGAATCTCGTAAGTGCGAATTCGTCTGATATTTGCCGATAATAAAATATCAAAGCAAACTTGTATTCGAAACATGAGTGTACCTCATTTGAAGTAAGACTCCAACTCAAATCAATTGTCAATTTAATCGACTAAAAAAAGCCGGACAGATAGTGCCGATAGGTAGTGTCTTGGCTACTCGTTATAGACCTATAGTTAGTTACAAGACAAGCGGTCCCGTGATAATGCTCAGAAACAATTAATACGCTAGGCTCAGCAACCACTGAAGTGAAAGGCCAGACAATTGCTTGCGTGATAATTTGTTCTTTAGTTGTTTATAGATGCTGTGTTACTGTCGTGGTTTGGCTTCTGGCTAGAAACAGAAATGACACTGGAAAAAGACTGATGGGTGATTCAAGATGGAAATTAACTAAAATCGCCAGCGCAATTAAATTATGAAAAAAGGAATTAGACAATTAATGAAGGTCCGACTTTTTTGTTGCCAACTACATGCTGATCAGAATTTGATAAAAAAGAGTTATGATATGAAGACCAAATTATGAAAATGGCCTGCAAACTTTAAACAGAACCAAACCATTGTTAAATATTAGAATCAGAGAAGACAAAAGAGTTATACTAGTAAAAAAAGAATATTTTTTACAGCGCCTCTATATTACAAGCAGAATTCAAAAGTAATATTTACAATTTATCAACTAACTAAACTAAACTAAGGTCTTATTAAGGTAGCATCAAGTCCGCCCTTTCGCTACAGGTTCTGTAATCACTGCCGCACCAGTGTACCAGTCTCCTGTACCAGTACCGGTACCGGCTTATTCTCTCTAGCGAATACTCTTTGGTTTCTTTCTCGCCACAGGGCCCACACGCCCCTGTTATGCATCAAGGGATATGCCGAGGCAGTAGTGAAATTCTCTTGTGCAGTCCAACACCACTGTACCGTCCCACCCTGAATCTGCTGAACTGAAACGTTGAAGAAAGGGACAGTTTTTATCAGACTTGCTAGAAAGAATGATTGGCCCCAATCCCGTTGAATGTGTGAGGTAACCACTATGCAGTACAGTTTTGTTAGAGTTCCAGACCAGTTGCTATGGCGTTCAATTATCAGCTTTCACAGCCACTTAGTTAAGAGTGTCTCGTTCTGAGTTGCGATGTTCCGAGTATAAGGAAAAAAAAAATATTTCTCATGTGATGCCTAACTGTGCATAATCTTTTGCTATTAAACAAGCCGCAAGAATCTGAAAATATCAGTCTGTCTGTATTGGTTTGTGATGTTGCTTGTATAATAATGATGATGATGATTCCTCAACAATGATCTGAGCAAATATTATCTGTTTTTCAGTTTAGGTATTATTTGCCATTTATTAACAATAAACACCAGATGAGCTCTCAAAGAAGCTCAATTAACAAAAAAAAAGAAAAAAAAAAATCATATTCAATGAATGAAGGACCCAAAACAACAGCACATGGGAACACAAGTATAAACTGAAATGCTGAGAACAGTGGGTACAGATTTCATTCTCCATTCTTTGCTTTTATTCAACTTTGTATGAAGCCGGTACCTATTTCCTGAATTTTTCTCCTTTACACTCAGACTGGAATGTAACTTTCTACATGCATCTTAAAACAAGTACTCGGTAGACACTCAATTTATTTGTATATTTCCCCGCAGACAGCAGTCCACAAATCTACCATATTAATATATTATGTCACATTTTATCTACTGCCATATGTCTACTGAGCTGGTATATACTGTAGATGAGATGTCGGGACATCCTACCTGAAACAGCCAGCATAAGTTACCTCATTTACTGCTCTAAATTACACATGCCAGGATGGAACACACACCAAAGAGGCTGGATCGGCTCAGCACGTATCCCCCGGCTGACCATCCGATACCGCCATTCGTTCAACCGGTCAGTCGCCTCAGCATACCTTTTTTTCCCCTCTGAATCTCTATTGCCTGACCAGAGAACCTCCGCCGCTGCTGATGTCCGGGGCCATAACTTGGCGTCCAGCACCATCTCGTCAGCCTGCTCCGACCAAAGAGCGACCTCACCACCTAACACCCTCTTAGCTTCCTCCTCAGTCAAATTATGTAATATGTCATAGTCATATATTCTTTGCCACGACTTGTAAGGGGCACACCACGACCCACCATCCCCACCTGGGTCATTAAAAAGGCTATCAGATGGCTCAGCTTCCTGTACATCATACCGGTTGTCATTCCCGAGCCAACCACCCTGCCCACAGTCTAAATAGTAAAAATTCGATGAGGAGACAATTGCTCGGTACCCGGCTTGCACGATCCGTTTGGTGTTCTTGGCCCTGTAGTTCCATGTTTGGAGTATAGTGCTCTCAGTTGGAAGTGATGCAGGTTTGACCTTTACATAGGGACCCAATAACACATCTTCCCAATAAACCACTGTGCGATTCAGAGTGTCTGTAATGTAAGGATGGGTTAGATTTATGAACTTCTCCAATAGCTGGTCATATGTCCCCCCGGCTGAGATAAAGCGGGTGACGCCTGGGTCAGTATCCCAGCAAGCAGTGTTGACCTCATCAGCACCGGCATGGAGATATTGGTCAGGGAAGAGGGCGGACAAGTCATGTAGGACATTACGTACGACCTGGTAGGTTTTGGGATGGAGCGGGTTCAACTCACCCGTACCCGGTTCCGCTGCTAGAGCTGGCTTTCCTGCTGGAGCCCAAAATCTGTCCGCACAAGTGACTATTTCAGGATATGCCTCTGCCCATGATGCTGTGTGACCTTCAAGGAATAATAGCATACACGTTGAGAGTGAGTCCAGAAAGGAGAGGCTAATCACTAATCAGGCAAGTCAAGGTGGGTTTAGAACCACAACTTGCATTAATTTATTTGCCAAAGGCACCCAGCACTTTTACTTTTGTAAATGGCATCCAATATTTCTAATAGATAATATTTGTAGAGTAGAACTAAGGTGCTCTTAAGCTCACCAAGCCCTTTGTGAGCTTAACTCAAAAACCTATCGGATCGACTTCAAACGACATTTTCAAACCGTTAGATGTTCAATCTATATTAAAATGTGCTTGGAGACCAAATTTTACATTTTTTGGAATTTTTTTACTATTTATTAAGATGGTTTGAAAACCGCTGTTTTTATTAAAATTCTGCACCATTGGAAAACAGCGATTTTCAAACCATCTTAATAAATAGTAAAAAAATTTCAAAAAATGTAAAATTTGGTCTCCAAGCACATTTTAATATAGATTGAACATCTAACGGTTTGAAAATGTCGTTTGAAGTCGATCCGATAGGTTTTTGAGTTAAGCTCACAAAGGGCTTGGTGAGCTTAAGAGCACCTTAGTTCTACTCATATTTGTAATCTGTAAAGGCACCCAGCACTTTTACTTTTGTAACTGGTATCCAATATTTCTAACAGAGAATGTTTGTAATCTATTAAGGCACCCAACACTTTAACTATGTGAGGGCTAGCTGGTGAGATCACAAATTCAAGAAATGTTAGTTTAACTTGCAAAGGCAATAATGTACTTCAGAATTATTCACTATTCTCCAACTTTTCTGACCGTACAAAAACAACATTGGATACTTCTAAAGTTCTAATTACATGATAACTAATTGATTTGCTTGAAATTTACATGTAAGCCGATCAACATTTCTCATACAATCAATTGGAATTGATGTTAGGTCAGTCATGACCTATTCCATAGTAGTTACTTAAATCCCTTCTTAGTGTATAAGGGCAGCCGAGCAGAAAAGTACTTGAGGTCAAGTATTAGTACTAAGCTGGTAAATTACTTTAGCTGCCTGTAATCAGGTGGTAATATAGTGGATTAATCATAAAACAAGTAAGAAACTTGTATCACAAACCCATTATAAGTTTAAGCAAATTCCTGGGCACTAACCTGGCATGTCAATCTCGGGTACAACTCGAACTCCACAACTAAGTGCGTATAGGATAATCCGCTTTACATCCCGGATTGAGTAATTCATGCCAGACCCATAAGATCCCCGCGCTGCCAACTCCGGTTCAGATGGCAGTACAATCGGAAACGACTGTGAATCCGTAATGTGCCAATGAAACACATTCATCTTGTTATAACTCATGGCACGGATTGTTCGAAGGATACTGCGAACCGAGTAGAAGTTTCTCGAAGTGTCCAATAATAACCCACGGTGGGTGAAGAGCGGCTTGTCGAAGATCCGCAGCCCGATAGGGACGACAGGCTGGTGGCCCCACGCAAGTTGGGAGAAGGTTTCCAGTCCACGCATGGCGCCCCATGGAGTGGCAGCGGTTAGAGCAGCGCCCGAAGATGAAATGTAGAGGTCATATGATTCGTCAACCCCTGACTGTAGAGGGGCGGAGAGGTCGGAAACAGAGAGCTGGAGGGAGCAAAGGAAGGAGCTAGAGAGGTTGACAACCGGAGGGATGATTGGACGGTGTCGCTCGGAGAGGATCAAGCGGGTGTAACGGGTAATGGCTGTGTGGAGGTACCTGTGGGAAGAGAAATCGGGTTCTATGGAGAAGAAGGGGGAGAGGGGGATGGCAGCTGGGATAGGCCAGGAAATGGAGGTGGGCTTAGGCCAGATGTTGAGTGTAGAAGACAGAGAAGAGATTGGTAAGAGGAGGAGAAAGAGGGAGAGGGGTAGAAAGGTTTTTGTGGCCATTGAAGCCGATGGAGACAGTGGAGTCATGGATGGATCATAGAATTCTACCGAGAAAGTCAATAGTAGTAGGGATTAGGGAAGTGTAAGGTCGCCGGATTGGGACTTTTTCAGAAATCGGAATTCGAAAAAGGAAGCAGAAGGAGTGAATGGAGGGAGGCGTCCGGCACGAATTTCTAAACCAAGCAATAAAACCATTAAATTTAACTGGAACAACTGTTTGGAATCGAAGGTGGTCCAAAAGGTACTTGACCAAATTCAGTCTTATGTCATTTTACCCGACAGATCGTCTATAAGATTCGCACAAATAAATGTACGCTTCGTGCTAGTTATGTATGAACGAATCTTGATTTCGATCGGACGGGTTACATCGACCATCGGACCGAATTTTATCCGATTTTCATCGAACCGTCTCTCGCTCCCAACTTCTAAATCGGGTTACGATTTAATGAGCATCGAACTCCTACGTACGTGTTGGTTGAATCAAATTAGCTGATTGGAAGCCGATAAAATACACTATAGCAGGCAATTTTAATTGTCGAGTCTCTTCTACTGGAGTTGGAGATACATTAGGAGAAAGCCAAATTGTAAATGACATCTTTTACTAGGCATAACGCTGAGTTCCCAGAATTTTTTTTTTTTTTTTTACCATACTGTTCTTTTTTTCTTCGAAAAGGAAACCAATAAAGCTGTATTTTAAATCATTAAAATTGAAAAAAGTAATTTTGTTGACCCGGCAATTAATTACCTAGGGGCCTGTTAGGAGAAAATTTATACCAATTCTGTTTCTCTGCACAAAGCTCTAAGTCCCCACTCAAAAAAGATAATTTAAAATTTTTAATCACTTTTATTTTCCAAACAGTTTCAAATTGTTTCTCTTTTATTAATGGTGCACGGAAGTTTTGTTTTTTAAAAAAAAAGAGACAAATTTAATCAAGTTTTTATGTTTTTGACGGGTTAGCACTATACTGCATTCAAGCTAAAATTGACTTAGTTTTGCAGCATACAAGAGAATATTGGAAAAAGTATAATTTGCAAAAATAAAATTACACTATTAGCTTTTGATTAAAAAAATTACTTTATTTTATTAGAATGACTAGATTAAATGAAGTTAGTGTTGTTCCAAATTGGTAGAAAACTCAGATGTACTGAATAAAATTTGGATCCTTATAACAGTATCTGTACTAAAGTCTCTGCAAAATCTCCGCACCATAATTATTTGTGGGGATCATAACTAGCTGGGAGGATTGCAAAACTCCAGCACTGGAATTTTTTTTTCTAAAAGTATTAATATTGACATTTTCGACTATTTTACTCTATGCACGGAAGTACTTATATCTATAAGGTGAACAATTTTTACGTAAATAATTGCCCCCCAATCAAATTCTCCAAACGTCCCCGCACCATAAATACCTCTGGGGGACTACTCAAACAACATGGGGGGCATACATGTTTTTAGAGGTAATTTTTTTTCGCAATTCAATTTCGTCCATATTTTTGATATTTTGTGAGAAATTTTGCGAATCTAAAATCATAAACGTCTTCTACGCGATTTTCTCTTTCAAATGAAATCCATGATAAAGTATTTTCGGACTCTTTGTCACAGAAGTATTTATATCTCGTCGTTCAAGTATTTATACCTATACTTACAAGTATTTTTTTACATATGACACTGGATGACATTTGAAAATATTAATATCAAATATAGCAAGAATTTATACTTATGAACTGAAGTATTTATACCTACGATGTTAACTATTTTTGCTAGAGGAAGGTTGACGCGGAGACGATTGGAAAAGGTTGATGCTGGGATTAGTGAGGTAATTAGTGATAAAATCCGCACCCGATAATTAGTGAGGTGCTAATACGAGAATTTTGCTTGACTATATCATTATTTTATGAAAATTTAGAATTGATTTTAGTTATTCTATTAATTAACGAAATATGAAAAAAGAAAAATGTATGATATATTCACTTGAATATCTTGATAATTTTTGTTAAAAAAAACTAAAATTATAAATGTGCTGAAATTAATAAGTTAATTGAAATAATAAAAATAAAGAGTCGTGTAGAAACTGTATATTGTTATATCTGAGGTCTCACTTATTGTTTTATTAAAATGGGATGCATGTACACATAGATAGTTGTTGTATTAGCAAGGAATGAGCATCAGACAATCCGTTATTTGATGCCTTTCTCTTTTGATTCTTGATTTCAATGAAATCGATCAGATAGATCAGATAACTTCCACTTTAAGAAACGGCAATTTACAATTATTCATTGCTTGATACAATATGATGTGTCTGGACTCTGGAGTCTGGACCATTCCATTTTCTTCCTTCGCAAATAGCGTTATAACTCTTGAGTTGTTTTGACTTGCTCGTGATTTTGAGAAACGGTGTATGTTTTGCGAGATGAAGGTAAGATTTTCTGATTAAAAAAAAAAACAAATTACATTATTTTATTTTTAATTTCAAAAGTATCACTTTGTTCTTTAAAGTATTTTTTTTAAAAACATTTTTGCCCGTAAAGTTTCTAAAGCATTATTAGTCCTTAAAGCATCACTATTTTATCATTAGTCCTCAAATTTTAAAGAAATATTTTGTTCTTTTAAATTTTCAATTTCTAACAAATTAGCCCCGCTGCCTTTTTTATTCGAATAAATAAATTGAATTCTCTCTCTCTTTTTTTAACCTTCTGAGAGGCTGCAAAGTCGTGAGAGTTCGACCTTTGGGTAAAATAAATTGAATTCTCATCAGCTGTTCAAAGTGAATTTATTATATGGTCTCAAAAAAATTCGATGTACTTTATGCAATGTGGAAGAGAGATATTTTGCATGATTTGTATTTCATGAATGTGTTGCTTGAGAGATATTTTGCATGATTTATCATGCGTGTGTTGTTTGATATTTATTTAAATATCTTCTAAAACTTAGATACGAGCATATATTTGTTGAATCAGAAAAAGAACTAGCAAGATAGACATATATGCGACTTTTATTTGTCTACCGTTTGAATTTACTAAAATACTATAAAGAATACAATTTGGATTCAAGGCGTCTATCCACTCGCCTCCATTCTTCCCATCAAAGCTGCCAATTGACAGAATAAAAAAAACCTAAAATTTATAATTGTTATATTTAATGGTTTTTTTATGTAATGTCAAATAATGCTTAAATTATATAAAATCCGATACACATTCAAATTAAGATAACAACATATATAGAAAATATGTTACATCAGTTACCAACTTTTTGTGCGTTATTTAATATCTTGATGTTATATGATCACTCATGTGATATTCAATTTAATTTTTTTTTTTTGGACAAGCTGGTGTGGCGGTTCATTGCTGATGGTTCTAGATAACATGTCATTTGATGATTACTTGATAATCAATTAGATGATTAATTATTATAATGTGTCTCTCTTCTGACCATTTATTAACAATATGTTTTTATTATGTTGTTTCTTATTATCATAATTAGATTATGGCAAGTTAAAATAAGAAAGCATGAGGGAACATATATAGTAATTAAGAGTTATTTATGTATTATTATAAATAAGTCAATTCAATACACCACCTGGTAGAAATTTTGCTCCACTTCTATGGAACTTTTTGGTTCATTCTTTTGTATAAAGTAATACTACAAAAGCAGTCCTATATGAAAACAATGAATATAAATCTGCTGTGATTCTCGGGAATCGCAGGATCCTGCGATTCTGAATCTTAGCTGTTGATTTTTTTTTCGTGATGCGTGCATGAAAATTTACTTTTCCAAAGTGTTTTCGAGATCCGCGCACAGAAAAATTTGAACCGTTGATTCGGAATTTTAGGATCCTGCGATCCCACCCAGGATCGCAGCAGATTCGGACTCGAAAACAATATATCTCGTCATTTGATGAAATATTAATTGAATTGCTTTCATTAAAAACAGGCTTAATAACAGCCCAATTGCTTTTGAGGTAAGTGGAAACTGAACTTGAAAGTGGGCCTCACAAACTCAGACGCAGGAATAGTTAAAATTGAGTTTCAGAACTGTATTACACAGCCCATGAATGTTATATACTGATCATTGGGCTATCAACCTTTTCTTTCTAGGCCTATAGACATTCTTCAGCCTTTTTACTTTGGATCATGAGGAAAAAATCTTGCAGAAATTGTTGTGGAGCAAATTCTAATGAGTGAGGCTATGGTACCATGCATAGCACGGATTGGTCCGTGCTACGGCTCAATATTTGAGTTTTCAAAATTCTAACGGTCGATCCGTACCGTTCAACATGATTATAAAATAAATATGTACTTGCAAACCAAATTTTACATTTTTTCGAATTTTTTTACTATTTTTTTAGATAGGTAGAAAATCACTGTTTTTGGATGGTCCAGAATTTTCAGATCAAGTGATTTTCTACCTATCTAAAAAAATAGTAAAAAAAATTGACAAAATGTAAAATTTGGTTTGCAAGTACATATTTATTTTATAATCATGTTGAACGGTTCGGATTGACAGTTAGGGTTTTAAAAACTCAAATATTAAGCCGTAGCATAGATCCAACCGTACTATGCATAGTACCATAGCCTCACTCAATTATAATTGCTAGTGGATGCCTCTAGCAATCAATTATAAATTAGTAGGGTTAAAATACTTCGTTGTTTTTTGTTCTAATCATGCAGATTTCGGATTATCTCCGGTACCGCTCATTCAATTACTAAATTCAAATTATTTTTTAATTGTAGCACAAATCTCAAAAAAAATCTCTATTGTCTAAATAGGAACCGAATTCCCATCTCTCAACTGGGAGTTAATCTCAACTCATTGGATTCGGTCCGATACCGTAAAGGATACAGACTCAATCATACATCACATTCTTATTTTTGTTTTCAAAATCAAATAGTTAATCCGAACAGCTTACCATGATCTCCGTATTAAAATATTCTTGAAAACCCAATTTTATATTTTCAATTTTTTTTTTTACTAATTATTAGATAGATACAAAATCACATCACCTGTTTGCAAATGGTACTCAAGAATCTTCTGAAAAACAATAATTTTGTACTTATTTATAAAAATAGTAAAAAGTTTCCAAAAGATATAAAATTTAATTTCCAAACTCATTTTAATATGAAAATCATGTTGAGTAGTTTAGATTGATGGTTTGAATTTTGAAAACAGATATAAGAATGTGAGGCACGATTAGAACACGAAAACAATAAGACATTTTAGCCCTACCCGTTATAAATTTATAATGAGTGAGGCTATGGTGCTATGCATAGCACCAATGGCTAGTGTACTACGGCTCAATATGGTACTTTTTAAAATCCTAACGGTCGATCCGACCGTTCAATGTGATATCCATATGAATATGTACTTGCAAACTAAATTTTATATTTTTTCGAATTTTTTTACTATTTTTTCAGATAGGTAGAAAAATCAGTGTTTTTTGAAAATTCTGGACCATCAAAATTCTACCTATCTGAAAAAATAGTAAAAAAATTCGAAGAAATATAAAATTTAGTTTGCAAGTACATATTCATATGGTTATCACATTGAACGGTCGGATCGACCGTTAGGATTTTAAAAAGTACCATATTGAGCCGTAGTACACTAGCCATCCGTGCTATGCATAGCACCATAGCCTCACTCATTTATAATCGTAGAGGAACCAATACTTCATTACTGATGCTAATCATATAATAGTTGCTAGTGGATGCCTCTACTGATTATAAAACAATTATCTTGATGGTGATTAGTAATGCATCCTTTTTGGGCGTATTATCCAATTCTTTGACTGAACTGCCGGAATGAGTCTTGGAAGAGGCAAATAAAGACAAGATCAATGTTACAGTCAAGTTATATATTTTCTAGATCTCTGATATGTGCATCACTGAAGACTTTTGGGGATCAGCGCCTATGCTTAGCACTGAAGTTAAACAGCAAAAGGCACAAGACTGTTATTTAATTTTTTCTTTCATCTCTTTAGAATCTTAATGTTCAAGTTCCAAGTGATACAATGGGATCAAGAATTTGTGAGTCTTCTTGATAACTATGAAAAAAAAATATTAACCTTTTTAATACTAAATAAGAAATGTAGATGAAGTAATACAATCTTCTGTTTTAGCTATGTCAAAAATTTGAGTTGTGCGTTAAGCTTGATTCACCTTTAATATGTATCACCAATAGGGTACCATAAAAAACTTTTGTACTCAAGTAGAATTTTTATGGACAATTTTATAAAATGTTCTTTCTAAAATAAAATATCATCAAATAAAATATCTCTCGTTTAAAATTATTAACAAAATATTTTTGTAGATCTCAACTTTCCCCATCCCAGTTAATTTCTTCTTTTATTTTCTCCTTTCCCCTCTTTGCTTAATGCCAAAGTTAGTTCTTTTTACACTCTATTTAGTTAATTACCCATTGAAAATATTCTAAAAGCATATGGTAAGACTTGGTCGAGCGCCATTAAGCATGACCTGGCTCCTGAGCATAAATATGAAAGTTAAGGCTTGAGTTTGACTGGGTATGTATCAAATTAACAACTATGTAAACAAGGCATTAAGCACCGATCACTTTAGAATTGTTGTTTTAATTTTATTCAAGTTGGACTGAAGAAAATGGAGTTGGTAGAGGTCGGGGCAAAACTTTCAATTGTCAATAAAGAAGAGAGGAGGAAAAGGGAGGGAAAAAAATTAAAAAATCACAGATACATGTTGTTAATAATTTTAAAAAGGAGGTATTTATTTATTTTTTGATAGTTTTCATTCTTCATAAAATTATCGGATTTTCTATGCTACTTGCAAAAAAATAAAGGCCTTTTTTTTTAGGACAAGCCAAGGCAAAATTAACCATGAATCCAAAAATGATGTTTGGGCAAAATAGGCATATTTCTGTGTTTTTCTTTGTTATATTGTGTCTTGGGGACCAATTCTTATATATAGTAACCTATCTGGATATCTGTCAATTTGAAAAAAAAGTATTTTGTACAATTGCATCAAAAACCGTGTTGTTGCATCAAAATCTGTGCGGCCGCATTAATATTTGTGTGGCCCACACAATACTCTTAAATGACAGTTTTTTAAATTGCAAATCTCAGAATCAGTCCATTAATGATTTGATATTTATCTAAATTGTTCTACACATTTATGGACCACATCCTAATGAATATATTGATTATCTATTATATTTGATCACTTTAATTGACAACCATATATGACAGTAAACAATCCATAATTAGATTACATATATGCTCGATGTTGACATTAAATCCAACAAAGTTGGCAAAAAATCCAACATGAATAAAAACCTATATATAGTTTCACCCAAAAAAAAAAATAGAACAATGGAGGCCTCCATTTTTAGAATAGAAATAGAGATTCTAGGTAGTACGTTGAATTTACAACGTTTTGTCAAAATAGAAAGATTTTATTACTATATGCTGCGCGGTGTACGCACCTCTTTGGACAAAGATTGTTCAAGGGACTGGGAACACAAGTTCGGCACCCATTATTTTTTCCCTTGTCATCTCTCCCGGCGTTTCCTCCCGGCGTTTCCTGACCGCATTCATTCCTTGTTCTTTAAGAAATTCATTTTTTTCGATTTGCTTCTGAGAGCATCTCCATCGCCTTGCAAATGCAATTGCAAAATTTTCGTTGGCAATCGCACAATCCACGCTGGCAATTTCATTTCCGTTTTCTGCGATGCGGAGATCTTTTCTAATTTGAAAGAGCTTTCAAAGAGCTTTCAAAAATTTGCGCTAAGAGCATCTACATCCCTGAAACTATTAGAGTTTCTAAATAACTGTTAACTGTTTTTTAGAAATTAAACCACTCTTAATTTTTAAGCTTCCACATCCCTGAAACTAAAATTAGAGTTTCCTAATTGCCATGTCACAGCTTATAAAATTTCTTATTAAGATATATTTGCAAGAGAAAGAAATCTCAGCGAATCATTTCGTCACGTCACAGTTTATAAACAATTTCTTATTAAGAAATTATTGAGCAAAGTTGCTAAATAAGAAATTCATCTACATCCCTGAAACTGGTTTAGTAACTGCCACATCACATTAGAAACTCTAAGAGTTTCAGGGATGTAGATGCTCTAACAAAATATTATATTTTCATTAGGAGTAGAACTAGGGTGTTCCTAAGCTCACCAAGCTCTCCGTGAGCTCGACTCTAAAACCTATCGAATTGATTTCAAATGACATTTTCAAATTGTTAGATGTTCAATCTATATTAAAAAGTGCTTGGAGACCAAATTGTATATTTTTTGAAATTTTTTTACTATTTATTAAGATGGTTTGAAAATTGCTGTTTTTATTAAAATTCTGCACCATTGGAAAACAACGATTTTCAAACCATCTTAATAAATAGTAAACAAATTCCAAAAAATGTAAAATTTGGTCTCCAAGCACATTTGAATATAGATTGAACATCTAATGGTTTGGAAATGTCATTTGAAGTCAATTTGATAGGTAGTACGTTGACATTAAATCCAACATGACAGTAAACAATTCATAATTAGATTACATATATGCTCGATGTTGACATTAAATCCAACGAAGTTGGCAAAAAATCCAACATGAATAAAAACCTATATATAGTTTCACCAAAAAAAAAAATAGAACAATGGAGGCCTCCATTTTTAGAATAGAAATAGAGATTCTAGGTAGTACGTTGAATTTACAACGTTTTGTCAAAATAGAAAGATTTTATTACTATATGCTGCGCGGTGTACGCACCTCTTTGGACAAAGATTGTTCAAGGGACTGGGAACACAAGTTCGGCACCCATTATTTTTTCCCTTGTCGTCTCTCCCGGCGTTTCCTGACCACATTCATTCCTTGTTCTTTAAGAAATTCATTTTTTTCGATTTGCTTCTGAGAGCATCTCCATCGCCTTGCATATGCAATTGCAAAATTCTCGTTGGCAATCGCACAATCCACGCTAGCAATTTCATTTCCGTTTTCTGCGATGCGGAGGTCTTTTCTAATTTGAAAGCTTTCATATTATGAAAGCTTTCAAAGCGCTTTCATATTATGAAAGCTTTCAAAGCGCTTTCAAAAATTTGCGCTGGCAAAATATTATATTTTCATTGGTTCATGTCTTGTCACAATAGTTTTTTCTAATCCGAAAACAAATAATATACACTGCCTAAAAGTCCACAATTATCAAGTCGCTGATATGGCATTAAAATGCAATTAAAACTCCTTTCAGCGATGCAGCAGTAGTGCAAGTCAATCTCCGAAATTTCAATTTCTTTTTTTGACAGCTGGATCCAGCAGTTTTGCAATTGCAAGTCAATTTCACGAATGAAGATGCTCTGATAAAATTCTAATTCAAAGCTTCTTACTTTCAATAATCTCTCTTTAAAGGGGCAGTTGGATTTATGCCACTCAAAAACTTCAAAATTGTATTTTTGCCACTCTGGAGGAATATTCCTTTTGGTTGATGATACAACATCCCCAATTTTGCACCCAGTAGCAATTTTTTTTTTTTTTTTTTTTTTTTTTAATCAACCTTTGCTCTTAACTTTGGGGCGATATTTTCTACTGATTCTTGCCTCCCCTCACCTCATCGTGTTTACCCGCAATCTTCCCCACTTCTTAGGGTACTATACGGCAGGATGATTCTTTTGGTTTGACAAGAACTTTTGAAAATCAAGCCCTATAAGCTAATATCCTTGGGTTGAGAATGGTTAAATAAAACTTTTACGCAATATACATCTTATGTTTTGAACAGTTTTCATGAGTTTTGGCATGATCTCCCCTACTTGCCTTCCTAGAATATAAAGAAACTTAGAAAGCCATTAACAGACCTTGCTCTGATACCAGGGTTGGATCGATCAGAGGCGTCTTCACACTTCAACGGGTTACTGTGAACGCAGGAAGAATGAAAACACACAAGCGGAAATTATATTAAGTGGAATGTTTACAAGAGAGAAGTGAAAAAGAGAGAAGTGAAACTTACTGGTGCTCAGCTTGTTTCGCAACTCCTAAACAAGCTCTTATATAGAAACTTAGGAACGGAATCTCATTATTACGCCGGGTGCTCATTGGGCCCCATCGCGCGTGAATAAAGGATAGTCCACAATCCTTTGTCTCCCACTAAAGAAAAAGGTGCTAATAATGCACCGAAAGTTGGCCAGGCTATGGCCCACACAAAAATAAAGGAACGGCCTAAACGTTCAGGCCCAAAAAGTAAAACACACTAAAATTAAAGTGATGCCAATAATGCACACCTTTGGCATCTTACTATAGGGTAGATACAATTACGCTTTTTCAGACCCTAAATACCTTGATCTCACAAATCAGCTTCTTGAGTTCTTGGTATTTCTTCTGAAGTCTTGTAAGCGTAAGACGGACTTGGGGCAACCAGTCTCCCCAATAGTTATCCTTTGTAGCGAACTTAGAACATTGCGCTTCCTTCATTTGCTGAATTTTAATTAAATCCGTAACACCTTCTAACATTCGCGAAATTGCCCGGTTTTCTATTGTCCGGAGCTGGAGCCTAAGCTCCTGTTCTCGGCGCAAATTATTGGATACGCCATATGTTTGCCGTAATAAATCCCGGTACTGGCAAACGATTGACTGATTTGCAGGATTATGTGGGACATTTTCTCCTGCACCTTCGGGTTGGGCTGCTCCTTGCTCTCCTGGAGAGCCCCTGCTAGATTGTCCAATATGTCCTGAGCCTCCTTGTTGGGCCATCCTGCATCAATCAAGACATTAATTAGTCGGGACAGGGAGTCAGCCAAAAGGTTGTCTCGCCCATCAATGTGTTCAAACTGAACATCTATTCCAAGCCCTGTCACGAAATCCGTGAATGCAACCCATCGCACTCTTGAAGGCTTGTTTATGTTAGATTTGTTGAAGAAACTAATAATCGCTTGACAGTCTGTACGAATTATTAATTCCTTCCTATCGAGGTAGTAAATCTTTAAAGCCTCAAGACTATTCATCACCGCGAAGATCTCAGCATCTATTGTTGATTTTGGCGGGTTGAACTTGCCACTTGCGTATGCGCACGGCTTTTCCGTGTTTTTCGGGTCATATCTCCTTGGTTTCCATTTGCATACCCCGCCCCATCCGTCCATGCATCCGTCTGTTTCAATAACGATAAAGCATTCTTCGGGGGGTACACATAAGTCAGGCAGGTTCTGAACCTGCTGCTTAATCATGCGAATAAGCTCCCAGTCCTGTTTATTTAACCGTTTATCACCAGTAGGACTAGTTTTCGCATAGAGAGGGCTTAAGAGTTTTCCAAGATTTGGAATATAACTCCTAGCGTAGTTGAGGATTCCCAACCAGGATCTCATCCCGGATTTTTGGGTGAGGTCATCTTCTTTGTATTCCTCAATCTTTTTGATAATGTTCGGCTGTAGTCGTATAATGCCTTTGCCAATAACCGCCCCTAGGAACTCAATCTGGGGTACATCTATTTTCATCTTTGTTGGGCTGAGGACGAGCCCGAACTCCTCACATTTTGCCAGCATCTTTTGCAAGTGCTCTGCATGCTCCTTTTCAGTTTGAGAGAACACCAGAATATCATCAATGTACACCGCAATGAAATCTTCGGTGCCCTTAAAACAGTGATCCATTTTGCGTTGGAAGACTGCAGGAGCATTTTTCAGTCCGAACGGCATTACTAGCCATTCATACAATCCATCCGGTACCCAGAACGCAGTCCATTCCACTGAGTCCGGGTGCATTGCCACCTGGTGGAATCCACTCTTTAGGTCGAATTTTGAGTAGATTTTACTATTCGCCACCTTTCTCATGATGGTGTTGATACCCGGAAGACTATATTGGTCTTTCTCCGTAATATCGTTTAACCTCCTATAGTTGAACACCATTCTTTCCCTTCCCTTCTCTTCTTTTCCGGTTTTGGGGTCGATTGTTGTACCGGAATGCACAATTATGGCCGTTGTGCGGTGTCTGCTTTTGCTGGGCCTTATTACTCCTAGTTTTAATAAGGCTTCAACATGCTTCGTAAAGGCCCCTTTCATCTGCGGTGTTACATGTTTCAAGGGCCTATCCTCAATAATGAAATCTGGATTTTTGATATCCAGCTTACAGATTACTTGGTTCTTGGCCCAATGCTGTAGCGGATTTTCACCAATAAATCTTGCTTCCTTCAGCCTTCTTAGTATGGGGTCAAATGTTGTTGCAAAGCTCGGGGACGTGTGCCCGAAGTTGTAATGAACCATCTCTTGGAGCTGAATATGCTCCAAGTCCTCTAGGTCTTCCTCTTCAAGCGCTAAAATCTTTGCCTGGGGTTGGGTATTGATGACGGTGAGGTTTTTGTAAAAGGTTATCGTGTCGCCCTCTATCCTCAGGCCTCCATGCATAGAGCGTATAAAGTTACACCCTATGATCATTTGGATTTCTCCGCCCAATTTCATTGGAAATGCGTAGGTGTATGGTATACGGAATTGATTTTCTCCAATAACCATTCTTCCGTATTTTAGTTTCATGTTGGCTGTTTGGGTTGAGTTTACGCCTGTAAATTGTACCACAAAAGTATTTTCTTCAAGAGCTTCCTTTGGTACTGAGCCCTGATCTATACAGCAGGTTGTGGCTCCAGTGTCGAGAATGGCTCTTGCTCTAAACTTCTGGATCCCGGGAATATCGAACTCCACCTCTAGATTATACAGTCTGTTTTTGATAATTCTCCCGGTGGATGGTTCACTGCTGTTTTTGCAGACTGTTTCTCCATGGAGAACGTTAACTCCTTCGTCTGCATTAACGCCCTTTCCCTTTTTGTCACGTGCCAGGTCATCGAAATCCTCCTCAAATTGTTCTTCAAGGAGTTTTTCGTACTTCTCTTTATAATGATTTACTTCTTTCTGTAACCTCTCCATTTCAGCCTCGCACCAAATGATGTAATCTCTCTGTTCTTGAACAAGGGTTCTGAGGTTAATTTGTGCTGGTGCGGTTGTGGGGCTTACTGGCACTTCCTTTTTAAAATAGAATGGGCCACAAAGGTTGCACGCCGTGACTCCACATTCGGGACAATGTATCCTTGCGCGAATGATGGTTTCCCTAGCGCAACAGGAACACTGTGTTTTGAACGGTTGCTCAATCACCTGATTATGCTGCCATTGGTGCTGGCAATTCATCTGTTTCTCAGGTAGTTTTATTCGGGGTCGATAACCCGAATTTTCTTCACCGAGCATGAAAAGGGAGTTTAGTTGTAAGGTCTGAACCCCTTGTTGTAAATTCATCTCTCCATCTTCTCCTTCAGAAATACTGAAAATAGCATCACTTTGATTTTCTCCTTCTTGCACCGATATGATATCGCAATCTTCTGGTATGTCCAGTCCTTCAAAGATTGCGGCTCGTTTGATATTTCTTTTATCACTGGGGCATTCTCGTGCAAAATGACCTTCTTGTCCGCATAGGTAGCACTTGCATCTTTTGTTTCTGATCAAATGCTTCCTCTTTTCTATTCTGGCATGGGACTCATGAGGTTTGCCTTTATAGGTTTTTGACATCCGCAGGCCATACCTCTTTTCTGGTTTTCGGTAATAGCCAGGAATAGGGATTTGACTGCAGAAGGAGAGGTCTTTGAGTGACCGTTTGAATGCGGCATCTTTGCATTCATTCTCCAGGTATTTGTATGCAAATAATACCCTTGGGATAACTCCAACCGTGAGGCCAGGGTATCTTTCTTCGAATGCGGTTCTTATCCTGGTTCCCAGATCACCGGGCATTTTTAACCAGAATTTCTCTGAGAGTTCTGGGCTAATATACATTCGTCCAGATTTCGCTGCTAAACGTAAATATTCATTCATGTATTGAATAAGATATTTTACGTTGTCGCATGTCAGTCTCTCCAGATCTCTGTAGGCTTGATCTTGGATTACTGTTGATCCTTGGGCAGGATCCTCCAACGAAAACACCCTTCTCATCTGAGAAAGTATGTTTTGGGTACCTTCTCGACCATCTGCCACTGTTATTAATGCCTCGTATTCAGCGAGGAATTGCATCCTCCACTGAACCCATGTTAGCTTTTCTACCTCGCCTAAGAGGTTTTCCATATATTCAATTTTGTCTCTTGGATCTGTGAATCCTTTTTCTGCTACATGGTTTCGTGTGATAGATTCCCATCTTGAGAATGCATCATGGAATAACCCCAGTTGATCCGGGATTACAAACATGGCACCTTGCTGCTGTTGTGCTGATGGCAGGGTCCACATTTCATTGTTGTAGCCTCCACGAAAGTGTCCTGTTTTGGGCACTCTTTCATCAAACGTGGGGGCTTGCCTTGCCTCATTTGTCGCTCTGGCAGGAGGGTAACTGGGCATATGCATCGATTGGTCCGGCGGTGGTCGGTAGTGTGACATTGCTGAAGAACCAGTTGATGCGAAGGCATGTTCCGTCATTGCCCTTGACAGGTTTCTGAGTTGAGGGTAGTCAAAAAGCCCTTCTGTTTCATTTATCATAAAAACAGTGTTGGCCTTTTCTGTTTCTTTTTCCTTGCCATGTCTGCTGATACTGAGCCCGAAATCATCGAGCTGATTACCCCCTCTATCTACCGAAAAAGGATTGATCCAATCCTTTTCATCATCAGTATCCCAGATAGGACAGGGGAGTGCTGATTCAGGAGTAGGTGGTTGTGCTGACTGGGTAGCAAGGTATCGTATATACTGCCAGTCATCTTCTTCTTCATCATCATCACTCCCTTCTTCTGTTAGGATCATTATGGTTTCACTTCCAACTTCATTCTCATCATCATCATCGGGTGTGACATCTGTGTTTTCAGGGGCTGGTACGTAATCTCCAAATGATATAGAGATTCGTCCATCGAGTAGGTTTCTGGTTAGTAATTCAGTAGGCATCATAGGGATAGTGACCCTAGTCTGCCTCACTAACCAGTTGTTGCCCTGAGTCTCCTGGGCTGAGTACCTCCTTCCAGGGAGAGCTCGTACTCCCCTGCTTACCAAGTACTCAGATACATTGTTTATCTGATAGGCAAATCCGACATTTGGTGTGTTGGACAACCGTCCGACTAATCCTCTGGTGATTAAGAGGTTGGCTTCGCCATTCTGCCAGTTCTGATATCCTCTTGTTAGGATAGATATCTGGAAGTTTCTGTAGAAATCTCCGATTGTCTGCATAGTGTCCGGTATAACGAACACCAACTGGCTGCCTTTTGTTAGATCAATCTCCATGGTCGCAAATATCGACTGATCCCCTTGCCACCTATTGTCCCTGAAGACGATTAAGGCTGAGGTTCCCTCATCTTGTCTGTGCAGAATTTGCACCCTGACTTGTGCGACTCCAATGTGGATAAACTGCATTCCACTCTGTCTGAGGGCCTCGTAGCTCTCAGGCTGTATGAAAGGCCTATCTATCTGCTGGTTATCAACACAGAGAATAGCCTCCTCGGAGAGGTGATTATAGACACGGTGGTTGTTGTCATCTCTTCGAGAGTTGTACAGTACCTCTGCAGGTACTATGGCAGCTCTGTCCCTTAGAGACCTCCTTAGTTGTGCTTCAGGCTCAACTTGCTCTTCTAGGGTCATCTGATATGGATTTCTACCAGTGATGGTTCGTGCCAGATTTCTCAGATTTCTTTGAGTGTTGTATCTCCTTCTTTGCTCTCGCCTGTACTCTCGCACCTGGTCTTCGAATAATGGACCTCCAGGATTTATGGTTTGAGTTTGGGACACACTGGGCCTGCCTGATGTTTCCATCACTTGAGTTTTTGCCTTTCTTCTTGAAGGATAACAAAGGGGTCCTTAAAGACTTTCAGTACCCCTTTCTTTTCTCTAGGTTTTGAGGGTCCGATTGATAACTTAGCGAGTCTGGCTGATAGCTCGTCAGTTATGTTGGTTGGCAATTGCACGCTCTCGTGCTTCGAGATTTGGTCCTTCAGCACCTTTATCTCTGCCTCAAGGTTTTTGATCTCCTCAAGTATTTGTACAAGCAGCTGGATTTGGGTATTGTTCTGTTTTATTATTGCGGTTGTGCCTGATGTACCACCACGGTTGTCAGCAGGTTTTGCGAAACCTACTGCTGGTGACTCGATCGGGTTGGTTGCTTGAACTGCTTGCTTGTAGAACTGGGAGTTTTGAGTGTTCGTATAATCACTCATGAACTGGCCCACGTTTCCACCTTTTTGAGTATAGCTTCCACCCGGTTTAGTTTCAGGCTTAGGTCCTCAGAGATTTTGAGGGCCTCTGTCTCAACTAGTTTGGGTTGCTTAGCTATCTCAGATACCAGAGTTTTAACCTCTGATGTTGTTAAGGGACGGTTTTCTGTGAATAGGATTGTGAGGTTTTTCAGATTTCGTTCAAGTTTTTGTATTTTCTGGTCTAGGGAATGTATTTGTTCTTGAGTTTGTTTAAAGTTTTTCAGGCTAACTCGGCTAAACAGGTTTAATCTGTCATATACAACAGATATGTTACTGGCTAGTTGTTTATTGGTTACGGTTGTTGTTTCCGAGAGATCTAGGTACTCTAGGGTCGAAGTTCGAGATTTTGTATACCACTCCTGTATAGATTGCTCCCACCTTTCGCTCATAAAAGTATTTTGAAATTGTTTTTAATAAACACGGGATTTTTGAGTATCCTAGGTTGGCAATTCGGGTTTGATCATACCATTTATCATTATTTCTGTTCAAAGTTTATACACATCTGATTTCTTCTGGGGACAAACTTTGGAGCTATCAATCACACCACTTTTGGGTTGGGTGGCAAATTTACAATTTCTCTGTTTTGTAGTGGCAATTTTACAATTATCCCCTCTTTAAAACCCTTTTGCGCTACCTTGCTTATTTGACTTCAAGTATTTACCCATGGACGCCTTCTCTCCTCCATCTATCCTTCTATTACTTCTCCTCCCAATCCTCTCGTCTCTCCTTCTCTTCATATGGAAGCGCAAGAACAACGCAGTTAGATACTCACCGAACTTCAGACCCTATCCTTTCGTCGGTCACCTCCCTCAGTTTCTCGCAAACCGACACCGCATAGTAGACTGGGTAACCGAGGTGCTTGCTGAGGCTCCAAACAACACCGTCTTTTTGCAACGGCTTGGTATGCGTGGAATCTTGACCGCTAACCCAGCCAATGTGGAGCACATTCTTCGGACCCATTTCGAGAACTATCCGAAAGGTGAGAGGTTCTCGGCCAACCTACACGATTTCCTTGGCACCGGGATATTCAATGCTGACGGGGAGACGTGGCGCGTGCAGAGAAAGACAGCCAGCTTCGAGTTCAACACCCGAACACTGCGGTCTTTTGTCGTGCAGTGTGTGCATCAGGAAATTCAGACACGGCTTTTGCCGTTGTTAGTGAGGGCCTCGGCTACCAGTCGGGTGATCGACATTCAGGACGTGCTCGAACGGTTTGCATTCGATAACGTTTGTAAGGTGTCGTTCGATCTTGATCCGGGATGTCTTGACTCGGAATTGGAGAAAGGAAAGGTTCAGGATGAGAAGGTTTCAAGTTTCACCACTACTTTTGCTGAGGCATTCAGGTATAGTATTCATTGACTCTAGTTTCATAACGTTTTGACAAAATTAAGGAAAATTTGACCAGTTCAGTACGGTTACTGTAGCACGTCCTCCCATCTGAGAAATTTATTGACATCAAACCCGTCCCAATTAATGTAATCCCTGGAAATATTCCCAGTACAAGCACAGTACTGGATCGAGACGTTCATACCCCAGGGATTGAAATCCTCTTTCATCAAGATTTGCTCAAGTATCGGACGGCGGTGAGGCTGTCTGTTAGATGAAGCACTGGGGAGGATGAGCATTCCATACCAGTAGATAACATATTACTGATGAAGCACCTGGAGGACAAGCATTCCATTCCGGTAGATAGATACCTTAATATCTGATTAGTTGCAAAAATAAAGCATAATCGAGGCTAGCTTAACGAATCGTAAAGCCATAAAATGCACCAATTCTCAAAATACTTGGCCTCAAAAAATTGATATTTAGGTTCAAATTCTGATCAAATCCGTCCATTATTATCTAAATTTATAAAAAAATTAAAAAATTTAATATTTCTTTAAAAGAATTATAATTCTTATAGACACAGGTGAAGAATATAAATTACTGGTGGACGATCTAAAATTAGGGATGAAAACGGTATGGATAATATCCGATCCGTATTCGAAAAATTAGGTGTGGATATCCGATTGCCGAATATCCGTGTGGATATGGTTACTGATGCAATTATCCGTATCTGAATAGTAGATATATATCATATATTTTAATAAATATTATGAAAAAATATTGTTATTCACCATTAAAATTAGATAAATATTATGAACTTTTCCGATCCTATTCATATTTGTATCTGTATCCGAAAAATTTAAAAAGGATATGGATATGATTTTACCACTATCCGCTCCGTATTTGCTCCGTTTTGACCCCTTTTTAAAATACTTTAAAAAGTAATAATTATATATACTCGTATATAAAATAATAGAAAAAAAACTAAAACAAAATAATGTCAGCTTTAAAAAAGCATATATTAATATATAAATTATAATAATTTTTTTTATCTGTCTGAATCTAAAAAATCAGATTAAAAAGTTAATACAAAGACTTCTGCTTTGCGAAGTATTATAGTGCCCCCACAATTATTTAATTAAGAGTCCTTGGGATTTGGAAATAAAACATGAAGTAGCTCACAACGTTTATAAATTTCAACTTTTAGTCAATATATTTTAATGTGAAACAGCACAACTAGAGAGTTATTCTCTGGTTGAAAACTGATATCTGTAATTAACTGTTTCAAAAATGAAATGAACTTTTAGTCTCTTAAAAAAAAAAAGTCAATATATTTTATCTCATAAGAACTTGAACTTGTAGACTCGAGGACAAAGCTGATATTGAGGATGGCGCAATTTTTTTTAGGTCTAATTCGATAGGCTTTTATAAAGAGAAAAACAGAAGGAATCCTTATATTTGTTTTCAAGTCTCAAATACCATCCTATATTTTTTAACTAATTTTTCTAAATAGTTGTATTTGTAAATATCTCCTTCCATTCAATTTATCATTAAAAATTTTGAATTTCGAATCCCCTCCTTTTTTTAATTAGCATTCAAACATGATCCTTTTTTTTAAAGTAGTTTGCTATAACATAAATTAATATTAGTTAGCACCACTATGTTCCGCCCCTGCTCTATCCCCTATCTTCTCTTCTTAAACAGACTTATAAATTGTAACAAACATGGATATCTCATTATGGTCCACGTTAGATATTCTACCTACCAAACTATTATTACTTAGTAATGTTAATAATATTTTTCTAATTGACAGAGCAAGTTTTTCTATAAATTGTTAAATCGTACATCTACACGGTTGTATATTAATTTTTGAGCTAATGGATTTAGTTTCTGCATCCCCATTCAGATTATCATACACTCTGTCTCTTTGAACTGAAAAAAAAAAGGCTCGAAGTAGTTTGAGCTGTTCAAAGATAATTAGAAGATCCCAAACAAAAATACAGCAGAATTATAGTAATGTAAGGTATTACATTGCTATAATTCTGCTGTATTTTTGTTTGGGATCTTCTAATTATCTTTGAACAGCTCAAACTACTTTGTTTTGGATAATATTAGCATTGATAATAAAACAATTGATATTTCAGATAAATTTATTATTTTAGATTTTGTGAATAAAATTTTGAGATTAACAGAATAATTTTAACATATCCTACCCACGTTCACAACTATTATTGCGTCTAAAATTCAATTAAATTACAGGTAAACAGTTATTTAATTCTTGATTACATCTGCTTAATTAGTTCATGATCCAATGACAAGTCATTATTGGAACGGTTAGTTTCTTAAACGGAAGAAAGACAATCTCTCGTTGAACATATGAAAATTGAGAGACTATTCAGAGCAATCAAAATTGACTGTCCAATTTACATGGCATCTAGTTTAGTAAACTCCAAAGAATAGACTCTAGAGAGATGTCAAACCATCCGTTTTAGACTGGACGATCCAATGATTCCCGACTGAATAATTATCTAGTAATATTTATCTGATATTTACAGCTCTGATGTGCCTGAAACCTTCTAATTTCCTTGCGATCCAGAGGTGAACCCGAGGATTTACACAAGTACATTCCAAATAACAGCAACGGCTATGACAGCACCAATAGATAAATTAATCTTGCCAGTAAGAAACTCAGAATACTATAATTTCAAGTAGGTAATTTACTGGTATCTGCAGGGAGACGTCCTGTATGGGATGAAATCCAAGAGTTCAATTGAAACCACTAAGCCATAATTTATTTCTTAGTTATTTAACATAAATAATTGGTTTTTTACAACATTCAGGAATGCTACCTATCTCAGTGCTCACCGGTTCCGGTATGCTATACCAAGATCTTGGAAGATAAAAAAGCTATTTGATATTGGGTCTGAAAGAAGGCTACGAGAATCTATCTCAACAGTTCATGAATTTGCTGACCAAATCATCTACTCTCGAAAGAAAGAGAAACAGACAGGTGAGAAGCATGACCTCCTCTCTCGGTTTGTCGCTAGCTCAGACAACTACTCAGACAAGTTCCTTCGGGACATCGTCATCAGCTTCTTGTTGGCCGGCAGAGAAACCACATCATCTGCCTTATCATGGTTCTTCTGGATTCTGTCATCCAGGCCAGATGTAGAAGCAAAAATTTTAGATGAAATCCGTTCAGTCCGTGCCAAGAATGGAAATTCTGAGACATGCACATATGAATTTGAGGAACTGAAGGAGATGCATTACCTTCATGCAGCTATATCAGAGTCGATGAGGCTGTACCCTCCAGTTCCAGTTAACTCAGCACATGCTATGAAGGATGATGTCCTGCCAGATGGGACCAGGGTCAAGGAGGGATATTTCATATCATACAATTCATATGCGATGGGTCGGATGGATGCGAATTGGGGGAAGGACTGTATGGAGTACCGACCAGAGCGGTGGATTGATGCAGAGGGAACATTTCGGCAGGAAAGCCCGTTTAAGTTCACGGCGTTTCATGCAGGACCAAGGATGTGTCTGGGGAAGGAGATGGCGTATATTCAGATGAAGTCCGTCGTAGCATCCATTTTGGATCAGTTTGTGCTGAAGGTGGAAGAAAATGGAAGATGCCCGGAAAAGGTCGTGTCGCTCACGCTCCGCATGAAGGATGGATTGCCAGTTCGTGTTAGGGAAAGGAATTGCTACAAAACTTGATTTTTCTTGTTTGTATGAATAAAACATGCTATGAATATAAGATGCTATTGTGCCAGTTGTTTAGTGTACAAATAGACTGTTACTGAATTTTCTTGTAAATAAAAAATTATGCTGCACTCCACTGAAACAATAAATGCTATGCTGTAATATTAACTATTTAGTGTAAAATCTCTCATTTTTCATTTGATGCTGATATGAAATCCATCAGACATACTAGATACATGGTGGTATAACGTTTGCACAAATAAAAGGAGCAATCAATACCACTCCTGGTAAGTTGATCTGCATACAAGCAAAAGTAAGAAAAAGAAGAAAATAAAAATATATAATTTTTTTTTCACAAAAACACATCGATAAATAATTAAATATCCAATTTTAATAGGGCGGATTGTGCAAATCTGCAAGACAACAATATTAAGAGCCGGGATATAAATTAGTACCATCGATGGGATGCATGAAGCAAATAGATTTTGGGTAATAAAAAATGACGAGTTTATTGAACTGTTCCATTGATCATACTAATATATTTTGTGATCATAAAGTCTTTATTTGGATAACAATTTTAAGTTATGGATATTAGTATCCAAACGAGTGCATCTTGCCAATTGGCATGATTTTTCGGTTCTCAGATCCTGGAGTGTAGTGCCAAGTAGTAGAACTAACAGTGCCAATAAAATATAGATAGTGTCAGTAATATAGCATCCTTTTATCTCTTTCTTTTGGTTCAGTTGTTTTTTATATCCTCGTTGATTTCCAGTTATTGATCCTTGATAGACTTTAACACAGTACGTTAAAGTACCATCGACTTCTCGGAAAAAAGGATGAGAAGTGCTTCAAAAAATTCAGTATTATCATCAGAATAATCCCAATAAAATATAGGAATCGGGTAGTATCAGACCAGTACAGCTGGGTATGGGTAAAAACCATATTACCAGTTAGATGCCGGGTAGAAAATCCAAGACAAAACTCCTTACTTCCAATTTAATATGGTTGCCACAAAATGACATTAAAACCCTCATTATCAGTTCTACCAAATCTTACAATTATAACAGTCGTATATCTCACCATAGAATCCGGCCAAAAGTATCAGCATTGGTGTGGTTTTTCCTGACGTGCATATTTGAACTGATATGCTACCAGCAATGATGGCCCGCCTCTTTTCCCTTTTATGTCCTTGGTTGCTTTTAACTTTCTTTTACGCTCTTCTTTTATTCATTTCCAATTTTGGGTAAATTTGGACGATTAAGGCTACATGGGCCAACTTGTTCATATAGAAGGTAAATTGAGTCCGTAACGAGCTAAGGCACAATTAGGGATAATTGATGCAAAACTGCTCAAAATTGATGTACGTTGGCATATGAGGGCTTTTAATAGCAAGTACTGTGTCACTGCATATCACAGGACTATTTAAGGCTTGCTTGGAGTTTAAGTAAAACAGGAAACACAGCTACTCCAATTGCACAGGTACCAATCTGGAATTTATTTCACGAGTATTAGCTGGTATATCTAGAAAGCATTAGAACAAAGGGGGTATTTCTTAGAAAAACGTTTACTTCATCAGTAGGAATACTAAGGATTTCATAGTGCTTGTTTTAGCTTTTTTTTGAACCAATTTTTGGAGATGTACCGAACAAGTTGATCATACAACAAAGTAACACATCAGTTTAATCTTCTATAATTTACCTGAGAAGGATTACCCACATAATTTAAGCATGCAAAGATACTGAAAATATACAAAGCAAAGAAAAATGAACTAAACTGAACTTCCAAGTTTACAATCACATAATCCAGTAACCAACCACTGACAGCCATTCACACCCCCAACCTCAGACCACAAAATAAAATAAATAGAACAAACTCACGTATCACCATCTAAATTTTTTGAATTTGAATTAAAGCAGAGACACTTATCTTTGACAGCTTCTGACTCTTTCCCATACTCCTTGAACCTATACTCCTCCACTTTGTATGCAGAGGGTACCTTCCCCTCACTGTAACATCGGTTACAAAGACTAAACTGGTGTTTGGTCTCTTTAAACCTTGACCCGATAATCGGATACCGGCAAATTGAGCATGTGTGTCGCCCATGCCGAATCCTATCCCCCTCCTCGAGCTTTACCAAAGTTGTCAAGATCCCAAAACCCCAATCAGGGTCATTAAACATTTCAAGAAATTCATGGTATGGTACCATTGTAGGGTCAGACTCACCATGCATCTCCAGCATGTCACTGACACCATGAGATGGTATATATACAGCACGCAAAAGCTTGATGTAGGTCAATGCATCATTACGCCGAACCTCGGTCGCCCCAGGCTCATTGGCAGGACGCCAGATCAGCGCATCAAAAACCACTCGTTTGCGCTGGTCAGGTGAGCCGGCACATATCGGTGCAAGGATAGCAAAGAACATGCCAAGGTCGACACGTCCTGAACCAGAGGCATCTAGTACAGACAAAACCCTCTCATTTATCGCCTTTATAGCCCCTTGGAAGGTGTCAGGCTTGAGAAACTTGAGTAATCTTTTTAAAATTACCTCCAAAGCAGCTTTGCGGATCGATTTTTCAGGCACGCCTGCACCCGAATAGGATATGGGCACATCAGTCTCATTCATCTCCTTCCGTAACAGCTCCACCTCGCACCGATTCAACCGAGTTAGTCTCTGGAAAGCCCTAATATCAAGTGCATTTGCCAAGTCTTGCCTCAGAGTGGTCTTTCCAGTGACTCGCTTGAACTTGGATGGCTCCACTATTACAAAATCAGCATCTACTTCTGTCTCGCTCCTGCTCCCCCCTTTGCTCCCCTTTTTCTTCTTTTTTTGCAATGTTTTCAAATGAGAAATAGCATCATACAATTCAACCCTCTTAGTCATCTTAAAGGCTTCTTTAAGTGCCTTCTTCCCCTCTTCAGACTCGCCTTGACCCAACAATGCCACAGCCCTATTAAGCTGGGCCCGCCAGTTACCAGGTTTCACACTCAAAACCCTAGTGTACATTTCAGCCGCCCTAGCATATCTCTCCTTGTCCATGTACAAACCCCCGAGGTTATAAAGCGCATCAACATGTCCTGGTTTCAAATCAATCACTTTCTGAAATTCCTGTATGGCACGGTCATCTTCTCCCATAGCATGGAGAGCCGATCCTAAGTCACAGTGTGCATCAGCATAATCTGGTTTGAGATAAATTGCTTCTTCTAGTGCCTTCTCAGCTGCGCGGTACTCACCAACCCCAAAAAGTGCACTGCCCAACAGTTTAAGGGCACGGTAATGGCTCGGGCAAAGTATGGCCGCCTCCCGATAGTGCTCACAAGCATTCAGAACCATTCCCTCAGCCTCCATTGCTATCCCAAGGTTGACATGGATCTGTGGGAGAATGTCTGATGCCTGGGACCCACCAGCCTCAGCTGCCTCCAACGCAAGAAGAAACTCCTCCTTTGCCTCAGCATGGCGGCCAAGGGCATACAGGGAGTTGCCAAGGCGGAAGTGGGGACGAACATCAGTGGGCCCCAGTTCACATGCTCGCCGGAAACTGACTAATGCATCACGATAAAGCCGGTGCTCATACAATGCACGGCCCATGGCCATGTGGTTGTCAAGCGCCTCCTCTCGCGACCTTGCTGCATCAGCACGGCTGCGCAGAACAGCCAATTCCTTGACAAATACAAGGTAATCCCGGCTGGTTTCATCCCACACAACTCGTCTCCCCGCGAGTGATGACGAAGACTCGTTGGGTCCCGCGAGATCGCGGGACCAACCAGCTTCCGAGAAGGAATCAAAATTATTATTGTTGCTACTGCTATTTCCATCATTTCCACTAGTGGGAGTACCTGATATTGTGGCCTTCTGAAGTTGTTTCGACCGGAGCCGCTTTACAAGGGCCTCCAAATCATCCAAAAGGGGCCAAGAAGAATCAAATGAAATCCCGTGATTTGGCGAGGTGGCCCACGGGGCAGCCACAGCACGTACCGGTGGCGGCTTAGATGCCGACGCAGATAAGAGCTGATCATCGAATAAAGACGAAGGGGATGCACCAATACCAGCAGCAGGGGTCCCTAGTTCCGCAGACCTGATACCGCCAGCAGCAGCAGTAATTTCTCCAGCATTAAGAGAAAGAGCATCAAAATCACGATCCACGTCACCAGCACCGTCGTCATAGGTTCGAATCAGGCCTTCTAGGGTTAGGCCACGGCCTGGGTCGATGAAATCGGCATAGGTGCGAAAGACCTCGTCGAGAATTGCGCTGATTTGGTCGTCGCTGAATTTCACTCGTGGATTCACAGCCACAACTAGTTCCGACATTTCTTCACGATTCAAGCCGCCATCTCCGTTTCGATCGAATCGTTCAAAGATCTGCCGGACCTTCTCTGACCTCGCGCCCCTTCCCCCTGCCGCCATGGTTCCTCTCTCTAAACCCTGCCCCTCTAAAACTTTGCTTCTGTTATTTCATACTACCCAAGCAAGTCGAAAGTCGAAACCTGTGCGCTTTTCGCCGGTATTTCTCGCGCTACTTTGTTTTTTTCTGAATTTAATACGAAGTATACAACAGTCCAGTTCGAACTTCTCTAAAAAGATGTGAGTTCCGTGGCTGGGAGAGGAATGAAAGATGGAAGGAAGGAGCAATGGGGTGTGGTCTGTGGTGTGAGAGAGACAGAGAGAGTGGTGCTCTTTTGGTTTTCTCGATTGATTTTATTGCAATTTCCTTTTGTTCTCCTTTTTTTTATTACTTTCTTTTTTCTTCATTTCTGCTTTTTATGTGTGTTTTTCTGGTGGGCTGTTGGATTTAACTATCCCAGTAGGAGAGAGAGAGAGATTTGTAGTGATGGTATTAATTATGGTAAGCACGGAAAAGCAATAATCAATTCAACCAAATTCTTGCTTTGCTGGCTGGGCCACAAAAATACTTCTCTGTTCTTTTGTAGTGTTTTTTCTGAGATATCTGGTAAAATGAATCTATTGTTGTCTACATGTATTTTCAAAAGACTCAAATGTTCTGGAATAAATTTTTCCACATATTTTATGAGAATTTTTTCAAGGTATTCCGTAATGCTTTCATTTTGTCTAACAATACCAACCATATTTTTTTTTTTAAAAGACAAAAAGACAATAGAAGTAATCATGAAAGAAACAGAATAAAAAAGACAATAAAAGTAATCATGAAAGAGACAGAAGCAAAAAAAAAAAAAAAAAACAAGAAGAAGAAACACAACGCTTGTGTGGATACACTAAGTATTTTGGTGCTTATGTCTTGAGAGCTTAAATTGCTTTTATAATGTATATTTGTTAATTAGTTACTTAAAATTTGACTTGGTCGAAGTATGTTTATAGATATCAAGTAAAAATAAACAAAACAAGGCCACAGAGGATCCCAACTTCCTTTCCTCCAGGCATACAGCATTGGATGCTTGCTTAGTTATCAAATTAATCTATTTTTGTTTTTTACGTTTCCGCACTACTTAAGATAGTAAGATCTTTACAATTCGGAAAAAGGGGATAAAATGATCAGATACTGCTACTCTTTGTTAAATGCCGACATTTCTATTATCCAAAGTTAATTACAAATTAATAAATATACCCAACAATCATTAGAATTTATAAAACTACCCATACCGGCCATTTCCTAGCCGGTTTTAATTGTTTCCGGTACCGGTAAAAAAATAGCCGGTACTCAATATATATATATATATAAATAGTAAAAAAATTCAAAAAAATGTAAAATTTGATCTCCAAGCACATTTTAATATATCCATCGTGTTGAACAGTTTGGATCGACTATTTGGACTTTAAAAATGGTAGGTGTCAAAATGTGTCAAAAAAGGGCGTAATCCGATCCCTCCTCATATATATATATAGAGGTTGGCTAATATCATAACGTTATAACTTCGGCTGAAGTTATAACGAGTCGTTTTCGAATTTTTAAAGTCCAAACAGTCGATCCGAACCGTTCAAGTTGTTCTCCATATTGAAATGTGCTTGGAGACCAAATTTTACATTTTTTGGAATTTTTTTACCATTATTAAACCACTTTGAAAATTCTGATCGCATGATCCAGAATTTTGTTGCACTGTTTTTACTGTTCACCCGGATCAGCAATTTTCAAAGTGGCTTAATAAATAGTAAAAAAATTCCAAAAAATGTAAAATTTGGTCTCCAAGCACATTTCAATATGGAGAACAACTTGAACGGTTCAGATCGACTGTTTGGACTTTGAAAATCCAAAAACGACTCATTATAACTTCGGCCGAAGTTATAACGTTATGATATTAGCCAACCTCTATATATATATATTTAGAGACAAATAGCAAAAATGCTGAAATCTAACACTAAAAAATTGATTTTTTTTAAATATTTGTTAGATTACTTTTTTTGATATATAATTAGCATATTTATACCAAAAAACACTAAATTACTTGAAATTATGTTAAATTACGTTGAATTGCACTAAATTACGCTAAATTACAATAATTATGTTAAATTATGCTAAAATACGGTAAATTACGCTAAATTACGTATGAATAGGGCCGATTTTGTGCCATCTTTCATAAATCATTAAAATAGTAAAAAAATTCCAAAAATAATAAAAATTGGTATTCTACAAGTTTATTGTATAACTAATTTACTGAGCTACATGGATTGCACAATAGAAATAAAAATCTTAATCGGAAACTTCAACTGAAGTTTTGAGACTCTTCCCTTTGTTTTTTGGCAATTATGAATTTCAAAATTTGACAAAGCAAGCACTAATGCATGCGTATTTTCGCAAGTTTTCCGAAAAGTGGTCATTTGCTGAAATCGGACACTTGAGCGCCGTTTTATGACCGTTTGAAATTTCGTCGTCGTTTTTCGCCTTCTCAGTGAAGATATCATCCCTATTCATACGTAATTTAGCGTAATTTACCGTATTTTAGCATAATTTAACATAATTATTGTAATTTAGCGTAATTTAGTGTAATTCAGCGTAATTTAGTGTATTTTAGTATAAATATGCTAATTATATATAAAAAAAGTAATCTAACAAATGTTTAATAAAAAATTAATTTTTTATTGTTAGATTTCAGCATTTTTGCTATTTGTCTCTATATAAAATATAGAGTAGAGCTAAGGTGCTCTTAAGCTCACCAAGCTTGCCGTGAGCTTAACTCAAAAACCTATCAATCCGACTTCAAACGACATTTTCAAACCGTTAGATGTTCAATCTATATTAAAATGTGCTTGGAGAACAAATTTTACATTTTTTGGAATTTTTTTACTATTTATTAAGCCGGTTTGAAAACCGCTGTTTTCTAATGGTCCAGATTTTTAATAAAAACAGCGGTTTTCAAACCGGCTTAATAAATAGTAAAAAAATTCCAAAAAATGTAAAATTTGTTCTCCAAACACATTTTAATATAGATTGAACATCTAACGGTTTGGAAATGTCGTTTGAAGTCGGATTGATAGGTTTTTGAGTTAAGCTCACGGAAAGCTTGGTGAGCTTAAGAGCACCTTAGCTCTACTCTAAAATATATATATATATATATTAAGTACCGGCCATTTTCTGACCGGTACTTAAAACAGTTAAAACCTGCTAGAAAATGACCGGTATGAGTAGTTTTATAAATTCCAATAGTTATTAGGTATATTTATTAATTTGTAATTAACTTTGGATATTAATAAAAACCACGGGTTAAATGTTAAGAAAACAGGGAGAAATATTCCATAAAAAAATATATGAAGCGAGATGCTTATGGAAGGGAGAGAAATTTGGGCAGAGAACCTCGTATATGCAGTTTGTTACATCCGAAATTTTTATTAATATCCAAAGTAATTAAACAACTTCACAATCTACACCTGATACAGAAAAATTTGAAAAATGTCCAAACAAAAAAAAAAGTTTCTTGTTTTTAAGCCTCCTTTCTGGAAACAAAATTTCCAGTCCCAGCATCTCCAAAACCGAAAATTAAATTTCCGGTTCCTAGAACTGGAGATTAAATTTCCGGTTTTAGAGCCTGGAATCGGAAATTTAATCTCCGGTTCTATGTTTCTTTTTATTAAAAAACACAAAATCGGGAATTATGTTCCGTTGTATGTTTTTTTAAACAGAAAATATTATAATTTATTTATTTTTTGTATTGAAATATTAGAAATATTTTATATATTTCTTTAAAAATAGATATAATACTATATAATTTGATTTATTAGAAAGGCTACGACAAATAATCTAGATCAACATTTTTCATGCCGGATTTTTCGTGGCCGTAAGAAAAATTAAAATATTTCTTTGTGTGTTATTGGAAAAAAAATAAAAATATTTTGAATCTAAGTTATTGATCCCGGTTCAAAAGTCACTTCTAGGTAAATATAGAAAATATTTGAATTCTTCTATTTTTGAAAAAAAAAACAAAAACTTAAATAATGAATCCTTGACATCTCTGACAAAGAATATTTAAATAACTTAAAGTTTTAGTTTTTTAAGAAAATAGAAGGATCACAATATTTTTTGTATTTACCTAGAAGTGACTTTTAAACCGGGGTCAATAACTCCGATTCAAAATATTTTTATTTTTTTCTAATACACACAAAGAAATATTTTATTTTTTCTTACAGCCGTGAAAAATCCGGCCTGAAAAATGTTGATCTGGGTTATTTGTCGGAGTCTTTCTAAGAAATTAAATTATATAGTATTCCATCTATTTTCAAAAAAAATATAAAATATTTCTAATATTTCAATAAAAAATAAATAAATTATAACATTTTCTATTTATTTTTTTAACATACAACCGGAAACATAATTTCCGGATTTTCTGTTTTTTAATAAAAAAAAAACATAGAACCGGAAAAAGGAGGCTTAAAACCGGAATTTTTTTTTTGCAGTTTGGGTATTTTTTGAATTCCTCTGCGTCAGGGTGTAGGCTGTGAAATTGTTTAATTATTTTGAATATTAATAAAAATTTCGGCATTTTTGATAGGTATTAGACAAATTTAAAATAAAAAAATAGGGAGACAATTTTCATTTTATTCTAACTCTATTTCAACCTATCCCTTCAATAATATAAGAGTCTGTTAGAATACAGAATGATTTAATAGCAAGATTGAGTTACTAACTGCAAAGAAAAAAAAATTATACCGTATTTTTTTTCATTATCATTATCATTATGTTGAGTAGGGTTAAAATGTCTCATTGATTTTGTGCTCCATCATGTCTCAAAATATTTCAAAACATAAATATGTCTTAAATTTTATTATTTCATATTTATACATGCATAATGTATATAGAGTACAAAATTGTAATTTACTATACGCCTATCAAAACCATAAAATTCTGTTATTCTTGACTTCCACTTTTAACCAAAATGGAGATGATACCCTTTTAACCGTTATTCTAATCCAAAATGGAGATGATTTTCAGACGGCGCATGCGATGAGCTGTCATTAAGGGTGTCAATGATACCCTTTTAACCGTTTACCTTATCTGTACCGTATTTGATAAGGCGGGTATGAATAAGGTTTTTTTTTCATTAGCTTATCAGATATGGATATGGGTAAGGATTTTTTTTCATTAGCTAAATGGGTAAGAGTACGGGTAAAGTCGATTTTGTACCCATTACCCTAGTGAGTAATTGTATAAAATAAAATTTTATAATAATGTTTGAGTAATAATTAGTGATGGTGAAATTTATTTGAGAAATATTTCATATAATATAGTTTGAGCAATAATTAGTGATGGACTTTTGTTATTTAGTGTTTTACTATAAAAAATATTAAACATATTACTTTTATTTGCACGTTTTGCTATTTAGTTAAATAATAAAATTTATCCAAAGAGATTGTGTTTTTGAATTCTCTTGCTTTATAAACAAAAAATTTAGTTGGAATTGATTGCATATTTTTTTTATTAGTAATGTAATTGTATATGTGTGAAATTAATGATTTTTTATGTTCTATTTGTAAAATAATAATAAAACTAATTATTATATTATTATTACTCACCTGCTACCGTTTCGTTACCCGATAATTTTAACGGATAAGAGTTGGTAGGATAAAGTCAACTTTTAATGAGTATGGATAGGATATGAATAAGGTCAATTCTTAGTGAGTATGAATATGAAAATATTTCCCCCCTATCTGTATCGTACCCATTGACACCCCTAGCTGTCATGTGAGAATCAGCCCATTGGATGCCAACTGGCGGATGGCTTCAAAAAAGCTATGAGATCATTATCTGCAAAAAGAAAATAATAATAATTATTGTTTATGGCTTTATGCTAGGGGTGAAAACAGAGCGGATTCCGAGCGGATAATGCCGATACTATATTCATATCCGACTTTCGCTGAGCGGATACGAATACAGATACGGATAGTAAACGGATATCAAAATTCAAAACCAAATCCACCTTAAACGGATACGGATACGGAGCGGATAATCTACGAATACGGATTCGAATACAAATACGAAACGAATAATTATCGAATAATTGAGTTATATACTTTAAGATACAAATAAAAATATGATAAATAAAAAATAATATAAAAGACAAAAAAGAGTGCCTTGTTGGCAACCATACAAAACGAATAATTATTGGATAATTAAGTCATATAAATTTTAAGATACAAATATCAATTAAAAAAATAAATCAAAAACTAAAAATAAAAAATAAAATGGACGTCTCCATAGCTATATAAATGGAGAAGAATGAAACAAATATTAAAGAGATAAAACAATGCAAAAGTGACAAAGTCCTGGGAACTGGGGCGTGGTCTCGTGGCTCTCCGGGCTCCAGCGCACATGGAGCAAATGGGTTAGTCCCACAATCAACATTCAAGTTAATTTGAAGCCTATATATAGTACTGCATTTCAAATGAAGTAATAAAAGTTGAAAAGCAGAGTGATTGATAAAGCGGGAGCGGAAAGAAATTTTGGAGAGGGTCTGATCCGGATATTTCCGGATATCCGATCCGTTTAGCCTTTGAGAAAATTATCCGTATCCGAATCTGGTTGTTCTTTGCCTATTCAACAAATTATCCGTATCCGAATCCGTTTAATCCGGATACGGATATTGCTCGGATTCGGAGCGGATTATCCGGCTCCGTTTTCAGCCCTACTTTATGCAGATAACTTCCGTCCGTTTTAAGGAAAATCATGATCAGACGGTTAATAAAGCATGTCCCTGGCAGGTGGGGTTTTGTTATCGGTTATAGCCCGTTTTCGAAAAGTTGATCAAAAGTATATTAGTCCAATAGTCCAGAATAATTGCTGAGATTATTGTCTAATTTCAGTGCCTGTTCGTTTGTTTCCATATATGGAAACTTACAGAATTTTTATTGCGTTGGAAAAAAAAATTCAAGAGACCGTTCGGCGCTCCGGATTCAATTTCACCTAAGGTAACATAATATTTTTGTTTAGATCCAAAACGTCTAATTAGAATCCGCATAAATATTGAAATGACTTCCTGCATTTTATCACCTAATTTGTCCGAATAATCTGCATCTAAACAAAAATATTCGGTTACCTCAGAGGATATAGACAATCCATATTTATATGAATGAGTTTAGGTTTTATCTAGGGGTGCAAACGGGTTGGATATTATCCGACCGTATCCGAATCCGTTTTCGAAAATTAGATACGAATATCTGATATCCAAATTTATGTGCAAATACGGATATGGTTTTAAATTTTAATCATCCGTATCCAAATAGTAGATATATACTATATAATTTAATACATATTATGAAAAAATTTATATTATTCACTATTATAAAAAGCGGATCTCCGTATCCGTATCCATTTAATATTCGATCCGTATCTGTATCCATCTAATATCTTATCTGTATCCGTATCCGAAAAATAAAAGCAGATACGAATATGATTTTACCACTATCCGATCCATATCCGATCCGTTTGCATCCCTAGTTTTATCCATCATGCTTTCCATTTTTTGGGTAATTTGTAGAGAGAGAACAAAAATTGATTGAGCACAATTTTTGTTTTTCACAACCTAAGATTCTTTGCTAATTCTCTAATCTGAATCAATTCCTCTAATTAGTATCCATATAAAATCTACAATTATATCAGCACATATCAAGTTATCAACAACAATAACTAGAGGTAGATAATTAATTGAGGAATATATACACTCAATGCCTTAGATTATTATAATTTTTGTTAAAGTTGCCTAATCGTCACATATGAATATTATTAACTATTTACTTTAAAATATCATTTAAAAAAACTCACTTAACTAGTGACTTTTGTTAAAGCTACACTGATAATTATTATCAATAGGAAATTTTTTATCAGCATCTATGTCAAAGCTCCGATCAGGAAAGGTAACAGCATGTCATGTTGTGACGACTAGTCAAGGAATATTCACATGAATTTAATAAAAAACGATTGTTTAGCCCGACTAACCAGCTGACTAGTCATTAGTGGTGACCAAACCATTATGAATCGTCTGTTTTCCGTTTATATGGCCAATTAGCTGGTCATTTTTGTCATTTTTTGTATTTATTTGTTATATGTATTATATTTTGTCTTGTCTTATTTGAACTTTTCTAAATAATAATTTTATAAAATTTTATTAATTTCATAAATTTATTTTATGAGTTAAATTAATTATTTTTAATAATTATAACTATGTGCACATAATTTTAATGAAAATGTAAAATTATCCGTAAAATTTCAATTAATCGATTACATACTGATTAATTACTTAACAATATTACGTCCATACAATTGTTTACAATACTGATGCATATACGGTTAAAGAATCAAAAGTTGAAAACACTGGGGAGATCCGTTCCGGAATGAAAATTTTAGCTGGTTGGGCCCCAAACAAGTTATCTTTATTTGGGTAGCAGATTCACTCTTTCGGAATTCAGATCTAACAGATAGTTGCGGGTCAGTGACCCGCCACATAGTGACAGCATAGCGAGATGCGCAAGAGTTTCGGATCACAAAATTGGTCCTCGGCCAGCTGTACATTTGTCGTTTGCTTTAATTGCTTTCAAGATGCTTTTGTTTTACAAATAAGCAAAGGCTCTTCGCTGGGTTAAACTACTTGACTGTAGGCTACTAGGCTCTCTATAGCTTTTGAGTGTTTAGTTTTCCTTTTAAAAAAATATATCATTACTTCAAAAACAAAAATGTATCATAATCCATAAGGGCCTAGGGGTGAAAACGGAGCGAATACGGAGCGGATAGTGGTAAAATCATATTCATATTTCTTTTTATTTTCTGAATACAGATACGGATCGGATATCAGCTGAATACAGATACAAATACGGATCGGATATCAGCAGAATACAGGTACGGATACGGATTGGATCGGATATTTATTAAAATAATATTAAAAAATACCAAAGTTCATAATATTTATCTAATTTTAATGGTGAATAACAATATTTTTTCATAATATATATTAAAATATATGATATATATCTACTATTCGGATACGGATAATTGAAACGTAAAACCATATCAGTATCTATATCCACACGGATATTCGGATATCAGATATCCACATCTAATTTTTCGAATACGAATCTAATACGGATCGGATATTATCCATACTGTTTTCACCCCTACCATAAGCCCATAACGAATTATAATTTAAAAATCAGTTTGTAAGATATAATTTAAAAATTATCCAATCCATATTTTTCTTAGACGGTCGGATTCTATAAAATGGGATACAATTATTACAATGTGACGTAAAGCATTTTTAACAGTATTCTTTGCATTGAATGTGTCGAAATTTTAAGCAATAACCATGGTTCAAGTCTTATCAAATTCCTTAAAACGTTTCCAGAATACACAGTTGCAGAATTAGAAAATTTAGATAAGGAGGTTAAAATTTAAAATGCAAAATATATGGTCGGAGCTTGTATTCAAATTCTCCGCAATAATAAATTAGAATTTCTAGCCACTAATTAAGTTACAAGCACATATGTGACAAATTGACAATTTATGAGAAGAACTGAACATTATAAAAATTAAATTTCAATATACATGATTAAATTTTTTGAAACCATTGAACTGAACTATACACGGATCCACCCTAAGCAAACATGTGAACTTCTATGATGATTAGACATGATATGAGCCATGAATTGAATACAATCTTCAAATGCCAATTAAATTTCTTGAAACCATTGAACTGAACTATACACGGATCCACCCTAAGCAAACATGTGAACTTCTATGATGATTAGACATGATATGAGCCATGAATTGAATACACAATCTTCAAATGCCAATAAAAAAAATCACGTCAAAAATTTAGTTCAAGAAATTATTTGCATAACATTTGATTATGAGCAGACAGCGATGTTCATATTTCTTGCATACAATGAATGATAATTAAATCTTTCTCTAAATTTATATAGCTGTTAAACATGCATTTGGTTAGTAACTTAAAAATTTCGATCAGTATGCCTTGAAAGCTGCAATATGTAAGAAATATCATAAACCGAACACTTCTGCAACAAATTAGATATGATCTGAGAGACAACACTTTGATTGTATAATTAATGTAGAACATATTAGAAACTCCTTTTACGATAAACAACGTACTTAAAATTCAATTCAGCTCTATTTTGCACAAAAAACAAATCTTCGATCCAATTACAATTAACTACCTTGAATCATTCGTTGTTTGTGTGTGTAAGCATGAGATGTGTGTATAGTTGATTACATTTCAAAGATATCTTTATATTTTTAACGGTTAGACATACATTTTTTTTAGTTATGAACTGATTAAGGGCCTGTTCGGCTGCAGTGTGGGTTCGGGAATGGGTACGGGAAAACAAAATTTTTGAACTGAAAATTACTGTTCACGTGGGAAAAAAAAAATTCACTCTGAGTGAATTTTTTTTTTCCCACGTGAACAGTGATTTTTCCAGTACAGCCGAACAGGCCCTAAAAGATTCAAATTGGTGACTTGGTGCAAGTTAGTCATATATCGCTTGTTCTCACGAATTATTGAGATTGCTATACTTGTTCTTCACCACTAACTGATAAATTTTAGTTTATGTATTATACAAAATGTGATGTAATTTGCTTCAACAATATCTTCCAACCAATTTGATCTACTCTTAATAGATTAGCACGATCAGGTTCTATGCAATATATATATATATCAAGCATAGTGTGACTGTGTGAGTTGTTAAGATTGTTGGACATGTAAATTTGAATATGCAACATACTAAATATTATGTTCAGCAATAATTTAGATATAATTCGATCAAATTTTAATCAATAGCCTCATCATGTGTGGGACAACAAACTTGTCAATTCAATCTGTAGGGAAACTAAAATGATAAATTTACCCAGTGCAAACCCTACGAAAAATTTCGTTTGGATTTCTTAAGCATCACTTAATTTGCTTCAACACGCTAAACGCAATTATAGGCATACTTTTTGCACATTAAATTAATGTAAGATTGCAGCTGGTCGGACAGTCATCATGTAATTCCATGAAAATGCAATTTATATATCCTCTCAAAACTATTATCTTCTCTAATTAATTTTGGCGGATGCTTTTCTACAAATCATTACAAGGCAAATATATTTCTTACATAATGACTGCTATACAGATCAATAGAGGCGGCGAATAAGGCTCGCTCTCGAAGAATAATTAGACCCTGTATGCACTTATTAATAATATATACAGGTCAAATGGTATTATCCCTTTCGCACACAGGTACAGACTACAGAATACAGACCATGAAAAGAATAATCGATTCACAAACTTTAGGCTTTAATTTATATATATTTAATCATACATTAACAGAACACCGTTTCCAATATCAAATCAAAGAAAAAAGTGATTTTATGTGCTAACTGCCGAGAATTTTGGCGGTACATTTCTTTTCTAAACCGCCGAAAATTCTGACAGTCTAGAAAAAAAAGTGAACAGTCAACGGTCTGAGCATTTTTATAATTTCCACAAAATTATGGAGAAATTTTTATTTTTATTTAGTTGGATATTAATAAAAAAAATCGGCTCCTCCCCCCTTCCCCAAATTTCTGTCAGACCCACTTTTTCAAGCTACAGTGCTAATACACCAGCACTAGCTGGAAGGTTATAACATATTGTACAACTATTACTTGGTACTGGGTTTCCAAAAAGGGCATCCAAAGCCTCATCTAATCACAACCATGTTTTTATTTGCATCCACTAAAGCAGGGTTTATCGAATACCACCGTATATCAGAAAGACTAAATGTAAAAGAGTTCTGTACGCTCATGGAACAAAGCTATTAACACACGTAGCATAATGTCAACATCCAATGAGGGCTTGAAGTTCATTCTACAAATCTCCATGTTATCACAATTCAAGTCAAAGCATATATTAACCACAAACAAAGTTTTATCATCGTTACTAATCAGATTAAAGCACCACCTAACTTACTCTTGCATCTACATATAAATCTCCATGCCAAGGATCTTTGAGGATTGGCACAGGGGACAAAATCCAAGCTTGCTCTCACACTCCTTGCAGAGACAGAGGTGCCGGCATGGTAACAAGAGCATGGATGCCTCCTTGGATTTGCAAACCTTGCAAACTGAAACTTCCCTCACACCAGAGCTACTTTTGGTCTCCCTTGACATTAGGTTTAACTGGGCCCCACCTGCAGCACCGTTGCAGCAAGAAGCTGTATCATCCACCTCACTGTCACCACATCCTTCCCGGTTGTCCCTGCTCTGGTGTGCGTACACCTGATAAATGTAGGCCCTTGTCAGTACCAATAATTAAATTTAAAGTACCAAGAATGGCCGACCTGGTCAGGTGTCAATGCATCAAAGTTATTTAAAGATGACAAAATGTCTTTTATCTGCTACTGGTACCAAGAAGGCAGTGACCAATAACTCTAGTTGGTTGATATCCATTAAGCTTACATTTTGTTGCTTTTTATTGACCCAACTTAGGTAGCAAATGCAAAGATGTTTGACACTAGCAAGCTAATATTTTGGCTTGCTAGCACAGGCATTCATCTGCATCATGTGACATGGTATGGGATATCAATCCTGACTAAAACAGGAGATGTCCTAACATCAGAGTATGAAATTATTTGCAGAATGGTAATGATTCCTGCCTTCCGGACTCGTTGCAACCAATGTCTAATTACAGTAGAGTTATGAATGCACAATCACCGTGTACAGTTACATATGGCTAATTTTATTCTTCTGAACCATATTAGATGAAAGTATGCCAGTTACGTAACATTGCCAGCTAATCCCTTTTAATTTTGTTAGGAGCAATTACTCAAAAGGAAACAAAAAGAAAATACTTTATTAGGGACAAGGTCAAAACATGACCTGGTCTGCTGGCATCCCTAAATGCATCAATACCTGGTCGAGGTTGTACTTGAGAGCAGTAACCATGCTCTCGTTGTACTTGGCACGCTGCTGCCAAGCGGCAACATCCATGGCTAGCTGCTTGATCTGGTCCTCAAGATCCGCATTCTTCTTGTTGATCGCTTCAACCTCTGCTTCTTTCTCCCGCATTTTTCGCAGGATCTTGTCCTCTACTGCTGCAAGTGCCTGGAATTGCTTCGCCTGCACTTTCTCCAGGATCGATTGCCTCATCCTCTCGCTCTGTCAATCACACATTCAACATCTACTGTTTATAACGTTTCAAACTGCTTTTTACATTAACCAATAAGTCTTTTCCTTTCCAATCTAACAACATTTTTCAGATATTATCTATACCTTTGAAACATTTAAAAATATAACTAAGTTACTAACCATCAAAAACATGTTAAGCAATTAATGGCTCAAGTTTCTGTAACAATTCAACCCAAAAATAAAACTATGGAATTCGATGCGTATAAACCTGGAACTCACTGGACTGATCTGCTCCAATTTAGATGTTTTGCAAATTGAAAAAATAAACAGCATTTGGCATGCATTCAACTGAGGCTATTTAAAAGGATGCTGAACTGTTAAAACTTAAAATGAAGGCTTAAAAAAAATACTAAAGCCCTCTATTGTAATAAATTAAAATAAGCAACAAGCTAGAGTCCATCAACCAAATTTCTTGATTTTATGTACTATTTCATCTTAATGAATAGCTCATCATAGTAAACTTCAGTATATAAGTATACACCTTTTCTATCACAATAAATATAATGGTTCTATTATATTAACAACATGATAGGACACAAGCAGAAATGAAAACTCTTGGTAGTTTTCTTCAGGAAAATAAAATAGAATGTTACATGCAAAGACAAAACAAACTCAAGTCAATCCACAAAAGCTCTGACCTGGGTGCGGATGAAGCGGTCCATCTCTGCATCCATACGCTGGACCTCACGAGCGATCTCCTCATCAACCATTGGGAGAAGAAGCAATGGGGACTCCCCTGACGAGGCGGCCGCACGCCGATCGTCCAATGAGAGGGCCAAGCCAGTTGACACTGCTGACCCTCCTGTTTGTAAAAAGTCTATGGATGTTATTTGGGAGTTCTCTAGAAATTCCTGTTCCTTTGGTCTCCTGCCCCATCCATTCGATGCTGCATCTGCCGCCATGTTGGATCCCATACCAATCGAGACTGGGGCCAGTCCTATGGCATCAACCACTGCCAATCCACAAATAGTATTCATGATTATTCAAGTATAATATGTGTTGTAATACATTTATATTGTTCTAACTTTTTACTATTATATTATTATTTCCCTCTTTTCTTCTATTATGACAGTAATAATTTTTTTTGGGGGGAAATGGTTTCTGTTTTTTCTTTTTGGAGTAACTGACACACGAAAAGATATCTGCCCATAAATTTGTGGTTCCAATTAGGTACAATCGTATTTGAATGAAAACAAAGTTCCTGCTAATATAAAAACAAGGTTGTAAAAGCTGATCACAGACACCAAATTTTGGATGTATCAGGGAACTGTTTGAGTACCACTATTACTATACAACGCAAGTTGTGCCAAGTACCAATATTGAAATTTGAGCCTGTAATATCGTGTACAAGTTAAAATTACCGTATAGTTTAGCTACATAGAAAATCACCCTATATGAGAACAATCTTGCTTACTTTCCTGCAAATATTAACATGCCCAACTACAGATGACAATATATTCATACCAACCAACCAACTGCTTTTCAGTTGAGCCACTTAAAAGCAATACCAAAAAGTATGCTAAGTACAAATCAAAATTTTCTTATGGTATAGTTCGCATTACTGAGTTTAATTCAGGGTTGCTCAGGCAAAATAGTTGCCTTCCCATTGAATTTCAAATAGCGGTACCAAAACTTCCTTCCAATTGGATGGTACAAATTTAAGTGCCTTCCTAGAACCCGAGAAAGCAGAAGAATAATTTCAATTTAAAACCAAATATTAATTTTTCTATTTTGGTAATGCTCTAGCATAGGTGTCCTAAAATAGAAGGAATTTCTTAGAAAACTAGAAGAATTTGAACTTGGTGTCCAGTGAGAGGATAAGCGAGGTTAGAAATTAATTTGGTGCTCCAAGGGAAAAAAAAAAAAAAAAACCTAGAATTCGTAAACAAAATAGAAATTACATGGAGGTTGCGACTGATCTTGGAAGTTTTGATTGAAGAAAGCAATTGGACCGGAGATTTGCCCATCGATCGGCACGAAATTTCTGCTTCCATTCCAAGTCGCATAAAAAGGGAAAGAAAAAGAAAAAAAAAAACAAAGTTAATCAATAAGAGGTGAAATTGGGAGGGAAAATTACAGAAATTGAAGAAATCCAGTTACCTGAACTGAGTCGCATTTTGTTGCTGCTGCTGCTGCTGCAGGTTGTGTTGCTGGAAGAACGCCATTGTTGGGCGGAGAGAGAAGGGGAGAGAAAAATTGGGGACGATGGTGTGTATTGGAGTGAGAAAGCTATAGAGGCAGAATCGGGATTCTCTGTTCTAATCCAAGCAAGCTTACTCGTGTAGCGGTCTTTATTAGTCTACAATCTCCAGGGGTTAAAACTGTTTCAAATTTGATGATCAACATAGGGTGAGGCTACGGTACTATGCATAGCACGGATTGGTCCGTGCTACGGCTCAATATTTGAGTTTTTAAAATTTTAACGGTCAATCTGAGTAAATATTTTTAGTTTTATTTTTTATTTTAATTACTACAACCATTAGAATCAAGTCAATCCGAGTAAATCTTTTTAGTATAAACAAAATGTACAGTATAAAGAGTATAATAAAAATAAAGCCGAACAAAAAGATGAAACAAATCAACACAAAATTTGAATATTATAAAGAATGAAATTCAAGAATCCGTTAAAAATGATTTTTTTATAATGCGGATTCAAAATTCATTAATTCAGTCGTCTAACATTTCAACGTGGGTTTTTTATTTTTTTGAGGAAAAGTAGGGGCCATTTCAACGTGGATTCAAAATGTTTTATTTTGAAGGTCGATTGTATAAATTTTGAGAACCAGTAGCTCATACATTGTTTGTGTATGGGCTCGGACAAAAAACAAAAGAAGCCAACAAATTTAGAAATAAGGAATAAAATGGTGCAACAAATTTTAATTTAACCAATGAAATTTTCCGGATCTTGGTTAACTAATTTAAATTTTTATGAAATGTATATTTCTTAATCTCCTAACTTCCTATATTAACAGCAACAGTATGTAACTAATCATTACAAATTAAATTACACAATCACTTCTGTGAGAATCTGCATAGAGGACAAACAGTTCTATTGAGTTGTAAGAAAATTCAAATAATCTAGATTTAAATTGTACTCAATAATCCAGTGATGCTGAATGCCGAAAACTCAAAATCCACTGTTTTTAGTGCACAACTGCAAATCTTTACCCTACTTACTGCAAAAAATCAGTTCGATCGAATTTTGCTAGTTTTTAACAATTAATTTAAGATTTAAATATCTACTCATTAATCCAATTTGAAATGTCAAAAATCTAACATTTTAGAGATATATTGTTCCTTTTAGCGTAATGTACATTTATTACACACACACACACAAATCTACAAGAGAAATATGACATGAAGATAACATATTTCATTTTTATTCCAATAATATTGATTCAAAGCTACCTCCAAATAATCAAGGGTCCGAAACTAAATTTATTTTGTGTTAATAATAATCGCCGTTAAAGTATAACAATGAAATTTGATCATAAAACCATATTGCTCTACAATTTTGTATATAACAAAATGAATTATTCAATTTCTTAATAAATTATACAATCCATGTACATCTTATATAATTGGGTGGGATTCATTGGCATACTTTATTTCATAATTTTTACTAACGTCGAACACAACTTTTTATTTGAATTCAGACACTTGCAACGTAATTTATTCAATATGTATATTATGCACATCAAATTTATGAAGCTTGATGCAATTTTATTATTCATTACAAAACGTAATATTATACTCTAAACAATAACTAGCTAATTCACAATAATTCACATATTAACAGTCTTCGACAAAATATAATGTATTTAAATTGTATGATAATGTTTCTATTATTTTTTTAAAAGCTCGACAGAAACTGTGAAATTTTGAGAGAAGCTCAAATTCTCGACGTTTGAATAACCACAGTCATAAGATCTTTTCTCCTAATCAACTTTGTTACCGCCCCATCTCCATAATCAATATAGTTTGATTTTATAAACGTGCTATGAAAGTTATAAAATCAATTAAAACTTTTATGAATAATATGTTGAGTCTGGTTTCTATGAAGTAACTCAAATTTTGAGTTTAAATATGGATGTTTAATCAGAATTCGGATCAGAGGCGGATCCATTCAATATGAATGGAATCCAATTAGCCTCTATTTTTTCTATTTAAATTTTATATTTATGTATAATTTTCTATATAATTTAGAATAAAATAATATAGATACGGTAAAATTGACTCATATTTTTAGTATGAAAATTTTATATAATTAATTTTTATTATGTGTTTGACTCTCATAATTTGAAAGTCTAATTTTGTTCTTGATCCGGACCAATATCTGGTCTGGAGTGGAATGCAGGAGCCACTTTAATATTGTGTCTGAACCGATCAAACGGTCCGGATCTAAACTTAAAATTTGAGTTAAGGAATGCGGTTGGATTGGAATTCGTATCCAGTGTGGTACCGCAAAAGGGAATCTCCTATAATGATTCCCTAATTAGTGAATCAGGCCCGTTCTTTTTAACTTTGCACGAATCTCAAAGAAAAAATAATACTGCCCCTTCCCATCTCCCGAATAGGCACCGGCTGAGAGTCAATCTGGGCCGTAGAGTGATTTACTGTTCCGTGTGGTACTCGGGAGGATACGGTTCCGTTGGATTGGGGGGCAGAAAATTGCCCCTGGCCTGTTGACGCGTTTCCGAAGATCGCCACATCAACAGAGGCACAGGAAAACCGAAGTTTGGGACTAGTCATTTTGGAGAGGGAATACAGAAGTTGTACGCTGCCTCGAACAGCCAACACCCAACACCCAAAATCTCTTTCAGACGTGTCGGTTATTTGTCTCTCATGCTAGTAGGGATCTCTTGTAGCTAATTCATGTATCAATTTGTGCTGCGAAAATGTTTGCATTCTTCCCAGTTCCCACCAACTAGTTCCCACCAACTACCAAGAAAGTTTCAACTTTCAACTTTTACATAATTTTCTTTTAAAACAATAATCGTCCTTAATGAGTCCTATCACCTGCAAGAGTTATTTCATCCTGCCCGAGCGCAGTCACATGAGAAGTTTTTATTTATAGAAATCATTATTAAATAATAAATAAAACACAAAGAGTAATGCAACTTTTTATGGCATAGATAGATCCGGAATTTTTTTTCAAATTCAAACTTTGGATCTGAGAAAAAAAAAACCGGATCTAAACTTCGTAGCCGGATTTTTTTTAATCCAAAGTATTTTTTGTTTCAAAATTAATTTTTAACCACACTTTCTATTTCAAAGAAAACCCTACCACTTTCAAAAATAAAGTTTCGATTAGATAAGAAAATGGTTTCAAAGTTTGAATCCGATATTTTAATTTTTTTTAGATCCATCTATATCATCTAAAAACTCGAGCACTCTTTCTAGTTTCTTTTATTATTTAATAATAATTTCTGTAAATAAAAAATTCTCCAGCAACTTGTACATTTTACCGGTAGTTCTAGCAACTTAGCAAGTAGTAACAACTTTTTTTTTTAATTCTTTTGAACGAAATTTCTTTTCAGTTTGCTCAATTAAATTGCATGCGTTTTCTTAGCATCGTGTGCGTAAAAGTTTAATATTAAATTAATTAAAGCTTCATGATACCGACTACCGAGTCCAGTAGGCTGTAGCTCTTTCTTCATCACCCGATAAATGAGAGAAAATTTCAAGAGAAAAAAATTAAAAGAAAGTTTGTGTTCTACTGGTCTTGAACATGCCATATTATATTCTCATTTCAGATGATCCGCCATCTTGGTATTAAGAAAACTTGGTTACATACATGATTTATAAAGGATGGTCCAGGCAAAGTATAGTGACGTTTTCAAAATTTAAAAATAACTCGATAAATTTAAAAATTCATGATTCAGATATAATACAATACAATTCACTATATCATTATTCAAGTAATATATTAAAACATTGATGTTTGTGTATAATAAAATAAAAACTTCATAAATAATGGAATAAATATGTATTGTTTGTATAATCCATCAAATTTAAATATGTTAATTGTCAAATATAGATATAGTTTTTAAAGGTGTCGAAGAAAATTAAGGAATAAGTTCCAAAGTAAAAGAGAGATCAAATTCACCAAATCAGAAACACTTTAAACTCAATAGGCCAGTTAATTGTACTTGCAACAACCCAGTTACTTGTGATACACTCACAATTAATTCTCGTCAAGTGAGAAATGAACTATTTATCCCATAAACAATTCGATGAAATTTCCACAATACACAATAGTATGCACAACAGATGTAGGCCCCACTATTTTTCTTTTTAAAAAAATATTATGGGCAAAGAAACTTAAATTTTGTCAACAATTCTGAAGCGCTGAATCTCTCGGTAGTATTTCTAACCACAGCAGGACCCACAGGCAGGAAGAGAACCTGAAATTCAATAAAACATCATGTTTTGTAAAATGTTTTTACAGCTTTGCCTATTTCTAGAAAGTTTCAAAATGGATGTTGGGTTTCCAAAAAGCCTTCACAGGTTTAAGGCTACATCAGTTTCAAACTGTAACTTAAGCCAGAACAGTATCCAAAATACTGAGGAGAGATTTTTTTTAACCATTTATTTTGGCTGAGAATTTTTTATATTTGATGGCTTTAAGATGGGAAACAGGACAAGTGAAAATTTTGGTATTCAAGTAAATTGCTGCTTACTGTGGTCATTTGACCGAAGATCAGACAAAGTGCGCGGGCCGCGGGAACCACCGCCACCACCGCCGCCGCCATATGGGCCCCTTCCATTGCCACCTCCTGGACCCCCTCCAGGCCCACCACCCCATTTCTTACTAGCTCCTGAACCTTTCTTATACTCTTCTGATTTGTCCATCTAGAAGAAACAAAATTATTTCAATTCTCATATTCATCGGCAACACAGAACATTTTTGTAGATTAGAGTGCCAAATTACTCAAATGGAAGGGGTAGATCCACTAAATGTTGATTAGGGTGCCAAATTGCTATAACGAAGCCACACATGTTATCAAGTGATAAACTGATTTCCTTAAATAGTTACTATTTACCCGACTATTAACCTCATTCATATTGATCATGTAGCTATTGCAATAACCTGATAAATGTTGGGTGCTTGTTGCAGATTTGAAGAAAATATAGAAACCCAAATGTAATAATGTCACGTATCTGACTATTCTGACAGCTTCTAGATAAAGTTCCATATGTAAAATGGTCAGGTAGGAGAGGTCAAGAGCCATAAATAAGCATTTTCACTCGAATTATGTTCCTTTTTAATCTAAGAAACTGCAATGCCTATTCCTTCAAGAATAAATAAAACAAAAAAATCAATGCTTACTGAGAACATAGTGAGGAAGAAGAACTTGATGAAGTTATAAATACCCAGGAAAAAGTCAGATATTATGCTCAGCCGCCAGATTGATCTCTTCGATTTCATAACACCTGCGATAAAATAATACATGTAAAAGCCAAATTTGTGACAATTATAAGGATACAACAACAAAAACCAAGCCTTAAGTCCCAAACAAGTTGGGGTAGGCATAAAGAATCATTTTTTTCCATTTGCTTTACAAATGCATAAAGGAGGAGCTTTTTGGAGTTAAAAGAAATACTTCAAAATAAAAGATAAATAAATCTAAAATAAAATAATTCCATCTTAATACATTTTCAAACCAATATACAGTAGGCTGTTTGAATAGTAAGAAATGATTAGTATGAGAATGAATAATACAGTTTGAATTTTTTATTTTCTTTATTTTATGTCATCATATTTAAGCTCCATTATTATAAAAATATACAATGTCTAGACTCAGGTTTAAGATGTGGTTTGAGATTAATAAATCAAGCAGAATGAGCTCAGACTTTTGACTGCTGCAAATATATTTGTGAGATTTCTCCTCAATAATTGCACAAATTCAGCAAATAAGTAGATCTCTGGCACATATAAATAACTTTGAGAAATTTCTCATGATAGCAGTATAGAACGAATTTAGCAAGTAAACATAGTCCAGATTTGGTGGCCATTCTACTATCAAAAGATTCTAAGCACAGTTATTAATTATAATACAAAATAGTTCTGTATCCTTGATTTCCCACGCTTTTCCAGACGAATTAATAAGAAGCTCTCTCTTTAAGCCCTAAATTTCCTATCTATCCACGCTCCTTTTATCTCCTGTTCATAGATCCCTCCCAAGTTTTAACGAGTTATACAATTCACTGAAACAAAACGATAGGATCCCAGGAGATTGGTTAGATTTATGACAATTCTAAAAGATGAATTAAGCCTACAATTGATCCGATTGGCCTATCAATCTGCTAATTAGACCAAAACTCAACAAAAAAAGCTCAAATCAATAACGATTGCGAAAGAACAAGTGTCGAATTTCAGGTGCACAAAACAGGAATAATTAAAAAATTAACAGAAAACGTAAATGAAGGTCGTAGAAGTCTCGTACCTCTCTCGACATAAGCCATGATTTCACCTCTCAAAAGGGCTTTCCTTGGTTTACGAATTTGTGCTCTTGACCTGAGAAATAAAAACCAGTCGTAGACCTTCTTTATTTAATATTTAGTAACTAGGTTAGACTAATCTAGAATCCTTGCCTCTAAAATGAAGACTTATTAAAATTTGCCTTTTCTCCAAGAGGTAGGAGTAGGTCCGATGGGCATCGGACCTACATTTAGGTTCAATTAGCTCTAGGACCGTGCGATTAGCATCAAGATCTTTGCGCACGGAAATTGATACGACTTGCACGGATTTTTATGCAAATCACACGAATCTTGATGCAGATCGAATGGTCATCACACCCATCGAACCAAGGTAGGTCCGATGGGCATTGGACCTACTCTGATTCCTTTCTGCAATGCTACAATTCAAAATTGGACCGTCCTTTAAGCAGTAGTTGTGATCAATGAAAATTGAAAAGGAATGCCTAAGAGCGTGAAAATTTGCAACAAAAAAAAATATATATGGGCCGACTTCATTAAAAGTTTTAATCAAACTATACTAATTTATTAATCTAAGCATTATTTCTTTAATAACCGAAAAGAGTATATACAACTTTCAATTCATATATTTTGTGGAGGAGGGTTCAAATGCCTCCATTTTTCATGCCTCCACCATGTAAAACTTTAATAACTCAAAATTTAAAACTTAAAAGTTAAAATAAAACCGTTGGATATGATCTACATCATTTTATCTATGCATGTGTAAAAAATTATGACATTTCAATTTTGTTTTGGTTGTCATCAAGAGCTTGTAAAAAACGTACTAATGTGGATAATTTCTAGACGTTGATTTTTCAACTTATTGATTCACATAAAAATAAAATCAAAATGTGATAATTTTTTATGAGCACATAGATAAAATGATGTAGATCATATCCAACGGTTTTATTTTGACTTTTAAGTTTTAAATTTTGAGTTATTAAAGTTTTTAAAAATGGAGGCATGGTGGAGGCATGAAAAATGGAGGCATTTGAACCCTCCTCTATTTTGTGATACCTAAATTTTATTTGATATGAGAGGGATCACTTGACAATAATTATTTTGATAATTTGACAATATATTTTAAAAAAATTAACATGTAAATTGGACATATAAATATTCTAACAATCAAATTTTATACAACTTAATAATTATTTGAAAAGTATTAAGAAAAAATTAATATAAGATCATTGAATTTCAAGTCACTTAATGTTACACGTATCAAATCTTATCATATTTTTTCGAGATAAAGAATTTATCAATAACTTGTCAAATTTCCTTTTCATGTATCGATATCTTCTAATGTAAAAATAATCTTGAGATTTTTTTTCTATCAGAGTGTTGTTATTATATATGCCGACATGCAAATACAATTATTATTGAATTTTATATATTATGTTAAACAAATTTCGTCTTTACAAATTTAATTTTAAAAATTTAAAATATCCCTAGTTTACTTCACTTGTTTTAAAGATAATTTAATCTTTATATTTTATAATTTATTTCATTGTCAAAAATTAACAAACAAAGAAAATACAATAAGTAAATTAACTACTAATTTATTATGCGCTCCTTGTCAAACGATAGTAACAACATTAAGGACATTCCAGATGAAAAATTCTAGAGGTATTATTTTTGGATGATTCACGAAAGATCTATACTGGCGTAGAGAGCGTCCGTACTCGGTCGGGTCGGTGACACGCTTATTAGCCAATATTTGCCTGCCACGTCAGCAATTATTGTCATTTGTAAGCGTTTAGTCTCGCATTCGCTCTGAAACACCGTATTTGATTCCAATCTGACGAATTTTGCCTCTTGTGAATTTACTTTTTTGTTTCCGCGAAATTTCTCTTTTTAGTTACCATTTACTAAACAGATGATAAGATAATTATGTAATTCTTACAATATGTTATTTGACAAGTGGATGATACTTCCACAAGGCTGCTGAAAAATAGATGTACTAGAAATCTAAAATGCACGCAGGCGTTTTGGAAAAAAAAAGGAAGGGTAAATAAATACATTCTCTCATTTGTTCACGAAGGCCTTTTCTTGTTAGTAGATACATTCCAATTTGTTGCATTTAAATAGGAAGTACAAATCAGAGAATAATTAACAAAAAAAAAAAAAAGGTAAAACAAGAAGCCGCAAAAAACTACGTTGTGCATGCTATTCTAAAAAATAAGAAATAAAATAGCACAAAAGATTTTGACATGCACAATAATTTTTGTGACTCTAACCCACCTTCCGAAGATAAAATTCGAATTTCAAACTATAGTATCAACCGATTTATATACATAGAGCTGTAACTCATACTTTATAAAGTTGAATTTCACGTAGCAAGTAAGGTTTCTAAAATTTATAACATTTGACAAGAGTCATTGGATGATTGTTTTGTTCATTCATGTCTATCGTATTGCCCCAGCTTAATTTTTGCATAATTTACATCGTCTTCATCTTCTAGAGTTAATTTTTTGAAGGTAAGTGAGCAGATGCTCGCTTACAATTTCAATAATAATAAGAAAGTTATTTACAAATTCTTGAGTTAATTTTAGAGATGATTCTTCTTGTTTAGCACAAAATTAAAGCAATATGTAACAATAACCCGATCCTGCAATAAAACTAAATAAAATGCACCAAAATTGAGAAAATATGGTTGGTTTTGAGATCAACTTAATGGTCAAAGAATGTCAATTTCAACTTATCAAATAACCACACTAAAATAATTAATTCTAACCTGAAGCAATTATGCAAAAATAAAAATAATAAAGAAAGCAAATAAAATTTGACCAGGATTAAAAGGTAGTGAATTTTTCAAAACAAGAAAAAGACTAGCAGATTGTTTTTCAGTTTTGACTAAGTTTGAAACAGTATGTGCAAAAGGAAAACGTTGTATCGAATAAGTTGTAAAAAAACGAACTAACAATTCCAACATTTACTAACATAACTAGCTTATGCATCTAATTGGAATTGAAATACAAAAGTAGCATATTGGTTGCGACAAATTTCGAAACGATAATAATGTATTGTTGCAGCAATCAACAATTTGATTGGCCCATAATTTCAATTCAACTTTGCTGAACTAGATGCAACAAATAACCCATAATATAGCAAGTAAATAACAATGGGCAGCCCACATCAAATTGTAACTGTGCAAGGCAGTTTTAGAGCACTCATACAATTATGTTAGTAATATCATATTTGATTTGTATCAACCACAGTGACAAATAAACTATTCGGGTTCGGTTTGATGGGATCAAAAATTTGTGATTCAGAAATAATTCGGATAAAATTCAAAAATGATTCAAAATTATACGCATTGGAGATCTTAGTCCCACAATGGAGCAAAAAAAAAAATTTTTTTTTTTGGTAAAAATTCTTAAAATTCACGAATAATCCGCTATTCGATTCACCATCACAAAAAAAAAAACGAATTATTCACGAATAACTCGTGCATCTTGTAAGTTGTAACTATGGTATCAACTAAAGTTTTTGGACGTTCACTCTAATTAAATAACAAAGTAGAAATGATGTACACTGGATACTGGTACATTGCTTGTCATTTGTCAAAGAGTATACTTTCTTGGCATGCTGGAAATTCTTTTGGCTCACTATGGTTTCGATTTCCAACTCGAGTTATTATAACTCGAGTTATCAATGGAGAGGAATATACAGATTCACAATTTCTTAACAAAAAAATTAATCAAATTAATGTTCTACAAGAACTATGATTACAAAATGAATTAGGATTGAAAATGTAGCCTAATTCTGTTCCTCATGCTCTATAGGATAGCCAATGGCAGCAGGAACACCACCTGTTGTCGGCCTGAAAAATAAACTACATGTTAGATATTTCAAGCAAACTTTTCTTGCTTCAGTCCATAAATTTGATTGGGCCTATACATGGTCAGGCCAGTTGACAAGTGCTAATTAAATTTTTGACGAAGTTGAGGATGCCAAGCTCAATAGATCCGAACTACAGAAAAAATTGGTCAAATGCTCATTAACACATTCCAGGCTTGCTTGTACCATGCCATTGCAACCATACACCAATCAACTCCAGACTAAAGGCTCTAAATGCAAGTAGCAAACTTAAAGAGTTATAATAGAATAGATCATTTTGAGTTACAAAAGGAATGTTTGATAAATAGAACAATAGAATCAGAACATACAATCCAACAGAGACTTTAAAAGCATCATAGATGGTCCACTGTGCACCCGAGAGCGTCCCGATCATGATGATTCGAAGTGGAAGCCCACGCGTGAAAAGACCCCAAAACCCAAGGTTCCTCACAGCCTATTAATGTGAATATTTAAAAAAATATATATCAAATTTGTACAATAATATAAAACATGAAGTGATCTATATAGTAACAAAGGTTCTTAATTTTTTTTATTGAGGACAATGCATTGCAAATTTGCAGAAACACAGTCACAAGGACCTCAACTGGTAAGTAAAATTTGGGTAGATCCCAAAATTCAGGCTATTTTGGCCCCATCTGGTACCCTTCTTTACCTACTGAAAATCTGATAATGATCGATATCAATTTATCCCAATTTGTTAACAATTGTGAACCACCATCATTTTGTCATCCAACTTCCCTTATTCCATTCAAAGACCTAAAAACTACAAACAAGTCCAAACATTACAAAAAATATAATAGTAATATTAAAGAATTATATTGCAAATGCATGACTTAGAGATACCATACGTCTTGGATGGTGGCACCATTTCTGCTATTGAGAAATGAGACGAGGTTGTCGGCAGGATGCGAGACAACCCCACAGAGGATGCCTGCAAGATATCCACCCGCAAAACTGATCGCCAGCTGGACAGGCTTGCTGCACTGGTCCTTTGGTTTGGGCACCACATGCTTGTATATTGCCTCCACTATCGCCTCAAAAGAGGCGAACTTCATCATAGTATCTGCAAATTTTCATATTACTAACGTTGTCACTTGCCAAATGCGATTGTTAGGCTTATCATACAAAGATATATTATTTTGACATTAAAAAAAGTAAAAAATTAAGTTAATTCGATAGAATGACAAATTAGATATTGATAAAACACAAATCTTTGGATTTCAGCAAGCTTATTCTTACAAGTATTCTTAGGATCTTAATATCTAGAAACTAGTTCCTCACCCAAATGACAAACTGATGAAATTAATTAATTACCACATCATAACATAATTTAAAGAAATTTTAGTACATAGTACCAAAGAAGAATCAATATGGGAAAATTTGGTATAAAAGGGGAAGGACACCGAATTCAACTCGTAAGTGAAATAATCAAGGTCTAGCATATACCAATAAACTAGTATTTAACTTGGCCATTAGTGAATCATGAGTCTTAATGAGTTCTGATTTTTATTGCATTTAGTTCAAGTCTTTAAATGTTTAACATGAACTTGTGACTAGAAAAGGTGGGGTTTTAAGCAGAATTTTAATAAAGCAAACAACCAGGATATAGGTGATTTAAACTTTCTACTGATGGGAGAAACTGAGGCAAAATTCAGATGCCCTTTTCTTTGTGTTCTCTCAAACCTTCCATTGAAGTCAAGCACACAAAACAAATGACCAATTAAGTTGTAATTGTTTACAATAAATAATAACTGTACAAAAAAACCAAGTAAACCCCGGTGGCAAACTACCAGATCTAGTATTCATGAACCCTATTGAGCTTATATAGTAGCGACTCTATAATTTTTGACGATATAGACCCTAACATTACTGATTTTGAAAAATAGACTCAACAGTACAGTCTGAATATTAGAGGGCACCATACAAACAAAGGGAACAACAAGCACGCAACAAGTTTAACTTGTAATAATGACAAAACCAACGCAAGATTCGATTCTCTCTCGTTACTTTCTCTCAAAAAGTATACAGAAGTTCAGCACACAGAAAAAGCCAATGTTGTGACTATATACACTAATACCTGGGAAGAAACAAAAAAACTAATTGTTACGGTGCTCTTCTAGATTTAGAGTGCCAAATTCTGACGAGCTTATATCATAATTATATGATTGTAAACTACCTTCCAATATCTTGAGGACAAATTTTATAACAAAACTAAGGAGTCAAAACAACGATAAAGGGGATTGGCACCACATACCTCATGTGACAACAAATTAGCTAAAACATCCACTCCACCAAGAGCTACTGATGTTGAATTCCAAGACTCAACATTTACATACACTAAGCTGCACCTCACCTAAAAGGCTTGAGAGTTATGGCAACCCTCTCACTTTCAAAAAGTTTTCTCTTCTGAGGAGGGTCCTCTTCCCCAGAACTTGACACAACAGAAACCTTTCTAACACTTTATTTGTAAGAGGCGAGGATCAATCATAACCTTTGATCAAGATATGTGATGCGTGTTACTTTTCAGAACTAACAAAAATCCAATTACTCTGAAGGTTAAGAAAACATGGTTTTGGCAAACTGCCTAAGCACCGATTGTTTAGTTACTTTATGCTCATGCTCATTTCTTGCACTGAAAACAATTTTGGGGCAAAGGCTGTATAAGCTAACTAATCTAGGGATTCTGGGCCATGCACTACAAAAACAATTCTGTGGGCCAGGCTGCATATAAGCCAACCAAGCCATAGTAGTATCTAACTATAGAAAGGAAAGCGAGCAATGTGAAAACAAGAAATAGGTGGATGCTTGGGTGGTTTACCAAAACTGCAAGTTCAAGACCTCCAAAGCCCGTGGTTTCATCAATTTTTAAATGCCACACCAATCTGTTGTCTCTATCAAACAATTGTGATAGTTGTCCTCTTCCTACGAAGAAGGTACTTAGGTGGTTTTTAGTGCATCAGCCTAAAGAGAAAGTCCTAGCAACAGAAAATTAATGTATCACAAAACCAAGAAGTGGTCAAGTCTTGTAGGCTTTTTTAGAGTTAGGGAGGCTTGAGAATTGAGAAAAATTAAGATTTCAAAATGGTGCATTTGAAATCTCTTTATTGAAGTTTGGCTCATCTGTTGTCTTCCAAAGGTAGGTAAGACAAATTAATTAGATCCTATTTTATTTGTGAGTGGTTTATCCTTTACAGTTTTATGTATTAAAGTTATAGGGTTATATCTGAAGATTGTACTGTCAATAAGTTAAGATTTTCATTTGCAAACAGGTTTCCAATTATTACCAGAGAAAAGACCTTTTCTTTATTGTACGACTAAGTGTATATATCACTATAAGTTTCAAGAACACTTATAAGTACCCATAAACATGATCGTTATACTCACTGTTGAATGAAGTCCCATGAACAGTTCTGTGGAACCGTTGTAAAGTTTTCTCATCAATGAGAATGGATACACTTGTTGAGAAAACTTATGACATACAGTGTAAGAGAAGCTCCTAAATGGCCTAAAAAAAGTAGCGAGCGGCTGAGCGCAGTCTCATATACATAAATAGCAATGAAACTGCATTTGGTGTTGGTTAGTTAGAAAAAAATGATTTTTCATCAAGTGGTACCTAGATGAATACCAAACAACTCATCAACAGTGCAAATAAATTCTGCATTTAATCAAGAATTGAAAATGTTGCACTTATGTACTTGTCAGCCTCTTACAAGATTTAAAAAAAAAAAATGTTGCACTTACAAGGAATTTGACGACCCCAGAGAGGAACAAGCCCCTTGTACAGCCTACAATAGAACAGGTGACCAAGCAATAAGTACAAATGTACCCATTTATGATATATACAGTGCAAAGAGAATAACACCTAGGCTTTTCCATAAAAAAAAATAATACTAACAAAATAATCACAAATGCTTATTTTCAGATTTTAGCAACTGTCGATTTCCCGTATATGTAGCATCAGAAGCACAAAAAATGGTAATTCTTGACTTTAAGGTTCTCTCTCTCACTGTGGCAGAAACTTTTTATCAGCCAAAAGGGGGAAAAATTAACAGAGATCAAAATTAACCAAAAGTCACAACCATAGATCAAAATTAACCAAAGTCAACCGTCCTGTTTTTGAATTCTGTAAAATGCACTTATCTTTTCAGTTTATAAAATAATACCGGAACTAGTCTCACCAAAAGAATGTCAAAGCTTACAAAACGTTCATACACCAAAGCACCATCAGACTTGATGGTAACATTGAATTCTGTAGAATGTACTGGCAATGGCCACAAGAAGAAAAGAGAAAAAAGAACACAGCTTACAAAGTACTCATACCCCAAAACACCATCAGACTTGATGAACTTGGGAAGCCCGTCACAGAGACCCATTGCAAATCCGGGTTGTGTCTGGACCCGGATCTTGATAGCTTCCATAGGGCAGAGCATCACATCAGCAAACATCTCGGCAGAAGCAGACGCTGCCAGGTAGATAACACTCTGGTGGCCATGTTTTACCGTGTCAAAATACAGTTTCTTGAAGAATTCGTAAAGGCCAAATTTGCAAGCGCCTTGGGTGCTGTACCCAACTAGGGTAGGGACCCAGCCTTTAAAGAAACTGTTAAAGCCTTGTTCTCTTAGTAGAATGACAAAGCCTGACATGATGTTGTTGTATTTTACAGGATCTATCTGTAAGAAGATCAGTTCGGTTAGAAAAGAACCATTCTAAAATGGCCTGGGTGAATCCTACAGCAAATTTTCATCCCTGTTTCTTTTCCATTCTTTCAACTTTGCTAATGTTTTAAGTGTTTAACAGGGACACAAAGAGTAAATAATCAAAGAATACGACTTTAATGGAGGTAAAACTAGTAGCACTTACCGGTTGCACCAAATCCTTCTATTGACAAGATACTCTCTTCCAGTACACACATTGATTGCTTGTTCTTTCAAGTATAGTTTGATTTCTTAATTTGGCAACCATTAGGCCAAATGAACCAGCTTCAAATAAAAAGGGCAATTTGCTTTACGCCTTACCATTACAAATTCCCTTAAGTAAGATAAAGCGCGCTATTTAAAATTATATTGACATTCAAGAAATATCAAGTAACAACCTTCAAAAAAGAAATATCAAGTAACAAGCCGGTGCTCCATTCGAGGGCTAATTTTCAGATAACTTCACTTTCCTTTATTTTGGTGCAAAACTTTTCCAAATTTAATAAACAAGAAATACAAAATAGGCAATGTGGAAAGATAAAATGCCATACAAAATATTAGAAAACTTACTTGCATGTTGCACTTGACCAGGTCGAGAGGAGTGATCGCCATGTGCGAGAGCCCGCAGCTCAACATACCGCCAACCGTACACGCCACATAGAAGAGCGGCGAGTGCATCTCGATCTTTCCTTTTTCTCTCTGCTTGGCCTCGACACAGACACTCTCCAGCTCAGGTCTCCTCTTGAAAAACTTATCTACGGCCAGAAAGAGGGGCTTGAAAGGGTCGTCGTTGCGGTGACTGCTGGAGCTTGGGGAAGACATTGCCATTGGAGTTGGAGAAAAGAGGAGAGATCGGGATTGAGATTTGTTTTACTTTGCTTATGGTCGGGGAAGGGGTACTAGTAAGGGGGAATGGAAAGAGAGCTTTCGTGTGTGAGGGACACATGGAGGCCGAAGAGGCGGAGGGTGGAAAAGAAAGCGTTACTGCATTGGGGGTTTGGGCTTTGTCTTCTCCTCCCATGTTTCGGTGTTAGCTTTCGCCTTTTTTGGTGCTGCCTAGTGAATTCGTATCCTCTGCATTAACTCAAAAGGTAATCTTTTGAGTTGAATCTAGACCGTCCGATCTATTTTAAGATTCGCGCAAATTAGATCTGCACTAATATTAAAGGGCCCCTATGTTATAGGCACGAACCGGATTGGCTCCGTTTCAAATCAAACGGTTGAAATTCATTAACTCAAAAGATTTCCTTTTGAGTTAATGCAGAGGATACGGATCCCTGCCTAGTGGCTGTGTGAGTCTGTGACTGTGTCTTTTGCTTCGAATCCTCGGGTAGGGAGAATTCAGGAAACGGCTAGGTGAGATCTCTGTAAAAAGTTTTGCTTTACAACAAAATGATACGGACTTACGGTTACAGAGCGGACGGAGCTGATGAGCGCTTGCCATAGAGGTCCCGAGACTCCCGAGTCTCGACTCACGACCGTCAAGCTGGACAATTTTTATTTTTATTTTTAAATTAAAAAAAATAAAATTATCAGAAATAAGATAGATTATTTTTTTCGATTCCATAGATGAAACCGAACCAATAATTCGGTTCTTTTAAAATATTTTCTAGTTGAATCAATAGTTCGGTCTCAACAGTTGCAGTGTGTCATGACTACATAAAGTACGATAATTGTTGAAACTGAATTATTGATTTGGTTTCAGAGGCGGATCCAGTAAGGCCCTGGATTTTGAAATTAAGTAGAACATATGGGTCCAGTTCTTTCTTTCTCTCCCTGAAAATTGTTTTGCCCTTCTCTGAACCCAGAAAGTCCAAAATCTTCTTCCTGCGCAAGAAAAAAAAATTAATGGGCCTTGATTCTCTGACTCTGAAGAACCAAGTATTTAAAAAAATTATCATTTACCATACAAGGGTCCTGGGCCTTGGCGCTGTTAAGTGTAGTTCTCTTTTTTATCCAAAGTAGGTTTGCTATGATTCAAGTTTTCATGCAAGCAAGAAAAATCCAAAACTAACGTATATTTAATTTAGTATTTGCGTGATAAAAAAAAGAAAATAACTTAACTCACTTGAAAATCAACCAATTTGATTTAGTATGCTGACCTCGAACTTATTATAGCACCACGAGCTAGCTTTCTGTCCTTGCCTATTCACATCAACCAACTAGTCTTAGCAGAACATAAGACTGATAGTAGCGGTTACTACTTTCATGCGTTATTTGAACTGACACCAGGACTTCTATGGAAGAAGCCAATTGCCACTGGCATGACTCATATATTTAATTTAGTCATATTTTTAATTGATTGAACCTTTTTTATTTTAGTTTTTGTTTTTCACTAAAAAAAAAATAGTACATGCATAAAAATCACTGTTTTTTATGATCCGGAATAGTTCAAAAAGAGCGGTTTTCTACCTATCTAAAAAAAAAGTAAAAAATTTCCTAAAAATGTAAAATTTGATCTCCAAACACATTCGAATATGGATATTTTGTTGAGCGGTTCGGATCGACTGTTTGATCTTTGAAAACGGAGATATGAGCGTGAAGTAAAACATGATCTTTACTTCGCAACTCACCATAGCCCATCTCTCTCTCTCTATATATATATATATATTAAAATCTAATAAAATTGCTTTCTACTTGGAAGTTGGAACTATAATTTTCTCTAATGTATCATTAATTGATGATTAAGGGTCTCCTTGTAAGTTGAACTCATGTACTTGAACAAAAATAAAAATAACAAGTTAAGAAAGAATCTAACTGTACTAAATAGATATTTCATCTTTCCAATTTAAGTACTAATAAAGATTTTTTTTGACTAATAAGTAAAACTAGGAAGTTTCAACAAGTATATTTCTTTTTCTTTAATAATTAGACCAACAGCAACTAGTTCTACTTTCTAATAATTGGCCAAGAAATATTTGACTCAAGATGCCATCTAATAAAGTAAAACTGATAATTATTCAAAGAATATTGATTGGTTGTACCATATGTTTACCTGACTTGTTAATTTGTTCAATACCAAAAAAGATAAAATGAGCAGAGCAACAATTTTTTTTTATATCTTCCATAAATTAAAAAAAAATCCAGAAATCTTGGCGGTTTGCTAGGAAAATGCTTCCACTTAATCTTTTATCTTCCTCTTTTGTTGGGTTTGAATGAGTTGTGAGTGAGAGGAGAAAGAAAACAAGTCTATACAGTGTTTGGGCCATTTTTCTAGCAAACCACCAGGATTCCTAGCGGTTTAGTAAATCCAGCACAGCCAGGATTCTGACAGTTTGGGGCAATTTAAAAAAAAAAAAAATTAAGGGCATGTTTGGAATTTTTTAATTTATGGAGGATATATAAAAAATAATATTGGGTTTCTTTCAAAATAAATATATAAAAAATAAATAATCTCGTCCTTTACAGATTCAACATTAAACAAATAAGGGTACAACAATGATTCCTAACAAAATTTCTTCACAAAACTACTGCTTTCAAATCCAAAACACTAACCATTCCATGAGTAACCTGTGTTTCTTTTGCAAATTAAAGATTTCATCTTCTCTCCTGGATTTTGTGTTTTTCACCTTTAACTCGATGAGTTATGTGACATTTTGCGTATATTAAAGGTCACGATCTCGCCATTTCCAAGCCTCAATGAAACTCGTTTTTGCAATCTTCCACATAAATCCTATTTTAAATATGTAGAGTAAATTTCTTCACTGACAAAAATGAAAGGGAGATAAATAGGTTTTCTACTTGACTGATCACTGATGCCATACCAGAAATCCGTACAAGTTTAACCTAGGGATGTTAATGGGTACAAAATGGGTCGGGTGGAAGCATTTTCATCCCCTTATCCATTAAGTTAACGAAAAAAAAAGTTTACCCTTACCCGTACCTGATAAAAGGGGTATTGGGTTGAGTAAACGGACAAAAGGGTGCCTTTAAATAGATATATATATGGGTCATGAATAAAACTATATCATATCATGCATTCATTTTTAATAATTACCGTATAGGGTAACTGGTACAAAATAGTCTGTACCTGTACCTGTACCCTTACCTGTCTAATCGAATATGACATGGGTCGGGTAAATGGATAAAAGGGTACCATTGACACCCCTAATAAACCCTAATAATAAAGGTGAGTCCATGATTTTAGTTTTGTTATTATCAAATTTGGGTGCAAATGAATATATTACCTGGTTTAAATCTCCATCTAAATCTTCAAAAGCCTTCTCTGCTTCCTTTGCATTTCTAAATTCTACTAATGTAGCATATACATTACCACTACCACTTACTCGTATATCCTCCTGTTTATTTAATTAGCAAGAAAAGGAAAGAAATCAAATAAAGAAATGAATTTTACACAATTGCATTTCAAACAAAATGTTAGAGATATTAAATAAGACAAAGGGAAGTGAATCATTTACATCAACATTTGGTTTTCCGGGTAGAAATCTACTCAATTCTTCGCAAGACACCTTGACTGGTACCTTATGCACCTTAAGCTTTGCCAAGTCAGATTCTGACACCTGATTATCACATCATATCAGGTATAAAATTGTTTTGTCAGATATCAGGTATTATATCATAACCTATGTTTTATCTCACTATAGTAAATCGATCAGAAGAAATAAATCTAACATAATAGAACTATAATAGTAAAAAGGGAGAATTTTATGTATACCCCTCAAAAGGACGAAACATTTCTCTTAAACATGCTTACATATTTTTTATTCATTTAAAAAAGGGTAAAATGGGTACTTTGTAAATTTAAAATGAGTTTTAATAGAAAAGTCAATAAATTGGGTAAATTTGTGAGTTTTTTAAATTTAGAAGGGTAAATATATATTATGAAAATTTAGAGGGGAAATACGTAATTTCAAGGTTTTTGAGGGGTATAAATGAAATTCCCTTGTAGTAAAAATACTGTAACTTACATAGGCAACTTTAATTGGTTGGTTGAAACCATGTTTGAGTTTTGCAAGAACAATTTCCATTGCTGCTTTTGCATCATTTAAGCAGTCATGTGTTTCACCTTCTTTTCTCACTGCTCTACTCAACACAGCCTGCCAAATTATAACAATACCAAAACAAACGGAATAAAAAACTGATGAATATGCTTTCCAAATTCCCAAAATGCCTTCATGTTGGGGGGGGGGGGGGGGGGGGGGGGGGGGGGGGGGGGTGTTGAAATATGTACCTTGCACAAATTATTCAAAGAAGGAGATACTCCAGGTGGTAAATCAGCATGTTTAAAAATACATGTCGTGTCAATTACCAATGGGTAATCGATTTTCAGAGCTGCATGAAGGGACCCACCCAATAAAGAACCGTCAGAACCAACACTACTTAATTGAAATATAATAAATATGTAAGAGTTAAAGCAATTTGTTTGTTCATTTTTACCTCGTAAATCAAAAAACAAACTATGGCCTATTAATATAGTCCCCTTCTTCAAGATCTTTCTCAATGATTTCTGAGCAAAAAAAAAAAAAAAATTCCAATTATGAACAAAATATACAGTAATGTTAAATGCTTAGGATAACTATATAAAATGTAAACAATGGCAAATTAATACCTGTATTTTAGCTAATGTGCATGTTACTCCATCCAAATCTTCAGCTGACATACCTGTTATGTGTGTTCGGTAGTCTTTAATCGGCTTACCAGGGCATATAAGTTTATCTATCAGTACCTATAAAAAAACAAAATCTCCTTCTAAATTATTTAACCACAGATAGATAAATGATCAATGTATTGAGAGAGAGAGAGAGAGAGAGAGAGAGAGGTTCATACCATCAAATTTTGGTCTACAGCACAAACTCGTACAGGTGCTTCAGTACCATCTTCACAAAGAACCATCTCACAATCAATAGCAACAATGGATTTTGATTCTATTATATTAGATACTGAACCTACTTTCATCACCTTCCAATCCTAAGGAAATAAGAATTGCTGGTATTAGATAATAAGAATTTATGAATTAATAAATAGCACATTTTTTTGGAAGGAAAAGATATAAAATGAGAGAGCAACAGAAGAAACCTCACTATAAGACGGGAAGTCATAATTTCTTCTATAATCTGGGTACTCTGCTGTCAAACGGGCCAACCTCTGCTTATTTAAAAGAGATTTTTTTCAATAAACATGTAAAAATCTAAATCATGCCATATTTTATTTGAACAGATTCTTATTTTGACCGAACATAAATTTTCATTTCACAATTCCATATGTAGGAATAATCAACCTACATTAGAAATTAGGAAGGACCAGGACATTGCTATTCCTCCTATTTTTCTCTGATGCCAGCATTGGACCAGATAAAAAACAAAGCAAAATTTTACTGATCTAATACCAACATGCACCAGATGTGCCTATGTATACTCAAAACTTTCAACATTACGTATTTCCCCCTCTAAAATCATAAATCATATTTTTTTATTATGATATTATGAATTTTAGATGGGGAAATACGTAATTTCGAAAGTTTTGAGGGGTATACATGAAATTCCCCCTATTTTTTTGTAAGATTGCTGATGTCAAAAGGAAAAAAAATAGGGAACATTGTTCCTGTCCCTCCTATTTATCAAAATATGGCTTATAAATTCTAAATGAAATTTGGAATCAAATAGGGTTAAATAAAAAAAAGGAGCATAGCAGTACTGGTCATACATACCAATCGGTTCTGGTACTAAGATACAATTTACTTACCAGTTCAGAGGACTCTGATTCCGGAAATTTTCTGATATGCTCCTCTAAAGCCACAAGCCGAGTGTGTCTTTTCCTCATTTTATCAAAATACTATACAAGCACATGACAAGGAAATATGTTTTAATCCAGTACAAAATTACTAAAAAGGTCCCTATGGAACCGCCTTTAAATTATCAGAATTATAGATGAAAAATACCTTTTGGAGATGGGAAGAAAAGGTACTGAGAAAAGCTGTAAGAGTTTTCTCGTCTCTTTTTGCGGGGTCAGATAGGCTACTACCGAGTTTTTTATCGTGACCTGTCAGAAATTCTTTCCAATTTCCTTTACAACCCTTTAGACCCCGCCTTTGGGTCTTCCTTACAATCTCTGCCATGGCCTGATATTGATAAAATATATATATATAAAAAAAAAGATTCAAGTAAACATCGTTAAATTAAACAAATGAAACCCCATAACCCTAATTTATTCTAACAGTTGGGCATCAAATAGTTCAAACTTGCTTTGCTATTAGAAACAGGACGTGTAATTTCAATAATGGTGAATATAAGATGTAGTTACAATCGAAAGGAAATATTCTTTTAACCTCCTTTTCAAATAAGCAGGGATCATGAGAAATTTTAAGCTTCTTTGAATTATCTTTTATCTCTTCTTTGACTTCATTTGCATCCTCCCGTAGCCTTTTTGTCACCAATTTACCTACTGAGACTTTCACAACCTCTCCATTCTCCCGTCTGAATGCAACTACCTTTTGCTGCCTCCCAAAATTATCCTTTTAAAAAAAAAAAAAAGCAGTTGTGCTGAATAAGTATATATGTGTGTGTGTGTGTGTATAGCATAAACCATAACCCAAATAATATATTTCCGTACCTGGGAGATCATGCCATTTAATGCTTCATATGCACCTTCTGCTTCTTTTGAATTTTTAAATTTCGCAAATGTAGAATACAAACCACCTTTTACTTTTATACGGTCCTGACAAAGTAAAAGGCTAGAGTTAAAAACAAGGTAAAAAACGATCAACTACTTGGTTTGTTGTGAGAGAGTGGTTATTATAATAGGAATAAAAACTTACATGAATTTCAGGAGTTCCTGGAAATATGCGAGTTAACTCTAGGTAAGGCACGGCAACTGGTACACGATGTACCAGTAGGTCCTTAGAGCTCAAGTCAGGCAATGCCTGAGCATTTATTAAGAGCAATGGTGAAGATCTCAAAAAGGAAAAGGAAAATTAAATAACAATGCATGAAGAGTGACGGTGTGGTACTATAAATCAATATCTCTGTTTTCAAAATCCAAAGAGTCGATCTGAACCGTTCAACAATATCTCCATATGAAAATGTACTTGCAGACTAAACTTTATATTTTTTTTGAATTTTTTTACTATTTTTTTAGATATGTAGAAAATCATTACTTTTGAATGGTCTAAAATCTTTAGATCAAGTGATTTTCTACCTATCTAAAAATATACTATGAAAATTCTAAAAATAGTGAACTTTGATTTACAAGTACATTTTTATATGGTGATTATGCTGAACGGTTCAGATCGTTTGGACTTTAAAAATGAAGATATTGATCCATAGTATGGACCAATCTGCGCTATGCATAGTACCATAGCCTCACTCATGCATGAATACTTTTGTTACCATTTGGTAAGAGCATAAACAAGTTGTATCCCAGTTATAAGAGAACGGTACCGAGACTTTTGAGTGGTCACTTGTAGAATCAGACGAAAGATTAATGGGATGATCAAAACCACGTTCTAGTTTAGCATGAATGAGTCTCATTGCGGCTTTTGCTTCTTCTAAACAGTTGCGTGATACCACTTCTCCCAAAACCACCTACCAGAGAATATAATAAAAATGAGCAAAAGAAGTCTGGTATTAAGAATTAAGATAATAGAAGGGTTATTTTGCAATTTTGCAAAAGAGAGAAGGATGGGAATTGATATATACCGAGCCTAAGTTGTTCAACGAAGGTGCAAGTCCAGTTGCTAAATTAGCATAACTAAATATGCTAGCTGTGTCAACTACCAATGAATAATCGATTTTCAAAGCTGCATTAAATCAATAAAAATATATTTTAATCAAGAAAAAATAAGCTAAATTTACCTTGAATTTTCTTATTAACCAATTGGATTACTTCATCAATGGCATAAATTTTGAGGCCAAATTTATCACCATTTAACGAACAAATTTACCATTAACAGTTCAACTATGCCATCATTATAATTTTCTCAAAACATCTAAGGTATTAGCAGCAAATATTACAGAAAACTGTATCTTGTTCCAAAAAGTAAAAGAACAATGATGTTACAGTAAATTGTTGCAATTATTACCTTGCAAATCATTGAATAGTCCATGCCCGATTAAAATGGGGCCCTTCTTCAAAATCTTTTTCAAGGATTTCTGTGCAGGAGTAACAAAAAATGAAATAAAATAAAAGGTATATTTATCTTGTGATGAACAAAAACAAAAGAACATCACTTCTAAATGAATTCAGAAGCTCAACTTGATCACTGTATCTTCCTTTTGTTGTGGACTTTATTAAATAGTGTGGGGGAATTTCATGTATACCCCTCAAAAACTTCGAAATTACATGTCCCCCCTCTAACTTCATAATATCATATTTACCCTTGTAAATTTCAAAAACTCACAAAAGTAGAAATGAATTATTTGCCTTCGGAAACCGACTATTACAAGATTGAATTTTTTCTTAAACAGGCTACATATTTTTAAATTTTTTTTAAAAAGGGTAAAATGGGTACTTTATGGACAAAGGATAGTTTTATCTTCTGGTTTGGAGAAGAAGATCTGGTACTGACTGTTCCAACAAAAATTTTACTAAGAAAAACAAATATTGTGTACCTGTACATTAGTTAATGAGCATGTAACTCCATCCAAGTCTTCAGCAGAAATACCAGTAATGGCAGTTCTGTAGTTTTTAACAGATTTACTAGGGTTTACTAGTCTATCCATTATAACCTACAAAAATAACAGTCAGATTAAGAGTTTTGAACCATGTATAAACAGTATATGAAAATAATTTTATAGTTAAATAAAACTACAGACCTCCAACTTTTGATCAACAGCACAAACCCGTACCAGTGCTTCGGTACCATCTATACAAAGTACTGTTTCACAACGAATAGCAATCATGGATTTTGAGTCCATTTTTTCAGGTACTTTTCCTAGTGTTATGAATTCCCACCCCTACACATAACATACAAAGGAAGTACATTTATTAGCAACAAAATTAACATTTTGTCTCAAGTATAGAATACAAAAAATGAAAATTGAAATAAAAAAAGCCAGTGAACAATCAATAGAGAGAGAGAGAGAGAGAGAGGAACCTCCTTATAGGATGGAAAAACATAATTCCTTGTGTACTCTCGGTGCTCTGCTGTTAAACGGACCAACCTCTACATTTACAAAGTAAATTTTCATTGAAAAATATAAGTGTAAAAATAGCACTTTTAGCTAAATCTAAATAGAAAAAATAAAAACCGACTTAGACCTGACACTTCTAGTTACAAAGAGAAATTGTCCTCATAGTTTTGCTATAAACCAATGTCACCTCAAATTTTGGTCCTATATGTACCAGTACCAGTACCAGTTTGCTATAAACCCATACGTCACCCAATTGTTGGTTTTATATTGTTTGGTTTTATACGTACCAATTTTAATACGTACCAGTACCAGGCTATGCAATACTGGGTTTTTTGGCTGACCCTAAGGTAGAAGCAGATGAAGAAAATACAAATAACTATCAAAATATTAATTGTTACCATCTGGGGAGGCTCCAAATTGGTTGACTTGTTAAAGTTATATCTTTTTATCATCTTCTCAAAATACTACAAAAAAAAAAAAAAAACAGTGAAGGGAAAAGAAGGGAAATTGGTGGTTATATAACACAAAAATTAGCAGATAGAAAAATAACTAACTAACTACCTTTCGAAAATTTGAAGGAAAGGTATGGAAATTACCAGAAATACCAGAAAAACACCTAGTTTCGGAAAATTAGACATAAATGCATTTTGCCAGTTGACAAAGCCGTGGACGTATGGTATTAACCCCTTAAGAAAACCCAACTTCAAAAACAAGAGATTTATACAACTAACTACCTTTCTCAAATTTGAAGGGAAGGTAAGGACAAAGGAAAGTAAGAAATCCTTGGGTTTTCTAGCAGGGTCACCTATGGTATTTCCCAGTTTCTTGTCATGGCGCGCCAAATAATCCTTCCAACCTCCTTCGACGCCTTTCAAATTTTGCTTTTGAGAGAACCTCACAATGTCTACTAGAACCTCTTTGTCGGCACCGTTTAGGAGCTTCCCCATTCCGAGTTTTTGGGTTGTTGGTGGCGGAGGCGGAAGGGTTTAGAAGAGACGGCTGAGACCTGAGAGTATTTGATTTTATTAAAACGAATTCGGATCCCCTAAATTAATTTAACAGAGCAATGTTGCCTTCACGCAGCGCACGGACTATAGAATTAAAAGAACGCTGCATATGGTGATGCGCTGCATAAAGCTAAAATTATTCTGTTAATATATTTACTCAAATAACCCAATTTTTTAGTTTAGATTTAAACCGTCTAATCTGTTTCAGCACGAATATTAAAGGATCCTAATTTTGATCGGACGGACTATAGAATCACGGGTAAATAACGGGTTTTGCCTTCCCGCAGCGCACGGACTATAGAATTAAAAAGACGCCGAATATGAATCATGCGCTGCTTGAAGTAAAAATTACTCTGTTAATATATTTACTCGAATAACCCAAATTTGTGGATTTTGAAGAATATGGACGGTCAGATCTGTTTCTGCACGAATATTAAAGGGCTGGATTCTTATCAGACGGTCTGGATCTAAATGCAAAATTTGAGGTACTTCAGAAGATGGATCCTCCGGAATCATTTTGATATGTGTAAGCTGGATACTGACATGTGGGCCCCGATGGTCAGGTGACTTCTTCGGGTTGTAAAGTTTAAATAGTTAAATATGATCTTTATATAAAAAAGTATTTGGAGATCAAATTTTATATTTTTTTTAGAATTATTTTTACTAACTTTTATATAGGTACAAAATATTTGTTTTTGGATGGTCTAGAAATTTAAATTAGATGATTTTATAACTATCTAAAAAATAATAAAAAATTTGGTTAGCAAGTACATTTTCATATAAAAATCATGTTGAGTGGCTCACATCAATTATTTGAATTTTGAAAACAAAAATATGAGTCTATAATATGAATCGCTCCGTAATATGCATGTTACCATAGCCTCACCTTCTTTTTTCTTTTCTTTTTTCCATTTTATCAATGATTAATCTTGTTTTGAAATATCCATACCTACACTATTTTGTGTCTAAAGTCTAAACTCATCCTTCCAACGCCATAATCTCCAGTAGTTATTTTCTTTTTTTCAACCTTCTTCTCACCATTAAACTGCTATCAAGGACTAAATCCTTGAATGCAATGATTCTTTGGTTATATTAGTGCGTCAACTTTTGTGAGATAGTAGACTGTGGAGTAGGTCCGATGCCTAGGTGCAATGGGCTCCAGGACCGTCCGATCAGCTTTAAGATCCGTACACTCTTAAAATGATGCAATTTACAATTTGAACTTGTAAAATTTGAAATGATAAAGGTTCAGGGGACCAAATGTTCATCCTATACATGATTAAATCACTTTTTAAGATAATTATCCAAGCAATTGTTTGATTGACAAATTAAAAAGTTGCTGATAGCTAGTTGTGAATCTCTATTGATATTTTTGGACATATTGTTATTCGAGTGAGGTTATGGTAATATACATATTATGGATCGAATCGTGCTATAAATTATTATATCTATTTTCAAAATTCAACTAGCTAGTCGATTCGAACCATTAGACATGATATCCATATGAAAATGTTACCGAGACCAAATTTTATAATTTTTTTTACTGTTTATAAAAGATTGATAGAAAATCACTACTTTCGAAGAGTCCATAATTATTAGATCAACTGATTTTCTATTTATCCAAAAGGAAAATAAAATAATTCTATAAAATGTAAAATTTGATCCACAAATACATTTTCATATGATTTTCTTTTTTCAAATTCTAATAGTTCTTCATTTATATTTGATAAATTATGTTTAAATGTATGGATCGCATTGTCTTATCTCCCAAATTAAAAGTAGAATTTAATATTTGCGTCTGGATTTGACTCACTTGATTTGATTTATTTTGATATCTGGTATTGGGTTGTGACTAAGCCAGTCCATTTAATTTTGACATATCTATTTGCATCGCAAATGCAAATTATTATTATTATTAAAATTAATTTTTACTCATTTTGTGGATGTTGGATTTGGTATTAATATGAATCAAATTTTTGTGGATTTGATATTAAAATTGATTATAGAAGCTTATTATTATAATTGATGTTTTTCTTGTTAAAAAAACTTTGCAGGTATATGACATACCATTTATGCCTAGATGATTATGAATTGCAGGCTATGCAAGTCGGACAGTTCAATGTATAACTAGTTTTTTTTTTTATCTTTACTATGATTTTAAAAAAGGATAAAGAATTACATATAGTAGTAATTTAAAATAATAGTAAGATTTTGATCTATTTAAAAAATTTCCACCATTTTAAAATAATTTTTGGTCTCTTTCCTCTCCAATTTGACCTCTTCACACTATCTGCATGAATATTCACATTCACACTATCTACATGAATATTCACATCCTAATAACATGTTAAATAACATTATTCACATGAATTAATGCATGCTGATGGCGCACTATTCAACTCTCTCTCTCTCTCTTTCTGTATATATATATATATATATTTCAATATTGGTTTGAATGATGTGTATAATTTACAATAATTTTGTGTTAACTCATTTTGATAAACGCATGCATCAATTATGGCTATCCAATATTTGAGCAACAAAGCTCATCTTAGGATTTTGGAGTAAACTAATTTGTCACCCTTTTATCAGGTGAGGTGCTCTTGCGTTTGTTATTTTTTTTAGATTAATAGAGGTCAAAATTTTCAGAGTAAAAAAGTTTGATTTAACCCCTTCACTTTATATAATTTGGTATTTGAATATCACATATCTTGTAATTTCTTACTCATATATTATTTTTTTATTTGTTTTGAAGATATAAGTTTGGGCCAACATTAATTGTTTTTTTTTTTGCAGTTTGCCCGGCCTTCATGGAGTTTGCACAACCAAAACCAATAGTTTGTACATGATCAGAAAAAATCAATTCCAAATATCAAAAATATCAAAACCTTTACCAAAAAAATTTTAGAACGGATAAAAAATGTATGGAAAAAACCTTGACAAAAATAAAATAAATAAATAAACAAAAATTCAAGAAAAACAAAAAGATAAAACAGAGTTTGTACCTTGCGAGTATACAAGTTTTTCGACATTACAAATCCGATCGGCAAGCAATTTTAAAAAATTCTATAAATATATTGTTGTTGATTGAGAAAAATTTCTTTTTATGTTTTGATTTATACAAAATTTAATGTTGAAAAAAATTAAATGTGTAACTGGAAAATGTTTTATTGATCTTATGCTTAAAGCCAATTGTGTAAGAAATCGCATGTTATAAATTTGGAGATAAGATCTATTGTAAATATAAAATTTGAAGACAAGACCTGTATCATCCTCTAAGAAAAAAAGCTCTTAAATGAACACGTTATTTTATACTAGCATCGTGCCCGTGCATTACAATGAATACATGTTATAAGAGAAAAAAAATCCACACAAAAAATGACATATTTCATAAATAAGTTTAGACTAAATGACAAATAACAATCCTTAAATGACATATCAAATGACATCTACATGTAATAATTTTCCTTAAATGACACAATAAATTACATATTAAATGACATATATAATTTTTGGATCATTTTGACATATTTTATAAATTTTTTTGAAATAAATGAATACATGACTAATTAATCAATTCAAAATTTCTTGAAAAAGGAAAGAAATTATGACCATTAAAAAGGATGATATAATTTGCATATAGAGAATACGTGTGACGAGTACCTGTCTAAATAAATTTAGACTCTTGCACGTAAAAAAAAAATCAAATAAATACATAGAATCAGAATATTTGATCCGAAGGCTAATATTTAATCCGAAATTTCATTTTTTAATCCAAGTTTTTGACGGATCTGACAATCTACGTGCTTAATATAAGAATAGAGATATCAATGGCCTCAATAAAAACTTTGTAGTAAGGTAGTATATAAATGACGAAATATCATAAAACGGAAAGAACTCATTGTGATATCCTAAAAATAAATTGATAGGAGCAAAATTGTCTAAATGAATTTGGTTTTGGTGAACAAAGTAATACTTGTATTATCCACAAAAAGGATGCAAAAAAAAAAATGTAATTTCCAAGAGACCTAATAAAGTACAATGTGAACTCTTTTTAAGATTAAAATTTGTATGGGTCAAATGAATTATCCAAAAACTAATGTTTAATTCGTATATTCGTTTAAAAGCAAAAAAAAAAAATACACATATAATATGAATATCTCTATTTTTATATTAACCAGTAGATGTCCTGATCCGTCAATAACTACAATTGAATGATGAAATTTTAGATTTAATATTAGCTCGCCAATTAAATAACTTATATTCTTTTGATTCAATGCATCTTTTTCATGTGTAGAAGTCTAAATTTAATTAAAAACATACTCGCCGCACATCCTGCTACATGATTTGTAACCATTAAAATTGAATGACTCTTATTTGCAAAATGCCATAGCAGTAACTGTGCATTGATAAATTTGATAATTAGCACCAGTAAAACACAATATGACAAACTTGACAAAAAAAAAATGATTGTGCATTGTTCCCAATCGCATTAACAAGGCTGATTTGAAATTGATTTATGGAGAAGAAATATCACAAAACTGATCCAATTTACCTAAATTTTCAATTTGAAATGTGCGCAATAGCTCTGCACAAACAAAACAGTTTTGAAATTTAAAAACCCATCAAAGAAGATTAATTTTAAGAACTTACTGTGAATGCATTATCTATATCACAGCAACTCAAATGAGTTTCTAAATAACTGTTAACTACTTTTTAAAAATAAGGTCTCAAAAGTTTCTAAACTCTACATCCTTGAAATTAATTTAGAGTTTCTATTAAGCCATGTCAGCAATAAATTAAAAAAGAGAAATAATTTGAGCCAATTATTTAGCCAGCATAGAGTTTATAAACAGTTTCTTAATAAGAAACTTTCATGCATAATTTTCAAATAAGAAACTCTTTCATATCACTGAAACTGAATTAGAACATCAGATTAGAAACTCTAATAATACCAGGGATATAGAAACTCTTAAGTGCCTTGGTGGCTTCCACTTGAGTCTCAAACTGAACAAATGCTTCTTCTGATTCGCACATTCTTAATTAATCTTTCCATATGGCTCAAAATGCCTCTTAACGTAACAAACCTTGTTTCCGACTCTAGAGAAAAGCAGGGTCCATTGAAAAATTTTCATTCGCTTATCTCGATAAAGAAACTTTTTCATGCACAAATCTCAACGAATTTGAATAGTTGGGATTGGAAAAACAGGACCCTGCTTTTCTCTATAAGAAAAGCAACAGAGTCCGTTCTTGTGTAAACTGAGTCAAACTGAATAACATACAGGGTTCATCACGGCCAGAGCCATCATCTCCTTGTTGATATAACAACAAAATTTCAAAATTTCTTCTAAAGTTTACAATCTAAAAGTACCACAAAACATATCCAATTTTGCCTACATACTTTTTAACAAAGAAAAATATCCAATTTACCTAAAAACTTCAGTTTGAAATGTTCATAATATATCTGAAATTCTAGGGTTTACATGTATTTTTCGATTCTGAAATTTCTCAAACGCAGAGATAGGTAGAGAGGGAGAGAGAGAGATGGTGCTCTTTTGATTCCTTGCAAGGCGGAGGAAAGACGACCACTGGAACGGGCCGAGGCGAGGCTAACACGATACGGAGGAAGAGAGGTATGATAGGAGAGAGAGCAACAAAGAGTGTGTAACACTATGCAAAATACATATATGAAATTAATGACAGAAGGTAATATACGAAATTCTTAGAGATGTTTTTCAAGTAAGCAAGTAATATTTAAAGTGAAACATAAAACCGATTATTTAAAATTCAGTTTGAATGATATAAAATTATGTTATATTGATTCGAAATCTCTAAAATATTTGAAAATGAATGTTCGAATGTTTGACATAGGAATCAGATTAATTACTGATCAAGCATATGAACTTCTTCTTTTTATCATCTTGGACTGATTTGTAAAATAGAAAAGTTGAAGGTTAAATATATATAATTGCAAACTTAAAATAAGAGAAAGAGAGAATGACCAAATGGTCAAAGCCACGCGGCATGTGCCTGGTGAAACACCAACCTACTTAAATTAACTTAATTTAAGAGACTTCATCTCTCTCCTGTAAAAGAAAGAAAATAACAGAGAACCAAATAAACGGGAAATGAAAAGAGAAAGGAAAGAAATAAAAAAATGATGAAAACGTGAAAAAGAAAAGAAGACAACATAGGGGTTTTCATCCTCTCTGTCTCCCTCGCTGACTTATGTGATTGGGATCATTGTTCAGGTGTTGCTCTGTTTCAGTTCACGTTGCGTAGCTATACATGGAGTATTTATTTCTTTTCTCTTCTACGGTTTCTCTCTGATTCAATCAAGGTTTAGTAATCTGTGATAAGTGAGTGATCAAGCAAGCTTGGTAATATGAATTGAGTTGAAAGAATTGGTCTGCCGAAAACCCATTTCATTTATTTGATTTACTTATCGGGTTTGAACCCGTTAGCTATTGTTGGATATTGATCTTTATGCTATTCTTGTGGGCTTGGCATACAACCTCTTGATTGTGTGAGGGTTGTTAAATTGGTTGAATTATAGGCTTCCTATTTAGAGCTCAAACCCTAACTTGTATCTTTCGATATCGAGCTCAAATTGTCTTGTATCGGGTATGGTTATCCTTTTCATGTGGTTTAATTCATCTCCAATAAATTGTCAAGTGGTTGAGTGCTTGGATGCATTATTAAAATCAGTACCTCTTCGTACTAACCTATTATGGTTGCTTGTATGTATACTGATTTGAACTCTCAAGGGCTTCATTGTAAAAGAAGTACAAAATGAAAGGTTTAATTGGATAAATTCCTATGAGTTGGTAATTTAATCTAGATAGAGGGATTAAGGTGTAGTATGGTAAAATTATTAACATTGTCGGCTAGGCATTAAGGTAAAATTTATTTGAGCTATGAGCAGTGAATTAATAGAAGTAAAGTAAGAAAGAAGAAAATGAGGTATTGGTTTAAAATACTCGGACAGTTGATATTATTTCAGATTAGAGTTGTTATTGAACTTGAACTTAATTAATTGGACTGGATCCGACTTTGGATTGAAATTGAATTGAATTAGAAATGATTAATGAAATGATAAAATGACTAATCAAAAGATATCATTTTATTTAAAATGAGAATAAGTTTATGATAAATATCTACATAAATACTTGATATGAAATTACCTAATAAGCCCATGAGAGTTGAATACCGAAATACCTGGACTGTAATGTTATACTAGAAATATTAGTAGAATTAATTAGAATGTGTATACTATTGTTAACGCAGGCATAATTATTCAAAAGACTGATGAGAAAGAATGCTCAGGACAAACATACTGATGGTGACCTTACTTATTGCCCTACGATATCAGGTACGGGTTATTGGATTAGTCTAAGATTCATGACTAGGAATTAAATCGTAACTCGCTGTGCATTTTGAGTATTTGATTGACTGCATTGATTGAACTGTTGCATCATATGCATAGTCCAATACAATTGAAACTGAATTACAGGTAAAACTGTTGACTGTCATGTTGATATTGTTAATCGATTGATTGATTCTTATTGCAAATGATTGATTGAGACCACAATGACTGAATTGATTGAATATTGAATACTGTAATCCTTGAACCTCCATATAGTGGAGAAAAATGATTAATATATCGTAAAGTCTAGCTAGCTACTAGACTTTACTCCAGGACCCTTATGCGCATATGGTGAATGGCTCCAACTGAATTCAGTACCAGTTGGATAGGGGATACTGAATAAATGTGAATTGTGACTGTAAGACTAATGAACTGTGGTAACTGTCTTATCAATGATTTTCTTTCCGATAATGACAGTATTGTGATATTGATTTTGTATTGTTTCTGTTAACCAATTATTATTGATTTTCTTTCTGATAATGACAGTATGGAGATATTGATTCTGTATTGTTTCCGTTAACAAATTGTCAGGACAGTTAGAACAGTATAAGCCATAACACGACAGATACAGGTTATGATATCTGTCAGTGTTACCAGATTAGAAATTGTAAAGTTAAGAAACCAAACGTTACCAGACTTTATGGTTAAAAGATTTTGACTCAAACCATTTATTCTAATAAGATTCTTAGAAATCTGATCTACTTATATAATTTTTGTCGTTCAATTGGATACTGTTATTGAGCATTTGCATTCGTCATTATGAAATGAACTGTTAGTTTCTCGTGCGGAGATTTCATTCTGAATATGAATTTTCTTCGAATCAAATAACCTGAGTGGCAAATAGCACCGAGGAATAATTTATTATTTTTCACCCGTTTTCCTTTGTGGGATTCACAGGTTTATTAGATGAAGACCGAGAAACGCTTTTGAGGTTATAATTGACAGCATGGCCACTTAAAGGTATGGGATTTGGGTTTATTATATCTGACAGGGTGCAGAGAATATATCTCTAGCATCATCCACTGTAAAATGTCAGGTAATTATTGTAATTAAATTGGAATGTGGAAAAAATAATGGATGCTATTGGCAATGCATAAAAAGATCCATGACTTATGCTACGTAAATTGAATGGTAAATAGACGCGGTAGGAATTGTTGCACCTCCGGATCGGAGGTGTGACAGAGTGTGTGGGAGATCAACAGATAGCGTGTGAGGGAGAAGAGAGCGAATGAGGATTTCATTTTTTGTTTGTTTGAGGGGTTTCCTGAACTTAGGAACACCCTAGTTCTACTCTATTTAGGAGCATTTGGGAGCAAGAAAATAAAGGGTGCAGTGGAACCCTCCTCTTTTTTAAATACATAAAAAGAACATAATAATAAATTAAATTGAAGTTTAAAGCACTAATAAACGTTAGTGGATCCGCATATACTCCACATAAATCAGTGAACGTACGTCAAACTATAGCAAATTAGAATGGTAGCAACAAAGCGAATTTTGGTCAAAGAAAATAAAAATTTAAGCAGAAAAATATATAATTAATAATATTGATAAACAATACTTATACAAAGATATCGATGCTTTCAAATAGCTTGTCCATATATCTTGTGTCAAGGATTTGGGACTAGCCAGGTTGGGACAACATATAAGGGGTGCAAATTTTGAAATGGATAATATCTAGCCGAGCATTTGGTAATAATGTTATAGGTTTCTAGATCATTCCTTCCAATTCGGAAAAGGTCGGAAAAAGCATGAGTGAAGTAGATAGCATTTTGGGTGCATCCAGATAATTGGGTAGGATCAATAATCACAGGCGAATTGTTGCCAATAAAGAATGCATGGTTGTTAATATTCTTACACTCACAATAAGTTCCCTCAAAATCAAGCTTGTGAACAACAACATTTGTTGTGACCTTTGGAAGCTCCTTCTCCTTTCTGTACCATTGTAAGAGCAACAGTTTTCCTTTGAGGTCTACAATGAAGTACTTGTAAGTTTCTCCAAACATTGGAACATGATGCTGAAGCAGTATGAGTTTTGAATCCGGACCAACATCAACAACAAAATTTTTATGAGAAGAAACATATCCAACAGCATGGAATTTTTCTTTAAAATATATAATGTCATTAAGTGCACCATATTGGTGTATAGGTAATGTCCAAGTTATATCACCTTGTCTCCAAAAGGCTATTTGTTGATAATAACCGCCAATTACCATCACCGTAAAATCTGAACTCTCACTAGGATCATGATCCAAGATAACTTTGTGAACCAAGTCAAGTTGTTCACGTTTAAAGACCTCATGATCGTTAAAATCAAGAGGAGGTAGGTCGTAGCTTTTCCTAGTAAATGGATTCAACATTCGGATGTTCAAATCGATGTCTACAACAAAGAACCAGCCAAATGAAGAACCACAAACAAATTGCCCATGCAGCTCGGGTATGTCCATGTAGTAATGTTTGTTTTCAGAAAGGTTGAAGAAAATATGTTTTTTGGTGACAATATCTTCACCCAATACTAACCACGGCAGCTGCTGAGCGGGACGATGATACTTTGCCCTTGCCACTGTGTACCCATTCTGACATACAGCACCGAATTGATGATAATCAGGTATGGGAAAGAAACCGATTAGGTACCCAAGCAAATCACTAGGGAGCTCCGACCAGTTTGCCATCGACATTAGCTAATACAAAACTATCAGATCCATTTCCTCCCTCTGCAAGATAATTAACTAAAATAGATGAATTAATTATCACACCCTTCTCTTTTTTCTTTTCAGCTAAATCGAATTATGCGAGTTTATATATAAATACTCAGTAATAAAAAAATTTCAATTATAATAATATTTGTTATTATTAATAATGTACTAAATTTCAATTTCAATTACTAAATCGGATTATGCTAGTTGTACTAAATTTTAAAATTGAAATCAATATCTACTTTGCGGGTTAATAACTGATTGACTTTTGTTATCAAAAATAAAATTAAACGTAGGTACAATATTAAGAGATGTTGCTCAAAGTCTGAAAAGCTAGGAAGTAACACCATAGATTTTAACATAAAAGTTTAAGTAGGCGAACTATCAAAGAATTATCATGAAATAAAAGAGTATATATAACAGGAAAAACAAATGAAGCTGGAGCTTGGGGAAGACATTGCCATTGGAGTTGGAGAAAAGAGAAGAGATCGGGATTGAGATTTGTTTTACTTTGCTTATGGTCGGGGAAAGGGTACTAGTAAGGGGGAATGGATAGGGAGCTTTCGTGTGTGAGGGACACATGGATGCCGAAGAGGCGGAGGGTGGAAAAGAAAGCGTTATTGCATTGGGGGTTTGGGCTTTGTCTCCTCCTCCAATGTTTCGGTGTTAGCTTTCGCCTTTTTTGGTGCTGGCTAGTGGCTGTGTGAGTCTGTGACTGTGTCTTTTGCTTCGAGTCCTCAGGTAGGGAGATTTCAGGAAACGGCTGGGTGAGATCTCTGTAAAAAGTTTTGCTTTACAACAAAATGATACAGACTTATGGTTACGGAGCGGACGAGCGCTTGCCATAGAGGTCCCGACTCACGACCGTCAAGCTGGACATTTTATTTTTATTTTTAGAAATTAAAAAAATAAAATTATCAGAAATAAGATAGATTTTTTTTTTTGATTTCATAGATGAAACCGAACCAATAATTCGGTTCCGTTAAAATATTTTCTACCTGAATCAATAGTTCGGTCTCAACAGTTGCAGTGTGTCATGACTACATAAAGTACGATAATTGTTGAAACTGAATTATTGATTTGGTTTCAGAGGCGGATCCAGTAAGGCCCTGGATTTTGAAATTAAGTAGAAAATATGGGTCCAGTTCTTTCTTTCTCTTCCTAAAAATTGTTTTGCCCCTCTCTAAACCCGGAAAACCCAAAATCTTCTTCCCGTGCAAGAAAAAAAATTAATGGGCCTTGATTCTCTGACTCTGAAGAACCAAGTATTTAAAAAAAATATCATTTACCATACGTTGTGTCCTGGGCCTTGGCGCTGTTAAGTTTAGTTTTGTTTTTTTATCCAAAGTAGGTATGCTATGATTCAAGTTTTCATGCAAGCAAGAAAAATTCAAAACTGACGTCATTAAGAAAAACAAACAAACATAACAAACATAGTACTTTTTTTTATTGATCCAACAATTAACTCATATATTTAATTTAATTATTTGCGCCAAGAAGCCAATTGCCCCTGGTTGGCCTGACTCATATATTTAATTTAGTCATATTTATAATTGATTGAACATTTTTTATTTTAGTTTTTGCTTTTCACTAAAAAAAGTAGTATATGCATAAAAATCATGTTACATTTAACTATGTTGATTGTTTTTTTTATATAATACCCGATTAGATAATGAATTTGAATCCGATAAACTATTTGAACCCGATTTCTACTTTTTTTAGAAAAAATCTTGTATATGTCCTGTTTGGTTCCACTATAATCTTTGAAAGTTGTATCCTCTTCCTTCTCCTCTCCTCTCCTTTCTTTCATTTCTCTCTTCTCTCATTAAGGATAGGCTAATGAAACCAAACTAGTTCCTTTAATCTGTGTAAGCAGAGGCCGAGCCACTTAGATGGAATGGAGGTCAATTGATTTCATTTATTTTTCAAAATTTTTGTACTTAGTGTCTTATTTTTTATATAATTTAGAATAAAATGTTATGAATAGTGTAAAATTGACCTTCGTTCGTAACATGAAAATTTTATATGCTTGTCTCTCTAGTTTGAAAGTCTGGCTCCGCCTCTGCATGTAAGCATGTAAGATATAATGCAGAGGTCGGATCCAAACTCACTGTTTGAGGTATTTTAGGGATATGAATTCCCGTATCAGATGGGAAGTGTGTATAGAGAGTCGGACTTGCTAATAAGAAAGGGAGTTCGGATTTGTCCAATGTAAAAGATAAAATACGACAAACTGTTTTATACTTTTATTATGTTTTATCAGGAAGTTGAAATGGTGATGTATCCTTGTTAGTGTGATTGTCATTGCTATTATTTTTATAGTTCTTAAATAAAATAATAATTTAAGTATTTGTCTAATTTGAATAGTTTCTTACTTATTGGTAAACTGAAAAACGTTAATGCTAGAGGAGTAAAAGAATTTTTACAGTGAAAAGATCACATACAGACTCTGATCCAGCCAAATAATTAATACTTTAAAATTCAGCTTAATAAATTTATAGCTAAGTTAATTTTAATAAGTTATTATTGATATGTTTGATTTAATAAATAATAACAATATCAATAAACGTAGTACAAAAATATTTCTTAATTAGGGATCATAAATTCATAATCATGCACTGGATTGGATTAATCCAAGATCTGATGATAAAAGCAAACCGCAATTAATGACCTTTATTTGAGCGTATTTGACAAGCTTGATTTGCTTCTTCTTGCTCACTTTTCTTAAATAAATTTAAGAATATGACCATTCTAAGAAAAATAACGACCACCCAGAAGATATAGAGATAGAGAAATTTCGATCACGGGATCAAATGAATAGTTAAATTTTGGAAGGCAAAATACATTATATTTGAAGGTTTCAATTAAACTAAAAAAGAGTATTTTTTCACCGGGGTTACAGGCCAAGAAAGAAATATCATAAGAGTCATGAGCGGATTCAAAGAGATTCAGAAGTAGACAAGTGTGTACTTTTGGATTGTGATGTTTTTTTTAGGTCCAATATAATTTGATATTTGTACCTATCTCTAACTCAGCAGAATGCCTACCCTGAACCAACAAAAAAAAAAAAAAAAAACTCAGCTGCAATTTAAAATGATGTTATTTGATGTCACGACCCAGCATAAATTATTCTTCCGCTATTTGATGTCACGTACGGTATTTGATGTCATTATTCAACGATTCAATGAAAAAAAAAAAACAGAGGCTTTGCTCGGGATTCAAAGAAAGAGAGGGATCAATTACTGGAAAAATACTACTCTCTAATTAATTAATAAGTTTGAACTCAATTAGCTATTTAAACTCAATTAGTAACTTATCAAAAATGGAAATCTTCCATGGGCGTTGTAAGCCAAGAAAGGATATCATAGGAGATAATACAAGTGACGATCTAAATTATTACTTGGTAAACAAAATTGCAGGAGAATCAGCCTTGTGCCGTTGTGCGGTCTAGAATGAGGGGCTCTTTTGCGAAAATGCCAACTCATTAAAAGGTCTCTTTCGGTTATATCCAAGGTTCTAAATAGCGTTTATAGCGTCGTAGCGGGAAGGTTAAAAAAAAAGCTATAGCGAATAGCGTCGCTATAGCGGAAGCTATTCCAAATAGCGTTTTTTTTTTTTACATTTCGTATATTCAATATTTGTACTAAATATCAACATTATCTAAGGTCTCATAGAACAATAAATAACACCAAAGTAATTAAGAAATTATAATATTCATATTGAACCCGTACAAAGTCCAAATTGCGGTTCAAAATATCCATAGTAATATCATAAACTATCGATTTTTCTTATTAAAAATATCTTAAGTATCATGATTCATGACATAATCTATTTTTTTTTCTATTCAAATTTTAATTCCGGTTTGGACTTTTTTTCTATTCAAATTTCAATTTCTATTCCCAATTTCAAATTGATTTATTTGTAGCAAGTAGCAACAAATTCAATTTCGGTTTGAGATTTTTTTTACCTTTTTTTAAAACCCATATAAATTGCTTAAAAATAAAAAATAAAAAAAACCCATATTGTATAGCGCAAATAGCGCTGTAGCGGCCGCTATAGCGGCCGTAGCGCAAATAACGCATTTTGATGTCGTAGCGTAGCGTTTGGGGTCCAAAAACGCTATAGCGCGCTATTTAGAACACTAGTTATATCTCATTTGTATGGAATGAGATCTCAGAATTAATTCATATGATCTCAAATTCATAAAATTGTACGAGAATTATTATAGAAATATGTAAGAATGATTCGGTTGTATCACAAGAATAATTATCAAAATTATATTTTTTATGAAATGTGATGCACGTATCTTCCTAGATAATATTGTAGGGGACTCGTGTTAATGCACCTGCTTTAATTGGTATAAAATATGCAACTTATAATTTTCTAAATTAAAATAACATATTCTAAAATATGTTATTTAAATAACAAATTATCAATAATATCTTATTTAAATAACATATACTCAATTAAAATGAAGAAGCTAAATTAATAGGTGTCTCTCAATAATTTAACATAACAGTTTTTTAGTTTGAACTAAATTTAAATCTAAATAAGAAAATTAACGGGTGCAAACAGATCGGTATTATCTGTCCGTATCTGAAAATTAGATACGGATATCCGATATCCGAATATGCTTGCGGATACGGATACATATATGATTTTGAATTTTAATTAGCCGTATCCGAATAGTAGATATATACCATATAGTTTAATATATATTATGGAAATATTTATGTATATATCTATGGATCTGAAAAATAAAAACAGATAAGATATAATTTTATCACTGTCTGATCCATATCCGATCTGTTTGCACCCCTACCTTGTCTTCTATTTATGATTGGGGAGTGCTATATTGAGGACATCAATTGTGATTTTCAGAGCTGAGAGAAACTTTTCTCTCTAGATACCAATTTTACTCTTATATTCTCTCTTCCTTATTTGTTTCTATTAATTATGTCATAGTTAATTCACAAGTTAATAAAGGAAAAAAATTATATACAAGCTGCAATTGGAATGATGAAACAAACAAGATGCAAATCCAAGTCACAAAATCTAATTAAATACCCATCTGTCTAAGCAATACCTATATATTCTTAAATTCAATTTGACCTCAAAATCTAAATACCTATTGTGTCTTCCAAAATATGATTGTGCTGACAATTAACTCCTACAGCTTAAACTAACAATTACTCATACTACAACTTAAGTTAAAAAAAGAAGAAGAAGCTAAATTGTTATACTTAAAACCTACTAGTGGGAGATACATGTGCAATGAGTTCTAATCTCTTCCTCCAGTTACTTCATGTTGGTTCCAGATCATTCAATGATATTGAACAGCTAGAAAGCTATTGGATTTAAGTGTGTATCCGGGTCACAAAGCACACAAGCAGTAATAGAGAAATAAGTAAGCACACCAGCCGTCCACTGAAAATGACAATTTTTTTTCGATATTTTGCAAAATTTAAAAATTATCTTAGAATTAGCATAAAATATCCATACAAACACAAGTTCACAAAAAAAGCACAAATTTCATGCGTCACTTAACGATCAGCTAGATTATCTTTGCGAATTTTTGCTTTTGTATTGTAAATGATTTTTGAGATTGCTTTAGAATCAAATATAAATTGTGGTTCTTAAGTAACAATGAAGGAAAAAAAAATGTAAAGTATCATAAAAATCTTGTACATGAAAATTAGCAACCATGGTATATTTCAATATAATTTTGGTTATTTCGGTGCTCATGTATAATTTGATCAGCAAACTCTAATTACTTATCTCAACGGTCCTTGAATTTGCAGCACCATATTTGTTTATGTTGCATAATAGAGTCAACTGGTTGCAATATCTTCTACTCAGAAATTATTTGGTAAAGAATATATCCTTCTGTCTTAATACCATATTTTCTGCCCAATACTCATTTATTTTGGCTATGTCTAGGCAGAAATCAACAAATGGGAATTCTTAATGTTATGCAAGAAAATCTGAGACGTATTGGATTTAGAGGGGTATATTTAAAATATTTATGAGTGATGTATTGCATTTAGAAGGGCCTATTTGTGACTTGGATTTTCAACTTATTTGTTTCATCATTCCAATTACAGCTTGTGTGTAAATTTTTTCCTTCATTTTAACTTGTGAATTTATTATGACAAAATTAATTGGAACAAATAAGGAAGAGAGAATAGAAGAATAAAATAGACATTTAGAGAGGAAAGTTTATTTCACCTAATTATACAACTCTCCAAATGCTTCCACAATTTAGGTTGTACTGTTGTAGGCAGCATTTATTGTATTACCGAGCTTCACTTGCCCGGAATGGTTAGAAATCCACTTAAATAGATAGGCCCATTCAAGGCCCAACCTGTTGGTTGTAAGTGTTGAGCCACTTCTGGACCAAGATTTTAGCTCTCTCTCTCTCTCTCTCTCTCTCTGTAAGACACTTTGTGAAGGTAAAAATGAAGCATTTGTTACAACACAAAAGTTTGCATTGAGTCAGAAAAGTTGTTTTTGCGTCAAGCTTACGTAATTTAACAACATTGCCATTTGTCAAGCTTATGTTGAAGCCCACTTTAGATTTATAGAATCATAAAATATGTTATCATCATAGTGGAGAAAGTGCTCTGAACTATCCCATTCATGTTATCATTTGTTCCTTGAGATTCAAGTTTTCTTGTAGAAATAAAGCTGAACAACTCTAACTCAATCCAGACTTTCCTTCTCATGTAAGTTATGAATATAAACATGTATCTCTGATCATATGTCATGTGCAAAAGGTCACAATATAGCTAGCCAACTCTGCAACAAAATCTTTATAAATTGTTTGTGTATAAATTATTCCTGTTACAAAAATAATAAGAAAAAACGATTGTATTTTTCTCCAATCTAAAGAAACAAAATGAAAACAAAAAATACTCCGAAAATGCAATCAATTCGCAGCTCACTCGTCGTTAGTATAGACTTCTAGCTAATTTCAAACTCATCTTAGCAAATTAAGATGACAAAAAAAGGTGAAAAAATAAGCAATAAAAAAAACAGTCCTGGCGGTGTAAAAGTGATGCAATCAAACACTAAGAATACAATTAAGGTTCTAAGCAAAACTCCATAAATTAAGATCTTCACTCTCCCCAAAATCCTGATCGTCCCATGAAAAGACGTTCATGCTTGTCATGTCATGTATGAATTTGGGAGATTGGAAACAACCAAAGTAATCCCACAAGCTCTCTTCGGATTCTTGCTCGACTGAACTCGCCATAGAAGGAGATGGAGGCAGGGAAGATGATGATGTAGTGGCAGGGTAGTTTGTTGATGAGGATGAAGAGGGGGTGGTGGAATGGGCAGCAGCGGCAGCGTGGGCAACTCGCTGGATGGATTTTGGAGACATCAAGCCAGGATTTATTGCTGTTGCAGTGTACATTGTGATCATCTAAATTATGAGTTATTGTATAATATAACAAACTAGCTAGGTTTCCTATTGATTTGCATACCAATTTTATTTTAAGAAAAGAAAAGAAGAAGCAATTCACTGACTAATAATAACTTAATAAATGAAGTCTAGAAATCTAAATAAACTTATAATTTTTTTTATCACCAAATGGTTAGTGGGAGAATAGTAATTAAGCCTAGCTCATCCTGCTTGTAAATATATTATCAGATGTTATATTGATTTGAAATTCTCTTCTTTAGAACAAGACTAGAGAGATTTCCAATAAATAGAAAATCGACTCTGCTTTAGAGTTCTCCAATATATTATGGTTATTTTATACTCCAAACTCAGTAAATGATGATTTTTCTTTCTCTTTGAAAAGATATTAACTATAGTAATAGACACAGGATTATAACTTCAGAATAACTCTTGCATGTAGTCCTTATCATAATGCCTATAATTATTTGTAACACACAAAAACCAATTCAATTAACTAAATGAAAATACAATAGTAACAGATTTTGCTGATATTTTGATAGCTAGAGAGTTGTCGGAAATAATCAGTTATGTGAAGTTAAAAGAAAACTCAGACTTCTTTTGGAATGTTAAACATGTATGTACGGCACAAACACCTGACTCGAGTAAACAATTACCAACATTAGATGACATGTTGGCCGTCATGGCAGAAGGGAAGTTGAGCCCCGGTAATGCATCAGAACCCTTCAAGCAAAGCAATGCAGCATCGTACGCCCTTGCAGCGGCTTCCGCTGTCGAATATGACCCGAGCCAGATCCTAGTTTTGTGGCCGGGAGCTCTAATCTCAGAAACCCATGAGCCCCAACTTCGCATCCTAACTCCCTTGAATGGCCCCTTGGCAACACCATTTCTTCTACTTGTGTTACCGTTCTCTCCGTGTGCATGTGTCGAAGGAAGAGTTTTGGTTTTGGTCTTGCACTTCACCATGGATGTGATATAGGAACTGTTATATTGTGACTTGTTATAGAAAGGGAGAGAGGAGGGGGTACAGGGAAGTTATATATATAAGAGTTCAGTAGGAGAACTTACACGATTGATTGTGCAAAAGGCCTGGTCAATTATCAATATGGTGGTCATTATAAAATCTGATAATAGCAAAGGCGCCTCATTTATAATATTAAATCTGAGATGTTTAATGTAAATCTATCTATAATTATTTATAAATTAAAGCTACCCTACTAATTAAGGTAATTCATCTTTCTCTAATTCTAAGTTGAGAGTATATTCTTCCGAGATAAGTGACAGTATTGTTTTATTTAGAATTAATGAACAGCTAGATATACATTAAGTTACCCCATCTCTTATTATTTAACAGTGTCTTATTTGTTTTTGAAATGGTGTTACTATAAGTTTTATAACTTGGTAAATAATCTAGTATTAGAAATTAATCGAAATAATTGACACCAAGTAATCGAGTTATATGAAAAGTGACTCATGCTTAAGGGCCTTTCCTGAAAAAAAAAAGAAAAAATTGGCTCCAGACAGTGGCTGCGCTCCTCTTGAATGTATGATTAAATCGAAATAATTTTTTTAATTTTTTTTTGGATCTCAAATGAAGAGTCCGGCACAATGTGGCTTCAAACTTGCGGCTATCTACGTTCTCATATATATATATATATATATATATATGAGTGAGGCTACGGTAGTATGCATAGCACAGTTTGGTCCGTGCTACGGCTCAATATTTGAGTTTTCAAAATCCTAACGGTTAATCCGAACCGTTCAACATGATTATAAAATGAATATGTACTTGCAAACCAAATTTTACATTTTTTCGAATTTTTGTACTATATTTTTAGATAGGTAGAAAATCACTTGATCTGAAAGTTCTGGACCATCCAAAAACAGTGATTTTCTACCTATCTAAAAAAATAGTAAAAAAAATCGAAAAAATGTAAAATTTGGTTTGCAAGTACATATTCATTTTGTAATCATGTTGAACGGTTCGGATCGACTGTTAGGATTTTGAAAACTCAAATATAGAGCCGTAGCACGGACCAATCCGTGCTATGCATAGTACCGTAGCCTCTCTCTCTCTCTCTCTCTCTCTCTATATATATATATATATATATATATATATTTGGACGTTGTTATTATATTTTTTTTTTACAATCTCACATATTCAACAGAATATTGGCATGGAATACAAGAATTATCTATTCAAGCTTGACAATTTTGGTAATCAGTGCAGTACCAACATTTTTCTTTTATTGACAACAAATAATTTATTATAAATAAACTAGCCTGAGATAGTTTGATAATATATAGTTACATTCAATTGAAGGAAAAAAAAACATTTTAGAATACTATTATTAGAACAAAAATATTTTTTTTCTTTTGTTGGTAACAGCTAACTTATTAAAGCTAAATTGAGATTGATAATATATAGTTACATTTAATGAAGGAAAGGAATTAATATTATAGAACACTACTCAGTATTCAGAATTCCATCAAACTATAATGTATTCATAGGAATTGGATTGTTCCTAAAATATATTTACTATAAAAATACAAAAAAATTAAATATGTTCCTCTTGTTGACAGTTTTTTAAAGTTAGTCATTTTTTTCCAAATTCCTAACACATGAGGGCAACAACCAAGGGCAATAAAAAATCCAGAGGAACCAAAATCAGGCCCTTCATTAAGGATCTAGTCAATTAAATTAAACAAAACCTAGGCAGCTATTAATTTGGAGTCAAGTGTTTAGAGAAATTAAAGGGAGGCTAATTAATTCAAAGCCTTTTCACACTAGATTGAAATGTTCACTGGAGCATAGGATTCCAGACACCTCCTGAAGTCTGTGGTTGGGTCCCATGTGCTCTCCAGCTGCTTTGCCATAGATGCTAACCTCTCTTTCCTCTACAATGCTCAGAGTCCTCATTTTTTAAGCAATGTCCAAGTTGTAAGGTTTGATTTTGATACACAAATAAATATATAATAAAATAGTAAAATGGGTCACATTACAAAACAACATATTTAAAGCTTATAGAAGTGTGTATGTACGTACTTACAGATGTATATATTATGTATGCTTGTATTTCATTTCAAAAATCATCATTTTTATTACATAATTTTAGATATATTATACACATTTCTGAATAGGTCTCACAAATAAAAAAAAATATTTTATCTTTCATAAAATAAATCTATATGTTCTTTAACTTAATCTTATATCATTTGACTATATTAGACTAGGACCTAAAATATTTTTAAAATCAACAACAAAAACTACATAATAATGATAACAATATGCGTATAATCCTAGAAATATAAATCTCCCATTCATAATTATATATTCTATCATGTAATGAGTTATAGCATGAAAGTCTGTTACTATTTAAACAAGTAAAAATGATGAATAATTACTGCTTATAATGACATAGAAACAAAAGAAAATAGAAAGGAAAATTATTATCTCCTGATCTCCTCTAGCTTTATCATCATCATTTGCAACTTTTAGCGCATTAAATAAGCATCGTCAGAATTTTGCTGGCTGCCCATGTACAGTTTTCTTTTTATTTGGACTACGCACTTAATATGTAATTTTATTGTTTTGGTAATTACTTGATAGGTAATTTTCATGAATTTAACTTTCAAAATTTGAAATCAGATGCAATTTGTAAGATAACAGAGAACATACAATCAAAGATAGGAGGTCTGCAAGTGGGCCCCGCAACCTGCGAAAGCCACCAGCTTCTAGCTGGAACTCTCCTGTTTCCCAAAGCTTAACCGCGTGACGACTGATGAGATTACACAAGCTTTGGCGGCTTTTATGGTATCAATAATAATTAACAAATCCAAGAAGCATATAGGATTCTTTTGTTTAACCCGGCTTATAAAAAATTGACAACAACATCTTTATTTTGAAAAGTTTAACAATACCATATCTGCTTTATGAACGTATGTGTTCATGTCGTTTTGAATTCATGAGCTCAAATAATTAAAAATGCTAAAGGAACTGAAACAACTGACTGAACGCAGGTATTGGGAACGCTGCATAAGAATTTTGGCAGTTCAACAAGAGATTGAAAATGAATCCCGAGGTAATCATTCTGAACTAAATAACTTATCTATTAACCAAACTTAATTTTCACAAATAGCTTGTAGATTGTAGAATGGCAACATCATTGCTAGTATAAGCTAAATATTTTATTAATATTATCTGTCATACACTAATTAATACATAATCTTTAGTGATTAGAGAAAATCCAGGGGCAAATTACACAATTTTTTTTTTTTTTTTTGTGTGGACAAAAGTGGGTGCCCCCCTCACCGATTTCATATTGAAATCAAAGAGTTAAAAGGACAAGATACCAAATAAGTACACTACAAAGATCCCAGCACCGATATAAAATAAGGCCGTGGGATGATTTCAAGGATTCTTTGCACAAGGCATCTCTAAAACAGTGGTATCTGCAAGAACCTTTGATTTTTCGACTCCATCACAAGTCGTTGGTAGATCATCTGATCGTTGCACAAGATGATCCTTGCTTTTCCCCCAAATCAGTGAATAAAGACCAATAACGATGATAATTGCACCGAGCACCCTGTAGGATTCATCCATAATGCAAGAGATAAATTCAAATTAGCTTTTACCATGATAACCTTGACTTTCTGTTATATCTTCCAATCTCATTTAAGCCTCAAGTTATCATGTATTAAATTTTAACTATGGAACTATGAAAATTGAAAATGAAAAATTGTCTAATATAAAAACAAGTTTGTATGTATATTATTGATACCTCCCCAAGGTAATCTCATCTCCAAGAATTATGGAGCCGAGTACTGCAACAATGATCATACAGAGAGGGTTGAAGGCTGTAACAAATACGGGGCCTCTCTCCTTCATCACTAAACCTTGAACATAATAAGTTATTCCTGAGCACATCACTCCCTATAACAGACAATAATATAAATGAAAATAAATTGTGGTTTTTTATTTAAATAGCAGTACTTATGGATTACAGCCTTACAGGAGGAGGTTATTAAAAATGCTAGCACCATCAATAGAAATTTAATTCAATCTTTTTGGAAGTGTCATTGAAGAAGAGGAAATTTGCTTTCATCTCTAGAAAATATAAATTAACAAGATATCTACTTCAAAACAACAAAAAAGGAAGTAAGAATCAGGGAGTTATATTTGAAGTACAACTTGCCATACTGTTGCGGGGGAAATTAAAGAATAAAGATACATAAAACTGGTTGTATTCTAAATTTGAACTTTGCACTATTATAAGTGTATTAGACTTATTTGATGTTTAATTGTCAAAACGTGGTTAAAACTAGACTAATTGAGTTTCACTGATGCATTAATTGCACATGGTGATAATCAAAATAGGAATTAAATGATGCTTTACTTTTGATCAGAGTGTTAATAGAGTCCCATTTCTGGACCATCTGATAAGGGTTTCAGTCGGGAAAATTGTGACTCTCTTACCAATCATTTTATATAATTAAGATTTAGTGGACCAGGAAGAGCAAATAATGGATGCAGTTATAAATTTCTTGATATAAACTAAGATGAGACTTTGTCAAGGTTCATTTTCAATCTCTTGTTTGATTGATCACCTTAGCCATTAAGAAATCTGCTTTCATATGTGCATCCACATTCTACCGAATTGCTAATTTCTTTAATTTTCACAATCACTACAAAAGAAAGTTCACAAGAAGAATTGCATGATAACTTACGGAGTAGACAACGGTAAATAATCTCATGTCAAATCCAATGACCCACGGTTTCATGCTCCTCTCCATTACTAAGGCGACTGCCCCACTCTGTGCTGAACCCATGATGCATATCAAAGTGGCGAGTGATAGTTCTGCCGGGTACGACTTCAGTGTATGGGACTGCAAAAACAAAATCCAAAAACAAAAAGTTACAATAAAGAACATCAATCAGAACATTACTTCAAATTGTAGGTTCATGAGATTACAAATTTTCATCAAAACTCTGATGGATTCACAGCAGTAATACACTCACAAATGACTTTACGCATAAAAGTTGCTGGAATTCATGAACATAAAATAACTGAAACAAGACCAGATTTTGTTTCAAAATATCAGAAAACCAACAGTAATGGAATTTTTCCTCAGGTTAACTATGTGAACAAAGTTATTAATGCAAGTCTGGATATCAAAGTATCAAACCAATAGGGGTAGAAATCGTCTGTCCAGGTTGGCATTTTTTTCAATTATTCCGTTATATATGGTTGGACCATACTGGACCTGCCACCCTCACTTGATCTACATCATTTGAAAATAGAACCTGTCTGTAATTTATTGTCTTTAAATTCGCCATGGATGAAGTAGTTGGGTAGGTCAAAGAGGACAAGTACCAATGTTATTGGGCTCAAACCCCACCCATGCTGGATTAGCATGGATTTTGTTTTCTTATATCTTCCCTACAAGCCAGACCCCACTTTTAAAGCACATGTAAAACTCTCTTTAACCAGTCAGTTCAGATTCAGGTATTGTATTTAAAATTGTAATCACATAGGAAAATGTGCTTTGCAACTCTTATACAAAAGACAGAAAAATATAACATTTGCAGAATGATAAAACTATATTCAAAATTTATTTAAGAAAGGGTGGAGATCAATTGACAATGGATTGATACGACACTTTTGACAGTCATCAGAGAAAAAAATTCAAATTTTCAAACCCAACATTCACAATGTGGTTAATGGATTAATTGGAAAATCTTGACATCACAAAAAAGAAGTAATAATTTTCAACCCAGCATTTAAAATAGGTCTATACTATATATATCATGCACACAACAAATAATGAAATTTAATGTAAGTTTTACCATTCTCAATCGACTTAAAATTTGCAATCATCCATATTTAATGGCCCTTTACAGAATATCAAATGATACTTAAATTGCATTAAATTTGATACACAATCAATACAAGGCCAACCACGTCTACAATCTTTTTTCTATTCATTAATGTTCTTTTTTTTTTTTTGGCTTGATTTAAAATATTGTCAATATTATCAAAGCTAACTCATTGTCAATGGATACCAACAACCCTTGAAGAAAATACATATAACATAAGATTTTTTATGAGCAGCCAAATCTTACTCTTATGAACACAAGTTTCTACATTATACATTAGTATAGGAAGTTTAAAGCAACTTACTTGTACTAAGAAGAAAGCAGACCAGCAGAAGCAACTGAACAAGAGCATGAACACACCCATAAGCCAGTGATGTGCATTTGTGCCACTCGAGTCTGACTCGTGCCTGGTACGACCTTTGTTCCAGAAAAACTCAACACCTGGCCCTTTGTAAAGTATCATAAGCAGAGCTCCTACTACTGTCACAATTGTTCCTGCAACCTTTGCTTGGCTACGCCGCCTCTTTATGTGTACTTTTTCCATCCTATCAATGCAAGTAGTCTGAAAATATAAATGTTTGTGCAGCAATGCTTACATTAATGGCTACAGTATCCATTACTGATATGGTACTGCAGAGGAAACCTGTTGGTACAGTATAGGCTCGAAAGAATTGTTTGGACAGTCCTATCATGTACATTTTTATCCTTGAAATTTCTGTGGCCTATTATTTGATATTTTAATGTACTTATAAAGAAACTTGAACTATTCCTGACAGGTTATTTCAGTCTGGTTGGATTGAGCTCGCTCTTTTCATTACCAGGCCTAAATAGAAATATAGTATTAATACTGCATAGTTGTTGTTTATTTTGTCTAACTATAGATTAAATTTTGTAAAAGAACCAGATAAGATCAAAGAGAGAGTATTATACCCAAGCAGAATTGCATTTACAAAGGTCATAGCAGGTAAAACGTTGTACAGGGCTGAAGCAAAGCTTGCATTTGTGTTGTTGGTTCCCATATAGTAGAAATTCTGATCAAGAACTGGCCTTAAAAATATTCAAGAGAAAAAAATCAAAATATCAGTGTTCTAAAAATTCAGAATTAGAAGCTCAAAATGTGGTTCTTTATTAAATAAAGTATTCAATTAGTGTTATTTATTAAACAAAGTATTTGATATGTTCTTCTTTAAATAAAGTATTTGATCCGTACTCTAAAAGTCCCATAGCCACGATCTTGAGGAAGGTAGAAAAGGTCATTTTAGGTCTCACTTTCCTGTAAAAAAAAAAAAAAATGATGTGGACTCCGGTTAGCTTTCTTTTTTTTGGCAAAATGTAAATAAATGAAAACAAATTAACAAGCAATATGATGTTGCTTTGATTGTGGTTGGGTACTCTGCAGTTAAAAGTATATGAACAAATTGGCTAGTTCATGCTGGTATACGCTGGTAGATGATATTTTAATGGAATATCTGGTAGAAGCCATCAGATGATGTAGTCAAAACTCAAAAGTACATCAATAATTGAAAAGTGATTGGATTTTAAATTAGCCACAAATAAGACAGTAAAACTGGAATATAGCTTGTGGAATTCTAGCTTTACAAAGGAGCAGCTGCTGATTTAGATCAGGGTGCATGTACTTCAATTAGTGCTTACGACGACTGCATTCCTAAGCAATTTTTATTTAGTATTCTTCACTTTTAAGTTAAAAGGTTTAAATTGATTATGCAATCAACCTACGGACTTAACAAACCATTTCCAAACTTCATATCAGCATCTTGGAAAAGAGGGGAAATCACTTGCCAATTCTTTATTTGATAATGTTGACAACCTCAAAAAATAAAGCTTAAACTTAAAATCCAACATTATATGCATTATCTATATTATTCACATATCATGTTTATAAAAAATTATCAAAACAACCATTGTCAAGTGATCCCTCCTCGGAAGAAATTGTTGTTCAGCAATGCAAACCAATTCAGCACAAATCAACATTTATGACAAGTGATTAGTCCTCTGAAAAGGCTCCAAGCTTGTCTTTTGTTTTACTACCTAATATTATTTAGCTCCTAATTTTGTCTCTTCTTGGTCTTAAGAACTTATTATGGCACCAGTTACTGAACCACCTAAACTATCTGCCAATTACCACCTGTTAATAACTAAAGCCTAGTGAAATGAGCTATAATTAAATCCTGTTTTCATTTTCAAATTATGCGATATTTCTCCATCTTAGGTCCTATAAACCGATGAAACTGTCAGAAGGACATTCATCTAACACTTTCTGTGCACTAAATGGATATTACACCGAGACCCTACAATATACAAATTTAGTGAACGCACCATTCTTATTTGTCGAGGAGATTCTAATCTAACCCAAACCTCAAGAGCTACCAAACAGTCAAGGTTAAAGGTTTAACTAATCCATCTCAGCACAATGCACATGGAAACAAAAGACTGCCGCGCACTTCAACTCAGACATCACAGATGCTGAAACAGACATGCTGGAAGCCCTGCCCGTAGATTGAGGTGTAAGATAGAGAGATACCACGAGAAGAGAGGGCTATGCGTCTCCCGTAAGGACCCAAAACAACGGGATTCAACATCCGACGGTCTCACCCCTCTCATCCCCTCCCCCCTCTCTTTCTCTCTCTTTCTAGGTGAGTGTGCTCGTGCGTGTAAGGTGGATGTGAAGGCGCGTCGGGAGAGGAATTCGTCTCACCTAGGTAACAGAATATTTCTGTTTGGATCTGGACCGTCTAATCAGAATCGCACGACCATTAAAGCATCCCCGTGCGTTCCACCTCATGCCGGCTTGGTCCGGATTCCGATCGGACGGCTGTAATACAAACAGAGATAGTCTGTTACCTCAGAGGATATGTATTCGTCGGGAGAGGTGTAGTGGATTGGAGAGGTGAGAGGAGAGAGGTCCAGGTCCGGTCCCCAAAAATAAAAAAACTGATTCGATGGGTCATGACTCATGAGCTTCGGCTCCGACCAATCCGTTGTTATAATTTTTTACAGATAATAAATTAAATTTATTTTTTGTACATATAGATAATCTTTTACAGTGTTGTTTTTTATTTTATTATTATTTAATAATTTTTCACATTTTTTATATACTTTTTTTTAAACAAACTTAAAATTCTAAATAAATAAATTAAAAGTGACTCAAACTAACTAATGTGACTGGTCACATCACGTTTAGCCACACTGATCATCCGTCATGATTTTTGTAACAACATGGCACGGCACGTGACTCAAATCACAGTTTGAATAGTCACGACACGACACGAATTTACATCCCTATTTGTCATGAACATTATGTCCACTGTCTACCATCCGATCTAAACCGAATGAGGCATATTAAATTTACTAATACTATTAAGGAAATTTTATATATTTATGTGATCTAATTCGTTTGTTACAGTCTTACCGTTCAGTCGGTCTAGGTTATGAAAAATAGAATTCTACTTTTTCATGAGATAATAAATAGCAGGAAAATCTAATTTCATAGGCACTTCAACAGTTTCGTGGTTTCAAAGTTTGCCCATAAATCCATAAAACCGGATCATGTGTTCAGATTTCGGGCTGGGCCAAGCAAGTTGGACTAGACCCAACTATTTCTTTTTCTTTTTTTCCCTTCACCAGTCTAGTATTTGGTGATGTTACCGATGTATGAGGCAAGACAACTAAATATACAACACATTACATTACTATGTGAAATTGTTAAATGATTTGATAATCTCATAACCTTTTTCAGCACACCGAAAATATATACCAATTGATTCTTTAGTACGTACGGAGACGGCTCAGTGCCGGATTCTTTAGTGGCATCACTTTTTATTTTTTATTAATAGGATAACTCTTAAGATGAGAATGTTTGAGAAATAAAAGGTCGAATACTTTTATAACTATTCTAATTATAAAATATATAAGTTATCTTTTTCATTTTTTTATTATCCAACCACTTAACATGAGTATAATAATAAGAGTCATTTTTTTATCTTCTTACCCAACATTATTATTGGTGACAGTGATATACTTATTGTTTAATATATTTATAATATATTGAGATTTTTTCCCCACTTTTTTAGAGATATATAGTTACCAGTAATGAAATGCAATTCTAAAGCCTACAACTTTACTTACATATGCAATATGTTGGAAATTAATGCTATACTACTTCCAATAAAAATAGAAGGGATGTAAATGTTTACCATTTTTTACAGTACATAAACTCTTTAAAATGTAATCGAGCAGCAAAAAAAGATTGCAAATGTAACATGGCAGTTTTTTACCCGGCTGGATGCTTTGATGAGATGGTTAAATTAAGTTCTATTGAAGTATATATATGACACAAACACACACACCCACACAGAAAGAGAGAGAGCATAACCTCTCGAACCAGAGTGCGAACGGTGCAATGACAGCAGCTGCCACAGCATTACGGTAGACGACGAGAACATAGTGGCTCATGCCCTGTTTCATTGAAGCGACAGAGATGATAAACATCCCTGCAAAACCAAACTGTAGGAAAACCATAGCACAGTAGGGCTTTAAACTCTTCCATAACCCTCTCAAATCCATAATTAATATATGTATTAATTGTACTGGTATTTAGAAGAATGATACAGAGAAGTGGAATTGAGAAAACAATATGCCTTAATTAGTTTTAGTAGTTCACTCACTCAATTTGCTCACTACTTGTGCAAGCATGCACTTCCTTATATAACCAAGCCTGCTAATAAGAGTTCAAAACCAAGTTATCCGCTTGTCTCGGTGTGGTTGATAATTTCTTTTTGGATATTTGTGGAAAAAGAGAAATTATTTGTAGATCCTATTAGTTAATGGCAAAGAGGGTCCCGGCAGGGGCGGGTCTAAAACCATTCAAAAGGTGGGCCACCTCTATAATTTTAAAATTTTAGTTATATATACTAAAATTTAATTTAATTTAATTTTTTTTAAAACATTTTATATAGTCCAGCCTCCTTATAAATTACCACATGTTCACTTGTAGTTTAGTGGTAAGAACTTGTGTTGTGATTGTGGAGAAATTGGGTTCAATTCTCACTAGTCACAATTTGTGTATTTTTATTTTTAGCTTTTTCTATTGAGATTTTCTAGTTCCGTACCTGAGTCCCTGCATGCACCAATTCCGGGGGATTTCTTTTGTCTTCCGGAACACTGGACATGTCCTTTTAATTATATTGTATCTATGAAAAAGCATGCAAATCAATTAATTAATTACGGTATGCACTGCATGTCCATAATTTGTACTAGTATGCTCTATATATATAAGGGAGCGGGGTTATCGATCGGGCAAAGCCAAAGCCATTTGAGCTCTGCTAGTGGGCAATAAAATTATCAAGTCACATTTAATGTCATGACCGTTGAGAAGATATATACTACGTACTCCAGAACAAGAAAAAAAAATGATTATAATGTCGGATATGTGAGATGCAATTTGCTTTTTGCTATTAAATCAGTAAGGTAATGTGAGATAGGCAACAGTCAAACTTGTCAGAATTTGTAAGAGAAAAAAAAAAGACTATACTTATCAAAAGAGATTTCTGAGTGTCACCATTTTGTCAAAAGGCCATGCCCATTTTGTCCGCCAATTAGAGATGATATTTTTATGCTCCGGTTAAATTACCAGGATATATATATTTTCAACGCACATAGTACTCTTTTTCAAATGATGCAAGGAATTCATTAATGAAATACTTTTGATAAGGCTAATTATTGGTATTAAATAACCCTTAATGCGAAATGACGAGGTACATAAAGATTAAAGGCACTCGGTGTCTAGTCTAATGGAACAAAATATGGCGGTAGTGCACGCTGAGAAATTAGTGGGTCTGGTCTGCGTAGGGTTAAAGAGGTGCCTTTTGGGTGCGTTCATGCTTGGATTGCAAACAAATAATTTTGCACTATTGGGGCTTATCCCAATTTAGAAAAAATTTACCTCCCAAAATTATGCGATTTTCTTTTTTATTGAGAAGCGTGATAAGAGCTATCAGCTTAGAATTCGATTCGAAATTGAATTAGTTCGAAATTAATTCAAATCAAACTCAAACTGGACCTGATTCATTCGAAATAGGTTCGCGAACTATTCTAGTTCGAATCTCAAAGTAACATGAACTGTTAATTTCCGCTGATGACTTAAAAGTTAAAACATAAGGCCGCCCAACCATATGTTATAACTCGTAAGTCGTAATCCTCGCTCTCAATTCTGAAACCCTATATGACTTTCACCTCTCGCTCTCGGCGACTTCGTAAAAGAGTTCATAAAAAATTCAAGATTGAGTTCTTAAAAAAAGCAATTCGAAATTGAGCTCGTTCGAAATTAATTCAAACCAAACTTAGTTCGAAATTAATTCAAACTGGAGGTAAATTTGATTTGATTTGGTTCGTTTGCAGCTCTAATTGGGGCTTATCCCATTTTAGAAAGAATTTACCTCCCAAAATTATGCGATTTTCTTTTTTACTGAGAAGCGTGATAGGAGCTATCAGCTTAGAATTATGCGATTTTCTTACTGGGTTTAATTGCTTTCCCTGTTTTGCATGATACTCCGAAATTTTTAAATCTAGCACAGTTCAAAAAAAAAAAATATCAAAACGGCACATTTTGATCGGAATTCCAAAGTTAGCACGGCCGCAGATCGGCTGAGCGGCCTCATTTCCTGGGGACCGCAGATCCGCTGAGCGGCCCCCGAAATGGGGCCGCAGATTGGCTGAGCGGCCCCATTTTTTTTTTTTTTTTTAGAGATAAAAATTCGAATTTTGTTTTTAATATTTGTTAGATAGATTACTTTTTTTAATGTATCCGAAATTTTTTTAATTAATACTAAAATACGCTAAATTACTTGAAATTATATTGATTTATGCTGAATTACACTAAATTAATTGAAATTACAATAATTATGTAGAATTATGCTAAAATACGGTAAATTACACTAAATTACGTATGAATGGGGCCCTATTTTGTGCCATCTTTCATAAATCATAAAAAATAGTAAAAAAATTTCCAAAAATAATAAAAATTGGTATTCTACAAGTTCATTAGATAACTAATTTACTGAGCTACGTAGATTGGAGAATAGAAATGAAAATCTTAATCGGAAACTTCAACTGAAGTTTTGAGGCTCTTCCTTTTGTTTTTTGGCGATTCTGAATTTGGAAAACTGGCGAAGTGAGTTCGGATGCATGCGCATTTTCACAAGCTTTCTGAAAAGTGGTCATTTGCTAAAATCGGACACTCGAGCGCCGTTTTATGGCCGTTTAAAGTTTCGTCGTCGTTTTTTGTCTTTTCAGTGAAAATATCATCCCAATTCATATGTAATTTAGCGTAATTTACTATTTTTGTGGATTTGGTCCTTCATGAATGGAATAAGTTCTCTTTCAGTTTGTAGAATACCAATTTTTATTATTTTTGAAATTTTTTTTACTATTTTTTATGATTTATGAAAGATGGCACAAAATAGGGCCCCATTCATACGTAATTTAGCGTAATTTACCGTATTTTAGCATAATTCTACATAATTATTGTAATTTCAATTAATTTAGTGTAATTCAGTATAAATCAATATAATTTCAAGTAATTTAGCGTATTTTAGTATTAATTAAAAAAATTTCGGATACATCAAAAAAATTAATCTATCTAACAAATATTAAAAACAAAATTCGAATTTTTATCTCTAAAAAAAAAAAAAAAAAAAAATGGGGCCGCTTAGCCAATCTGCGGCCCCCCGCTCAGCGGATCTACGGTCCCCAGGAAATGGGGCCGCTCAGCCGATCTGCGGCCGTGCTAAATTTGAAATTCCGGTCAAAAAGTGCCGTTTTGGTATTTTTTTTTTGAACTGTGCTAGATTTAAAAATTTCGGCATGATACTAAAGAGAAATGTGAAGATCCGGTCAAAGACAAGGACACATTACTTGTAAATTTTGATTTGTTTCATCCAATGCACGAGAAAAGAATCGTGCTTTGTTAGAAAAAAAATCATCATAATTTATTTCAACTTTTTGTTTCCACTAAATTTTATCAGCAACTCGAAAAGCATGTATCAGATAGTAAATAAAAGGTTTCGAGAATATTTTTTGCCTAATTATGACACCCCAAATCCTCATATTCTAAACACTTAAATTAATTTTGGTCAATTTTCTATTAAAAAATAACTAAATAGACAAGTGTGCATATTTCTAATTGTTTTTTTACCAACCTTCCAACTGTTTTTGGCGAATTTTTAAAAGAAAAAACTAAATGTGAACAAATGTGCATCGTAGAGTAACTAACTATGAGTTGTAATTGCACAATAATGAAGTGCGTTATTACTTAAGAGTGATTCAAACAATTAATGAACATGAAATAGCAAGTATGTATTATGTAATAACAGAGTATGCATTGTGCAATAATATAGTGTGTATTAGAAATAATTAATTGTGCTTTTTGGTGGTCCCGATAATGAGTTTGAAAAATCAAGATATATAGTTGTTGACAAATGACAACTGTCAAAATATTTTTCGACTTAATTAAAAGTACGTGACATTATTAACAATCGTTTCATATATTAAAATAAGGCATTCACTTCGGTGGACATAAGGACCTATTTGTAAAATGAGTTCTATTTTCATTTTCAAAGTTCAAACAGTCGATCCGACCGTTCAACATTATCTCCATATTAAAATGTACTTGGAGGTCAAATTTTACATTTTTTTTTTTTTTACTATTTATTAAGTATTTTACAAAAACTAGTCAAATTCAGACCATTGAATTTGTAAAATACTTAATAAATAGTAAAAAAATTCAAAAAAATGTAAAATTTGACCTCCAAGTACATTTTAATATGGAGATAATGTTGAACGGTCGGATCGACTGTTTGAACTTTGAAAATGAAAATATGACTCATTTTACAAATAGGTCCTTATGTCCACCGAAGCATCCCTCTTAAAATAAATGTATACTTTAGGCCGGAATAGCCCCCCCAAAAAAAATGAATGTATTTAGAGGACAATTCCGGGCCGGGAGTGGTTATAGGTACATCTTTAAAAGTTGAGTTAACATTTGTTCAATATCATCTGTTTGTTTAATCAGCACTTGATGCAAATGCTGCACCTTGAAATGGAGGCAGTGAGTAAACAAACCATTGACACGGTAAATTTCGTGGCATTGAATGATTACACATTTACACATTAATTAGAAGGTGGTGCAGATCAAGCATTTGTTATTAATACAGACGCAAGGGAGAATCGGTACACCAAATGTTTGGACCGTACCGGTATACTGACGTGGTGAGGCCTAATTGCACATTAATATCTCACACAAATTGATGGCTGCAGCTTATTGAGACGAGGAGAATTCAGTGAAGAAATTCTTGGTTGTACGGCCAAGAATCCAAGATATGCAAACAGTTAGAAATGACATTGTTCTTTGTGATCTGGAAGGAGCGATGTATAATAGAATCTTCAGACGAGAGCAAAGAAATGCAGCTCAACTGGTACTGGAAATACGGTAGGAAATGGTATCTTGGTTCTCTCTGTGATACAGAGTTCTTTTTAAATCAGCTTTGCATTGTATGTTGTGTTATATCATCTAGATGGGTTGTCATTACTTAGTTGATTAGAGCTTTTGATCAATGGTTTCTGTACTCAGAACCATTGTTATATTGTAAGAACAATCTATTATGTTTCTTAATGAAACATGTGGGCACTCCCCACTTTTGTCAAAAAAAAAAATATATATATAATTATAATCATACAAAGATGAATTTATTAGCTAGTTCCAAGTGGTCCAGAACGGGCCGGTACTAACATCTATTGACATCCTAATTTGAGAAACTTATATATATACCCATCATAGAAGTCTTCTTGAATAGATATTTTCCCATCAAAAATTCAAAATTAGTTATATCTCCATCTAAATTCACTTAATTTATCAATATCCCATCTCATAATTTAATCACTTAAAATAAAATTACTATTAATAAAACATTAGAAGGACAATTTTACCTTTCTTCCTTATCACAACCTTCAACATAAGAATAAAACAAAAACACCAATCTTCCAAAATCGATTCAATCTAATATATCTTACGGAACGTCTTTAGACAGTGTCCATTACTCCCAACTGTCTCGTATAACATGTTAACAAATCCAACCTTAAAAAAAAAACATGTTAACAAATCCTTCTCAATCTGATATTTTATCTTCTAGCTGGGTGTACAATTGATTCCGATACTGTCTCGTAGAATCTATCTAAAAGCATTGGTTGGCCTCATTATGTGTTTTTTTTTTTAACTTTCTTTACAATAGTTGCTTTATTTGATACCAATTGCATTTTGCTCTTTCTTTTGAAGTGTATGTATCTCACGCGCGCCACAGGGAAACATCCCATACACTCACACCATCAATTACCCAAACCAAACTTTCTTCTCTTCTTCTCTTTTTCTTCTTCTTTTCTTTTCTTATAGGACAATGTTTGGATTTGTTCTCATCTTTTGCTTTTAATAGTTTAACCTGTGAAGTAACTTCTGAGACAAAGCTATATTACTTTAATTTCTTCTGTTAAAAGGTTGTGATAAAGAAGAATGGTAAAACTGTCCTTCAAATGTTTTATTAATATTAATCTTTATTTATAAGTGATTAAATTAAGAAATCCGGATATTGATAATTAAGTGAGTTTAGATGGGGATATAACTAATTTTGAATTTATGAAAGGGAAATATCTAAAGAGTGAGGCTATGGTACTTCGGCTAGTGTACTATGGCTAGTGTACTACGGCTCAATATGGTACTTTTTAAAATCCTAACGGTCGATTCGAACCGTTCAATGTGATATCCGTATGAATATGTACTTGCAAACTAAATTTTTTTACTATTTTTTTAGATAGGTAGAATTTTGATGGTCCAGAATTTGTATAAAACACTGAAAATTCTACCTATCTAAAAAAATAGTAAAAAAATTCGAAAAAAATATAAAATTTAGTTTGCAAGTACATATTCATATGGATATCACATTGAACGGTTCGGATCGACCGTTAGAATTTTAAAAAGTACCATATTGAGCCGTAGTACACTAGCCATAGTACACTAGCCGAAGTACCATAGCCTCACTCATATCTAAATCTAAAAGTTATGATGAGCATAATCTAAATTTCTCTAATTTTGAGTAAAAGAAGATTTAATTCTTGTTTGCTTTAATAATTTTCGCATTTTTTTACCAATGGATCAGCATGTTGATTTAATAACAATTCTGACGTCAGTCCATATGAACCCAACATAATCAGATGCGCCATTTTGAAACGGAGCACATCGCACCAATTTACTGTTAATTTTTTTATATGACACTGATAAGAGGGACCCAGTGTACAAACCAGAATCAGAGTGCACGAGATCTGGAAGGTAGGAGCACCAACAAGAGTCGCTGTATTCACCTAGCTTATGCTTAACAACAAGATTCTGACAATTTATAAAATTAATAAGAAAAACGTGGTGCAAATCAAACATTTTATTATTGGCACAGACACAAAACTCACAAGGGAGAATTGGCACACAACATGTTTGGACCGTACCAGTATACTGACGGGGTGAGGCCTATTGAGACGAGGAGAATTCAGTGAAGCAATTCTTAGTTGTACGGCCAAGATATGCAAACAATTACAGATGACACTGTTCTTTGTGATTTGGAAGGAGCGATGTATAATAAGAATCTTCAGACTAGAGCAAAGAAACGCAGCGCAACTGGTACTGGAAATACGGCAGGAATGACATCCCGGTTCTCTCTGTGATACAGAGTGCTTTTAATTCAGCTTTACATTTTATATTTATTTTATTTTCTCTTTTTTTACTTTCTTCTTTATTTAACAAACATGTAAGACAAACACCTCTGGTGTTTATCTAATCAATATTGAGAACTTTGACCCTCATTTTTTAATTAAAAAAAGAAGTAATATTTTTATTTATCATTTTTTTTTCTAGGATAGATTTTTGTGTTGTTTACCTATGCATATTTATTAGTTCATTGAGTAAAGGTTGGTGGTCAAGTCATCCAACTATCTAATCCACAATGATTAATTCCCCATCCGGGTATCGAACCTGCGAGCATATTGATTAGTTTAAAAATAATTTTGCACCAGATCCAAATTCGATTTGAAATCTGTTGAAATAATGAATATGAATTTGTTTCTGGATTTTGCAATTTTTATTTGATTAAAATTCCTAAAATTGATTTTCGACTTATAGTTTCGATCGAAATACTCAAAGAAAAATTACCGTTAATTATTTAAATGAAAGCCTAGTTTCGTCCCTAAATACTAAAACTTTTAATCCCATTAAGTCCTTAAATTTTGCTTTGGCTTAAACTGTTACACTTGATTAATTTAGCAAGTCCATAAACATTTTATTGGTTTAAAATTTAAATATCATCTTGAGGAAGAGCTTTTGGTGGTTATTTAATTAGTTTTTCTCCACTTGGTCAGATGCACTTAATTCACTTTAAATTATCGTTTCTGTCAGGAATCTGATGGCTGTGCTTTAAGTCACAGCAAGTTGTAAATCTGTTGTGTATTGTGTGAATCTTGAATTTATGCATAATTATGATTTTAAATAAATAGAGTTTGAACTGGTAAATACACGAGGCTAATAATTGAATCACTAGCTTGTAGGTTACTGAGAAAACTACTATTGCTGCTTTTATTTCCTTTTCGTTATAAAGAAAAGAGAAAGAAGAGAAGGGAGAGTGACACAAAGACAATAATAATACAAATACTTGCTTTGCCATTACCGCAAAGTGCATCCACCAGACTGCTCGATCGTCACTTTTTTACAATATCCGGGGTAAATAAAAGTAATTGCAGTTTTGTCTTTTTACAGATTAATTTAGGGAACTTTTATCTTTGATAAAATAACTTTATTTTTCTTTTCAAAAATAAATATTTATTTTAATTCGCTGTGAATTATATACAAAAACTGCCTTTCTTCCAAAATGAAATTATATACAACAATTTGTTCAGATTTGAAAGATAAGGACAAACTTTTTTTTATCTTAAAGTTAAAAGCCTAATGCAAGTTTAGACGGGCCAAAGTTTCCTTCTTTGTTTCTCTCTCTGTCTCTAACATTTTTCTTTGATTTGATGGCATCAAAATAGGTAAGCCATTGTTCGCATTGTGATTATTGACGAGAACAACCTGACTTATAATCTTGACTGTCGACGCACATTTTTGGGGTTCCTACCTTTTAAATATTAAAAATGTTTGTGGAAATGCAAATCCCTGCAACAGACTGAGAGACTTTGTTTGTTTGTTTTTTAAGAAAGAGTGATGAGGTCAAATCATTAAATATTTTAATATTTACAATAAGGTTTCGAACTTGCAAAATTTCATATAAGAAATGAGTGAGGCTATGGTATTATGCAGAGTGCATATTTGCTCGTGCTATGAATCAAATTTTTAGTTTGAAAATCCTGACGATCAATCCGAACCGTTTAACAAGATCTCCATATGAATACGTACTTTTAAACTAAATTTTATATTTTTTTTAATTTTTTTACTATTTTTTTAGATGAGTAGAAAATCACTTGATCTGAAAATTCTGGACCATAAAAAAATAGTGATTTTCTACCCATCTAAACAAATAGTAAAAAAATTCTAAAAAATATAAAATTTAATTTACAAGTTTATTTATATATGAAGACCATGTTGAACAGTTTGGATAGATCGTTATAATTTTAAAAGTAAAAATATTGACCTGTAGTACGGATCAATCCGCGCTATCCATAGTACCATAGTCTCACTAAAAAAAGTTTCATTTTGTCACACAATCAAAGAATAATTCTCAGAGGGAGAGACTACTCACCAAACTAAAACTTAAGACCAACTTATCAAAAGCAAGCAACTATAGCTACAAAATCCAATTTTTTTTAATATCCAAAATTAAATATAAATATCAAATATAACCACTTTTGCTGGGTATTTTTAAAAGTGCCCAGAGTAGTTAAATTTTGGCCGACCGACTTTTATTCCAAATGGCCAAAAATTGGCTGGCCGAATTTTTAATCCAACCGGCCAAAGTTTGGCCGGTCCGGATATTTATATAATTTTGGGGAGGGTTATGCATTTTTTCAAATTTCATTCTATCAAATTTCACACTCTTTCTCTTCACTTTCTCTTCTTCTTTTTTTCTAAAATTTCTCTTCCTCTTTTCACATTTGCAAGTCCGAATATTTTTTTAAATTTATTTTAAGTCCAAAATGATTGTAAATTGTTAGAATTTGTTAGAAATGTACCAAAATTAGTATAATTTAGTTCTCAATTAGTTTTAATTAGTTTAATTTAGTATAATTTAGTAAATTTAGTATGATAGGCCCATGTGTCAATAACCCTTGACTAATCTAATATTGGCCTACAAAGACTTGGGATTCGGACCCGACCAAGGGCCAACCCAAGGTTAAATAAGATAATGCCATTAAAGCAAACGGCCCAAACAGAAAGCCCAGAGTTAATACCTCATTATGCAAGTATGAATAATTCATGTATCAAGTGTTTGTATCTAACATATTTTATCAAATTTTTTTTTCTTATGGTATTAGATGACGTTTGAAAGTATTAATATTAAGTATTGCAAGTATTCATACCTCGTAATGTAATTGTGAATGTTCATGTATCAAGTGTTTGTATCTAATAGATTCTATTAATTTTTTTTCCCCTATGGCATCGGATGATGTTTAAAAGTATTAATATCAAATATTCCAATTATTTATCCGTGCATACCTCGATTAAGGGATCAGAACCGAAATTGAAAAATTGATGTTTGAGGAAAGTCGTTAGAATTGGGGGACAAATTGGGAGACGCAAGACAGGGGAAGATATAATTACTCTATTTACAATGAAATTCGACACACAAAATGCGGACTTATAAATAAATCAAACTTTGTTTTGAATTGGCAGAGTTTGATCAAAATCTGAAACAATCGAAATTTGACAAGTCAATGTTTTAGTTCATTTTAAATAAATTTGGTCATTGATCCAAGGCTATTAAATCTTAGCCGTTCAATTTTCAAATAGTTTGATGTATGGTAATACAATTTTTGCATTACATCCGATTTGATATTTACACCTATCTAGATGGTAAGAAGCTAAATTTGCAATTTTATTTTTTTAGTTTGAATTTTTTTCTAGTTGACAATTGTGTATGCTAAATAAGTCCACAAGATGAGATATACTCATATACATTATAAAGAATTTATATAATTTTGGTTGTTCAATTTTAAAATCTCTCAATGTATGATAAAGTGATTTTGAAATTTCATCGATTTGATACTCTTATACCTATCAAGAATTCTAGATGGCAAGAAGCTTATTTGCAATTTTACTTTTAAATTTTTGTGCGATTTTAAACCAATTTTTTAAATATGATTTTATTTTCAATAATCAAGGAAATTATTAGTGCACATTTTGGTTTTTCTAATTATAAATAAAAATTATATAATTAATGTATTTTATCTATAAAAATCAGAATCATATTTTGCCAACTATAATAAATAAATTTTGCAAATAATATTATTGGCAATTAATTCCCCTTCTAATTTAAAAAAAAATGTCTAATTTAAAAAAATTTATTTCTGTTTTTTTTTTTTTAAGTTTTACCGACTGAACTGGACATGCTTAAAGTTAAAAGAAAAATTGAACCGAATGCTGTGAACAAAATAGCGTTCAGGATGACCGAATGAACACTGAAGAATTGCGTCCGTGATTTTTCTTCTATGAAAAAGTTAACTGAAAATTGTCAATCACAATGTCCATCGTTCCGAGATTTTAGTGAAACACTATTACTTTTTCAATTTTAATCTTTTGTTACTGCTACAGCTATAAAAATCAGAAATTTTATGTTGATAGTTGTGTACGTTGAATAAGTTCACGAGATGTCGTATACATCATAAGAAATTTATATAACAATTTTGTTAATTTGATATGACCGAATATATTAATTTACGCGCTTTAAATATTGTTGGATATTGAATAATTCCACTTTTAATATTACGTGAAATAAATTTCGTTGTTTTTTTATTATTTGAAACGTCTGCAATACTATATTTTTTTAAATTTTATGCCGTGATGATTTAATATAATAAAATCTATTCAAATATCTAGGTCGTTCAAAAATAAATAAGTTTATAAATAAATTAAATTAAATTGAAACTACATTCAAGAGTCTTAAATTATTTCCAAAACGATGATGACATGTTGTGAGATTTTTTAATACTTTATGAAACAAATATTGGTACTTCATTAACAATACCATTCATATGAGGTGGGACGATTAAACAATGTTTTTATTCGACTTGTTAAAATAGAAATTTTATAAAAACAAAAATGATATGATCTAAATAATTTTTAGTGAACCGACTTCTCATATACATTTGTTTAATGACCAAGGATTTCACAAATATCAAATTATCATGCTAGATCCTATTCAAATTTATATCACATGTTAGTGCATATTATGTATTATAAAATGAATTACATATGCTTATTTCACAAATAAGATATTTGAGAAAATTAAAAAAAATTATGAAATAAAGAACAAATAACATAAAATATTAGAAATAAGAATTAAAAAATATAAGGAGGGGAAGCTAATGTGGAGGAAGAATAATTTTGATTTACTCTAATATATGTAATAAGAAAATTATAATATATATTCTCTGAAATAAATAATAAATTTCAATCCCTAGTCTCTCTTTCCTCCTGATATCAATTCCAAATATATGAACAATAAGCTTATAAAATGATTTATAATTACTCACTTCAAAAGAATAATGTATGCATGAATGTCTCAAGAAAAACTTAATTTTGTTCACACCAATTGTATCCTTAGTGCAAACAATTATGACAAAAAAAAAATCAATATTATCATAAAATCTCATATTCAAATATTATAAATGGAAGCCCACTCCATGAAACCATTTTTGCATATTTGAAGCCCACCACAATTCGAAGCCCGCCCAATAATGCAAGAGTATCAGTTGACAACCTCGTTTTTTTTTTTTTTTTTGAAAACTTGATAGAAGCTATCAAGAAACTAACATAGTATACTCATCCTACACAAACTATACTAGAACCCAGCACTAGTCGAACTACAACAGTTATTCCACAACCCAGCATCATTGCCCGCTTTCATGGCCACTATCATATCATCGACCGGCTTCCTCTCAAAAATCCTGCAGTTCCTCTGTTTCCAGATATTCCAGCAAACCGCTACAAGCAGAGCTTCAAACCACTTCCTAACCTTTCTAGCCTTCCCCCGCAATCGGTTTGTTTCCTCAGAGTTGACAACCTCGTTGCTGTATATACATGTTAGCCCGGATATTAATTAGTACATATCTGTTTGTGCATAGTATGCTGCAATTCCACCGGACCTTGTGTGCTGGTAAGTTCTTTATAATTTTAAGATATGTTTAGATTTGGTTTTATGGCTAAATTAGGATTTAGGTCCTTCTGTCCCAACCTCTTTTAACCTACATTTAGCATTAGTGTGTACTGTGTAGTAATGAACATGTTTTAATAGCTTTCATAATGTTACTTTACTTGCTTAGAAGCACCCAGAAGAGCTCTCAAGCAGGATTCAGAAAAAAGAAGAAGAATTTCTTGCATGAAATAGAAGACTGAGTAAGATATCTGACGTTTAGTTGACAAGCAACTAGCTGATGCTCTAAAAATGGCACAACCTAATCCTAACAGATTTAATCTGACACTACAATCACTACTAGAATCCACATTAATTGCAACGGTAAGAAGAGTCCATACAAAACTATTTGCAACGGTAGTCCAATGCAAATAGTTAAACTAGTGAGACATATTATTTGCATGGGCTACCGTTGCAAATATTTTTATGATTTTATTTATATTATTTTATTCTAAAGGTACTAACTATTTGCATGAGACTACCGTTGCAAATGTTCTTATGATTATGTTTATATTATTTTATTCTGAAAGTCCATGTAAATATAACGGTGAATATTTGATTTCTTCAGTGAATATAATTATAAGTGACTGACAACAAGAAGTTTAATGATTTTTTTTTAAATAAGCGATAATACATATATCAATATCAACAAAGTTTAATGATTTTTATAAAAACAAATTCATTAAAATGTGTCTGACATATACACTAACTTCTTATGAGAAAAGGCAGATAATACTGTCTTTTTCAATAAATACTTCCACTATAAAAATAATAATATAAGAGACGATTAATTGGTGTTTAACGATTGTCTTTTTCAATAAACATTTCCAATTTAATGCCTTAATTGTTGTTTAATGATTAGTAAATATTTCTATTATTTTAATTAATACTAATTTAATCACAATTGGAACGTAATTAAGTAGCAACAACTTTTTCTCTAAATTTTGACAATTTTAATTTATCATAAATTTTGAATTGAACATGATTTTCATAGTCCATTTAAATAGCACAATTTGGTCCGAAATAAGTGATGCAATTATAGTAGGTAAATAGTAGTTAAAGATTACAATCATTCTTAAATACCATAGCACAATGCTATTACTAATTTGTGTGTTGTCAAGTTACTAAAATGCCTCGTCTGTCCTTCTGCATAATATTTTTTAAACATGTGTTAATAAATGAGAAAAATTAACATAAAATAAAACTCAGAAATAAAACTATACTTCAATTCAAGTATTTTTGCTAAGAGACTATTGTAGTGAATTTTAAAATGTCAATTTTTTTTTTTAAAATGTAAATTTTCATTTGGAGATCATGTTGAATGATTCAAATCGATTGTTTAGACTTTAAAAATAGAGATATTGATCCATAGTACGACCAATATGTTGTATGCATAGTACTATAGTCTCACATATGTTTATTTCCCAACAAAAGAAAAGAAAAAAAATATAATCAAAACATAGCACAATGCTATTACAGTCTATTGCATTAGGTACCAATATATTCTACAATTGATTAACTAACACTTGATTATGCTTATTGCTTATCAGCTTAAATGTTAAAGTTCACAGTAGGCATTAAAAGTAAGGCATACAATTTTGGGGAAGCATATATTTTTTTTGGAAGCAATATTTGGGAAGCAATATCAATTAATTGAGAAGTTTTTTTAGTCTACGTTCAGTTTTTTTTTGTTCGATTTTGCGTCAGAGGAATTTATGTTGAAGCAATATTTGGGTATTGACCTAGATTTTGATTCAGGTGTAGGTCTGGTTTTGTCACTGGCATTTCAAAACACTTTTGACGACTTTGGGTTCCAGGTGGTTTTGGTTGGCTTAAATTCTGCCAGCTCATACAATTTACACTAAGATGAATGAAATATCCATCAACTGTTACCTGTTCCTCTACTTGAAAAAGAAAAAAGAAATATCCAACAAATGTATTCTGAAATCTCTTTCCAAGAGACTGTCAGGGGCATTTAAGTTTACAAATATATGATCATAAGCAGTCAAAAAGATCAAAAGTTTGTATAAACTATCATCCTTATCTGTTCATTGAAGCGTTTTAATATGCCTGGTAAATAATGCAGCTATAGGACTAATAGATATAGATAAATTTCTAATTTCGTGTTATAAAGACCCGAAATTTTTATTAATAACATATAAAAAAAATAAAGAGATTAACTTTGTTTTAATCAAATTTCCGTTGGATAATCCAGCGGAAATCCAGGCCAATTCCGATGTATAATCCAGCGGAATTATAAAGTTACGAACAAATTTAATAAAATTGTAGAAGTTGAATTCAATTCTGCTGAATTATTCAGCGGAATTGCAATTCCATAATCCAACAGAATTCGCCTGAATTTCCGCTAGATATAGCATATATAGTCATTCTGTAAAAAAATAAATAGAATATAAGTCTCCTTTTTTATATTAAGCACGTAGTGTTCTGATCCGCCAATGACTGTGATTAAAAGATGAAATTTCGGATCGAATATCAGCTCTTCAACTAAATAGTATGCATTTTTTTTATTTAATGTATTTTTTTATGTTTTCATACGTGTAAAAGTCTAAATTTAATTGAACATATACTCACCACACGTATTGCACATTATTTCGTCATAATTAAAATTGAATAGATTTAAATTAACGATATTACAGTAGAAAAGCTATTTTGATATCTCTTTTTTTTTTTTGTCTCCTTTAATTTTTTCTTTGATATTTTTTTCCTTCCTCTTTTTCTTTCTCCAGAAATGAATCTACTGACTAAGAAAATGGAACATACGGCAAGGATTGATATTTTACTTTTTTTTTTTTTTACCTCCTTCAATACATGTAATTTCACGAATAAGAAATAGAACATATAAAACAAAAAAATGTCAACCAAGAGCTCTTTATACTTACTGTTAGCAACCACATAAAGGTTTATGTTATGTATTCTTTTTAGAGGGCATGCAATTAAATTTCAAACATTTATTGCAAATCATTCCAATAAAATATTATATAAGAAGAGACACTTATAATATATTATCATGTATAGTTTTTATTTAAAATATATTCTCACGTCTGAAATATCATGCTAGGCTTTTTTCTTTTTCTTTTAAATATAGAGATATTTTATACTATAGTACTATACGGTATCTAGTATCTTGACGTCCCATATATTTTCAGCAAAATTAAAATATCCTATATGCCTCACAAGATCTGTCAATTTATGCACACTAATTCAGTTCAAGTATGCAAATATTACCTATATGCCATACAAGTCAGTTAGATTAAACAAAAAATTACGAATCAATATACTTCTGTGCGTGCATATAATGTAAATCCGCCGCCGTGTGGCACGACCTGCTTTTAAAAAAAAAAAAAAAAAAAAAAAAATCCAGCCGTTTATAAGTAACTAATGCTGTCATTAAAAAAAATTCAACCTCAGAATTCCAAATAATGTTTTCGTCGGGAAATTATTCTAATGGATAGTGTTTCTGTTATTTAATAATTTATTGTGCAGATGTTCGATTCACAAAAGAAGAGGGCTATGGTCGAGGGGACCAGTATCCTCTGCGGAGTCGTGCGGGCTTTTAATCTAGTCCGTTCATTTTGATCGGACAGACCAGAACAGATCTTATGAGGCAGGGGAATTTTGTTTTTTTGTTTTCAATTCGGGCAAGATCTAATCTGGTCCGTCTGATCAAAACGAACGGACCAGAATAAAAGCTCCGCACGACTCCGCAAGGAATAACTCCGCAGAGGATACGAATTCATGGTGGAGGCGTTAGAGAAAGTTAAAGCTGGTAAAATCAACAAAATGCAACCTTTAAAAATTGAATTCGCTTCCACAGTTCTATCCGTCCCTTTTCTATTCTATGAAATATCTTTCTTTTTAAAAAAACAAAATGAAATATCTTTCTTCATTCCCTTACAAAATTAGAAACATTGATCAAACAAGGCTACTTAGTCTTATAACATTCTTTCGTCTTCCAAAAGATTAGTACGAGGTATATAGTTTAGGATTGCAGCCATGTGTGCATTACTGATACCTTATCCAATCATCTGGTAAATTGACAAAACTTTATACAGCAATAGACTTAATGCATGATTCCGTAAAGTTGCCTTATAGATTAATAAAATGGCACAGCTGGATATTCGGAGTTTTCCAAGCTTCATGTTGAATATTCTCTCTCATTTTGTACCACTTAATTGTCACAGGTTCAAATTCTAGCTCTTATTAAAATAGTAATAGAAAAACAAAAGTTGGGCATGAATAATTGCAAGAAACTGCACAAATAAAATGCACTGCATCTTTTATGGTAGAATAAAGGTTTCTTCAGATAGTGCAAAACATAGATGGAATTTCAAAAGAAAGCGCACAAAAGGTTAAACTTGATAATAATCCCAAGTCAGGCAGGGATTTGTTAATTATTTTAATAATAATTCATTTATTGTCAACATAGTCAACCTCAAGTTCGTCAAACAGAAAGTGTCACTTCTGAGTCACCTCAACCTCTGTTTTTCTCTCCTCGCACTTACAAGAAACAATCAAGAAACAACAAAATGCAATCCTCTCTCCTGCTGCTCCTTGCAACCACTGCCATGCTGACATCATCCACAGCACTTGCCCTCCTGCCACCTGACGAGCCGAAATCAGAGTGCTCCCAATGTCTCGTCGCGCTCCCCTCCTGTCTCTCTTACATTGGTGGCCCACCTAACCGTGCAGTGGCAGCACCGTCGGTCATCAATTACCCTCCAGCAACCACCCTGCTGACGTCATCGGACAAATTTACCATTAGGCCACCCGGCGAGCAATCAGAGAGTGCACCATCTCTCGTCGCACTATCTTACATCGGTGGTCCACCTAACCGTGCAGCATCGCCATCCTCTGGCATCTCCTGCGCCACATTCTACCAAACCATTATGTCCACAGTGCCGGCATGTGTGGGCTACCTCGTGTGGGACCCGCTTGCCCTAGGATTCCCAATCGACACCGAAAGGCTGGTGGAAATATGTCCTTCTTCTGATACCTGCCAAGGTATTTACAAGATTATGTTAGATTGCTTTTATCATTCCATATACTTTCTTGATCACAAAATGGGCATTTGGTATTACCTATCCACCCTTCTTGCCTAGGTTATACTTGGTAAGAATTCGATTTTTTGAGGTAAGCTACATGAATATTCTAATTTTAGGGCTTATTGGTAAATCCCACCATAATAAAGGGTTGGTTGGTGAAATGCCTCGGAAATTTAACAATTTATAAATGGATTGAACTGTAAATATTTACACCTGTAGATTCCCATCTCCACACAATCCTATCTTGTGTGTTAGTAAAAGTTGTGTGGCTAATTAAAAACAAAAGGTTAGTCCAATCATCCCTCCATGTTCCTGTTAAGGTTCTTCGAAATCAAAGAGCTTGCCCTTGAGTGTGTAACACCTCTGTAAGGAGTACTTCTTTATTAGTACAAATATCAAATAGGGCCGACTTTCTTGAAATTAGATACTTGGATTTCTTCTCTCAGTTTAGATCCACATTGCTGTTTTTTCACTGAGTTTATGAACCAGATTAGTGTTCTCTCCTCTCCGCACAAAAATGATCTCTCGTGTTACTTCAAGACCTCGTCAATTATTGACTTGTTGAGGTTTGTAGGTATAAACCCCAGTCCCACCCCTTGTCTCTCTTACATTGGTGGTCAACCTTACCGTGCAGCATCGGCACCCTCTGACATCTCCTGCGCCACATTCTACCAAACTATCATGACCACTAGGCCAGCATGTGTGTGCTACCTCGTGTGGGACCTGCTTACCCGGGGATTTCCAAACCATCATAACCACGGTTGGTACATCTAAAGTAGCACGGTTGTCAATTAATATAGTTGGATTGGTAGAGAAGATAAAACAACAACTGATTTGACTGGTACATTGGTACACAGCTCCGGTACCAAGCTTTGAGTCCGGTTTGAAGGTTGAGACCTGATTAGGGATTGGTTATGATTTCATTCAGATAAAGAAGAACAAAGAGATTTGAAGATTTAATTTTTTTTAAAAATGCAAAGAGTTCATCTTGTCAGATAGCAAATATGTACAAACCACACTTTGGTCCCTAATATTTTAATTATTATACCTTTTCTGTTTATTAATGAAAATAGTATAGTTTTTTCTATTTTATTTAGAAAAGTGCAGAGGCTATAAAATAGACTTCATAAAACTCATCCTACATGATTTTAATACTTATTTACATACCAGTCCACTAAAAATGATCTCTCATGTTACTGTCAATACCTCGTTGATTATTGACTCGTTGAGGGTTTGCAGGTATAAACCCCAGTCCCACCCCTCGTCTCTCTTACATCGATGGCCCACCTAACCATGTTGCGTCAGCACCCTCAGACATCAAAACCACTTACCCTCCAGCAACCACTGCCCAGCTGATGTCATCAGACCAACATGCCATTCGGCCACCTTGCGAGCCATCAGAGTGTGCACCGTCTCTCATTGCACTATCTTACATCAGTGGTCCACCTAACCGTGCAGCGTTGGCACCCTCTGACATCTCATGCGCCACATTCTACCAAACCATCATGACCACTGGGCCGGCATGTGTGTGCTACCTCGTGCAGGACCCGCTTACCCTGGGACTTCCAATTGACACCGGAAGGCTGATTACAATGTTTTCTTCTAGCGATACCTGCCGAGGTATTTATGAGATTATGTTAGATTGCTTTTATCTTTTCATATACTCTCTTGAAATTATATACTTAGGTTTCTTCTCTCAGTTTAGATACTCATTGTTGTTTTGTTGCTGAGTCTATGGACCAGATCACCGTTTTCTCCTCTCCGCACAGAGTTTCGTTCAATCTGTTTGTACTCTTAGTCTTAGCTCTGTCTCTGAGTCTAGGAGTTAATTAGGTTTCAGAAAAAAAAAAAAAAAAAATTAGGGTTCTAGGTAACTTACCAGTGACACCGGAGGAGAGTTGGTCGCCGGTCGAGCGGAGGAAAGGCCTCTCTGGACCAGATCAGCGTTTTCTCCTCTTTCCCCAGACTTTCGTTCTATCTGTTTGTACTCTTGGTCTTAGCTGTGTCCCCCAGTAAGAGTTAAAACAATTTATCATGCCTCTAGTCTTATGATCTTATCTCATCCCATAAAGTATTCTGACTTGGAAATTCATGCCCGGGCTTTAGCTCTTTCGTTTCATACTTGGGCTGGGTATTGGGCTGGGCTGTTGTGGTAAACTCGAGTTATGCTGCCTTTTTTTTATCCTTATACAATAAAGTTGTTTATCCATAATTAATATAAAGTATTACAGAAGCAACTATTTTCATATATTATTTTCTTTCTTTTTTTTCAACTAGCTTCTTGTTTTGCCATAGAACTTTATTTATATAATAAAGTTCTCGTCACTTCTCTTTCAGTGTCCAGCGTGCTCTTTACTGCTCTGCCACCTGCTGAAGCTCAAAGTACTACACCAGTGTGCCCTTATATGAGATGGCGACGTCATCTACATTCTGAGGTGTTGAAAAATATGGTGTACGGCTTGTTACTGGCAACCAACACTCTAAATTGGTACGTAAATAACTTTTTTAATTTCGACTTCTTTTTCTTTTTTTTTTTTGAGAAACAATAAGGGTCATGCCCTCATTTAAATTAACCATAAACGGTTACAGTGTTATTAGATTTCCGGGATGGAAATCTTGAGATGTGGGTGACAGGAAAAAAAAGAAAAGTAAAGAAAGAAAAAGCTTGACTAAACAGTGGCCTAAATGATGAAAATAAAGGGAGTAAAAAAATGAAGATGGCAGTAAAACCAAATTAAACAAGCTTAAATCTAGAAGAGTATTTGTATTTATCCATTGTCTCTAAATCTTCGACCCTTGCTTCTTACTGTTTGTGATAATTGCCACTGCTGCACTATGTCTTCAATCAATTGTTCCACCGTTTTGAGTTTGTCGTTAAAGATCCGATTACATCTCTCTCGCCATATCATGAAGTTTGATATCAAGATTATTTCCCTCGTTTTCTTTGGTAATGCATTATCCACCATATCTACTATGAAATTCCAATTTCTGACATTTGGGGATGCTTCCAACCTTTGCAGTGCCCCTTTGGTAACTACTGTACTCCTCCAACATTCATTGAATAAGTGATTTGTTGATTCCCCATTATTTCGGCACATGAAACATATTTCCGGTAGGATGAAGCCCTTTGCTCTAAGGTTATTAGCCGTCAAGATTTTATTGTGATAGAGCAACCATGCGAAAACTTGGAACCGAGGAGGGACTTGAAGCTTCCAAATTTTGTTCACCCTTGCATCGGTCCCTAGTGAATCACAGGAACTGATATAGGCTGATTTGACCGAGAAAGAACCATGATCGTCAGGTTCCCAAACTACTTCATCAATTGCCTCCCGAGTAGCTGCGACTTGTTGATACAGTGACTGCCTTATGAGCTGCAGTTGGGACAGCTGTTGCCGAGCTTGATCTGAAGAAATCGGATTGAAAAACCCGGACATATCCAAGGTGCTGATGATGTCTTGCACTGTGCAGTTTTGGTTTTTTGCATATGAGTACAGTAAAGGTAGTTTGTCTCTCATGATTCCTTGACCCCAATTTTCTTTCCAAAATCTAATTGAGAAACCTTGCACTGGTATTCTCCGAAATGTACTTTCAGTCGAAGATTGCACCTCTTTCAAGTGTCTTGAGAAAAAAACAGATTCATAGAGCGCCAATGGACCTTGCTGACTATATATGGTTGAGATAATTGTTTTCCAGATTTTTTGTTTCGGTTTGTGCCAGTGCCATAACCACTTTGTCAAGAGTGCTGTGTTGAAGGATCTAAGGTTATGAATACCCAAGCCTCCCAATTTTTTGGGTTTACAGATCAGCTCCCACTTTGCCAAATGGATCTTTTTGCGATCTTGCTTTGCTCCATGCCATAGAAAGTTTCTTCGGATGCGGTCGATTTCTTCGATAACCCATTGCGGTAGATGGAAAACTGACATGAAATACACCGGGATTGCCGATAAAACCGCGTTAATCAAAACTATTCTTCCCGCCAGTGAAAGAAACTTCGCTTCCCAACCCGAGAGACGCTGCTCTATTTTCAGGATTAGTGTTCTGTATGTTGCCCGAGATATGGCTGCCTCTGTTAATGGTAAGCCCAAGTATTTTAATGGCCAAGTTCCTTTTTTACACCCTAGCCTTGTGATTAAGGTGACCAGATTTCTTTCTTGCACATTTACCCCCACCAATTCTGACTTGTCCATATTTACCTTTAGGCCCGTCATTGTCTCAAAGGTTTTTAGGATCAAGTTAAGTATTTGAATCTGTTGCATTTCGGGCTTGATGAAAAATAGGGCATCATCGGCATAAAGTAAGCATGGTTCCATGAGATTGATTGGCATTCTAAGAGCTCCTGTGCGATTTAGTTTTTGCATCCAACGCGGTAGGAAATCCATGGCAATGATGAAGAGTAGTGGAGAGAGTGGGTCCCCTTGCCTTACCCCTCTTTTCAGGTGTATTTTTTTTCCGATAAGGCCATTGATGATTACTTGGGAGCTACCTTGTAATGCCAAGTTTTCTATCCAGAGTAACCATTGTGTAGGGAACCCCATTGCTTTCATTACCCTTAATAAAAATTTCCAATTAATTGTATCGAAAGCCTTGTGAATGTCTGCCTTGAAGATTGCAAGTGGTAGTTTGGATTTTCTTGCAAATTGTAACATTTCTCTCGCGTATACGAATCCTTCTGTAATTTGTCTCCCTTTCACGAAACCTGTCTGTGATGAGTGTAGTAAGCTGTCTATCTGTCCTTGAAGCCTATTAGCCAAAATTTTGGATAATATCTTTTGACAGCCATGTACTAGACTTATTGGCCGAAAGTCTGCTGGTTTGTTGGAGTTATCTTTTTTTGGTAAGAGGATGATGTATGAGGAGTTGAGGTGGTCCAAAGTTTGGTGTGTGGTGGTGACAAAAGTGAAGACAGCCAATAGGTCGGGGATGAGCAACTTTGCAAAAGTTTTGTAAAATTCACCTGTCAGGCCCTCGGGACCCGGAGATTTGTTATTTGGCCACTCATGAATGACTCGCTCAATTTCCTCTTGTGTGATGGGAGTGGCCAGACATGATAGGTCTTGTTGAATTGGATATAGATGTTGCCAATCTATATTATGAAATCCTTCCTCTTCTGTTCCCATCAGATTTATGTAGAACTCGCGAAAAATTCGCGCTTTGTTTTGTTGGTCCTTGTATATTCTTCCGTTGTATTGTATTTCACCCACCATTTTTTGTCTCTGTGAAGAAGTTGCATATGCATGGAAATATGCAGTGTTATTGTCACCTTCAAAATGCCATTTAGTTTTAGCTCTTTGTTTCCATAGCTCCTCTTCATATACCGCTAGTGTTGTGTATCTCCTCTTTACTAAAGCCTTTGTCCTTCTTTCTAGCTGTGTTGGTTCTCTTCTTTCCTCTACTTTGTCGAGCCACCCTATGAAATCTCTACATACGCCTATTTGTCTCTTGACATTCCCAACCCGATCCCTTGTCCATCTTATAATCTCTGTTTGTAGTGTTACCATTTTATCGTGCAATTGGGTTGGAGTTTCAGCTGAAGGAAGAGTGAGCCATAACTGATGCATGAAGATGCTGAAATCTTCTGATTTCAGCCATAAGTTCTCGAATCTGAAAATTTTCGTTCTCTTGAAAGATGTGGTTGCTGAATACAAAACTGGGCTATGGTCGGAGCTTGTATTTGGTAACACCTCCTGTTTTGAGTTTGAGAAGAGAGCACTCCATTCTGTTGATTGAAGGAACCGGTCCAATTTAGCCATGGAAGGTCTGAATCTCGCATTTGACCACGTAAATCTTCTCCCCAACATTCTCATATCTATGAGACCCAAATCTGAAATCAATCTAGCAAACTCTCTTGGCCATCTCCCATTTGTAGTGTATGCACTCCTTTCATTTATTTGTAGAACTGTGTTGAAATCCCCACAAACTAACCATGGTGTACCGTCATTTGGGCTTACCGATTGGAGTTCTTGAAAAAACTAATTCCTCATATCTGCCCTAGCTGGTCCGTATACCCCAGTTATCTTGATGTCCTCTTCTAGAAACGAATCCCTTAAATTTACCGATAAACAAAATTCTTGTGTATCGGTGGAGATCAAAGTGTACCTCTTTTTTTGCCAAGCTATGAGAATGCCTCCTCTTGTTCCTTGTGAATTCATTACTTGACATCCATCCAATCTGTTGCCACATATTTCTTTTCTTAGATTATCATCCATTTGTCCCAATTTTGTTTCTTGAAGACACACAATACTCGGCTTTTCTATGAAGAAGGTTTGCCTTATTGCGAGTCTTTTTTCCCTTGCATTTAGTCCTCGTACATTCCACGTAATTATCTTTACTTTTGTTTTGTAATTCATCGGAAACTTATTTTGACACCAAAGTAAACATAGAAACTATTAATACTGTGGGATGAGGTCTTACAACATTGCCTTCTTACAATTACAGCCTTCAGCTGCTTCCAACAGAAAAATTGAAAAACATACCCTCTAACCCCAAAACAGCTTATATTGATGCTGCCTTTCTTTCTAAGCCCTGGAGAACAAAACATTTCCCTTTGCAATCTCTTAAAGAGAGAATCCACCTTTTTAACTAAACAAAATAAAATTCTAAAGGGTCTTTCTATCATTAAAAACCAAAAATGCCTCATCCCTCTATTCAATTAGTACAATTCCTTACTCCGTGGCCACTGCCTCCATGGCAATTGCCTCAATGCGATCTTTCATTTCAATGCCTGCTTGTGCAATTACCGCCTCAGCCTGACTAGTTGACAGTGGTTCAAAGGTTTGAAGATAGTTGAGCTTGACAGGTGAGATAGTGCGTTTCCTGCTTTGCCTTTTCTTATGGAAAGAAACGGTGTATGGTTTTGTGACCCGGCGTGCGCGTTCCTCTGGACAGAGGTATGGTCCAGTGTTCTTGGAGGAGAGGCGAGCACTGTGTCGGACCGGGCCTCGAGTGAAGCGGGGCGGACCCGGGAAACCAGGTGGGGAACCGGAAGAGGGGCTGTGGGGAGGGACTTCTGTTGTTGGGGCGGACTCTTGGAGGCGAGATGGGGCATGAAGTACTGGCGAGATATGCGTTTCTTCTACAATTTCTTCGGTTACCGGGTCTAAAAGGAGACCCGCTAAAGGAGAGGTGTGCTCTGGATAAGCTGCGCTGATGCCACTGCCCAGGTCCTTAACTGGTACTGGGCCTAGATGGGACGTCTCTTCTACAGTTGCTGCAATTACCGGGTTTAACAGGAGACCCGCTAAAGGGAATGGGTTCTTGGCAGCGAAATGGGGCATGGTGAGCTGGCGAGATGGAGCATGGTGGTCTGGTGGGGAACCTGAAGGGGGAGTATTAGGAGGGGTTGCTGTTTGGAGGCGAGATGAGAAATGATGAGTAGGCGAGGTATGTGCCAGTGGTTCTTCTTCAATTTCTTCTGTTATCTGGTCTATAATGAGACCCGCTAAAGTGAAGGGCTGCTCTGAAACCTGAAATTCACTGCCCAAGTCTTTAGCCGAATTGATTATTGAGCCTATGTGGGAAGTCTGGAGGCCCGTTTTTATTTCTGAAGTAGGGGTCAAATAAGGTGGGCTCATTACAAAGGAATTTTCAGCCTGCTGTGGCCTGTTAAACTCTCCAGCTTTCTTATGTAACAAGAGTTGGCCCATGTTTAAATCCTGGACACTTCTGTTGGGTTCGATTGCAGGGGATGCTAGAGAATTAAATGCATGTCCATTCTCAAGCAAATCAAAGGGAGACTTTTGAGGCCAGTCAGAAGCTAACGTCACATTTGTCTCTGGTGAAAGTCTGCACACTGCTCCAGGAATGATAGCGCAGATAACTATTCTGAATTGTTCCCCTAGCTTGCTTATCACATTTATTTCTCCGTACATACTTGTAGTAGCATGCGCCGTTTGAAAATTTGCAACGGTTGGAATGGTTTCTCCATTAGCGCTGCTTAACACCATTGAGTTTTTGTGTTCTCCAGTGGTCTGATTCACTGGTGTGTCCAGTAAAATAAATCTCGTGTCAGGGGTGTACACTAGCACAAATCTCTTGTCGGTTTTTTCCCCATGGCCGTCTCTCCTACGGTGGTTGTTGCTATTGCTCGGGCGGTCCCTTGCTGTTGTTGGGCGAACTCTTGCATATGGGGCGGCATTTTGTCGAGCAGTTGATATCCTAGGTCCTCCCATGTGAGAACCTTGAGTGGATTGGTCATCTCTGTTGTCTCGGTTACTTGCACGTCTTGCCGGCATTTGGTTTGGTTCAGTTGTGTACATCCAGCCCTCTAGTTCTACATCCACCGGTGCATAGTGATCATCTGCCCTTGCTGTTACGTAACGGGGAACTTGCTTTGAACTATGACAATCTACTAGTACCTGGATGTACTCGTAGTTCTCAGTTTCCTCAACTCGAGACATTTTTTTGAGTTCACCGAACCCAGAAACGATATCGGCCGTATCATGGATATTCCAATTCTGATATGGGACCCCATGAAGTTTGATTCTAGCAAGGTTGGAAGAGGGATCATAGATCATACCGGCCTCTCTGGTCCATTGAGTCATTTGGACTTCAATACCTGGTCCGAGCACGAAAACACATACGTCGGTGGCCTCCTTCATCATATCATGAGTGGGGAATATTGCCAAATAATCCCCCACTGATGAGTGAGCTTTGCGGACTTTGAAATCTCGGGGCTGTTTCCGGAAGTAACTTGCTAGCCGTGTAGCAATGCGGTGACCCAAGAAATTGTCATTTTGGTTAGGTCCGGCCAGCACGATCGCTGTACGGTAGAGGGGCGTGTTTGGAGGTAAGAGTTCATTCCTTGGATTTATGAATACCTCTAGGTCTTCCCTTCTCTCTGTTTCTACTAAATCAGGGTGCATGAGCTCTATATTTTCCCAGTTGGAGAGGTCCATGGTTGGTTGCGATTTCGAATGAGTTGTGGGTTTGAGAGCTGATGTATTATTTGGTTGCTGCACCTTTATAAAGGTTTTTGGTTGTTGTTCTTTTATAATGGTGTGAAGTTGCTCTCTTCTTTCCTGGTTGGTGCCTGTCATAACTCCATTCGTCTTCTCTGTCTTCTTAACTCTGTTTGCTTCTTTCTTGGGACATAAACGGGAGATATGTCCAGTTCCATCACAGTTAATGCATCTGACTTTATTCCTGCAATTTGCTTTCTTGTGCCCTCTTACAAAACAATTAAAGCATTTGTTGTTCTCCTTGAGTAGCCACTGTTGCTGACTGAGATGAATGGTGGGTTTAGGCTTTTTGTGCTTTCTCCTCTGCACTGTTGTCCATCCATCTTCATCAAGCCTTAACTGTTGTTGAGTTTTTTCGTTGGTTCCTGCATTGTGGTGGTTGGGTTTGGGGTTGCGTGTAGAAAGGATTCTGATGGCCGGTTGTGGGATGGGTTGTGTTGGCTTTGTCTCTCTTTGTCCTTGGTGAGGGGACGTGTAACGTTGTACCACTTGTGCAAAGGTTTGCCGGAGCCTTGCACCTTCCTTGCTATGGGTTAGAATCGCCTCCCTGAACGCCTTTGCTTTTGCCTGTTGAAACGCCATCCAGCTCTCCTAGAGAAGTAGAAATTGATTTCGACTTCTTTTTCGGCCGGTGAATTTGTTTGTTTGTGTATAATTATGTCTAGCACCACAATTACCAAGGTTTGTTTCTTGTCTGAGAAATAAGGCTTGCAAAAATTATTTATTTTTTGCATTATTTTTTTTTCAGGATTCTGATAATATGCTACGACGTGCCTTATAAAGGACAGAGTTACATGTATCTTATTTCTCTGATCGTCAGTTCTATTCCGGTGTTTCTAATCCCTTCTAAGCATTTTGATAATTATGAGTGCATCAAATTAGTCACCGGGATAGTAGGTACTGCAATCTGTCTCCTGACAGACATTGCAGTCTACTGGAACTTTGGGCATCAACAGGTATATAACTATATCTCCTAAAAAAAAAAAAAAATGGTATATAACTATATATATTTCATTTCTTTTTCTAATCAAAGTAATAGACTTAGAAAATGATTGTCACAAACAAAATTTAAAAACTATTATGCGCTCAAATTAAATTATTGAAATTAAGTTGGGTGAAATTAATTAGCTGAGATAACCAAGTATAGTAAACAATTGGTATTTGTTAATAAACAGTCTAATTGAATTAAGCCTGGTCTAACTAAATTAAATATTGAAATTCAGGTGGGCATAGCTTTTGTCATCGTAGAGTCTACGGGTGCTATAGTCGTGAGACTGTTGGGTGAGAAAACCACATATATTGTACAGCTAATGAGCAGCTCTACAAATTTGGTGTCGATTTTAGTTTACATAGTATGCATCTTGTGCAACGCAAGGTGGGACTATGTAAATTTGGAGGTCCTCTCTGCCTTTTTAAGTGCTGGATATACTGCCTTGGACTTGATATATGTGTGTGACACTCCAAACACAGTAAGTCTTTTTTACCATAATTTTTAATTAGTTTTAATATTTCAATTATGATGGCGGATGGATGGATTGTGCAATTAAGGAGATAATTAGATTTAATATTCTAACCATGCACTATATAAAATTTGACTCGATTTTATTATTCTAATTGCAGGTCATATTAGGAGTTGCTGTCCTGACTCGTACATTATATGGTATATTGTTGATTTTTCGCTCACACACGAGGGGTATTTTTTCCAAATGGTTTTTTGGAAATGACGTGGAGCAAACAGGTTATGTGGAGGGGACAAGACGATTGAGACCATGGAGACAGATTTGGCGAAGGTTGATCCAAACCTATGGAAGTCCAACCCTTGGCTTGCTCCAAATCGTTTGCGAATTCATTTGGAAAATTCTCGAAAAGGCTGGGTCGTTAATAGTCACAAGGATTGGGGCTAAACTAATGGCTTGCGCGAAATGTTTGTTTAGAAAGGTGGCTGACCTTTGCTCGGCATTATGCGGGCAAGGGCAAGGAAGGCAAGGGGGGCAAGGAGGGCCAGGGGGAGATTTCGAAATGACGTAGTGTAGAAATATAATTGTGTACAGCATTGGTTTTAATTCGGGTTACAGTTTCCGTTACTGTTATAGTGTTATGGTACTGCAGAGGTGACTTGTTGGTACAGTATAAGCTTGAAAGAGTTGTTTGGACATGTCCTATCATGTACTTTTTGATCCTTGAAATTCTGTGGCCTATTATTCGATATTTTAATGTAGTTACAAAGAAACTTATTAGGGCACCAATTATTCTGTCTCTTCTTGGTCTAAGAACTTATTATGGCACCAATTACTGAACCACCTAAACTATCTGCCAATTACGCACCTGTTAATAACTAAAGCCTAGTGAAATGAGCTATATTTAAATCCTGTGTTCATTTTCAATTAAGTGTGCAATAATATTTGTCCATCTTAGGTCCTATAAACCGATGAAACTGTCATGAGCAGGACATTTCATCGAACACTTGTGTGCACTAAACAAAGATAACACCGAGACACTATCATATATCATACAAATTTAGTGAACGCACCATTCTTATTTGTCGAGGAGATTCTAATAAACCCAAACCTCAAAATTTAATCCAATTCATCTCTGCACAATGCACATGGAAACAAAAGACTGCCGCGCACGCCAACTCGACATCCACATATGCTGAAACAAACACGCTGGAAACCCTGCCCGTAGATTGAGGTGTAAGACAAAGATACCACGAGAAGAGAGGGCTCTATATGCGTTCATTTTGGACTCATCAAGCTCTTCATCAGTTCCCGGGATGCTCATCAACATCTGTGTTTTCATGATCTGCATGGTTTGATGTTGCTCCCTTGCTTCCATCAGCAATGGCTGTGCAATGCGAGTATTTGACCCGGACATTAAAAAACCTATTTGGATCTAAGTTTACTTGGACTTTGTCTGATTCATTGGCGAGAGAGAAGGAAGACATTTTGTTGGAAGAGAAATCTAAAAGGGGTGAGAGAGACGGATTGAAAGTTGAGGCGTTAGAGTTTGAAATCGCTTTATAATCTTCGTATTGATAAACAGTATGAGCCTTCCAAAATTTACACTCTCTAATTAACAACAAGGTCAACAATTCAACATATACGCTTTTTAATTTGTTCACCAATAATGAATTTGATGGTTGTCCAGTAAAATGGTGCAATTAATATTTTCAACAATAACTACACGTATTCTATAAATTTAAGCAACTTAAATTTTGAGTAGGTAATCGATTGGCTAGCAATTAAACAGAGCATGTGATGAGGAAGCAAACATCTCTGAATATTGAAATTAATATATAAATACGGACTAGATTTTTATTTTTCATCAAAAGGGAATAAAAATTCAAACATATAGACTATAGCGCATCTCATTGCATACATCGCCCACATGCTAAAACCATACATAGAAGAGATTTGATTTCTAATTAATAATTGACATTATTATGAGAGTCTATACGTACATAACATTATTATTTTTATTAAAAATAATAAATAAAACTAAAAACAAAAATAAAAATAATAATAATGATATTACGTCTCATATCAGAGCTGAGACGTTCATGGTTAAACTTACTTATCTTGTCCATTGTTTCACACAGCTCATCTTCATATCCGTCATAATAAATCAGCGACAGTCCATTTGCCGCCATTGTATACATTACCAATACTGGGAGAATAAGGCAGAACCATAAAGGAATATGAATAGCGGAAATAATACAGTAGGATAAAGGGATTTTTTTGTTCAATAAATATAGAAAACAAATGGTAAGCATCAATGAGAATGTTAGACAGAAACCACTTGCGTAAGAAAATTCTTCCTCGCGATTGGGATTGGAATCTTTTTGTTCATGAATCGATCGAGCTAGCCACAAGAACCAAATAGATAACAATCCCAAAACTTCACATATCCAAATTATGAACAACAACGGATTATTGTGGTTGTCATGATACTCATTATATATCATCACCGGACAAAAAATGAAGCAGAAGAAAGAGACAAGTGATATTAAACAAGCTAATTGAACTTCATGACTACTGTAACTAATCATTTGTTGTTGATCAGTTTCATCAGCTTCATCCAAATTTTGTTTTTGTTGTGGCCCTTCAAAACAGAAATATATATATAATTAAAGCACGCATATATATACTAATAAGTAATTAAAGCAAATATGTTCAATTCAAATGCATGTACCTGTACTTGGTTGTTTCGACAAGTGTATTGGGTCTCTTTGAATTTCATTAATTGGCTTCGTGTTAGCTTCGAGATCCATATATATAAACCTGCAAATTTTTAATTTCCTTATTAACACATTATAATATTAATTGAACAATTATCGATATATATGTTGCTCACAAAAAGTTCACTACATATATATGATTGGCAATTTGGCATTAATTAAGGTCGGGTGGTTGTATATATACACTGGTTAATTTCCTTTTATTTTGCTAACGGAAAGAGTAGAACATGCATGGAGTTGTAAGAAATCTGCTGCGTACCTATATTTGATGAAAAGAAAATTAAACACCTGAAATGATCCTCAATCACGGAGATGAGAAGACGTGATTTATATTATTTGGTTCATGCTTTTCAAATGTTATTTTATAGCTATGTTTACCAATCTAATTTTAGTCAGTTTAATTCTTTACAATGCATATATATGTGCATAAAATGTGTTTCTCTCTTACTTTTTTCAGTCTAATAATAGTCATTTTTTAAATATTTATACTGTGTTATATTTAGTATATTTCATACAATATGTTTCATATGAACTGTAATTTAATATAAATGATGATGTGTCACATTTTTCTATATATGGAAAAAAACACAACTATTTTAATAAAAAGTATCGAAAGAACATCGGAGCTAACCAACATTTAAAAAAAAAATCAGTATTCTTAATATTAATATCAAATTAAAAGTTATCTCAATATTATTATCCGAAAATATTTTTATCTTTGCTATATATATATTACACACGCAACTAATTTAAGGAATAATATTATTCTCTCAACATTTGTTGTGCTTATTTCTCTCTAGCTTACGGTGTAACGAGTAAAAAAATTGGTTATAATCAGGGGCGGACGTAAAATTTCTGTCAGGGAGGGGCAGAAATCGAGTTAAAATAGCTTATCGGATTCAAATCCATTAGCTAATCGGGTCTAGATAAAAAAAACAATCAACACAATAAGAAACAATAAAAATAGTATAGTCTTACATAATAACAAAATAACAAAATAATATCATTTTACATATTAAAAAAAAACAAAGTTGGTCCGGATCTGTAAATTTCTATAAAGTTTTTATAAAAACAATAAAGTTTTTCATTAACAGTGCTTTTGAACTGATCTGACCAGCTTTTCAGTTTCAGAGAGAGGCAAAACAATTTTCATAGAAGAACAAAGTGGTACTAGACTCGTATTTTTCTAATGAATTTCAAAATTCAGAAAGGGGCAGTTGCCCCCCCTCTGGCTGTGTGTGGGTCTGCCCTTGGGTACAATACCCCTCGTCAGGTTTAGGGTTTTGTCACACCCCGAGTCATTCTTTGACAACCCACTGTATTTCAACACAAGGCGATTATGTATCACATACATTATCAGCTATTATGCATTACATAAATTATCAATAACACACAAGTACATGTTGTAGGGTTTAATTAAGCACAAGCAAGAAGGTACGTATTTAAAAAGACTTCCCTGTTTCCAATGCAAAGATCTAATATAAAATGAATATCAAACCACATCTAAATGGAAGCACAGTAGGTTCGATGGGTGTGATGACCATTCGATCTCATCAAGATTCGTGTGCTTCACATCAAAATACTTGCAAGTCTGTATCAATTTCCGTGCACATAGATCTTGATGCTAATTGTACGGTGCTAGAGCTAATTGAACCTAAACGTAGGTCCGATGCCCATCGGACCTACTCCTATCTCCATCTAAATACAACAGATAACATAGATTTTATACTTCTACAATGTGGAGCGAGATGGCAAGCACATAAGCAAAAGGGAATCACAACACTTCTTTTTAATATTTTCTTCTGAATCGAGCTCAGGTGTCCTTTTCCGAAAGAAAAACAGAATTCTGCTTTTCCGGATCCAACCATTCAAATTTTTTCATTCGCGTATCTCAATAAAGAAATTTTTTCATGCACAAATCTCAACGAATTTGAATGGTTGGATCCGGAAAAGCTGGTTCCTGCTTTTCTCTCGGAAAAGCAGTAGAGTCGGACTCTTTTCTTCTAGCCTCGATTTAAATCAAACACTTCGAGTGGATAAAGGATCAAAGGCTCAACACATGAGTAAGAGGAGGAAGGAAACAAGAGGGAGGGGATCAGCCTAGAGGTGGATGCATACCACTTCTCATTAGAGGCAGATTTAAGACATATATAGTAAAAGATTGTTAAGTTATCTCTATGATTTGAAAATTTTAATTATGCATATAGAAATTTAATTGAATTGAATTTTTTTAACTTTTTATATAGTCCAGCCACCCTTAATAAATAACATATGTTTAGTTGTAGTCTAGTAGTTAAAACTCTATTTTATAGTTGAGAAATCTTGAATTCAAATCTCACTCACTACAATTGTGCAATTTAATTATTAGCCATCCCTATCAAAATTTTCTAGTTTCGCCCCTGCTTCTCGTGCATCACAAAATGGATCAAAGAGAATTCATTGGACTGTTCGGCAACAAAAATAGGATTAACTCTTAATTTGCATTAAATAACTCATCTTCGGTTGTCTTAATTCATAGATAAATGCTTAGGAGACTTAATGTAGAGATTTCTTGAGATCCGAGCAAGAATTAAGATTTCAGACAAAATAAAGTTAAAGGAGAGATTCTTAATCCTTGCTAAAGAATCGATGTCTAAAAAGATTAAGGAAGTCAAAAAAAAAATTAAAGAGATTTAATCCTTCGTTGTCGAGCAGGTTTGTTGGTCTGTCAGCTTGTAGGGTGTGCATTTCTTTAGGTAGTTTTTTCTTCATGTATTTTATTAAAATAATAATCCGGATCCGCTCTTCGACTCAGATCCAAATTCAGATAAGGCCTAAACGGATTGGAACAAAATCCGCACTAAATACTCCACATGTCATCTCCGAGCGTACACTACAACTCTTATCTGCTCCCTTATATTTCGTTTAGTTGAACGTATAAATTCTACAGTGGAACTAAATATAATCAGTCCGGTCTGGACCGTCTATTTCATTTTTTTCGCTCCTGGCACTCCTGCACGCACAGAAATTTTTATTAATAGAAAAATAAATAAATAAAATATCGACAATGAGAAAGGAATTTGTGGAAATTCGATACATAAGAAAAATGTGATTGTTTGTAACGTTCAGATGATGTTATAGAACACAACTCTAGATTAGCGAATTGTAATTAACCAACTAATTACGTGATGTGCTAGACGTTACAGAAAATCACGTCCAGCGTTAACGTTACAGAGGTCTGAACTTAGTGACAATAGAAGAAATAAAAGTCAGAACGTTGTTGTTGACAACGTCCACAATTTTTACTTTGATTTGAACTGCTTTCTTTTTACCTGATTTCTTTTTATCAACATTTCTTTTTACCAAAAAAAACAGCGGACGTTGTTCTTGAGAACGTTCAGATTTTTTTTTTTCAAAATGTCTGGAGGTGATAGAATATAATGTCCTGAGTTTTTTGTTCTACGGTTTTGTTAATTACTAGTTAATGTGATTTCGCTAATTTGAACATTTTGATCTATAACATCCTCTGGACGTTACAAACAATAATGTTTTTTTATATAGAATTTCTACAAATTTATTTCCCATTGTCAATATATATATTTTTTTCCTATTAATAAAATTTTCGGCCTGCACGCAACTATTTCCCATTCTCCAAGTTATTTTACTTCTTAACAGTTCTCTTCTCCATTTCTAATTTTATGGACGTCTCCAATTTTTATTTTTGTTTTTTATTTTATGATTTATTTTTCTTAATTGATATTTGTATCTTAAAGTTTGTAAAACTCAATTATCCGATAATTATTCATTTTGTATCCGTATTTGAATCCATATTCGTGAATTATCCACTCCATATTCGTATCCGTTTAAGGTAGATTTGATTTTAAATTTTAACATCCGTTTGCTATCCATATTCGTATCTGCCTTTCAATAAACAGATACGGATTATGTGCTCCGCTTACACCTCTAGTCTGGACGATTAATAAATAGGGGAAAAAATGTTGGTAGCATATAGAGTTTTGTTAGGCTAACTATTACCTTATTTTTTTTCTTACATTTGATTAAGATACGAGATAAGGATCAAAGATGTAAGTTTTGTCTTTTGTAAATGAAATAACTAGTTAATGCTAGCTGTACAAGAGACGACCAAGTCTAGCACTATTGGTTAAATTACTTTTTCGTAAACACTCGTAGAATTCGATTTCATGCTTAAAAATAAATTCGCCACTAAATGATACGAAACATCTAGCGGTCTAGTGACTAGTGTCTAGTGAGCTGATTTTGGTCCCGACAAGGACAGTCGCCTCATTTGGTAATTTCAATATGACGATCTGGAGTGAAAAGCACAAGAGGGAAGCTTATTTAGTCAAGTATTATGTTTGATCAGATCTATCTTTGTCTCGCAGTAAGATTTGAAAGGAATATTGAACACTTTACACAATGTTGTGCCATCCTGTACAAATGTGTTTTTGTTGTATAATATTGAAATAAACTAGGTTCATAACATCTTCATGACAAATTTAGAGGTAGCACCAACTCCCTTGGCTGCAACTTTGACAATAGCTCTATGCCGGTATAACCTGAAATAAATCAACACCATTGTTAAAATGAATAATATGAAACCTACACCTGTTCCTGTGAAATGCTATTCAGTACTGAAACAATTAAATTATAAATCACAAACTATGCAGCTCCTACTTTTAGTGCTATAACCAACATAATCATAACCCACCACTAATTTTCTACTTTATTTTGTATTATTCATATTATATTTTGGTTTACTATGACTGTTAAACGTCGATGGATGTCCAGAATTAATAACTGGATAAACTGTTTAAAATCTGCTTGAAGTTTGACTTTAACCAGCAGGGTTTAGTATTGGCATCTTACCGGCACTACGTTACGGGCATGATCTGACTAGTACAGTAATGCTCGTGATGTTTCAAAATAAAGTAATTAAGAAAAATATGAACTCACCCAGCTAAACATATTCCCCAAGTGGATAAGGAGTATATGACCTTTCCAGCCTCCCATATATTTTTCAAATTCATCCTCTGCTTTATTCCAGCTATAGCTCTTGTTACAGCTACAATTCAAAGGAAGTAAAAGGAATCATCTTTTCTTGTGTGTGAACATTGTTCAAGAATTAAGATTTCTGTTCCATACCACAGCCAACTGTACAATAAGATCTGAAACTGAAAGATTCCTTCGAGTGCTTCTTCACAGAATTTAATGTGCAAAACCTTTATATCTTTCGAAGACCTCAATTAGCATAAAATGACGAATTTTAAAAATAAATAATAGCGTAGCATTGACTTGACGGTATGGTGTAAATTAGGCGAGAATGTAAATGAATAGATGAGCATGTTGTAAACCTACCTTTGTGCAACTCCTGAGGAGACAAGGTCTGCAATAAAAGAAGACCGTATGTTACATATAGATTTTTTTAATAAAAGCCCAAATGAAGAAATGCAAATGTTAAATAGTAAACAGAAATATTTATTACTTGTATGTTCAAGCCAAATAATTTTGGTGGGGATCAGGCACCAAGTTGAAATAGGCAGTATGTATTGGCTATTGAACCTGATAGATTGGTACAATTTTGTAATAATACAGGCAGCTTTCAACCAATGCTGGCATTCAAAGTGAATTTTGATAATGTTTAAGGCCACTTGCCTCAGTGCATTCATAAACGATAGAAAGTAAAAGAAAAGAAGAAGAAGAAATGGAACCAATTATGTAATCAGAAATGCCATAACCAGTACAATTTAAAGAAACAAGTTAAGGTTTGAAAGAATAAATAATGAACCTTAGATTCAGGATTTTGAAGGATGCATCGTGCGATGAAGCTGGCAATACCATCAATAACATTTTCTTCATTGATTATAACATAATTCTCATTATCAATTCCACTAGGTTCCTCGAGATTTTGCGGGTCCAGCTTCTCAGTGACCCAAACCCACCAGCTAAGTTCTCCATCGACATTTATCGAAACATCTCCACTGCTCTCTTCAATTCCTGAATGCACAATGAAGGATAAATCCATAACAATTTAAAAAAATATATATCTTCCATGCAAATCGGCAACCATTGGAATGCCTAATTTAAGTCTTATAAAATTCTGGTAATTTGTGCCAATTTGGTAGAAAAATGCGCAAGTAGGAACCATTCTCTACCAATCACAGTTCATGCAAGTGGTTTTTTCCTATGTAACATTTGGAACTTTTTGTCTGATCATAAGCATATTGAAGTGTCATTTATTTGCACCTTTTTATAATATTTATTGCGTTGGAAAAAGAAAAATGACATTTATATCAATCATAATAATGCCCTTATTAAGTGAATATTCAGAAGAAGAAAAAAGCTGGATGCTGGTTGGATACAGTACTTATTTTACGAAATTCCCCATGTAACTTGGGGTGTAATTTGCAAAAAGAAGTGGTGTAAGATTTAAATATAGGTCTTAAACCTGGTTTGGTTGGTTCAATAGACTCCTGGTGGAGTGATTCGAGATTTTGAAGGTAGCTTGAACTATCCACAGAAGCAATAAGACGCTCGTATATCTGTCAGTACAAATATTAATTAATTCAGTATAATGACATGATTAAGCAATGTTTTTTAGCACTCCATGTTCCATTAGGCCTCAATCCAATGGACAACGGATTTGGGAAATGACATGATTAAGCAAGGTTTTTTAGTACTCCATGTTCCATTAGGCCTCAACTATGCAATGGATCACCAAACTCCAATGGACAACGGATTTAGGAAGACTCAATACCGACTAATCCATTGCTCAATGCTTTATTACAAAGTTGAGAGTCTCAATGTAACTCGTCATAAACAAACTAAGTATAAATCAGAGTCGGAAGCTTTATTACAGGTTTTCCATAAATATAGCTGTCATTGTGATTACTGACGTAAATTCCCCTAATCTTCTCAACATATTTTGTTATTTTCTCCAAGCCCCAATTTCTAAAATTGGACAACTCCCCGAAGAAGCCTCGAGAAATTACTCTCATTTTGTTTCAAATTGATTGATTCAAACTGAGTATTCATACTTGTGGAGCTTAGATCTTTGTCAAAATCCAGATTTACCTAAATAAACTTGAGAACAAAAAACAATGAAGTCAAAACTTGCAGGTGTCAGGTATCAATCATAATTACAGGTATCAGGTACCAAACAGACATATAAAAGGGAACTGAGAAATCTAATCAACTCACATCAGGAGGGCAATCTTTAGAGAAAGATGGAGCTTTATAAATCGACTGTAGCACAGCTAAATTATCTGCTAACTGTGCTTTCAACCTGAGATTCTCAGAACGAATCCTCTCCAATTCCTCCTCCTCTCCCTTCTCCGGCAACGCCGAGGCCGGAGATTCCTCCGGTGAGGCCTTGACGCGGTGATGCCGATGTTCCAAGGTGTGCCACGCCACGTCAGCCATCTCGATCATTGTCCCGACCACTTCCATCGGAATGCTACCATGCGTTCCGACCATGGTTGAATTATTTCTTACTTTTTCCAACTTCTTCTCTTTTGATCGGGTATGAAGTTTGAGGAAATCGAAGCCGTGCAATGGAAGAATCCGTTGACGTGTAGGATTCTTGATATTTTCTTCGGAGTTTCGGATGCTCAAAACTTAAAAAGTTTCTTTAATTAATTTATTTTTGTCATGGGGATGCCTGAAAAAAATAAAACTCGGCTCCATGATAAATTCGCATCCTCTGAGGTATCTCAAACTTTGCATGACTTTATGGAAAATCGCAACCATTCAAATAAGTTCTACACGAATCTCGAAGCACAAATAATACTGGCCCCCGCGCTATCCCCAAATAGGTACCGGACACGTCGGTCACGCAAAAGTTGAGATATCTCAGAGGATACGCACTCCTAAAAATTGCAGGTATCAGAAGATCTGATTTGTCCATATTACATCCGACGGTGTGAATCGGATCTGATTGTTCTTTTCAATGCTTAATGCTAAAAAATGAACAATCTAATTAAAAGTTTAAACTTTAAACAACTAGGTAAGTTCTGAAAAAATCGAGGGAGCCAAGCCGGGGGCTATCCCGGTATTTGTATGTTTTGTGTTCATTATGTGTTTCGTATTATGATTTTAAAAAACATATTTTGTATAAAATCGCAAGGTTAAAATTAATATATAATATAAATGGAGCATTATTGACCAAAGTTCATATTTGTTCATGTCACGTCTCCTCACAAATTTATTCATAAATTTAAATTCTTTATATATAATTTAATGAAAGAGGTTATGGTAATATGCATAGAGACTAATTTGGGTTCGACGTCCATCGGATTTAAATTTGAGTTCAATAGATTTCTAATCAGTCCAATCTGCTTTAAAATTTATGCACACTAAATTGACACAAATATTAAAGCGGTCGCACACGAATTTTAAAGCCAATCAGACTAAAACCCTGTTGGACCCAAATTGGTTCCATATGCATATGTGCTATGGATCATTATCTTTATTTTATAGTTTAAACAGTTGATACAAACTGTTCAGACGATCTTCATAGGAAAACGCATTTTAGAGTACAAATTTTATATTTTATATCTTTTAGAAATATAGAAAAATATTAGTTGAATGATTCAGAAGTTTTAGATCAAGTGATTTTCTACTTATTAAGAAAAAAATAATAATATAATTTTTAAAAATATAAAATTTGATCTCAATGTACAATGAAGATCATATCGAACAATTTAATTGAGTATTTGAATTTTAAAAATGGAATATAAATTCATAGTGCATACCTCTCTATAATATACATATTACCATAGTTACACTCTAAATATTTTTTTACAGATTTCATACTTCGTTAAATTTTATACATGATTCACATTTAATCAAATTTAATTTTACAAAAGCTTTTTTATTATAGAGAGGTATCTACTGGTACATAGAAAACCAGTGTCAGTATTGATATTAATTTTAATATTCAAGGCTTGAGCATTGAACAAGGGTCCAACTCTATTCGAATGTATGACAATTGAAGTGCTTTCAACATTATTCCGGGAATTTTTCTTTGATAATTAATGATAAGAATTACTATTTATTTTTAATTATTCTGATTTGGATATAAGCTAAAGTATGGCTACTTATTACTTCAACTAATAGTTGTATTCAATCATAGCAAAACATGATCATCCCAAGGGAATGATACTGCTCGTATGTCCATATTTTGGCATTAAGGGCTAATTATTTAGTGGTTTGGCATTTTTTTGTGGGCTATATAAGATATGTTTGGTTGTAAAATAATAATAGCTATAATAGTCAAATCAAAAATAGCTATTGTTTGTCTTATTAAAATAATCAAATTTCAAATATGACTAAAAATTTGGATTCATTATTCTAGTTATTCTAACTCAACCAAACATCGAATAGACTATTCTCAAAAACCTAACCTCAAGAATAGCTTATTCTCAATCTAACCAAACATACCCTATAGAATGAACTATTGATCACATTTTGGTTTTTTCTAAATCAGAATTAATCAGATCGTCCGATCTTTGAGATCAACCGTCCGATCAGAATATAATTTTACTATTAATCCGGATTGGTTTTTTAACTATTTTTTTACTATTTTGTAACTGATCAAGTGATCTTTTGTGGGCTATATCCTATAGAGTTTGAATCCGGACCGTCCGAAGAATCAATCCGGTCCAAACCTATAATGTACGCTACCTCTTTTGATTCATGCCACCATATAACTAATTAATCAGATTAAAATTCAAACGGTGCGGTAACTTAGGTGATATGAATTCCGAGTAGGGGATAGAGGGATTCACATCACCTCAGGTTACCTGACTGAAAACAATTATGATCGGATGGTTCTTTTAACATGGCACAAATCTCAAAATGGATCCCTACAGTCTCCATAGGCACCGGATTGAGTTTGGTCCAAATAAGATTAATCTGGACCGTCCGTTTCAATTTGCTTGAGTCAGGTACCTGGGAGGATACGGATCCGGGATAGAGTGCCTTCACCACTATGTACATGCTTGACCTGAACTCTGCTTCATACTGCACGCATAGTGCCTCCACTATTGGCAATGCGCATTCTTGTTTTTGTTTTTTTTTCTGACATAGTGTACTTCATTTGCTTTAACAATTTATTTCCTTTAGTTATATCAACTTAAATTTTTTACTGACATAGTGCCTCCATTCCGCCGACATTTTTATTAATACCCAAAGTTAATTACAGATTAATAAAAATACCCCAGACCCATCAAGTATTTTTAAAATCCAAATCGGCCATTAAATGGCCGGTTTCTATTTAAAAGGGAAACCGGCCATTAAATGGCCGGTCCCTGATTTAATTTTTTTTTAGAAACAAATAGCTAAAATGCTGAAATATAACACTAAAAAATCGAATTTTTTCTTAAATATTTGTCAAATTAATTTTTTAGTAGCATATTTACCAGTTTTTTTATTAAATATATCATACAGACTGTTTCTTGTTTGAACATACAAAATGAAAGATACTCAATATTAGGATGCTGGTTATTGTCAAATTAAATTCACTAGCCGCATGCGAACACTAAACATCATATCAGTAATTTTGATCCAAGTTCTGAGTTTTACCATGCTGCATACGACACTGTCGTCACTAGCCGCAAATGGGTCGTTGTGTCTACCAATGATAAAAAACTTTAACTCAATTTTTGAGGCACTAAACGACGTTTTTTTGCAATTTTGACTCCGTCAACCCCTTAGAGTGGCCTTGAGGGAGCCATTGCCCTCGTCTCGTCCTAAGTTTTTCGAATTGGGGTCGTACATGCAAATTCAAGTTTCCTAGCCAAAGTTATGTCCGTTTAAAGTTTTTTAAAAAACAACGATGCTTTCGTGCAAAAACACCGATGATGCACTCCTACTTTATGCACGGCTTGTCGACGATAGAAGTGCATCGATGTTTCATTACAAAAACATCAGCGACGTGCCGATATTTTTTCAGCACTACCCTGCTTAATTGTCAATGCTAAGGTTAACAAAATATCGATGTTTCATTGCAAAAACAACGATGTTTAAGTCCCAACTTTTAATAACAAAACGATGTTTCATTGCTAAGACTAACGAAACATTGGGACTTAAACATCGTTGTTTTTGCAATGAAACATCGATGTTTCGCTAGCTTAGCATTGGTAATTAAGTAGGGTAGTGCTAAAAAAACATCGGTGCGTCGCTGATGTTTTTGTAATGAAACATCGATGCACTTCTGCCGTCGACAAGCCGTATAAAGCAGGGGTGCATCATCGGTGTTTTTGCACGAAAGCATCGTTGTTTTTTAAAAAACTTTAAACGGACATAACTTTGGCTAGGAAACTCGGATTTGCGCGTACGACTCCAATTCGGAAAGCTTGGGACGAGACGGGGGCAATGGCGCCCTCGGGGTCACTCTAAGGGGCCGACGGAGTCAGAATTGCAAAAAAACGTCGTTTAGTGCCTCAAAAATTGAGTTAAAGTTTTTTATCATCGGTAGACACAACGACCCGTTTGCAGCTAGTGACGACAGTGTCGTATGCAGCATGGTAAAACTCAGAACTTGTATCAAAATTACTTATTTGATGTTTAGTGTTCGCGTGCGACTAGTGAATTTAATTTGACAATAACCAGCATCCTAATATTGAGTATCTTTCATTTTGTATGTTCAAACAAAAAACAGTATGTGTGATATATTTAATAAAAAAACCGGTAAATATGCTATCAAAAAAATAATTTGACAAATATTTAAGAAAAAAATTTGATTTTTTTAGTGTTATATTTCAGCCTTTTAGCTATTTGTCTCTAAAAAAAAAAAAATTAGGGGACCGGCCATTAATGACCGGTTTCCCTTTTAGTCTGAGTATTTTTATTAATATGTAATTAACTTTGGGTATAAATAAAAATGTCGGTCCATTCAGTGTCTACCAATTTCTGACCTTATTCAAAAAAAATTCCTGACCTTGATCGGATCCATATATTGAGGGGATAGGGTCAATTGATGAATTCGTATCCTCTTTGTTAACTCAAATTTTGAGTTAAGATCTGGATCATTCGATTTAAATTCGCACTAATATTAAAGGATCCTATGCGTTATAGGCGTGGGCCGAATTACTCTGAATTTTAATCTCATAATCCGAAAATTAACTCAAACAACACATTAATACGAGAATATGAATTCTCAATTGACCCCATATATTTTCAAAATATTTATACTAATACATAATTTACTATATAATTTAGAATAAAATATTATAAATATTGTAAAATTAATCCATATGCAACATAAATTTTTTATATAATTAGCCTCTATTCAAATTTAACTCTTATAATTTAAAAGTTTTCTCATAATTTAAAAGTTTATGTCGTAACTAGCAAGTTTTGACTCTACCCCTACTACCACTTGTGCCAATTCATTCAAAGAAAACAAAAATGATGCTTTGAATGTTCGTGCATAAACTAGCAAAATCAATCCTACATTAAGTTACCATAATAATTTATATTTAAAACATAATAAAAGATCAACAACTATTTCTTAAAGTTAGCGACTTTAAATGTCTAATAACGTTTTCTGTTTTTGAAAGTTAGCTGAGTAAATGCTGGTAACAGTTGTATTACTAATAAAAATATATATTTATAACGAATCAAATAATTATTAATTCTAGATCTACTAATTTATTCTCACTAATTCCTCTAAATTATTATATTTTTTTCTAGTCCTACTTATCTACACTCTTAATCACCCTATTACCTCATTTCTTATCTTTCTTCATAGTTGGATCCGCTCTCGTTCGAGCTGCTGCACACCGACAACTAAATCTGTTTACCGCCACGCTCCAATCAAAATGACAGACTCCACACTCCGAGTTTCGATGATACCGCACTCAGATCAACTCTGATCGGCTCCGCTCCCTTTTCTCTCTCACTCCTCTTTGCTCGAGTCAGTGGAGACGAGAGAGTGGAATATTGTTGTGCCGTAAGTGAGACCTTAAAGTGGGAGGGGCGGAATGAAAAGGAGGGAGGGGTAATTATTTATAGTAAATTAAATGATAGAGTGAGGCTATGGTGCTATGCATAGCACCAATGACTAGTGTACTACGGCTCAATATGGTACTTTTTAAAATCCTAACGGTCGATCCGAACCGTTCAATGTGATAACCATATAAATATGTACTTGCAAACTAAATTTTATATTTTTTTGAATTTTTTTACTATTTTTTTAGATAGGTAGAATTTTGATAGTCCAGAATTTTCAAAAAACACTGATTTTTCTACCTATCTAAAAAAATAGTAAAAAAATTCGAAAAAATATAAAATTTAGTTTGCAAGTACATATTCATATGGATATCACATTGAACGGTTCGGATCGACCGTTAGGATTTTAAAAAGTACCATATTGAGCCGTAGTACACTAGCCATTGGTGTTATGCATAGCACCATGGCCTCACTCAAATTAAATTATAGAACGGAATAATTATTTGTACATCAAATTAAAATAAACACTAATATCCATAAGCTATGATCATAAACTTGGAATCATGAACCTGAATCGTGCCTAAACACCTAAGTCAATAATACCTTGGACGAGATGTTTCACAAATTACGTTCTTTTACATATCACTAAAACCATCTCCACAGGAATCACAACTACATTCCACAGAAGGTACAAGCACCTTATCCTGCGTATCAACGTCTCTCACATTCTTTGAAAAAAGTGAGAATGCTCCATAACCGAGCTCAAAGCATGTTAACATGAAAAGGATAAAAATTCAGAAATAATGAAAATTAGTGGGTAAACGTATTTAAGAACATGCTAATATAATATATATACACACTCGTCATACTTTCTATACGTTAACACAAGTTATAATTTTAACTTATATTTCTATATTAAAAACTAACTATGCTGTAACATCTAAACAAATTATTAAAACATAGTAGCTCACCTGTAATTTATGTTATAATATTTAGTCTAGTTGTCCGTTCTTTACTACATATTAGGAATTTAGGATTCATCTTAAAGTTCACCTGTTGGATTCATATTAGGATGTCGAATGAGAAAGAGAGAAATTATTTAAAATATTAATTAGCCGAGGAAACTTCCGTCCTTCAAAATAGAGCACCGAAAATTAATAACAATGATACATCAACTCTGCTTTCTACCGCCGGTCCCCACTTCTGACTTCCCTCTCCGCCTTCTTTCTTTTTTGAGGATTAACCCATAGTTTTTCCTTAAATTAGAGTATTAAACAGTTTAAGCCCATGCGACTTGCGAATTAGAAATATAAGGACTGAAATGTTAAGAGAACCCCCGGAAAGTTAAAAAAGATTCCTTTTATAGAACCCTTTTCATCCTTCCTTGTTCGTTCAGACTTCAGAGTAAATAAACCCGTTAATTCCCGAATCCCTCTCCCTTTTCCCCACTGAAAGACTGGTGAGCTCCAGTCTCCCACCTCACCTGACAGCTCCCCACCCCCACCCTCTTCTCCCCTACCAAATCTCACTTAATCTAAGAACCTTTCCCAAATGACCACCCGATCGAACCCGTACCAGCCCCCGCCCCGCCACCCGCACTACTCCTCCCCCTCTTCCTCTGCCTCCATCAAGGGCTGCTGCTGCTGCCTCTTCCTCCTCCTCACTCTCCTCGCTCTCCTCGCTGTAGCCATCGCCCTTGTCGTCGTCCTCGTCGTCAAGCCCCACAAGCCCACCTTCGACCTCAACCAGGTCTCCGTCCAGTACCTCCTCGTCACCGCCCCTTCCGCCTCCGTCGCCTCCTCCACCCCCGCCACCGCCTCCAACCCCTACCTTTCACTCAACATCACCCTCATCTTCACCGCTGGCAACCCCAACAAGGTCGGCATCCGGTATGGATCGACTGATTTTGAGGTGATGTACCGGGGCGTACCGCTCGGTGTTGCCGTTGTGCCAGGGTTCGAGCAGCCTGCGCAAAGCAGTCGGACGGTGAGGAGCACTGTCAGTGTGGATCACTTTGACGTGACACAGGCCGGCGCACTGGATTTGGTGAGGGATGCGACTGTCAGTGATCGGGTCGAGCTGAGGATTACTGGTGATGTCGGTGCCAGGATTCTCGTGCTTGGGCTTACTTCTCCTAGGGTTCAGGTGATCTAATTTCTTTCTATTGTAGAACTCTTTAGAATTTTTGATATATGGTTTGGTTAAATGTAGTTTCGCAGACAAATTAGGAAATGTGACGAGGTTTTTTAACCGTACATGTAGCATTTCTGGCCTAAATTTCGGATGTGTTTAGCTGATAACCGGAGTTATTTAATAAGATAAATGTGCTAGGTTTTCTGTATATTAAGATCAAAGAAAATATTTATTTTTTTAGATGAAACAACTATGAAGATATAATCTGAAGAAGGAACTGTTATCTGTGCTACTAATTGCTAGAATACGGGCACATGAAACATGCAAAAATATTTTTTTTGCTAGAATACATATATAAGGAGCATTTATTAGATAATAATTACATCAACTCCATATCCAAATTTCTTTATTTTTTTAAGCAGCATTTATTAGATAATAATTATAGTAACTCCATATTCAAATTTCTTTATTTTTTGTAAGTAGCATTTATTAGATAATAATCATATTAACTTTATATCCAAATTCCCGCAGGTAGATACCTTGATATTGTTTACAGTATTAATTTGCTTTGTAATTATTGTTCAAAAACTTACAAAGACATCTTTTAAACTTTCTAAGTTGCATTTCTTTCCATATTACTGCATACATTGCGTTTTCTTGATTTCATTCTAATATTATCGCCAAGGCAATTGTTGCGGATGAAATAAATTGCATATTTCTTTTCAAAAAACACCAAGCATTTGATTTTAAATTCTTATATGGTGATTTATTTTTCTTGCTCTTTTGAAAAACAGGTGTCGGTAGATTGTGTGATAGTGATAAGTCCAAGGAAGCAATCTGTCACCTACAAGCAGTGCGGTGTTGATGGCGTCAATCTCTGATTTAACAACCCATTCTAAATTAAGAAGAAAAAATACCAAAAAAATGGTCCTAATTTAAAAGAGAAAGGTGAAGATAATTGATTTATTTGGCGTTCCCTTTGTAGAGGTTTTGGCTTTCACAATTCGAGATCGAGTTTCTGTACTCCCGGTCTTTCCTTGTTTTTCCAAGTGCATGCGGAGGCAAAAAAAAAAAGTTGTTAGTGACCCGCCACAAGAGTAGATGCACCGTTAGATGTGTATACCAACCTACTAACCTCGTAGTTCGCTTCGTTCCCAAGGAACACAACACGCCGTGCTTATCACTATCAATGCGCCGGAGAATATTTAGAGGAATCATTCTAACCTTTGTAGGAGGATCGTACGTGGATTTAAATTATAATAATTAAGTTACCAATTTAGCTAATTAAATTCTTTTTCGGGAGATGGTGGAAGCGGACTCTTCACTGACCGGTCGGTCACGCTGCTTGTCCGTTTCTAGATTGATACTGTAACATTTGCGGTGTTGAAAATATGTAGCGGGTGTTTACCTCAATTGCAATTTGCAAATGGGGTTCATTATTGATTTACCAACTCACAATTTTACATGGGTACTGTAGTTCCGTGAATATCGTTAAAATGCTTATTTGAAAGAGTTGATCCTGTCCGTTTATCTGTGGTAATTATTAATTTATTTATTGGTTGATTGCATGTTTGCATAATTTATTGCGTTGCATTGTAAATGGCTGTATTGTTTTGTGGTTAATAATATTGACCTTCAAAAGGCGTTTAAGGAAACTATAATGCGAAAACTGAAAGAATGACAATATAGAAAATGTTTAGGTGAGGAAAGGTGACCGGATCACATGGCCAGACCGTCCCAAAAATTACTTATAGCTGTTGGATTTTCTGACAGCAGACACCAACATTCGGTTCTATCCACCATGTAATATTGTTTTCTAAAATCGAAAAATCTCAAACTTTTGGGTACACGTAGAAACTGTCAGAATTTATTTGGAAGTATCGAAATTTCTAGTACGCACTAGCTTTGTGCGGCCTATGTATAAGGGTTGTTATTTGAGCAAAATATCAATCTCTGCTGCAATCGTTGTTGAGATTCATTGTCATTTTGCGTGGAAAGAGTTGAGCCACATCAGAGTCAGTCAGAGGTTATGCACTGCTATCAGCTAAAGTTACTCGGACGGGAAATTGAGAAATTGAGTGATTGCTTAGATTTATCGATTTGTATACCAAATATTATATCTCCTCCACTGAATATCGAAGTTTGTCAGTTCATGACATTCCAGTGTAGATTTCGGCAAGGGCGGAGAGGAGCCACATTATTACAAAGAGTAGGCAGTTGTGGACTTCTGGATTGAAAATTAGAATAGGACTCTATGTGAATTTGGACCTCTGTCTACCCCTAAATATAATTTGTCTACCTATGAGTCTTGACAACTCAATTTTCAGTCCATTCTTCTGTTGTTTATTTTTTCGATAAAGACCTTACTCAAAGTCGCTACCTGTTTCACTCAAACCCGCTCCGGCCAATTCCGCCTTACTCAAATTCTCAAACTCGCTAACCTTAGCGCTACCCTTTTGTTCAGAAAAAATAGCGAAGGTAAATAGGCAATTCTGAGACGCACTGAAATAGGAGAGAGCGACTCTAAACAGAGATCGCGGAGGACAAACTAAGACGTGAACACGAAGGCGGCTCTGAACAATCCAATTCCTGTGCCGACTATGCATGTGCTTTGCTTTGAGGCTCAGTGAGGTAACCCTTATTTTTTTTGTCCAATTCTGAATCTACAATTTCCTATGGTAATTGGTACCAACTGTTTTAAAAATCATAATATGTATCAATTTGCGAGGTAACCTTGATTTAGAATCTGTAGTTTACAAATCACAATTTCCGAATCATAAAGCTTCTAAATTTAAAAAACTTTTTGCAACCATATATACTCTTCTTTTTAAGTTGTATCTTAAAGATTTTTTACCTACTCTTGAAAAATTCTGACTACACCCCTGAGTTTCGGTCTAAACCATTATTATTCTCTTGTGTTTTTATCTTTGCACGATTTATACCGTTATAATATTCTTAAGTCTTCTCTTTTTCTTTTGGTTTTGGTAGTTTATAATGCATAATTAAATTTGTTTCTAATTTTTTTGTTAATACGGGTGGATGGTTATTGATTTTTTATTATGAGTTTGTTGTGGTGGTCTGAAAATTAAAATAAGTAGTATCCTGAATGAGAGAGTGAGAAAATTGCTCATAACTTGCTCGCTAAAAATTCGTTAACAATTAACTCATTATCAACTTGCTCATTAAGTTAATGAACCGAGCATGAACCCAATTCGCTCATAACTAGCTCATTAAGAACTGAGTTACATGAAATCATGTTACATCCAATTCCAAGTAATTCCCAATCGGATCCAAACTCAAAATTAAATTAAAATTACAAAAAGACCCACCAACAAACAGATCCTAAATTAAATTGAATGATATATCTGTTATTCTTTGAAGAGAATTTGATTATCACAATTTGCTTTTTTTTTTTATCTGGTGCAATTATTTACTAATTCTGTAGAAAGCTGCAACGTTAAGACACGCTGTTTGGGTTGATGAACAAAAACAAATTCAAAACAGTATGCAAATATTTTGTTTTATGTGGGTACCTATAAGACACTATTGAAATTAATTAACTGGTAATTTGTGATTCTCGAGTCTGGTTGTACAACTTGGCATGTAATTATGTCAATATTTTTTATTGGAGAAATTAGATATCACTTATCAGTTTGTCTAGCTTGAAACAAAAAACTCGAAACAAAATTCAAAATTAACTACATGCTTGATCTATTAACGAGTCGCTTAACGAGCACGAGTCAACTCGAACATTAAATAAGTTGAGCACGAGCACAGTTATCAACTCAATCGGTACTGTCTTCTCAACTCGAGTTAATTCGTTCATTAACTTAATAAATAGAGTACGAACATATCTCAACTCGCTCGAACTCGGATCATTAATAGCCCTCATCCTGAGTGATATTTAGGATTCTGAAGACAATGCTTGAAGATTTGCCGAACTCAACTTTCTAATTCTGATAGTTTCATCAAGTACAAAGTGTTCCAATATTTTATGATTTAAAAAGTTTCCCCATCATAGCACTTCCACCTCTCCATTCTTAATTCAATGGACATCTCCGTTACCATCACCTTCGACAGGCCCATCTAGTGGAATGCAGCTCATTTGTGCTTTGGGACTTGGGAGATTAGGCACTGAATATATAATTAAAATTAATATAAAGTCATAACAGCAAAAAGGTATGTATGCTTTTGGGAATTGGCATATCACGATCCTCCGCACGGACCGCACACAACCTAGCTAATAGCCTAATAGTGGTTTCTTCGTTGTATAGATAATGTAGAAAAATAATGCAGCGTGCATCATCTTCTTAACATGCATAGGAATATCAAAGGAACAAATTAAATGCTCATGTGAGGACCCACAACAAAGCCAAAGCTTGCCTAGTTGCGTGATTCCCTTTCTGTAATTTCGGACGATGTATCATGTATGGAACAATAGCAAACTCCAGGTGTTAATTTCATGAAAATATAACACGAAATAAAAAATGACATGGTCATTCTTTGTTCACTTAATTGGCAACCTACTATAGACATGTTATCTATCTCTTAGGCTAAGACTGTTAAGTAGAGCCAGAACCTATTACAAACGACATCAAAGAAAAATTCAACTGAAGTACCTACACAATTTGTCGCATATTCACAATCAGTGGCGGAGCTAGAATTTGAGCCAGGGGTAGGCAATAATCGGATTCGGGTTCGAAAAAATTAACGGTTCGGGTTTGAAAAAATTAACGGATTTGGGTTTGAACGAAAAATTAACGGAGCTTCTTCCAGAGACAAAGGCGGAGTTTCTTCTTCCAGAGGTAGTCGGTTATTCACTTCTTCTGCTTCGCCTCTCTTCTCTGTCTCTGCGAGTTTTTTTTTTTTTTTGTTTTCTCGTGACTTCGCGCAGCGCAGGCGCTGAGGCGCAGGTCAGGGGTAGGCAAAGCCCAAAATCAGAGGTAGGCAAAGTCCAAAAAATACCGGTCTAAAAGAAAAAAAAAAATTTCAGGGGTAGGCAAGTGCCTACCCCTGAGTCCATGTAGCTCCGCCACTGTTCACAATGGAACAATGCATTTAATAGGGGCTCAATTATTGTCCAAGATGGCCTAGCTTTTTTCCTTCTTTTGTCGATATCGTATTCGTATCGTACGTAGCACATCCTTTCGTGTCTTGTGATTTTTAAATCTTACCATCATAGGGAGACAAGTAGTTCATTTTACTGATTTCAAAAATCTTACACTTGATGTATATATTTTTTTAGTAGCGATAAGATAAGAAATTTGCTTCCATACACCGTATTCTAATGAAAAAAATTAAATTGATTTTGCCCATTCGATAAATCAAGAATAATATGTAAAACTAAATAAAATCAGTTTAATTTTCTTGAAACAAATATCATAATTTGGATCGTGATATCTACAAAATTATTAAAATCTTTATTTTAACATCTAAATGGAATAACAATATGAAATATTTCCTATTTAGTCAATCTTAATTTTTCACAAAAATATCACAATAATTAGGGAAATGTTCTGGCATCCCGAGCCATCATACCCGGACACACCCCCAACTAGTTTAACAAAAAAAACCTTCCATTTTGTCTAACTTTCATTTACAGCGCTCATATCCAAGATTTTATAGTTCTGCTTATAATTTTTTACAATGCTACTCACAAGCATTTAAATCCTAAATCCGAGTAGTTTTAACTCCTAATTATTTTTGTCTTCAAGCCAAAAAAAAAAGATTCATTTCATCCATTTTTGTTTTCTTTGATCATTCTCGTTCATTTTTCCGACAACTCGTGATGAATTTTGCGAATCTAAAAATACGAATGTTTTCTACTCGATTTTCTCTTTCAAATTGAGATCCATGAAGAAATACTTTTTGAGTTTTTTTGTTGTTGTAAGCAATATTTTGCGCTGTTTGACTAATTTTCAAAATATATAAACATTGAATTTTATAGTTTCTTTGTTTGAGACGTATGCATGTTTAATTGTTATGTCTGAATGTCAAAGAAAGTCAAAGATACATATCATGACAAGTTGACGTGACAAGTTGTATAATATAATCTGATAAATGATCTACGCAAGCTATAAAAAATTATTTGATACATGATTGGATATATGATTCACATGAGCTATTTGGAATGATCGGATATTGATTAGATACTGAATCATGAAGATCACGGAGATCATGTTTTACCATTTTTATTTTATCAATTTTAATTTATGTCTAAAAATATGGTAAAGTAGATCTGAGGTTGTGATTACCTGAGTCTAGCCGTTGCAAGGCTGAAAATCAAATTCAAAATTCAAATCATCATAATAGATCAATACTGAAAACTAAGCACAAGCAAAATAGGCTAATCCCTAATTTTGTGGATCTTCAGATCTGTATTGAGTTGTTGGCTATCCTTTGAACTCCATTATAAACAGTGGGCTCGATCATTTCAAAATGACTTGACAGAGAATACCCTCACAGAAAATACAACCATTTTGAATCCTTTGAGAGGTTTAGCCTAATCCATTGTTGTTTGTGCTTAGACTTCAATTATATATCCAGCAATCTCAAATATACTTTACCTAAATTGATTAGTGTTGAGATTATAGTGATAGTCAATGAGTGTCTGGACTTAGGGCTTTTGTTGCTCGCCTACTTGTGCCATGTGTGCTCCTTTCTGTTCTTTATGCCGTTGAATTGTGATCTCGCCAGTTCCAACTTGTATTCCTTTCTTCACTGGGTAATAAGAAAGGCGTGCCAAGTTTAGGTTACGTTGCTGATAAGCATAAATTATATACACATTTGATCTAGTTTTTATCATGGAATAACTCTAATTATCATGTATTTTGAATATAAAATGAATTAATTACACTTAGAATCAAGTTACTGCGTTTGCTCGGCTTAAATTTGCAGGAAATGAAGAAAAATGAAGAAAAATGCCCAGTGCGGACGCACGGATTGCGATACGGCTGCACTGAGTATTTAGAAGGATTTCTGAACACGCGCCAATTTGAAAAAGGTATAATGAGGTTTTCATCAAAATCCGTGCGGACGCACGGATATCGATGCGGACGCGCTCTGGTCACACAGGGAAAGTCCGAGCCTAGTGCGGACGCAGTGAGAACCAGTGCGGATGCACTCTGGCCGCACTCAAAACGCATTGAAATTTCAGCTTCCGACACACAGTTCGTATTTTGGTCATAACTTGATCATACGAACTCCGATTTGGATGAATCAAAGCTTGACGGAACCAGGACAACAAGATCTACAACTTTTATGAAGGAACAATATCCAAATTCGGAATGTAGAATCCCGTGTGGACGCACTAAGGTCGTATTCAGCCTAAAAATCGAGTTTTCTATTTCCGGCGCTTCTAAAAACGACCCAGGAGTGAAATATGGAAAGTGGGGACGTGGGAAAACTTGTGGAGCAAGTATCTAATGACTCCCCATGTCCATTTGCTCCAGAATTAACAAGTACTTCTTCTCTAAAAAGGGCACACTAACTCCACCTTCTAGCCTCTAAATTGGGCATGATCTCTTGCTATAAAAGGGCTAGAACTTTCCTTTCCAAATCATCCACTATCATCCATCCAACAACACATCTCATACTCTCTACACACAATTCTGAGCAATATTTTCTGAAGAAGGTGAAGCTTTCAAGCAAGGAGAAGAAGGGTTTCTTGAGCAAGATTCGGCAAGATTGAGGTTCTAGATTCAAAGGGTGTAATTATTCTTTATTTCATTTCCTTTCATTCTTTGCCAAACTTTGCAATGTTTCCCTCCAAGAGGGAGTAGTTCTCTCTCTAGGGGTTTAGGTCAATATGCATGAACTTGTTTAATTATATTTTATTCGATTATTTGCTTTTATTATGATTGTTTTATCAGATTTGATTGTTAATTTCTGTGCTTTTAATAATTTGTGTTAGAAACATAATTAGTACTTGAATTGTAGCATCTTGTTTTGGTTTCAAAAGAACCAAAATTGACTAGGATCAATAGGATAGTACCAAATTGTGAATGCAAATACCTTAGGTTTTAGATTAAGATTCTAACCAATTTAATCTAAGCCGGAACTACAGAAATTAAGGTTAGGGATTTGGTGAAGAACCTAAACGAGAAGTCAAACCCTAATTAGGACATCTCAAATCGAGTCGGATATTGGTATCATATACTTAATTGAGAAGTACCAATATTTGAGGAGAGGAGAGACTAACAAGAGCGTATAATCTAGGTAGCTAGGGTGAAGAACCTAAAAAGTGAAGTCCGAATTACTTAGACACGTTATTAATTCATGAAGGTGACCCTTAATGACATATTAGGTTAGAAACCTCATCAAATCATACATGAATTTAAGCAAATACCGAATAAATAGAATTAGCAAGGGATTGTAGACCAAAGACCCCTAGATTCTCTAAACCTTGAAAACAAACCGACTTTTCTCTCTTTTACTTTTACTTTTAATTGTTTAAAACTCCTTTCGGGTATTGAACCCAACCTTAGAATTTTTACTACAAAACCCCCCAATTTACTTTATTGCACTTTACTTTCTTTCTTTTCTGAAATTTATCATCTAAAGTTGAAAATTAAGTATTTATCTTACTCCTTGTGGTTCGATACCCGACAATATACTACACGGTAGGATTGTATACTTGCGATCTAAACCGAAAGTGTATTTGAGGATAAAGCTTTTTACATATACCCTTTGTACGTATCAGTTGCCCTGGAGACGTAGGTCCTTCAGTTGGTCGAACTCTGTTATCAACTCCTGTGTCACTTTCTCTAACTCTATTTATTTACTTCAAGTTACTTTATTGCACTTTAAATTCATAAGTTCTTGATTCCGCCAAGAACTACATATACTTGCACACAGGAACGATATACTTGAATGTTTGACCGATAGGGTTTAAATTTTAATAGGCCCCATGTTCACACACCCCCCCCCCCCCCCCCCCCTCTAGGTGCTGCTAGGGACAACAAATTTCAAGATATTTTTTTGTTTTTAAAGTAAAGCCCTGAACACTTTAAATTCTCAAAATTCTTAAACATCAGTCTACAACCATTTAAATCTTTGATATCTACCATTTAAACTACTACGTTCAAGTGTTTAAACCTCTGATGTCGATAATATAGTATCACACGTTTAAAGTAGTACACTCAAGCATTTAAAACACTACAATCAAGTTTTAAAACCTCTAATGTCGATCATATATAATCACGCGTTTAAAGTAGTACACTAAAGCATTTAAAATACTGCAATCAAGCTTTAAAACCTCTGTCTACAACCCTTTAAAGTACTTATGTCGAGTCCTTAAACCTCTGTCTACAGCCGTTTAAAGTAGTTGTGTTAAGCATTTAAAGTAGTTGTGTCAAACATTTAAATAGTTTCCATATCAGATTTAAAAGGTTGTAAACTAAGATTTAAAAACTTGAGAATTTAAAGTGCTCATGTTCTTTATTTTAAAAAAAATAAAAAACAACAACTTGAAAATAATTTAAAAGTATTTTTCATGGATCTCGTTTGAAAGAGAAAATCGAGTAGAAAACGTTTATATTTTTTATATTTGTAAAATTCATCATTGATCGTCGAAAAAATGAATGAGAATGATCAGAAGAAAGAAAAAAAAGTAGGTGAAAGAAATCTTTCCTTTTTGCTTGAAGATAAAAGTAATTATGAGTTAAAACTATCCAAATTTATGATTTAAATGATCGTAGTTAGAGGTTTAAGAACTTGCTAGTACCTAGTAGTATTGTAATAGATTATAAATAGAATTTTAAAAACTTAGATGTGAGCACTGAAAATAGAAGTTAGACATTAAATACTTTGAGGTACTCGGAAATTTGTTTGAGACACAATTATTAGGCTCCCAATAATTATATAATTATAAGAGTATTCTTATTAAAATAAATTCGATCGAATAACAACTATTCGGACAAATCAATTTTGGCCTTTGATATATATATTTTTTAATGTACTGGATTCATCCACTAAATTTCTGTTCAAAGAAGCTTAAAGACCGGGCAGCTATACTGTATCTGTTTCTACCGCATACAAAAACACGAAAACAATATTACAAGATATACATTTATTTTAAACGGATTGTAAAAAAATGTTAAATTTGATCTACAGATACATTATTATATAAAACATATCATATTAAACAGTTCTACATTATTATATAAAAGATATCAAATTAAACAGTTCAGATTGACTATTTAAATTTGAAAATTAAAAATATTGATCTAATAGTACAGATCTGCGCTATACCGTATAGTACCGTACTACCATGGCCTCACTCTTGAATAATTCTCGGATTATCAAGTGGGTTCCGTTAAAGGCCGTAGGAAACAGAGAATTCGCATCCTCTGAGTTATCTCAGAGACCCCATTATACCCCGTTTAAGAAGATTTTTGGTTGGTTATCATGTCCCTATTAAAAAAATATATATATGAAAATGATGGGCTTAAAAACATCTACGTAACATATATAGAACAGTGCGTCCACTCATTCTTAGAAACGGTGTGGAGCGGTGACTCGTCCAGTCGTCCTTTTTCTTTTTTTTTATCAATTTGAATCAAGATATATAAAAAAATCTAGATATATAAAATAATTCTTCAAATATCTTGGCTATGCATAAAGATTTCTAGTATGTTGTGTTAAAAAAAATATGGAGCTCACAAGTTAAAAGAAGAAAATTATCAAATTATCATTACTGCTCACTTATGTGCTATATATATAAACGTTTCATACTATTTGTAGCTGAAGCATGGTGTGCTAGCTAGTTCAAAAGAAGGTTTGTAGCTGAAGCAAAAGACATAATATTTGAACAAAAGATGCGTACTAAAATTATTAAGTAAATTTTAACGATAAGATGTACTTGTCAATATAGTTTCATACTGATATTTTTTTTAGGAAAAATAGAGATTTTTCCGTTCAATTTCTATTTAATGTTTATAAAGGATTCTCCGTTTGAATTTCAAACCTTCAAATTGCTTCGTGTCTGATGGACCATACTGATTGATCTAAAGTTCTAAACAATATGCTACAGTAAATCCACAGTACGCTTTAAGAGAGGTCAGTTCTTGTAAACGCAGGAAGCAGGCAGTAAGTGCTCTCAGGGTTGATTAGTGGACATTGGCAGCATAAATAAATAACAGACAGGCGAGACATTTGGCATTCCTATTTTTGAAAATCTCGATATTGTAATTTTTAGATGTTTAATTGCAAGTTTCTAATTATTAAATAAACAAAATTGGATCAACTTAAGACAAGTTCCATCAACATATCTACATATCTACTTGATCCTTGAAATTTTCCGACTCCTTGGTTTTATTATCATAAGACATCATCCAAATCTGCTTCAAGTTTGCCTCGCCACAACGCTGATGAACTTCTTCCATTCTCTCAACAGAACTACACACTCCGGTACAGTTCCAATCGAACGTGGCAACACAAACTTTTCCATTCCTTGCCCTCGATACACACTCTGATATAAAACACAACAATGAAGAAAATATTGAGATAATGAAGTAAAATATATAATATAGTAACAAGAAAAGAAAAATATAAAATGAAACCTGGGGTCTGGCAACACATATCATGATCATTTACATGGTTTACATCCAAACCAATGAGCCATGCCCCAACTGATACATCCTCATTAGCGTACTTGTGGAGTGCCTTCCTATAAATTCAAAATTTTCAATCACATTAGGAGTATTTCAAGCTTAACTATACAAAATCTCACTAAAATAACATAAATCCAATACAAAAACAAATAATTCCTTTAGCTTAGCACCTTATAAGCACAAGAACCAGTGCATAGGTAACATCATTGCAGCGGTATCAATTAAATACTTTCATGTGGGCTTTGTAAAAGACTAAATACTATTTATCAATATGTTTCAGTGTCAATTAACTATTTATATTTATAATTGTAGCTCTGCCACAGACGACAGCTACACTCCTTGCTTTTCCTGAAATGCCCATAGCACTCGCTAAGAAGGTAGTTTAGTCATTTCTGGAAAATCGATAGAAAAGAGGTCAATCAAGATACTTTTCAATAATTTCTCCAGGGTATATGTGACATTACTGTTCTCAATTTTTGGGTGCGAATGGCGACATGGACATATCCAACTTGACATTACTGTTCTCAATTACAGGGTGCCAATGGCGAAGTTGACATATCCAAATTGACATTACTGTTCTCAATTAGAGGATGCCAATGGCGATGGGGGCATATCTCAATTACAGGGTATTGAAAATATCCAAGGTTGGTTGGGTCCTTAACTCTGGATCAAACACAGTTTTGTATTTTATTTTATATTATTTTGCTGCAGAAATATATTTCTATTAGCAGTTCAGTATTGTTCATTCTGAATCATAGTTTTACAATGTAGGATGAAAATGCATCTAAAAGATCTACCGTATCTTACAGCTTATGGTTTTGACCATAAGCTGGATGAGCCTGATCTAACATAAGTTCATTGACATATTTGGTCAGGCGTCAGATGCAGTTAGGGATGCCAGGTTGAGTTGGATTGCTCTGGTGACCCAACTTATTTTTCTTAGTGAAAAGTTACCAAACCATCCCAACATGACCTGATCCATCACCCCTATGTATAAGGGATATCTTGTGTTTATTTAGTACTAAATATATAAGAAACTTTATCTTTCTCTTACTGATTAGTGGATATGTAGCTTGCAAGATCCCTTGAAAGAGCATAGATCTGGCCCGTTGCATGGCGGAAATAATTGTTCCCATCCTCTCCAAATTTCCAGGATTCTGGCTCAAAGTACTTTGAAGATCTAAATAACAACAGAAACAGTTAACGAGAATACTAAAATAAAGAAATAAAAACAATAAATAGTCAAACTTGAGTTACTATTATACTTTTTTTTAATTCGACAATATGGACATGCATATAATTGGGGGACAAAGATACAACATGAGACTGAAAGCACATTAACTCTGTTCAAGCCAGGATGCTGCATTTCTGAAATCCGATACTTGATTCAATTATCAACCATAAATGAAGATCTAATTTTCAAGATAAGAGGATTACTTTTCAGAAAGCACTGGCCCAGATTTCATGCACCCGATGTATGTCCTGGGGTTCGATCTGTACCGTTCTAGAGTTTCAGCAAGGACACCTGCATCAGAGTAAAAGAGTTACAACTTTCAAAACAATGAAATATTTGAGAAGCTCGTGAACAAATACTATGTTGTCACACACATTAATTAAATGTTTCTGTGAGATACTTGAAAAAATTCCAAAAGCAAAAGTTGCACCCAAACCTAGGTTTACATGCACATCATCATCAACTTTTACATAGAAATCTGCATCGTATAAGGCGAGCGCGGTAGTGAAAAACTTCTTTGTTTTTGCAGTGAGCTTGTGGTACCCTTCAACATGATCCTTCATAAACAAATTTAGGAAAAAGAGCAACTCAAATAATTTAAAAAAATAGTCTTTGGGTATCGACTTAATTAATTTCACTGGTTGTCTGGACTCGAAACTAGGCGTCTTAGGGTTTTAGGTAAGTTTGCTTATTATCTAGAATTAATCAATTTTTGCAACTTTATACACATGCACTTCCTAATAATGCCCAAAATTCCCAGTATACTATCTATCAAATAATATATGGATTATTTCTAAGGCTATCAAAACTATTGCAAAGTCGATTAAGGACATGACTTAAACGAGTTCTCTATTACTAAGTAAAACATTTTTTTAATTAACTCAATCAAATCTCTTCATAACTAGTTCCTCTGTACTTTGAGTATAGCATATAAATCTGATTTGGCTTAATTTTTAAGATTAAGACAAGGAAAAGTAGCAAAATTGGGGAAGTTCTGTAAAAATTAACAGCATATAAATTGTTCCACAAATCAACATAACATTCAGATTTGTATTTCCAAGGATCTTGAACAATATTACATGCTATGTACATATTTGAGAAATGCACCAACCAGACTATCAGTACCAGACTCAAGTTTGATATATTAAATCCAAAGAGAAGCACATCATTAGACTACATACCAGTCGAAGAAAATCTTTGTATTGGGCATCCTCTGCATCTATAGCCCGATCAAGAATATTCTTAGGTTCACCACTGTGCAGAATGAAGAAATTACCATAGTTAACCTAAGAGACCGAGATTTCTATGTGACGCATCAAGTAATTCATGATAAATTATACCGAACGTTCTTAGGACAACAGAATCACAGACACTGGTAAGTTCCAATAGGACTAGTACAGGTAAGCAGACGGTCAATGTAACTAGCTTGTTTATACTTGACATGTTCTTTTGATCTTTGATCCCCAACTATTTTGGTTCATGTACAGCCATATTTTATTGAAGCTAGACTGATGCCTAGACAGCACCAACATAAAAAAGGTAAACATATTTGAAAGGTAAACCTAGAACTCAATTAACACAATACCAGCAGCAACCTGTGTCCAATTATGAAGCGAATCACGATGCCCTCCTTCCGCTCTATTTCTTGGAGGTTTTTGCCTGTTGGCATAAAATATAATATACTTTATAGGTGCACTACTCCAGGAAATATAGAACAAATAACCTTGTATGTTTAAAACAAGAAGACTTGCATTTGGCAAAACCTCCTCTGGGGATTTTAGACTGCTAAACCAAGTTCATCAGAAATACAAGTCAGGGGTAATATATAGATACAAAGATAACATTTACAAAATATTATACTTTTCAACAAGTTAAACAACTAAGCTCTCAAGAAGATAAGCATTTAAAATATAAAGCATTTAGAGTTCTTTGGTAATCCAAAGAGTGGCTTTAAAATAATGGTTAAATATCTCACAATTGCAATTACCACCCAAAACTGAAATTTCCAGATAACACCCACTTTTAGATGTATTATTCCATAGTATGGCAGAAATTGTTGTCACCTCTAATAAGCAAAATTATTATTTCTGTCAATCCCAAATTGAACAAGAATAAGCAAAAAAAAAAAAATAGATGTTGGGTAGCAAGATTGCATAAACTGGCTATGAACTACAAATTTACTCTTGTAAATAATGTCAAGGGGTAACTTAATGTGTTTTCCTGTGATTTATTGTCAGTTTCAATAAATGAGCATTGAATGTATTACTGCATATAGGGAAATGTCGGGAACCCTTTGCAAATAGACTGAAATATGGGTATAGTTTGCAAAAGAATTTCCTACAGCATATCAGATTATGAAAAAGAAAGGCGGACAAGGAGACCAACCTTGTGGCATCCATGTATTTCTGAGAGAGTTGCGGCGTGTCCTGCTACTGAAGGCAGTATTAACTCCTATCACCACAAATGCTTTCTTTCTATCTGCTGGATAAGCTTCCTTAGGGTTTCTACTAGTTCTCAACTCCGTTTCTAGTGTGCCCATTGTCTCATGAAGTGATCTATCATAACACGTATAACTTGCATTCAGTTATAGTAATATTAAAAATTAGAACAATTTTCGCCATCAAAATAGGCTTCACCCAACCATTGTCAACCCCTCTCTCCTTCCCAGTATATCAATCCAACAAATTGTACTATTGTGTTTATCCCTGTATACTTTATTGACTTCATAGAGTTTTGCCCGTTTTGGTGATGTCTACATGATAATCTTCATTGAATCGAAGCACCCTTCATAACAATGCAAATGAGAAATTATCCTATATGCCCCTTTAAAACATGAAAGCTAACACATATACTCCTCTCCATATTCCTTGAAATACCAATTTAAAACCGTCTTCCTCTCACCTTATACTGATAGGCAGTGATGGAGAAGGTTACTTTTGGAAAGTTTTCAAGTCAATTGAAAGGGTGTCTAAAAACAATAATTTTCCATGCTTTTGAGTGCTTTAAGCCTAGGTTTGGAGGAGAGTAGTATATACATGATATCGCTTGTTGTCAGGAGTCTAAGAGGTATAAGTGACATTTTACCGGGATATCTGTGCTGTGTTTTAGTTATTGCTCTGTAGCAATTAAATAGAAAAAAGTAAAATCCTTTGTTTCAGTATTTTTGTTAATTGTTAAATGTAACAAAGCCAAGGACTGGCACCATAAGTCCAAGACCATTGATAGGTTCAAGTACATACTTTATGGCTTCATGGGTCTTGGCAACCTCCGCAATAAAATCCTTCTCTTCTCCATATTTCTGGTGCCAATTAAATTATTCAGTTAGAAAGACTAAACTGGAAATCAGAAAAAAGAAAAAGCTCAGTTAAACACCGGCATCCTCATGAAAGTGAATATGTGGCTGCATACACACCTATTAGCATAAAATGGGCATCTAAGTTGGGGCATTGATAAAGGAATTTTGCACGAGAATGTAAAAACATTTTCTTGATAATGCATAGATGTGAATTGTTAAGACACAAGCTGCGGTGTAGTAAATTTAAATATCTAGAAACAGGTGTTATTCGAAACTGACTTTTTTAGCATCCCAATCTTCTGAGATGACTCGAAGCCCTCTTTCTTGCCTTGGGCGAATAATTAGAGGACCACTTGAATAGGTGGTTCTCGCAAACCTAGTTTACAAAGTTCACCAATAATTAATAGGCAACAAACAAGATGATGTTAAAGAGAAGAGTACACATTAAATATCTGTTTAAAACATATATTTACAGAATGAAAAACTCCAGTGATTAATCAAAGTAATAAAAACTAAATGTAGGTGCAAAATGTAAAATAAAGAGAAAATGGGAATTAGCAATTGTAAAATAAATAGATTCAATTGACTGAAATCATGTGACTTTGGCAGGATAATTTTACCTTAAAGCAACGAAGGATCAGGCAACTATAGATGAATTGACTGTAACTTTTTTTGTGACAAAAAGAAAAGAGATAATAATTTCGACCCTGAACAATTGCACCCAATATAATTAGGCCCTTAAACTATTGCAATTGGTTTTTTTAATCAAGCCCCTAGTTAAATGAAATGATATGGCACCACGCAAGCACGTGATATACCTGCATTATCATTGAGTATTTGGGATGATATCGCCAAGCCAACAACATCATCAGTCAAGTGTCATTTTGTCATCACATCAATGCTAGGAAAATGGGTTTGATTCAACCAGGTACAATAATTTGGGTGATATGAGTCAAAAAGAAAAGAAATCTCCAGATGGGGGCATAATTGAACCAAGTGCATAATTTAGGGGCCAAAATTATGTTTTATCTTTAAGATAATGGGAGGCTTTGGTCTCTTCAAAGCAGATTTCTATCTGAGAAAAACAGCACCAGGTTGAATAATGATAAATTCCAAATTCTATAGTTTGGCTCAAGTAGTTTTCAGCCCTTTTGACTTAAGTGGATACATTGACTCAAAAGAAAGTGATGGCTCTACAAAAAGGAATCAATTTTTTTTTTTTTTTAGAAAAAATAATCACATAAAAAATTAAGAACTGATTAAAAAATTCTCTTACCCATCCCTGATAAAAATGCCAAGTCCAAAACTGGCGAGGCAGAGAATGATAATCCACTTGAAGGACGCCTTTCTCTCGCTTAAACCAGCTCGGGTCTTCATTTCAGCCAATCTTCCTCTCCACCTTCTCCTTCAATTAGGCTTTGCTATCTCGGGTCGAGATAGAAGGAGAAGGAGAAGGGGAAGGAGAAGAAAGAGCTGGACGAGAAAAAAACGACAGCTCTTGTGATTTAAAGAGGGATGCATGGTAATTGCGAAACCTCTCGCTGTTAATGCCGATCCGAAACTCCAATTCCAATATGCTGTGACGAGTGTTTTGGCTTAGAAACGGCTGCGGGACGAAGAAAGGTTTCTGCTGTTTTCCCGGCCGAGTTCAGATCCCCTGAATAACTCCAATTTTGAATTTAGATCCGGACCGTCCCATGGAATCCGCACGAATATTAAAGGTTCTTGTGATTTTCTGATTTGAATCGGATAATTCGAATCCCGATCGAACGATCTGCATTCAAACTAAAAAACTTGAGTTAGTTAAATGTCCGGAGTGCTGTCTATTTTATTATTTTTATCTAATCACGTGCAATATTGGATGAAAGGAGCAATTGATACTCATTGTGAATTTAATCAATTTATCCTACATTTAAACTTTAAAATATAGGAATAGGGGTGTCAACGGTTACAATAAGAGTCAAGTGGAAACATTTTCATACCCGTATCCGTTATAAATTATTTTTATCCGTACCCTACCTTACATGCTACTAATTAACTCACTCGTATCCTGCTCTTACTCGTTATGGTTATCGGATAATGAAACGATAGCGGGTATATAAAGAATAATGCTAATATAATAATAATTTTCTTATTTACTAAATAGAGCATTAAAACACGTTCATCTCACAAATATATATACATGTTTTAAATGTCTAAACTTTATTGGAATTTGTTAGAATTTATTTACGTGTATTAATAGTTATTTTAGTATAACACAACTATGAAGAGTAGTTAGAAAATAAATATTCATTTCTTATTAATATATATAATATCAGTGTTCTAAATAGCGCGCTATAGCGTTTTTGGACCCCAAACGCTACGCTACGATATCAAAATGCGCTATTTGCGCTATACAATATGGGTTTTTTTTTTTTTAAGCAATTTATATGGGTTTTAAATAAAGATAAAAAAAATCTCAAACCGAAATTGAATTTGTTGCTACTTGCTACAAATAAATCAATTTGAAATTGGGAATAGAAATTGAAATTTGAATAGAAAAAAAGTCCAAACCGGAATTAAAATTTGAATAGAAAAAAATAAGATTATGTCATGAATCATGATACTTAAGATATTTTTAATAGGAAAAATCGATAGTTTATGATATTGCTATGGATATTTTGAACCGCAATTTGGACTTTGTACGGGTTCAATATGAATATTATAATTTCTTAATTACTTTGGTGTTATTTATTATTCTATGAGACCTTAGATAATGTTGATATTTAGTACAAATATTGAATATACGAAATGTAAAAAAAAAAAAACGCTATTTGGAATAGCTTCCGCTATAGTGACGCTATTCGCTATAGCTTTTTTTTAGCCTTCCCGCTACGACGCTATAAACGCTATTTAGAACCTTGTATAATATAGATAATTTTTTTTATAATTACCCGATCGGGTAACGGGTACAGAATAGGCTTTACATGTACCCTTACCCATTTAGATAACGAAAAAAATCTTTACCCATATCCATACTCGATAAGTTTACAAAAAAAAAAATATTACCTGTACCCGTTTGTTTTATCGAATAAGATACGGGTCAGGTAAACGAATAAAATGATGACATTGACACTCCTGTATAGGAAAGTAGTTAAATCTAATTAAAAAAATAGGAAAATCTGTAGACTTAAGAGTGACTTCTTTAATTGCTTATACGAGAGAACACTAAATTGGAGTATAAATTCACAAAAATCTTGATACGAACAATACAACAACTAACCGGACTAAAATTCATAGCCTCCACTGTAAAATTTTATTGCAAGCAGTCAGCCTAGTAGGTATTTATTATACATAAAAAATATATAGTTTCTATGAAAAATGCCGGAGAAAAAATTTAATGTCACAAAATTTAGTATCACAGAGTCATATTTTTTTTTATATTTTAAAATTTTAAATTCAAATATGGAATCCAAACCGTTGTCATGTTCATTTGCACGAGCAATGTGTCCACATAAAATTTTAGAATATTTAGATTAAGTGGTAAAAAAATGAAATTTATAATAATTTAATTTTAACGTGTTCATTTTTTGACAACTTGATCTAGCATAAAATGAATTTTAAAAATCATAAATTTTAGGTTGACGTATTGTTCATAAGAAACAGACATGATCAATAGTTTTGATTGGAAATTTGAGTTTCACAATTTGAAATATAAATACAAAACTAAAAATGTGATATTTTATGGCACTAAAAATTTGCGGTATTGAAAGTCTGAAACCTTCTTCGAGATAAAAAAAAATCTCAAAGAATATGCCATATGGGGAATATTTTATTTATAGAAATCATTATTATATAATAATTGGAAACAGAAATAATAACTTTATTTTTCGATATCACAGATGGATTCAGAAAAAAAATATTGTATTCAAATTTTGGAACCGAAATTTATTTTTCTGAAATTTATTTTCCCAAAAAAAAATAATAACCGAAATTTTGGAACCGAAATTTCTGAAACAGAATAAGACACCTTGGATCCGAAAGTATTTTCCGGTTCCAAATTTGAATCTGAAATTTTCTTTCAGATCTATTTATATAAAAAAATTCAGGTACTATTTCAGTTTCTCTTTATTATTTAATAATAATTTCTATAAATAAAAATTCCCGTCATCACAATTGTTTATTTATTGTAATAACTAGGTTTCACACAGAAATTCAGATGGACCCCATCATGCAATTTCCAAATACAGATATATTGAATATCACGTCATCTGTACAAGGCATGTCCGGATGCCGATTCTTTTATTTAATCAAAAATAAATAAAAATATCGCAAAAGGGTGGTGTACTGATGGAAATCGAAATATAGAAAAAACGGGAATGGAATTAAATCTCCTGCCTCCTATGAGGAGGAAATTTTTATCCCTAAAATCACTAACACGTGGGTCTGGAGTGAGTTTTGAGACAAAATTATATTCAATATTTAAATGTCAAAATTCACTCTGGACCCACGTGTCAGTGACTTTAGGAGTAGAAATTTCCTGCCCATAAGGGGCAGGTGATCCGGTTCCACAAAAATTATCATCAAGCTAATTCTCCGCTAATCCAAAATCGTAACCAAAAAAGAAATCAGGACAATATCATCCCTTCCATCCAATGCTAATGGAAAAAAAAAATATGCGATGATAGAGAACCATAGTCTCGACTTAATGACAGAGACGATATGATGCAAAGCTTTGATAAAGATCTGCGATGCTTTTTCGCTCAACACATATCAACGGTGAGATAATATAATCTCCAACTTCTAACATAACAGGCAGGGGCAGATCTACATGTATGTCAGGGGATGCTAAGCCACCCCAATGATTTAATTTTTTTAATTATGTACATTAAAATTTATTTATTTTTATTTTTTTAAGATTTTATATAGTCTAGCCCCCCTTATAAAATAACAAATGTGTGCTTGTAGTCTAGTGGTAAGAGTTCTATTTGGTATTTGTAAAGTTATGGGTTCAATTCCCACTAATCACAATTGAGTGAGGCTATGGTGCTATGCATAGCACCAATGGCTAGTGTACTACGGCTCAATATGGTACTTTTTAAAATCATAACGGTCAATCCGACCGTTCAATGTGATATCCATATGAATATGTACTTGCAAACTAAATTTTATATTTTTTCGAATTTTTTTACTATTTTTTCAGATAGGTAGAAAAATCAGTGTTTTTTGAAAATTCTGGACCATCAAAATTCTACCTATCTGAAAAATAGTAAAAAAATTCGAAAAAAATATAAAATTTAGTTTGCAAGTACATATTCATATGGTTATCACATTGAACGGTCGGATCGACCGTTAGGATTTTAAAAAGTACCATATTGAGCCGTAGTACACTAGCCATCCGTGCTATGCATAGCACCATAGCCTCACTCATCACAATTTTGTTATCTTTTTTCACATATTACGTATTTTATAGATTAGTCCCCCTATTCAAATTTTCTAATTCTGCCTCTATTAACAGGTATAACCTTCATGTCTTTCGAGTGGAGAATATTCGGAAGGATGCTCATGAACTCCCTCATGTCTACTATTACTTACAAGAAAATAAAAGCATGAGATACAAAATGAAGTTAGGACAAAACTAAAATCATATCCTGATTTTTAGTTAGTCTTGGATGGGATGGATTTTACGGTCTCGACTTTTTTTTTTTTTTTGTTTAGCAGGGAATTTTTGTACCGTCTGTAGGACGAAATAATTAATCTTGTTTTTCTTATATTTTGATTTTCCATCGAGACGTCATCCTTTCGCAATATTTTTATTTTTATTTTCAATTAATAAAAAAATTAGTATCCGGATGTGTAGATGCAGGTATCATAACAACTCGCAAGTGTCTATAGCAAGGACAAAACTAGCAAAATATTGCAAAAAATATTAGACGAGAAGACAAGAAAATAATCTGAAAAGATCACCGGTAAGTACAACTAGCCAATCACTAATCAACAAAAACAAAGCAGTTGAACAGGGATATAAATCTGCTGTTATTCCAAAGAGATCACATGATCATGTTATTCTTATTCCAACCGTTTAAACATTTTTATGCGTGAATCTCAAAAAAAAAAGTTTTTCATGTCTGAATCTCGACAAAGATTAACGGCTGGAATCGGAATAACAGGGTCATGTTGGAATAACAGCAGATTTATTTCCGTTGAACAGTAAGTACGAAACACTGAGCAAAAACAACGCAATTGAGTACAAAACGACCAACTTCAGTACAATCTCATTTCATAATCACAGAAACGCAAAAAGTAACCAGAGTAAATAAACATCGAATATGTACTTTATACAAAGCAGTTAAAAATGAAAATTAAAACTTGGGCCGAAAAAGCAAGTAATTGCGAGTCACAAACAGAAAATAGGCTTAGGAAGTTTATCTGGGGGATTTGATTCTGGGCCTTGCCCTGGAGACTGAATAATTAAGATCGAAAATATAATTGACTGGGCAGCGGTCCGATGGATATCGGACCAAATTAGATCCGAAACACAATCACATCCGTCCGATACGCATGAAGATTCATTCTAATTGATCAGCACGAACATGAAGTTTCATGCACGAATCTGTGTACAGATTGGACGGCTCTGACCTGACATCGGACCAAACTCGGTCCGGTGCCCATCGAACCGCCTCCAAGTCTAAATATAATAGATCGGAATCCACAGCTTGCAGCAGACGGAGCAACGGACGCTTCCAAGTAAACTGCAGACTCCGGTCATCAAAAATTAAGAAAGGAAAAGCTCATTAACAATTTAACATTAGTGGCGTAGTGCTATAATCCCTTACGAGCTGATCAGATCCAGCCCTTCCGCCTCCAGTTCCCAGATCCAATGGAGGGTACTGGCGCCGGCGGAGACGCCTTTGCGTCAGCCACTGCGCCGCTGACTTGGCACGACTTCCTGGAGAGGATGCGGCACCCCTCCGCTGCAGAGTTTGTAAAATCTATTAAGAGGTACATGCATCATGCCACTGCTTGAGTAGTGACCTTAAATTGTGAGTAGAATTTGGGTATAAGTGAAATTAGACCGGATTAAGGAAGAAGTTCAGAAAAAGGCAATTAGGACAGAAAACTGTAGTTTTGGTTGGGACTTTGGTACGAGAGAGGTGGTTAGCTTTATTTCGTCTTAATGAAGGCCAAATTGATCGTTGGAAGACTTAAGGAAATTAATACTAAACACAGAGTTATTAATAGTTCATGCTGAAATTAGTTTTAATCTACTTCACAAACAAAATTAGCTTCATTAATTCCTTGTCCCTACTAATCTTTCCAATTAAATGTAAGGACAAGCCAATAAGAGTTGGGTATAAGTACATTTCACTTGGATTTCAAATAATCATTTCCAATTTTTATAAATTCTTCAACCAGACATTATATTAGATACAAGAAAACTCATTTCATTTCTTCATTCTAATGCCTTAAACATGAGATTTATTGATCAAGGATGATTTGGACATTGATCATAACATAATCGCCTTTATATTTTGGAAGAAGCTTCCTAGGTCATTAAAAAGTCGTAATGGATCTATAATTTAGTTGATCAAAGCATGTCTGTCCACTAGAGTACCACCACTGAGGTTTGAGAATGATGTTTCTATTGATAATGATGTATGGTTTTTTCACAGCTTTATAGTGACATTTTCCAATAATGCCCCTGATCCTGAGGTTGACAGCAATGCGGTACAAGACTTTCTTGCCAGCATGGAAGATGCCTTTAGAGCTCATCCTCTCTGGGCTGGCAGTTCAGAGGAAGAGCTCGAGAGTGCCGGTGAGGTAAATTTTGAATTCCTCATCCTACCAAGGTGTGTAATTGTGGATGGTAATTTCCTGTTAATTGTCCTTTTGGAAATGTGGGCTGGCTATGTTGAGCAGACCTGGAGGCTCGACCCAGCTGTACCCAATTTAGACTGACTAATCAGATCAGTCTGGGGTTTTGTTGGCCTGCTGATGGGTCAATTTGATATGCGGGCATGGCTCAAACTGGTTTTGCTTTGTAGTTCTATATATTTGTGAACAAAAAGCCCAACATGTTAGTTCTCATATCTGAACTTCAATACATTTTGAAAACCCAAAGCAAGGGTTTCAATATAACAATCCTGATCTGGTGCCAGTATGTTCTGGGCAGACCATCCTATAGAAAGAGAATGATAGGAGAATGGGAAGGGGTCTGGAAACTCCAGACCGACACTTTAAACATTTGCATTGTGTTGACAGATGGGGTTCAATTACGTCATGCTACACAGCCTGACTGGTAAAATACCATTATCCTAGACTGCTTTCCTTGGTTATTTGCTTCAACATGCATGCGATATCCGATATGTATTATTTCTAATATTAGATTTTATTTTGTTATATTCAGGGTCTTGAGAAGTATGTCATGACAAAGTTGTACAATCGAGTATTTGCAACTGTACCAGAAGACGCAAGGAGCGATGAGGAGCTTTTTGAAAAGATGGGTCTGCTACAGCATTTCATACACCCTGAAAATTTGGATATAAAGCCGGAGTTTCAGAATGAATCATCCTGGCTGGTGAGTTAAAAAGCAAAGTGACCTGGTCATATCATTTTGTTGCTACGTGGGGTTGAGCAATAACAGCTAAAGATTTGTATCCTAAAATTTGATTTCAATTTTATTAGTTATTTCTATTATTTTTCTTTCTTCGAAATTGGTTGTTAAGCACAGTATTATAGTTAAAACCACCATGACAATAAACTACTACCAGTGCTGTGCAACTGTACCAGTTAGCTCTTTTGTTGGGCATGTATTGGCAGAATGTTCCTGTTTTTGGGCGGAAATGACATTGTTGGTGTGTTTATTTGAGCTGGCTGCATCTCTAGTAGCATTACATTTCACAATTTTGTTTGATGAATAGCTGGCTCAAAAGGAACTACAAAAGATAAACCTGTACAAGGCACCGAGGGACAAGCTAGTATGCATCTTGAATTGTTGCAAGGTGATAAACAACCTATTGGTAAATGCTTCTCTTGCTTCTAGCCAAAATTCACCTGGAGCTGATGAGTTTCTTCCCGTTCTCATCTATGTCACTATCAAGGTTATTTCCTTTAAATTTTTTTGCTTCAATGAACTTAAAGAAATATTAAGGTTACATTGAAAAGTTTGCATGTCTAGGTTACTTCGAAAAGTTTATATCTATCTCAGATTGTCGGAGATAGGAGTTTTTGGCAATTTAAGCATTGTAGTCTCAAGAAATTTGAGGGGCTTATTTTAATTTTTTCAGGCTACGGGTTATTACTGTCACAAGTATGTAAGCATTAAGCAAGTTGTAAAAATCTTAGTTGAGCAGTTTGTACCTGATCATTTGTGTTTCTATTTTGCAATAGAATCAGGCAACGTGTTAGTTGCTTTTTTCCGAGTAAAAAAAAAATTAACTAATGTCATACTTCTATGATACGATCCATTCTTTCCAGTATTTAACCTTTGAAATAACTCTCGATTGCTCAATCAAGACAATTCAACTCAATGTCCTTCCATTTTGCAATTGTTTCACATTTTAAACCTTTTATTTCTGGTACCATTGCTGAAAATCTTCAATCTGTTTCTTTGTCAGGCAAACCCTCCACAATTGCACTCAAACCTCCAATACATACAGCGGTTCAGACGGCGGACCCGGCTCATCTCAGAATCCGCTTACTTCTTCACAAATATCCTTTCTGCTGAGTCCTTCGTCTGGAACATTGACGGGGAGTCTCTCTCGATGAATGAGGCCGACTTTCAGAGGAAGATGGATGCAGCCCGAGAGCACCTACTGGGCCTCTCGCCTCCTTCCGGGCCTTCTGACATCAATAAATTGAACTCAGAAAATTCACCTGCTCAAGTCAATGATACTTCCAGAGGTGATGGTACCAGGGATTTGGAGAATGAGGGTCGAACATTTGGTGCAATGGAGATTAAGCAACCAGCAGTGGAAATGAAGCAACCAATTGCCCCGGATTTACAGAAAAAAGGGAGTTCTGAGCTTCTCAAGGAGGATAATGTGGCTAGGTATGTAATAGAAATAATCATTAGGTAGTTTATTGCACCACTTGGCTTTAGGCATCATTTATTTTTGTGCTGGTTTTTAATGATTTTGGTGAGATGTATCTCTGGATGGAAGGTCATATATAAAAGCAACCAACTGAATATTGAATGGTTATGAAAGGTTTTAGTCATTTCAATGTTATGAAACATGCATGTCAAAGGGGAAAAAATGGAAAAGAAAAACTAGGAGAAAATGGTACAGGGATGTCTCTTACCACACCAGTGCTGTTGTGTAAGAATATGATTCAAACGGTCTAAGCAGGCCTTGGAATTAAACACTTAAAAGCTTAGGTGTCACTTGGTAGATATGCCCATTACTTGTCTCAACCTACCATGCCTCTGAGTAACCATGTATTCAAAAATTCGACAAGGGACTAAACCAGTCTTTTTTGTCAAGGTACTTTCAGGACTATCCATACTTGTATGCTCGTGCTGGTGATCTGACGGTTTCTGATGTAGAAGACCTTTTGAGCTGTTACAAGAGACTCGTCCTTCAGTATGTATCTCTCTCTAAAGGAATTGGTGTCAAACCAGAGACCCACCATACAAGTGAGCCTGTGAAGCAGCTGGTAGAAGCAAAGGATCTGCCGAAGAATAGTGATAATGAAGAAACTAATCAAGTCAGCACTGTGGAAACTCAATTAAGCACTGAACCTCTTGAGGAGTCCATGGATTTGGTAGAAAGGGCCGAAAGTAGTGAGAGTGAAGCAGTTGATTCAAGTACAGGTGGCACAGATCAAGAGAACAGCGATGGTTTTGTTACTGGGAATATTGCATCAGAGAAAAGTGAGGATCCTTGAAGATTTGCATAAACCCCCTCGTATTCTGATAAATTATTCCTGATTTACTTTTAGAATCAAATTTTCTTCTACTATGGTGCTATCATATTTTCTTTGTTCTTTTTCATTTTTTTTTTAATCCTTTTGAGGCTTAATTTACAAGTTTCTTAATTTTATTAGCCAATGGTGTAAATGGATATGTTAACAAGGCTTGAGTGGACAAAAGCAGAAAATGTGGATCATTAGAAATGGCAGTTTCTTTCTAGGATGATAATTTTTTTTAGTACTTGGTAGATGCTTAATCTGTCATTACCTCTGGAAACTCTTGTAGACTGAAGCAAGATCAGAAGATCTATTTATTTTCCTTGAGCTTGTATTTTTGAGAAAGATCAAAAATAAATTCCTTAGTTAAATATTGATATCTACATGGGATCACACATTCCGATTTCAAATATACGACTTTACACACGAAAGTAGTCTTAGCCACTAAACTATAGATTGGTTTTCAATTTTTCTTTAGAATAAGCTGCATCTATCGCTCATACCTCTATTTTTTGTTTTGTTTTGTAAAATGTAGATTGTAGAACTTCTGTTTGTGATATTGATTCAATTACGCCATCAAAAAAAAATATATATATGGCCATCAGAGTTCAGGCTGGTTTAATTTTCTTTCATTTTGCACTTATGACCGAGGCAACAAGTTGACATATTTTCGATCCAAATTTGTTGGGAAGTACATTATGTTCTTCTTCTTCTTCTTTTCTGTTTTCATTTTTTTAACCGGGCTTTAGGGATGGATTACGATTTCGCTCTGTATTTTGAAGCAGTCAGGTTTAGTTTTCAAGGTTTATTATTGTTGCGGTGCTTCATTCTTTAGGATGCTCCATGCACAAATAAAAAACAATAACATTGAAGTGATTCAGCTGTGAAATTACAATGGATCTACTCCAAAATATTGTGAATTGAAGTTTCACAATTTAGAGTTATTATTATGTTTTAATTATGAAGTTTTACAATTTAAGTCTTAAAATCAAATGATCTATAAAATGATGGAACTCAATGAACAAAATGATATGCAAATCATCCAATGCATGAACATGAACATAAGATACAATAATCTCTACCATTGGCTCCTAGATCACACACTAACACATATAAAATCAATGACTATACAAAAATTCAGTTGAATTGTGTTATGATATATTTGTAGATATGCTTGCATAAGTTAATAGAAGAAGAGACACTAATTGCAAAATGTAATTTCTCCTTGGCTTCAATTTTCAAAATTTTGAAAATCGACCACAAATAGAAAAAAAAAATAAGAATTTTCTAAATACTGAAATATCCCTTTCTCATCGTCTTGGTCTTCTAAAAATTTGAAAACATTTTTTAATAATTTATTTTCATTTATCCCACTAGCCAAATTCACGTTTTAACCCCCTAAAACAATAAAATAAGCTACAAACCTCAAACATTGTTTGTTAGATACAAGAGAGAAGGAATTTAATATCTTAACAGGCCACAAAAATGGGGATTCCGTGACTATGCAAGGTCCAATTTGGGCCGAGAATTCGAGATCCTAACATTTCTTTGATCACGTTTAATTAAACAAATATTTGAAATGTTTAGTGTTGTAAAAAATTGTTAAGTCATAACATAATACGTACATACAAGTGGAGATATATTTAATAAAACAATCGCACATTATTTGTTCCACAATCTATATATCATCATGTATAATTCTTTGTAGTTAGTTGTGTATTAGTATGCAGAATACAATCATATAAAGTTATTTTCCTACGCTAGCATTTGTCTTCGATGATATCTTCTGCATTTTAGAATAAGCGTGTTTGGACTGTTCGTTATATTGATATATTGTTATCTTTGTACTTCTATTATAGTTATTACTTTTAACAAAAGTCTCGAGGAATCATCTGCGTCTGCCGGAAGATAATATTGGTGTGTTACCAGTATGGCTATGATGTTTAATTCAACTATGAAACAAAGTAAAAACAATGCAATTTTATGACAAGTTCGATATTTGTCAACTCTGAGAACTGTAAATCTTCATCTGATTATTCCATAGTAATACTATCCCAGTCCGCACCTGTTACAATAATACTACTTCCAAGCCATATAATTAATGTCATAATAGAGTGGATTTTCATACAATCCAAACCATCCATTTCTAAACAGACGGTTGAGAGGAAATAATCAATGGCATATATAACGACATTTCTTCTTCAAAAAAATAGATAAATCAAGGACAATAGGTAATCAAATAATTTGCTCCAACACAAGTAAAAGTGCTGGTGGAATCGTCGTAAGCATAACTATACGCCTGGGGGCATGCATCTTTGAAAATCTTGGAGTAATTTGTGGGCTTGCATATATTTGGATCGTTGTAAGTCCCTCTACAGCAATACTGATCCTGGTTGAGGGCCAGACATGCGCTCTTGCATGCGATAACTGAGCCGTCAGACCCTTTGTCTTGCAACTCTTGCGGGCATAAGGAATTGACGTTGGCTGGACATGCAGTTGAGGAGCAGCCCGATCCACCATGAGGGGTGATTGAGACCGGCACATTGAATCCGTCAACGTTGCTTACATCGTAAAAGTCTTTCCCTTGATAACCTTGCAATGTAAATTCAACCAGCGTTTTTGGTGGGGTGCCACCAACATTGTTGCATTGAAGCTGAGGTAGAAATTTTAGATGTTTATTAGTTAGGATTTTTCTGCAGAAATATGTCAAAATAAAAATTGTAGTTTGGTTGATAAAAGCAATTAAGGTGCAGTTGTTATTGAAAACCTGACTAGAACAGTCGCCGGTGGTGCAAGAGAACTTGCCAGAAGAGTCGGTTAAGCAGTTCGTACGGGCCCACATGTTTCCAGCCCATTTGGTGGGGGCTTCAAACATTTGAGTCGCTCCATGCTGGAGCTCAAAGCCAGTACTCGGCATAGGCGGCGTGTTTGCATTTGATATCAGCCCAGGCCAAACAGTGTAGGCGCAGTTGTTTTGGAATGTGAAGGAAGTTGACATAACATCTGCGCAAGAAATATCGTTCCTCTCAGATGGTGTATATATATATAACAATTTAACGCTAAAGGCTGTGGTAAGTAAAAGAGATAAATGTAACCTTGAAAAAGCAGCGCAGCCATGGAGAACATAAGCAAATACAATTGAGAAGTAGCCATTGTTGTTTTCAGAGCGCCGTGATAGTAAGATTCAATAGGATTATGGACAATGTAAGGAGGTCATTTCTATAGAAGACCTAAAAAGGATGATGATGGCTATGAAATCAGAAGTGGCAAGTATTATATAACCTGCCGATTAATTTGTTGAAAACCACAGAATATATAGCCGCTGTTTTTCTACTAATTAATCTTTAGTTTTAAATTTTGAAAGACCAATTCGTTCCGTTTAATATAATTTACATATTGAAATTTAGTAAAAAAAAATAAACTTTACAGTTTTCAGTTTTTTTATTATTTTTTTAGATAGGAGATGTTTAAAATAATAGGACAATATTCTAAAAAAATATTATTTCCTGCAAAATTTTAAAGGCTTATATTGACCATTTACATTTTGAAAATGAAGATATAATGACAAATCATGAGCAAATCCGTACTTTGCAAAGAATTTACCTCACTAGCTAATTAGTTTAATTTAAATATTAATGTATTCGTCCTCACTGTATATTTTTTTTTTAGGAAATTAAATACGCTCTGAAAAAGTTACTGTTTTAATCTCGTAGGTTAATCTTTAATATGCAGCTCGGTTCATGCACGACTTAAATTCTATTGAGTGTGTTGGCTGGATACAATATAACCAAATATAAGTAGGAACAATTATCTGTATACATTATATATAGGAGCGTGACTTGATAGATAAATATGTGGTGGAAATAATACATAGTTGCGTCATGTTTATTTGCAATTTTCTGTGGTTCTCAAGTTCAAGCGTGATAATCTATTGAACAATAGAGGCAATATAAAATTACAACAAAATAAAGACTATTTAATATAAAAGAGGAAAATATGCACCGAGAACTAATTAATTCATTCCATAGGGATATATATAAAAAGAAGTCAAAGAGGGAGACACAAGGTTCTGCATGCCTAGATGATACATTCATGCGCTAGTTGATGTTGATGTTTTGTAAAAAAGTTATGAGTTGTTCTCTCTATTGTACTCGGCAGAATGCACGTTGACAATTGATATGCTTGAGTCTCTCGTTATTCAAAATTTCAAACATGCCATGCATTTTATTATGCTTGTATATACCATTGATAAAGTGATATGTTTTAAAGCTAAAGAACTAACTAAAAAAAAAAAAATTGGAAGTGTCAAGTAACAAATATAATGTTATGTCATTCTTCGTTATTCAAAAATATCATGCGAAGTCCTCATTTGAATAATTAAGTCATCTGACCGAATGATAAACATTCCATTGAATCCATTCTAAAGGCACATTTTGGTTCGTTCTAAAACAAATCAAACCAGTTCGGTTTGAATCTTATTCAAACTCAAACTCAAACTGGGTATAATTCGTTCGAAATTGATTCGCGAACTATTTAGGTTCGAATCTCAAATAATGCAACTAATGGCTTCAACCATCAATCTTTAATAATGCAGGAACCAAACTTATATCAGAGCTCAAAATTGTTAATATAATGGTAACTTATAATAGGAAAATGCTTCAGCAGCATAACAAATTAACAATGGAATAAGTTTCATTTGACTAGGTCAATGTCGTGATTTTAATCAATCCAACAGCGTAAAAGGTAAGGAAATTTTGAGTTGGCCCATAATTCATGAATGTAAATTCGTGAAAGGTAAAAGGTAAAAAGAAACCGCATGAATTTTGTTCCGTGTGAATTCGTAGTTTGTGATTCGATTGACTTCAATTCAATTTGAAAAAAATCGCAATTAACTCGTTCGATTGATGTTCATTCTGAAATAAATCAAACCAGTTCGATTCTAATATTATTCAAACTCAAACTCAAACTAGAGTAAGTTTGATTTTGTTTGATTCATCTGCAGACTATGCCTATAGTATTCAATTTCAAATTTTAAGTTTTTATTTATAATTTGTTAATATTGTCAAAATAAATAATTGTCAAGTGATCCCTCGTATATACTAATTTTTTTTTCTGACGGGCCAACCAGACAAATCAATAATTTAGTATATATTTAAGTTAATTGATGTTTTTAGTTGACAAATAAAACAAATTATATACCGTAGTTTTTGTTTTCTGCTATTGTATTGACTAAATGACAATGTCATTTTTATTATGTTAATTAGAATCAGTTTTTGGTCTAGAGATTAAGATGAGTCTGACTACTATGATGACATCAGTGTCATTTTAACCTATATAGCACCAACTTCAAAATCTACCGAATTGACTTCAAACGATGAATTCAAACCGATCTGCTTCGTTAGTTGTGTGTTTACATACAAATTTATAATTTTTCGAATTTATTTAGTATAAAGTCAAGCAGTCAAATATGAGAGTTTTTAAGTTAATTTCAATCATTAATTTTCAATATTTTTTACTGCTTGACTTCATAATAAAAAATTTGCATGTAAACACATCACTTATAAAGTAAATATGTTTGACGGTTTAGATTAAATGTTTTAAGTCTATCCAATAATTTTGGAGTTAGTGTCATATGACACTGATGTCATACTAGCCGGACTCGATTAAAATATGTCATTTGTTTCGAAGGTCATGTTTAAAATTCTGATGAGAAAATATTGTGAATATTCAATATATTCAAAGTTAGATGTGGCTTGATCTTTTTTCGAAATTTTTATTAATATTCAAAAAATACAAAATTTTCAAATTTATACCTCATTTACAAAACTTTCAAAATCTGCTCAAACCGCAAAATAATTTTGCGAAAATTTGCTGAATTTTCGCAAAATTATTTTCAATTTTTGGAATTCCTATTTCCGCAAAATTATTTTTGCTTGATACAAAGGTAAATATGTTAGTTTGTAATAATCTAGAAGTCAATAATACGATAATTTATCATAAAGCTTTGTTCATGAATTGAATGTTTATTTATATATCATTTTGTTGCCTTGAGTATTATTGTATTTATGAATCATTCATTTATCTGACTAGAGTCAATGAATGGAATTGTGAAACTTCATAATATAGATGATATATATTCTTAAAAGTCTCTAACCAAGGTAATTAGCAGGAACACTAATTAACCGCTACAAGGTTAGTATATGGATTAAAAGATGGTCAAGTTTTACAGACCTCTGACAAGAGATGTCATTTTAATCGCATAGATACATGTTCGAGGGACATGGTATTTGACAGACCCCGAATGAAACATTAAATGGAATTGTGTACGTGTCATTAATGTTTTCATTCAGTGTTAAGTTATAAAGTATGAGGTATTCATCTTTCCTACTAAGAAATATATATGTGTGATTGTTATATAACGCTGTCTGTAAAAAGCAGTTATAACGGTAGCACTTCGGTATACATAGCTTAGCTGAGGTAGTGATGGTTTACCAAAAGTACTATTGTCCCTCGTATCTCTATACGAGTTATAGTATCACTGGGCCCCTTGATAGAGTAAGATTATCTGCTAGCGGTATAAATTACAAGAGTAATTATATTTGATAATCTGCTCAAGATCAAGAAAAGATTAGGTTTGCAAGGATGACACACACCTACCTTGAAACTGATCTGATAGCTATGAGACAAAAGAATTGACACGAGTAAAATAGTTTACTGGATCGTGGTATTGTACAATACAACATCATCTGTGTAATTGGATGGTCATGATGTGTTCTGCCAGATGCCTCTCATGATTATAGAAGTTAAAACAATTTTTAATTATATTTACCAACATAACACAGATCCTATTGGGTCACACCGTATAGGAGCTAATCGGAGAATCTTATTGATTAATTATAAATTGATTATGATTAATAATAAGATGGTTATAATTAATTATATGTGATATAATTGAATTATAAATGTCATAATAAAATGACAAGCAGAAACAATGGTTAATTTATAAACGTGCACGACACGTTGTATAAAAGTTACCGAAAGAACAACCGAGAGAAATATAATTGTTCAGAATAATTACATGGATATGAAATGGATTTTAAATGTTAATTATGGATTAATATTTTGGGCCTAAAGCCCATTAGAATTAAAGCCTTAATTAAATTTAAAAGCCCAAATCAATTCAATTCATTTTGGGCTGAAAACACTGTAGCAGCGGGCTGAAAACACTGTAGCGCCGACTGAAACACTGTAGCACCGACCTATGAGGGTATTTTGGTAATTTTGGGCCATATCCATTTCCTATAAATAGAGGGGTAGGGGTAGAGAGAAGATTACTAATTCACTTGATATCGAATCGATCTGATCGATCGATAATCTAATTTTCTCTCTTTCTCAGTTTCGTTTACGGGATTGGAAAATAATATATTTGCGAAAGTCGCGGTATTTCTATTTTTGCTTATTTAGTGAATCAGAATAACTGCGGGTCGTGAATATTGTTATTTCGTCTTTTCTCGGTAAATAGTGTTTTTGCAAAGTCCGCGGTTTATGGTATTTCTGGCAAAAGAAATAAACCGCTCTCTGGTTAGTCCTGGTGGATAACTGATAGAGGCATCAGACGTTTGGTGCTCCGAGACGAATCAGTCTGTATTCCAATTAGAATTTGGAAACAAGGTATAAACATGTTATATTAATCTATTTAATTGGTAAGTAGATTAAAGTTTTAGAAATCAATCAAGAAGTAGATCTGTAAAAGGATTAAATAAGGTTTTGATGCCAAAGGAATACTGAAGGTGGACCACTTTGGAAAGTTTCCTGACATACCCTGTTTAATCCTTGGCTTAAGTTAGAAGTAAAATTTTTGTTTTACGTTCTTTCCGCATCTTAAGCAAATAAATGGGTTTGAACAGTCAAAACCCCACAGACTTAATCAATGGGTTTGAACCGTCAAAACCCAACAAAATATTAGCCTTTTGCTTGATACAAAGGGACATATTAGTCTTTTGCTTAATCTTTCCACTCGTTTGCTTGATACAAAGGGAAATATTATTCTTTTGCTTCAGAAAGTTTTCGTATAGTGCGACTCCCTTCTCACACTCTCAAGTGTTGTGAACTGGTGAAAGCCAAAACCTATTAGTTGAAAGTTGGAACTAATATGATGAAATCACATACCTCTCTGATCCAGGTACACCCGGTTTTGGTACAAACCCACCCACAGAACTCATCCTTTTCGGAGTATGAAATTTGTCGACGTCCTTTCTTGTTATAGTCGGTGAGGAGACCTGAGATACACAAAAACATGCAAAGTGTGAGTATAAAATGCAGATACAAATTTGTAACAACAACTTCCACTTTTGGTCAAACTGGTATCGGTACCAAATGGGTAAGAGAAGGATCACTTCTCGGTTATACCATCCTAGGAAAAGTCCCTTCCCGATAGCTATTTCTACACAAGAACCCAAATTATGTTGAGATTACCTTTTAAGTCCTGAACTTCTTTGAACAATCTTTGGTTTTCAGCCAAAACTCTGTGATAGTTCTCAGCAACATCAACTAAATCTTTCAGTCTCAGGCCTACAAAAAAAGTAAGCATTTATTATTTATTAATTTTTTTATTTCAGATAACAAAATATCATGAATAAAAAGAAATGACAGCCTCAGACCTAAAAAAGAGTAAGCATTTATTGTTTATTAAAAAATTATTTCTTATAACAAAATATGATGAATAATAAGAAATGTCATCTCTCCATTTCTCCTTAATATCCAAAACTTCTTGCTTAAAAGAGAAAAATTCCACAATTCAAAATTATTTTGATAAGATAGTAAATTTAACCATGCTTTTATATGACAATATTGTTTTTTTTTTACCTTCAGCAGCAACTTTAACCCGTCTTCGTATTTCAATATTGATTTTCTCATATATCTTAATTATTAAAGACATTTGATGTCGAATATTTGAAATCTAGTTAGAAAATTAACTATTAGCTAGAATCTTTAACTTAAAGAACCACAAACAAAACAATTTATTTAGTGAATCATATGGCACGATATATGTGTAAGAATCATTCTTATAATAAGATAACACAAGATAGTCATTTAATCATACCATTTGTATTGCCACCTAAACATGTATAAAACATGTATAAGCATAGTGTTTCTATGACTATAATTTGAGTCCGGCTAATTTGCTGCTAGCAGCATTTTAGCCAAGTGCTGCCAGGTCTGTAAGTCGTCGGATCTGGTTTTCGATTCGCACTTGATGATCTGAAAATAACGGAGCGACGAGTGAAAGGTTTCCGTCTACCTCCCGACTCTCCTCCATACTTCCTAAAACTCTATTTCGTTTTGTCTTTTTCTCTCCCCGTCTTTCACTCTCCCTCCTGCCCCCCTCCGCCAAGCCCTCCCCCAAGCTCTCCTTCCACATCCCTCATCTCGTCCTCGCTCGCTGCTCTCTCTCGCGCTTCTCCTGGAGGATTTCGCCTCCTCCCCTTTCTCCCTATCTGTCCTCCTTGGAGAAAACCGGAGGTGAAATCGTTGGTGCGAGCGGAAACCCTAGCAACTCCGCCAAGCTCCAGTTCGCTCAGCTATGCTCCAGGTCGCTCGCTCAGCTCCGCCTCTCTTTTGTTCTCTTCTCTTCCCGTCAACTCTGCATCTCTCTTGCTCCAGTGCGAGCGGAAACCCTTCATTGCTTCATTGCTCCAGGTCGTTGATCTCTCTTGCTCCAGGTCGAATTAGATTATTTTAACTGGGTGTTTGTTGTGTTTTGTTAGACACAGCACACAGGCACGCCACATGTTTGTTGATTGTCCAAATGAGCTGACTTTAAGATTTTTTTTTTTTATTGATATTCCCTTTTTCACCCATTATAGGATAGATTGATTCAAAGTCCACTGTGTATCCATGTTGGTACTAAACCTGATGGGTACCATACCAGGAAAAGAAACCAAATAAAATTAGAAAAGTCTACTGTGTATCCCTTTTTCCTTTCTTCTTTTGTGTTGTTCATTCTTTAATTAAGTTTGTGTTTGGATTCTTTAATTAACTTCATATCTTTGCTGTTGGTAATTTCATTTGGTTCATGATAATTTCATTTACAGGTGCCAGAATTTTATACCTATAGTTGCACTGTAACAGAATTCCAGTCATCTGCATATTATAACATAATATATCTTTCATATCTATTATGTCGAACTGTCGGCCAGCAGCAAAATTGCAGCTATTAAATTAGGATCAGTAGCTCAGATAATCAGAACAACTGGTGCACTATTGCAGCAGGTTCAATGTCATAGTTACACTTACCAAATCATGCATTACCAAATGAATTCAAACTCACCTAGATGACCTGTCCATCCATTTGAATCCAAACTCACCTGATAAATGTCGAAAACTCAAACATGCTAACTAGATTCGATTTAATCCAGAAACGATCGATCAGCACTTAAAATGACCCAATATACCGAATGAATTCAAGGACATGAATCTTTTTCTTTAGTTCTCATCTTTGGAAAATTGCAAAAGAAACTATTGATGTGTTGGTAATTTCAACCTTAAAAATTTTTGCAAATTTTTGCAGGAGGAAAGAACAGGCCTAGGCATCTCATTATCATTATCAGTGTATTTGTGCCATTGCTTTTTATTGGTTGCTTCAATTCTTATTTCTGTTTGTAGAAAATCAAGGATAGAATTTCTCTAAATAGTCGAGCATTTCAAAGGCGCTAAAAAATGACTTGATAGTGGAGATGACCTATGAAGACTTAAAGTTTGAATTGAGCTGTTGTGCCTATGAAGACTTCGATGAATTTCGTTGCTCAAGCTGTTGTGTTGCTTAAGCATGTACTAAGTAGTTTAGATGCATTTTAGGAAAAATGATGTTATTTTGGGTTGTTATTGTTATTTTAAAGCAAAGGGATGTTATTTATAGTTGTAACTGTGTTGATGCTTCCAACAACTTGTAGTATTTGAGCTAGGAGTGTTTTATTTAGATTAACTTATGTGATTCTCATGTATATTCAGAGCAGTTTTTACTTCTGTTATTTACAAAAGCTGGGACTGTTTTGCCTTTCTCTAACAACAGATTTTTGGGAAATTATTGTGAGCAAATGGCTACACATAATTTATATTTCTTTATATCAAAATGTTTGGCAGGTCATGAACTACAGGCACAAAAATTATTTAAAATTATAAAGGCCTGGAACTTGGTCAATTTAGTGCATTTGTGTAAGTCGGTTTTGGTGCATGCCAGCATATTGCACTGTGCAGTTTTTCATTTCTGCTGACCGAGATTCAACAATTACTTAATTACTTAAAAGTTCCAATAAATGGAAAATCAAGTGCAGTGGTAATTGTCATATTGTGTTCTAGCTGTGTGTATGTTTTGTGGATATTTGGTGATCTGTAACCATGTCTACTGGTGCACTTTCTTTAAGACTATTTTTAAGGGCATAGGTTATACTAGCAAGGGTGTTCATGCATCTTCCTTTGTTGTGCACAAAGAGTGACTGGTACAGCTTCAAGGGTTGGTACAAGGGTTCTGCAGGGTTCTGCGCACACACACACACACACACACACACACAGAATATCTCTCTTATTTCTGTGTCAATAACAAACACAATCAAAGAAGGCACCTTTATTATCCAGCATGATTTCACAAAGTGCTTCCCCTGTATGAAAAAAAAAACAGCACAAGCAAAAGAATAAATTTATAAGAAAATAATTCGTACCATAATTGAAATAATCGTACCATACATGTAGTCATACAAACAAAACAGGTACACCTCGTACCAGTAACAATGACATTAAGCAAAAGCTTCAAATAAGATATGCAAATTACAAATTACAACAAGCAAACATATGCAAAAACAAAAATCAGAAAGAAAATAAGATACAAATTTAAACAAAATAAGAACATTACATTACTCATCAATATCTAATTTTACATATCAATAATCCATAAACAACAAGTTCAATTAACAAAACAACAAGTTCGATAATTTGAAATATTCCTTCTATCATTATAACAAAAATACCCTTTGTATAACTATACCAAAAATACCCTTTCTACTAGTGCCAAAAATATCATATCTATGACTATACCAAAAATACCCTATGACTATACCACATATGCATTATCAATCTTCTAACGACAAATCTTCACTATCATATGCATTGTCGTCTTCTAATGACAAGTTTTCACTATCATATACATTGTTCTCCTCCAATGACAAGTCTTCATTCGCATACATTGTTCCCCTAGGCTTGTTCTTTCCTCCTGCAAAAATTTGCAAAAATTTTCAAGGTTGAAATTATCAACACATCAATAGTTTCTTTTGCAATTTTCCAAAGATGAGAACTAAAGAAAAAGTTTCATGTCCTTGAATTCATTCGGTATATTGGGTCATTTTAAATGCTGATCGATCGTTTCTGGATTAAATCGAATCTAGTTAGCATGTTTGAGTTTTTGACATTTATCAGGTGAGTTTGGATTTAGATGGATGGACAGGTCATCTAGGTAGGGTCAATTTTGGTAATACATGATTTAGTAAGTGTAACTATGACATTGAACCTGCTGCAATAATGCACCAGTTGTTCTGATTATCTGAGCTACTGATCCTAATTTAATAGCTGCTATTTTGCTGCTGGCCGACAGTTCGACATAATAGATATGAAAGATAGAGTAGAACTAAGGTGCTCTTAAGCTCACCAAGCCAAACCGTGAGCTTAACTCAAAAACCTATCGGATTGACTTCAAACGACATTTCCAAACCGTTAGATGTTCAATCTATATTAAAATGTGCTTGGAGACCAAATTTTTCATTTTTTGGAATTTTTTTACTATTTATTAAGCTGGTTTGAAAACCGCTGTTTTTCAATGCTCCATAAATTTAATAAAAACAGCGGTTTTCAAACCAGCTTAATAAATAGTAAAAAAATTCCAAAAAATGAAAAATTTGGTCTCCAAGCACATTTTAATATAGATTGAACATCTAACGGTTTGGAAATGTCGTTTGAAGTCAATCTGATAGGTTTTTGAGTTAAGCTCACAAAGGGCTTGGTGAGCTTAAGAGCACCTTAGTTCTACTCATGAAAGATATATTATGTTATAATATGCAGATGACTAGAATTCTGTTACAGTGCAACTATAGGTATAAAATTATGGCACCTGTAAATGAAATTATCATGAACCAAATGAAATTACCAACAGCAAAGATATGAAGTTAATTAAAGAATCAAACACAAACTTAATTAAAGAATGAACAACACAAAAGAAGAAAGGAAAAGGGGATACACAGTAGACTTTTCTAATTTTATTTGGTTTCTTTTCCTGGTATGGTACCCATCAGGTTTAGTACCAACATGGATACACAGTAGACTTTGAATCAATCTATCCTATAATGGGTGAAAAGGGGAATCTCAGTAAAAAAAAAATCTTAAAGTCATGCTCATTTGCAATCAACAAACATGTGGCGTGCCTGTGTGCTGTGTCTAACAAAACACAACAAACACCCAGTTAAAATAATCTAATTCGACCTGGAGCAAGAGAGATCAACGACCTGGAGCAATGAAGCAATGAAGGGTTTCCGCTCGCACTGGAGCAAGAGAGATGCGGAGCTGACGGGAAGAGAAGAGAACAAGAGAGAGGCGGAGCTGAGCGAGCGACCTGGAGCATAGCTGAGCGAACTGGAGCTTGGCGGAGTTGCTAGGGTTTCCGCTCGCACCAACGATTTCACCTCCGGTTTTCTCCAAGGAGGACAGATAGGGAGAAAGGGGAGGAGGCGAAATCCTCCAGGAGAAGCGCGAGAGAGAGCAGCGAGCGAGGACGAGATGAGGGCTGTGGAAGGAGAGCTTGGGGGAGGGCTTGGCGGAGGGGGGCAGGAGGGAGAGTGAAAGACGGGGAGAGAAAAAGAGAAAACGAAATAGAGTTTTAGGAAGTATGGAGGAGAGTCGAGAGGTAGACGGAAACCTTTCACTCGTCGCTCCGTTATTTTCAGATCATCAAGTGCGTGAATCTAAAACCAGATCTGACGGCTTACAGACCTGGCAGCACTTGGCTAAAATGCTGCTAGCAGCAAATTAGCCGGACTCCTATAATTTTTTTTCATAATCATATATGGCATTTCTAAACTCATATGGTCATGATCTAAGTGTTAGTACTGGACTAGTATAACTATCAATTCAGCCCATTGATGAGCTTTATTTGGACCCAGTGCACCTCAACTAAAATCCGGAGCCTAAAATTATGTCACGTTATCTTTAACTAATCACAATCTCGCCATATCAGAAAATGGGCCGACTGGGCCTGAAGCAGAATAATATGTACAAATTTGGGTCTGAAGCGAATCTCACTTCTAATTTGGGCCTGTAAAGGTGATTCCCATTATATATGATCAATGTTTGAAGTAACATTATAAGAAAAACCTAATTAGTTAATAAATTATCTAAGAAAAACCACCTTTCCAATGCTGTCTCCAATTGCATGATTAGGAGTAAAGATTTTAACAGAGTAATTATGACTTCATGCAGTGCACAAACCATATGCAGCGCTGTTTTGATTCTATAGTCCGTGCGCTGCATGAAGTCAAAACTACTCTATTAAAATCTTTACCCAATCAAACAGCAAATGATCCGACTTTTCTACATTTATGGCCCGGAGCGGACCCCTAGAAACTTGTCGGATTTTATATGGCTGTTCCTCCAGCAGTATAGCTCCTTAATTTATCATGATCATACTGACATAATTTGCGAATAATTTTTTTTTTTTATGTTTCCGAATCAAACGACGAATTATTCAGCTGATCGAATTATCCACGAATAAAAAGTGAATTACGAATTATTCGTGAAAAAAATGCGAACTTTTTTTTTTGTTTTTGATTTTTTTTTTTTTTTTTTTTTTTTGGATTTTTTTTTTCCTTATGGGACCGAATCATTCCTGAAATATTCAAATTATTTCCGAATCACAAATTTTTGACACCGCCAAACCAAATCCGAATAATTTAGTTACCCACTATCATCCTAACCATACCCTACCCATATACTTGTTCACATGGCCCAGTAGATTCTGTGCCACACAAACTGTGTTGTGCAGTAAACAAGAGAAACTCCAGGCGCGCTTTTAATTAAAGAGGAAGTATTAGAGGACCAAGAGCAGCAAGTTGCTACTTTTCACAACTTAAACATCTAATGCTTAATCTCCCTCAAACTGTAAAACTAATTTCTTAGATTGTGTTCAAGGCATTTAATGCTTATTACATGTTGTACCCTTCCTTCTATGTCATAACTCATGGAAGTCATTACTGCAAATTCATATACAATACGCCTAATTGAAAAGAAAGTAAAGAAGAGATGAAAAAACGGAACAAGTTCATTATTTCATTCATTTTTGCTTGGTTTTTGATACAGAAAGATAACACGTAACATGTCTTGGCCCACGAAAAAAATAATACATCGAAACTATTTTGTGCATTTCATTGATGCTCCATCTTTCCATTTGTTTTCCTAATTAGAAGCCCAAAGAAGACAGGACATATGGGCTTACCCCCCACAATATAAAAATATTAGAAAATGTGTAGACGGAATTCGTATCCTCTGATTTAACACAAATTTTGAATTAAGATTTGGACGGGCCGATTTAATTCCGCACTAATATTAAAGAACCCGTGCGTTATAAATGTGGGCCGGATTGGCTTGAATTCTAATCGCACAGTCTAGAAATTAACTTAACCCGTGCGTTATTAGAATGACTTTAAATAACAAATTTAAACCGTTAAAACTGATCTACTTCACGAGCGATGTATTTATATGTCAAATTTATAAATTTTCGAATCAATTTAATATAAAGTCAAGCGGTCAAAAAAGATAAAAATAAATATATTAAAATTAACTTATAAATTTATTTTTTTGACATCTTCACTACAAGATTAGTTTGTGCAATTGTTTTCAACAACGATAACTTAAATTTTGTAAGGGAAAGATGGATCCTAATTTATTGTTATTCTAAGAGGAACAATAATTCTTTGCTCTCCACTTTTCTCTCTCTCTTTTCAAAGAGGAGGAGAGAGAGAATAGAGAGATAGAAAAAATAGCAAGGAATAGCAAGATTTTTGAAGCAGTAGTTCCAAGTCTATAGCTGCAACCTTCACCGCACGGCGGTACAAATGCGCCTCTGTTGGTAACGATATTTTCTCTTCACCAAGTTTTCTCTTCACCTAGTTAATCCTGGATGATTCAACATATTTTCTCTTCACCTAAGTTTTGGGCACCGATATATTGGTAATACGGTACAAATGCGCCCCATATTTTTAAAAATACCCACAATTCAGATTGAATCGCTAAAAATACCCATACCCATTCGGTATTTTTTAAAATGCCCAAACTGGCCATTTAATGGTCTGTTCCAATTAAAAAGCCCGACCGGCCATTAAATGGTCGGTCCCCCCCCCCCTTTTTTTTAGACAAATAGCTAAAATGATGAAATATAACACTAAAAAATAGAAAAAAATTTCCCTCTGTCAAATTACTTTTTTGATAGCATATTTATACTAAAATACGCTAAATCTCTTTGTCAAATTACTTTGTCAAATTATGTTAATTTATGCTGATTTATACTAAATTACTTGAAATTATGTTAATTTTTTTTAAGAGACAAATAGCTAAAATGCTGAAATATAACACTAAAAAATCGATTTTTTTTTAAATATTTGTTAGATTACTTTTTTGATATATCATTAGCATATTTATACTAAAATACGCTAAATTACTTGAAATTATATTAATTTATGCTGAATTACACTAAATTACTTGAAATTACAATAATTATGCTAAAATACGGTAAATTACGCTAAATTGCGTATTAATAGGGCCTATTTTGTGCCATCTTTCATAAATCATAAAAAAATTCTAAAAAAATTCTAAAAATAATAAAAATTGGTATTCTACAAGTTCATTATATAACTAATTTACTGAGCTACGTAGATTGAACAATAAAAATGAAAATCTTAATCGGAAACTTCAACTGAAGTTTTGAGACTCTTCCCTTTGTTTTTTGGCGATTCTGAATTTGGAAATCCGACATTGCCGGGCATTGCTAGTTTTGATGTATGCGTATTTTCACAAGCTTTCCGAAAAGTGGTCATTTGCTGAAATCGGACACTCGAGCACCGTTTTATGGTCGTTTGAAGTTTCGTTGTTGTTTTTTGCCTTCTCAGTGAAAATATCATTCCTATTCATACGTAATTTAGCGTAATTTACTGTATTTTAGCATAATTCTACATAAATATTGTAATTTCAAGTAATTTAGTGGAATTCAGCATAAATTAATATAATTTCAAGTAATTTAGTGTATTTTAGTATAAATATGCTAATTATATATCAAAAAAGTAATCTAACAAATATTTAAAAAAATTCAATTTTTTAGTGTTATATTTCAGCATTTTAGCTATTTGTCTCTTAAAAAAAATTAACATAATTTGAAGTAATTTAGTGTAAATCAGCATAAATTAACATAATTTGACAAAGCAATTCGACAAAGGAATTTAGCGTATTTTAGTATAAATATGCTATCAAAAAAGTAATTTGACAAAAGGAATTTTTTAGTGTTATATTTCATCATTTTAGCTATTTGTCTCTCTAAAAAAAAGGGGAGGGACCGGCTATTAAATGGCTAGTTTGGACATTTTTAAAAATATCGAATGGGTATGGGCATTTTTAGCGATTCAATTTGAACCGTGGGTATTTTAAAAATGTCGGCAAATGCGCCTCTCAATTTCTTTAAAGAAAATGCGTAACTTATTTTTTCTCTCTTTGTTTTTTTAGAAGAAATCATCATTACTATTTGTTCACAAGGAAAAGGGGGAAGGAAGACTTGATTTTCGCTGTATCTTTCGAAAAAAAAGAGGAGAACATTCTGATTGGGCCCATAGCCCAGAAAGAACAAAGTAGAGGTGTTTCTGAAACCTATTTACTTTTCCGGGTTAAATTGCGATAATTTTCCTATCATAAAGACGTAACGAGTATTTCGAGTTTTGAAGGGCTCTTATGCAAAGTCTCTAAAATATTTGTTTTATTGATTTCTAATTCTTATTTGGGATCTTAAATATAAATACGCTCAAAATTCAGCTTTTCAGGTTTTCTCTTCCCAAATTCATTACCGGCGGGAAATGATAGCACGTTCCCGCCATCTAATATTAGCGGAACTTATTTCCTTTCGGTTTATTCTTGATTTTGTGTTTCATTTTCTCCAATTCCCCTTTTCGCTGGTCAAATAAACAGAGAGAAGGAAGCAACTGCGACACTTTCTTAAATTCGGCTCAATCACAGCATAATTCGCTAGATCAATGGAGGAAGCGGTCGATCAAGCAGTCACATCTTCTCCTCCCGAGGCGACACGGAGGAGAAGCGTGCAAATGAAGCTTTGCTTTGGCATTCCCAAATCGAACGGAGAGAATGCGAAAGAAATTAGGGCTGGAAAGGCAGCGGAGAGCCCCAAGAAGCCCAAGGAAAGGCGCAACTCCAGAGCAGAAGCTTCTACGCAGGTCAATTTTCTGTTTGTTACGAACTAATTTTGGTGATTTCGGGTTAAATTGGGTTCTTCGCCTTTTTATGGCAACGATTTGGGGGAGAAAGGGAGAAAATAATTTGTAAGAGAAGGGAATGAGTGTAATTTGACCCAATATTCAGGCTATTGGGTACCAGTACCCAAGATGTACTGGTATAGAGTGTGATATAGTAGGGTTTGGAACTAACTTGTCTTTTTCTCTCTCTTCTTCTTCTTCTTCTTGTTTTTTTTTTAAAGCAGATCATTAAGGATTTGGTTTCAGAGTTATATAAGTTGGCCTTGAAGAAATATTTCTCTTTTTTCCATTAGGGTTTTATGTGGCATGACAATTGGTTTGGTTAGCTCAGTATGAAAATCTCTGAGTAAGTCGGTCACTTTTCTATATTTGACCTTTGTATGAATGGTTTGGTGCTATCTGCAACTATCCACAGAACTTATTGAATTTCTTTGTAAATTTGTTAAAATTCTAGATGAATTGCAAAAATTGAACACAGCATTTTTCAATTTGGTACAGGCCCCTGTTGTTGATAGAGTAGAAATGGAATTAAAATCAGCGAAGGATGATGAGGTGGCCAAGGAGGCCAAGGTGGAAACCAAGGAAAAGCCAAAGGGTAGGGGGAGGGTAAAATCGGAAATCTCCGTGAAGGTATGTGGATTGCCTACTGTACCAACTGATAGTCTGGTACCTACTTAACTGTTAGGGATTCACTTGTAAAGAACCAGAATCATATTTTCTGCTGTTAAGAAATCAGATTCTAGTCAAACCAAAGTCGGATATAGGACCTTAAGCCTGCCCTTCTTTCATTGAACAAATAATAAAAAAGAGAAGCAGAGAGAACACATTTGAGCTAGCACTTGTTCATATGGTAGTTTATCCTGAATCAGTGAATGTTATAAAATATCTCAGTCTCCTAACTCAAAGAGAGGAAGACCTGGATCTGATACACCAAGCAAAGATGATGCGGTCCCACCAGGTTTGTTTATCTTATATCCCTTTAAATTAGTGAATTTATTATGCTTTATTTACTAGGGGATGAAGCATGCTCTTAGATTTCATGCACAAAAATACAGCACTTCAAAATAATACTTACTTCCCTTGGTGTTTTTATTCATGTTTCATCAGGGGATAGCCCAGCGAAAAGACAAAGAAGAGGTGTTAAGGTAGTTCCAAGTAGAAAGCGATGCAAGGCGCTAGAGTCTATATCTGGTAAGGACTCCCAGCAAAAAGAAGTCAACATAGATGTCCCACTATTTAAATTGGCACAAGGCTGGCAAGATACAGTTGCATGCCAAAATTATCAAGCTATAGTAGTACCATAACATCCTGGGTATCTGATTTCTAGGCTGAGAATTATCATCTCGGATTCCGATACATTTTTGCCGGGCTTTGGTATTGCTGCAAACCACCTTTATTTTAGGTTTGTTTGGTTTCATGTCATTTCTGGGGTTTATGGTAATACTCTCAGTTTAAATAAACCAGTCCCATCTAAATGAATAACCAGAAATATACTTGTATGTGAAATATGTTTTTCATTTTGTTGTACAGAAGGCGTTGAAGGAGCAAGTTCAGATAGCCACAAAGAAGTGACCTTCGACCTTAGGTCAGAGGCAAAGAGGGCTGCTGAGGCAAGTGAACCCCACTCCTTCCCCTTCTAGGCTTAAGTTAATTTTTTTATGCTCAGTTTTTTGCATGGAAACACATTCTTTCTAGGTTACCTCGGCCTTCCTTTAGCAATAATATAACTTTCATGTGGGCAATATATGTGACCTTTAAGCAAGGAGTACTGTATCAACCCATACCAAATTCTACCTCCTAATATGTTGGATCTCCATCGTGTCAGCTGATACCAAAGAAACTGATTTCTAGTGTAATCCTTGACCTAAAACAGTGTTTCATTATGTGTTTTTCCATATATGTCTTTATGAATTTCAATCAATATTTTACCTATATTGAAATGATACGTTCTCAACTACTTCCCAAAAATTTTGCGCTGTTTGGAAGTAACACTGAGTAAAGCAAAAAGAAATCAGTTGTCCCTAAATTCATAATTTCAACTTACCAATGACCAATCAACGGAACCAGGAAACGACGCTGAAATTTTTTCTGACCTGCTCTCTATCCTTCTTTCTTAGTTGTACTTGCAACAAAGATAAGGTCCAGCATTCATGGATAATATGCTAACATTTTCTGGAGTATGCACCTTTCTGTCATCATAATATAATAGAATGGTGTCAACTTCAAATATAGAAATGGAACCCACTTTTATAATTTTTTTTTTTTGCATATCGTACCCAAAATTTTGTGATAATTGCAGATAGAACCAACTATTAGTCATTATTGCAACCGGCACCTAATTTGAAAAATTGCAAATAAGCTAAGATGTATTGTCAGGATTCGAGATTGTATTCACTGATTTCAATATAATTTGATCAAATGTAGAAGAAAAGGCGAGAGACAAGTTAATCATTAAAATAGATAAATGGCAACTTATATTATTTCCAAAAAAAACTAAAAGTAGAATGGAATGGTAACTGCAAATATAATAAATCTTGAGTTCTTTATGTAATGATAGTTTCTTTGTAGTTTGCAAAAGGCCATTTGGTGATTTCTGAATTAACTTATGAGCAGGAAAATCCTTCCTTTTGTTATTTCTATCAGGAAAACTCCAAGTTGTCAGCAGGAAAGCAGATGCATCCTTTTTTTGCAAACCGTATGCCAAACAAAATAGCAGCTGAGGCTACTCCAGATTATTTGAAACCGGAGGATAAGAGTTCCATGTTGCCTCAGGAAAAGGGCCTTTCTTGCTGTCCCCCTATTCATGTTCATGATTCTCCGAAGGTACATTTCCATTTTCTTTTACTGTTTTCAGGTGAACAATTCCCTTGAAGGAAATTATATACCACTAGCTATTATTATTTTTCATTGTATTGCAGTTATGGCCATGCGATATATTACTTCAGTGCAACAAATTGACGCTGGGTTTTTAATTTAGAAAATAAGAAAGCAATCTTACTAGAATTATAAAGAAAATAGAGATCAGTAAGCAAATTTTAAATAATAAAGTGGGTTTCTATATCTGTACTTCAATTGAACAAGACCTAGTAATGGTTAAATCTTGATCAACACTTCAATTGAGACACCATAATTGGGGGAATTTGCGTATTGGAAAGTGCTTGTTTTCTGTAGGCATCTCATTAATTAATCCGAACTTGTATTGGCCAGAAACTGTTTCATTCAGCAAAGGTTGTTTTTATAATTTTTTTTTTCTTTTAAACTGTTGATTGATATCTGCAATGTTTTCACAGTGTGATGATCTACTGAATTGGGGCCGTTGGACCTTCAAAGAGGCACCTTCTCTTGATAAGAGTCATCTTCCTCTAGAAACCTCATGCTCATTTTTTGAGGGTACAGTGAAACCTTTGACTTTGGAGTCTGGTCTATCTCAAGAAACGCGTCTTGCTCGGTTTTCAGTTGATGCAATAGCAATTCCTAACATTCAGTTATCTTCAGAATTAGCCCCAGTAAGTTTTAGTAATTTATCTCTTATTTGGGAAATTCAGATTTGGTCTTTGAACTTGGCAGAAATCAAAGCAAATTGGCCCGTCTTTAAGTTACACTGATATGCCATATACTTCCTAATAGCATTAAATTGTATATTAAGTTCAGAATTTAATAGCCAAAAGGCAATTGCAGTTTATCTTACTCTGCTGACATAATAAAACAAAATAATCCCGAGTTCAGGGAAACTATTTCAAACTAGAAGTCAAAGTTTCTGTTCTTTAGTTTTTTCTCATATTTTTATAACCTAATTTTCCTATTAATTTGAAATTATGCTTTTGTATTTCTTGTTTTTATCTTGATTTTTTTCTTTTTTCTGATAACTGTGTATAATGTTAATTCAGGTTGATGATGGAATCAGCAGTTCTTTGCCATCCAGCTCTAGTTTTTTGTTCACTGATTTGACAAAAACAAGTGAGGTTTTGGTTTGTAACGAAAGGTCTGAATTCTTTCAACAACATTGTCATGCAAATTTAAGTTCATACAGGTTTATTTAGGTTGCACATACCTGTACCTGACCTGACTTCTTTGATAAGTATCTTTTTTCGGTCGTTCTCTGCTGTTGATTCTTTCTTCTGATATTCTTTTTTGGTGAATTCTAATGTTTATGCCCAAATCAAGCACCCATGAAATGCAAATCTCAATTCTGCAACTGAGTTAGGTTTGACTGCTTTACCAGAAGTATGTGCCACGGGGCCCATACTAATGCATAATCAGAGTTAAATAACACATTCAGATTTCTGTAATTTTTCCAAACTAAACTTACATATATTTGCAGCTCTAATGGAGATTCTTCGCTGTGGACTGACAAATACCGCCCCGAGAATGCATCTCAGGTTTTAAGTTACAGCCCTTTATTTTGGTTATCCCATTTGACCTGTCATAGGAAAAAGAAGGCACAGTAAATTTATTTTTCTTGATTTGCCTACTTCTTAGTTATGTTTACGTCTTTTAATATCGGCATGTTTATACTTTATACAAGCTAAATAAGGGTTTCTCCATGGTACTATGTAATGAAAAAGTTAAAAAATTCAATCTACAGACATCTTTCCTGGTTCAGGGCACTTTTAGGGGGGGTGGATTCAGAAAATATACTAGAGTGGGGCAAAACGTATCCTGATTATTTGGGTGGGACAGTTGTACATATTCTTTCCAATAAAAATCATGGTGACCAAAGAAATTAACTCTTTTTCTTGAGCTAAGGGTGGATCTGGGATATACAACCCTGCCAATACATGGCTCCGCCCTGATTGTTAACAAATCCGAACAGTTCTTGCAAATGTTTAATTCTGATTTTCCAACCTTCAATACATATATAGGTATGTGGGAACAGCGAGTCTGTGAGCTTCCTCAGTGAATGGCTTAAGGGCTGGCATGAGAGAGGCCGTAAAAGCATCAAAAACTTTAAAACCACGGAAGAAATCTCAGAGGATAGTTGCAGTAGTTGGTGTAAGTCAGAGTCTGATATAGATGACCTTCTTGAAGAAAGTGACTTATGGAATGCACTTTTAATTACTGGACCAGTTGGGGTACATTTTCTTTCCTTTTTGTGTTTAACTGAGAACTACATGGAATGGATTTTAATTCATGCTTAAAGAAAACATGGTTAAATAATGCTTATAGTTTGCAGTAAGCTAATACTGTGTCAGTACCATACTCAATTGTTTGTCACAATATGTTATGAAATTGTTGTAGAAATAGGATTTCTGGATTCTACAATAATGTCATGTCAGATAGTGAGTTGAAGTGGCTGGATTGTGGTAAAATTGACAACAATACCCTTGATGAGGTTCTTAACTTGTTTCACACTGCTTCAGTTTAGAAATGTTTAAATCTAAGATTCTTACTTTTTCTAGGGACAATTTCTTAATGTTCATTTTTGCAGCATGTGCCTTTTCATTATGTTAGATTTCAGGTTCCTTTGTAGGTGCTATTTACTGTTTCCTTCCTTTATGCAGAGTGGCAAATCAGCTGCAGTTTATGCTTGTGCAAAAGAGCAGGGCTTCAACATTGTTGAGGTAATCTGATGATTAAATCTTCAATCACTAAAACATGTTGCGAAAGTCAAGTTCATCACTAAAATTAAGGTTGGGTGTTAATAACAGACTAATATCAAAAATTGCTAATTTTTTTTAAAATATGAAGCAAGTTGGCATTTGGTCGTATCATTGTTGTTAATTTAGCCTTAAAGATTAAGCTTGGGTCGAACAATAATATGCATAGGCCATTAATCTGGCGCCATGTGAGGTTCTGTATTTGTTAAGTTCTGTTTTAGCAGTACCAGGTGTTATGTTAATCAGGAAGATGTGTCTAGCAAATAGGCCAGTGTATTATCTACAATACTAATATTAACACAAAGGTGCAAAGGAATGTGACAATCTATATATGCAGGCCCAGACCTTGTTGAAAAGACATTGAATTTCACTCTTTCTAGGTAAATTCATCTGACTTGAGAAATGGGGCGCATGTAAAGCAAAAGTTTGGGGAGGCGACTGAATCACATGGTCTTGGCAAATGGTACATTTTGACACTCTTTTAAATTACATGAAGGAAATGCTCTTCATATTAAACAATTTGTTGCATTTACTCGTCTTTCTTACTGTGTGTTTTTATTTCAATTTTATGTAGTGAGGGTATTTATTGCAACTAGGACTGAAATATATTGAATATAAACAAAGAAAATTTGGGTTTCCTCACCTAGCAAGCAAGCGATACATAAAATGTATACCAGTTGGCCCAACGTGTTGCCCAAATTACATCAGCATATTAAGTTTTACTTTCTTTTTATTTTTGGATGTAAATATTGGGCAATTGGAGGTTTGGTACCTTGGGCATGTTATAGTTTGAAAACGTTTTTGGAATTAAAGCTTAACCAGGTCAGTTCACACACAACTTACTGATCAGATTGGCCTTACAAGGTCAGTCTAAAGTGTGTTGATTTACCTGACAGATCTCTGCCTGCATTGCCACATATAGTGGCAACATTACTATCATGATTGTCTCAATACCATATGTTGTATCCTTGTCATACGTTGTTCCCTTGATATTAAAATTCTTTGCGTTAATAGTCTTTTTTCCGGGAGGATATCTTATGCAATCATGTCCTATTGACTATTCAGGTCACGTGAAGAGATGCTAGTCTCAAGCACACCCAACAGTACAGAGAATAATGGAACAGTTAAGCAAGTTGCTGTGAATAAAACATTAGTTCTTTTTGAGGATGCCGACACAGTATTTGAGGAAGATCGCAGTTTCATTTCCACTATACTTCAACTGGCTGATTCCACCAAATGGCCCATTGTACTAACCAGCAACAGTAAGTTCTTCAAACGTGTTATCCTCTTTGTCTGAGGATTACCCTTTTTTGTCCGAGCTGCTACATATGCATCTGTCCCATAATTGTTAAAAAAGAAAAGAAAGGAGTTTTGTCATTCCTTTTATTGCAGGAACTTGCCTATGTTTCATAATTTCAATTGTTCTTGGACTTATTTTTGTTGGTTTCGGGGGGCGGGGCTGTAACATTAAAATTGCCAAGAGAATTCTCTTACCCTGAAATTATCGAATGAATAAACTCTGGGAGCTTTACTGCAAAAAGGAGATGCTTGGGTGGTGGTGGTGGTGGGGGTCTAAATTACCATCAATGTCCGCCCCATTAGTTATTTTGTTTTTGATGTAATATTCTGTTTGCTGGATGCTCACAACCTTTTTTTCCTTATGATTGAAGACAAGAAGCCTGTCTTGCCACGTCTTTTGAGTCGACTGGTTTTAGAGTTCAACCGACCATCATCTGAGGAGCTCCTGCTACATTTGCAGAAAGTACTGTACCGGCTGTTCTACTCTGTTGGATTTATGCTTCTTTGTTTGATTTAAAGAGATCAGTTTGCTTAACTATCAAGATTCTTCAGAATATTTTAAGATGAATCTGACTGTTTGTTATTTTTTGCTACAGATATGTGCATTGGAGAGAGCTGGAATTCCCATCCCTTTAATGAAGCATGCAATCGATTATTGTTTAAGTGATATTCGCAGAACGATCATGCTTCTCCAGTTTTGGTGCCAAGGCAGGAAAACTTATATTGGTAAGCAGAATGAGTGCTTTACACAATAATTTTTAATGTGTGTATGTGTGTGCAGACTACAATTAAAATTTTTTACGTTATTGGTCGCATTAATGATATCTCTCAGTGTTCTAAATAGCGCGCTATAGCGTTTTTGGACCCCAAACGCTACGCTACGACATCAAAATGCGCTATTTGCGCTACGGCCGCTATAGTGGCCGCTACAGCGCTATTTGCGCTATACAATATGAGTTTTTTTTTTTTTTTTTTTTTTAAGCAATTTATATGGGTTTTAAATAAAGATAAAAAAAATCTCAAACCGAAATTGAATTTGTTGCTACTTGCTACAAATAAATCAATTTTAAATTGGGAATAGAATTGAAATTTGAATAGAAAAAAAGTCCAAACCGGAATTAAAATTTGAATAGAAAAAAAAAATAGATTATGTCATGAATCATAATACTTAAGATATTTTTAATAGGAAAAACCAAGGTTCTAAATAGCGTTTATAGCGTCGTAGCGGGAAGGCTAAAAAAAAAGCTATAGCGAATAGCGTCGCTATAGCGGAAGCTATTCCAAATAGCGTTTTTTTTTTTTTACATTTCGTATATTCAATATTTGTACTAAATATCAACATTATCTAAGGTCTCATAGAACAATAAATAACTCCAAAGTAATTAAGAAATTATAATATTCATATTGAACCCGTACAAAGTCCAAATTGTGGTTCAAAATATCCATAGTAATATCATAAACTATCGATTTTTTCTATTAAAAATATCTTAAGTATCATGATTCATGACATAATCTATTTTTTTTTTCTATTCAAATTTTAATTCCAGTTTGGACTTTTTTTCTATTCAAATTTCAATTTCTATTCCCAATTTCAAATTGATTTATTTGTAGCAAGTAGCAACAAATTCAATTTCGGTTTGAGATTTTTTTTTATCTTAATTTAAAACCCATATAAATTGCTTAAAAAAAAAAAAAAAAAACTCATATTGTATAGCGAAAATAGCGCTGTAGCGGCCGCTATAGCGGCCGTAGCGCAAATAGCGCATTTTGATGTCCTAGCGTAGCGTTTGGGGTCCAAAAACGCTATAGCGCGCTATTTAGAACACCGAAAAACCGATAGTTTATGATATTACTATGGATATTTTGAACCGCAATTTGACTTTGTACGGGTTCAATATGAATATTATAATTTCTTAATTACTTTGGTGTTATTTATTGTTCTATGAGACCTTAGATAATGTTGATATTTAGTACAAATATTGAATATACGAAATGTAAAAAAAAAAAATGCTATTTGGAATAGCTTCCGCTATAGCGACGCTATTCGCTATAGCTTTTTTTTTAGCCTTCCCGCTACGACGCTATAAACGCTATTTAGAACCTTATTATCTCTTGGATTTCACTTAATTCAGGGCATAAATAAACAACAAGCGTCAGAGTCTAGTCTTTGTTTTAACTCGTCTATTTTTTTCCTTTTTGTCTTCAAAATCAGATGTCTTTTAAAAGAAAATCAGATATATGAATATATTAAGGACTATCTTCCTGTAAATGGGTCTATGCCTCTGTGACACTTGTAGGGTATCAGGAGGTTCTATAAATATGATTTAAATAATTTTTCCTTCTAAATTTAAGGGAATGAAGGCACTTGGGGTACCATGCCACTTGACACAGATGCAATGCACTCAGCAATACCAGTCGCTCTTCCCCATGAATTCCCATGTGAATTATCAGAAAAGATCTGCATCGAAATAAACCAAACCATCTCTTTTATTGAAGACCACCTGCTACAAAAAGAATTACAACACCTAACATTTCCATCCCCTGTTAAACCCAGCCCATCTAAACCTAAGAAACCAAATAAAAGATCCAAGTTGAAGAGGAATCAATCCATACCTGAATCGTCAGAATTGGAACCGTGTTCAAGTTCCCTAAACGACTTTAGTGATGTCCCAAACACTCCTATACCAACTGTCAAACAAAACATTAAAACTAGAAGGGCATTGGTAATGTCCGATTCTGAAGACGAGCCTGGTATTGATCATGGAATATTGGATAATACCACCTTATCTCAAGCCTTTACACCTTTGGAACTTGGCATTTTAAATGACAACGCCATGGACCCGCTTGAGCAGGACGGTGCTGCTACCCCTTCACATGTTTGCTGTACATTTGCTTCATTCATACCAGAATCTCCATATGCTTCAAATTGTGAAGCAGTATCAATGAAAGGCAATACATCCTACTTTGATTGGCCATCTGTTGATGCAAATGTGGATGCTCCAAATTACCAGTATCACGAAACTCATGCAAATGCTGATGCTGCAACTGGTAATTATTCTGCAATGGATGAGTGTAGCAGTGCAGGATTCTATCTTAAGGGTTCTTCTTCAAGGCCAATCGGGTCAGTTGAGGACACTTGGAACAGCCTAAAGGGTTCTTCTTCAAGGCCAATCAGGTCAGTTGAGGACACTTGGAACAGCCTAAAGGGTTCTTCTTCATGGCCAATCAGGTCAGTTGAGGACACTTGGAACAGCCTGAGAAATAGGCATGAAGAATTAAAGGCCTATATGAGAAGTGATAGTAAGATGGCTTCTCAAGTGTTGAAAGCTGCATATCAGGTTGTGGATCTAATATCTGAGATGGATCTTTTGGTCACAGGCTGCAGCCCTTTAACATATGTAAGTTAACTTCCTAAAAATGTTTTCTCATGGAGCAAAGTTTAGGTTTTATCCTCCCTGCAGTATATATTATAAAAATTCCCTTGTTGATAGTGTGTCAAGATACCCAGATATATCATCATTTTATGAGGGAAATGGCATAAATTAATTATACACATTGCGTCCTTGAATTGGTTGATTTAAAGTGAGTATACAGTCAAGTGAAATGAGTCAGTCAATTTGTGCCATTTTTATATGACATTTTTGAGCTAGATAGTAGAAATTAGGTTTAATGTTGAAAATGGTTTCCATGTGAAAACTAAATTTAATTATATCTTACAGGACATGTTGGATCAATCACTTGCACCGAGTGATGAGCCAGATGACTTTTCAAGTTACGATATGCAGCTTGAAATGGGATCTGTCTATGCTCAGCATGGACTTGGCTTTTACATGGGTTCATGTGTGGTCTGTGAAAATAGGGCTGGTCTGGCACAGGCAATGTTAGCATCTAGTAGCAACAGTGCTGCAATTGGGAGGCTTTTAACTAGCAGTTTTTCAAGTGAAGAAATTCTGCATGGAGGTTCAGCTCCAAACAAGCTCAAGAGTAGCCTCGCACAGATAAGGTATGGTTTATATGGTTTATTTCAAGGTTCAGCAGGATTCTTGGGCATTTTGCAAACCAGCCCCTGTGAGTAGATGGTATTTGCAAATAAAACCGAGATTTTTGCTTATCCTGTAATCAATATTTATCCAATGATTTTTGTTTTTATTCTTCAGATAAGTGTCCAGCAATTGGAACTGATTAGCTCAAGCAAAATAATTAACTAACCTTAATTTCTCATGATAATATTAATGATATCTTAAGGAATGTTCCCTGTTACTTGCAAATACAAGTATGTTGGATTTTACTTGCAAATATAAAATAAATTTAGCAATAATGTCCTTTTTGCAAAATGCTTTTCAACAAATGAAAAGAAATACGAAAAGTATGTGATCTATAAATGTCTCAGTGCTTGGATGAATCTCTTAAAATGTATTTATCAAAATAAAACTGACATGGGATGATATCCATCCAGTGCTATTATACCTTACCAAACTGGTCAAACCTAGTTTTGAGATTCACTGTTACTTTCCATACCCATGAACAAGGGGCCTTCTCATCAAACTGATCCCAACCACAGAACTGTACCTATAAATGACTTATCTTTGTTTTTAATTTTCCAGTAGACAGCAACAACAAGAGTCATCCTTGTACAATGCTGTTTTGCCTATAGTCCCTCGAAAGCTGTCGTTATCGCTAAGAGGACCCTCATTTCACGAATATATCTCTTCGACAAGCCAGATCTCTAAGTTGGAGTTCTCTCGGCTGTCTCAAAATGAATTATGGGGATCATCTCGAAGGTAAACTTTTTGTTATCATCTTTTTATTTGTTAAGACATTTATCTGCCTCTAAGTTTACTTAGTACAGGGGTAATTTTTGCTGCCAGACCAACCACTTGTAAGCTTCATGACATACGTTCACCTAACTGAAATGCATCTTTTTTAGCCCACTCCCTTCTATTTTATGTAGTATGGTGCTTTGGATCTTAATTGATGTGCAACCATTTGACAACCTTTTCGACATGATTAGACCTTTGACTATATTCCTTCTGATAATATTTTCATTATATTTAAACTATTGGAATGGCTCTTAAATAACATGATGGGAACAGTGCTAGCATAGATAGTAATACTTAGGTAACAATGCGTGACAGTATCAGATAGGCTAGCATTATCCACACAGCCCATGGGTTTACATGTGTATATGTATATGTATACTGTGTTTACTTGTTCGTTGTGCATTTGTGTTTGTAGTACGTTGCCATTAAAGTACCTTTTTTACTGAAATGCAGATCTCGTCAGTCAAGGCACTACTTGACAGCTGGCAAACTCCAGCTGTCTCCTGAAGAAGCTGAGTTGTTAGCTCGATGCAATTCATACGGACGGAATATAAGCCAATAAGTTATGTAGACTTGGGTCTATTATTGCACTAACAAGCTTGTCAGACAAGAGGAGATGACTAGGAACTGGACAACCAGTACTCGGGTAACATGCTAACAAAAATGCAATAAAAATATTTGTTGTATCTCTACTCAAGGGATGGATGCCTTGCTTATTGTTTTGGGTTCCTTACATGTAATTTGTTGCTCATAATTTCTGGTTAAGTTTTTTTTTTCATTAAAGCGTTATCATTTTTGTTAGTTTAAAATTGTCCTGTTCGATCCGATCCCTCCAGGCTCCTCCTTTCACGTTGACTACCTTCCAATTTCTATAATTGTAGCTTGATGATATTGTGTTGTCATTCCCAAGCTTACGCCTTCCTGATCTAACTTGAAATAATTTTAACAAAACGAAAGCTAAATTTGATTGTTGACATGCCATTGGGTCTTTGAGGGCCTGATCATTCTACAATTATGTTGGTATATTTTATTGCCAGAGCCATACAAAATTTCCTCTTATGAAATATTATTCAACGCATGCAGCACAAACATCTGCTCAGAGACGTGTCGTACTTGTAACCCAGACAGCTAGTCCTTGTTTGACACAATACCCGAAGGAACATGACCTAAAATTGATCCAAACAAAATATAGCTCACAAGACGGATTAAGCTATCAGCCTATCACCTCTTCCAAACTAATTTGAAAGGAAGCTAATCGTGGGCAGACTGCATTGCTCAAAAGAATGTCTGAGTGGTTGGAAACTAATTTGAAAAATGAAGAAATCACGTTAAGGTCAAAAGCACAACAGAAATCTCGTCAGATATCAACAGAGAGAAAATCATCATTTTCCATTCCACACTGTACAGCAATCAGAAGATAAAAATGTGAACATGTACGAGTGAATATAAAGTTCTTCGAAGATAACATCAAATCAGCATATTTTATGGGCCCGAGAGTTGTTTTAACCCTTCAAAGCCATTAATTAATTAATTAAAGAAAAAAAATATTTACACAGCTTGCCGTAACTCAGCAGACTAGTTAAATAGTTCATATCACGCAATTTATAAGGTTACTCACCCAATAACCTCCAATTTGTCTAATACCAATCTATGAGGCCACCAATATGTACTCCATTTTGGCCAAGAATAGCGGCTGAATCTTTTGAGAATTACCACCTCTATAACATATTTGGTTCTTGAGTTTGCACCTTGTATTTATCAAAACTTGTTCCCTCAAGAAAACAAAGCCTAAGAACCACAAACTCAGGGATTGGAATTAAGAAAAGCTTCCATGACAGATGGTGAAATTCAACCATTCTTGTGGAACAATTGAGCAAAGAAATATAATACTCAAAACTTCTTTGTCAAAACCAAAATGAATCCAAGATTAATGTGTCAAGAGTTGAGCACATCTCAGGTTGTTAGCCTTTCATATCTTCTAATAATCACCCACTTTATGTCACATCTGAAGTTGGTGCAAAGAGAAGAATGAATATATCGTGCTACATATAATGGCGAGAAGGTAAGATATTCGATCTTTTAAACAGTAAACTTAGTCTATAGATATGCAATTTATTAGGATCCTATAACTTGTGGTATGGGTATAGGTATGGGCCGGTTGTTTGATTAGTACAAAACTTTTTACAGCCTTTGGGCAAGAAATTGAAGGCTCAAACTATAATTTCAGTATTTGATTGTGTGAATGAACAGCTGAGAGACAATGAACCAAAAGAACCACAATAGAACTTCCTCTCTTCTTATGCAAAAATGCAAAAATTAGGGAAACTGCAAACCTGAAAAAATCCAACAATTCTTCTACAAATGGTTCCACCGATTAATGACTTGGTGAGGAGAGGTTGAAAGCCAAGACGATTGTGTGGATCCCTTCACAAATGGGTGATCCAACAGCTCAGATGCAGAAGGACGATCAAATGGATCTACTCTGACACATTGGCTGATAAAACTACGGGCATCTCCTGATAAATATGTTGGGATACGTGGTGGTACTCCCTGGCCTATTTGAAATAAGGCTTGTGTCTGCAAAATGTTACCAAAAATCAAAATACATAGTTATGGTCATCATGCACTTTTTATTAAATTATCTTCATGGAAATAACTTTGATGCCACTTATATTTTTTTAAGCTCTTTTTTTGCCCAATACAATTTTTTTCTCTCTCTCATACATGTCACAATATCTATGGAGATTACTCCAAATAATGGCTTCAATTAACCTGCTTTAGAAGATTAATTTGGCTCTTTACCCAAAGCAACCACTATCATTTGATGAAATACAAAAGAATGTACTACAGCAGCTATTATATAAACATTAAAATGATTTTACCATGCCAGTGCTAACGCCTGGTGGTATCTTTCAGAAATAGGTTCGGGAGCACAAAATTAGTCCTAATTAGGTACAGAAAAGGATTACTTACCCACTCAAGGTGAGGATAAGGAAGCTGACGTGTCAGCATCTCAAGAACAGTGCACCCAAGACTCCATATGTCTGCTGCAGGCCCGTAATTACTTTTGGGATTGACAACCTGAAATTGTCCTAGCTTTTAGTTTTGGGCTACTCACTGGTTACCACACCAGTATTGTCATTGAATTTTCAACCAAAGCTGTACATAAGAACCTGAAGTCCTAATTCAGAATGGTCTGAACAGCTAATAAAACTAAGAGGCAATGTACAGATTATGGACACTGAATGTAGAATAAGCAATGAAACACAGTTACAGAACATGAGTCGAGAATATCAAATGCATCTATCTATTAACAGCATGAAGCCCTTTATTAGAATTTAGAACACCGTCATATATACTAGACTAACTACTAATGCATGTGCCACAAAAACTTCTTGGAGATGCAGGCTGCACTTGTCCTGATTAATTATCTGATTGATTTTCTTATAGTATTGCATTATGAAACGTATGGCTTCATCTGTGATTAAAAAGTCTGAAAAGTTTTCACACTAAAAGAAATTAGTGTTGCTGCTGAACACAAAATGCAAATAAAAATCTATGTACTTCAAATTCAGTTTACATTTCAGACCAATTCCTAATAATAGTCTCATGCACTAGAAGCATTTTACATATTTTACTGACTAAAAAATTGAAAGGGTACTGGAATTTGAGAAAATTGACTTACCTCTGGCGCCATCCAATAAGCGCTTCCCTTGCACGACTTAAGATTGTTGATTTTTGTTATCTGGAAGTTGAGAGCATGACCGTGAGTAGAATTTAGAAGATTGCAACTATCAAAAAAGAAAACCAAAAAAGAGAGCATACCTCTTTAGCTAATCCAAAATCTGCAAGCTTGACAGACCCATTTGCATGTACCAATATATTTGCACATTTGATATCTCTGAAAGAAGAAAAGAACTTCAGTTAGCAACTTTATCTTCCTACTGCAATAAGGGTCTGAACAGTCGGTGAAAACAAAAAACTTTTAAACTGACTCCTTCAACATGAAACAAATCCACATGCGACGCAGATGCACAGGCACAGGCACGCGCACACGCACACGCACACGCACAGAGAGAAAAGCAAAGGCCATAGCATCCAAAAGGAACCCTAGAAGAGGAGGGATACAATTACCACAACTTCTGGTGCCCCATCATGACGACAACTCTGTTTTTATTACAAATTTCAAATCTAAAAAAACAAAAAATGTGAACCATTGATCTTGTTTTATTTCTAGAATAAAATACAATCCCGTTAAAAAACAGGAATTTTGGAGTTCGTTTTGTACAAGATCAAGAAGCTGAAAATTCAACAATCTATTTTGATATATTTGCACTGTTGAAGTCCCCTTTTTAACAAAATAACATATTTTGTTATTTAGATTTGGAATTATTAATGAAAAACAGAGTTGCAGTCATGATATGGCACCAAAGTTGAGGTAATTAGATCCCTCCTCTAAAGAGCAATCGGATTTTTTTTTTTTTTTAAAAAAACACACATATAAAACGAAGATACACACATAAAAAAAACCAATGGTCTATAGTCCAATGGATGAAGCCAGTACTTGATCATATTTGCAAATGACAGAACATTCAAAATACATGTGTCCTGATCCAACTTTTAGGTTATACATAGATAAACCCAAAGTGCGACCAAAGGGTGTGATAAATAAGTGAAAAGATATTGAATTTGCAGATTAATTACAAAAATGAAAATAAAGGCAAATTCAATTTCCATCATTATTTTCCAATGTTAAGATCTCATAAACTGTGCCTTTCCACAGGAAATAATGTAACACATGTAAGATGTCAGCGTCATGTGAAGTCAGCATCATCTTCACATGACCCAAGAAATCTATTGCCAAGCTGAAAATTTAAGCAAGTTCTGGCAACTATTGAAATAAGTTCATAGAGGAGAAAAAAAACGAAAATAGAAAGTAAACAAGTCAGCAGTGAAATAAGTCCATAAAGCATCAAACATTCCCGTTGTGGTCACTTATTTAAACTTCCATCTATATAATCTAGTGACAAAAAATAATACAGCAAAAATGTTGTAAATTAACCTGTGCACGACATTTCTTTCATGAAGGTACTCCAGCCCTTTTAAAATCTGTCTCGTGTAAGCAGAGACTTGGCTATCTCTTAGACAGTACTTCCCATACAATGATGATAATGAGCCTTGAGTTACCAGCTCAAGAAAGATGTAGAGTTTTGCTTCTTCCTGTGATGTGACAGAAAGAGTAAAAACAGTAAGTTGAATTGGGTGCTCATCTCTGTTTCTACAATGAAGTTTGACTTTACGAGAGAAGCAAGCAGAAATGAGAATAATTAATTTCATTTTTTGCTAAAATAGATATGGTGGATGGTCATGATGACTAATGAGAGACAATGAAGGTAACATCTTCATAGATGTCATCCAAATTGTGCAACCATATTTGCTTAAGTCTGTTACAAGTACATTGAACCAAAATAAGTGGGCCCTTTTAGGTCTGACGTTAAGCCTCACTTTTTACCATATCAAACCATCACAATAGCAGCTTTCTAGGATAGACAGGACTAATGCTGGTAAGTCTTATCAGCTCTGAACTTTATGTTCAAATTGAAACTAATTTTCACAAAATACAACACATAGTCGAAGAACGAATATTTACCTTATCGGTTCCATAGTATTGGACAATATTTTCATGCTCAAACTGACTCAACAGCGCAATCTCCTGTAAAGCAAAGTTAACAATAGAAAGAGCTTACAGTCATAACATTAACTTGGATAAATTATATGTTTCCATTATTATCAAGATGTGAAAATGTCACCAAATAAAATATTCAGGCTTCTACATCTATAGTTTTCAAAAAGATGTTGATAAATGACAAGAAAACGCTTCCTGTGTACCCATGTAAAACCACCCAACATCCATGCACAACGAAAATGAACCTCCCCACAAAACATAATCATGACATATATTCATATAAAACATAAACTCATGAGGCTCCCTTTCCTATTGACATAAAATATGCACAAACTACCTGATGATCCTCATTTTTCTTCTCCACGTGATGAGAAAAGGTGTAGCAGTTTGAGCATTTGGTAAAATAGCTAAATAATATTGCGATATTTTTTATGCTTTAGAAACGCTATGCATATGATATTTCACCTTTCATGGCGTACGGGGGATATTCAGAGCTCCATCAGCAGAGGAAAAAAAAATTCCAAGTAGTACCCAAAAAATGCTAACAGTAAGTGATTGCATACCTGTTCCAGCTGAGTGATGCATTGCTGAGCATTATGCCCTTGGTCGAGCAAAGACACCTCCTTAACCGCAAAAAACACCCCCTCACTGCAAAATTAAACAATAGAAGATCAGGGACACAACAAAAGACAACTAAAATCATTACAATTACCACCCCACCAGCTATGTTCAGCCAATTCAATACCAAGGGCAATTTTCAATTCTGCACGATATGAGGATCCGTGAAATGACCTGTTTATAACGTTGGCCTGACAGTAGTGTACACAAGGTCTGATAATAGGTACTGCTTGCATAATGCCGAAGATTGTTGGAATATGTCAAACATTTCCTTTTCAGTGACAAACTTTGCATGCAATAACCAGAAAATGAAAACACATAAGATAAGATACTAAAGTATCACTTACTCGCTAATCCCTTCATAAACCATCCCAAAGGACCCATGCCCAAGCAAAACACCCCGCATCCAGGATTGAATCTTCCTGCTGAACCGTCCATTTGGTGAGACCACGAACATCGCCTCGGTGTTTGTGCTTGACGTCTCATCATCATTAGTTGTTGAGAGTGATGATGTGCCAGTGAACCCCTCTGTCATCTCTCCTGATCTGAAATCATCAATTCCTTCATCGTCCTCTTCATCTAAATCTATTGGTCGGATTCTTCCTGTTTGATTACCTCCACAGAAATAGTTGAGTTCTTCATCTTTCCTTCTTTCAGGCCCAAAAGACAAAACGAGGTCCCATATGGAATCTCCTCTGTTGTGGTTGCATTTAGGAAGTGACATGCAAGGAGGAGGCATCAGAGGGAAGATTGATCTGTCATTAGCACAATTATTACCTCCAGTGGCATCTTCTGAAACTTTGGAGGCATCCTTTTTACATGAATGGTATTCTTCCTTTACAGGACCCCCAGATTCTTCTCCTTTGCTCTCAAAAGATGTACACAACTGGGAGGTAGTTAACTGCGGCGGTCTCACGCCTTTGATTCCTCTTTCCCCACTGTTATTCTTAATTGAAATGTCAGAATTAACAATAGTTTCATAATCATTCAAAACCCTGGCGCGATCTTCACCAACCTGGTCAGATCCTTCACGAAACCCTAAATCACCACTGAAAACCCTCGGTTCATCTTGGTTACTTGTGGAACAAACAACCGACGGGGACTTATCATGAAAACTAACATTACCAAAGGAGCGGTTCTGGCGCGCCGCCTCCCACGCCTCAGCCGAGATACCGAAATCGTCAGTACCAGACAATCCCAGGCTGCGACACAGCGACTCTATCTCGTCCCTCCCACTACCATGGATCCTAAAGCTGGTAATAGTAGAGAAATCAGAATTGGAGCTGGTGGAAGGGGCTGAGGTCAGATCGAGGGATCTGGCGTGACGCGACGACTGCGCTGAAGAGAAGGAGCTATCAGGAGGGATCACGTAATCGAAGTGTTTTGTGGCGTTAACGCGCTGGAGCTTGGGGGTGCGAGGTTTGCTACTCTTCTTTATCAAGTTCATTGGGGGTGACACCGAGAGAAAAACATTGGATGGGAGAATTACTAGATTGAATTGAATGGAGCTGAGAGCGGAAACAAAGAGGGGCGTTGCTCCGTAGGAACGAGGTAGATGAGATGGAGATCTTTGTTTATTGAATTGATTATTAGTGATTACTGCCTTCTCCAGAGAGGTTAAGATTTGCTAAGACAGTTTATTATTGAAAAATAGTGGGCCAGCCGCCAGCCGGTACGGAGTGTTGTAGTTGAGAGGGAGGAGTAATTGAGAGAGATTAATGTATCATTAATTGAAGCAAGGTTTGTTACGGCTGGAAGGAAGGTGCGTTGACTGACTTTTGTCACTGTAGAAAGTCGGAGCATAAACCATACAGATAAAGTAGTTCATATAGCGAGTTACTGGTTTCCTTCAAATACAGGTCTGTACATTTCGTACCATCTTTCTTCAGCCGCAGTAGATCCAAATGCCGCGGGAAGAAAGAACCACGCGGGAAAATTCCCGAAAGTTTTCACTTTTCACTCTCTGTGGAAAGTGGGTCCCCACAGACAGGGTCCCTGGTGTCGGTGATTGCGGTTTTGGTACCATTTGCTTGTTGTTTCTCTTTCCATGAGAAGCAGCTTTTGCATCTTTGCCGGCGAGGCGAGTCACGCGACTGGGTTGCTACCAAATATTCCCAGCGTGGGGCCAGATGCTAGCTGGCAGCTGCAATTCGGATCACGGTTCCGATTTTCTGTGGCATACAAGCTTGATTTTTCCTGCGGTATCTCTTCCTTCGTAAATTAATGAAAGAATATATTGATGATCATTTTTATCTGACGAATTTCAAAACTTAATAACATGATTATTGCGATTAAAAAATAATTTTAGATAATTTATTTTATTAAATTTGGTGGAATTTGACGTAATTTGAAAATTATTTAGTCATTAATCAAGTTTTGATAAAAATTGAAGTATTAATTTCTCAGACGGATGATTAATTAATTCTTGAATTGTAACAATTTTAATATGCAACAAAGGAAAATGTTATTATTTTAGTTTTCTTATTGCAATAATCATTTGATTGATTTTTACCACTGTTGAAGAGGCTTTGCTGTCAATATGACTTTTTTATTGTGCCGCAGAAAATCTTGTTATTTATTTCAATATTTCCATTTGATCCCATCAAGTTATCCCAAGTCCTTTAATTAAAAAACAAGCCATGTTATTCTTTGGAAAAATTATGTCCAGATTATACTGCGAGCCTAATCTACACATGAATATTGACAGGTGTGTTTCCAAATTTAAGATAAATATTAAAAATTCAACATTAGGAACTTGTATAGAACGTTCAAATTTCATGATCAAAAGGTCAATTGTGTGTTGAGTTTAACCAATGGAGAGCAGAGTCCAGTAAAATTGATCTATGCCTCCAAATTTGAAATGTATTATTTGATTAAGAAATTCATTTATGAGAAGGGTTCAAATACTTCTATTTTTTATATCTCCACCGTGTTTCTATTTTCGAAATGTTAATAATTTAAAATTGAAAACTCAAATATTAAAATAAAACCGTTAAATTTGATTTATATCATTTTCTCCACGCACATATAAGTAAATTACGACATTTCAACTTCGTTTTGATCGGTATCAATAGCTTGCAAAAATACATCAATTTGGATAAATTATGAATGTTGATTATTTAACTTATTAATTTATATAAAAGCAAAACTGAAAAGTGGTATATTTTTATGTGCGTGTAGAGAAAATAATATATATCACATCTAACAGTTTTATTTTAACATATGAATTTTATAAAACATATTATTAAAAAAATAAAAAATAAAGACACAACGAAAGCACAAAAAATAAACGTATTTGAACCCTCCTCTTCATTTATATCAAATTCGTTAATTTGAATTAAATCTTGCAACCGAGTTGAGGGAATTCATATCCTCTGCATTAACTCAAAAGATAATCTTTTGAGTTAATGAATCTCGACTGTCCAATTTGTTTCAAGATTCGTGCAAACTAGATCTGCACTAATATTAAAATACCTCCAATTTATAGATACGAGCCGGATTAGCTCCGTTTAAAATCAGACGGTTGAAGTTCATTAACTCAAAATATTCTCTTTTGAGTTAATGCAGAGGATACGGATCCGAGTTGAGGATACGGATCCGAGTTGAGGATACATTGAACTAGTTTCCTGCCTGATGTACATTTGACCTCTCTTGTCCTTTGGTCCCTTGCATGATTATTTAAATTTTTGCATAAAATATTTTGAAAAACTGCAAAGAAACATTATCTGTCTATACTAAGACAATATAATTAAAAATGGTCGCAAAAAGTTTAATGAGGGGACCAATAAATATGTGTATTTGGAAGCAACTTACGCATTAAATAATAAAATAAGTTGAAAAGAGTACATAATAACAAGGGGACCAATCTTTTGATGATGACTGCAAATCGAAAGAAAAAAAAAAAAAAAAACCCATCAAATTACAATAATGACTTGAAAGTTGTTTATAAGTTGTTAATATGGTTGTCATCAACCTTATTCTAATATTTTTAATAATTTAGAGGTTTATGGATGACCATATAAAAATCAATCAATATATCAAATGGTAGTACCATTTCAAAAGCAAACGCATGGGAGTTTTTCCGGCCAAAAAATTGTATTGTATGACATGTAAAGATAAATAATAGACCTCAAATGATATTTACATTTGTTTGCGGATGAGCATCGTTGAATTTTGAGAAGAAAATAATTAATTTTTGTTAATTTTTTATATTATTTCAACTCTTATATAATGTCTATTTATAGGATACAAAATTTAAAGAGACAATAAATTATTTCCTAATTACATAGCTTGTTATGTCTGTTAATTAATATCAATTCATCTCTAATTCATTTTCAATCAATGTCATTGATCTCTAATTAATATTTTATCTTCAACAATACTCTGATATCATAAGTCTCTAGTGTCACGATATGTAGCGTTTTATTTTGAAGCACTCGTGTTGAATTTCATTTTTGTATATATATATCACCGGGTATATATACAAAATCTGGGATTGTGAAACTACAAAGAATATCCTTATATTTTTTTTATTTTTTTGATAAATATTCAATTTGCTTTTATTTTGAATTTCAATATTTTTTTTCGCTATCAGTGACACATAGCGATTTATAAATGAGAAAGTTTTCTTTTTCTTTTTAAAAAGCGCTTTTATGAATTCACACTAGATAAAACTTCACTACCATTCACTCAGGGACGGAACTACGGAAGCATTATTTGTGAATGGAGGTTAATTAACTGCATTTTTTTTATTTTTTTTATTTATGTAAGATTTTATATATAATTTCGAGTAAATTGTGATAGATACCGTAAATTGATTATATTTTTAGCATGAAAATTTTATATGATTAACCTCCATTCATGTTTGACACTAATAATTTGAAACTCCGCTCTTGCATTCACTCACGTATTCCTATTGCCTCCATCCTTGCTTCGCAGCCTTTTTTTTTTCTTTCTGTTTCCTCACCTTTGGTTGAGAATCACAAGTAATTTTTCACTCCGCTACTGCATCGTTGTCTTTATGATTTGCTTCAAAAATATATTAAGAGCTCGAACTTTGTAAAAATTGCTTCACTTCCATCATAACTGAATTATTATAGCACGGAAATTTATTTCAAAATGGCGAGTAAGAGAAGAGTTTTGGACAATCGGAGAACGGGAGAATTTTGCTTATGTAATTGGAGAAAATAAGTCATTGTTGTGAAGAGGTGCCATGGAATCTTGCTTACTAAATTGAAAAAAAAGGCATCATTGAGAAGAGGGGGTCGAGGAATCGTGGAGAGAAAAGGGTCATGGAGAAAAACAAAGAGAGTGAGATGCCATCACTTTTAACTTTTTATCCGTCGTGGAGAGACATATCATTGAATAAAAAAAATATTGATGGAGTTCAAAATAAAATAAAAAATATTAATGCTGTGTAGGGCTAGTCAAAAAGTCCACAGCTTGTGTCTCGTTTGGGATCAGCTTGTGGCTCGATTGGTAACAACTTGATTGTTACTGGCCCGAGCTGTTACTAAGTCAGGTCGTTCGTGGCTCGGTCCAGAATTGGTGAGTTTGAGTTGGGCCTAACTCGACCTAGCCAGCTCACTCGTGTGAATTTTATGCTGCATTTTGGATTACGTTATCTAATTTCTTTGAGCTACTGCCTTAACAAAGCCTAACAAGCTACTACGAGCCATTTCGATTCAGCTCGTTCCTAGCTCGGACCATACAGGCTAAAGTTTTAACTTGCCCCTCTAATCCCAGCTCGATCACTTCTTACTACAAGCCAATTACGGCAGTGCCATAGCGCTTATTAAAAGTTAATCACATAAAGTTTAGCAACTGTAAAATTTAAAATTAAATTAACTTTTATTATTTACATCACATTCGTATTTAATTTTATTTATGTACATGTCTTTAAGTTTGTATTTTTATCGGATCTCAAAGGGACACCGATTGAAGCTTGTATGTATTTTCCTCCATGGTTGGAACTCGGAACTCATTTGTTTATTTACCCATTAACAGATTCTGAACTTGTTAATTAAGGTTGAAATATGTTTTCCGGTGTATTCTTGTTTAGTCTAATGGCTGCTATATGTTGACTTGTGTTATGCTTGCCATTAATAGATTGGGCCCACAACCACAACACAAAGTCTTACAGGGCAACTCGTCAACAACTAGAGAACAAAAACTGATTTAAACCAGTAGTCGGAGGATCCAGGATTCCAGGTCCTTGGTCTAGTACGTTCCATCTGTCCTCCTTTTTCTTACCAAAAAATATAAATCGCGCTTGAAGATTTTCTTTGTCCTCTTACATCTTTTTTTGATGGAGAGCAGAGGAACTTTTTTATAAACTATAATTAAAAAAAATATGTTTACGAAACAAACATACTTACTTTTTTTTTACAAAAATCATAAGAACTATTTTGGTCCGTTGTTTTTTTATTCCGGACTGAAATGACATTTCGGTCCGATTTTCTTTTTGAATTTTCTGTGGCGGCTTATATGAAAATTTGTGAAATCAGTACCACAGAAAATCTAAAAAGGGAACCGGACCGAAATGTCCGGAATAAAAAAAATAATGGACCAAAATGACATTTCAGTTCTTATGATTTTTGTAAAAAAAAAAAAGTAATCATGTTGATTTCGTAAAAAAAAAATATATAATTATGATTTATAAAAAAAATTCAGGGGAATAGTATCCTCCCAGGTACCGAAAAAAATTCCTCTCACTCCACGGTTTGAAATTAACTCCTAGCTGTTTCGGGCTAGTGCAAGGCAGTATTATTAGACTTTGAGATTTGTGCCAAGTAAAAAAGAATGGTATATATAAACTAATTCTAAAATATTCCCTATTATGCTATCGGGGGATCTGAATTCGAGAAAGGGAGGGAAGGCGAAGAATAGGAGGGAATAAAATGGAATAGAAATAAAAATTAATATATCCAATTTTTTTTGTATTTGAATGATTAATAAGGGAAAATAAATTTAATTTTCTTTTACGTATTATTTATTGTTTGATTAATTAAAATTTATAAGGTTAATGAGAAATTTGGTGATTGTTGTAAGTTTGTGATAAAGAAACTTGGATGAGTATAGGTAAAATATAGGGTTGGATATTTGTGTCATATTCTTTGAAAATATTTGCAATAATTTTTTTTTCCCATCGGTTACATCTCAAATTGAAAGAGAAATCGATTACATTAACTACAATTATACTAGGATAGACATTTCCTACATGTACCATTCACTTCTAACATAATTTTGTCAACCAAACATAATTCAAGAATTTTTTTTATTTTTTTTCCATTCTCTCTCTTCCTCCACTCTCCATCCAAACAAAGTGTTATTCTTCTTATTCTTGTTTTCATTATTATTTTTCTTGTTTATCGCTCCTTATCATTTTCTCTTTTTTCTTTTTTTTTGCTAAACCACACCACACATTAAGCTAAATAACATAATTAAATGAAGGGTTAAATAAGGACCTGTTGGGGGGCATAATTACATAATTAAATTTGATACCAGACGCCTAAGTTTTTGGAGGATAAATTATTTATCCGATCAAATCTATTCTCACCGCACCAACGAAGGCAACGATGGTGAAGATTTTAAAATACGTTAGAACTAACTATGAGGCTAACGTGTATAATTAGAGACGTAGTCATAATTTTTATTAGGGGTAGACAAAATTTTTAATGGTACAAATAACGAATTACAGTCTGTCATAAATTAATCAATTTAGACTGTGAGTTTTTTAGAAATAGATAAAAATTTCTTCAAAAATAAGTAGTAGTTGGATTATAAATATGTTTATATCCAATTTTCAAAATTCACAGATAGACAAATGGTTATTCTTACTTTAATGAGGATATGCTACTTTGTACGTATTCAGAGGCAAATGCACACTTAATGTATGAGGATCAATTGACCCTCGTTTATTTTCAAAAAATTTATCCTTATACTTGTACGAATTGATCCTCATTTATTTTTAAAAAATTTATACTTATATGTAATTATCTATATAGTTTAGAATAAAATATTACGTGTACTGTAAAATTGATTACATTTGCAACATGATAATTTTATACAACTGACTCCATTTGTGTTTGACTCCATTCACGATTGACCTATTCACGACTGGCCCATTCACGTATCAATGTAATGTAAGAATTAACAAACTTTTAATTTCTAAACTGGCTTCACCGCGCATTTTATTCACCACGATTTGTGGGTGTGTACACAGGTACACGTGTGGAGACGAAATTAGAAAAGGTGACCAAACTACTATCAGAGTATCAATTTTTGAAGTTCTCCTCCTGAGAGCCCAAATTTCGTTTTACTTTCTTGTCGAATTCCTTATCTTATATGTTTCTAATTTGTCCGATTTTATTTTTTAATTATTTAGTAATACGAGCCTAAGACGTAAAAGACGATCACAATTTTTTTATTACTAACTAGATAATATCACGCGTATTCTCAAAAGACACAGTACACATTGGAAATTTAATCACGTAGCTTGCAACTTCTACGATCACCTCGAGATGTTATTTAAATTAAAATACACTAAAAATTGAATGATTCTAGTAGACATGTGTAATAATTAAAACATCCACGCATTAATTATCTTTGTCGATGTTAAACAAATTTAAAAAAATAAGAACAGTAGACGTATTATTTATCATTTAGCTAGGCTACATAAAATTGGACACAAATTGTAAGTTGTTTAATCATCTATAAAATAATTATATATTTTTTATGATTAGAAAATATTCTTTTCTGTTGGATCTTTCAAATTATTTATCGAATGTCTAAATAATGTAAATTGCTTGAAAATTGATCTGTAGTCTATCTAAAATTTTAAACAATAAAGACTAAAGAGTGTATCAACAAATTTTAATTTTTAGATAATATCAACCAAGACATCAATGATGTTTTATAATACATATTAAGAACGTAATATCCTTAAAATAAGATTTTATATAAAAACAGGGTTGGATCAACATTCGTTCACATGTTGCTAAGTAGGGGCAGAGTCAGACTTTTGAACTACGAAGGTCAACGAAGGTCAAACAATAATGAGTGCCAATTATATAAAAATTTCATAATGAGAATGGACATCAATTTACAGTATTCATCACATTTTTCTCTAAATTATATAGAAATTCACACATAAATACACTTTTTTTTTAAAAACCCCATTCACTGTATATAACTATGTCTCGATACTAAGCCATTCCTATGATTTTAAAGTTTTTAATTATGTATATTGGAATTTAATTGAATTTTACTTTTCTATATTTTTTATATGATCCAACCCCCTCATAAATTGTCGAATGTTTACTTGTAGTCTAGTGACTAGAATCTCATTTTGTGGTTAAGAACTATCCTTATGTATAGTGGCAAAGACACACAATCTCTAATGTGGAAGGTCAATGATTCGAAATTCGGATAGGAAAAATTCTTTGTTGTAATAATAAGGATATGAAATTTGAAAACTTAATCTCCATCTTTCTTTTAAAAAAAAAAATTTCATTTTATGATAAAAAAAAAAAACTTTAGTTCAAATATCACCTATCACATACTGTGCACTTTAAGATTTCAGTCTCTAATTGAAATTTTCTTTGTTCCGTCCCTGAATAAAAATCATCTAGCCATGGTGAGTTCAGCTTAATATTAAATCACACCTTTTTTGTAGTGGTGAATCTGGTGATTTACTAATTTAAAAATAAAATTCCATCAATTTTGGATCAGAGCTGAGGCTTTAGTTGTAAAAAATGTGCGAAAACCAAAAGATATGTTAAGAAAAATCATCCACGCAGTTTGCACCTAAATGCCTCTTACTCTAAATCTGTATGTGGCAATGTGTATGCCATTAATTTGAGAACCCGTTGAAAAGCTCCTAGTCAATATGCGGTGATCACTGATCAATGGTGGTGGGTCGGTCTACTGGACCCTTGGAATCTTTTCTTTGCGGTAGCAAAATTGAGGCCTATAAAACATTGGTTTAGAACTGTCATTTTTAACAAAAAAGCTGTCAATATCAGCTGACAATGATAGAGAACCATTTCACCAACCCAATCCCACCATGACCTTCACCGTGAAGAATGCGTTTCTCAAGAGAAGTAATTTCGGCGAGCTTTGATGGAGCTACACCAACATTAACCCTAACGAGGGCCCATTAATATTTTAGAGGCCCCGGTACTACGTACAGTGCATATTAGTCCGTAATTAATATCTTAATTTTCAAAATTCAAATAATTAATATGAACCATTCAATATAATTTTCATATGAAAATATAATTGTAAATCACATTATTTATATATTTTTAAAATTTACTATTTTTTCACATAGAAAATCACTTAATCTAAAAAACATTATACCATTTAAAAAGAGTGATTTTCTATCTATTTAAAATAATAGTAAAAAAACTAAAAAATGGTTTAAAATTTAGTCTCGAAGTACATTTTCATATGGAGATCAGTTGAGCAGTTGAGATCGATTATTTGAATTTTGAAAAAATATGAACCAATATATTATACGTAGTAGCATAGCCTCACTCAATATTTTAATGGTTCTTAAGTTCATCTTGTATGTAATATGCGTAATTTGCTGAATCGCCAATAGCTTTCTCTTTGCTATTTGATAAATTTTTTTGGATTTGGGAAAGGGGAGGTAGGCAGGTAACACATTTGGTTAAAATAAAAAGTCTTTTGATGGTTAGTTATCTAGAAATCGAGAGTTCGATTCTCAAATTTTGTAGCTTTTGCGAAGGTTTTCAAATTTTTTTTGGATTTTCTAAGAATTTCAACAGAACGATCTTTTATGGAAGAAAGTGAGCAAACTAATATGTAACGAGTTAGTAATAGAGAAAGGAGAGTTCGGATCCAGTGAAGTAACTCAACTTTTGAGTTTTAGCCGAAATTTTTAAATATAGCACAGGTCAAAAAAATATATACCAAAACGACACCGTTTGGCAGAAATTCCAGATTTAGCACGGACGCAGATCGGCTGAGCGGCCCCATTTCCTGGGGACCGCAGATCAGCTGAGCGGCCTCTGAAATGGGGCCGCATATCGGTTGAGCGGCCCCAAGGACCGCATTTCGGTTGAGCGGCCCATTTTTTTTTTTTAAAACGAAATTTGTTTGTTATAAAAATAGTTGTATTTGTTTGTTTTGTTTGTTATAAAAATAGTTGTTTTAAGTTTTAGTTTGTAATGTTTTTTGAATTGATATATTTTGTCGTATCGTATTTTAGAAATGCCGTTCGTTTGAAATATTTTTACCCAAACTAAAAGTCAAAGCCAAACAAACTCGTGCAAATTTAATAAACTGAATATTAACAAACTAAAAGTCAAAGCGTACAAATCTAATAAACTGAAAATAAACAATATTTTTACGAATATAATTAAAACTAAATAAACATCCAATCCATTGGTACGGCTCTCAACCTACAAATTTTGAAATAGTAGACTGTTAAATATGATTGTTTAAATATTTTTTTTAAAAGTTGCAATTGATTAGTAAAAAAAATTAACTACCTCGTGCATCTCAAGCAGCTCTGTTCTGTCTTTCAATTGTATCTCGGCCGGCTTAGTGTCCTCTTCTCCCCTTATTTAGTAGGTCCATCCACATCGGAATCCTGTTGTATTTTCTTCTGCCCAAAGCAATATTTTTATGTTCTGGAACAAGTACAGGGCCCTCGTTTGCAGGCCATTCTGACTGATTTTCATACACATGCCATTCAGCACTCCATGTGTTGATCAGTGTCCGGATGTGGTAGTAGTGACTAACAAAGCAGCCAGGGTCGATGCCTCGGAGACGGCACACAGACAGAACATGAGAACACGGTATTCTGTCCAATTGAGGCTTTTGGCATGTGCATTCCACCGTGTGATCATCCCTGATGAGAACCTTGTATTTGAAATTAGCCTTAGTAAATCGGCCAGAATCGTCAGGTATGTAAGTGTGAACTCTCTCTTGTGTAGATGTTACCTCGAACTCGTTGTTGTGGCCAAACCCCCCAAGCGTCTTCATAGTATTGGACCTCTCGAACCGGTGGTTAATAAGCTAAGAAAAATTAAAAAATAATGAAGAAGTTAGATCTTTTTAACAAAGTTACTAAAAAATTATGAAGAAAAAACTATAAATAAAAATACCTCATGCACACGACACGAGAACTGTTGACCATGACTGGCTTCATTTAGCGCTTTGGCCCTCCTTTGCGCAAACCATGTGAGATATTTGTAAAATGTGTCTTCAATTATTACTGCCATCGGTAACTTACGAGATGACCTGAAAACATTATTTAGCGATTCGGAACCGTTTGTAGTCATAATTTCCCAGCGCTTGGAATATCTTCCATGGTTTCGGACACTTGCTCTAATCTTGATCCAAATATTATCCACAGTATCCAGCCAATTAAGAGCATGGTCACATACGTCCCCTATTGCTTGCATGCCTTGCTCGTATCTCCTCATCTTTCTCTTAGCCACACATATCCTAAAAAACTTGATTGCCGCATCAATACAACCGTTCTTCTTCATGTTCTCGGCTATGTGAGTAGCACAAACACGGTGAACACATTGATCCTCATCCTCATCGTTCCACCCCAGATCATCTTGTCTGAACACCTTTATACCTTTGCCCCTATCAGTTATTATACACATGAATCTAGAGCGAATTACATTGTGGCGCAACCATTTCATGAACCACGCACAATCTTCGAAACTCTCTAATTCTACCAGTGAAAAAGCCAACGAGAGAAGCTGGTTTTCTGCATCGTACCCGGTTGCAATCAACAATTTGCCTGTATTAAAATAATCAAATTAATTTCCAAAATTTTAAAACAACTAAATTAAGTAAAGATAATTAAAAAAATTAGTTACCTTTGTACCGGGCTGACAGAAAACATGCATCAACGGTGATGACTGGTCTGATGTGTTGAAAAGCATCTATGCACGGTCCAAATGCCCAAGCCGCCCTATGAAAATACCTCCATGATCCAGGTTCACCGGTGGGAAATGAGGTCACCTCAAACAATGTTCATGTCAATAAATTAAAAAAATAAGTTTAATTGTTGATTTTATTACAATGACGTAATAAATTGATTGCCTCCAACAATTTAGTACCTGGGTTCTTTCTCTTGATTGCCTCCAATAACGGAACTATAAGAGAGTACGACCCCTCCCAACTACCAAACTGGCGGGCAATTGCCAACTCACGGCCACGCCACAGTTTGTTGTACTTCGGTATCTGACTGTTGTATCTTTCAGCAACAACGATCCTTACTGTGTTAATACTCAAATCAACGTCGTTCCTCATGTGAGCCGATATGCAATCGGCAACCATACTAGCCAACAACTGTGCATGATCAATTCTTGTCACATCCGCGTGACATGAATGTTGTGTTGGGAACTTCGAAACACGCCATTGTGTGCCGTAACCAGTGGCCTTTGCGAGTATGTACCAGCCACATCTACTGTCATTACACTTGAACCTAATTCTGGTGGTACTACTGTGCGTATTCCTTATCTCTTTGTTGCAAACTATGTGAAACCTGGCAATTGCGCTCTTCATGGCCTCTTTTGAGTCATATATTTGACCCTCAGACAGTTCATTCTCATACTCTTCCCTCCTTCCAAACAAACTCGAATTTGCGGGCTGAAACCCTGATGTGTCATTGAAAGCCGAACACGGGTGCTGAAACCCGCGATCCATTATCCGAAAATCGCGATCCATTACGAAAGTCCTCGGCTGTCCAAGCACAGGCCCGGTATCTTCCTCGTCACTATGATCGCTCGTACCCTCAGGATTTTCATCACCCCAATTTTCCTCTGCCTCTTGTAATTCCGAATCCTCTGATTCATCACTTTCATCCAGATCACAAGATTGACCCCAATGAGAGCTCCGACTAGATGAAGGCTGGTCAGTTCGGGTGGGGGCCCGACGGGAAGGCCGACTACTGGACGGTCGATCCCTCTGAACTGGGGCTCGACTACTGGACGGTTGGTCAATTTGGACAGGGACGGACTAGAGCCGGATGAGTTACCCCGACTACGACCCTGAATTAACCTCATAGTTGGGTTGGTACGCCGGACTCTAGTAACCTCCACATATAGGTCAATTATCTTGTATGTACCCCCAGAAAAACTCATAGTTTGGTTGTACAATACCTGCCAGACTCCCTCATTCTGAATTGGAAAGAGTTGGAACCAGGTTTGTGCTGAACTAGTCGGCATACTCTTGGCCTCAATTTTAAGGTCATACTGGCCCTGATCCAATCCCAAGTTCTGACATATACTCGATTTAAGCCCCACATAATCAGTACCCGGCAATACCGGAATCACAGTAACAGGTCCGATACTATAATAAACCCCATTAGGACCTGTTAAAACATCCCCACCAGTATAAATTGATACCATAAGAGCCATTTTGAATCCAATACACAAGAAACCTAAAATTAAAAATTAACTAAATTAATTATTAATCTACTGAAAATTAAAAAAAATTGAAAAGAAAAGAGAAAGAAAAACTTACAGAATAAGCTATTGTCCAGGAGAGAGAAGGGATCAGAGTGTGAAATGAATTTCTCTCTCCTGGACGGGTTTATGAAGGCAGGGAGCCGCTCAGCCGAAATGCGGTCCCTGGGGCCGCTTTGCCAATCTGCGGTCGTGCTAAATCTGAAATTCCTGCCAAACGGTGCCGTTTTGGTATTTTTTTTTTGACCTGTGCTATATTTAAAAATTTTGGGAGTTTTAGATCAGGACCGTCCGATTCGAATCTGCAAAAATCGATCTCTAAAGTGAGCGCACACATTCCGACGACAAATTCAAATTCCGAAACGATCCAGAGCGACGAATTCGAATCGGACAGTCTCGATCCAAAATCCAAAGATTGGGTTACTTTAGGGGATCCGGACTCGAGGATGGGTTAGATTTAGTCTCGCTTCGCCTTTTCAACAAACACACGCCACACACGATGTAACAAGACGAGAGGAGACCAGCAAGTGATCGTTAACCAGTAAACACCTATGTGGGACCCACGCGCTTTTTAATGTCCAGTTAGGTCTCGACCGACACTGACTTTATTTGTGCTCTTCTTTAGGGATCCAATCTGCCTTTGTCCGTGTGAACTTTCGTGTTTAATCACATGAATGAAAACGAATGTAAACGCACAGTTTGAACTTCGAACGCATGAGCTTTCGACTTCATTATGTGCGTTCGACAAGAAATTTTAACTCTCTTTTGTTAATGAATATAATTGTAAATATTTAAATGAATATTTCGAAGCATCAAGCATCACAACTTCAATTGAAAAAAAAAAAAACCTTAAAATTGTAGTTAAAGTAATAAACTGAAGTCAGTAACAAAAGATTTCAACTCATCATAGCATCTTTGTTTGTCATTTAGGAATGGTATAATTTTATTTTGATTTTCGTTTATATCTTTTTTTGAGTTACACCTTGTATATAAGAACTATGTAGTAGTATCTGTACAGCTTTTTTTTTATTTATCAATGAAATTGTTGGTGAGCTGACGCTCACTAACCTTCAAAAAAAAAAAAAAGATTTTGGAGATGCCAAAAGAGGAACGGATCCGACTCTGCTGTTCTTCAAATGGAATAACGTGACTCTGTTATTCTAAATCTAACCGTTTATCTATATTGAGATTCATACATGAAAAAAATCTAACAAATTTGAAATAAGAGGATCCTGTTATCGCATTTGAAGAACAACACAATCTGATCCAAGAGGAACAAGGTTTAACAGGGAATTCTCAATATCTGTTTGTTGCTTTCACACATCACAATTTACAGGCTTCTACAGTTCTATGTGGATTCCAGCCTGGAAATACCGAATACAAGCTTGAGCTAGTAATACCAGTAACTAAGCCCCAATTAATCAATCAAAGCCCGACTCGTTCCTCTGGCACTCCACAGTACCATTTCACCGAGTCCAATCCAGACCTAGCCCAATACAATTCTCTCAGTTTCAGAAGGCAAAGATGTTAATGTCTACAGGCTTTCATTGATTGTCAATTCTTTTGCAAAGAAGTAAAGCATGCTGGTGACAAAATGCACAAAACCAGTGCTGCTGCCATGAAAGTAACGTCTATCAAAATTCAGAGATGGGATGGAAGCCTCATATGTATATGTTCCTCCAAAATTCCAATGTTTCTTTTGCTTCTGCTGTGCTTATTTGGTGGCACCATGTTTCAAATTCCTTTTGGGCATTTGCACGAACACCGTAGGTCCATATGACTAATTATATGATCTCAAGTTACAAAGATCAAATATAATCATTATATGAAGCCTACTAATGACATAATCAATACAACAATTCATAACAGATACCATATTTATCAACATGTATCCATGTGACTAACTATATGATCCATAAAATATTATCAATCAGTCGTTATACATGTTACTCCGTAAGATTATAATGTCCCAACTAAGAATAAAGTACCTCAATATAAAATAACATCAATCTAATTATAAAATTTCACGATTGAATCACACAATTATCAATAACAAATGATACTTAATTCGAGAGACAAAATACAATATTATTCCTGAAATATAGACACAGCTATTATCTACATAGATGAATTAAATTGTTTATAAAGCATAAAAATAACATGTGATGAATTAAACTATTTGTTTATCTGAAAAAACATCTATGAAAGGCAAAGCTGGAAAACTATTAAACAAGAAATAAGTTAGCACCTTAGGAACCGCAACACAACCTGCTAACAAATTAGGCAAGTTCTGTTGTAGACTACAGAATTTAATATTCACACAAGACCAAAAAAAAAAGGCAAAATCAATTTCAAACTACATAAATCGTGCATTGAACAAAAGATTATTATGCAAAATGATTCGAATTGAATGCCTAAAATGAAACCAATCCATCAGAGCAATGGCATTGGTTTTGTAAAGAAGACATGACACGTGCTAACTAACAAGTCTGGGAGGGAAGTGTCATTGCCTTTTGTTCTTCCAAAAGTTTCAGTTCTTCACGCCAGCCCTCAATCTTTTTCACCTTTTCTAGCTGCTCCTGCTTCAAATTTTGCTGGTCCCCTTGCAACTGTGCTTCTGCTAATCTAATCTGCAGTATTTTTAAATAGCAAATTGTTAAAATCATATGTTTCAAACTATAAATTGCCGGAGACAGTATATAAAACCATGGTTACCCATGATGATACCTATACAGTTACAGCCACAAAGAAATCTTTGCTTCTGACTTATCTTAATCTATTTAGTTGCCTACTGTATGGATGATTCTAAGCAGACAAGTTATCAATATCCACCACAAGATACAGGTACAAATACTAAAATTTAAATATTTACTTCATCTGAATTAACATGTCCTGAACCTACTATGCCCTTTGCGTATTTCCAAGAAATTTGCAATTACAGTCAAACAGTTTTGTACTTCCCCTTTTGGTAAATGAACCCAAAAGGTCACATTGCATCATTGCACACATTATTTTATAGAAAAGAAACACAAGCAAAAAGTACCTTCTTTTTCAAAGCACGGATTTTCTTGTCAATATCTACTGGACCTGATTCAGGTATTGAACTCTCAGCAGAACCCATTGTGGGGTCCATGGCCAAAGGTGGCCCAGAAATACCCATGCTACTAATCTGAGTAGCCACAGCCTCTACTGCATCCTTCCTGTGAGGATCTACAACATCAGACGTGCTAACATCAGCTTCTGCCGAAGAAGAACCCAAATCTTTTCCTTTATCAGCTGATGAAGTCAGAGAAGCCTATGACAATATTGTTCATGCCATAAGCAAAACAAGTCAAGATCAATGACTTTGAAAATTCAGTTAATACATCTATTCTAAGTATTTGTATGTGATAGCACCACTTTTACCTATTTTGTAAAATTTTCCCCAAACTTGTTGGTGATCATTTTCGCAATAGTTACGTTCAATTTCAAACACATTATCCTCTATAGTTCAATTAAAGCTAAAAGCAAGCCACTAAAATTATACAAAAAAGTAGAATTTAAGAAATGATTGTAAAACCAGCACTGCTCTACATATCATAGATAATCATACCATACCATACTGAACAAAACAGTAAGCAAGCAGGCAATGAACTCTTGGTTTGATTCAAATGGTCTTTAATGTAGGAATTTATAGAATATCCCTTTAAATACTATCAAGTTCTTTCCATAACTATTTGCAATGCTTGCTTTTAGCAGAGGCCAATTATAAATATGAAAGCCGCTAAAAGAAACTCTTCCGATCTATAAACCATTTAACCATTTCTTTATATTCTATCAGTCTACTGTGCTTATAAAATAAATAATTAAAATAATTAAATCACCAAATGTCATTTGTAAATAAAAGTTTTTTCTAACCAATTCTTGTCTCCAAGATACAAGCTCATTTTTGTACTTAAAATTTATAGTGTCCATTGTTACCAGTTCCATCAAATTTATTATTAAGGATAGTTTATCAATTGAAACAAGGAATGTTTCTTATTTAGTTAAATAAAAACAAATCAAAATTGACCAATTACAGTATGACTCACCTTAAACAGGCATATTATAATGGCAATAGATAAAATATTAAAGATGAACAACTAAATGTGATCAAGAAGGGCTGAGAATGGCACGTGAAGAATTTTCAAGACAGAAAAGCCACAAAAGATCAGAAAGTTATGCCAGGTAAAAATAAATTAAATAATAGTATGTTAAGATAAGTACACATTTTCAGAAAAAAAATACACTGGCAACAGTTTGCTGATGCTGTTTTATCATCAAACCAGTTTCCAAAATTCAATAAAATAGTTTCATTTATATGCTCCTGCATGAATCAACATATCTTGTATCTTGCAAACAGTCAACACCTCTGGAAAGTATTGCACAGACCTTTTCCCACTCCTAATTGCTTTAAATTACCAAGATTACTTCTTTGGCATCTTCAGATGTAAAATGTAGATGGCAAGGGTATAAAGGACATCATTACATTAAGTAGGGAAAGACGTGACATTTCCTATGTTTTGCAGCAGTATATAGTATAGTTCTCTCATCTTTCCAAAGATATATTTGATGTTCTGCTGTTTTTTTACAGGGGCATATAGCAAAACTTGTTAGTTAACAATGCAGACAAAGCTGTATGTACCTGCTGCCTTTTCTCTTTCTTCTTTTCATTCCTCTTAGCAGACTTGCTCTTAGTTTTCACTAAAAGCTCGGGATCGCAACCTGGGGGACCTTCTGGTTGGGCCTTTTTCAGCTAAGAGTAATTTAATTGAAATAGAAATAGGTTAATTAATTAATTTATTCCTTTTTTTCCCCTCTTTTTATCTTCATTGTCAGTTCCAGCAAGCAGGGTCAATTTAAGAACACAAAAGCAGAAAGGAAAATGTAATCAAACCATTGTATACCAGCTTCATGTTGATGTTAAACCAGAAAAGCATCCCGTTGGTAGCACGGAACCAATCCATGGTATGGTCCACGGGCTAGCCAGATAACAAATCAATCTCAGATCTTATGGTTGACATGAGGTGAGGGAAAACACCTTTTACATAGAAACATAAATAGTCACCTGAGTAGACAAGACACAGTTGCATTCAAGATTCAGGTCACACCTAAACCCTGGCAACCCAACTGAGATGTATACATTATACCTAAGAAATTGATTTCAGTTATCATTACCACTACAACTGCAAATTACATACCAATATTACTTGCAATCTGACCCAAGGCACAATTGAGTGATGGGTAGACCCAAACTTACCCGAACCTCTAACCCAGTTACTGTCAAACTAGAGGGCTCAAGAAGAGACACTTACTAGGGTTCCTTTGGACTGGTAAATGGCGACTTCTTCTTGAGCTACGTAACCGGCGCGGATGCGGATGGCCTTGCGTAAGGTCCCATCGGGCCGGCGACTCGGGGCAATGATCCGCTCTCCTTCCTTCGGAATCGACAGAATCCTCCCCGGCGAATTCGACTGATCGCTCCCTCCGCCGGAGGAACCCGCTCCAGCGGCCAGTGCGCCGGACATTTGTAGAAAAGGGTTGACAAGGGGTTAGTAGAAGAAGAGGGAGGGGTGTGGTGAAGAAGTCCAAGAACGGGCCTTTACATTGGTACCGTGAATCATCTAAAGGTGAGATTTATATGCCTACGGCCCTGTTTTCAAGAAAATAAGAAGAAGGGGGGGATATGTTTATTATTAAATAAAAACAAGAGTGGGCTTTTGTATGGGTGCATCTAAAGGTTATATGTATTTATTATTGTTTTTTATTGCTATTTTGATTATAATGATTACTTGTGCAGATAAAAAAAAAGAATAATTCAAAAGCAATGAATAAACAGTCGTGATTTTCTCCTTATTTACTTTTAATGCTATCAAATCTTAAAAAAAATGATTGGTAGGCGGCCACATTATTCATTAAAATGATTGGTACAACTTGGATCAAATATATCTGCAAAAGGTAGGTCATATCCCAATAGACCTTGGGCAGAGAGAGAACGGTACTTAGATTTATTGGGCTTTGATACCGGAAATTTAAGCTTCCTTTGGAGTTTCTACCAGTTGGGCCAATTTCCAGCCCATACCAAGAGATGCATTGCAAAACACTGGAAAATACAAAAGGTATCCAAGTCCAGCCCATAAACCAACTGGAATCAAATCAAGCTGTGTGGAGATTAAATTGAACTGCACTGGCATGCATAGCTGCTAGCCTGCTACCACTATTGACATCAATCTGTGGAGATTGAAATTCCATGTAGAAAATCTTCATCAGAGATTAGAGCATCCTCTGTTTTTTAAATACTAGATATTAGAGTGTTTCTTCTATGTGTTATGTAAATTTCTGCCTATCAGAATATCAGACGAAACAATTATCTTGAACCTTGATAATGACCTGAACAAAAACAAAAACCAATTGAAAGGGTTATGTTGGGTAGGTGTACTCTATCAAGGAAGATATACCAACAAAGCTAAAATCGGTATGCTATAATAATGCAAGCCGGTATCAAAGTGAAGAATGATATGGTAAACCAACAAAAGGCAGTCTCATAGTGCTACCTTTTGGTTCTCTTATCTTTTTAGGGGCAATGATAACCTTCAAAATTATTGATTTTAATAAATGTTCTTCCAAACTTTCTAGACATGACAATTATTTTCCTTCTGACCAACTGCCAATCAAACCTAAGGAATATAATTTGGATATGAAATGATCATATTATTCTTGATAAATTTATTATTTATTTGACAGTTTTGATAAATTTATTCTTATTCGAATACTGTTATAAATTTTAACGTTTTGTGATTCTGAATATCGATTTTAAATTAAACAACAATTTCTGATTTAATATTGTCTTTTATTTTTGTGTATAAATATAAAATAGTTATGCAACTTCAAATGAAAAAAGTAAAAGTAAAATAAATAAAAAACTAAAAGGCAAGCATTTCAAATATTAAAAAAAGAAACACAATTGCCCGTATTTTTGGAAAAAAAAAACAATATTTTACTTTTCACAACATAAAAGCCGTATATGATAAATATTTGAAATATTATATTTAAAAAAGGATAGTTTGGTCATTTTTATTTAAAATTAAGCATTTAACAACGAATTAGCTCTAAAGGGGTCTCTTCACGAAATTGTATAGTTCGGAGGAAAGGTGATTGTGAAAATAAAAAAATTCAGATATTTGTCAAATAATAAAAATTTGGAAGATCTTTCACAAACATCACCCTTTCAAAAGCATTTGCTTTCTCTATTTTTTTGTTTACATTTGAAAGAAGTGATGTATATATCCAAACCACTTGTCTCCATTATTTTTTTTAAAACAGAAATGGGTAAAAAGTTTAAAAAAATATTTGTTTTATTATTAACTATGGTAAATATTAAGTTTAAAATAAATAGACGTCGACAAAATATTGTATTTTTTAGATAAAAGAGAAGTCGAGTAATTAAACTTTAAATATCTGTATAATATTTGATAATTGATTTTTAAACATGAAATTTCTCACAAAAAAAAAAAAATACTAGCGCTGTTACCATATATGTCGATACTGGTAAGTGTTTATAGTATCAAATCTGACAACATGTATAGTCCAGTAGACCAGTAGTGTATATATATCCTTAAGAGTGAGGCTATGGTGCTATGCATAGCACGGATGGCTAGTGTACTACGGCTCAATATGGTACTTTTTAAAATTCTAACGGTCGATCCGACCGTTCAATGTGATAACCATATGAATATGTACTTTCAAACTAAATTTTATATTTTTCAAATTTTTTTACTATTTTTTCAGATAGGTAGAATTTTGATGGTCCAGAATTTCAAAAAACACTGATTTTTCTACCTATCTGAAAAAATAGTAAAAAAATTCGAAAAAATATAAAATTTAGTTTGCAAGTACATATTCATATGGATATCACATTGAATGGTCGGATCGACCGTTAGAATTTTAAAAAGTACCATATTGAGCCGTAGTACACTAGCCATTGGTGCTATGCATAGCACCATAGCCTCACTCTATCCTTAATGCACCATCGATTGCACTTCACATTTGTGCTATTATATTCCCAAAAAATTTCCTCCCAAGTTTAGTGGGTGCAGAATACAGTCACGGCCATTCCTCTAATCCTGTCGCATCATATGTTTTTAAAAAAATTAAAGTGCAAGCACTACCAGACAGCAGGATTCAGTGGATTTAATCGGGTCGTAATTATGTCAAACATATATAAATACTAAATTTCCTGAATTAGTGATTTTGTTTCTTGCTAGCTCTAATGCTAAATATTCCTCAATTAGCAAAATTGCTGCTAAAAACATAAATGTTCGTGTTATACACATATTACAAATCGTCATGTGTGCTATGAATGCACATTTATATTTTCAAAGTTTAAATAATTAATATGAACCGTTAAACATAATTTTCATATGAGAATGATATGAAAATGTACATAGAAATGAAGTGGCTCTTGTATGATATATTGGTGTGTTTGTTTCATGTGTAAAGCAGAATATATTATAGTTAGATATTGGCAATAATTAATTAATCTCTTATCTCGTCAGTGGCAGAACCATATTGAATTAGAGGTAGGTAACTATATTTTTTTTTACTTTGAAAATTAGATATATTCCTATGTATCATTAAGTTGTTGTTTATCTTTAGATAAAGTTTTGCCTACTCCTGAATAATCAAATTAGTTAATCCACAGCAGTCTGCAATCCGATAACTAGCCATGTCAATAAAAAAATCTATCCGCTCTGGTAAAAAATCCTGACTACGCTCGCAGCTTTTCTGTATTCATTTTCAGAGTAACGGATGGCTAGCTAGTTGGTACAAGTCAATTATAGCATATTTTGTTGATCTGAGTTTGGTTCTCTCTAACCGCAGTTCCACACTTACCCCCGAAGGAATCAGAAATGGAATTAATGAGTGGCTATAATTAGAGGAAAAAGTTTGTTGAAAAGGTATACAACCGAACCGAAAAATCTTGCTCTTCTGTTGGGTTTGTCGGTGTATGCATAGGTGTAGTCTTCCGTCACAGAGATTAATTTAAAAATCATATGGTATAACTTGAGAAAAAACTTGCTTGTACTAGCGATTTTTTTATTTAACATCCAATATTAAATAAAAAAATTACAAAATTTATCATATTTTTGAGAAATTTTAAAAATACTCAAAATGACGAGAATCTCGGCGGTCCTTGTTCTTTCAGGACTGCCAGGAATCCTAGCGGTGATGAAAGAAAAAGGACCGCCAGTCCGCCAGGAATCCTGACGGTTTTGGGAATAAATCATTGTTTATTTGACATTATGGTCTAGAGATGAAGGTTTCATTTTTATTTTTCTTTTTAATTAAACAGAAGATGTTATGATTTTTTTTTATGAAATATTAGAATTATTTTAATATTTCTTTGAAAATAGATGAAACATTATAGAATTGTATCTACTAGAAAGATTGCAACAATAATCTAGATTACCATTTTTCAGTCGGATTTTTTGCAGATGTAAGAAAAATTAAATATTTCTTTGTGTGTTAATGAAAAAATATATTTTAGATCTAAGTTAGATCCCGGTTCAAAAGTCACTTATAGGTAAATAAAAAAATTATTGTGGTCCTTATAGTACTTTCAAATTCTAAATTTCTCCATCTATTTTCAAAAATTAACAAAATAATAAAAATTCAGATCTGTCGAATTATATCAAATAAAAAAAAATTGAAATAGATGGAGAAATTATAATTTGAATGTACCAGAAGGACCGCGATAATTATTTATTTACACAAAAGTGATTTTTGAACCGGGATCAATAACTCATATCCAAAACA